>JARZZO010000002.1:2653831-3958247 GCA_030544215.1 Zantedeschia hybrid cultivar
CCTTGGAACAGGTGATAACAGTTAAAAGGGAAGAATTTGAGATGCTGAAATTACATCTTCCCACAAATCTTGGAGGTCTCCTGGCTCTCTCTAAAGGCTATACACCCAAGGCAAGTTCTTCAGTACTGTTCTTGTTTCACTCGCAGCTTTGTGAAACTGATGGCATTGGCCTAATTATTATAAGTAATAATCCAAGCTTGGAATTCAAGTAAACTGTATTTCTTACCTGGTAGTCATGTCTGTTAACAGTACATAAACTGGGCGTATGACAGAAGCAAACAATAGACTTGTGCACACAGTGAAGCTAGCTTTGTCCTCTTTGCCTATGCAGGTGTGGTTGGTGGGGGATGGTTTGACTGCTCAAGAACAAAGGAAGGCGGTGAAGGGGACCTGCTTCATTCCATTCTCCCAGTTTCCTACGAAGAAAGCACGCAAGGACTGCATCTACTACAGCACTCCAGCAATGGTGATCCCGAAGGAATTCGAGAACATGCACGCTTGCGAGGTTTAGAAAAAAAAATAATTAACTTCTGATATCTCATGTGATGTACTCGTGAATTCACATCGTCTGTTCCCTTATGAAGACTGCCCATTACACTGCATGAAACTACTGCTCTCTGTGTGTGATTGCTTGTGTCTGTGTATTGCAGAATTGGCTGCCAAGGAGGGTGATGACTGCTTGCCGTGTGGCCGGAATCCTCCATGCTTTGGAAGACTGGAAGGGGCACGAGGCCGGCGACGTCGTGCTCGACGTGGAGGACGTTTGGCGCGCCGCCCTGAGCCACGGGTTCCTTCCCCTGCCTACTCCACTTGCGGTTTAAGGGAGGCTTTGAACGTTCGGTTGTAGAACGCTGGTTTAAGTATATATATATATATAATAATATATAGACGTAAGATTGTCTCCCTTCAACATCAGAAGGAACAGTGGCAACGGCATGTACTTATTCCCTAAACCCTTAAGTCAAGAACGTCTCCCTGCCTAGTATTATTCGCAGAAGTTTTATAAAAATGACCGGTCAGTGGGATGTTGGATTGGACCGTATTAAGTTAGGCCAATGAGATTCTAAGTTAGATTAGTGAGGTCTTGAATTATACTGCATTGAACTAGGCCAGTGGATTTGACAAAATCCAATGAAATTAGGTAAATGTTGGATCCGCCACTGTTGATCAGTGGCCTTACTGTTTTCTCAACATGGATATTTCCTGTTAAGTTTGGTAATTGGAATTAAAAAGGAAATAGATGTTACCATTTACTGGTGATTCTCTGGCAGCTGGGTGGCTGGGAGAGGCATTTGGCATCTTAACATACCAGGACTGCCGGTCACCTCCTGAGCTCATGGGGGATTCCATTAAAGCCGCGTGAGAGCCCCGTTCTTCCTCCGACCACGACCAAGAATACGAAAAATCTTAATAAAAATTTGATTGTATACATAATGAAAATAATTTAATTATCTGTGTTCATCATATGAACAGAGTTTTAACATAATAATTAAATTAATATATTGAATATTACATGAAAAGATTAATTTCAAAGATCGAAACAGATGAGAAACAATGGAACCTGATTCTGATATCACTATAAAGATCTCCATGATGGGATCGCAGACGCAACGGAAACAAAATAAAAATTAATCTAAAACGATCCCGATTTATTTCGAAGAATCAAAATATAAAAGCGGCAATTATCCATCACCTTGCGCGGATTCGAATTTGTAACCAACCGCGCAGATGCCGCCAACCGCGCAGATGCCTAGCCTCTAGTGGTATCTACGCGATCCTCCTCGCGACAGATTTTTCTCGGTTCCTCGCTCGCAGCAGCACTTGCGGATACTACCGATCTCTGCAATGATCTCCGTAACATACGGACGATTTCCTAATGATCGGGAGTCAGAGACGAAGGCGAGACATGGCACTGAGGGGGGTGCCCCTCTTGGTGCCAGAGAGAGAGGAGAGAGAGAGGAGGACGGCCAAGACTGCTATGTGCATGGCCAAGGCAACCCTCTCAACGAATATATATATTAAGTTGTCTCGAGATTTTTCATAAAAAATCTTGACTTAATATTAATCTGATTTTTTATTTGTTGTATGAGAATATTTTGTGTGTGACTTTTTAGGCTCAAATACCAATCAGTTAATGGTCTACTAAGTTCAATAATATTTTACATACTTAATTAATTAATTAATATCACATTTTAACTAATTAATTAAGCAAATTAATATCGCATATATAATTCGTCCGGATCTCCGATCACGTTGGAAGCCAAGCAACACCGCGTGAATCCGAAAGGTATTGGAGTTAAGCAATTCGTTCAAAGAACCTTTTCGTCCACAATTACCGCATGGATATAATCATTCATTCGCGCAATGCTCTCGAGTCAACTCAGGATATGGTATACTTTCAAATCCTAACCGGTCGACTTACTTGGATTGGATGCTACCGTATAATATCGGAAAATTTCTTTCTCGATATTATTGTATGTCATGGCTGGAAACTCCTGCGCATCCTTCCTAATATTCTCTCTCTGAATATCGAGAGCGAATGATCTCATGTTGAACACTCAATTTTCTTTAACAGTATTCCGTTGTACCCGATCCTTAGCTATTTGAAATTCCGTATTTAAATATTCATAAACTAAAGTCAAAGTACATAAGGCCACTAACAAGGTGTCCTTGATGTCTCGTATCCAAGGACCATTCACACAACTACGACAATTGAATCAAGCTGGTTGATTACATTACCAGCCAGCAATTTAGTCATATCAGTTCAATGAACTCATTCTCCAATGAGTACCTACACATTCAACTTAGTGTCTCCACACAGGTGATTATGAGATCAATCACCATCATCACATGAACACGAGTAATTTGTACTTAGTCTAACCGGAATTTTGATGTCCTACTCAGGCATCTCCCAACTAGGAGCAATTAAGAATACATATATATATAAGTGATTAATCTCATTAGTATGATTATATTATAATATGATCACTATTGTACATATTCACATATTTCATTATAAAACAATAAGAATACGAATTACGCACAATGAAACAATGCAATTTTATTAATAAATAAACGAGATTACACACAGTCTGATTGACTTGTAGGCCACCTAAGACTAACACTCTTATGGCTTCCTTGCTATTTATTCATAGTTTCTTCATCTTCTAAGTTTTTTTTCACATTCTCTAACCTCTTTCTCAAGTTATCTAAGTCTTTTAGAACCACCATCAAGCATTACAGTCAATTCACATAGAGTTTAACCATCTTTTTTCTCTTTTTCTCGAGAACACTGCCATAAACTTACCCTTCAAGAAGAATTGCGCCCCTAATGGCTCCAATATGAATTCAAGGACTTATTTATAGATAATTCACCTTTCACATATAATACTAAATCTTCTTTCCTCCTTAGAGTCAAACCCCTGCTCTACAAGACTTACTCTTCAAGTTAAGATAGCAATCCTAATACAAATCGGACTATATTTTTGTAACTTTCATTTTTTTCTTATAAATTTTTAAATTTGACTCCTTAAACGTCAGAATTAGTAAAAACTCTCTTATACAAAATTTTAGAACTTTTCATTATCTTTCTAAGGCCACCAATTTTACTATTTTTAGACTTTTTTACAAAAAGTTATCCTTATTTTACTAACTTGATATCTTGAGTATTGTAAATTCAAAAAATTGATAGATTTTGTTCCCATCTAATGATGTCATGTTTTTAACTAATAAATAATTTATTTTGAAATTATGGTTTTCATTAAAGTTCTAGAATTTTGAGTTATCTTTATAATAAAAATTGTCTCATCGAATTTAAAATTTTATATACAAAGTTATGTTTAAAATATCATGACCGTGTAAAGTAAATCTGTGTATAAAATCATAGTTCGAGTAAGATTCATACTATGACTTTTTATCTACAAATTAGAATCTTAATCGTACTCAAATTTATTATGTTCTACTTATAATACAACTTAAAGATCTCTTTTATTATTTTCTAAGTCGTGATTAACTTTAATTATACTTGTCTTTCTTTTCTTATGAATCTTAATTTTATTAGAATTTGTTTTTCATTAGTAGTCCTTTCCAAAATTGATCATCGATATTTTTTACTCTTAAAATATCTAAATTAATAAAATTAGTCTTCTACAAAATAATAAATCTTTTCATTTTCTTTTCAAAAATACCAACCATGTCTTAATTTGATTTTTTTACATAAAATTATCATTATTTTACTATATTGTTGTCTAGTGCATCAAACTCAAAATGTTAACTAAGTTAGTGGGCTAGTATAGTTTGCTTAAATGGGCTAATGGATATTCATAATTGGATTGATTGAATTAAATTAAATTGAATTACTTAAACTTACTACTGGATTCTCATAATTAGTTAATTAATCTAATTTAAATTAATTAAATTTATTAATAAGTTGTAAATGTGCATGGCATAACACTAAGCAACCACCCGCACCTAAGCTCGCCGAGAGTCCTCACTTGAAATGTAGGGGAGCGAGTCACACCAATATTAGGCTCAATAGGGATCTCGTGATCCTTGCCTCCCACACACGCACCCACAACTAAACAGAAATATAGTACTTAAATTGTGATAAAGTAGTACAATGACTGAGTACTATAATAAATAAGGCAAAATGCTGCAACGCATCACAAAACCACTAACCCACTCAAGCAGGTTGGGAACCCCTCGGGCAGCCAACCAAGCCACAAGTGGCATCCGCCCTTGCCCAGTCACAAAAATGACATAGGTACACACACCCACTAGTGCGACGGCTCGAACGCCACAGCACAACAACCAAGCTCCGTACATAACTCCTCAGCCCGAATGCCTCTATTGACGTCTTATCTCGATAAGCCCTTACGCATGTTCGCCTCTGAAGGTTCTAGAACTTGCAGAGTGAGGCAGTAAGGAAACGAGACTAACTGGGGTCCACGGTGACATGCAACATCCGTGCCCCTAGCCAAGGTACGCACGCAAGTGGTCAACTTTACTATCCCTAATTGAACTTTTTCCCCGGACCTAGACTTAGGCTATCTCCTAGGGGCCCTGGGGATCAACTCTGACCCTAGAATCGGACTAATCCTGCGACCCATGCCTCAAGAATCACAATGTGCATGATGTCACTAGATGTACTACTAGTGGATGCCGTCACTCTGGGTCTAAAACACAAGAAGCACTGTGTAAGGTCAAAGCCCTTCCTATGCATGGATCAAGCAAGCAATCGATTAGGAAAATAATTAACATTTTTATATAAGAATATAAGTACATATTTTATAAGGAGTAAACACCATAAATATAGGCATACTTTATGGAATGTAGTTAACATGCGAGTTACTATTCCTAAAATGCGTCATCCACAGGTGACGCCTATCAAAATGCGTCATAGGGTCAATCCCTCCTATAACCTCTTCAAGGTATGAAGGAATAAACTTCAAATCACAAAAATAGCATGGCTATCCTAGGAACCATTATCCTATCTCAAAGTCTTGAACTCCTCCCAACCCACAAGGGGTCCTTCACGCGGAAGAGCCGCCACTGCCCCACTACGGCTCTCTTTGCGCCGTCGTGACTTCCGCCTCGCTGCCGCACCACCAAGCTGCGGTACAAAGGAGAGGAAGCAAGGATGGTGGTGGAGGATGGTGGTGAGAAGGAGGAGTTGGGGAGGAGGAAGGAGGAAGAAGAGGGTGGAGGTGAAGAGGGAATAAGGGAGAGGGTGAAGGAAGAAGTGAGGAAGGGGAAGAGAGGTGTGGTGGGGTTTAAGCCCTACATGCCGCACTAGCGTCGGCAAGGGTGTCATAGGGTGGCAAAATGCCATGCAGAAACTCTTGAATTGCATCACATCGAATTGACACGTTTTGCAAAATGTGTCACCCTTCAGTGATGCCTCTCAAAATGCTCCGACAGGGCCTACTAGGGATCATCATATGATCAACATGTAGGACGCCTAAACCACATCATTCCAGTATGATGTCTTTCATAAATCGCATCACGCCTCCCTGACGCGATTCGAGCCTAAGTGCCAGACTTGAGAAGGGTTCGTTTAAGACTTACCCGAACCGAAAACAATGCTAAAAACCCGATGTCAAACTCTAAAACCCCTAGATATTACAGTGTGTGCCTCTCGTTGTTATTCTCCTATTATGTATCTGTGTTTATGTGTTCTTTGGTGTACTTTGTTCTTTTATGTTACATGAAAAGATGTAAAGATTGAGGTTTCGGATCTGATTATCGGGTCAGTTTCGAGGTTGGATCCCTTAGTATGGGCCATGGTGGGGCTGAGATTTAGTTTCTTCTTGACGCGGTTCAAACGGCGTCCAGCAATGTGGACATGTTTTATGTTGTGCCACGTGGACTGGCCTTGGGGCGCGAGTGTACGGCCCCGGTCTTATCGTCTGAATGGCGTCTTATTTGGACGACGCCATTTAGAGTACGACCATGCTTTGTCAGAGTACGGCTCAGTCTTGTCATCTGAATGACGTCGGGCTTGAACGATGCATTTTCCCCAATTTCTGTTTGACTCCGCGAACCCTCCATCTTTTCCCTCATTCTCTCCTTTCTCTTCTCTCTCCTCTCTTCCCACCGATCTCCAGCGAACCCGTTCCCCCTCTCCTTACTTTCCTTTCCTCATTCCTCCTCTCCCTCCACTCCATTAACCTCCCAACTTCCTCCACTACCACCACCACTTCTTCCGCGGCGCACTTCTCTCCGGACGGAGGCCGACATCCCGGTGAAGTAACGGCGTCCACGGCGGTACCGGCAACGGCGTGTGGCGTGGCGGGTTGGCGGCTTAGAGTTAGGAGGAGTTCGAGTAATCGGTAGGGTGACGATCCCTGTTGTATTGTGTTTAAAACCATGTTTTTCCCGCTTTGAAGTGTGTTTTAGGAGATTTTTGGGGGTGAAAACACTAATTGCATGAAATGAGAAATTGAAGGTTTTAATGAGTATTTAGGTTCTTCTCCTCCCTCTTCACTTTTTAGTGTTTTTACACGATTTAGAGGAGGAAATCCCACCCCGTGGATTGAGAGATGACGGAGGAAGAACCTGTCTGTGAAGGTTAAATGGCGTCGGGGGACAGCGACGCCTTTTAGAAAGGCGACTTCAACCCGCGACGCGATTTAGCCCAAATAACAGACTCTGTCTCTGGACTGATGAGCGTCCAGGGACAGCGACGCCTTTTGAACGGCGACTTCCATGCTCGACGCGTTTTAAGTCATATCACCCCGAAGTCTGTCTCTATTTCTGTTGTTATCAGCCGACTAGGGACAGCAACGCCTTTTAAACGGTGACCTTGTTGAACGACGTCTTTTAGGCCTTCTTCCGAGACCAAATTTTACATGAACTAGTTTAAGAGGCTTGAATGACGTCGGCCTTGGACGACGCGATTCAAGACAAAATCTCATTAATTCTTGCAATTAACACGTGTTTACATTGTTATATAGTTTAGTTAATTTCATGCTTGAAATCATACTTATGGACGATAGGTTCTACGTGATCGGATCGCACCGTGTTGCGTTTTGTGCGATCGTGGACTTAGAGTGACAGTTATTAGTCCTTAGACACCCTATGTCGGTGTGGGAGTGACATGACGCCGGTGTTGGAGTGGTGGGGTGACGCCTAGAAAGAGGGTCACCTGGTGTACCCCGAAGTATAGCTAGTACCGGTGTGGGAGTGGTACATTCGGAGTGTCACTCATACTGGGGGAAGCAGAACCACTTGGAGCCTGTCAGGCCGTAGTAGCCAGCGCGCTATCCGAGGGGTTGCTGTTTGGTCTCAGCGGGTCGGTGTTTCCCGCGTTCGGCCGTGTGGTTGGCGTGTTTTGCCGTGTTGTGGGCTCCGTGATAGAATGGTTTTAGAATTGTGCATGTTATATTTCGAATGCATGTGTTTTATATCGAAATTTAAGAATTGTGTTTACTGTTTTACTTGCTTAAATTATTTATATTTGTGTTGCTGCACTTGTGAGTGTGTGAGTGGGCAGTGGAGATCGAAGGATCCCTACTGAGTCTTTTCAATGAGACTCACCACTGCGGTTTTCAGGTGTGGGTTCCAGACAGGCGTAACGAGAAGAGTGTTGCTTTGGGTCTCGCGCCAGCAGCCGCTGTTCCAGGGTATCCCCCGATGTAGTTGTCATTTTATTTTCTGACCTGTATACTTAATTATTTCCTTTCAGTTGGAGTATGTAATTATTTGCTGAGTCGAGTCGCATTGTAATAATTTTTAACTATTGCACTTTCTTTTCAATTCGATGCGATGTGAATGTTTAACTTAATTTATTATTTATTTCTCAGACTTATCAAGATCCTAATTTGACTCCAAATTAATGATTCGGTACCTATTTAGTAATCGGATCCCCGATTATAGGGTGATGGATCATTACAAAAGATATTTATGTTTTACTGACCAAAAAATGGGTGAGAATTTTTTTAAGATATTCATTACCAATTTTCATTTGTTGGTAAGATGGATGGTTCCTACACGTCAACAATGTATGAAGTACATAGTTGCGTTTCTTGGAGAGGTGATAGAAAGTACTTTACTACTCTTAAGCACGTTCTTCTACACACTCCAAAGCATTTAAGGGTTCATCTTTGCCTCGTTGGATTGGATGCTCAGTGGATCTAATAAGTTGCCATTAAGGCAGCAAATGGATACTCGAGTTCTAATTATCTGCCTCGTTTTCATTTTTGTTAATAGATATGAAAATCATTAAAGACCATTCTTAAGTTATAGGAAACAGAAATGGATCTTCGATAATTATAGGAGTCAGAAACGGAAATAGTTATTTCCACATCCAGTGGCAGACGTAAAAATTTTGTTCAGTGGTCACTTGGACAATAGGTTAGTGGGGTCACTCTATTTAGTTAGAATCAATGGGTCACTCTAATGGGTTCGGATCAATGCCCCTCTAATAGGCCAAAATTAGAGGAAGTTAGTAAATTTACAAAATCTAGTGAAGTCACAGGATCCCACTGGGCATATGTTAGATCCATCATTGTCCACATTTCCTAACTCTTTTCTACTTTCGAATTATCATGTATCTTATATATATATATATATATATATTACAAGGTAAAACTTCACCCCATTAGATGGGTCCTCATATCGAAAATATCTCTTGATAATTTGAAAAAGTACTACCATGGTAAGAAGTAGAAGATTTTCTTAAAGTTTAATGTGATTTTATGGTGCATGATTTTTATAGATTAATTTGTAGATTTAGACCAATAGATAAAGTACATTTCAAAATTCAAAGTTCATAGATCGCAATAATTTATATGAATAAAAACTTTGTAAGTTTGAAATTTTCAATTATTAGAATTGAATGATGACAATAATTTAAAATAACTTCTTATTATAATAATGATGATAGTAGAAACTTCCATTTACTTCTATTTTTGTTTTAGATTTCCCATTTAAAAATAGAAATTGATTTGAAATTGAAAGTACTCATTTCCGTTTCTATTCCCATCTCTGATAAATCTTATAAGAAACGGAAGTGGAAGACGCTTCTTACACTTTCATCTCCAACCTGCTTGCAGCCCTAGGTGCCATGTACCTATGATGGGAAGGCTGAAAATAAGTGCTTTTTGAGAAAAAAAATAGATTAGAAAGAAGTTCCTGCAGTATCAATCAACACAAGGAAGAACACAAGAAAACACAGGTCAAATCTTTAAGGTGGAATTGCAACTCAGATCTTCTTGCTCGCTTGTCAATAATGTGATGCAAGTAACGTCTGGTCTTCTAACGATTGTTGGTATTTAAAGCAAGAGATGAGATATTCAAAGAAGGATGGCGTAAAGTTTGCATGGAATCTAACAGAAGCAATTGCTTTTGATATGTAGACTCAAGGTGGCAAATAGAGAAGAAAGAAGAGGGAGCATGATGATTTGATTTGTTAAGAATTGAAATTAACCGGACTTACTATGAACTCACAAAAGGAACACCCTTAAACGAGTATAATCAGACCATCTACTGAACTAAGATTACCTCTAAAATACAAATTAAAAATATAATATAAAATTTGAGTAATGTCAACAGAAGAAAAAATAAAAGTTGTAGAATAAAAAGATGAAGAGAAGATAACTATTTTCAAAGTAGCTACTGTCATTCATTATCATAACAATATGAAATTTTACAGAGACATTGAAAATAAAAAATTAACATGATTTTTATAAGAAAACTTTTACATAAAATATTCAAAATACAGTGTAATATGGAGAACTCAAAACCTAGAGAAAGAGACAGTGGAGAGAGAAAACTGATGTTTGCAACCGTCGTAACCCTTCGCGCGGATCCTTGGTAACCTTGGATAACATTTACGACTTTGTTTAGGTGACAGTACCTCCCAAGTCCCAAGTGTACCTCCTGGCGTGAATTGAACTTGTGATCTCTCTAAATAAGGAGATCATGAGTTTTTTTTTTGAAAGGGCCCACAAGCCGATTATGTACAACAATTTACAAGCGATCGGGGTTCTAATTTAGAATCCGAGATTTTTTTTTAGAGTTAGAGATAATTCCGGTCAGGTCGATAGGTGTAACGACCCGCCACCCTATAATCGGGGATCCGATTACTAAATGGGTACCGAATCATTAATTTGGGACCAAACCAGGATCTAGTAAGTCTGGGAAATAAATAATAAACTAAGCTAAACATTCACACCGCATTGAATTGAAATGAAAGTGCAGGAAATTAAAATTATTACAATGCGACTCGATTACAGCAAATAATTACATACTCCAGCTGAAAGGAATTAATTAAATATACAGGCCAGAAATAAATAACAACTACATCGGGGCATACCCCGGAACAACTGCCGAAGACGCACAACACACGGCCGCACACGCCGCTCTAAGTCTGCTGGGAGTCCTCACCTGAAAACCGCAGGGGTGAGTCTCAAGAACAAGACTCAGTAGGGATCCTTCGATCCCCACTGCCCACGCACACACCCACAAGTGTAAAATACGGCTAACGGTGAAGTAACAAGTGTAGTGTCAGGTACAATATCTAATTCTCTACGTGAGTACACATGCAATCGAAGCATAATGAACATGCACATTCTAAACCAGCCGCTAGAGAATCCACAACTGAAGTTCCGATAGAACTCGCCGACCATACAAACAACGGTGGGAAAAACCTCGACCCGCTGAGACCAAGGAGTAGCCACTCGGATAGCACGCTTGCTACTCCGGCCCAACTGGCTCAGGTGACTACCCCTTCCCCCAGCATGAGTGACTCTCCGAATGTACCACTCCGACACCGGTATTAGTTGACCCCGGGGTTCACCAGGTGACCCTCTCTCACTAGGCGTCACCCCGCCCACGCCCCCACCGGCGCTGTGCTCACGCCCCCACCAGCACAGGGTGATAAAGTGCTACAATGTCACTCCAGGTCCACAGTAACTGAAAACCCAACACAGTGCGATCCGGTCACGTGAAAAGCCCGCAATCGCATAACCCACATAGAACCATCCGATTATGAGGAAACCATCTCTATCAGGTGCACTAAAACATGTGCTAGCCATCTATCTAGCAGTATGAACACGTTTTACTGGCATGCATTAGTAAAATTCTGTCTTGAATCGCGTCGACCAAGGTCGACGCCATTCAAGCTCCAAATACAGGTTTATATAATTCAGTCTTCAGATTCTGCCCTTAAAAGGCGTCGACCCCCATGGTCGCCTTTTAAAAGGCGTCGACATCCTCAGACGCCATTCAACACCGAAATCCGGAATTCCCAAGGCCTTATCCAATTGATTTCTGTGGTTAAAACGCGTCATGGGTTCCCGACGCCGTTCAAAAACGCGTCGCTTACCCATGACGTTTTTCAGCCACAGAAACCTCAGCCTGGCAGAATGTATGTCAGTCAATTCCTGTCTAAAAGGCGTCGTGATGGCCCGACGCCCTTCAAAATGGCGTCGTCCATGCACGACGTCTTTTGGCCTCAGGAACCAGGAACGCCCTAGACCCGAGGGCTCCTTTCCCAACCCCAAACAAACCCAAAAATCATCAAATTGGAGGGGAAACGAAGAGCAAAACATTTCAAAGGCAAACACCCCCATAGAGATCCTAAACATGCTTATTCTAACCCCCAAAACCGAAGATCTACCACATGCATACCGAGGAAGACATGATTTTAAACACAATGTCATGGGAACGTCACCCTACCGGACACTCGAACTCCTCCAAACTTCACGCCGTTCACCCTTCTCGCCCCACGCCGCCGCCGGTACCGCCGTGGTCGTCCTTGCTCCACCGTGACGTCGGCCGCCGTCCGGAGAGTAGAACGCCGCAGTGGAAGTGGAGGTGGTAGTGGTACGGGTTAGGTGGAGGATGGAGTGGAGGAAAAGGCGAAATGGTGGGAGGAAAAGAGGGAGGAAGAGGGAGTCGCCGCCGGTCGCCGGAGGAGGAGGAAAGGAGGTGAGTAGGAGAAAATGAGGGAAAGAAGGAGGGCTCTCGGGGTTAGCCAGAAACTGACTAAAACGCGTCGACCACCACGGACGCCTATCATGTGACAAGACGGCCGCTCTGACAAGATTCTGAAACGCGTCGTCCTACACAGACGCCATTCAGACAACTTGTCAGGGCCGTACTCTGACACACCCAGAGTCGCAGTCTGAAAGGCGTCGTCCTACGCAGACGCCGTTCAGACGACCTGACAGGGCCGTACACACGCGGCCCAAGGCCAACCCCCGCGGCACCCACGTGGCAGCACCTGAAACGCGTATGCCAAGGTAGGCGCCTTTCAAAACGCGTCGCTAGGTCCTGACGCGAATCAACTCAGAACTTCCGCCCCCCACAAGGGTTAGAACAACAAAGTCTGACCCGAAAACCGGATCCGAAAGTCTGGGTCATTACAATAGGTCCGTCTAATTAGGCGATAATTCCAGATCCGTCTAATTTTTGAAAAAGTAATCCCACAGAACAGAGAATAAAGATCCCAACAACACCATGACTGGAGGGTTTTTAAGCTCCAACCATAATCCAACTTGAGACCTCTCTTTTAAAAGGAAGGTGGTGAACCAATTGCCCTAGGAGATCATGAGTTACCATCTAGTAGGCTAGGCCCAAGTGATGCTGCCACAGATTCTTCAATGGTACACGTTGATGATTTGGGTATTCTAGTTTCTCCTCTTGCTTTGGCATCGATGCCACCTCCCATATTTTTGTTCAACTTGAGTTTTTCTAATATTCAGGATTTTTTTTTTCTTGCTAAGGATTTTGAGAACCGTTTAGCTGTCGTCCTCCGATGGGAGTTAGCGTGTCATTGAGCTTCTTCAGCTGCTTTATCACATATACTACACGCTACGGTACCATCGGCATCATATACAACTGTTGGCGATCTTGCCTATAATTTTGTTGATTCTTAGTTTCTAGAAAAATGGAAATTGTGATTCTATTTTTTGATTTTGAAGTAAAATCTTTCTTCAATATTTTAATAGTATATGTTTCCAACTAAAAAAAATAATTTTGGATAAGAGGTTTTTAACCCTTTGTCTATTTTTCATGATGCAGGTTGACCTTTGCTTATTTGTTATTAGCTTTTATATAACCTTCTTAATCTCAAGTATAAGAAAAACAAAAGATTATCGTATTGACTTTGTCATTAAGATCATTCTCTTATTTATACTTGTTATCTACTTATGTGTTTACTTGTCAAGGAATTCCTCGAAAACTTTTATGTTGGTTACATTGGACAGTGTATTCTTTATCTTTTCTTTTATTTGAAGGATGACTTAGAAGCTACGAGTACAAATATTTACAAGTAACCAAAGCTCAAACTAAGTGGAATCCAAGATATCCTCTAAATATTTTGAAGCAAATTTTGAAACAGTCGAAAGTTCTACCTAATTAGGCGAGGAATCCAGGTCGAACTGATTTTCCGAAAAAAGAATCTTACGGATCAAAAGATAAATATCCCAACAACACCTAAAACTGCATAATTGAAGATGTGTTAAACTCTAACCAGATTTGAACCTATCATAATCCACATGAGAGGCAGGTGGTGAACCAATTCGTATTCTTTATCTATTTGACGTCAGTACAACGTCCCTGCCTTGATAGAGCAGTGGACACACGCTACTTCGAATGTTCCAAATGCTCGAAGAGGATTTGTCGTCCTATTGAGGCAAAGTGTGTGTGCACATATTCTCCCGGAGGCTTGTGAAGGTTCGAACCCTAGTTTCTTCTCTAGATCTGCGGCCCTCTAATTAATTGTCATATCTGACAACAAAAAAGGCAAGTCTTTTTATATCTAATTTCATCTAATTTTCTAAATTGTACTATTTTTATCTTTCAAAAACAGTTGGGATGTTAGAACATAAGCGCATATGAATATGTTCTTTACGAAGTTTGTTTATCTTTGGTTTGTTTCATCATAGGATCTACACTATTTGGCCTCATTTGGTAGGGATTTGCACACAGATTAAAGGCTTTGGATTTTGAGGAATTCTTAAAGTTGCAGAATCCTTTTCCAACATAAAAAGATGCACACCCAAATTTTCGGAATTATTGATTCCCGCCTACCGTTGAAAATAACCCATCCTCGGATTTGGCCCGTGTCCTTTGCAGAGAAGGATTGACGGGCGGTCTTGCTCCGTCACATTCACATAAAAGTTAAGCCTTTTCTTCCACTATTGCCCCCCAAAACCTTTGGCAATTCGTACCCGGCAAAAGGTCTTCTCGACGGGTTTCGAGCCCTAACCCGCCCGTGCCTCCCCTCTCTTCCCCCCACCCCACCAATCTGTCCTCCCCACCCGACGCAGGGATGGCGAAGCCGATCGACGCAGCCGACGGCGTGCGTGCTAACTCCCGCATCTCCTCTTCGGCGTCTCCTCCTCCACGGATCTAGACACTGCTTCGGCCTTCTGCAGGGTGGAGGTGATCTCTAGGCTCCGTCACCCTCTCCTTTTCCGTCGGGATCTAGCCTCGAGGGGAGGAAGCAGTCGATCCGTTGCTCGGCCATCCCGTTAGCAAAGTTTAGCATCCCTTCACCTATGGCAGAGAGTGGTCGATTCCCGCCGTCTGGGCTTCCACCAAGGTCAAGCCAGGCACCGATCTCCGCAGGTGGCCATGGAAGACGACCAGTATTGCCAGTTCCCCCATCCGAAGAAGAGCAGCATCAACAGCAGGTATAGTATTTGATTTTTCTTGCGAGGTAGCGTATTTTCCCTGCATCATTTCGAAAAACATGGAGATTTTCTCGTGTAGAAATGGGTGATGTTTTTTGGCCTGTAATTTTTTTTTTTTTTGGGTGAGGGTGGTGCTGTATGGATATTTGTCCATCAGTTGATATCATAGTTGTTAAACACTAGATTTAAAATGGAAAAAAACTTTGGATGTGCTTTAATTAATTCTGGGCAAGTTCTTCCTCAGCTTCCAACCTGAACCCCCAACACAACTACATCATAAACCTACCTGTATCAGTTGATGGGGCGTCAGAGGACGTGCCAATTGTTGCGCGTATCAGGCTTCTAGCCGTAGGAAAACTGCCTCAACATGCAAAGATGTCTGTGTAAAAGGGCTGCACAGGATTAGGGGGGCATGAAACCCATCAAGTTGATCAATTAATTGGTGGCAGAAGAAGGGGATTTTGTCGATGACCTTGAAGGCGAGGAAGGGAGGGACAGAGGCGGACTGGTCCCATGACCTCAGTGTGCGTGGAGAGGAGGAAGAAGATAGTCGATGCACTCACTTATAGAGGAGGAAGATGCTGCAGCTCGATGTGCAGTGGAGAGGATTCTGTCCCAGAGTTTGCACCTCTTCGAAGATGAAGACGTTGATGTGCTGAGGAAGGGATGCCCCTCCATGCTATGTGAGAGGAAGAAGGGAAGGTTTTTTTTTTTCTAGACAAGTTACAAAGACAAAGGTTTTTTAAAAGACAAGTTACAAAGGCAACAAAGTCCTCCCTTAAAATTAGGAGAAGCAACCAAACATCTTTCAATATCCTGTCTCTCTCTCAAAAAATATTTTGAGGAAGAAAATGTTGACAGAAATGTAATCAGACACCCCATAACTCATCCTCATGTGGAAGAGGATGATTCTTGAATTTATCTCCTCCAAGAAATCTCTACATGTCAAAAATAGACACACTACATTATTGAAGTATCAATCAAGATTTAACATTTAGAAGATGAACTTAATTTCTAACATAATTGATACCTGAGCAAAATCCTTCTACCCCTCATGAATTTGCTTATATGTAGCCCTTAATAGAGTCCCAACCAAGACCTGTCTCATTTTGAAGAGCTTTCCATGCCTGCCACTCTCTTCTTGTTGAATTCCAAAATTTTCAACTACTCCCTTTGATAATGGTTGTAGAGGTTGAAATTTGGTTTAGCTCCCAATCGTCCGATCTTGCTTCCACGATGAGATTTGTATCAGGGATGGGAAGGTGAGGCCTACAGCAACAAGAAGCAGCAGTCAGGGACACCCTTGGTCGTTCAGGCGGGAGAACCCTCTGATGCTAAGTCAACTGGTGTCGGAGATAAAAGAGTCATGTTTCAAAGGGAATGCTGGTGTATCTTCTGCACGGTGGAGGTTTGTGGCATTTGATGTCGATTCTCCCTGAGAAGGAAGAGGCTTGCACGCTTGTAGACGGAATAAGTGCATGGACTTGTTTCCACCATGGGCCACCATGGGGATAACATGCCGTGGGCCTTTAGGTCATCAGCGTCTTGTCTTAGTGTTAGTGGGGGCTAGTCACCTTTCCAAGGAGACAAGTTCCCATGCACATGAATAAGACAAGAGGTTAGACGGGCAAGAATAGGGTTCATGATGAGGCACCTGGGGTTAGGCAGCGCTATTTTTAACAGGTGCGTTTAGTCTTGTTGGCGGTCATGTGGTCGTGATGTAACCATGTGGCCACCTAGGGTTCAAAGGGAATGGGTTCCCAACCTCACTTGACCATCGGTGATTGGCCTCTTTCTCCAATCTCATTCTGAGCATCGGGGCAGCTTTTTCCTGGGGGCATAGTCGTTAAGGCGCCACGGAGTTCTTGGGCGCCTAAGCTCTTATGTATTAAGGCACCGCTTAAGTGGCAACTTAGTGAAAGAAATAGAAAGGGGTCTCTGCTGTGCACTGTGTCGGTGTGACTATATGTGCACTGACCACAAGGATAGAGAAAGGGGAGGGGGCTGTGGGGTATGTGGCTCTGTATGAATCGTGCACAGATAGAGAGGGGGTTGTGTGCATGGTAGTGTGGATAACTTAAGCGGGGATTGTGCACCGGTGGCTGTGTGTGTGCGTGCCTGTGAGACAGAAGAGGGGGGGGGGGCGGAGAGTGTGTGTGAGAATGAGACAGATTAGAGAAAGACAAAGATATCCTTGGCGGAGAAGACACATTGGATACAACATGGAGCAGCGGTGGGACTTCAACGGGCTACATGTGGTGGCAAACAACGACTAAAGACGGCAAGCGACGACGGCGATAGCAAGTGGTTTTGGCGACCAGTGGTAGCAAGTGTCATGGCGAGTGGGATGTCATTTGGGTAGAAACCCTAGCACACATGGGAGAGAGATAGGTATTGGTAGAGGGAGGTCATGATGTAGGGCATCAAATGGGGGAGGGGTGTGCTTTTTAAGGCAGGATCAGAAGATCCTGTTATTGAGCTGGACCTGGCTAGACCCCTGTTACACGTTTGAGCGTGCTAAGTGGGCCGCCTAGCTTGCCTTTTTGTGGCCCAGGAAAGGCACTCGAGTGCCTGGGCATTCTGAAAGTGGCTTAGCGCCTAGGCTACGCTTAGGCGGTGCCTAAGCAGGTGTCTTGACTACTACACTGAGGGCTATTTGGTCACTTCCGGCCCAGCCTTGAGCTGTTGTACCTGATTATGGGCCTGTAGGTGTAAGAAACTAGAAGTGAGCCAAATTGGGTAAATCCATTTAGATTCAACTAACCCACCCACACACAAAACCCTACCCAACCCAACCCAACCCAACGCATACACACTCTCTGAGTGCATGATGGAGGCATTTGAGAGTCAAGCGCATGGTGGAGGCATTTGAGAGTGGAATTGACAGTTTTGATCCCCGCGACTAGTGACTAGCTGTTGTTGACTTGTTTCTCCAACAACTAGGCTGACTAGTCGTTAGAGCCTGGATTGATCCGATACGGGTGATCCTTGGCCAGATTGGCTGCTCCGAAGTGATCCAGCCAATCTGGTCCCAAGGATTGGCAAAGGTGTGTGGAATTGGATTGACCCACCAAAATTGACATGGATCAGCTGAGCCGTGCCGGCATGCCAATGTTTTTAACCCCTTCCCTCACTTCTAAAAATCGGCTCAATTCCTTCTTGTCCATCTCACTTTCATTTGGATTAGATTTTCAAAGTTAGACAGCAAAGTCACAGCTGTTTTGCTTCGAAATGCTCCAGCTTTGTTGGAGGTTCCAGTGATTGGAGTGTGTTGAAGAAGTTTTTCCAAATAGTTGCTGAGTGAAACAGACTACCCTCATCTCCTTGATTATCTTTGTACTTTTGGTAATATGAGGATATGATATAAAGTTGGATTATCTTGCAGCCTATGACTTAATGGGTGACATGTCTCTTCAATGTCTGTCGAACATGATATATGTTACAAAGCTTGTTGAACATTTTGAAACATGCCAAGCATTTAAAGTCTTTAAATTCTGCATTATCATGGGATCCTCCACTGTGCATGCTTCGCTTGGTTTTTAACTTTCTTTTGTTTATGTTTTTTTGCTGAATCTTTTGCATTTCAATCTCCACATGATTTTGATTTCTTGTCATTTAGTCTCTTCTCCATTAATCGATCTCATGAGCATAGTGTCACTGGCATTGTCAAACTGTTCCTATTTGCCAGAAACATTATACTATCTTTTTCTAGAGACTTTTTATGTTTCAATTTTTTGTGTCAGGATGCTTTTTTTTTTTTCCCAACAATCATTTTTTATTTGCATATAATGCTGATATATGAATGTCCTTTGTCTTCCTTCTCCTGTATGGTTCTGCGCTGCAGTCAGCATTTAATGGGTTGGCTCCAAATCTCCAGGATTCCACTGGTCGGTCTTTTTCCTCTCAATCAGCAACAGCGCCTGGTTTTCATCATTCTGGTAAGTGTTATCTCTGAGTGGAAATTATGCTTGTCATGGTTCTATTGGCAAATGGCAGAGCATGTAAATACAATTTGTTACAGGTGCCATGCTTGGGCTACATAATATCCAAGGAAGTGTTAATGTTCCAAGCATGCCGGGGTCTCTTGCATCACGAAATTCGGCGATGGGTATTGCTGTATCGAGTGGTATCCAACAAGCGGGGGGCAGCATTTCCAGTGGACGATTTTCAAACAATCTTCCAGCTTCTATTTCTCAGGTACTATTTACAACATTCAACAATGTCACAATCTCCTTGACTGTGTCTCATATCTGTGTTTAATTCACAGCTTTGTCTTTGCAGATCTCCCACAGTAGCACATATGGGCACTCAGCAGTCACAAATAGAGGAGTTGGTTTTGTAGGGAGTCCTGCTTTTAGTAGCAGCATGAATGGAGTTGGCGGCTCTATTCCTGGCATTAACCCAAGCTCTGCTGGCTTAAGTAACAGAATGTCTGTTCCTGGACTGGGAGTGTCCCCCATTTTAGGAAATGCAGGCCCTCGAATTACAAGTTCGATGGGGAATATTGTTGGGGGAAGTAACATCGGAAGGAGCATAAGCTCTGGTGGATTATCTATTCCAGGCCTTGCATCACGTGTAAATTTAACCACCAACAGTGGATCAGGAAGTCTAAATGTCCAAGGAACTAACAGACTGAAGAGTGGTGTGCTTCAACAAGGTAGAATCTTTAACCTTATCAAAGGGAATTGCGTCACTTGTAGATTGCAGTGGGTATAGAATGTGGGATGTAGTCTCTAAATGATGAATAGTTTTTTCTGTTCCCTGCATTGGTGCAAGATTGTCAGCGCTTTTCCTTGATTTAAAAATTTAGATGTTCTGTTTGCTGCATAATTTCTTTCTTCAGTTTTACAGTTTACTAATTCTATGTGATTTTTATTGAACTCCTTTTGCCTACATAGATTTGCTTAATTCTCTTTTAGTGGAACTGCGACCTTGTTATTTACCTTTACCGGTTTACCCTAATACAATTTTTGCTCCTTGAGCAATCACAGTTGGTCATAAAGTTGGATTATTAGTTTCAGTTTTATTTGCATCTTTGTTTGTTTGCAATCTTTTGTATAGATGCTTTCAATGTGCTACTTGTTGGATCTTTTATATGCCTTCTTTTGATATCTTTTTCTCTGTGACAAAATGTTCTTCTTTGTGTTCATCAAATGGACCAGATTAGGCATTCATTTATGCTTGCTTTTTGTTGCATTGTTTAGTGTTGAATATGACTCTTTCCTAAATTATATTTTGGATTTAGTAGCTCCTCAAATGGTGGGCATGCTTGGAAATTCTTATCCTTCTTCTGGAGGACCTTTATCCCAGAGTCAAATCCAAGCAGCTAACAATCCATTAAGCTCCATGGGTATGCTGAATGATGTCAATCAAAATGAGAAATCCCCTTTCGACATCAACGATTTCCCTCAGTTGACTGGGAGGCCAAGTTCAGCTGGAGGATCTCAAGGTCAATCAGGTACTTGTTATACTGTATTGCTAGCTTACTAGGTACTTCAGGTGCCTCATTATGTCGTAGGACATACATACCTGATTCACTGATTTGCAGTTTCATTGAGAAAGCAAGGGCTTAGTGTCAATTCAATTGTGCAACAAAACCAGGAATTCAGTATTCAAAATGAAGATTTTCCAGCTTTACCAGGATTTAAAGGTACTTCATATGTGATTCCATTTGCTTCCTAGGTTTTTGACCCACTGCTCAATTACTGCCATAACTTTGTCCTTTTGTGGATCCACTTGCTTGTTCATATGGTTTGCTTTTGAGGAAAAAAATTTAGTAAAACATTCACCTTCTGTTTTTTTAAAGTTGGGAGCTTCATGCCTGTTTGTTTTTTTCCCATTTCTTCTTATGATGTAAGTTAGAGTCATTGTCTATTTGCAGCTCCTGAAGGTTCTCTTACTTTGGTTGTTGGCCAACTCATGTGTAGACTGAATGCCAACACATAGAAACATTCCTGAAGACACTAAGCGAGAATCATTCCACATATTCACCTGACATTATCGAGAAATTCTCATCTCACAATTTGTCTCTTGTGTATCTTGCTGGTTGAATCTGTCAGGGAACATATGCATCTTTTGTAATATGGTCAACCTTGGATGAAAACGTAGCTGTAAATTGAGCATGACCATGAAGGTATAAGCTAATGGATTATTTTTTGTAAGGTGACAAGCTAATGGATTCACTTCGGGCTTCCACACGTCTACTTAACATCACAAGGTAGACATTCAAATTACCCTCACCAAGTAAAAGAATTACTAATAACCATTCAAAGAGGTGCTTACCTTTTTGAGGTTGCAACGATTCCAACCAAGATTCTGAGACATTTGAGGGTGTGCCATGGTCAGCACCCTTGCCCGTCAATATTGCTTGTCACCTAGACGAATCTTTGATAACAATGATCTGAATTGGACTGGTTGTCTGTGAAGTTATGGTTAATAACATTGGAAAAAATAATGAAAAAGCAACTAATCTCTTTTCTTATTTACAGTCGGGACCTGGTTCTCAAAAGTCAGAACATCAACCTGACACCTTTTTTGGGTTCACAGCGACAGAATGTTGGGCTTGAACAAAAACTTTCTAAGGTTGCATTTGATAATACTGAAATCTGAATTCTAATAGCTGAGATTCACATCTTAAATCTGAGTTTGGTAATAAAAGTTCTGAGTACTGAATGAAGTAGATTGTTTGATAACTATGAAGATATCATATGCATAGTTGACATGTTTATAATTTATTTTTATTTATTATCAAATATTATAAAAAAACATAAATATATTAATTTTATTTAATCATTCAATATGTAATTATAAAAGTCTAAATGCAATTATCGAAATAAACTATCATATCACACATGAAATTATATTTAATAAGTGGGTTGTTTTGCATTATTTTGTGTTACGGTTGTTTTAGATTGCTTTCATAGGGTAATAGATTAATTCATTTTGCAGCATCTTTCATGATTTGGCTTTTTCTTGCCAATTAAGATACACATGGATGCATCATAGTTATTCAAAATCCACACCTATCCATGGCACCGCTGCACTGGGGAGAAACGGAAGGTAAGAGGGAACTACGAGGCCGGCGGGGTGCAATCCCTTCTAAGCGATAAGCTTATCCCCTTGGCTTAGCGCTTCAGAGCGTAACTACCTAATTAACTGCCATTAAGAGCTGAAATTAAATATTTTATCTAACAATCTTAATTGAGCAACCTCTTACCGCTTCAGAGTCAATAGGTAAATTCATATAAAACAAACACCCCCTAAGTGTTTATATCGAAGAACATGGTTTTGAAGAATTAAATGCTCACTGGCTTGTTTGGAGTTCCCAACATCATAACGAAGGTGCTTGCAGTGAGATGGGATTTATTGGTAGATGGTGATCAGTTGGAACCACATTGTTTTTGTTCAAGGGGAGGTGGACCCGACTACCCAAGAGAATTTCCTTGTAGCATGAGTAGTTTAACAGAATTTGATGTCACCATGGGAGTGTTTTCCGGTCATGCCGGGTTTTGAGAAAGTCGCTCAGAATATGTTGTCCTCAATTCTAGGTGATGTTCGTGTTGTGATGGACATGTGAGCTAGGTTAAGTCCTGTGTTACTTTGGTGAGAATTGTGAATGGTTGGCCAATAGGATCTTTCTATAGTGAAAGACTGGAAGGCCTTAGATGCAAAAAGCCCATTCTCCACTCCTTTTATGTGCATATTGCATCAATTATGGGTATGATGTGGCATTGGACAACAGAAGTGGATCTCATCAGGGATCGTATACAAGCAACATTTGTATGTTGACATTATGCAGATGATGCAAATGCATTTGTTGTAGATGAGGATCATTTATAATTTATATGTGGACAGCCAGACTAGTGGTGAGTGGTGACATTATTAGAGGATTTGTGAACTGTCATCCACCCCCCCCCCCCCCCCCCCCCCCCCCAATTTTTTAGGGTTGATTGATTGTAACACAGATTCACTGAATTGAATGGTAACTTCAGTATAGGAAGAAAACAGTAACACCCAGCCCAAAAAATCAACAACCTTGTACTAAAGCTCTTTCACTCCAAGAAGAAAAAATCCACCATATACTGTTTTCTTCTTTCTTGGTGCTTTGTTTTTTTGCTCTCTTTAAACAAACCTCATGGTTGACTTTTGGGGTAAAGTCCTGTCTGCCTCCCTCGGATATGATCTGGTCTGGCTGATCCTGCAAGCCATGCTAGGAGGACTGTACAATGGGTACTTAGATTCATTTGTGATTAGGTAATTGAGTATGGTCCACAATACATTTTGGATCCTGAGTCAGTAAACAGGGAGTCTACCAACATATTGACCTGGCCAAATTTTCTTCTTGATTTTACCTTTAATGAAACTGTTGTGCAATCCTTTTTTTTGTTTTGATGACAGGGAACCTGGCTTCACCAGTAAACCCTGGTATGCACCGGGGAGTCATGCTTGCCATTTCAACCGATTTGGCCGGGGAGGGGGGGGGGTAGTTGAACCCAAGGAATTCCGGATCGGATCGGGTCCCCGAATCGGGACCCGCTGATCCCGATCCGACCCGGATCGGATTGGCCGAGTCGGCCGATCCAGATGAAGTCTGGCCAGTCCGACTCGGCCAGATTAAAAAATAATAAAAAATTAAAAAAAATCAGAAAAAATCAGGAAAAAATAAAAAAAATCAGAAAAAATTACATACATATTATTCAATTGATGTACAATAAGAATGAATGCAATTCATGTACATCCATAACCCTAAAACCCTAAACCCTAAACCCTAAACCCTAAACCCTAAACCCTAAACCCTAAACCCTAAACCCCTAAACCCCTAAAACCCTTAACCCTTAACCCTTAACCCTTAACCCTTAACCCTTAACCCTTAACCCTTAACCCTTAACCCTTAAACCCTTAAACCCTTAAACCCTAAACCCTTAAACCCTTAAACCCTAAACCCTAAACCCTTAACCCTTAACCCTTAACCCTTAACCCTAAACCCTAAACCCTAAAACCCTAAAACCCTAAACCCTAAACCCTAAACCTTAAACCCTTAAACCTTAAGGGGGGGGATCGGGACCGGCCTGAACCGGACCAGATCGGGTCCGGACCGGCCGATCTGGCCGGTCCGGCCCCGATCTGGTCCGGTTCGGGCCGATTTTGGCCGTTTTTTTTTTTTCAAATCGGTGGGGGGGAACAGTGAAATCCCCCCCGAATCGGATCGGAACCCGCCGATTCGGATCGGAATCGGCCGATTCCGCAATCCATGGTTGAACCCAAGGTTCTCTGTATCACTGATCCGTATCGGATAGTATCTTTCAGATGCGGTACGATACCGATCCGACTTGGTCCGACTCGCACGAGTTGCAAGAGTCCAATCAATGAGTTTGTTAAAATCAACGAGTTTGTTAAAATTAATGAGTTTAAGTCACATTTTAGAGAAATGTATCATATTAATTGATATCGCTTTAAAAAAAGTATCATATTAATTGATATAAAAAGTATAATTTTACGTATCAAATAGGAAAAACTCAACTTAAAACATTCCATTAAGCATGTATGAGTCGGCACGATCTGGTCTGACTCGGTGTGTATCAGTGGATCGGCTCAGATACGAATCGACTCATACGAGTTAGCCCGATCCGGTACGATACGCCAAACCATGGTTGAACCCATGATGGTGGGGATGGTCATGGTTGTATACTATGTTATCAAAGGCCATTGTATTGCTCGCCTAGGCAATGAAGTAGCGTGAGGCGAGCCAAAATGCCTCTGCTTGCCTAATGTTTGCGTCAACATCTGGGCACTTGCCTATGTTGTCTATGCCAAAAACTTGTATTTTTCTAATCCGGCGGTTCTGCTTTTGTACCACTTTTCTTATTCTTAATTATTCCAAACTAGCTAATGCCTTTTCTAACAATATCTAATGCCCTTTTCTCTTACATGTTGCCACATTTTTCTTATTCTTGATGATTTCTTAAGACCCTTTTGTCCTCCACTACTTGTACGAGTGCTTTATACAAATTGGTCTTTACATATTGGACATGATCAATGCTTCTCAAAATCATACATATCATTATCTTGGATATTTTCTTTAGTTTCCGTCTATTGCCATTTTCTTCCTTCATGGTGATTTATAGGAGCAAATGTTTCACTTCCGATGCCTAGGTGCTCGCCTAGGCATGTATGGCTAAGGCCAACCCCAGGTCGCGTCACTCACCTCTCACCTTTGACTACAAGGGTTGTGGAATCCATTTTTGAGAAAGGGGATTAGATCTATTTATTGAAATCTCGTCCCCTATTCGTTTGGAAGATCTGGGAATTATGATTATGTTTAACAAATTTGTTGAATATGATTAAAAGGTTGGGAAGGGAGTGAGGAAATATTCTCTACCATTTTTATGAGGTGAATAATAGTAACTCCATCGAAGTGACAATGATATATTTTCGAGGTTATAGAACAGTTGCTGTGGGAAAAAATAGTTTATGTAAGAGGAACAAGCATATGTGTTTTTTTATTGGGTTTATTTTTTGAATGTATGGGAGAATGATAATCTATGATTGATTCTTTTTAGGTTGTTTTTAACTTTTAAGAAAAGGTAGGTACATGGTTTCCCGTATCGTACCGGATCGTGTTGACTCATATGTGTCGACTCATGTCTGTGCGAGTCTAATCCACTGGCATGCACCGAGTCGGATCGGATTGTGTCAACTCAAATATGCTTAATGGGTTCTAAATTGAGTTTTTCCTATTTGATAACTAAAATTACACTTTTATAGCAATTAATAGGAGACATTTCTCTAAAATGTCGCTTAAACTCATTACTTTTAACAAACTCATTGGCTTAACTCGTGCAAGTTGGACTGAGTTGGATAGGTATCGTACTGTATCTGGGAAGATACAATCTGGTATGGATCAGCAATATGACAAACGTTGCATAGGTCATTTTAAAAGGCTAGCTAGAATGGTGTTGAACAAACAAATGATAGAACAAAGAAAAGCAACAAGAACAGGGGAGGGAGAAAGAGGACACTTGTCTGAGTCAACCAAAGCAACTACAGCAGAAGTCACAGCTGCTGGCCGCAGGAAAAACCTAACCAGTGTCCAAAGAAGAAGGGAGGGGTTCTTTGGCTACCACTCGAAAGAGGAAGAGAGTCCTTACTGCCACACAAAAGAGGGAGAGTCCAAGTAATGGGGGTAACCCAAAAGAGAAAATAAACCCCCTGCTGGGGGTTTACTTCTTGTGCAAGAAAGAAGAGAGGAGGCGGCAGATGAGAGAGAGAATCCTAGGAGATGGGATACCAGAAAAGAAAGAGAAGCAAGGGAAATGGGGAAAAAAAAGAGGGCTACTCGCTGGGGTGTTCAGCTTCCATCCTCACCAGCTTATTCTCTTCCCATCAGCGGAGAGAAAAAGAGGAAAAGGGAAAAATGGAAAATGGAAAGGCAAGGCAAAAGTGGTGAGGATCTTTTCCACCCCACAGTGGCTTCATTCTTGGAGCTGGCCAGCCTGTTTTGCTAACTTACATATACCTCTCAGGCGGTCTTCAAGAGGATAGATATCGATCAAGAAGACTCAACTGAAGACCTCTATGGGTTTCAAGTTTTTAAAGAACACTAAGGCACTGTTTGATAATCGAATAAGCCTAGTATAGGAGACGAGGGAGACAAAACTTCACGCTGAGAACTTAGGATGAGTCCTCAAGGAATTTGAAATTTTGAATCAAGTACGTGGATCCATAAGTTTGACCTCTCTCCATTGACCTCAATCAGTGTTAATTACATCAATCAAATGATCGAAAACCCTTGATTAACTACCATATATGACATATACATCCTTAGATAAAACCATATAAAATTTGCAAGTCTATTAATGAAAGCAGATATGGTAACTACCATATAAAATTTGTCATTTTTAGGGTTTTAAGGGCATTACGGTGTCCTAGGTGGTTTTTATGTTTTTTGAGATTTTTTATGATTTTTACGGAGTTTTATAGTTGGAGCTATATTTTGGTCATTTTAGGCCCGTTCTAGGATGGAATGGGTTATTGAGGGTTATGAGGGTATAGATATCCTTTGTCGGCATTTTTTATTGGGTCAGAGGCATTAATGGGATGTCGTATGTTTGGCTAACTTATTGCTTATTTAAGGTTAAGGGTAGTTTGAAACTTAAGGAGTTTTGGTGAGGAGGACAAGGGCATTAGGGTCATTTGAACAGCAATGAAACAAAGTCCAATGCCATGTGCCAGCTTACTGAGTTTTAACATGATTGTGGTAACTTGTATTGAGCATAGAAGACTTGATTAAATTTGTATGTGCACTAAAGGATAACCTTATTGGATATTGATTAAAGACATAAGAGGTCATAGACCTACTATAGATCCATTAGGATTATATTCTTTAATGTGATTATGCGCATTGAAAATTGTGGACTTGTTCAAGTTTGTCCAAGTTCACTAAAGGATAACCTTAATGGATATTAACGACAAAGAGATCATAGACATATTATCGATCCATTAGGATTATATTCTTTAGTGATCTTCTATTAATCCTTTTGGGAGGTAGTTAAAAAGGATATTGTGTAGGCAGTCAGAGAATGGTTTGCAAATAGGAAAGCTGGACAATATGTTAACCAAACTTTTGCAATCCTCCTTCCTAAAAGGGAAAATGCTGTGGAATTGAAGGACTTCGGACCTATAAGCCTATTGAATGGATCTTACAAGATTTTTACCAAAGTTTTGGCTACTCACATTGGGAAGATTATTGAAAAACTTGTAGATGATTACCAGCATGCTTTTGTGTCAGGCAGGAAGTTGTTGGATGCATTCATTATAGCACATGAGGTTTTGTTCTCATTGAAGAGTGGGGAGAAACAAAGAATGCTTATTCAACTAGACTTTAATAAGGCATATGACAGAGTATCTTGGCAGTGCTTGTGGAATGTAATGAGGCTTCATGAGTTTCCTGAATAGTGGATAGTTGTTGTGAGGAATTCTCTCTCGACTACTACTTTTATCATTGTGAATGGTAATGTGACATGATTCTTTAAGAGCTCCAGAGGCCTAACGCAGGAGGATCCTTTATCCCCTTATATGGTCATCATGGTTGCTAATGTACTTAGTCGATTATGACGGAAGCCTGAAGCAGCAGGATAGATTAAAGGGGTCACGGTTCTTAGAACTTATCTGACGATGCTTTGATTTTATGGAAGGTGGGGCAGAGCAATTGCAAAATCTTCTTTTTGTTTCGAAGAACTTTGAATACCCATCTGTGCTGAAGATAATTTTGAAAGAAAGCTCTATTGTGGGAATTGATATGGAGGATAGTGTTCTAGCTGAATGTGCAAATATTGTGGGCTGTAAAGTGGAACAGCTTCCAATCATTTATTTGGGTCTACCATTGTATTATACTGCCAGTAAGAAGGGTGATTCAGAACCATTGATATCCAGACTGCAAAAGAAGCTATCTCTGTGGAAGGCTAGGACTTCGAGCTGGGGAGGCAGAATAACATTGCTCAATTCAGTTTTATCCTGAATTCCAGTGTTCTACACATCCGTCTTTTTATGCCAAAGGGGGTGGTCAGGCACATTTACAAAATCCAAAGAGCTTTTCTCTGGGGAGGTAACAATGAAAACTCCACTTTGTTTGCAGAATTAGAGAAGAATAAGGCCTCTTATTCTCATAATAAGGTTAATTCTACTTTGATTGGAGGCATTGGTTATTCCGCACCAGAATTGCTTAGCATTGGTTATTCCGCACCAGAATTGCTTATCCTTGGAATTAGGTGAATAAGCAATTCCACCCTACACCCAAGAATTAGGTATTCCGCCTTAGATTCCGCCTCGCTATCAAAGTGAAACACTCCTTATTTTGGAATAAGCAATTTGGAATAAGCAATCCAGAATAACTAATCCCGTCATAACCCATTCTTGTATCAAAGTGGTGCTAAAGGCATTTCTTTGGTAAGTGGGGAAAAAGTATGCAGACCAATTAGAAAAGGAGGGCATGGGGTCAAGAATTTGACTTCCATGAATCTGGCTTTGTTGGGGAAATAGATCTGGGGGCTTTTGTCAGAAGATATATAGGTGTGGAAAAGAGTTATCAGAGCTACATATCATTCAAATTGTGAAAATTTTAACTTGCTAAATAGGAATCAAGCAGGCATGTCTCCAATTTGGAAAGGGGTATTGCAATCAGCTAAATGGGTTTACAAATTCAGCAGGATTAGAATAGCGATGAACAGCATACCTGCTTCTGGTATGACGGATGGGTGGGAGTCTCTTCTCTTAAGGACAAATTTCCACATCTTTTTCCTGGCAGTTAATAAATGGAACACAGTCAACGAGATGTATACTATGGAGGTGGGAAGGTTGCATTGGAATGTTGTCCTTAAAAGTGGATTGAAGGATTCTGAAATTTAAGAATATTTGGAACTTTTGGACCTTCTAAATGAAGCTCAGATCATCCATCGTCAAAGTGATATAGGATTGTATGGGATAAGAATAATGGAATTTTCTCTGTTAAGTACAAATTTGTACACTTTGATTGAAGGGGAGTTACCTACTTATCCAGCTTTTAATGAGGTATGAAAGGTCAAATCTCCCTTGAAGATCAAAGCTTTCATGTGGTTATTACTTGCAGAAATGACTTCTTACAGAGGGCAGGCGTTGGGCTCACATGCTTCAATGCTTTGTTCTTTGTGTGGAAGTTGTGCTGAAGATGCAGAATATTTATTCAAAGGAATGTGGAAATTCTTCAGAACACGTAAGTGCTGTTTGATTGCGGGATAGGGATAGGGATAGAGATAGATTAGGTTAGCCCTAGTGAGCCCGATGAGGTTAGCCTTTATTTAATCCGTTTTGGCTATTCCGGGGATAAGTAGCTTCTGTTTCAAAGTGGAGGTTAACCTAAGATAGGTACATAGAATCTCCATTTAAATATTTTCTAAGTTATACATACTTTAAATTATCATGTGTATTTTGAATCAATCATATTCAAATTATGAATATTAGATGAATTTTATATCACAAATACTCTTAAATGTATTTTAGGTAATAACAAAAATATGAGTTAAATAATTTATATAAATAAGTTTCATTACTAAAAATAAAAAATATAGTAAATTTCATAATTATATCTCCACATAATTATTAAGTATGCCTCATATATTAATAATTAATTCATTTAAATATTTATTATTGGTTTCTTTTAATATTAATCGAATTTACTGTCATTAAATGGAGCGTAATAATATTAATCAAAATAATTAACTATGATTAATGTTTATTAATATTTATTAATAAAAATAATATCAAATAATATTTATTAATATTATCAATATTAAGTAACGTTTATTTATATTAATATTAATAATATTTATTAATATTTGTTAATCAAAATACTATTTATTAATATTATTAATATTAGTTAACATTTATTAATTAACATTGATTCATATTTATTAATAATTAAGTGGAGCATGAACACATGGGCTAACCCTTCTATCCCAGCCCTAGGGGTGGGATACGTTAGCCCAAGCTTAGCCCGGGTCCCTGTTTACCCCTTTTTAGCACGGATGGATCTATCCTGCAATCAAATCACAAAATGGGCTAACCTAGGGATAATTGGGATATTCGCCGGCTATCTCGCAATCAAACAAGGCCGTAAAGTGTCAGGTGGGAAGACCTATAAGCAAAAGATTTTCCTAATCCTTCCACATGTTGTTTGTTGGAGCATTTGGAGACAACGGAATGATAATCTTTTTCGGGGTGCTAGGATTTATATTGAAAACATTTGCATTCACGCGGCCTCCTTTTTGTATCATTGGAGTTGTTATGTTTTAGGAGTCCCGCTAGAGACCTGGGTAAAAGTCATGAAGGGTTTGTAATTTTTTTTTTTTTTGGTAGCTAGAGGAACCTTTCCTTTGCTTCTTTGAATGTACTTACTCTGTTTATTTCAATAAAATTGGTGGTACACCATATTTTTTTAAAAAGTCCTTTAGTGATCTTTAGTGGATCCAACTAAAGTGTATGTGTCCTTTGAAGGATAAGGGATAAGGATCAAGTAGTAAGGTAATGGATCTTTGAGGATCCATTAAGAATTTTTACATAATATCCTTTAAAGGGTTTTAGTGAGACCCATCTAAGATTCATTAAGAGTCCATTTAAAGATCCATTTAGGAACCAAAAGTTTAATGGTTTTTTTATAGACCCAATTAAAGTCCAATAAGGATCCATAACATTAACAGATTTGAATGGATCCAATTAGGGTTCAATGTGGATCCACAATATTAATGGATTTGAATATATTTAATAAGGTTCCAATATGGAGCCACAAACAACAATTCATATAAAATCAATATCTAAAATGGGTCAAACGACAAGTTTGATTGATCTTGAACTCAATTTACAAAAGAAACCTTCAAGAGTTTGATGACTTGAAGGCACAAAGATAACATTTTCCCTTCTTGGGGAGAATACTCTTGATCCCATGGGAGGAAGTCTCCAAAGTCTTCAAAATCCAACCTGAGCATATAATCATATGGTTTATGTCATCAAGCCAAGGAATGGTCAAGCAAAACTCAAGAATACATTGAGTTCTTGATCATACAAATTTTTCAAATGAAAAGTAATTGGGAAAGACTCAAGAATACGTGAATTCTTGACTTTTCAAAGCTCACAAGACCTTCAAGTCTTCAAAGAAAAGTCTGTTGCTTCTTCTCTTTCTTCTTCTTTCCTTTTCTCTTTTTCTTCTTTCTTTATTTTATTCTCCTTTTTTGTTTGACAAATGTACCACCCACCTATCTGGTGGGGGGTTCCCCTCTCCCCGTTGGGACTCTTCCCATTGCGAAGTGGAAAACAGTGGAGTGGGTGGGCCTCGAGTACCTCCCTACTGGATCCTCTCTCTGTCTCTTTTCTTCTTCTTTTTCCCCCTTTTCCCCCTTTTCCCCTTTCACTCTTTCCTTTTTGTACTTATGGCCATCTGGTGGAGGTTCCCCCTCTCTTGGCTCTCTCTCTCTCTCACCCGCTGCCCTGTTCAAGCCAAAACAGGGGACTGCAGCCCCTTCCTCTTGCTGCTTCTGCTGCTATTGGTGCTTCTATTGTGCTTTTTGTTGTTGCCGCCGTCCTGCTCTTGTGGTTGTTGCTGCCGTTGGGGCGTCTGCTGCTGCTCTTGTGAAGTCAAAATAGATAAAAATATGTAAAATGACCAAATTATCCCTAATAATAATAAAAATGAAAAGAAAATGGAGAAAAGGTGGTCTAGGCTTTGCCCATGTTTGCATTTCAAAATCCTAAATTAGGATGGTTTTCACTTGTTGCCTAGATGCATCAGTCCATCAAAGGCGGATGTAGGAAGAGAGAAGGGGAATACATATTATTTACTAGACCTAGTTAGTATTAGCTCTTTTTAAGTGTACTTGGGTTATTAAAATGAGACAAAAGTGGATAATATGGATTAAAAATAAAAAGTTTGAAATATATATGTAGTTAAGAACCTAAATATGTCAGATACGGGGAATTATATGTAATGGATAATATTCATGAGGATCAAAGTCCAAAAACCCTCGCATCCAATGGCCAAAATGTCTTGCAAACTTGAAAAGATGGTCAAAATTACCAAAATACCTCAGACTAAAAAGTTCTATAAAAATCTAAAAAGAAATGTAAAATCACTTAAAACACACTAGACATCTTCTAAAAGCCTAAAACTTGCCAAAATTACCAAAATGCTCTTGACAAGCTAAAAAATAATTAAAAGTCTCAAAAATCTGTAAAACATATAAAATCACTTAGAACACACAACCAAAATACTCTTGGCATGCTGTTCGCTCCCCCTATATCCTCTCCATCTTTTTATTTGAATGGGCTGATTAAATATAGGTGGGTATTTTGGGTGTACTATGAGGACTTAGGATGAGCCCTCAAGGAGTCTGGGACTTCGGATCGGATCTGCAAACTTGACCTCTACCCCACTGACCTCGGTCAGTGTTAATTATGTCGATCAACTGATCGACAACCCTTGTATAACCGACCAATGATGCCCTTTAACACAAATTAAGCACTAAACTATGCAGTACAAGCACATGCAGTTCAAACATAGAAACATCGATTAAGCCCAAAGCTTCACCCTGGCTTAGGATGGGTTTAAAATGACTTGACGTGGTTTAAAAGACTTTTAAGGGGATTAGGATTGCTTCCTAGTATTTTAGACCCACAAGGGTATTTTTGTAATTATGCCAAGTTGAAGGATGCAGGGGCATTATAATCATTTTAGTGTTTATCATGTGTTTCAATGGATATGAAGGGTTTTAGAACCTAGGATGTGTTTTGGGGCTGTTTTGAGTACTTTTTGGGCTGTAGGGGTATTTTGATAATTATTTAAAAGTATCAGATTTTATGTGTATTTAACATGTTTCGAGTGATTTAACATTTTTTATGATTTTTCTAGAATTTTTAATTATTTTTAGTGCACTAAGGGTATTTTGGTAATTTCCCACACTTTTTAGGGTTTTGAGGGCATGTATGGTATGCTAAGTGATTTTTATATCTTTTAAGATTTTTCTGAGATTTTTACTATTTTTTTATCATGAGGAGGGTATTTTGGTCATTTTTAAGGTCATGGGGAGTATTAAGGTCAATTTCAAGATTCTAGCCTTCTAGGGGTATTTAACGCATGTTGGGCATACTGGCTGGTTTTTACATTTTTATGGGATTTTCTGTGATTTTTGCAGGTTTTTGTCATTAGAAGGGTATTTTGATCATTTTGGGTTATCTCCATGCTTGTGTGGGTCATTAAAGGGCGTGAGAGCATTTTAGTCCTTTTAGGGTTATCATATTCTTTATTTGGATTAGTGTTTCACATTTACTTCTTTATATGTGACGTGCATGTTTAATGGGTCCAAAGTTAGGGTGTTTTAGGACTTGGGTTCATTTAAATAGGAAGGCCAAGGGCATTAGGGTCATTTAGACAGTATTACTTCATTGTGGTTGGGAGTGCATGGTTTATTATCATGTTAAACTATCGCCTATGCTTAGTTTAGCATCACACATAATAAAACATCCATTCTCATTTTATTTTTACAACAAGTCCTTCAAAAGACAATTTTATAAGGTTCTTGGGAAAATTTTGATAGTATTTCCCCTCTTCAAAGACCCTTGAAACAAACCCAAAGAAGACCTCCGAACAGCAACCCAAAGAAGACCTCCGAACAGCAAACTCTGCCAAAAATCTGCAGCAGAGCCTCTTTGCCTTCTTTTAGTGCTTTGTGCACTACCTTCGTATGCCTCTGTTGAGTTTCCAATGGGGGGAATTTATAGGCTAGGCGAGCCCCTTGGTCGGTGGGGGGTCAAGATGCCAGTGGCACTCCCCACCGTTAATCTTCATCCAATGAGAAAGAGAAGGAGAGAGAGATGTGAGTGAGAGTGAGAGTGAGAGTGGGGGCCCGATGAGCACCCCACTGGGTGTGGGAACTGGTGGGGGGTGCCACTGGTTGGGCACCCCACTAAGCCTCTCCCCTCCCTTTTTTTCTTAATAAATGGGCAAGGCCCTTCCCTTTCTTTCCTTAATTTACTGGGGATAAGAACCCTTCATTATTGGGGCAATGATTGCTCCTCATTAGTGGAGAGTCCACTGTTCTTGGGGAGCTCCAAAGGAGCATTAAAACCATTAAGCAAGGCCATTAATGGCCATTTTCTTTTCTTTTTCTTTTTCTCTCTTCTTCTTTATTTCCGTCTCTCTCTTTTTTAATGGGGAGGACCCCCCATGCCCACCGGTGGGGTCAAGAGGGAAGGAACCCCCACCGGCTCCTCTCTCTCCTTTCTTTCTTCTCTTCTTCTTTTGTCTTTTCTTCTTCCTTTCTTTTATCTCTCTTTCTTTTTTGTTTTCTTTTGGAGGAGAGGGACCCCCCACCGGTTGAGCCTTCAATGCTTACCGGTGGGGGGGAAGGGATGTGTACCGGTGGGGGTACCCATCGGTACCCTCTCTCTCCTCTCTCTTCGTTCTTTTCATCCCCTTCTTTCTTCTATTTTTGCTTTTGTACCTCCATAAAAAAGGTTCAACACATTCAAAATCCTTAGAAGTCACAAAAATCCCTAAAAAATATAAAATTCTTTTGTCTTTTCTTCTTCCTTTCTTTTATCTCTCTTTCTTTTTTGTTTTCTTTTGGAGGAGAGGGACCCCCCACCGGTTGAGCCTTCAATGCTTACCGGTGGGGGGGAAGGGATGTGTACCGGTGGGGGTACCCATCGGTACCCTCTCTCTCCTCTCTCTTCGTTCTTTTCATCCCCTTCTTTCTTCTATTTTTGCTTTTGTACCTCCATAAAAAAGGTTTAACACATTCAAAATCCTTAGAAGTCACAAAAATCCCTAAAAAATATAAAATCACCAAGAACACGCAAGATATCCTTAAAACTCTAAAATTTTCAAAGACCAAAATCCCTGTTGAACCCATAATTGCACATGGTTGGCGGTATCGGCTGATACCAGTACGTATCGGCCAATACGTATTGGTAGCGATACATATCGGTATCGGCGTGGATTGGTACAAAGCCAAAGCCGGCCTATGCGGATATTGGTAAGTATCGGTTTTGGTCCCACTTGATATCGACACTTACATACTTGAAACTTGATAAAATTTTCTAGAATCATGTCATGGATTTTAGAAACCTTGACATTCCATTAAAATAGTGATTATAATAATCCTAGACCCTTAAATCATGCAAAGCATTAAAATGTCCTTTTCACCTAATTTTTTTAAAATCCATATAAACCCATTTAAAACGCTTCTGAATCTTCCAGAATCTATCTTCGACCATGGTAAAACTTTGGCACTTTCCAAATTGTCTTCAATTATAGGCCTAATTATTTAGGGCTTCAAGTCGGTGGTTAATCAAGGGTTTCACTTGTTAGAGTAATGAAATTAACGTCAGTTAAGGCCGATGGGATTGGTCCACTTTTTGAGCCTATTTTTTTTTAAAGGTGGATGGTGCCACATGGTATATTAAAGATTAAAAAATATCGGAATGTAATGAAGAAAAACCATTGAAATGGTGCAGCTCTCAAGTGTCCCCCAAAGAAACAGAAAAAGAGGAATGACCGATGTCATCATCAGAAATCTTACCCCAAAAAGTTGGGGGTCAACTAGATTCAATGAAGGATGCAAGGATTTGGTAAATTCTTCTGATTTGCTGCCTTAGCTGGTAACCTTTTACTGGGTGGTGCGAAGTGCCCAGTTGTGATATAATCTTTCTTAGTGGAGGTTTGTTAAAAATGTGAGGCAAGTTAGCAGTTAGAAGATTGCCTTTCAATTTAAGCTTATATAACTAGGGATCAGCCTTTAGAAGTTCCTCTATCTCTGGACAAAACAAAAGAGGGGTAGAGACAGCATATGATTAAGAAATATATCATTTTTATATATTTGTTCGATTACGCACATCTTTATTGTCCATTTGGTTGTGGATAGGTCTTTTGTCTCTTCAAGTTGTTTGAAGTTATTTTCCCATAGAGTTTGAATGTTCAATATCAGACTTTTGGTGCCTTATTCTTTTTAGTAATCTTGTTTCCTACCAGGGGGCAATAATGATTTTACCATGGACATGCATCAGAAGGAACAACTTCATGACAGTGTGTCTATGATGCAGCCTCAGCACCTAAGCACGAGTCCAGGCTTTCATGTCAGTTCCAATTCCTTTGATTCATTTTCCACAACAAAACCGTTCTTGTCATGGTCTTCATGTCCCTGTTCATGTTTATAGATGGCCAGATCTGCTGGGTTCAACATTGGAGGAACTTACCCATCTCATCATCAGCAACAACAGCAACATGCTTCTTCATTTAATGTTGTTGATTTTTCTCCTGCAAGCAACCAGGATATCCATTTGCATGGATCTGATCTATTTCCTTCGTCTCATGGAACTTATCATCCTCAGGTATTTTTTTAATAATCCCGCCTTTTAACATACCCTGTGACTGCTCCGTATCTTTGGTGCATCACTTGTAACATTTTCCTCTTCTAGGTTCAGACAGGTGGTCCACCTAACGTTGGGTTGAGACCTCTAAACTCTCCAAATCAAAATTCTGGTGTTGGAGTGTACAATCAGCTTCTTCAGCAGTATCCCTCGCAAAATCAGTCACAATTTCGCTTACAACAGATGTCTGCTCTTAATCAGTATAGAGATCAGAATCTGAAGTCCATGCAAGGAGTACAAGGAAGTCCTGATCAATTTGGTCTATTAGGTTTATTGAATGTTATTAAATTGAATGATCCAGATCTGTCATCTCTTGCTCTGGGGATTGATTTGACAACCCTAGGGCTGAGTTTGAACTCACAAGAAACTCTATATAAAACTTTTGGTTCCCCATGGTCCGAGGAACCTGCGAAGGGAGAGCCCGAGTATTGTGTGCCACCATGCTATTATGCTAAACCACCACCTGAGTTGCATGTGAGCTTCTTGATAATCTTTTTTCCTATACTTTACCTGTTTGATTATTGTTCTGACATTGGTAAATGGTTGCAGCAAGGTTACTTCTCCAAGTTTAAGCTGGAGACACTGTTTTATATCTTTTACAGGTAATTTCCTTTTTGTGGAAGTTTTCTGATACCTGACATGCTTAAATGGCTTCTTAAGAATCTAAACTTGTGATTTCACGCATGCAGCATGCCAAAGGATGAAGCACAGTTGTTTGCAGCCCATGAACTGTAAGCTCTTTAAGATCTCCTTTTATGTATACACTGGAAAACAAAAATATTTCTTTACATGATCTCCTTTATGAGTTGCATACACTGGTTAAAAAGGGCTTTCAAAGAGGAAAAAACTTGAACCTTGTAAAAACTAGCTTTTTAAGATGTAACATCCAAAGTCTAAACTCTGGAGCAGAAAGATCCAAAGAACAAAGTAGAGGGTGGGACTGGAGCTGCTGCAAGTCAGAAAAGAGGAAGTGGTATGCTATTCCAGAATCCAGATAGTTTGATTTTGAGAGAAAGCAAAAGCATAGCATATCTCTGAGTGCATGTCATGAGGATTGTAAAGCATATTACCAAGTGCATGCTATGAGGATTGTGAATCATATTATCAAGTGTACGTTATGAGGATTGTAAGGACCCATGGAAATGAACACAAACAGTGGTCTCATCTATAATCACATCTGCGGATATGATGGAAATGTATGTCTCCTGGCCTTAACACTAATCTTTCCAAGGGAAATCTTGCTTGCATTTGCTCCTGCAACTCTATAGTTTTTCTTATTTTGATTGCAGAGCTCTTGTGAGTTACAAGTCAGCTAGTAACATGGATTTCACAAGTAATTGTTGTAGTCAAGGACTCACTGGCATGGACAAGTATGTTACTTCACAGGAGTATGGTCTTCTGTATAGACTAATGACTCGGGATACAGTAGGGAACTGTGGCCTTTCACTTGTCCCCTTGCTCTTTTGGTGGTGGTGAACATATCCAGTTAGGCTAACTGGATTCATAGATCACTCCTTACTTTTTATTAATGGTGGATGGTGCCACATTTCTATAAAGGCTGTTAGATTTACGATTGTGTATGGACCCCCTCAAAAACCCTAAACGAGACCTTGTAAAGATCCTTGTACAATTATCCCATCCAAAACCCTTAACTACAGGTTTCTCCACTGGCCCCAAAGCAGAGACACTCCTTAATCATCCAACAAACCCTGAATGCTTCAGAGCTGGAGCCCCTTGACCACTTGACTTTTCAAATCCAGCAGCACCTCACCACGTCTCCCATTTGAAGTTTGCAAACCATATTGATGTATGGGAAAGTATAATGGAACAGTACTGTGTAATTTGTAGATATTTGATGATGTATGGAAGACATGAAGCCTCTTCAAAGCTTGTTTTGCTGGAGGCACCAAATAAATGACTTTGTTATCCTGTTATTTTTCCTTCTAGTTTATGGTGTGATAGCATGTTTAGAGCTATTTTGCACTTATATTTATAAATATAAATACAGTTTCTTACAATCATCAGTCCCATGTTCTTTAAACTTTTTGGTTGACTCTGGTTCAATACTTTTTAGATGTTCAAGAGGATGGTTCTACCACAAAGAACATAGGCTGTGGTTCATAAGGGTTCCAAATATGGAGCCACTTGTGAAGACAAATACGTACGAAAGGGGGTCCTACCATTGCTTTGATCCAAACAAATGGGAGACTGTTCGAAAGGTATAAATCCTCTCTTCGTCATGTTTTGTTTGTCGAGTATTGCTAATTGATTGATATGCTTTAATGCAGGAGAATTTTGTTCTTCATTATGATTTAGTGGAGAAGAAACCATCACTTCCAAATTCTCGCCCCCAAAATTAGCTAGAATTTCAAATGTAAATATTTTCACAATGACAATTTTTGATTTAGGGAAAGAAAAACAATTTTTGACCTGCGTGATTTGTCTTGAATTTCAAAGAAGTGCTCAGCCTTTCCTTGAGAGCTGGTTAGCAATGATCTTAGGAAAGAATTATATGGTATACTCGGTTGCTTCACTTTCTCACAAGCCACCAAGTATGCAACTCTGCCAGATGCCTACGTACATCTGCAGCCAACCATCTGTGCTTGTGAAAAACTCTGTTGGGTATTGCCTCACGGTATCTGCTTATACTGTCCTGCTTTCTTTGTAGTTTCACCTGGTGAATTATTTCACGTATGCCGAGGCTTCCTCTCGTCCAAAAGGATATTTTTACTCGTGTCCAGGTGTGGGTGGTTAATGTTTACTACTACCGAAGTCAAATGTTCACGCCAGCATTCGCCAACAGGTTAAAAGGATTTCATGGTAGTATTCTAAAGTCTGAATTTGTGGTGGTGTTACACCAAGACCAAGTGTGTCAGACATCTAGGAAGCTCAAGAGTCTAGTGTTCATGCTAGAGCAAGTTGTGTCAACACCATTCTGATAATTTTAGGGATTTTTTTTGAGTTATTTTTCAGGTGGATATGTATATTATAACTTCGGAAAACGAATCTCGAGGATGAGAAACAAGGGAAGAAAATTGGCAGTTCCTTAGAGGGCTGTTCTCTTGTATATTTGTTTTCTTGAAGAGAATAGTGCAAAAGCGATCATGAAGGGAACAGCTTCCATAAACAAGGAGCTTCCGTAGTGGTTCTTCATCTTGTCCTTTTATCCTTTTTCCTGGCCTGGATCCCCTGTGCGCCGTCGACTTCTCTGTTGATAGACTCTCATTGGCCGCCGTCTATGGCCTATGTCATCTCTTGTTAACGGTTGATCTTTAAGCATCCCTTCACCGTCATCACCTGCTTCAATGTTGTCATTTGGTCATAAATTTGCTATGTCATCTCTTGTTTACGGCTGCTCTTTAAGCATCTCTTCACCGTCATCATCTGCTTGAATGTTGTCATTTGGTCATAAATTTGACCCACGAAAATCTCGGAACACTTTTGAATAAGATGAGATAACTAAAAAAATGCCAATTATATATGTACACACTACTTAAGAAGTTATATATATATATATATATATTGAGTTACTACTTTAAAATTATAGTACTTATCTTTAAAGTAGTAATTTATATAGGAAATTGGCACAAATATTGAGGCAGTATTAAGGGATCTTAGGATTAATTGCGTAATTAGCTTTGAGCTTGGCACACTGCTGTTGTAGCCAAATGTTATAGGCGACATTAATTTAATTAGGACTATGTGTGCAGATGACATTTTGATTGATTAACAAATTACAATTTCATTTTGGACGTTCGGCACATACGAGCAGAAAATTAGTGTGAATCAATCAAGTTTGATACTGACGGAGGCTGACATGGCACAATGATATATTTTTTAAAATTTAAGGATTTTTCATATATACTGCTGTGTATTAACTCCCACATATTCTCATAAATGCCCTTTAACATTTTCAAAAACACTTGCGAGTATATCCTTCCGTCGAAATGCTGCGAACTTTAACAGAACATGTTAAAAGGTTCTGTTAAGTTCTAGTGAATTCAAAAGCATACATACAAAATTATGGTAAATTTGGAGGTGCATATGCAAAGATATCTAAACCTTTTTGGCATATTACATCTGGAGTTCATGGCATTTTAATTGGAAAATCTATACATGCAATTCTTCTAAAGATTTCAGGAGTACTTCTAGCAATATGTGGGAGTTAGTATTTATACGCAAATCCCTTTTTATTATAAACATAAGAGAAAAAACACTCAAAAGTGTATCTTACAACATACAGAACTTAACCAATTCAAAACGTCCAACAATGCGACACAGCCACCACAAACGGCACCACTCTTCCAAATCAGATGTACACACTGGACGGGCCAAAAGCTAACCCACACCTACAAATGCCACCCCCGGCCCACCGACCGCCTTCGTTAGGGGCTATATATAAAGCGGCTTCTTCTTGGAACCACGGCCTCCTATTTCGCCGGCGGGAGACTCTCCGGAGGAAAACTTGAAGAAGAAGAGCTATCGGTTCCGACCTGCCGCCTCCGCCACTTCCCGTTCTCCCCCTTCGATCCGAAATGGTCGCCATTCCTTGATCTAGGGTTTGTTATTTGCCGTTTGTGGCTTCTTTGTCCTGGGAGGGAGATCATAGCGTTCTTCGTCTTGTTCCGCTTTGATTGATCCCGGCGGGCAGGGATGGCGGCGGCCTCGGCGTCGAGGCACCTCCGGAAGCTCCAGTCTCAGGCCGGGAACAAGACCTGCGTGGGTTGCGCCCAGAGGAACCCGCAGTGGGCATCCGTCTCCTTCGGCGTCTACATGTGCCTGGAGTGCTCCGGGAAGCACCGCGGGCTCGGGGTCCACATCAGCTTCGTGCGCTCGGTCACCATGGACTCCTGGTCCGAGATCCAGCCGAAGAAGATGGAGGCCGGAGGCAACGGCCGCCTCAACGCCTTCCTCGCCCAGTACGGCGTGCCCAAGGAGACCGACGCCGTCGCCAAGTACAACACCCACGCCGCCGGGGTCTACCGCGACCGGATCGAGGCTCTGGCTGAGGGCGCCCCTGGAGGGACCCCTCCGTCGTGAAGGAGGCGCGGCCGTCCGGTGGAGTGGGGTCGGCATTGAGGAAGCCTCCGCTGGGGCAGAATTCTGCGAAGAGTGGCGGGTGGGACAGCTGGGATGGCGAGGATTTCGGATCTGTTGATATCAGGAGGAACCAATCCGTGAGCGATTTTAGGGGTGGGGGCGGTGGAGGGGGGAGGAACGGGTTGCAGGGTTCGAGATACACGCAGGATTTGTACACAAGGGCCCAGCTGGAGGCGTCGGCGGCGAGCAAAGATGACTTCTTTGCCAGGAAGATTGCGGAGAACGAGTCGAGACCAGAGGGTTTGGGTCCTCACCGGTTCCTCCAGTTCAGCGGAACAGTTCACAGGGCGACGTCTTCAGAGACACGCTGTCGGTTGTTTCTCAGGTACTAATATGTTAATGAGATCAAAATAAGTTCTTGACCCGATGATCATGCATGCAACTGGTAAATTCAGTTATGTCACAGATGGGAAGATCAAGTTCGCAATGTGGTAGTGATGAGAAATTATTCACTCCATATTTCCTGTTTTATCTTAAAATATACTAAGACAAGGTTGCACGGTAACGAGCATTTTGTAACGATTCATTAAGAAGGGAAAAAAGGAAATCACATGCACTGTCTTCAGTTGAATAACTTGGATGAATAGTTTACTTTTTGCTGTCTCATATCCATTGAAAGTTTTTGTTTGGTTTTTGATGCTACATATTAGTGACCAATGAGAATGTGAAATATCCAAAAAAGAATGAAAAGAAGTTATCAATTGTTTGCTGGCATGGGTGGTAGTATCTTTCCTCCTCGCAGAACTGTATTCTTTGCGCAACATGGTGTACTAGTACTAGTAAGGTCTATCTTGTAGGAACCTGCTTGAAATAAAATTTAACTGGCAGCTTTATATCTATGTGAATTGTGGGATGTTTCTATATGCTTTTCTACCCATGTTAATCGTGCTTTCAGAAGAAATATCTTGTGATCCTTACCTTTCGTTAGGGTCTGGGTCGATTATCCCTTGTTGCAGCTTCTGCTGCACTTTATGCTACTGATGTTGTCCAAGCAGGCACAAAGGAGCTGACTTCAAAGGTACTTTTCAACTCCTTGCTTATTATATTTGAATGGAAACATGCATTGGTGAACGATGCATCCTCGCTCCACCAGAAAGCCAGTTCTCTATGCAAGTGTCTATCAGGGCTATGATGCTCTCATGACGAATTTGGTTGTCTTTGATAATAGCCAATAAAATTTTCATCGGCCATTCTTCTAGTTTTTGGCTGAAACCCGGTCATAAGTACTGTTGCGCTATTTTTTAAACATTTTGTCAGTGAATTACTTCTGCAGGAACAGATCTGAAGCTTATGCTCTGGTTCACTATCTTTGTCTTTGGGAAGTTTCTTGTTGAACGTCATGTGGTCTGTGACCATTGTGGTTGTCAGAATTGTGTGTTCATGCTCATGTGAGATGAAGTTCTTGTCATGTATGGCACTTTCTAAAGATGTCTTTCGTGGAGTCACTGGAGAAAAAAAAGGTTGTATATATGCAGAGATCCTGCATCGAGGTTCTATGTTAAAGTTTGTGTCTCAGAAATGATTGAAGGTTGAAGTGATTGGAGGTGCCTCATTCTTAAATAACAAAACACATCTGCAAATTGAGGAGGGGAAAAGATGTTTTAAAGTTCATCTTGTTTATTAATATGAGATAAGTGGTTGGCAAATCTTTCTGACATATATTAGTGTTGACTATAACTCCAAATTATGGTCTAAAGTTAATTAATGGCATCTTGATCTGTTTTAAAAGCTTGCGAGTTCAGATCCAAATTTTTAATTGAAGGGCATGCTTGGTCTTTTTTATGGAACAGATCCCACTCCAGGATTGTGATGTGACCATTAGAGCACTTCAAAGAGAAAGGAATGGAAGTCTTGTGACCATTGGAGTACTTAGGCCACAGGAGCAGAAAAATTTCTGACCAGATCCCACTCCAGGATTGTGATGATCCCACTCCAGGATTGTGATGTGACCATTAGAGCACTTCAAAGAGAAAGGAATGGAAGTCTTGTGACCATTGGAGTACTTAGGCCACAGGAGCAGAAAAATTTCTGACCAGATAATGGGATTGAAATTCTCTTTTCAAAGGTCTCCTTTTTTTGACAGTATGCAAATCTTTTTATTTTAGTTTATGCAGAATCGTGTTAAATCTTGAAGCATTGCAATGATTACAATTTTGATGGTTTTACCCTTACCAAAAATGATATTTTTGTCTGTCAACTTTGGAGCTGCGTGATCTTTCCCTAAAATTTCAGATAGGTGTTTGTTTAAGCACCCAAACCGGACACTAAATTGTCAATTGATTTGGTGAATACCACTTTTTGACCAAAACTCGGTGATCTGATTAATGACCCTTCCTCCCCAAGGGAATCAAACTCTACCACATAGGTTATCCACTGAGAAATTTTGTATGGTGCTCTATCTGAGCTTTGCAAACAGTAGCTTTTACTGGTCTATAGTCTAATAGGACATTATATGACGTTAATTAGACATTTGAAGCCAAACTGTACTTATATTGCAGTGCATCTTCATCAATAAACCATGAGCATAAGCTGAATCCTGGAATGATTTTTTTCTGAAATTGAACGACTACAATGGAATTTGGGATTATGAACATGGTTTTAAGTTTGCTCTACTGACCTGAATTCGCTGTTGCTTTTTCCACTGGGAACACTAGCCTGCATCCACAAAGGTGGATAATATTCTGTCAAACAAAGAGATCACAGTTCTGTCTTTCTCAGTGGACAGAATATTGCAAAACCCTAGTTCGTGACTGATGTCCGATGTATTATTATTGTAAGCATTCAACAGAAATTCAGTCTTGTGACTTAATTTTCCATTTCTTAATGTTTGAGGCGAAGTATTCAGAATGTACCGAAAGCTTCTAGCCGTTGCCTTTTGATGCCTTTTTGGTTATTTTTATCACTGTGAATTCGATGTTTCTTACTTTCTTTTTTCCCCCTGCTTATGGTTGTATTCTCCATCAATCTTCCTTCAATAGTAGTGCTATAGCACCTTTACCCAAAAAATAAAAATAAAAAAAGATACTGGCACTGCTTCCTTTTCCTTCTTTTTTTTTCATTTTTTTAATCTTTTCGAAGCTAACATCTGGATCCTAAAGGTTTGTCACAAGCTTTGTTTTTGTCATGGCTGAGAGCTTATGCATGGTCTAGACTTCTTTTCTAAAATGTTTCTTATTTGATCAACCTGTGGCTAGAAATTAGTTTGTACTATGATACACTCATGTGAGCATGGTCCTTGCCATTATGATATATTTTGACCTTATACTTTTTTTTTTTTTTTTTTTAACCCAGAAACTTATCTAGGTCCCTGGGCCAGCCCTTTGGATTTTATATCATTAAAAATTTTCAAAATACAATGGGGGGGATATACCATCTTACCTCTGAGAGAGTACATCGAAAAACTAAAATCCCCCTAACGAACCTAACCCTCAGAAACGAAGATGAAGGAGACCACTTTTATCAGAAGTGATCTCTCCTTTGACAATAGTAGGTAAGGAAGAGGAAACGTGAAAAATCCGATCAACCTGAGAATCACAGGAGTGGTTGGCCAAGGCATCAACAACTCTATTGCCTTCTCTAAGCACATGACAAAACTAGAGGTCCATGCCACCCTTGAGATTGCAAAATTCACTCCACCAGGGGAAGAAGATCCAAGGAACAATAGCTTGAGCGGCATTGATCAAGTTGATGAGGACTAAGCAATCAGATTCCACAATGAGACAAGACTAACCCAGAACACACATCTGAAGGCCAAGAGTGATAGCTCTGAACATTGCAATAATACTGTAAATGTGACCAAAGAATTCACTAGCAGCAAGAATAACATTACCCTTATCATTTCTAAGGATGGCAACACCTGCAGAATAACCAGGGTTACCTCTGCTGCAACCATCAGTGTTAACCTTTAACTTACCTGTAGAGGGAGGCCGCCAGCTAACAAGCACATGTAAAGAAGGAGAGAAAGTATCAACTATATACAAGGATTGCAAGAAAACTATCTGAGCAGTAGAGGAGGAGGACTTTGGATGGTACATTGCGACAATATCCTTTAAGAAGCACATACTCTGGTGCAAGATGCTTTGTTTGCTGTAGTAATTGCCATTGTACTTTGCAGAACATCTAGCTTTCCACATGAACCAAACAACAATAGAAGGAATAGTACCCATGATAAAAGAGTAGAGAGAAGTATCTGAGATGAGACCGATGAAAGAGCAATAAATATGATCAAAAGAATCCCTTTGGATGGGGATATTGCAATTATCTTTGAAAAAGTTCCAACAATAGGCTGCCTAATCACCACGAACAAGAGTATGATTAAGAGTTTCAATAGAGGGGGTGGCACAACAAATACATTTAGGAGATGGAGATATGCCAATTCTTTGGATATTGATATCGAAGGGCAATCTGTGAGCGAGAGTCTTGTAAATGAAGATGGATATTTTCTTTGGGATCTGAAAGCACCAAACCCATTTAAGCATAGAGATATGAGTAGTGTGATGTCTGACAATCTGCCATACTGATTTTGTAGTGAACAGACCCAATGAGTTAGGTTTCTAAATAACCCTATCATGACCTTGAGTGATACAGAGAGAATCAACATAGTCTCTAATAATAGAAGTGATATCTTGAGACAGAGAAAGAAATAGAGACTGTCCAGAGGTGATAAAATCATGAACCAACCAACTGACAACCTTCCAATTAGGGGAACCAATGAAAGGACAGGTAGAGATATGGTGATTCTTAAAGTAGGTGTTATTAATGTAATCACCCCAAATCCCTTTCTTAGGATATGTCTTCCAACAAAGTTTTACTTTGAGGGCAATCCCAATATCATATAGAGAACGAATACCAAGATCACCTTCAGAAGTTGGTCTAGCCAGATGCTTCCAAGCAATCCAATGCCTACGAGCACCTGTAGAAGAAGATCCCCAGAAAAAATAAGCAAAAGTCCTTTCTAAAGAATGGGGAATACTCTTAGGAGGGGTGAGAACATTAAGTATATGTGTAGGAATAGAAGTAAACATATGTTTAATAAGAATTAATCGACCATCAGGCGAAAGGAGATTAGTTTTCCAAGAAGCCAACCTTTTTTTTACCTTATCCAACAACTTGTTAGTTGTTATGCAGGTGATCGAGGGTGGCTATGATAAGAAGGTGAATGAAACAGTGAATGCTGTCACCACGAAGACCACTGAAACTGGCCAGAAGACATGGGCAATCATGATAGGGTGTCATGGCAATGGCATCAGAGAAGGTCGAAGAATTTACCAAGGAAGGAGGGGTCAGCTGGCACCACAGTGAGCGTGAAAGAAATGGATACTATCATGAATTTGGACAGCAAAACAAAGGTTTGAGTTCTTTGAGATGAAGGTTCTTCTGGACAATGATTCTGTCCACTCCTGGGATGATTGGGGCCAGGAAGAAAACAATGAAGAGCCTGTGGAGGGAGTGCAAAGTGGGAAGAGTTGGACCGAATGGGATTATGCCAAAGATGAAGGTTATGATAACTTCTACAGTGAGCGCACTGCACAGAATGGGAAATCTGGTTCATCGTGGACAGAAGGTGGTCTTCTTTAAGATTGTTACGTTTTATTTAGTTTTCTTTTCTTTTTTGTTGTCATCTTTTATTTTTAATTGAAATCATCTCTAGTGTTTACTGGTCACCACGTACTTTTTTTGGTAATGTTATTGAATATGCTAAAGAAATTTTTCAGTAAAGCTCAATCGCATGTAATGATCCGTGAACTTGAGATTCAGAACGGTTAGCTTGCACCAGTTCCAGTTTAAACTGACATCGTGGGCAGGATGTATTGGACCAAGGGTTAATTAGTGCTGAAGTTTAAACTGATATTAAGTTTTATTCTATATTCGAGAGATCCTTTTTCAAGCTAGTATTGCTATTGCTGATTTTTAGGAAATTTTATAGAAATAGACTGTCGTTTTATAATCAAAATATTGAATAAAAAGGATGATAGGCTCAGTACCATGCAAATTGCAGAGTTAACTGAAGCTGGTTTTAATTGAAAATTGCTGACCACTAATCTTCGTTTATGGTCAGTTTTTGGGTTAAACAAAATAGGGAAGCCTTCGTATGTTGATTCTGTCTGTCTAGTCTTTTGCATTATTCAAAATAAAGCAAGACAATTCTAGGAATTTCAGCGTTTTATATCATTCCAAATAAATAAAATCCAAAATTTTCAGTATTTTACGTCAAACAAAATAACCCTTTAGCCTCACTCATTCCGATACTGTTCTGCCATGAATGTGAGCCCATTTGCTAGACTGGGGTTAGCTCAGCTCAGCGCTACCTGGTTTCTGAGCTATGTTCGAACTGACCCTAGTCTCACTCACGCTGATCAATGGCCAAAAGCGGATTGGAACTTGAACTGGAACCGAGTTTGTCATGGACCACCTGGTTCAAGTTGCATCACCATACATGCATACCTCATGCAGGAGCAGGCATCTGCCTATTTTCACATCATGCATGCATGCATCTGCCTATTTTCCATTCAAAAGGGTGTTTAAACACTACCAGCACTGTTGCATGTCTACTTAGCTTAATCACAAGTTCGGGGATGGATGCTACACAAACTACATAAGGGGCCCTTCTTCCCTGGCGATCAATGCGAAAAGAAACACCAAGATCGAGTCCAATGGCGGACGCAGAAATTTTGTCTAGTGAAGTCACTCGGACATTAAGTCATAAGCATGATTGAGTCAGTGGGATTTTGAGTTAGATCATATGAGATCTTGAGTTGGGCCAGTAAGATCCTGGTTGGGTCAATGGGGTCTCGAGTTAGACTACGTTAGATTGGACTAGTAGATATGGCAAAATTCAGTAGGATCTCAGGACCTCACTAAATTAACGTTGGATCCGCCACTGACTGAGTACATTTTTGTCTGTGTTTATGCTTTAGCTTTGATCATTACACATGAATAGATGTTACGCACTACATGGCGTCATTTTGGCATCCTTGCATGCAACACCATGGACAACCAAACAACCAAGGAAAAGGCAACAACTAGTAATATGCAAAGGCTCGTCCTCCTGGCCAACAGAAATCGAAGGTGGAGCCCTATTCCCCACTAATCTGGGCAATCAAAGGCAAAGGCTCCCCCCCCAATCAAAGGTTTAGGTTAAATGGCTTATTTCAAGTTTGGCACCCTAGTTTTGCTTCATCTTTGCTCGTATCGAGATTCAGATTTTCCCATGTGGAGCGATCCATAGTACTAATATTGGCATATTTTTCGGTGTGCATACCTACAAGGCCTGTATCTTGATGAGGAATTTTTATTCATAACCAGCGAAGAAAAAATAAAAGGATTTCCGAAAACTAATATATGATACATATCTCTGACTTTCATATATTGTATGAAATATCTCCAAAAACATCAGAATATGGTGGTGTACCTTTCCATCAAAATGCCTTGAATTCCGACTAAATATGCTAAAAATATTTCAGATATTTGTTCATGTATATCCTTAAATTTATTAAAGCTTATATATGTTTCCTTAACTTTACCAAAATTTACGAAAATCTTTCTAACATATTCAGTTGGAACTAAGACATTTTGATAGAGGGATATAACTGCAATACTTTTGTGGTTTTCATAGATACATAATACATAGAGTTAAGGGTTTGTATACAAATATATGACTTTCAGAGTATATATGAAAAAAAACCAAAACAAAGGGGACCTCCGCTGTAGCCTTGTAGGGGCCCCCACTTGCGCAGCTCAGCCGCTCCGCTCCGTTGCCAGATCATATAGTGCATTAATTTATTGCTACTGTTCCACACCACATCGCAATTCCCACCCCAACGTTCTCCCTATCCGTCATCACTGAACCCACGCCTCGTGGTGACGCATCGACGGGGGAGGAGAGCGGCTCATCGGCAGCTGGTGTGAGAATAAACATAGTGGCCCCCACCACGCCACTAGGTGGCGCTCCGCCGCTCCCCCAATCACCAGGCTTTTCCTCCTCCTCCAACGGTCATATTCTTCAAAACCCATCAACATCCCCCAAACAAAAAGCCCTTCCCTGCCCGTTCTCTCCCTACCCTTTTCTAAACTTCGGCTTCTTCCCCTAGCAGGGAAGAAGAAGAAGAAGAAGAAGAAGAAGAAGACCTCTCAGGGTAGAGAGAGAGAGAGAGAGAGGGCAGATGGGGTGCTTCCTCGCCTGCTTCGGGGGAGAAAAGGACGGGAAGCGGAGGAAGCACAAGCCCATCAAGCGGATCCCGTCGAGGGAGGGGGTAAAGGTCCATCGTGAGCTTCGCCTAGCTCCGATCATGTGTCTGCTTCCTTTGGTTGCATTCTTGCTTTCCCCTTTCCTTCCGCGTTATTGACATCAACGGGGATGCCTTGGACTTTTGCAGCTACCCGAGCGATGCAGGCTTCTGCAGCCAAGCTTGCCGCCAGAGCAGCCGCAGCAGCTCGTGAGCCCGCCCCTGAAGCCGCCTCAGGGCCCGCATCTTCCCCCCGAGGAAGCCGTGGTTCCTACTTCACATCCTGAATCGAGGTTGTTCTATTATTTCACTCACTTGTGTGATGGATCCTTTGCGGTTTGATACCGCTCTTGTTTGGATCCTGTCGCTGTATGCGTCTGAGGAGCAGATCCTTTGAAGTTTATGTTGGATTTCTCTCCTCGGACGAAATTTTTATCTTCTTTTTTTTGGCTTTTTCTTCTCTAGAATCTGAACTGTTATCTGTTTTCCTTGTTGATTCCGTAGAGAAACTAGCGACGAATTGAGCTCCGCTCAGAAGCAACTTCCCGAAGAGGGAACTCCTAGTCCGGTTCTGGACTCGAGGTATTACAATGGACAGGAATTAGATCCCTCTTTCTGACACTAAACAGATGGCGATGTTTAATCCTCTGTTATGTCAATTTTTAGGACACTTTTGTATACTGTTTAACAACACTTTTCACTACATCTCCTAAATCATTAGCAAGTTTAAGAGAGTTTTGTATACAATTTCACTATGGGCCTGCATCTGCCAACACAGCAAACCACAGATACGTTTAGATTTATTATAAACTCGTTTTTATGATGGTGAAAAAAAAAAGATTTGCTATATACTTACTCGAATTTATCAAAAGCTCAAAACCACATAATTGTGTTTCCGTAAACCGACTTGGAGCTGATTTATGTTGGAGGCTCTCTCAAGTCCTTCATAAATTCAAGCATATCTACACCGATTCGCCGAACCAAACATGACTTTGCTGAAAATGAATTTATGATAAGCAGATTTATGATAAATGCATATATGACAACTCTATCTGCATTTTATTACATTTTATTAAGTTGCATCCAAACAGGATTTACGTCTCCCAGTAATTTCCTCTTTCTCTCTTCTTATTCGGTCATCTCCTGACAGGGACAGAGTTGAGAAACCAAGCTTCAGCAGCCCCAGGAAGAAAGTGACCTTTGATTTGAATGTCAAGACATATGAGCAGGCCCCAAACAATGACGACCAAGTTTATTCGTCGCAGGAAGTAGCAGAAGAAGAAGAAGAAGAAGAAGAAGAAGAAGAAGAAGAAGAAGAGAAGCCACAAAAGAAAGGCTGTTCAGATTCACTTGGTTCAGGGGTCAGCACTTTGAACCACAGGTACCATACCTGCATAATCAGCGATAACGAGAACATTGAAGAAGATGATTATGATTGTATTTTTGATGATGAGGACAATGACGATGTCGAAGATGGTGTTGTGTTTGATGATAACAAGTATGCCATGGATGACATAGGAAATGAAGAAGAGGAGTCCTATGAGTCTTACTTCTCATTACCACTGGAGAAAGATGGGCACCAAGCATTTGCAGAGGTTAGTAGCGCTGCCAAACCCATAGCTTGTTCCTCTCCCGATCGGCGGCCGGTCCTCATAGCCGGCCAACTTGCCCGAGACAGGAGCCAGTATGTCCACTCTGTCTTGAACCCAGTGGAGAATCTATTGCAATGGAAGGAACTCAAGGACAAGGCACAACCTTTCAAGCATCCAAAGAGATCAGACATACCATTCAGCTTGCAGCCTAGTTTCAAGCTCCCAAACTCTGAGAAAAGCTCTGATTCAACCCCAAGCCCCAAAATCCAATCAAAGCATGAGGTCTCTGTCGATGCTAGCCTTTCAAACTGGTTGCCCTCATCTGAAACCACCCCGGTTGAGAGGCCCAAGGGAGACAACTCCACCAGAACAAACTCGCCAGTTAGTCTAGATGATCGACCCATTTTAGGTGCTTTAACAGTTGAAGATCTGAAAAAGCATTCAATATCGACTTCGTCACCAAGAAGGTCACCGAGTCGAAGCCCAGATGAAATCCCCATCTTGGGTACCGTTGGGAGTTACTGGAGCTGCACAGGGGGAGATACAGATTCAGGCTCTTCTCAGAGATCCACCTCAAATGCCAAAGGAATACCAAACACCACAAGCAAGTACAGAGAGGTAATTTTTTTTTTTGGCAAAGCATAGTAGATGCAAGTGGGACTCAAACTGTAAACTTACTCATTTATATGTTGACGTTGTGCTGCAGGATAAGAGAGTGAATTGGCATTCTACTCCATTTCAAGTCAGGCTGGAGAGAGCCTTGAACAGAGGAGATGCGGAAGCTTACTCCAGTTTCCCCCCTGGTGCGTGTTAAATCGTGGGAATTGCTGAATATTGTGTGTATCTACCTATTATTTATGACCTTCAGTATGTGTGTGATTACTTTTGTTTCTTGAGTGTGTCATGTTGCATGTATGACTGTTCAAATTATGGCACAGTGTTCCTATTGAATTGGTGTACTTATTCGTGTTCAAATAAAACATTACTATATACAGGATTCAGTATTTCAATGTAACATCCTGGTGGTTATTGAATTGTGCACATGTGATTACACTATTCTCTCTGAGTGCCAATTTTATCTTCCTGAAGAGTAAAAACGTCTTACTGCAACTATGGTGATTCTAATCATGGCCATGTTTGGCATAACTTCCATTTGGAAGCACTTTTGCATTTCCATTTAGTTATTTTTTATGGAAGCCATTAGATCTTGGAAGACATTTATGTGGTATTTACTTGTGCTTTGGCCTCCAATCAAAAGCTGAAAAGGGGGGGAGCTTCTTAGATTAGAGAAAAAGTGAAGTTGTTATAAAAGAGTTGACTTTTGTAACAAACTAAAGGGCGTGTTTGGCAAAACTTCTACTTGAAAGTTACTTTTGACTTTCACTTCCTACATAGAATGAGTTGAGGGAGAGAGGTTATAACTTATTTTGATTCGTTACAAAAGTCAACTCTTTCATAACAACCTCACTTTTTCTCCAATCTTAGAAGCTCCTTCCTTATAGTTTTTGGTTGGAAGTCCAAACATAAGTAAAATAACACATAAATGGCTTCCAAGATCCAATAACTTCTATAAAAAATAACTAAATGGAAATGCAAAAGTATGTCCAAATGGAAGCTACGCCAAACACGCCCCAAATTAGTTATAATTTCTCTCCCTCAATTCATTCTATGTAAGAAGTGGAAGCCAAAAGTAACTTTCAAGTAGAAGTTTTGCCAAACACGTCTGAAGTGAAGCCATGATGTTCGTTTTGCATATTTGCATTGTTATCAAAGTAAAAGCATTCGTTGTTCTATTTTTTCCCCTTTTCTCTCATGTGCTTTGTTCAAATCTTGTAGTGTTACCGTCAGTGTTAGGTTGGTCGTGTCTTGGTTGATTAACCCGGTCTGACTGAGATTGGGACATGGTAGGTGACCAGGTCCTACTGAGATTAGGACCGATCCATATAAATAGTATATTCTTTCTCGTCTGTATGGACCTAAAGCATAACATAGAGAAGAATGTTGATGAAACAGTAATAGAGGAGAGACATCTCTGGATATCATTATGAAAGCCTTCTAACATGATCTTCTTTTCTTAGGAGAAACAACTAAAGCATATTAAATCTTCTTATCTTCACGTGTATTCTCAAATGATTTATCTATAGTTGTTTTTTTCGCAACTATATGTTGGAAAAGCTTTATGTTTTGTAAATAAAAAGGAAATCTTGTTACAAGTTTGCAAGCATACTTTTCTCCATGTCATGCATTATGCATTCATGTTAATCCCAGCCCACTACTGCATACACATTCATAATCCACACAAAAGCTTTTAAAATATCAAATGAGGGTGCTATAAGTTCAAAATATCTAAAAGGGACGCTCCTCCAAAATTCATGTCTATGTGGGCAAAAGTCATATTTCCTTTGACATACTACACAAAACACTTTCAATCATTTTACAAATAGATTATCCTTAAACTTGCTAATTATAAAATTGTATTATTTCAAATTAATGACCAAGCATTACTTTATGAACAATTATTCAAAAGTAATGTTAGTGTGTATTATTTTTACATATTTATACTTATCACTAAGTATAAAAAGTTAGGAGCATCTTCTCAATTTTAAATTTTAAAGGAATAGCTTTCCTTGATAGTTTCTAATATTAGTGCCCTTTTTGATAATCAAAGAATAACAAAGGTCACATTTAGATATTTTTCTCAATCAAATATATGAAACTAGTATTAGATATTATCTAGATTAGAACAATCTATTTGTAAAATAATTGAGGGTATTTCAAGTAATACCTCTTACAAATATGACTTTTTCTCTTATTCAGATATGAACTTTAGAAAGGTGCCCTTTAATATTTTGAACTTAGACTGTCCCCTCTTGGATATTTTGAAACTTAGACTGTCCCCTCTTGGATATTTTGAAACTTTTTGTGCTATTTTAGTAATTTTCCTTAGAACTTATATAGTTACTTCTCTAAATATTGATAAATATTTCGCAATATAAGAATGCATAGCAGTGAGTATAATCATACCAATAAATGTTCATAGAAAAATGGATAACCCCTGTGTAGGGAACATGCATGGTAGGTAAATAGCTCAGCTAGTCCCAGATAAAAAGGCAGAGAGCTGAGTGGAAATGTATCATAACCCTTGTGCGCATTTGTATAACGACATAAATGATCTCATGTACTCTAATAGGATATTAGAGCTGACAATATTTAACATTTAAGTTGCCTAGCTTGCCTTATACGTACTTTTTGTGGTCTTATTTGTCCCTTCAGTGGCACACGTTAAGACGTCGGTCTTATCTTACTTTTACTAATTTGTACTTAGGTGTAGGCAAAGGGGGATCCAACGTTTAGGTAGTTGGGTCCTAAGACTTCACTGAATTTTTACAACTCCACGGTTCAGTCCAGATCAAGGTGCTCTAGGACCCAACTAACCCACTGGCAGAGACTCATTGGACTTTGGCTCAACCGCCCAATCCATTTAACTACCCTATGGCCCTACGCACAACCACACGTCCATCCCTCCGCCCGTCTGTAGCTTTCAAATAAATCGTTCAGTCTAAGTGAATATCATTGTTGCCTTGGCGATGCAAATGTTAACCGATCGATAGTCCGAATATTCAACTGATCATTAGTTTATAGGTCAATTAATAAATTGTCTTTTCAAATCGATATTCAAAGTGGATAAGATAACCAATACACATTTTTTTTGACCGAATACATATGGTACACTATCCGACGGATTATTAACTTATAGGATCGTTAACGGATAATATTTTTAAATCGGTAACTTAACGGATATGGTGATAGATCTATCTTAGATCCGCACCAAATCTGACCGGTTTGCATCCTTAGTTCCCCTCCTTCTAATTTGACTCGCAGAACTCAATCCGGATGACTCCATTGGACAAAATTTCTGCATCCGCCGCTGGGTGTATGTATGAAATTTGGTTAATTTTAAGTTAGTTGCATATGGAAGAGTTTGTGGTTTATATGATCATTGACACCACTCATCCTCCTAAGTAAAATGCTCTAGTATGATGTGAGAGTCAGTTCAATTGTCTGTTCACTTTTATTTTTAGTGTCCCAAGCGTCAAGCCACTGGGCTTTCATCTTATTTTAGACATCTTTGTGAATCAACCTAGACGCAAGAAAGAGTTCTAGTTAGCTAACCACATATTGGTTGCATATGGCCAATATGAACTTCCTAATCCTGATCACAGTGGGTGATTAACATTGTAACTTGGAAGAAAATACTATGGTTAGTCTGCCATGGATGTGGTGTTTTTATGCTTTCTCCTTTCTGTCCCTGCCAACTCTTTTCCACTATTAGGTCCATTGGACGACCACGGTGGGTATGTTCGGGAGTTTGAAAAAATGAGTAAGCAGGCAAGGTAGCAGCGTGATTTTGGAACAAAATGAAAAAAGAAACAGGATTGGATCTGATGCAGTGTAATACGCTTGGTACAACAAGTATTACTTAGAAAAAAATTGAACACAATTAAATCAGAAAATCTAATCATGGATTTGAACAGGATTTCACTTTCTTTTTGGTCCGAGAGAGACAGTGCATGTCGAGTTTATGGATTGCAGAAAAAAACTGGTAGGAAGAAAAACATTTCGAATTCATAACAAAAATCTAAAAACTATGGAAAATTATAATAGAGATATTATTTTCATTATATTGAAATGATTTTTAAAATTGTTATATAAAAATAAGTTATTTTTAAAATAAAACATACATTTTGCAAAATACATGTTTAAATCGTGAAGTTGACATTTATTAAAAATATTAAATATTGTAATAAATCATTATATATATAATTTACAAAAACAAAAAGTATTATTAATCAAATTCTTTCAAAAATCACTTATTTATGTTACCTTGGGCCTGGGGGATGGAAGAAGGAACAGATACCTTTCATTTTTTATGCCATCCATCTTTGTTGATGGATAACATTCCACGCTTTATATTTAGTTTGATTGCACAATGAGACAGAAACTTCGGTTCGTATAGACATGACTCGTATAACATGGAGAAATAGGGAACATATCATCAAGAAGTGGGAAAAAAAAAAGGGGGAGAGAGAGAGAGAAAAGAAGGGGGTGTACTTTTAAGGATATATATTCTTCAATAAATTCTGCAAAAAATAACCAATGAAAGCATGGAAGAGTTGCACAAGACCACACCCAAACAATCCGATCCATTAACTAATAACGTCCTCTGTGGCCATGAAGAACTCACTCCACAAACAACAAGATACAGCCATTTCCGCTTTCCAGGAGTTAGCAGTTAGCACAGAGCACACCAAAGAATGCGATGTTCCACTTCTTCCCCTCCCCATTCTCTTCTCCTTTGATTCCAGTGCACTCGTGAGACCATGAGAGAATTCAGTAGGCAACAGTACTACACATGGTCTGCAGAGGTGCACAGGGAGGTCACTGTGTTCGGCGCTGCTGCCTTCTTCACCTCCTCTTGCCCATCTGGAACATCTTCTTCAAGAACCGGTTCGAGGCCTCGTCGTCGCGGTGGCACAGCACTCTGAGGATGGTGTTGGGGTCGCTACGGCTCCACTTGCCCGTCGTGGGGGGCATCGGCAGCCGCTGCGCAGCCCTGCCGAGCCCCCCCAGGCCGCTCGACTCGCACGCCGCTGTGCTGAAGTCCTCCACCAGCTGTTCCGTTGGGAGGCCCATCAGCGCCACTACACCCTCCGCCACCTCCGCCTCCCGCTGCACCACCTCCTCCGCCACCAGCCCCTCCCCGCAGGCGGCGAAGACTCGTTTCAGGCTGTCGAAGTCGTCCGCTATCATCTCGTGGTCCGCCCGCTGGAAGGCGCGGTCGCTGCCCCCTGCCAGCAGCACCATCAGGAACGCCTCGAACGAGGCCTTCATGACCTCCCTCACCGCCACTGGCTGCGCGCGGTCGGTGACGGCGGCCGCCAGCAGGGTCAGGTTCTGCTTCAGGGCGCGCAGGGCGGGGCGGATCCTGGCGTTGGCCACGTCCCCCACGTACAGCCCCTCGTAGAAGCAGTTGTTGGAGTCGAGGAAGATAAGGCGGTAGGCGGCCACCTCCGCCACGCTCTGGATGGCGGAGTGGATCGCGCTGCGGGCGCGCTCGAAGCGGGAAGACGAGGGGTGGCGGCGGCTCCTGGAGGCGAAGTGGCCGGGACCCCCGCCGCTGGGCGGGCGCCGGGGGAAGTGGTAGAGGGCCTTGTCGAGGTACTGGAGGTGCGAGAGGAGGTAGTGGAGGGTGTTGAGGCGGACGTAGAGACGCTGGGTGCCGCGGCTCGTCGACGGCCGGGGGTGATGCCCCTCGGCAGACACGTCCTTGGGGTTGGGCACGTCCAGTACTCCAATCCTGCACGGTGACGCCTTCTTCCACAGCCTAACGAACTTGGAGTCCTGGTTGCATCTGGTGAGCGGGGGAAGGGTGGGGATGTAGCCCTGCTTCGACCCTGCATGCAAGCAGCCACAAATTAAAGAACTCATCCACGATCAACGTTAATTTGTTAAGCTTTCTAGCTAGCTCGCTCATCGTTAACCAGAAGGGTGTGTGGGGATCTCAAACTCACCACAAGACGCAACAAAGACAGTGTACTCCTGCAACAAGTTATCCAGGCCGTCCGCGAGCTCCTGGGCGTGCTTCTCCTTGATGCCGATGGGGATCTCGAAGAAGTCGTCCACCATCTCCGTCGCCAACTTCAACAGCTCCACCGCTGAGTAGGCGTGTGCGTCGCCCTTGACCTTGGGATTCCACGTCTGCAGATCCCACAGAACTCGGTAAGACTCTCTTCCAGGGATCCCTCTTAAGTAGTTTCCTGGCTCTTTGCGGTTGCTGCCAGGGGTGGGAAACTGGGAGCTCACCTCGGTGTCTTTAGCTCTTTTGAGGCACTCTGTGGCGCAGTTGAGCCTTTCCTCGATCCAGTTCTTCAGAAGGCAAGAGGTGATGGCCTCGACCTCGTAGGGGATCAGCTCCCTCACCAGCCCCATCCCGCCGTCCTCGCACTCCACCGAGTCTTCGACGATCATCTGCGCCAGCACCTTCTCCAGCTTACCCGCCACCTGCAGGACCCGGACCAAGTCGTGCGTCAGGGTGGACACCCCCGCCAGGAACTGCTTCAGCACCGCCCCGTAGCAGTTGTGGAGCGTCACTGCTGCCACTGCCGCGGCCACCGGGTGCCACCGCTTGAGGACGGCGCTGAAGTCCTCTCTCTCCCTCATGGCCAGCTCCTCCATCTCCCTGGCCAGCACGATCAGGCACTGGCTCATATCGTCCGCCACAGCTTCCACCGTCAAGCTGTTCCAATTCCCGTTCTCTTCCAGGAGCTGTTCAATTACCATGACCACGAGAAGTAGTGTCACATAAAAGCACTGATACTGAATTTTTTGCAGAGAAAGCTAGCTGGCTTGAGAAAACTAAGCCAAACAGGTGAGACAAAGTGAAGGCGGTCTGGACTCGGTCTTCGGGCTCTTTCCGTGGACCTCTTGTTTAGACCCTAAAATTACACAGGTCAGGATTTATTTATGGGCAATACTCACTGCACACCGGCGCGCACGGGTGTACGCGTATGTGTATGTGTAGTAAGTCGTTCTCTTTGTTTATCTGCAAGACCCATAATATACATAAAGATTTAAAAAATAAATTCCAACCATAAAATTTTAAGGTCTAAATAAAAGGTCCACGGCCGGATGATCCGATTCTAAAGTAGAGTGAATAAGCGAGTCATATAACTCGCACCCTCAGACCCACATTCTGAGCTTAGAGGATCTCTGTTCTTCAGGTTTTGATAGGCTTATGTGTAGATTAGAATGGGATCACCTGGATCTTTTCCCTAGACTTTTACATGGACCTTTAAATCTCATTGATTGGAATTTACATATCTGTGGGACTCATCACATTCATGAGGACTTGAAGAGTAATTTAGGGCCAAGGAAAGGGTCCATGCATGTGACCTAGTTTCCTCCACATTTTGGCACTTGAAGATTTTAAAATATTGAAAAACAAATGATGAGTTCAAAAATTAACTTGGAAGGTACTTCCATATAATTGACCTCTTTTTACTTAATTTAAATACAACTTCTAATTTAAAACTTTTATATGATTAAATTGACTTCATAAAAGTTAGTGCACAATCAAATAACAGAACTGCCTTACCGAGAGTTGAGTTGTAGATAGCCAAAAGATCACATTTGAACTTACTAGCAAGTAATTTATCTTCATTAGCTCACTTCCAATGAACTACTAATGATTAGTCAAAGGCAGCCTTAATTCCATGGTTTCGATGACTCGATCCAACTCATAAGATTATTTTCGATCAACTTGAGTTGACGTTAATCTCTACTGGTTAGTCCAAGTAAAAAACCCATGCATATTACATATCTACGTTTTGGTCCTTTTGGAGCTTTGATGTGGTAAACATGGATACGTAAAATTTCGTTTGCTTTGAACAAAGCAGGCCGTACGTTCAGTATTTAGAACGCAAATGGTAACTGATAACTTGATTATTCAACCTAATTATTAATTTAAAAGTCGGGTAATGAATAACTTTTCTAAAATAATGTGCTAGCAGATAAGATAACAGTCACAAATTGCCTTTAAACTCATGGTATATTGATAACTCATTATTAACTTTAGAGACTAATAGTATAGCGGTTAATTAAGCTCAAGGATCCATCTTAAATCCGTACGCAATCTGGCCTGTTAATTTGCATCCCTGGTATCAACAGCATTTGTTGGGTTTTGACACAAAATAACGTTGAAGATGTATGATTAGGATGCATGGTATGTTTCTACCTTGTTGAAAGCGTTCCTCAGAGACGACCTGATGTAGTAATCGACCCGGTTCTCCAGCCAGTCGCACGGCGGTGTGTTCTCCCTATCCACCGGCACCGCCACCGCCCCGCTGCTGGACACGTCCTCGTCCATTATCCTCGCCACCGAGAGTGCCAGGGGGAGCACGTTCTCCATTAGCCCCGTCGCCCCCTTCTCGAAATACTCGTGGTAGTCCAGCAGCCTCTTCTCCGCCCACCCCTGCATGGAAGCCAGCGCCGCCGACAGCACCCTCACGTAGGTGGCATCCCGCTCGGCCCTCTTCGCGTCGTTGGCCACCTCGATCAGCATGGAGAGGGTGGCGCAGAGCAGCTCCTGCTCCACCTGCCCCGTCAGGACGAACTGCTGCAGCAGCACCCAGGTGAAGCACACGTTGTGGATCACCCTGTTGATCCCCAGGGTGGACCACGTCTTCTTCATCAGCTCCAGGAGTTCGTCCACCTCGTCCAGCACCACCGTTCCATCCCTGATGTCGAAGATGGACTGCAGCAGCGCCAGGTAGAGGTGGATGTTGAAGGGGAACCCGTCCGCCCAGTGGCAGACCTCCGAGGGGGAGCCGCTGGGGCTGCGCCACGCCAGGGCCACGACGGAGTTGCAGAGGGTGCGCATCGTCTCGGAGTTTTTGCTGGTGTCGATGGGTTTCGTCTCCCCCAGCCGGACGGTCTCGCGGAGGCGCGAGACGGCGGAGTTGGAGCGGTCCAGGGGAATGGGCGGGTGCAGGACGAGGCCCGCCTCCAGAACCTTGAGCTGTCGCTTCTGCCAGAGGTGGTATTCCTGCGCGTCGTTGAACTCGGATGGCTTCAGCTGGCGGAGGAGCTCCAGTGGGAGGATGATCGTCTCTGCTCTTCTACCCATCTACCAACCACAAGAATAAGTGAAGAATGCTTATAAATACTGTTGCTTTTGTACCAAATTACCAATAATTAGCTAGATAATTAACAAATGGTTTAATAAAATTAACATGGTCAGTTTTGATAAGAAAATAAGAAACATATAATTATTATCAGTTGTCTAAAATCTTTGCCCACAAATTAAGATGCTTAGTAGCCATCGGATTGGTTCACAGTGGTGCTCTTCTTGAGAGAATAGACCAAGAGAGCAATATTAAGTATGGTCTGCCTTGAGCTCTCTACATGATTGTTAGCTAGCTGCACAACAGAGTCCCACATTTCTACTTTTTATCCAATGCCATGGTCCATTGCTAAGAAATTATGTTACAGTAAATCAGCGTCCAGGAGATTAAATAAAATGTCACACCAGTTGTTAGAATGATAGACTACAAAAGGCAGAAGGGGAAATCCAAACTGGGTTCATAGTTTTGGGAAAGGAATTTTCTTCCTAAGAGATTGGAGGAGAACATGTGGGAAAAAAGATGCAGTCCAAGGGGGAAATATAGGTACTAGTTATGATGGTGTAGGCTAAGGTAACTCGTAAGGAATATTAAGGAAACGCTGACCAATATTTATAAATGAGTAACAGCTTGCGATACATAAATGGCACGATTAAAGAAACATAAAAAAAAAGAAGTCAAACATAATTAAGCTCCCACGTAAGAAAAGTGATTTAGTGGATTCGACCGTAACATATGGTCGTCAGAGAACATTTTTTACTTACCCCCTCCGTAACAATGGGGCGTTACAAGAATGCTTAAAACTCATAATACAAGAATTTCCTGTAGCGGGCGTTACAAGAATGGCCAACTTAACAATGTTGACCCAACGGCCAGTGCAAAATCCCTTTCCCTCAAATTGGAATATCGACGACTGGGGGATGGCGAGGAACACGCAGAGAGAGAGAGAGAGAGAGAGAGGCGTGTCACCACCGCGTACCTGGCCGACGAGGGTCCTCATGAGGGTCTTCCTGAGGCGGTTGTCGCTCTGCTCCGTCACCCGCATCTGCTGCCGCATGATCTCCGCCGAGGTCATGGGCCGCCTCACCACCCTGACCGGCGAGTTGGGCCCCCCCGTCGCCGCCTGGTTCATCATCAGCTTCGGTGACGCCCGCCTCGCCCTCAGCCCCAGCGCCCTCTTCACCCGGCTCGTCGCCATCAGCCCCTGCTGCGCCCCCGCTCCGCCTTTCCCCCCCGCCGCCCCCATCCCCTCGCCCCCATCCGACGGGTAGTACGCCAGGGCATTGCGCCCGCCTCCGAACCCGGGGGACGACCGGCAGGACATGAAGAAGAGCTCGTAGGCGGTCTCCCGGAGGCCGTCCTCGTCGAGAGAGTCGACCCGGCCGAAGGGCCAGTCGAGGTCGGTGTCGTAGTAGTCGTGGTCGGCGTCCGACCTCGAGATGTAGGAGGAGCTGGCCAGGGAGGAGTGGCGGCCCATAGTGGCGCCGCCGCCCGGGGGACGGGGGACGGCGGCGGCTGCCGGAAGCCGAATGCACCGGCGCCACTCAGGCCGTCGGAAGGGGGAGGGGAGAGCCCCTCTTTTCCTCTTCGCTGCGGCCAGCAGAGAGAGGAGAGGAAGGGAGGGGAGGGGAGAAGAGGAAGGAGAGATGGTTTTTGTTGTCTAAATTTTTGTGAGCTCTCGCGCGGAGGCCAACCCAACCCAACAACGTCGACACAAACGAGGAGCGGGGAAGGCGGGGGAGGGCCAGCTCGGGGAAGCAACGGAAACGTTCGTACGTGGACGCCGTTGGTTAGTTAACAGGAAGGGAGAGGGGGATCCGCTTGGGGATATGGGGGGAAGGCGTGGGCCGTGGGGGTGTCTGCGCTGGCCTATGCGGCTGGCCAGGTGGGCGCAGCGGGCAACACGTGTGGAATGGGCATGTGGAATCCAAGAAATACGTGCTGCAGGCCGTCGGATCCAGCGGACCCCGCCGACTCCCCGCGCAGCGGGAAGCGGACCATTTCTTTAATTTTTATTTAATTTTTTATTATTTTGATGAGATGTCTAATAAAAAATCGGATGGTTCCAAGGTGATTGTATTTCTTTTTGAAAAAATATTTATGGTACTCACCTCAGTATGTGTAAAAAAAGATTTTTTCAAAAAATATGAAGTTAGTTTGGGGTCGATGATCCGAGTTGACTGACTATATCGTCCGATTTTTAATTGAAAGTCTCAAAAGATTTAAAAAAATTAAACAAAAAATATAAAAATATACCACATTGGATTGGACGGCATCCTGCACTTCAGGACGCCGGGCAGCAAGTATTTCTTGTGGAATTCGGGACTCCGGGTCCATTAGGTGCTGGATTCATCTGGTCCGAGCTCACTGCTCTTTTAGTGTTCCACATTATATGCAGGGGTGTCAATGGGTCGGACTCGGATCGGACTTACTCAAAGTCTAAGTCTAAGCCAAAAGAAAAGTGAGACCCAAATTCAGTCCAAGCTCATTTTTATATGTCTAAGTTTAAAGTCTAACTCAAAAGTTCTAAATAAGTCGAGTTTTGGCTAGACTTTGGACTTAAATGTCGTTTTCTTATTTGAAATGTATAATCTATCAAGTTAATTTTTTTTTGATGTCTATACGTAAGTCTCATCACTCGTTAAAATGTGAGAACTTCCATATCATCATATTCAATAATACACATTAACAAAATCATTAAAATAATCATTTATACTTTGATATTCATGTTTAACTTAAAAATAAAAACTCTACATAACACATTTTTTATAAAATCAAAATTTAGATCAAATATTTGTTTAACTCATATTAAAATACAAAATAATATAATAATTTATGATACATATGATGATTTTGAAAGTGTCGTAGAGACGTGAATTTAATGAGTTAATTTTCATGTCTAAGATTCTTTCGTAAATACAAGGAAAAAGCACTCGCTTGAATTTAAGCCAAATGGAACATTAATGTAGTGCTCATATTTGACATAATTTAATATATAATATATATGTGTAACTGAACGATCTTGTCAATATAAACATGTATACATTATATTAAATTCAACTAGTATTCTTTATATTTAATATTTATCAAATTTTTTGAACTTTCGAACTCTGGACTTGACAAAATCCACAAAATCCAAGTCTAACCCATTTTACGGATTGAACTTAAAATTAAACTTCAAGCCTAACCTAAAAAGAAATAGACTCAATTTTAATATCCAAGCCTACTAAATCAGGGTTAGATCTGGCAGGACTTTCAAACTTTACCTCGTTGACAGCCCTAATATGATTGGAACATTTGTGCCTATGATCCACGTCGAGGCATGCTATTATGCGATCTAGGCCCAATGTGCGGTTGGATCGCAATATAGTTGTGCCGTCCGACCTTGATCGGACGGCTCAGTTAAAGAAAAAAGAACAAACTCTGTAGAACATATTTTGCATAAAAAAATAGATGATATTTCTTCTGGTTCTACTTCTGTTATTGCTAATAACTTAGAATTATCAAACTTGTGGCATGGACGTTTGGGACATATAAATTTCAATTCATTAAAATGAATGATGAATTTGAAAATAATTTCTGATCATATTATTGATAAGAGGAAAAATGTGAAACATGTACGCAAGCTAAACAATCAAGAAAGCCTTTATTCTATGATTAGAGATTCTGAAATATTGGATCCAGTGCAAACTGATGTTTGTGAATTCAGTGGCATGTTAACAAAAGATTATAAAAAATATTTTATCACCTTTATAGGTGATAGTAATAGATCCTGTTATGTGTATTTGCTCAAGTATAAGGATGAGGCATTGAATAAATTTCTCATCTTTAGGAAAGAAGTAGAAAAATAAATTAGTAAAATTCTTAAAAGATTGAGATCTGATAGAGGAGGAAAATATATGGCAAACTTGTTTCAAGAATTTTGTCAACATAATGACATTATTCATGAAGTGATAGCTCCCTATTCTCCTCAGTCTAATGGGATAGCAGAACAAGAGTATAGAACCTTTCCGGACATGGTCAATGCTCTTTTACAAAATTCTGGATTACCTACATATATGTGGGGAGAAAATTTGAATACTGCTTGTCATATTCTGAATAAAGTTCCCCTAAAACATAAAGAAAATAGTTCATATGAACTTTGAAAAAATAAGAAACTTAGCTTAAAATACCTTAGAGTGTGGAGATGCTTTGCAAAAGTGTTGGTCCCAAAACACAAGAGAAAAAAGTTGAGACTTAAAACTGTTGACACGACCTTTTTTGGGTTATGCTGAGGATAGTTATGCATACATATTCTTAGTACTTAAGTCTAAGATTTCTAATATAGAGGTTAATACTATCGTAAAATTCGTGATGCTACATTTTTTTATAATGTATTTTCCATGAAGACAAGAATACCTCAACATATTTCTTCTAATGATGATTTAGCCACTACATCTGGTTCTATTCTTGAATTTGTGGAAAATATGACAAATGTGGGGATATATTCATCTTGTATTCATCATAAGCACGATGAAATGGTATAACTAAGGAGGAGTAAGAGACCTAAGATAGTCAAAGATTTGGGAAGTGATTTCATCACTTACCATATAGATGGCGATCCCTCTACCTATCGAGATGCAATGGCTTCTCCAAAAGCAAAGCATTGGAAGGAAGCCAAAAAGAGTGAGATGGATTCCATTCTCTCTAATGGCACGTAGGAATTACTTAATCTTCCTCCTGGATGTTCTACTATTGGGTGTAAATAAGTGTTTAAGAAGTTAAAATCAGATGGAACCATTGACAAATATAAAGCCAGATTGGTTGCAGGAGGATTCAAATAGAAAGAGGGAATATATTATTTTGACATATATTCTTCGGTTACTAGGACAACCACAATCAAAATGCTTATAGCATAGGCATCTATGTATGATCTTCTTATACACCAGATGGATGTAAATACCACTTTCTTAAATGGCGAACGTGAAGAAGAAATTTACATGGATTAGCTAGAGGGATTTGTGGTTCCTGAAAATGAAAAGAAGGTTTGCAAACTTGTAAAGTCTTTGTATGGATTGAAATAAGCACCCAAACAATGGCACGAGAAATTTGATAAGACTATACAGTCCTTTGACTTTACTATTAATGATTATGATAAATATGTTTATTACAAAGTTAAAGGTGATGCATATATTGTCCAATGCTTGTACATTGATGATATTCTACTGTTTGGTACTAGCATTGGGATTGTGAATGATACATAATCCTTCTTGAATAGAAAGTTTGAGATGAAGGATATGGGTGTGGCTAATATAATTCTAGGCTTTTAGCTGATCCGTTCTACATAAGATAAAGCAATTTCTCAGTCTCATTATGTTGAGAAAATTTTAGAGAAATTTGACTATCAGAACTATAGATATGTTAGTACCTCATATGATCCATCAAAAACTCTCTATAAAAACAAGAGTGGTGTGCTAGTCATCAACTTAGATATTCCCAAATTATTTGAAGCTTGATATGTCTTGCAAATTGCACTAGACCAGATACTCATTCTCAGTGAGAAGACTTAGTAGATATACAAGTTGTCCATATCGTATCATTGGGAAGGCTTTGGTGGGGGTACTTAGTGTTGAGTTCTCGGGTTTCTTCGGATCTCCCGCACAGTGGAAATAAAAATAAAAACGGATATCCATTCCCGTTTCGAAAAATCTAAAAATCAAATTATCGGATAATCAAAGTCTTATCGTGTGCGGATTCAAATCCGCAACCGTTCGGTTCCGTCGGTGCGACACTGCAAGCCGCGCAAGCGCCCGACCTCTAGCGGAGTCCACGCGATCCTCTTCGCGACGGATATCCTTATGTTCCTCGTTCTTCACAGCCACGAAACCTCCGCCGGTCGCCGTAACGTGCGGACGATTTCCCGTCAAACGGGAGTTGGAGAAGCGGCGGAGCAGATCCGAGGATCCGGATCTGGCCTGGGGCGCCAGAGAGAGAGAGAAACAGAGGAGGGGGCGGCCAGGGTTAGCAGCAGCTTGGCCTGCTCAGCCCGTTCGCTATATTTTATACTAACCACACGATTTTTCATAAAAACCCCCAGTTTATATAAAACCTACTTATTTATCCATCGTCTTGAAAATCATTTGCGTGTGACCCTCTAGGCCCAATTACCAGTTTGGTTAATAGCCCAATAAGCCCAGTAACTCCTTACTGGCTTTATTAATCAATTAATAACTCTTTATTAATTAATTAATCAATCGAATTGATGTCGCACATCGAATTCGACCGGACCTCCGATCACGTTGGGTGCCAAGCTATACCGAGTGAACCCGGAAGGATCAGGGTTAAGTAACCCACTCTTGGAACCTTTGCACCGACAGTTACCGCGTGGATATAATCCTTCATTCGTACAATGTTTTCGAGTTAACTCAGAGTATGGCGTGCTGTCAAACCCTAACCGGTCGAATCACTTGGATTGGATGCTGTTGATGAATATCGGAAAACTCCTTTCCCAATATTATCGTCCGCCCTGGCCAGGGACTTCCGCGCATCCTTCCTAGAGCATTCTCTCTCATCGTACCGAGAGCGAATGATTCCTTATTGACACATAATTCTCTTCGACGGTATTCCGCTGTACCAAATCCTTGGCTGTTTAGAATTGTTGGGATTCCTCGGTTTCTCCGGATCGCTCATGCAGCGGAAAATAAAATATTTACCGCGATCCGTTCCCGTTTCGAAATCTAAAATAACGATAATTGGATTATCGGTTCTCTCACCATGTGCAGATTCGAATCCGCAACCGTTCGGTTCCGTCGGTGCGACACCGCAAGCCGCGCAAGCGCCCGGCCTCTAACGAAGTCCACGCGATCCTCCCCGCGACGGATATCCTTGATTTCCTCGTTCTTCGCAGCCCAGGAAGCCTCCGTCGGTCGCCGCAACGATCGCCGCAACGCGCGGACGATTTCCCGTCGAACGGGATTCGGAGAAGCGGCGGAGTAGATCTAGATCTGCCTGGACGCCAGAAAGAGAGAGAAACTGAGGAGGGGCGGCTAGGGTTAGCAGCAGCTTGGCCTGCTCAGCCCGTTCGCTATGTTTTATACTAACCGCGCGGTTTTTCATAAAAACCCCCGATTTGTATAAAACCCACTTATTTATCCATCGCCTTGAGAATCATGTGCATGTGACCCTCTAGGCCCAAGTACCAATCCAGTTAATGGCCCAACAAGCCCAGTGACTCCTCACTAGCTTTATTAATCAATTAATAACCCTTTATTAATTAATTAATCAATCGAATTGATGTCGCACATCGAATTCGACCGGGCCTCCGATCACGTTGGGTGCTAAGCAACACCGCGTGAACCCGGAAGGTATTTGGGGTTAAGTAACCCACTCTTGGAACCTTTCCGCCGACAGTTACCGCGTGGATATAATCCTTCATTCGTACAATGCTCTCGAGTCAACTCAGGGTATGGCGAGTTGTCAAACCCTAACCGGTCGACTCACTTGGATTGAATGCCGCTGATGAATATCGGAAAACTCCTTTCCCGATATTATCGTCCGCCCTGGCCAGGGACTTTCGCGCATCCTTCCTAGAGCATTGTCTATCTAAGTAGCGAGAGCGAATGATTCCTTATTGACACACAATTCCCTTCGACGATATTCCGCTTTACCCAATCCTTGGCGTATTAGAATCCCGTGGCTAGAGATTCGTAAACCAAGGTCAAAGCACAGAAGTCCACCGCCAAGGTGTCCTTGGTGTCTCAGGTCCGAGGACCATCCACGCAACTGCGACAATAGAATCAAGCTGGTTGACAGTGAGGTACAATACCATCCAGCGATTCAGTCGGATCAGTTCAGTGAACTCATTCTCCAATGAGCACCTACAGATTCGCCTTAGTGTCTCCACACAAGTGACTTATGAGATCAGTCACCCTCATCATATGAGCAGGAGTAATGTGTACTAGTCTAACCGGATATCCGATGTCCTTCTCGGATATCCTCCGACTAGGAACAATTAAGAATATGTGTGTTTAAGTGATCAGTCTCATTAGTATGATCTCATCATAATCTGATCACTATAGCACATATTCACGGACTTCATTATGAAACGATAATTAATGCGATTTACACATAATGAATATTATGCCATTTTATTAATAAATGAACGAGATTTACATAGTCAGATTGGCTTGTAGGCCACCTAAAACTAACAATCTCCTACTTGGACTAAAGCCAATCACCTTTATACAATAAGCCTATAGACTCTAGGTGACGCTCAAACACAATTTGAGCCAACGGCTTTGTCAGTGGATCTGCTACATTGTCGACGAATGGAACTCTTTCCACTACTACATCTCCTCTGGATATGATCTCTCTGATAAGGTGAAAGCGCCTCAGAATATGCTTCGATTTCTGATGAGACCGCGGCTCTTTCGCTTGCGCAATTGCTCCATTGTTGTCGCACAATAGTGGAATAGGCTCAGAGATGCTGGGAACTACGCCGAGGTTGGTGATGAATTTCTTCAACCACACTGCTTGCTTGGCAGCTTCAGCTGCAGCGATGTACTCAGCTTCAGTCGTCGAATCTGCAGTGGTTACTTGCTTGGAACTCTTCCAGCACACTGCACCTCCGTTCAAAGTAAACACGAATCCAGATGTAGATTTGCTATCATCTGGATCTGACTGGAAACTCGAGTCAGTAAAGCCTCAAAGTTTCAAGTCACCTCCTCCATAGACAAGGAACATATCCTTAGTTCTTCTCAAGTACTTAAGGATACATTTTACTGCCTTCCAGTGCTCTTTGCCTGGATCAGCCTGAAATCTGCTCGTAACACTTAGAGCAAATGCAACATCAGGCCGTGTACATAGCATGGCATACATGATAGATCCTATGGCAGAGGCATAGGGTATTCTATCTATGAATGCCCTCTCATTAGGAGTCTTAGGAGACTGCTCCTTTGAGATGATAATTCCATGTCTCATCGGTATGAGACCTCTCTTGGAATTTTCCATGCCAAACCTTTTGACTATAGTATCTATGTACAAGGATTGGGTCATTCCAAGCATCCTCTTTGATCTATCTCTATAGATCCGTATTCCCAATACGTAGGATGCTTCTCCCAAATCCTTTATGGAGAAGTGTTTCGACAGCTAGATCTTTACTGATGACATCATAGCTACATCATTCCCAATGAGTAGTATGTCATCTACGTAAAAAACTAGAAAAGTGACTGCACTCCTACTGGTCTTCTTGTACACACAAGGCTCATCTTCATTCTTAATGAAGTCATAAGACTTGGCAGTCTCGTCAAATCTTATGTTCCAACTTCGGGAAGCCTGCTTTAGTCCATAAATGGACCTCTAAAGCTTGAACACTTTATCTGGAGATTCTTTGGATGTGAAACCTTCTAGTTGTATCATATACACCTCTTTCTCAAGGTTACCATTGAGGAAGGCGGTCTTTACATCCATCTGCCAGATTTCATAATCAAAATGTGCAGTAATGGCGAGTAGAACTCTGATTGACTTTATCATGGCAACTGGTGAGAAAGTCTCGTCATAGTCAATTCCTTGCCTTTGACGATATCCCTTTGCCGCCAACCTTGCCTTATAAGTGTCGATCCGTCCATCAGCACCGATCTTTTTCTTAAAGATCCACTTGCAACCGATGGGTACAATACCCTCGGGCAAGTCCTCCAAGTTCCAAACTTGGTTGGTGTACATGGACTAGATTTCTGAGTTCATGGCTTCTCGCCATTTCCCGGCTTCTGGGCCTTCTATAGCTTCCTGGTAGATTTTAGGATCATCATCCTCATTATATTGTACCTTAGACTCACCTTCAACAATATGTCCCACATATCGTTCGGGCAGTCTAGGTACTCTACCAGATCTACGAGGCTCATCTGTGTGTACCTGAACAGATTCAGGAACTGATATCTTATCTGATGATAATGCAGTTGTTTGGGGATCTGGAACCTCTTCCAGTATTATTTTACTCCCACTGTTCTCCTGGAGAAGGTATTCCTCTTCCAGGAAGACAGCTTTCCTGGCGACAAACACCTTTTGTTCACCAGGATGGTAAAAATAGTATCCAAAGGTTTCCTTTGGATATCTCACAAACCTGCATTTATCAGTTCGTGATTCCAGCTTGTCTGGATTATGCCTCTTTACATGAGCAGGACAACCCCAGACTTTAACATGTTTAAATTCTGGTTTCCTGCCTTTCCATATCTCATATGGAGTAGAGGCCACAGACTTGCTGGGTACTCTGCTCAGTAGGTATGCTGCTGACTCTAGAGCATACCCCCAGAGGGACACTGGTAATCTTGAAAAGCTCATCATGGATCGCACCATGTCCAACAAGGTGCTATTCCTCCTTTCTGATACACCATTCATCTGTGGTGTATATGGAGGGGTCAGCTGAGAAAAGATACCATTATCCTTTAAGAATTGTGTGAAGTTAGTACTCAAGTATTCTCCTCCTCGATATGATCGAAGAGCTTTAATACTCTTTCATAATTGCTTCTCTACCTCATTCTTGAACTCCTTGAAGTTCTCAAATGCTTCCGACTTGTACTTCATTAAGTACACATAGCCGAATCTTGAGAAGTCATCGGTGAACGTAATGAAGTAAGAAAAGCCACCTTTGGCTTGGGTGGACATTGGACCACATACATCTGAATGTATTAGTTCCAAAATGTCCTTGGCACGTTCTCCATGTCCAGTAAATGGAGATTTTACCATCTTTCCCATAAGGCAGGATTCACATGTTGCAAACGATTCGTAATCGAATGCTGTTAAGTAACCATGCTTGTGCAACTTTTGCAACCTGCTTTCGCCAATGTGCTCAAGTCTACAATGCCACATGTAGGCCTGGTTCACACAATTCTTGCTCTTCTTAAGAACATTATCAATTTGAAGATTGTAATAAGAAACATCTAATAGATATAGACCGTTGACTAAAGATGCTGAAGCTATTGATTTATTACCATAATAAATCGAACAACTTCTATTCTCAATAGTCAACTTATATCCTATCTTGTCCAAACAAGATATTGATATGATGTTCTTTATTATGTTAGAAACATAATAACAATCTTCTAATAGTAAGGTGTCGCCCGATGGAAGCTTGAGGTTTGTTGTCCCAACAGCAATCGCCGCAACTTTTGCGCCGTTTCCTAGCCTCAATTCCACCTCACCTTGTTTCAGCTTGCGCTTACTTGTCAGCATCTGTACATCATGACAGATATGAGAAGCACATCCGGTATCTAATACCCAAGATGTGGAATCTCTAACTGACAAGTTGATATCTATCATATAGATATCTGAAGCTTCATATAGCTTCATCTTTTCATGAGCTTTATCATGAAGGAATTCCTTGCAGTTCCTTTTCCAGTGACCATACTGCTTATAGTAGAAGCAGTCACCCTTCACTACTCCTTTGCCTTTGTACTTCGATCTTTTATTGTTAGCTATCATCTCTGCTTCAGGGGCATCCAATGCCGATTCAGCAGGAGGATCAGCTCTAGGGACGAAGTCAATGTGCTCAGATCTGAAGACATTCTTCAGGTTTCTGAACCAATCCGAGTAGATCAGGTAAGTCAAAAGGGCATCAAGTATGCCACGGAGTGGGTTATTCGACGACATAATTCCCTACATGAGATAAGTAAAATTTATTTAGCAGATGTTCAATTATTAAAATTTAAAACAAGACATGGTCTTTTGTTCAAGTTTAACTCCCACTAATTTTCAACGGACTGTATAACCCTCAGTTATACAGAACGGGAGACACCGACAGTCTTCTAGTGGGGATCAGAATCTCAATGACTTGCACTACAGCCTTGTGGATAGCACAACAAACTGTAATACAATCAGAGAGCACCCAACTCATGGGACTTGCAACTCCTTGCAATATCTGATCATAGCTTCGGTCCCCAGAGATTTAATGGCCTTGTGGATAGCACAACAAACCACTAATTCTGGTCTAAGCTGACCATCATTACGCGACGAGCATAGATTTGCATGCAGCCCTTGTGGATAGCACAACAAAGCTACATGGTTCCTCTACCCCGATCTATAGGCATCTAATGCCATAGCCACAGTTTCTCCTCTCAATTAAGCAGGCCTTGTGGATAGCACAACAAACCTGCCTAAAGTGATTCGAATCCTATGACTATAATGATGGTGGACCACGCGGCAAGTTCTCAACTACTCGCGTTACGGCTTAGAGTTTATCTGAGGGTATTTAGATAACTTTTATCTTGGTCTCTCCTAGGTGATAGTATATAGATATATCGTATATATTTACTAAATACTATAACCTGCTTCGATTCATAATCAAAAGAAATCAATGCATCTCATACATGTCATTAGTGTGGTCATGGATAGCACAGTGGGTTTGACTGGAGCCAACAGTCAAACGCACACACAATCTAACATAACATTTACATTAGATAAACCTGCAATCACATAGGCAAGAGATCTCCATCTTTTCGCCTTCCTGGTTGCAGCTGTGGATCGTCCTCGCTCCTTCCTCGGTTGCCTCGATCAGATTATAATAAATTCTAGAATTTAGAAGTAAATTGAAGAAGGCCTTATGGCGAGTACAAGAGAGAGAGGGAGGTAGAAATACATCGGAGTATGAGAGAGAGAGGTGCGCAAACCTCTATTTATTAACAATTAATAAATGATCGTACATCCACGATCCACACAATCCATTTATCACATGAATAATAAATTAAGTGCATATCCATAACCATGGTGTGTTTTAAGCATTCCACACATGATTCAGCGCATCGCATGGCTAAAATAAAAGAGTTTTCAAAATATATAATTTAGGCTTTCAAAAAGCTGGGATCCAATCAAAATTGGTATTTGAATTTCGAAAACTCATTTTATGAACTTAACATGCAATTAAATCAAAATTTAAAAGCATTAAACACACATCACATGCGCACACACTCCAAATTAATAATTCCAGATTATTCCATGCAAATTAGAACATTTCTAATAATCTAACACTTAGATTAAACCCCATTAATAATCTAACAATTAGACTATTAAAGATTAATCTAACTCTTAGATTAATCCAACAAAGTTAATTAAAAATTTAACACTTAAATTAATAATCAACAAAACTAATTATTAACTACTAATCTAACACTTAGATTAGCCAATTAATGTTAATTATTAATTTAACTCTTAAACCAATAATTAACACTAACTAATTAATAATTAATTAATCTAACTCTTAGATTATATAATTAAAGTTATCATTAATTTAACTATTAAATTAATGGTTAACAGTAATTAATTAAGAACTACTAATTTAACATTTAAATTAGTCATTTAAGTTAATTATTAATTTAACAATTAAATTAATAACTAACTCAAACATTAATTAACAATTAGCTGAGATAATAGTTAATAATCTAACAATTAGACTAATAACTATTAATAACTAATTTAATAACTAATTTAACATTTAAATTAGTTAAATTGAGGTTAATAATCAATTTAACATTTAAATTAATATTAACCCCAACTAATTAACAACTAATTGCTAGTTAATAATCCCTTAATTGATTTAATGATTCAAAATCATTAATAAAAGCCCAATTAAATAAAATTGAACAATGATTTTAATTTTTCAAAACTATTTTGATTTTAAAATTAAAATCTAATTCTAATTAATTAATGGGCTTCGGGTTTTATATTGGGTTTAAAAAGGAAAAAGAAAGAAAATGGGCCCAACCCATTTAGGGAACCAGGTTCGAGCCAGTGGCTCGACCTGGTTCGAACCAGGGTCGAACCCTGGCTCCTGGCTAGGGCCTACCTGGCCTAGCTCGGCCAAGCCAGGAGCCCGGCCGGCCCAGCCGGTTAGACCGGCTCGGGACCGGCCGGTTCACTCTTCTACCCTTTCCCTGCAAACCCTAAAACCAGTTGCAGCAGGCCGGCGACGGTTGCAGGGCAGGGGCGCCGGCGGCCGTGCCCCCCGGCGGCACAGGCCCAGGCCGGCGGTGCCCCTGGCGCCGGCGACGTGTCCGGCGCCGGCAGGGCCGCCGGTGGTGGCCAAAAACACATCCGGCCGAGCCCCAAAAGATCCCCAAAAATCTGATTTTCAGGATTTTTAATCCGATTTGGGGCTCGATTTAGCAGCCCTCCATGGGCACCCCACCCCCGATCTCGGTGACCGGTGTGTAGTGGTGACTATCACCAAGAGATCCAGAGATCTAACCCGCCATCCCAACGCTTGGGAGGCATGTACGAAGCCGCTAAAGTACCCCGGTTCATCATCTCATGAAGAACTCCGAAAACCTCAAATAAAATCCGAAAAATCACAGAAAAATAATCAAATTATTTGTGTTCATCTTATGAACACTATTCCGTCATTTTAATCGGATTAAACGCATGGAATAACTCAAGAAAAATTAATTTTGGAATCCGAAACGGGAGGAGAAACAGTGGAACCTGGCTTTGATACCACTGTTGGGATTTCTCGGTTTCTCCGGATCGCTCATGCAGCGGAAAATAAAATATTTACAGCGATCCGTTCCCGTTTCGAAATCTAAAATAACGATAATTGGATTATCGGTTCTCTCACCGTGTGCGGATTCGAATCCGCAACCGTTCGGTTCCGTCGGTGCCACACCGCAAGCCGCGCAAGCACCCGGCCTCTAGCGAAGTCCACGCGATCCTCCCCGCGACGGATATCCTCGAGTTCCTCGTTCTTCGCAGCCCACGAAGCCTCCGCCGGTCGCCGCAATGATCGCCACAACGCGCGGACGATTTCTCGTCGAACGGGATTCGGAGAAGCGGCGGAGCAAATCTAGATCTGCCTGGACGCCAGAAAGAGAGAGAAACTGAGGAGGGGCGGCTAGGGTTAGCAGCAGCTTGGCCTGCTCAGCCCGTTCGCTATGTTTTATACTAACCGCGCGATTTTTCATAAAAACCCCCGATTTGTATAAAACCCACTTATTTATCCATCGCCTTGAGAATCATGTGCGTGTGACCCTCTAGGCCCAAGTACCAGTCCAGTTAATGGCCCAACAAGCCCAGTGACTCCTCACTGACTTTATTAATCAATTAATAACCCTTTATTAATTAATTAATCAATCGAATTGATGTCGCACATCTAATTCGACCGGGCCTCCGATCACGTTGGGTGCCAAGCAACACCGCGTGAACCCGGAAGGTATTTGGGGTTAAGTAACCCACTCTTGGAACCTTTCCGCCGACAGTTACCGCGTGGATATAATCCTTCATTCGTACAATGCTCTCGAGTCAACTCAGGGTATGGCGAGCTGTCAAACCCTAACCGGTCGACTCACTTGGATTGAATGCCGTTGATGAATATCGGAAAACTCCTTTCTCGATATTATCGTCCGCCCTCGCCAGGGACTTTCGCGCATCCTTCCTAGAGCATTGTCTATCTAAGTAGCGAGAGCGAATGATTCCTTATTGACACACAATTCCCTTCGACGGTATTCCGCTTTATCCAATCCTTGGCGTATTAGAATCCCGTGGCTAGAGATTCGTAAACCAAGGTCAAAGCACAGAAGTCCACCGCCAAGGTGTCCTTGGTGTCTCAGGTCCGAGGACCATCCACGTAACTGCGACAATAGAATCAAGCTGGTTGACAGTGAGGTACAATACCATCCAGCGATTCAGTCGGATCAGTTCAGTGAACTCATTCTCCAATGAGCACCTACAGATTCGCCTTAGTGTCTCCACACAAGTGACTTATGAGATCAGTCACCCTCATCATATGAGCAGGAGTAATGTGTACTAGTCTAACCGGATATCCGATGTCCTTCTCGGATATCCTCCGACTAGGAACAATTAAGAATATGTGTGTTTAAGTGATCAGTCTCATTAGTATGATCTCATCATAATCTGATCACTATAGCACATATTCACGGACTTCATTATGAAACGATAATTAATGCGATTTACACATAATGAATATTATGCCATTTTATTAATAAATGAACGAGATTTACATAGTCAGATTGGCTTGTAGGCCACCTAAAACTAACAAGAATCCCGTGGTTAGAGATTTATAAACCAAGGTCAAAACATAGAAGTCCACCGACAAGGTGTCCTTGGTGTCTCAGGTCCGAAGACCATCTATGCAACTGCAACAATAGAATCAAGCTAGTTGACAGTGAGGTACAATACCATCCAGCGATTCAGTCTGATCAGTTCAGTGAACTCATTCTCCAATGAGCACCTACAAATTCGCCTTAGTGTCTCCACACAAGTGACTTATGAGATCAGTCACCCTCATCATATGAGCATGAGTAATCTGTACTAGTCTAACCGGATATCCGATGTCCTTCTCGGATATCCTCCGACTAGGAACAATTAAGAATATGTGTATTTAAGTGATCAGTCTCATTAGTATGATCTCATCATAATCTGATCACTATCGCACATATTCACGGACTTCATTATGAGACAATAATTAATACGATTTACACACAGTGAATATTATGTTATTATATTAATAAATGAACGAGATTTACATAGTCAGATTATCTTGTAGGCCACCTAAGACTAATACTTAGGCACCTGAAAGGAACTATTTCCTTGAGATTACACTATAGTAGATTTCCTGCTATATTAGAGGGATATAGTGATGCAAGTTGGATAGCGAAGGACTCTGGGAGCAATAGTGTAACAGAATATGCTTTTACCTTGGGTGAGGGTGCAATCGCATGGAGGTCTGTTAAATAGACTATTTTGTCTCGGTCTACTTTTGAGGCTTAAATTTGTACTTTGAATACAACTAGAATGAACGTTGAATGGATCAAGGGTCTTCTTTTTGAACTCCCCTTGATGAGCAAGCCAACTCCTACAATCTCGGTGCATTGTGACGATATGACCACAATTGCAAAGATCAAAGCTTAAAGTACAATAAAAAACAAAGGAGACACATAAAAATCATATTAAAATCTATAAATGAGCTTGTGTCTCAAGGAGTGATCGCTGTAAATTTTGTTGGATCAAACAAAAACATAGCAGATCCACTTATGAAAAAACTAGATAGAAATCAAGTCCAAAAATTCAGATTGGGGATGGAACTAAAATCTGTTAATGATTCTCCTGCAGTGGCAATCCAACCTATCTGAGTGGAGATCCCACGTAGTAGGTTCAATGTGGTAATAACAAGCTATTGAGAAAACTATGTGGCATCTTTAATTATTTTATTTGTGTCTATGTCCTGGGTGTCTGAAAGGTGCCTGAAACTGCAAGTAAAGGAAGAGTTGAGACTCTGAATGGGTTCAAGCCTATATAGGCAAGATGTTTGTAGTGCATCCTCAGAGAAGCACACCTATGTGAGTGTAACTTGCGGCCACAGTCAAGGGAAAAGGGTTATTCCCAATTTCACTCATGAAACAGGATATGGGCACATGGCCAGAATGCGTCAACTCTAAAGATCATAGTCATCACCTAGTCATGTTGTCACTGATGGCTACTTTCATACCAAAGATCAAGTTCAAGATGCAAGTTCACTTCAATCTTGTGAAGGTAAAAGTTAGCTGACTTGAGTAAAGGATCAAACCTGAAAGGTACCTTTACTGATAGCATGACATATTTGTCTCCATTTATTTTTCCTATTTCCAAATTTTGAATTTGTGGGGGAATGTTAAAATAAGAGAGGGATTTTTTCTTTTTATTATTGAGAGATTGAAATTGGATCTCTTTAGATATTCTTGTAAATCTTGAGATATATAGAGAGATTGCATTAGATCTGTTTAAAGAGAAAATGAAAATTCAAAATTCTCAAATCTTTAGAGACATTTTGTATGTAGGTTTTTAGTCCCACCATTGTCTTTTGTGACTTAAAATTGTGGTTTATATCCTTTGGGGTTCTATAGACATTTGTTTTGTAAAACTTGATGAGGATGTATAGACCACACACGCGCGTGCACATGTCGTGCCATGCCGGGTTGGGATAGGGCTTTGGGCTTCGGGGTTTATCGCTCGAATGGGTCTTGGGCCTTGGGGCCCTGGGCTTTGCACTCTCTTGAGCCCTTTTATTTTGAATGAGAATTTTACTGTTCCTTAAATCTAAATCTCCACAGTCATTTACATTCATCTTTGTCTTGTAACGTTTTAGACGTTACAGAAGTGCGAGATGAAGGAGATCCAACATTAGGGCTATAAACATCCCCCCCTATATGGGTTTGGTGATTACTGTGAAGTGCTTTCTCTCTGCGTATGTATGTGTTCTTGTATTTCTTCTCTCTTGAAACTACTGGTGAACAAGGCTGTGTTTGAAGATCGATCTCTTTAGAAGTACATCTAGAAGATCATGGTGATTGTTATATCCTAGGAGGAGACTGTTGTTTTCCTTCATATCGGTATAGTGGGGGTGAAATCTTCTCTAAGGAGAGTCCAGTGAACATCTCAGTCGGTAAGTTTTCTAATTTTATTTCGTTTGTTCTTTGTGGTTGTTCTTGTGGATTTGGTTAATTTCTGAATCACGCCTATGTAATCTTGATAACATGATTATTTCTTGTATTTCCGATTGCATGTTTATCATATTTATATATATGATGTTTAAATACATGCATGCTATTTTACTTGCAACATTTATGATATCCAGTTTCCATTCAAATTCATAGTTGACTAAGATGGGTTATTTACGGTGTAAAGTCATGACTGCACATTGTTAATTTGATTTAATTAGACTAACTATTAAAGGTCAGAGTCGACAGATCACACTGGATTACTGAGGCCATGTAGTGCTTATTCGCAGCCCTAATCATCACACTCCCGGTGAGCCGGCATGGCACTTCACCACATCAAAAGAGGAGATCATGATAAATAGTGAAGACACGAACATGCACACCACAGAAAAAAGTGAGTATTCCTCCATATTAGTTCCTCAAGATAATAATACGAAGCGATTTTCACATTTATAATCATGTACATTTAGTGATTACTATACAAATTTCCATCCCCATGATGTTTCCACGAAGAATAATTAAGCTATCTATTAACATAACATAAACATTTTGCTTTCAACCATGTATTCATATGGTCTTGCCCATATATACGAACATGCGTTGGATGTCTTCTTCCCACTACCTTATGGATAGTGTAGTTATCAGTGTTAGAATAGTTTCACGTAAAGATAAAATTAGAATATGTAAACATAATCGTAGCATCGTGGCCGAAATCGCTTCGTGCGATGAAACGTGTGGTTACACCATTATCTCGGCAGCCGCGGCTTTATCCTTTTCGCTGTTTTGTACCCTTCGCGGGTACAAATTGAGGGGATAAGAGTTTTCTCCTTTAGTGTTATAAATTTTTGGGCTTTAAAATCCTGTTGTCTTTGCACCCTTCTATTTGGGGATTGAATATTACGAGTTTGGTTATGCTCTATTAATTAAATTCTTGTATATTGACAAAATGTATTATTCTTACAAAATAAGTGCAATCTCCGAACCTGTATTAAAATTATTAAGTTTTTGTGAGCTTCGAATCTCTCTCTTCGTATTCCATTTCTTATATTAACATTAATATTAATTTCGGGATGAATAAATACGGCATGCTTATGCTCTAGTAATTTATCATTTACATTTCGATAAGATATATTGTTACTACAAGATAAGTGCATCTCTAAACTTATGTTAAAATTGTTAAGTTTGTGTAACAGAATTTCAAATCTCTCTCCTCTTCCTTTTCCTTTTCAACATTAATACTAATGCTAATGTTAATATTGATATTAAAATTATTAATATTTGATATCATAAACTTAATAAACATTACGATCAAAATCAATAGCATAATCAAACTAATGTTTGGACAAAATAGAGCATAAGCATGTTGTGAGTCTTTTTTATAGTTATACTTACGGGAGATTTTGTCTGTGCTATTAGCTGAAACAGTAGCCTTTATTTTTTTCCCTGTATGCTTCAAATTTTCTTACAAGGAAAGTTTTCAAAATCAACAATCACATTTAATCAACCATCTAATCAAACAGATATCAAGCAGGATCAAACAGGGCTTCGATTGGGGTTTTAACCTGGGTTATGCCCAGATTTACTTCCTCCGGTGGGTAACGGAAATAAGTTGTTCTAAAACGTAGGGACAGCTGAAAATTATTCTTCTAGCAACGGACAGCATCTATCTTTGTCCCCGTAGATAGAGAAATTAGTGCTCCGATGGCAAAACCTTGTGAGGATCATCGAATGCTCTTATGTTGCCAGGACGAGAAAACACGATCTGCATCATGTGAAGACCATCATGAGCAAGATGCAAAGAATGGAGAAAAACTGACAAGGGCAAACATGCCACCATTCCAAGCCAATAGTAAATGACGGACTGCAGTGAGTAAACAACTGAGGCAATAACGAAGTTTAGCTAGCGTGCAGGACCTAGAAATTGTATCTATGGAGCATCACGATTTTATGTAGAACTGTTTCATTGGTATAGGTTTCCTCACAGAACCCACCAAACGTGCAGGTTCCTCACTAAATGTGCCGGTATGTATTGTGTCAGAAAGCCGTGTTAGCCATTTTCCACACAGAAAATGGAAGTCCTTAGCATTCAAGCAGAGCCACTGGACACTCATGCGCTGTTGATGATATAAAACCATTGTGGCTATTTGTCGTAAACCAAATACTTGATACTCGAGGAAGATGTCTGCTCGGTGAGAATTTGTGGAGAACTAGTTGTCATCCAACTGAATGGATCAAGGAAGGCAAAATCGGGGATCGGACTCGGATCGGTCCGGGTCTAGACCAATCAGATCGGCTGCTCTGATCCGATCTCGACCGATGCGGTCCGGTCACCTCATTTTCTTGTTAAGTAAAATTTAAAAAATATAAAAAAATAATAAAAAATAGAAAATAATTTTCAAATGCCTGAAAATTATCTAGGACCTCAGGTAAGCCCTTGGGACTTTATTGATTTTCATAAAAGTGGATACATGGGGGGACATAATACCTTACCCCTAAGGTTTGACTTCACCTTTGACACCTGCCAAGTGTTGCTTGAGACAAAAAATTTACCTGAAATAACGGTATCATAGTAGTTACATTTTACCTTACAAGCATGCATGTCCACCACACTGCAATGGTTCCATTTGGGGTCACTGCAAGAAAAGCCGGATGTTGCCTCAGTTTGCATTGAGGTAGACATCTTAAAACTAGAAAATTAAAGATTAAGAGAAAAAAAGAAAAAGAAAAAAGATGAGCACTTAAAGAAATGAATGAAAATGAGAAGAGAGACTTCTAGATAGAGAGAATTAGAAAAAAAAACTAAAACTAAAAATGCTGCCCCAATGCCACCGATGGTTGTAGAACACAAACCCCCCAAAACTTTACACCAATGAGAGCTTTAAAGAGCAATTAGCACCCAAATGAGAGCTTAGAGAGAGAATTTAGAGAGAGAGAGAGAACTTAGAGAGAGAGAGAAGTGAGGAAGTGAGTTGGTGGGGATGGGGGGGTTTTTTATAGGGCCCCAAGGCCCTTACTGGCCATTAGGCTCATTCCCAATGGCTAGCCAATAGCTAATTCGCAACTAGCCATTAGGCTACGGAATGGCTGATTCGGCCCGAACCGGCCGATCCGGGCCGATCTGGCCGATCCCAGTAAGGGATGGAGGATCGGGGCTCAGGATTGGGGCGGTCCGGCCAAAACCCAATCAGATCGGCCGATCCGATCCGATGTGCACCGATTCTGCCTTCCTTGGAATGGATGAATAATGCAATGAGCTTTCCTTTAATGCTTTTAAGTTTCCCAGAGCCAAACAACAGTTCTCTTTTTTTGGGTTACATAAGCCAGACGGCCAGAGGACAAGGTAAATACACACTACTTACATGGTGAGCAGGGTTCAATCCCTGCCAAAAAAGGTCCGAAAGGGGCCAAACCACAGTCCAAAGGTGGAAAAACAAGGAATACGGCACGCAGCACCGATGCTCAAACCCAGGCAGGGTTGGGTTGGGGGGGGGGTGTCCACCACTCACTGGTCAGTCTGGTGAGTATGTGGCATCGCAAACATCTGATGACTTGTTATAGAAATTCAAGTGACAGTAAAAATTCTATGGTTTAAACATTTCTTTTATATTTATTCTGTTGTATGTCAAAACTACATGACAATTTTGCTCAGGGTATTGGGTTAACTGTCCTTGAGAAATAATCTCATAATAAACACGGCCGACAACACCTGCACTGCCATCTGCTTTATGCACAGTTAGTTCATGAGTGTCCGGTATAAATCCGGCAATTCTTTTGATCCTCTTTAGAGAAGTCTATGTTGATTTGTTTACCACAAAGTAACTAAATGTTGTCATAGGCCTACATTACATAAATGTTGTCGTAGGCGTTAGTAGTGTTACACACTAACTACACATGTTGTATATGAAGATAATTCAGCCAGAAATATAGAGGAATACTATTTCAGTAACATACTAAAAGAGGAGAAAATCAGAATTCCAAAAACCAAATTTGATTACCTGATAGTCCCCAAGAGTACGTGATTTAAAACCAGCTGCACAATAGATAAAATGGTACTCCCATGTGCGTATGAACTTTTCGTCAAAACCCAATTCAAGAATTTTACTGAATACAAAAATGTAAGTGCCACCAATAGCAAAAACAATTCAGTAGTGCATTAAAATAACGTTGAAGGCTGAAACTGCAGTGCAAAGAATTCTTAATTAATGAGATTAGCTACAGCATACATAAGAGGTCAAACAGGATTTATTCTTGCTTTCCAAGTAGCGATGGGTGTAGTATCATAAAGAATTAGGGTTGCTATTGGAAGGAGATAAAAGCAATACAAACCTTTCACAAAGATAAATGCCATTCAATGAAACACTGAAGCACGCTTAAATCAGTGAAAAGGGAAGTTCTATTCCAAAACAAGAATTGTTTCTCAATATTCGAATTTTTAAGTTTATCAGGTAGTGACATATTTGGTTTTTTTCATTGGATACAGTAAATATTTCAGCTATAATTTGATGAGGTCAGAATTATCTAATATGTTAAGACAGATGCCAGGAAGGACCATAATGGGCAACTGATCAGTGTTTTGATCGTCTTATGATGTTCCCAACTGAACCCTTTGTGATTGATACTTGACTTGACCCATAGTGGACCAGTCTTTTTTGGTTTCTCTTCATTTTTACCAAAAAAGCTTGCCTATGATGTTCCAGTGAATAGAAAAATTGATGCTTGTTTAAAAATATGACAGCAATGAATGCATATGTTCTTCTTACTGTAACATTTGCCCTCCAATATAGTTGCCTTTGATTCTTATGTATGAGTAATTTCTCCAAGTACGATTTTCTTTTTAACTCCATTAGATGCATACCTTCTCTTCGCCATAAAATTGTCCCTCCAACATATCAGAGTTTGATAATAATGTATGCCTATATTTTCCAAGTGCTCCACACTACATATGCAAACAAAGATATCATCAGATACAGGCAAACGAGAGAGAGAGAGAGAGAGAGAGAGAGAGAGCTATGCCATTGTGAACAGAAAGTTGACCTCACCATAATCTAGAGGCAGAAGCCATAGCTGATGTTATTCTGCTTAGAGATGGAAGACATCCTCCAGGAAATATGTATTCCTTCACAAAACCAGGGCTGCTTCTGTATTCATCATATCGTTCATCTGGTATAGATATAAACTGTGCACAGGACAACATTAGTCAGCACTTATAAAGTACTCTACGTTCCCATGAGATTATAGCCAAACTTATGATGATGGTTGAAAAACTTTAAAGTGAACAACATATCAACAGCCAAATGATTAGTCTTTTTATTTTATATTGGTGATTTAGTATGTAAATTGCATAATATGAACTTTCCAACCAGTAAATGTCAGTTAGAGATCATCATATATCTTCATAAAATAAAAACCATTAGGGAGATGAATATATGCTTGTGGAGGAATATCTCCCAGGTGAGAATTAAAGGGTGTAATTATGGTCAGTGATATTAACCTGAAGGACAAACAAGCCATCCTCAGCCAAAACTGATTCGCAACAACGAAAAAACTCTTCCATGTATTCATGGCCAACTCCTTCAATCATTCCACTACGAAAATCACTTAGACATCAACATTTTCTCCACTATGTAAGGGCCAGTGGAAATTTGATCATGATTAGGAACTCACCAAGATACAATCCGGTCATACTTTTGAGTGCTTGGTAGTTGGCGATAATCACACAGCAGAAAGGAAATACTGTCCTGGAAGGAAGACCATTCATGTGAGAAAGATTATGGCAATAATAATAGTTGAATAAATTTCAATTATAAAGTCATTTTCCATCCACAGTGAATATTCGGATGAAAGTGTAATTCAAACCTCAAGCCCAGCTTCTTTTGCTTTTCTCTTGGCAAATTTTAGTTGTTCTACTGATAAGGTTATGCCTGTGTATCTGCAACCAGTTTGCTTCACAATCTCTATGGCAAGGGTTCCCCATCCACATCCAATGTCTAGAACATCATGGCTGCTATTGACTCTAGCCTAAATGTATTAATGAGACATTCACACTAATTATTGCAACGAAACAAGGTGGAAAAGTGATGACAAACAAAAATCACTCAGTTAGTAAAAGGCCTTACTTTTTCAATCAGGAGAGAGATTTTCCTTAGCTGTGCATCTTTTAAACCTTCCTCCTCAGTCTACAAAATGATCATACGTGAGATTCAATTTAATATACATGAACCATGAGTCCATGACATGCTATATATATTGTAAGTAATTCTATACGTCTGCAAATGCAAAGGATGAAAGATGTACAAACCTTAAATATTGCACAGGAATATGTCATTGTCTCATCCAGAAACAAAGAGAAGAAGTCATTACCCTGGAGCAGCAATGATGACAAGGGTGTCAGATTGTGTAAAATATTGAACACAACTATTACCTAAGAAAGAAAGTATTCAATAGCAGACAGCAAAACCGTTGAAATTATTCAATAGCAGATAGCAAAACTGGTGAAGCAAACTTTGTGTACATCAAAAACTTTGCGTCAATGTCATATGAGGATTTTTAGGCCCCCCCAAACATTTTCAAAAATCGTTATTACTCTACTTGCTTAGTGGACTGTTGGCCCTCCCAAACTTAATAGACCATGGGCCTCATGTAAGCACCTAACTAATAAAAAAGAGATTATCAGCTCGTTGCTATCAATGACAAATTATCCACTTAACTAGGCATCATTGAATCAATGCATAAAATTTGCACGTGCTTTTGCAACTTTTAACCCTCATTTGTTAAATATTAACTTTTTATTAAGAAGTTCACATTCTTGCGGTTGTTCGTCTATAGGAATACTCAACATGACTTTTGTCATTTGCTCTTTTCATCTTCCCTGGTTTTTATCTTTACATTTTCTACTTCAGGAATACATCAAAGATAATATTCTCCTAGTTATCCTAGGTTGTCAGTCAAAAAACATGGAGATTTTCTTGTTTCTTTTTTGGTTAACTTCTATATTGGACATAGGTCACACAACACTCACTCTTAATTTTTTTTAAAATTACAATACAAAAGGTACTTCTTCTATTTTGATGTTTTTAAAAATTATTTTAATTTTATTTAAATATTATTATGATACTTTGAAGTAGGCTATACCCTCAGGTCCTGTCCCAATGGCTCAATTTGCATCAGGGGTCGAACTGGGGTGTTCCAAACATGACATTTTCTTTTCAACCTCAATATCCAAGGCTGATATCTGTAGAAATCAGATTATGCTCCGATGCAAACCAGAAGATGGAATCAGATGGTTGCTCCCTGGCGGCTACAATCTTGCTTTGAAACCTTTCATTGGGCCCTCCCAAATAAAATTTACTGGCTTCGCCACTGCATACAGGTCTTTGAGAAACAATTTTTTATCAATTGGAAGATCTGTGATGCAAGATAAGATCGGAGATTGACCATAGCTTTTATAGGGAAGAATTAAAGTTGAAAATAAAAAGTAAACAAATAAAGTCATATTTAACAGGTTTGAAATCTAACCAGGTCATAATGTTGAGAGATATTACGGCGGGCTTGGGTGAGGGTATTCTTCCTTGAGATATGACGGAGAAAATATCGTGCTGATCCAAACGCAGCCGTGAAAAATAATGGTGTCCACCATCCCCTGCTCCAAGTTCAGATATCATCAGTACCGAGTTTATTTATTCTTACAAAATATTTTATATTTTGGTAAATGGTATATCCAGCAAAACATGCCACAACGGTTTATTAATATGACCTTGTATTTGCATGCTTTTTTGACGATTTCTGTAGATCCCTGTTGTCAATGAATATCTGAAGATATGGATATACAAAAAAGTGAGTTAATAACTCATATGAGAGTTAGGGAAGAACAAGATGCATGGTTTGATCGAACTCCACTTTACCATAAAGAGATCTAGAAGACCTTCTTGCTTATCGACAAAAGAAAAATCACCATTTATATATGCATCTGCAAGACCTAAATCAGCCTCTGTAGCAATCTGCCAAAAAGATTCTTCCAGTGAATAAATGCACATCTTGCTACTTTTCCCAGTCAAGTAATAACACCTGCTGTACTACAAACATATAGCAGTAACAAGGAGAGAAAAAATACCTTCCAGTAGAACAGAGGGCTGTGTATCTTCAGGACAGCCTTCCTGCGACTTTTCTTATTGGTTCCTTCAAATGCAAACATGGTTCCCCCATCTTCCAACAAGCTGTCAGGCTCCATAAATTGAATCGTGAGAATACATGTGCAATTTTATTCAACAAATAATCTGTGCTGCATAATGTTTTTGCGTTTAAAATATATAAAAATTGTCCATGGACACCTAGAGCAGAAAAGCATTATTTCTAAGTAGAGCTTCATGCTCACAAACAGTTAGTCATTAAATAAATACATACAGTTAGTCATTAAATAAATAAATACAATGTCAAACTTTACCTGAAGCATGCCAGAAAATTTTGTTACATGTAAGTCATTGTTGAGGGTCATTTTGTGATGCGGTATTTACCTTTTGATTTTCTTTGATTTATGAAAATGGCGGGAATCATGATTTCCCAATAATTGGATATGAAAAGACTCGCAATGCGATTATCGAGATGTGAAAGTAATCTAAAGGATGTATGTTGACTCACCTATGGAAATGGTTCATTGAATTAGACTCTTTCCGCCAGTAGATAGACTAGCATTGATTACATCCTACTACGACAGGAAAACCTTTTGATTTCTTTCATAAATAGTATGCTTTTCTAAAATTGCTCATGCAATGTTAAAATATCACTCTCGTCTCTTGATTTTCTCACACATCGCTTATTAGAAGATTGGGAATTTAGTCTGTAATTTTCTTATATTTTAGAGAATTTTTTGTTAAAAAATGCTATTCATTCGTACTATTCATGATACTATTCGTAGGCTATTGTTTATGAGTTACTATTCACATGTCATTATTCATCGGTACTGTTCATCCGGTACTATTCATGGATGGGTCCCACCATGTACCGCAGTCCCCAAAAGGATTTGACTGTAAAATTCTGTTTTGTTTGGATAAAAGTAATTAAATTGTGATTGAAATCACTCATATAGTGAAGAGGGCACGACACGTTGATGGAGATGCAATATTCATATCTTGCCCAACCTTTTCCAATCCCCAATAAGGGTTATTCCTTGTTGGCGTGCATTGTTTCTTATTTAAATTGAGATTGTAGATTGTGTCTTGTGCGCATGTTGAGTTGCTATTCACTATGACAACACATATGTAGGCACTATTGCAGGACACTGTTGCAGTCAAAAAATTGAGTCTTGATGACCAAAAATATTATTACAATTGAGAAAGTGAGAAACTATGTTGAGTTGTTCATTTTGTTGTAAATGTTCATGGCATGCTTTCCTAACTACTATTCACCCCTGGCGACGATTGTCCCGGGTGGGTCCCACAAATAGGCAATGACATGCATTAACACGAGGCCGTACATGATGTAGTTTCTTTTTATTTGTGTTTTAGAGTATTAGTGCGCACATCGAGGTATACTATTCATCCCTTGGCGACGAATGTCCCATGTGGGTGCTACGGACGAGTAATGATGCAAGATGGGACCATATAGCTTTGCATTATTCACTATTCATGGCGATGTGACACTATTCATGACAACGTGTCATTATTCATAACAATGCGGCACTATTCATAGCGATACGACACTATTCATGGCAACACATTATCATGGATGGCGACGTGGCGCTATTCATGACAATGCGACAATATTCATGGCAACGCGTCACTATTCATGGCGACGTTGCACTCAAACCATGGATTGAATACTCAGCATTGGCATCCATGACTTTCGACATGTAGATGAGAGTCAGCATATCAATATGTTGAGGCGACTCCATGGTATCCTTCATGGAAGGATCACCCACAACTCACCAATTGTCGCTCATTTACAACGTCGGGCCGAAGGGCTTCGATTCATGATGTGCCACCCCCACAGTGTAAGAGTGGGCTGAGAATATCTACTCAACGGCTAGTCATCGCTGCGTTGGAACGACAATGGGCCAACGGGGTCTTTGTATGATGCATGGTATGCAACGCCGCTGGGAGCTTGTGACATCGTTGGGTGGCCGCAACGTATCCAATGAATACGTTGCTAGGACCAAGTATAGGGGATGTATATATAGAGTTTTACATTCAATAAGAAGGTGCCAAGTGGCAGCCTTTGATTGGTCCTTGGAGGTGGGAGTAGCTTAGGTGGTAGAACCTCATTGGTTGAAGCTTGGTCTTCCTCCGATTGGTCCACTTGTCACAAATGAGGCACAAGTGATGATGACATGGCGAGGGTGACGAGGCAATGGATGTCCAAGTGTCTTCTTGTCATTGGCCCATGTAGAACTATGTAGGGCTCATTTGCTAATTATTTTCTAACAATTCTTCATTACTTTTATGCATAAAAAATAGGCCAAAGGCAAGGGACAAGCCGCTGAGAGGCAGTGACGTGATGGGGGGGGGGGTGTTGTTATTTTGTTTTTTTTTCCTTCTCCTACTTTCTGATTTTTGGGTGGATTTTGAGGATTTTATGATTTCCTCCCGATTTTTCATAGAATTTCAGATATTTTTTCAGGGATTTTGATGAAAGGCCCTCTTGTTTTGTATATGTTCAACATTTTTTTGTTAAATATGCCCAAGAGATGATGGCATATTAAGTTATGTATGCATGAGCTGCACAAAATAGGGTTTACTCTTGGCTAAGAAAGTTGCGAAATCACTAAAATATGTGCACATGGTGTACATAAAACACGACAACAGGAAACCTAGGATTTACCCTAGGCCAAAAAGTGGCATAAAAGTATGCATGTATGATAGGCTTGGAATAAAATAAAGCCAAAGTCAAGGGTTATACCTTGGTGTGGACCCTCCTTTCAAAGTCAAGAAGCCCCCACGTGCTGTTCCGGAAAGGACTAGCAACAGCAGCAACAACTCCAACAGCAATGCAGTAGTCAAAAGCACGAAAAGCCACGACAGCAGCAAAGCTACCAGCAACAAAGAGCACAGCAACAACAGCAACAAAGGCAGCCAAAGCAGCAGCTGCCAAGGTTACCAAGTGCAGCATCCAGCAGCAGCCCCACTAGGGACTCACTGTCCCCTGTTCTGCCTAGAACAGAGGAACCAGCAGAGAGAGTGATGCAGTGGCTGGGAGGGAGAGAGAGAGAAGCTAGTGAGAGAGAGAAAGAGGCCAGGAGAGAGAGAAAAGAAGGAAGAGAGAGGTGCGGCTGTTCGAGAGAGGGAAAGAAGGGCCATTGGTGGGGGTTTTGTGCTTTGGCTCATGTTCTTTGGGTCATACATGTTGATAACTTGATTAAGTAGTCATTAAGTTTCATTAATGAAGTTAAAACCTTGATCCATGTAATTCATGAATCAATAAAGTGGATCATTTGAACTTACGAGGCATGTCTGTAAAGATTGACTTAAAAGACTCTTACATGCACTCATGGGACATACCAATATCCTTTAGTATAAAAGGATATGTAAGAGCCCACTAAAAATTAATTAGGTCATATAAACAATTGGTGGATTAATAAGCCTTAATGTATGAGACTCTAATTGTATAAATGGGCTTTTAAACTAAACCAAAATGTGCCCTAAAAAGATTAGGATTGAGCTGTGTTTAAGTGTATTTAATGGGCTGTTATTGAAATATAAATGGGCTATTAATAGGCTGAAATTATTGGGTGTTTAATGGATCTTTAAGGGGTTACTAATGGGCTGTAATGTGACATAGTTAACGAGCCTTTATTGGTTCCTAATTGGGCTTCGCTATTGAGCTAGTGGACCTATTTTACTGGGCCTGTTAGGCCTACTTTGAATGGGCCGGCCCAGTGGCCAGCTGGAACCACCTAGCCCCCACTCAGGGGGGCGGCCGCCTCCCCCTTCCCAACCCAAACTGCCCCCCTCCCCTATGGGGGGGGGGGGGGTAGGTTGGCTGCTGTGCAGAAAAAGAAAGAAAAGGGGGTGGGGGGGGGGGAGCAGAGAGAGGCACTGTAGGGTAGAGAGAGAAGGAGAGCAAGGGAAAAAAAAAAGAGGGGCTATGAGAGAGAGAGAGAGAAAAGCCTAGTAGAGAGAGAAAGAGGGAAGAACAGTGGAAAATAAGGGGAAAGAGATAAAATCAGTGAGATTTTGAGAGGGTTAAAGAAGAAGAAATTAAAGGGGGACTAAGAAGATTCTATAGAAGGAAGGAGAGCTTGTGGAAGCTGCAAGAAGAGAAAATTTTGAGGCAAGAAAGGAGCTGCAACAGAGGATTTCCATCATCCCGGGGCTGCAGCAGCATCTCCTTCTATGCACAAGCAGGAGAGACATCCTTTTTCACGATTTTTCATCCTAGAGGTAGGGTGATACACCTACTGTTGTTCCTTCTTATTTTTAGATTTTTGGGGCTGTGGAACATAGAAATATACATGATTATAAGGGGAGATGATGTCCCGGTTATTTCTAAAATACAGGCAATCATGGGAAACTAGGTAAAACATAAAAATAATTGTTAAGCATGTCATAGCACGAAATGAATCTATCTTTCTAGCACTATTTCATTTCTGATTTCACGTTTTTCTTCTTCTAGTAAAAGCATGCCATGTTTGTAGGTTAATAGAAGAGTCATGAGGCCATGATACAACCTACATGGACCTAGTTCAGGAGACAAGTATGTTGACCAAAAATTTTCATACATGACAAAAAATAAACATGCACATGCATGTTGTCATATAATATAAAGAGGATATATGATGCATGCATGCGATCATTCAGACATGCATGACATGCATCAAACATGAACCAAGCTTGGGGTTTTTACTTTATAGTTAGAGGCTCCCATGGGCCCAAGATCAGCCTCAATAAGCTGTCCACGATTCCAAGACAACCCCAAAAGTCGAGAGAAAATAGGCCCAAAGATTGGTCCAAAGCATGCCCAAAGCACCCAGGCAAGGGAGCTAGCAAAAGGCAAAGAAGAAGCAGCCTAGCATGAGGCAGCCATAGCAGCAGCCCAGTAGGGGAGGACCCCCTACCGGTTCCCACTTAAAGTCCAAACCGGTGGGGGGGAGGGGTCTCCTTCATTAAATATAGAAGAGAGAGAGAGAGAGAGAGAGAGAGAGAAAGAGAGAGAGAGAGAGATGGGGCAACAAATAAAGGAGAAAAGAGGGAGGCCAGACCCCCCACCAGTTCCCATCTGGAACCCCCACCGGTAGGGTCCTACCCCCATTAAATGCCAAAGAAACCCCCCACCGGTTACAAGCACACTTCCACCAGTGGAGGGGTCTCCCTCATTAAATGCAGAAAAAGAAAAAAGAAACAAGGAGGAGTTTATGGCCATCAATGGCCTTGAAATAAGAGCTTTTAATGCTCTAATAGAGGTCCCAAGTTAATGGCCTCTTTACTAGGGGAGAGTTCTTTAATGCCCCCAATGATTGCCCTAAATAATAGGGGGGCTTTTTTTCCATTAAATCAAAGAGAGAGTTAAAGGGAGAGAGAAGGGAGTTCTTTCTCCAATTAAAGAAAGGAAAGAGAGAGAGAGTAGTGGGGGTACCCACCAGTTCCAAGAGAGGACTCTCTCATTTAATACTCTCTCTCTCATTCAATACTCTCTCTCTCTCCCATATAAATTAAGAAAAGAAGGAGAGATGGAGTTAATTGGGAAGGTACCCACCGGTTCTTCCAACCGGTGGTACTCCCCCATCAATTGGCAAACCAGTGGGGGATACCCACCAATTGGCAGAACCGATGGGGGTACCTACCAGTTGGTCCCCTCCCTCAACTCTCTCTCACTCTCTCCCCCTCTCAGAAAAAGGTGGAGAAGACTTTTATGGAGAGGGTACGGTATGCTGCTACGATGTAAATGAAACTTACCATGCTCCATTTCGATCTAGTTGGGGCAATCCCTATGTTCATTCAATGCTTTGCTAGTAAAACATTGAATATGCATTTACCTAGTAGTACAATGGACTTCACACTAAGCCAATCTAGATGAAAAAAGAAGCAAAACAAAGCGGCGAAGGTAAGTGACTTCTTGACCATAAGGTATGATAGAATAAGGTCTGACTTCATCCGCTGCTTGAGACTAGGCTGCTACTGAATCCAAGTGTTGTGTCGGTTCGGTTGTTACAGAACATGAATCTAACATATATAAATTCCTTTCGAATGTCCATCTTCGATTAGCAGACGATTTTCGTTCCCTTCTTCTTGGTCAATGAGGCAATCTTGTCTGGCAGCAGCTATTCCATATGTGGATGAATCTAGGACAAATATTATGTTATATGTGGCATTACCGATCTTTGAAATATCCTCTTTTTCGCTGTTAAAGAAAGGGTAGCCAAAAGCTGATGTATACCTCATCTGTTAGATAATGAACCGGCTCTCCCTTATGGTAATTTTTTTTTGTCAAAAATATTTAAAGGGCCTCCGTAGAAAAGATAATATATAATTCAATATTTCAGCTAAGACTTTTTATTTTAAGTAGAATTTTTTATCTTTTTGCTTCGTCGTGATACTTTCACCTCTTTCCCGTGATTATTTTGAGCCAAGAAGTCCTACAGTAGATAGCACTATTCTCTTTAGGGTAACACTTGCTGTCATCACTTAGGATACATCCGAAAAATGACAAAAATAAATTCTTTCAATGTTTTTTGTCAATCTTATCATGTCCTATATGTTCATATATTTTCATCACTATTTAGATGAAAAAAATCTAAAAAATAAAAAAATGAAGTCCAATGAATAATAAAAAGTCATCATTAGTATAGACATGTAAGACAGGGCGGAATCGATCATAAGAAATTAAAAAAAATCCTCATTTTCTCAGACTGCACTCTTATGTGGTGTAACAAGTTTGCTGCACCGCAAGCCATGCAACAACTACTACTCTTCTCTCTATGAACATCATCACTTGTAAGAAACACTTTAGCAAATGCATAGCCTACTCCATTTGATGGGTTATTGACCCAACCCGTTGCATCAAATTGATGATATCAGTTGGGTCTTCCGACTGGGAAGGTTGTCGGTTGGTGGTGTTGGAGGTGTAGCATGTGTAGACCCGTATGCCATTCTTTGTCATTCTAGCAATTATCTTCTTCTTGTGAGTTGATTGGACCAATGCGTCCAATCGCTCGAAAAAAGATGTCCGTTGTCGGACTTGCTTATGTGCCTTATAGACACCTTTTCCCTTTTGACCTCGTAGGGAATGAGGTTGGGTAGCTGAGTTGGTTATCTGCCCCTCAGGCTCTACGAGTTGTTGAGGCTGTTGTTCTGCTAGGGTGACCCTAACCTAGCAAATTTTGTGGGCTTCCTCTTTAGTTACCCACATTTTCTTTATATGGAGGCAACTTCCGTTGGATTGCCCCGTTCCAAGGCATAGATTTGCCCCCGTTCCGAGGCATGAAGTTGCCCCTTGCTCAGGGCATGCATTGCCCCCTGCTCAAGGCATGGCAAGTTCTGGTATAATTATTGGCTCCCGACGAGCATGGGCCTTTGGAGTCCTTTTCTTCTTTTTGAACGTTGCCCCATCTTGGCAAACCTTCGGTAGAATCCCGAACCGATTATGGATAGGAACCGTCGGGACATAATGGATCTTGGGAATGATGGGTTACCCACCATCCAGACGAATGTGCAGGTTCCCTACCAATATAGTTTTTCCCGTCCTGGACAGACTTGCGTTTAGAACCTTCCGCTTTTGTCGCTTGTTGGACGAGAACGCTGGAGAGATGCTGATGGTATTGACGGCGAGCACTCGCCTACGTCGACCGCTGTTGTTGCTTCTTCTGGCGCGGGATGCACGCCTCTTCTTCTTCTTTTCCGGAGCAGGCTCCGGTGCCGGAATGACCCCCAAAAAGTATGGAGATCCTATCATTGCGGGGAAGTCCCCGAAGCTTTTTGGTCTGATCAGATATCCATAGCGTGCGTGGGTCGCCACCACAAGTGGGCCATACATGACCCTTGCCGCCATTGCATTGTCGTCTTTTAAGCAGAAACTCGATCACCTGCATAAGACATGATAAAGTTAGTAGTAGACTTGTGGTGAGGGCATCACTGGACGGAGAGATGAAGGGAAAGAGAGGTCCCACCGGACGTGCCATCTGTTTGGGACCCGACCTAGCTAGCTCTCCTATCGGATTTTTATTTATTTATTAAATCCTATCGTTTTTGTTTTTTATTTGGAGAAATATTGGTCGGTTTTATGTATTTTATTTCTTGGACTATGAGAACTTGGGATTAGCCCTCAGGGAGTCCGGGACTTCAGATCAGGTGAAAATCCGAATATATGACCTCTCTCTACTGACCTCGATCAGTGTTAATTACGTCGAGCAACCGCTCGACAACCCTTGATCAACCGTCCGTTGATACCCATATAACATGCAACACTACTACTACAGGCATCACATGCATATGAAGATATATTTTAAGTTAAGCTATTGGCCTCACCCAAGTTTAGGATGGGTTTATAATTGATTGGGAAACTTTTTAAAAGGTTTTGGATTGATTCCGAGTTATCTGGATTGATTCCAAGTATTTTAGACCCATAAGGGTATTTTTGTAGTTATGCCAAGTTGGAGAGCATAGGGGTATTATCGTCACTTTAGTGTGTGAAATGAGTTTTAATGATTTAAGAAGGTTTCAAAATCTTAGGAGGTATTTTAGAGTTATTTTAAGTGTGTTTGGGTTGTAAGGATGTTTTGGTAATTTTATCCGAAGTGGATTTCTAGACTTAAAGTCTACTTTTTGGGTATTTTTGTAATTATGTTGCATTAGGGTCATTGTGGTTATTTTAAGTTTCTTTAACATTTTAAGAAAACTTGAAACCCTTAGGATGTATTTTAGGATCATTTTAAACATATTTAAGTTATAGGGTATTTTGGTAATTTTACCTTAAATCGGATTTATTAGACTTAAGAGACTATTTTTATTTTTATGAGATTTTTACTTATTTTTATCATATTGAGGGTATTTTAGTAATTTTCCCATCTTATTAGAGTTTGGAGGGTATTTTGAACATAAGAGAGGTTTTGATATTTTTTAAGAATTTTCTGTGATTTTTATAGATTTTTATCATGGGTGATGGTATTTTTGTAATTTCATTAAGTTATGGGGGGCATTTTGGTCATTTTGAGAATTTTATATGTTTTCATATTTGGTTCTTTATTTTTTATTGATTTTTACTGAATTTTACTGATTTTTTTTATTAATTTTACTGATTTTTATTAATTAATTGGATATATGAAGGATATTTAAGTCATGTTTTTGAGTTTATGTAATTTCCAGATTTGGTTTTCTGATTTTTACTGAGTATTACTAGTTTTTACAGATTGTTTCTGATTTTTATATTGATTTTACTTGTTTTAAATAATTTCCACATATTTTATTAATTAATTAAGTACGAGGGATATTTAAGTCATTTTTTAACTTAAGTATATTATTTTATGTCTCAATGTTTTATTATTGAGTCTTGATTATGAGCCTAGGTTTAATTATGTATGGGATGAGCCCAAAGGTATTTTAGAACATTTAATTATATACTTATGTATTTTAATTAGTTATTAAACTAATTAATAATTTAATTATATATGTGAAAACATAATAACATAATGTTACTTAAGTAATAGATTTATGAACACATGTGCACACACATATGCTCAAAGAACAAATATTAGCATTTCATTAATTACTTTGGCATAATCCCGTCTTATAGAACGGCGATTTTATAATATAAATTCGACAGAATTTCTCCTTAGGAATAAACCTTAGGAAGATAGCCCTCTGAGACAAAAAATATCCTCCAAACGCAGCAAGCCCGGACAAGAGCACCGGATTTGATCTTCAAATCAACAGAATTTTCCCTATAAAATTTTGGGCCAACGAGGCATGAAGTTCTTCTTACCTCTTAGGGAGTATTTATAGACTTGAAAGCCTTAACCGGTGGGGATACCCACCGTTGAATCTTGAGGTGGGGGGTGCCACCGGGAATTTCTTGGAGAGGGTGAGAGAGAGATTAGAGAGGGGATACAGAGGAGGAGGGGGCCTGGTGGGCACCCCCACCGGTTGGGAACCAGTGGGGGGTGCCATCGGTTTATCCCCCCCCCCCCCCACCCCCGCCGGTTAAGAACTGGTAGGGGGGTGCCATCGGTTTGAGGAACCGGTGGCCACCCCCATTCCCTCCTCTTTATTTTATTTTCTCCTCTTGTTTGTATTAAATGAGGTGAACCCCATTTAACTCCCTTCCTTTTCTAGTCATGTGGGAGGTTTTCAATAATGGAGGCCATTGATTGGCCATTAAAGTCTTCTTTAGTGGAGAACCCACTAACATAGGGATCCTAAATGGGCATTAATCCTCTTAAATAAAGGCCATAAAAGGTCATTAATTCTCCTCTCCCCATTCTTTTTCTCTGCATAAATGAGAGGAGGACCCCCCACCAGTTGGGGGGTTTCTCTCTCTCTCTTTTTTAATGGGTTCAAGACCCCCCCACTGGTGGGAGGTTCCATGGGAACCGGTGGGTGGGTGGGGGGGTTCTAGCCTCCCTCCTTTCTTTTTTTATTGCCCATTGAAGGCCATTGATGGGCCTTTACTGATTTTTTTTTTGTACCGTTCAGAAAAAGGGTTCAACAAATGCCCCCCACGGGACAAGTGCCAGAGGTGAAGACGAAGGTGCATGTCCCGTGCCCCACTTAGCTACAAGAATCATCATTTTGCATGCTTGAGGAGTTCTCACATGCGGCATGCCGATGTTGTCCTAATGAATTCCCGTGTCATGCCTTATGTATTCGCAGCTATTAAGAGAAGTCAACCGCCGTCTCGTATATGCCAGGCGACACATCGCTTCGGCTTGGTATGCATATGCTCTATCTGAGCTTATCTGCGTCCCGATGACCCTCAATTTTGGTACTTAGACATCTCAAGATAAACCCAAGAAGTCTTGTTTTCATAACTTTTTGACTCTCCGGATGTATTTGAAAGCGTCCAACCCTTCTGATTATGGGAATCCTCTTGGCCTTCACGACTTGGAGGTTCCCCGAGAGTTGATGCCGCTTGAATCTTTCGACGTTTACTTGGATTCTGGAGGATCTCTTGGCCTTCATGACATGGAGACTCCTTAAGAATACACATGCGAGTTGTTTAATTCTTCCGGCATTTGCTCTATCTTGGGGTATCAGTACCTTATATTAGCATTTCCAGGAGCTCCGCACGAAACGTTCAGGCCTGACCTAATATCTGGTGCATAGCAATTTGACTTTGTCCTATGACTTTATTAGGACTTGATCGATTTTTATTTTTGTATCTCGAGACTTTTATAACAACTCTCTGGCGCTGATTTTCCCTTTCTATCTTCTTGCAGTTTGCTGTATTTGTCCTCATGGCCTACACGAGAGTTCCTCCTATGGCAGGGCATGGGGAGGACGATATTCCAGTCCCGCCAAGAGTCTTCCCTGAGAACCGCTAAGAAATTTCTGTAAGGAACTGATGCCTCCCTGTGAGCCACTAAGGAATATTTGTAGGGAACTTAGTCTTCCCTGAGAACTGCTAAGAAATATCTGTAGGGAACTGAGTCTTCCCTGAGAGCCGCTAAGGAATATCTGTAAGGAATTGAGGCTTCCCTAAGAACCGCTAAGAAATATCTGTAGGGAATTGAGTCTTCCCTGAGAACCGTTAAGGAATATCTGTAGGGAACTGAGGCCTCCCTGTGATCCGCTAAGAAATATCTTGACTTTTCGAGAAAACGGGGCTCTAGGTAGCCGTGAATTTTGGGATACAACGGCTCCCGGAGACCGAGGATTTTAGGATATTGTGCCTCCTAGGGGCGCAAGGATTTTGGTTGATTGTGACTCGATCTAACCGTCCGATCTCCATGATTGTGACTCGATCTTATGATCCAACGGTCTGATCCTTACGATTGTGACCCAATCTCATAATCCAATGGTCGGATCATCTCGATATTGACTGAACTTCAAATATAATGGTACGATCTTTATGATCGCGACCTAATTTCGCTATCCAATGGTCAGATCGTTCCAACATCGACCGAACTTCAAATCCAACAGTCATTCTTCATCATCGTGACCTAATCTCATAATCCAACGGTCAGATAGCCACGATATCGATTGAATGTCAAATCTAATGGTCAGATCCTCGCAATCTCAATCCGATCTCATAATCCAATGGTTGGATCATTTCGAATCAACCGAACTTCAGATCTAACAGTCAGATCTTTATGATCTCGATAGGATCTCATAATCCAACGGTCGAATCATCTCGATATTGACTGAACTTCAAATATAATGGTACGATCTTTATGATCGCGACCTAATTTCGCTATCCAATGGTCAGATCGTTCCAACATCGATCGAACTTCAAATCCAACAGTCATTCTTCATCATCGTGACCTAATCTCATAATCCAACGGTCAGATAGCCACGATATCGATTGAATGTCAAATCTAATGGTCAGATCCTCGCGATCTCAATCCGATCTCATAATCCAATGGTCGGATCATTTCGAATCGACCGAACTTCAGATCTAACAGTCAGATCTTTATGATCTCGATAGGATCTCATAATCCAACGGTCGGATCACCCTAATATCGACCTAACATCAGATCCGACGATCGGATCTTCACGATCACAACCTAATCTCGTAATCCAACGGTCGGATTATCACGATCTCGACCGAAGTTCAAATCTAACAGTCAAATCCTCTTGATATTGACCCGATCTCATAATCTAACGGTCGGATCTTCACGATCTCAACCGAAGTACAATTCCAACGGTTAGATCTTCATGATCTCCACCTGATCTCATAAATCCAACGGTCGGATCGTCACGAACACGACTGAAGTTCAGATCCACCAGTCGGATCTTTTAGATCTCGACCCGATCTTATGATCTAACAGTCAGATCATCACAATCTCGACCGAAGCTCAAGTCTAACAATCTAATCTCATTGATTGAGCCGTGTATCCAAGGTTTAACAGACTATCATTGATTAAGTCTGTCATAATGACCCTACAACCTAATTATGTTTGATTAGGACCATTATCAAATATAAAGGTTTGATTGTATCAATTAGTCTCATTATTAATGGGAAGATCATGTCAATCATGTCTTTTAATATTCCATCAGCAGTTAGGTCTCGATGGCCAAGACTGTTAAGATCACAATGATTATGATCCATGCACCTCTTTTATCAAATTGAGCATAGTCTGATCATGACCTTGTAATTTATGATGTATCAACCCGATCTCCATGATTGAGATTTTGTAATATTGTAATGTCATCTTTCCTTTGGGCATCTTTGTAATATGTGCTAAAAAAAAAAAAAAAAAAACAAAAGTTCAATGTTCTTTATCTTGTCTTTTCATTATGTGTGTTTTCATTTCTTGCACGAATTTCATAGTTAGTTATAGTATCACACATAAAAGGGTTAATCAAAGGTTTCCAGTGATTTCACTGGTGTAATTAACATCGACTGACATTGGTGGAGAGGGGTCCAAATTCAAATCCATACGCTTAATTCCATATTATAGCCAGGACTCATCCCAAAGTTCCAGGCTTAATCTGACTCGTCATTATTCAAGTCTTGAATCAAACGGAATTTTCATATCCAAAAATATCAAAATCTTCCTTTCATATCTTTTATAAAATAACATTCCCACAGGGGGGTAAGTTAAACTTGTGAAAATGTTCAAATGAGCACATAAAGAAATTTAGAACTGAAGCACCAAGGGTTTGATAGCTGCTTTAACAAAAGTAGTTGGAACAACTATACTCACATTAAAGAACCGGTAACAATAAAATGTCCAAGGAATCTAGTAACAATGAGACGTGCTCCACTTTCTGCAAAAGAAGGTACCATATGCTTCTTGTTCTTCAAAATAGTACAATTCTTTCTGAGTATGCCGTGCGCAGCAGCTAATCCAGCCTACAACAACAATATATTCTTCATGCACAAAATTATCCATAATTGTCAAATTTTATTTAACCAAGTGAAAAACCCAATCGAGAGGCAACTGCAGCCATATCCATTATAGACAACCAAAAAATGTAGAAGATGCCCCCTTCCCTTCTGAGGGTGGGTGAAAAGAATAATATCATTGTTTTTGGTAGAAGAACAGAGACGATGCAGCAAAACAAAGTTATCCATAGTTGACAATGCCTTAACAAACAGAAACATAATAGTGATGTGGTTAGACAGTGTAAGCTAGTAAACTTACCACATCAGAAGAAATAACACAAATGATGAACGTGCACTCTATGTAGCTGCCTACCAACAAGGTTTGCACCCCACCCTCTTTTTTGTTCCAAAACAAAACTGAAGACACATGGTATCCAGCTTGAAGCATGGTTTGCAAGATCGGCTGGTTCCAATCTGGAGAGACTGATTACTTATATCAACTGAAGTAGACTGATCATACCTAAGCTTTGATTGAAATGAAGGCTTTCCAATCAAATATATAAACACATTTGAAAAATGTAGTAAGGAAAACACATAATGTGGAGAAGTATGATGGATTATGTAAGTGATCAACTGGACGGACCACCAGTGTGCCCTAGGTCTCTGCATGGAATTGGGGCACGCGTTACCCCATCAACAGGAAAGAATCCACATGCTTATCTTTGATAAGCACTCAAATTTGCAACTTCTAGATTGTAGCAACCTTCCGATAAACTGCCCTCCTCCCCCACACACACACAAAAAATAAAATAAAAATCAAGACGGTTGGTAAAATGAATCAGAATCATTACCTTCAATCCATCCTCATGAAACCCATATCCTGAAAGAGGAAATTACTCCAGTTACATTGCCAAACATTTCTTTGCAGGATCCAAAAGGATTCATTGGAAACTAAGCCATCATTTCTGAAGGGCTAAAAAAAACACGGACAAATGCACAAGCAAACCAACTAGCTCAGGTATGGTTGTTGAAACCCCCTGTTCTACTGAATTTTTGACATAGATATATATGATCTAACTTCTTCCAGTTTGCATTATTTCCTACTCTACCGTTTGTTAAATGCCAATAAGAGATACATTCAAGATGAATAAAATTCTAAGCATCGATAAAAGACTTTATTTTTGTCTTCAAAGCTTTCACGTCTCAGCTTTGACTCAGTTTTAGGCAACAGCAAAATTAATATTGTGTGTTTAATCCAGTCAAACGTGCATTGCCATCTTTAAAGGAACAATAACAAGTGCTTGTGAGTCCATGGATTGCAAAATCAGCCGATCCTGAGTCAAATTGGCCGATTCAACTTGGGATCGCCGAGGGGCGATCCAAGATCCAATTATTTGGGGGGGGGGGCAGCGAAAAGTGACTACTCACCCTGATATGCTCCAGCAAACCATATCTTCCTGTTGCCTTGGATTCCTTCAAGTTCGAGTGAAGCTTTTGAACCAGCAACTGATGGAATAGGATGGCTTGTTGTCCACTTAAGAAGAGCATCAGTCGGGGTATAAGGAGGATTTAGAGTCACAAGAAAAGGTGAACCCGTGGAGCCAAGATTCTGCAAGTTCAGCTAACCAAGAGTTATATATTGAAAGAACATGAAACAGTTAAAATCTTCTGTTAACATAGAAGCAATTGTTAGTTGCTTCAGAATATGTCTGAGGTATACAAGGAACTACAGAAACAGTTACACACCTGAAGCACATTTAGCCAATATGTTACACATATTCCACTGCCTGTATTTCCAAGAAAGTTCCAAGAACTCCACGCTGAATGGTTACGGGGCATGAGACTTTTGTCGTGATGAAGAAATATATCACTGAGACAGACATTTTCAAATCAGCAATCATGTGCATGAACACCGGTATACATTAAAAAATAAATTTTTTATCTGCCAGTCTGGCACTGAGCTCACTTTTCATAAATCAGACCCTGATGTATACGCCTGATAACATGGCTTAAATAAACCAAGTGATCACCTCCTGAATCAGCCGATTCAAGTAGGGGTAAGATAGTGAAATCAAAATTTGGTCACCCAAATCCTGGCTCTTAAAAATGGGAAAGTTTTACCAAACAAAGAAAAAAAAAATGTAGCACTCAATTTCTTTGTTTCTAAGAATATGTAATGTCATATTTATGCAAAACTTAGAAGAATTTGTTTCAAAAGCAACTTTACTTAAAAACGGGTTTTCTATCATTGCCCTAGTAAAACCTCCTCTCTTATCTGATTCTTTCCAGAGTCTAGCAGAGCCTATTAGGATTACTCCATTCTATGCAAAATGTGAAAATAATAAGCTAACTTTACCAACGCCCCAATGGTCTAATGGATTGATTGGGTGTGAGACTCCCTTTTTTATTTTATTTTTAAAAAATCTTCTTTGATTTGAAATTTTTTTGTCGAATTTAAAAATCTTTGTGAAAATTTTGATTTGAAAAGAGAATTTTAAGTTTTGAAAACATGTTCTCTTTTCTTTTAGGTAGACTTCTAAGATTAATCCTCGAAGTCTAAATGACTTATGGATCGATTGTATCCGCGTTCTTGACCTCTCTCCATTGACTTTGATCAGTGTTAATTACACAAATCAAAGATTGGTAACTCTTGATTAACCATCTAATTAAAGAAAGTATGAATAAGCAAGATTAATTACAGGCATGCAAGTCATTTGTTGTTTTTTTTTAGTGAGAGGGATTTAGGTCATTTAACCAATATAAATGAACATGAACTTAATGGTCAATCTACCAGTAAGAAAGAACTACTTTAATTTATGGTTTCCTTATCAGTATAAATGAACAAAGAAATATGTTTATTGGTCCATCTATTAATAAGATAATCACGACTTCATAGCCTGGCCCCCAATTAGGACATAACCATAAAAGTCACTGACTATCCCCATTGATAGGGATGGATCAATAATTATATCATTTGGTCACTCTACCAATAAGAGTAAACTATTAATCAAGTGGTCAATCTACTAATGGGATAGAACTACTAAATTTAGACCATTCAACCAGTATGAATGAACTTGACTTCTTTATTTTATTTATTTTTTTATTTGAAAAGAAAGACTTTGGTTATCCAACTGATATGGAAGAGCCAAATTGATTTAATTGGTTAATTAATAAATTTGCTAATTTAATTGGTTAATTGATTGATAAATTAACTTGATTAGTTGATTAATCAATAAACTTGTTAATTTAATTGGTTGAATTAATTGGTTAATTAACAAATTTGTTGATTTAATTTGTTGAATTAATTAATTAGTTAACAAATTTATTAATTTATTAGTTGATTGATTAACAAATTTATTAATTTATTAGTTGATTGATTAACAAATTAACTTAATTAGTTAAGTTAATTGATTGATTAACAAATTTTGTTAATTTAATTAATTGATTAAGTTGGTAAATTAACAAATTAACTTAATTGATTAAATTGATCAATTGATTAACAAATTTTATTAATTTATTGGTTGAATTAATTAGTAGATTAACAAATTTGTTAATTTAATTAGTTGAATTAATTGATTGGTTGACAAATTAACTTAATTTGTTGATTAATTGATTAACAATTTTGTAAGTTTAATTGATTGATTAACAAATTGATTTAATTGATTAATTGATTGATTAACAATTTGTTAATTGGCTTGATTAACAACTTAATTTAATTGGTTAAGTTAATTGATTGATTAATAAATTTTTGGTCAACCAAACATTATGGAAGAACCAAATTGATTTTCTGATATTTTTTATTTAACTTCCCTTTTTTTTATTAATATGGTCAACCAACAAATATGGAAGAACCATCTAAATTTATTTATTATTTTCTGTTTTTTATTATAAGTTAATTTATTGAATGGCCAACCAACCAATATGGAAGAACTATGTAATTTAATTATTTTTTGATTTTTTTATTAATTTACTATTAGATGACCAACCAACCAATATGGAAGAACCATTTAATTTATTAATTGCTTTCTGTTTTTTATTTAAATTAATTTTAGATGGCGAACCAACTAATATGGAAGAACTATTATTTTATTTTCTATTTTTAAATTAATTCATATTTGAATGGCTAACCAACCAATATGGAAGAACCATTATTTTATTTTATATTTTTTAATTAATTTATATTTGAATGGCTAACCAACCCATATGGAAGAACCATCTTAAACAAAAAACCAAACAATTCACGTGAAAATTGATCTACATTAAAATAAAATAAAATTATGAGCTTATTTTCTTAAAAAAAAAAAAAATCAAGCCTAAAATATAGGCCATCTCTTCTTTTTCCTCCTTTCTTTCTTGCTTTGTGCAGGTTGGAGCTTGGAGGCCGCGGCAGGGAGGTTGGAGAGCCTTCTTGTGCGCTGGAGAGAGGAGGCCGGGGGGGCTTCTTGGCTGCCAGGGGGAGCCTTTTATAGGCTTGGAACTGGGCGCCGGTGGCAGGCCAGCAGGGCACCGGTAGCACCCCCTACCGGTGCCAACTAGGCGCCGATAGGGGGTCTTCTTGGCGCAGGAGGTGAGAGAGGAAGAGATAGAGATGAGAGGGAGATAAGGATGAGAGAGAGATAAGCCAGGATGGAGATAGAGATGGACAGGGAGAGGGAGAGTGGAAGGAGGAGGATGAGGCCGGCGGTTCTCATGGGGAGACCGCCCGGTCCTCTTCTTTTTTTTTTTGGTGTTTATCACCTCCCCCTCTTTTTTCTCTCTGTCCCACCACAAGAGGAGGCCGGCCTCACTCTCTCTCCCTGCGATTCTCATCTCTCTCTCCCTGCGGTTTTCTCTCTCTCTCTCTGCCTGGCCGACCCCCCTCCTGCTGCTGCTGGCTGTCTTTGGTGCTGCAGTTGGGGGCAGCATTGGTGCTGCTGTTGGAGGCAGTGTTCGGCTGCTGCTGGGGGCTTCGACTGGCTGTGTTTTGGAGTTTGTTTGGCTGCAGATCTTGAGGTACTTGTACTCCCCTTTTCTTTGTTTCTTTGTTGATTTTTTGTTCTTGCATGCATCAAGAAAATCTGTGTGCATTCTCTTTCTTGCTGATCTAAAAAAAAATCTGTATGCATCTGTATGCATCCTTTCTCCCTCTTTTTTTTTGTTGATTTGCATCTAAAAAGAGAAATCTGCATGCATCGCTTCTCTCTTTTGTGTATGTTGCAGATTTCTAGGTTTACAAACCCTATTCTTGTGTGCAAGCATGTGCTTACATGTGGGTTTCAAAACCCCAATTTTTATTGGATGTATGCATTCATACACACCAAGATTTGTTTCCCAAGTATCAAACCTTTTGGGTTCAACATTGGGACATTCTATTGTCCTAAGTTACCTTTTCTGGAAGGTGACCGTGAAGGTCACAATGCATTCAAACATCCATCATCCTTATCCTATGTCAACATTCAGACCCTAACGAGATGCCAGTAATCTCGCTTGCCCCCTTACATCATGTAATTACCTCCCTAGTCAACGTACTTCTCCAGGTATGCAAGCAAAACCAACACTTTAAGGACAAGTAAAAGAGAGGTTCAAATCTTCCTTTTTTTTTCTTCAGAATATTCAACTTAAGTTTGATTTGCATATTGATGCCCTCTTGATTACTAAAAGCCTTGCTGAGTAAATTGGTAATGGAAATTATTTATTCAATACAAAGCACTATGTATTCTGTAGTTAGCATGGGACCCAAAATGAAGCAGGGATTGGACTGGATGCATATGAATTAAACTGACTTGATTGACATGAAATTAGCACAATACAAGTCATTATATTCAAGGATAGTTTTATTACACAGACTTTGAAAAAGTACTTTTAGTCATGGAAATACTGATCAGAAGTCAAGAATCAGATATTCTTGGAATTGTTTAGCAGTGTTTCAAATTGGCAGTCAAACAATGCCACAACATATTTTGGCCTTAATATTTTAAACCTCTGTGGGATTGAAATTTTTTTCAGAGACTATAAGGTAGAAGAACATGGTAGATGCATACCCTCAACCAAATCAGAATAGGGCCTTTATATCGGCTATTCTGGTCCTATTCCACAAACAAAGTGAAAGAGAAGATAAAATACCTGAAAACATACTGAAAAGCACCAAGCACCCTCATTTCTTCATAGGTTGCCTGTTTGCCTAAAATTTTCAAGGCATCTGGTGCATGAACACTGATTATGCATCCATCATATACAGCTTCCGAGCCATCCACACATAAAACAGAACAACCTGACAAGAAGGCAAATCTTACGAGCAGAGCCCAACAAAAATTGGAAGATGGAATCACTGTTAACCCAAATACATTTCCAGAAGAAATGTTATCTATAATTTTTAACTTATTGGTAAGCCAGCACTTTAAAGCTAGCCTAGTTAGATTATAGATTCATATAATTCGATCTTGACATTCAAAAATCATTTCTAAATTTCAGTGATCCACAAATAAAATTATCCATTGATTCTAGATAGTAGAAGAGCTTCCTTGTATGATTCCAGCTGATAATGTAGTTCTAAAGGTTTAGGTTCCAATTGTACTTGGAAAGAAGCATGCACATAGCATTCTTGCTGAAAAGAATTGCAAGAACCACAAGGAAAAAAAAGGAAAATTTTCTATCCACCTAATTCTGTAACATATGCAAGTTGTCCCTAGTCAAACAAGTCTTCATTCCCTGAACATGGACGACAGTGATCAGACCAATCTGTACATTTAGGAATCTCTATCATCAAGAAAATTTTCATCTGCATATCATATGAAAAACTGTAAATAAATTAGAGTTGGTTGTTTAGAAGCAGACATTTACACCCTTCTAGCTCATGCTTAAGGTTCATTGGGCTTTAAGTAGAGAGATCTAAGTGTACAGCTAAATTAGCTCCTGAAAAACATTCTTGGTGCTTACCTCCATCAATGGGTGAAACACATTCTACCATGCACCCTGTTTTTATTTGACAATGTCTACTCTCCAGTTCTTTCATAACCTGATATTGTACATGCCAGTTATTGACAATATCATACTGAATCAAAATCTCGGCTAATGAAAGTGAGCATAGGATTGCATTTATTACATCAAAAAGGAAACCATTACCTTATTGACATAGCAATGTGAACGCCCCTTGACGGTGAGCCACTGCGGTCGGCCAAAGAGCTGCAGTGAAGACCCAGTTTAATGTCAAAATCTACAAGGAGATAAGAGATCTTACCAATTTACTTTCTTAAACTTTAGGTATGTTTTTTTACCCAACCAATTGACCAGATATATACTTAATGGAAAATTTATTCAACTACATGACCCTGATGGGAGGAAAGTAACAGAACTGAAATAAGAAATGAAAGGTTTATGTCTATATTCTTATATGAGGGAAGAGCATGGAAATAAATGCCAAGATGAAGTAGATTTTAATCCAAAATTTTTATAGAAAAATATTAACTTAAATTTTCTTTCACATGCTATACTACCATTATTCTTTTGGGACATTTCCAAAAAGCAAACATGTGGTGGTCAGCATGTTGACACATTATATGTAAGGCAACTGAATCTACTAGATATCAAGATTGCAGGCATTTGTGCTATTTTGAATCATATATGGCATCTACTTTACATATGGCGTCAGAAAAATGGAATCTAACATCTACATAAGCTAATGAAGAAAAAAGCTCTTCCATCCACTATAATCTGACATGTACTACTTCATAAAATATATAAGGTTGGTGCATGCTTACTCTTTTAATCTTATCCTGAGGACAAGCCATTTTTTAGGTAGAAGTTTCATTTTTAATAACCTGGTACGTTCAAATAGCTGGTACTGATGTTCACAATGAAATGAGTGCACAGGTTGAAAGCATCTTTGATCAAACAATCAGCACTAGGGACGTAAATGGACTTCTTGAAATTACGACAAGAACAATAATACTTTAACTGTTATAAGCAGATTACCTGAAGTAAATGATGGTTACGGCAAAATGAGAGAACGGAAAATGCAGAAAAGTTCATTACTCCTTCTGAAGGACATGACCAGATTGAAGCACAAATTGGAATCTGGAATACATTTATCCATTGAAGGACAAAAGTGAGAGAAAGTAGCAACTATAGATAATTATAGATATAGATACTTCCATGACTAAAAATAGAAACGAAAAAGAAGTCATTTGTCAGTTATCTTACAAGATATGCTCTCTGAAATAAGTCAGAATAGCCATGTGATGTGATGAAATGTCCCAAGGTTTCACTGCGATCCATCTCTGGATTGTTCTCAAGCTCTTCAACATACCTTCCAGGTGCACATGAAAATCTCAGTAAGGTCAAAACTAGGAGGTGTCTGACGTGGAAAACAAAGAATTGAGTATTTGTATTTAGCCGAGTGCCAGAAATTGTGGCTGACCCCAAATAGATGAGATGAGACTTTATGATTAATGCTGTCTGAAATTACATATACACAAAAGCAAAATCTAAGTTCACCCTTGATCACAGGACCTCTGATCATGTATAGGCATTAGATACAGAGGAGATACTAAATATTCAACAAACACGTAGAAACAGTAGACATAACCAAACCCAAATAACTGGATAAGGCCTAAAATAATCCAGTTCATGAGGTGAACGAAATTCAATGGATGCTGGATATTGTTCAAAATCATACATTAACCACCAAAAACATGGAAATGATTGATGTGATTAAACATACAAATGCACTCCTTTGCTTTAGTGTCCACTCAGTCCAATCCTGTTGGCATGCGATCATTAGGAAGTGGTGCTAGGATTTAGCTCTCATAAATGTGCAATGTTTCCTGTATAGATTAGCTGATGATGATATGTTACTGTGAAGCTTTTTGTGAGAGATCAAAAGTCACTGCGGAGTGCAGACTAAATAAAGAATGAAGCTCTCGCATGTGTGTGTCTATATATGTACATCTATGTATGTATGTATGTATGCATGCATTACATATATAGCAGTGGGGATCGACTGCCACCGATGGCAACCGCTTAAATTGCCACCAAATCTACACCCTCCAATCACTCGGATACAGCGGACATCATATAAGGTGGACAGCCATCGGTAGGGGGGGCATGTGACTTTTGTTAATCGTGAAGCCCAGGTGGAGGCATCCGAACTTCCCTGCGTCTTCCTCCCTCGCTGTCCATCTGCTCAAACCACCCAGGCGGAACAGGCGACTACCTAGGTAACTTCCCCAACTCCACCCCAACCCTCTAGGTGGCCTAAACCTGGAGAGAGAGAGAGAGAGAGAGAGAGAGAGAGAGAGAGAGAGAGAGAGGATCGGCTGCCACCGGTGGCAACTGTTTAAATTGCCACCAAATCTAAACCCTTCAATGGCTTGGATATAACGCTTTACGTGAAAGTAAGAAATGAGAGCCATCATGGGCATGTGAGGTGATTCTGTTTATTTTGCCTTTCTGCATAAGCAGCTTGATCATGTCTTCCTCTCTTGAGGTTCCCGGCCCTCCTCTACCGTCCTTCAGTGACGTTTGGGGTGGACCTGATCATGGAGGACAAGGTGCTGCAGGCACCATCTTCACCAATCACCACCATTAGAGGACCATAGGCTACTTCACTCCAGAATGGTTTATGGAGTATGGTATCTCGGACAAGTCTGACCTCTACAGTTTCAGCATGGTGTTGCTTGAGCTCGTGGGCAACCACAGGAACGTGCCCCCTAGCTGCCCATGGTGGTCACCACGCTAGAGTAGCGTCCTACAGTATCTTATTCCTCTTTGGCACCTTGTTCAGCCCCCAGAAGAGCAGAGAGAAAGAGAGAGAGAGAGAGAAATAGAGAGAAAGAAAGAGAGGAGTGGTCCTATGGCCGAACCGCATGGGGTTTAAGTCCTTTAATTGATGTTCACATTTAAAACCCCAAGAGATGGAAAAGAAAAACTCTAAGGGTAATTGGTGTAATTTCCTATTCTTTCACTATTTTTTTAAATTTTTATGCCTTCCAATCATGAATATCAATCGTAATACCCAATCAGACGACTATGGTTAAATTTCACAATCGGATGATGAAAATTGAGTCCCAAGGAATGGAAAAAAATCCTAGGGGGATAACTGAATATTTAAAACTTTATAATGATTTTTTGTTTTTTTTAAGATGTGGATGAGGGGATTAAGACCCATGTAGTCTGAATACAAAGTGGTTCTTCTATAAGAAAAGTCAAAAGAAATACTCGGTTAGAACACAAACAAGTTAAAATTGCAACTTATAACTCCTTTTATTAATCTTATCTTTAACCTGAAATGGAAACTGCTATTCTTGGGCACACATCCAAATTATAGCAAGCATTGCTCTTCAAGTTTTTATGTCCAAATATCATTGTCCCTGTTGCTAGTCCTAGATCTTTCTAGAAACTTGAAGACAACACCATTACATCCACTCCGTTTGCAAAGAACTCATCATTGAATTATGGCTCAACCCCTCGCTAAACATAAGAAAATATGGAATATCTCAACTGATTAGAAGTATCATCAATACATGCATTGCCATTGATCTCTTTGGATTTTTGACGACTTCTGTGAAGGCCCACACTAGAACCTCCACTTGCAGTTATCTATGTTATCAAAGGCGATCGCCTCGCTCGCCTAGGCGATGAAAAAAGTTGAGGTGAGCCAAGAGCGCCTCAACTCGCCTCATGTTCACCTCACTCACCTAGGCACTTACTTATAAAGTCTATGTCAAATGTTTGTTTGTTTTTTAATTATGTGGTACTGTTTTTCTTACTCTCAATTATTTCAAGGTGAATGTCTCTTTTAATAATGTCCAATACCATTTTTCTCTTACATATTGTCACATTTTTTCCCTTTTTTCTTACATGCTGCTACGTTTGTTTTCTTATTTTTGATGATTCCTAAAATCATGCACTACATATATGAGTGCTTTATACAAATTGATGATTACATGTTGGTCATGATCAGTATTTCTCAAGGTCTTATATATGATTATCTTGAATATTTTATTTAGTTTCCTCATATTGTCATTTTCTTTCTTCACGATGTTGTATGGGAGAAACACATCCCCTCAAACGCTTAGGCGATCACCTAGGCATTTGAGGCCGAGGCGAACCCTTGGTCGCCTTGCTCGCCTCTCGCCTCTGACTACATAGACAGTCATGTCGATTTAGGGATTTGTACAAGAGGGAAGGAAGCAATCACACACAACAAGTAACAATTAAAATACTCATAATTTTACTCAAAACTAGATATATACATTAACATCAAAGTAATGTACGTAACTGATATATACAACATGTCCCAAAAAGAGAGACCAATAAGTTTTATCAAAAGTAAAAGTACATTTATGAAACTGACAAAATCTCCCGCCAGCCACTCTTCTCTGCTTCTACGTCCAACACCTTGTGACCCTATCACCCACAAGGAAAAAAAACAAAAAACAAACAAACAAACAAATAGATAAACAAGAAAATGGTGACAGTGAGTCATAAGGCTCATATAAGATGCTTTATGACTCTTGCCATTCTATGAGTTTAGATTCACAATCTTCTCTAATAAAGAAGCAACATGCCTGCTTCACATACTAAATAAATTAAGAACTACATATGCATGAAGGCAATCATAATTTATGTATTAAATTTATGACAGGCAATCTCCCAGCACAGTATAAGAAATGTAAATCAAAATCTATAGTCATGCAGTAAAATCACCATTTGTACTTAATACTATAAACCAATAACATAATCAAATCTAAGCGCGCACAATTGATTAAAAATAGGTAAAATTCTAGAGAAGACCAGTGAGTGCCACCAATTGGGGGGGGGGCACCCTCCCTTCCCCTTTTTTTCTGTTTTCCTTTCTTTTTCTCCTCCTTTTTCCTTTTTTCTGTTTCTTCTTTTTTTCTTTCCATTTTTTTCTCTTTTTTCTTTTTTTTTTAATCCCCCCAACCACTAGTGGGGATCAATAAAGGGACCAGTGGGAGGGAGGGGAGGCCAGCAGCAGCCTCTCTCCTCACCACTGCCTCTCTCTCCCTCTTTCTTCTGGTTCTTCTACAACCGCCCCCCTCTCTTCTTTCTTTTCTGCCCCTCTGTCTCCCCTTTCTGTTCCGCTTTCTCTCTTTTTTCTGTTTTCTTCTTGCCAGTTCAGAACAGGACTACTGCCCCCCTATTTGTTGTGGTTATGCCGTGGTGTTTGTTGTTGCAGGCCTCTCTTCCTCTCTGCTGCAGTTAAGGTATTGTCTAAGTATTTCTTCCCTTCTTTTTTCTTTTTTCAATGAGGTTACACATACATACATAGGACATAGAGCCCTAGATATATACATGCCATGCACGTTGTGTTTCTTTTTCGTATGCATGCGTAGGATGGGGTCCATAAACCCTAGTTTTGTCATTGTCTTGCATGCATGCATGCATAAAACCTAGTACACATAGGTTTGCTTAGGGTAAAACCCTAATGTAAATGAGGTGACCAATTTTGTTCAAACACTTGTCCCCTACAGGAGGCATGCTGAAGACAGCATTGCAGGCATGTCTCACGTGCACCTCTTTTGTCATGCCTCTCTTGTAGGAATTTGATTCCAATCTTCGTCGGTTGCATGCATGCCAACAACCTTCGCTTTACCCTCTGACTGGGCTTTGGACTCCATTGTGCATTTAGGATTGACATGTGTCTCTTGATCTTCTTTTGGTCCTGAAGCCATGCTTTTGAGTCCCTGATCTTCCTTTACTGCTCCTAGGACCTCGAACTCCTAGATTACGATCCCTTGAGTTTGAGAGCTCATCTTAATGTCTTTTTGGGTTTGAAAACCCTGACTGATAGTCTCTTTGGGTTAATGAAGACCCAAACTTGAGTTCTTTTGGGTTCGGAACCACTGGCTTAATGCCTTTTTTGGTTCAAAACCCCAGTGGACATATCCCGAGAGTGAGAATCCTAATTTTTGGATTTTAGGGTTCAGGATTCTCTGACTTAGTTTTTAGGGTTTGGGAACCCCGCCTTAAGCCTTTAGGGTTTAATGACCGTGTCTTTGTATTTTTAGGACTCAATGCCCCAATTTTGCCTGTCATCCGGGCCTATAGCATCTTCATGCTTCTTCTTTTCTTGTTCCTATATTTCTTGCCTCTGACTTGTTTACTTTTTGTTCTTCTGTTCTGCAGTTCTCTTTCCCGCCCATTGACTCGATGGCGGCTATTGGAGACTTTCCCGCTGTGGGGCTTGCTGGGGCTCTAGGAGAGGTTGGCCCTGAGCAGCTTGTACTTGATGTCGGTTTCACTCAGGTGGCACAGCCCCATCTCCGGGCTACTATTGAGGATGCGGCTCCTACCGATCCGACACACATCGTTCTTCGTGATGGCTTCTTTTCCTTTATCAGGGATGCCGATTCAGAGTAGCACCTTCCCTCGGACCTCTCTATTCAGGAGTTGCTCTGGAGGGCGATTTCCATTAAGGGCAGAGTTCAAACAAGCCTACCTCCATATGCCCATCATAACATGGAGATGGCTATCCTTCTTGAGAGGGATAATATGGAGCGTCTGGTTTCCTTGTAATATATGAGCTACTCTTCTTGTTTGAGTCGTCTTGAGGACTTGTCTCGGATGTCATCATTATTTTCATTTTTTCTTTACTTTGACTACCCCGATGGCTTGTCTCAGACTCCTATATCATTTCCGTATTTCATGTCCTTTTGGTAGTATGAACTCTTTGTTATATGTTGCATACTAACATTCCTTTCTTTTTCTTTTTCTTTATCTTTCTTCTTTCTCTTTTTTTTAATGCTACCACAGACGCCCTTTCGGGTTTTCACCAAGGTTAGCCCTCTTTTACTTTTGCTTGTACGCCTTTTCAGATTTTCATGTAGCAGGGTTATCCATTTTTACCTAAGACGCCCTTTCAGGTTTTCACTCTAGCTGGATTTTGGGACTTTTTTGCCCTTACCTGTACCTTTTCTGGGAGGAAACAGTTAAGTCTATCGGAGTACCTCAATTTTAACTTCCTTTTTTCAGTAGGGAATTATGGTTCCCCTATGGGCCAGATTTGGACATAGTTCTTAATTTTTTTCAGTAGGGAATTGTGACTTCCCTGTGGGCCAAGGTGGTGGAACTTAGGAATTTTAGGTTTGTGAAGCTTTGGCACATCTTCTAATTATGGGATTTCTTCTTCAACTTCCTGTTGAAGAACTTTCAACCCAAAATCATCCTTTGGGGAATTTTCGGGTACCGCATCTCCCTTGTAGAAGACAATTCACCGACTATCTTTGTGGGACACAATGAAGGTTTTCAGCTCCTCCACTGTATGAACTTCTCTTTGACAGACTAGTTTCATTAAGTTGGGGGTCATGCTGGCACTTGCCTTCACCCCTTTGCTGATGAAGTTTGCTTCTAAATTAATGACATATTTCTCATACTCAGCAAGGGCCTTTGGCTTTCGTCTGAACTTTTTAGCTTTGGCTTCATTTATACTTATGCCTTCTTCTTCATCAGAGGACTCCTTCACCACTTATTTTCCCTTGTCACGGCTTTCACCAGTTGCCAGGTCCATTGCCTTATTAAAATATAACTACGCATCAGCATGATGGCAATCATAGATTTTGAACGGCTCCCGATCAGCAAAGATCCGTATTGCTCGCTATCTTTGGTGTACTTAATACACTGATGTAGGGTGGAGGGAACAACCCAATTTTATGCAGCTAGGGCTTCCTTAGGAGCACCTTGAACGATGTATTAAAGTCGACAATAAGGAATGACACATAGGTCACCCAATTATCTAGAGTCAACTCCACGTCGATTCGCCCCAAAGCTTCTTCCGCATCCTGGTTGAAGTCTGATATGGTAACCCCTTGTACCTTATTCATATAAGGCATGAGGAATAAAGCCTGGAAGGTCTTGAATGGCATGATATTGATGGCGGACCCCAAAATTATCAAGATATCCACCTCTCGCCCATTAATCTGGCCTTTCATGTATAGTGGCCTATTATGGCAGGGAGAGGACAACAACGTGTCTTCTTCGGTGAAAGTCATTATGGCTTCATACACCGTGTACAATTTAGCCTTAACCTCAGCCATGTGGACTTCATAGGCTTTTGGGTCTTGCAGGATAGTGATGAGCGCTTCTCTTAGTTCTTTCCTTAGGGAGATGGTTTTCGAGATACTAAGGCCTACCGGCATCCTCTTTATTGTCTGCAAAACCTTTTGATATGCTCTTATACAAGCCTTCTCAAGAATTGCCATTATCTCGGCTGTGCTTTTTAGAGTCTCGCTTAATGTTTTCTGCTGTCTTGATTCTTCTCGAACCTCTTCAACCAGAGCCTCTTTTTTTCTTGAGAGTCAACCCTCAGGCCTTCATCGAACAGATCAACCAAGGCCTCTATATCTTTTGTGGATGTATCGAAGGACCTGCTTCTTTGGAATTTGTAAGGGACTTGCCTCTTCAGGACTTGCCACGGGACCTACCTCTTGATCAGACGAAAGGTAAAAATAGACATTTCCTCTCATTTCTGGCTCAGGGATTGAGTTCGGAATCTCTCCCCTGAAGTGTATCACTTTGTCTTGATTTGCAGCATTCATGCCTCTATCACGACTGTCATTACGGCCTCGGCCCGGCCTCGACCTCGGCCTCTTCCCAATTCTGCGAGTTGCTTCTTCTTTGATATATCGTTAGGGGTTTCCTGGATCTGGGTGAAACACACCTGATTTTATCATCCACGGGGCCGCCTCCAGTTTGAAACTGCACAGAGGCCATATTACAAGAGAATGACTGAAATTGCTTCTCTAGCTTTTCTACAATTACATCTCCCTCTCAAACGCAACAACTTCACCATCTAGGAAAGTTTCTTCACCTGTATTCCACATTTATTGGTGGAGCTGTAACAGCCAACTCCTCGGGCGGGATTTCTTATCAATTTCTTGTGGTACTCTTTTCACCGGACGTCCTGGCTCATAGTCTTCTAACTCATCAAAAATCTTATGTAGCTTCTGTAGAGGTGTCATTTCTTGCTTCGACAGGTCTGAAGCATTGGCTTGAGCTTCCTTCTTTCTAGCTTTCTTCTCTCATTATTCTTTATGTTCTGATTCTTTCGAATTGTGCGTTGTTAAACACTCATGAAAACGTTCAATCTAAATTTATCCGGCTCACTCAAATCAAATTTTGGAAATTAATAGCGGTGAATCCGAGTCGAACCACAGGGAGTTAAATTTTTAACTTTGAAAACTTTGGATTTTGAAAATTTAGATATCTTTTTTTTTATAAAAAAAAAACAATGTAAAAAAAAACTAGTGGAATCAACTAACTTTAACTAATTAAACAAGAGTATTAATACAAATGACAAAACTAAAAGGTGCAAAGAAAAGAGCACTCAATCAAAGCCCCTGCATACGCATGCATAGTGATGGAGCCCAATCAAACTTAGCCACATACCTCCTTGTTACTATTCATCAAAAGATTTTTTTCATTTTATTTTATTTTTTTAACATTTTTTAAATAAAATTTAAATCAAAACAAGTACTAGATATCGATTGATTTGAATAAAAAGATTTTACATTGGAAGAATAAAATTTTGGAAGTTAGAGGTGAATAGTGACGTACTGTTCATGCAACTATCTAAACAATCAAATTAACGCTAATATGCAAATATTTAATGATAAGAAATAAAAATACTTGAACTATTAGTACTTAATTAACTAATCATTAGATCAAATGTAAGAAACAACAACATGATTGAAATAAATAAACAAAAACTTCTAACAACAATTCCCTGTAGCTTGCTGAAGCTGCTGCTGGATGCTTGCGGGCATGCATGCGCTGGAAGCTTCAAGCATGCATGGTTGCACGTGGAGGCTTCAGCGGCTACGCGTATGGGAGGTGCTTGGCGGCAGGGGACATGCACGAGCTTGCTGGAATGTGGAGGAGGTTGCTGCTGCACCGCGGCTGTGAACGCAGGGCTACTGGTGTACGTGGCTGCTGCTTAAGGTGCTGGCCGTGGACTTCACCACATGCACGTGGAGCTCGGGAGGGAGCTGCTGCTTCAACGTGGAGAGGCTAGAGGTGCACCTGGCAGGAGGAAGCCGTGGAGAGTTGGAAGCTCGACGTGGATGGCTGCGTCGCAGCTGCTTGACCTTGAGCCTGCTGCGCGTGGAGGAGCAGCTCTTGGATGCTGGACGTGTAGGTGCAGCGTACGTGGGCTTGCTGGAGGAGCTCGGGTTCTGCTGCGGGTTGCTGCAGGGTGCGGTGAAGAGAGAAAAGAGAAGAGAGAGGGAGGCAGAGAAGAGAGAAGAGAGGGAGGAAGAGAGGACCGGGAGAAAGAGAGTACCGGAGAGAGGGCTTAGAGAGGGAGAGAACCGGAGGAGAAGTTAGGAAAGAGGGGAGGAAAACAAGAGGGATCTGGGAAACGGAGAAGAAGAATAGAAAAGAGAGAGGGAGAAATTGCTGCTGAATAAAACCGAGAGAGAACCAGGGCGGAGGAGGAAGAGAAAGAGGAGAGGAGAGGCTGTGGGAGAGAAAGGTTACGGAGGAGGAGGACGAGTGTTTGGAAGAGGGGAGAGGCTCGGAATATATGGGAGAGAAGAAGAGAGAGAGAGAGCGTGTGGGAGAGTTTTTGGAAAGGAAGAAGTTGAAAAACAAAACGCAGAGAGGAAGAGAGAGTCGGAATTGGGGAAGGAAAGAGGTTAAAGGAGAGGAAAAGGAAACTGGAGAAGAATTATGATTCAAATTTCTAAAACGAGAGAGAGAGAGGATTTTTAAAATAAAGGAAGGGATGTGTTTAGGAAATTGGAGAGACGGAAGGAAATAGTAGATTGTGGGTAACTCCAGCGAAGGAAGGAATCAAATTGCATTTTTACCCATGTTTTAGTTGAAATCCGCACACTAGACCAACTCCACTAGCTGCACTGCATCATCAGCATGTCATGTTCACATAAAATAAATATAAATTAGTGCATTATCATAAAAATATCATAATATTTATTCATTTCGTCTCGGTTTTGTCGAAAAATCGCAAATGCGTTATACTCCTTTGATCACATGAAATGACGATGTTTTTAAGTCAGAATTTGATGAAATTGGTACCGTTGGACTTGTTACACAATTATCTATCATTTCATGTTATTTTGCAGATAAAAACATGAGTATGAGGCATATGGTTGCCCTTAAATGATCAATTTAACACTTTATCACACCCCCCAACTTACTCATTGCTAGTCTCTTAGCAATGCAAATAAGGAAAAGTTAGGACAAACAATGAATTATCATGCTTCATTTGTAGTATCTTTCACAATCAATTTAAGTGGTAGCCGTTTGATTGAGCTAAAAGTTTTCATATCCCACAATATTTTGATTCAGACAGATGATTGTGCATGAAATTTGACACACTTAGAACTCGTTTCCGACTTTTCTGGTATACTCTTACCTTTACTACCCTTTAGATAAGACTACTTGGGGAGGAGAAGAGAATAAAAGATTTCCCGATCAGTCAGTGAGGACCGTTTTTCAGTTCCCGTCCCAACTCAACACTTTTCACGACTTGGTCATATTTTTGGTACGATGGACTTTTTAGCGTGGCATTTTTTTCATTTTATTGTACTTTTACTTTTGAGAGTGCGTACTTTTTGCCACTATCTTTGAATTGCCTGAGGGGAGGTGCGTACTTTTTGCCACCTACCTTCCTTTAGCTCTTTTAACGCCTTCTATTGCCTTTAGTGTTTACAGCTGTCCATTTTAAATGACCGCCTCGTTTAGAGTGCTGAGTGGGACAGTCCCCTATTACAGATCCTACACAATCCTTTCGTGCAACCCAAAAGAAAAATTAGAATAAGTAGTCTTATCCTTGAGGTTAATTCCAACATTTCTATACTTTTAAGTCCTTGTATTTATTCTAAGTTGCCGTGTGTGTGTGAAAATCATCCTGCCATGGATTTTTGTAAAGTGGGATATTTAAACTTTAAAGGCTCTTTAATCAATGTGACTAATAGAAAACTGATTTGTTTAAGATTTACTTAATAAGACATGATTTTCATGCAATTTTCATAGGATGTGAGAAGAAGTTTTAAAAATTTGACCATTTTTCAGTGAAAGATATCAGTTTTCTTCAAAAGATTTTCAATAAATGCATATCAAATTGATTGTCCCACCCCCCAACTTGATTGACATTGTCCTCAATGGCATAAAAGATATGGAAAACATGTCAGCCAGAAGAGAATTTGTGAAGGAGCGAAACAACCTGTAATGAAGAGGATGCGACGTACCTACGGCGATTGCTGCTCAGGGACCTAAAAGGAAAGAAATACAAAAACTGAAGTAAAATGTTGGGTTGCCTCCCAACAAGCGCTAAGTTTATCGTCTTCAACCAGACGGAATGTGCACACTATCCAATGCCTACTAGCACAAATTTCAGTATATGCATTTTGAAGTTTTTTGGTTGGAGTGCACTCAGCATTGCATGTAGCTGATGAGTCAGAATGTTATCATTGAGATTCCAAAGAAAAGGATTTTTCAACGTGGTCAATGGGATATTGGTTCTACTTGATTCATAGGCCATGTCAACCACGTACCCCACTTCTTTTCTTTGATTGAACTGAAGCATTTGATCATCGATAAAAAGATCAAAAGTTCTCAGAATGATGGGCCATTGATTCAATGTAGGGGATGATCCAATGTCGTAGATGGGAAAATCAGCAAATATGTGGCTCTTATCCATCTAAATAAGAGTATCTTGGATCATGTCATGTGGCTGCTTAATGAAATGATCAATTGACTGCAAAGCAACCGACGTGCACTTTAATTTGTGGATTCCAAATTTCTCAAAGATAGAGACTGAGAACATGTTCGGTTTGGCCTCAAATTTCAATAAAATCCAGTAAAGATTGATGTTATCGATATTGTAAGAATTGAGTTGGGCAACACAGTGACTTTCTTTGAGAAAATGGCTGTTGATGTGGACTTGGCCCAATAATTCCATCACCTCCTTGAGTCGAGCCAGTTTTTGGAGGCTATTGGGCTTAGATTCTCTAACACTCGGGAAACAGATCATAGGTAGGTGAATATCTGGGCTCTCACTAGAATCCTTCTCGTCTCCTTCATCTCCCCCCAACTTACCCTCAATGGGCTCTTCTTGATGATTAGCTAAGTCTATGGCTTCAGTTTTCTCTTGATGTAATTCCTCAAGATTATCTACTTTCTGATCCATTGGGAAGAAGAAATATTCAAGATCCGGACCATCATGTGTATTTAATTCCTCTGTGGGAAATAGAAAGTGTTCAAAGTCCAGCTCAATATCCAGCAAATCACTCATTTCTCCTTCTCCTTTTTCCTTCAAGCTCACCTCAAGAGAGATAGGTGTGATCGTGACTTCACTTTGCTGGTCAGTCTGAGGGTTTTCCATCTTCTTTCTATCCACCGGGTATATATCTTCTAGAATATCCACTTTCTCTATTGGGAAGAAAAAATATTCGAGGTTCGGACTAGCATGCATATTGACTTCTACTGTGGGGAATATGAAGTGTTCAAAATCCGGATTAACTTCTAAAAGATCACTCACTTCCCCTTCTCCTTTTCTATCACTTAAGTTTTCCTCAGGACAGACATGTATGATCATGGAGGCATCTTGTTGACCAGTCTCAAGATTTTTCATAGATTGATTCATGCTAGCATTCCCTATTCTCACCTGATGCGACTCCGTAAGATTCTCTCCGTTTTCGGGATCAGGCATGATGTGACCATTGCCGGATTGAACGATGTCAAGTTGAATTTGTGAGTTGATTTGTTGATCAAAATCAGGTGAAAAAGATTGCAGATTTTCAATGGGCTTGCTAAGCACTTCTTCTAAATCCATCCTTAGATTAGTTTCAGTCAAACAGTCAACTAAGGCCTGCATTCTACCAATGGTTTGTTGTTGGGCTAAGACTATTTGTTCAAGTTGCATGAATTGATCATTTTGAGAATGCGGATAACTGGGCTGATAATCAGACTGCGAAGAATAAGAATATGTCGAATAATTTGATTGGAAGCAAGGTGGATAAGAGTTTGTGGACAATGGATAATCAGAGTGTCCATGATTGTGGGCCAAACCACTAGAGTAGACTTGGAATTGGGGCCAATCCGAGAAGTCTTGGATAGCTAGACTTGGAGCTTGGGCCTGGTGAGGTGGAAATTGAAGAGCAGGTGGGATATCATAATGGTCCTGATTGGCCCAAATGGGGTATCTCTCTTGATAGGTATATGATTGTGTGGGATATGAGGACGGTTCTGGACCCAAAGCTAGAAATTGATCAATTGTGTGGACCAAGTTGTCTAGCTTAGCTAATCTGTGAGCCAAATCCATATTAGGTGGTGGAGGGAAAGATGTGATGGTATTAAGACATGGGCCAAGAAATTGGTTCATTTGAGTCCACTTCATGCTGAAAATCTTTTTTTTTTTTTTTTATTATTATTAATGATGCAAACAAGTTATCACACAATTATTCCTAAGACAACTATGGTTAAACTAGCCTACATGATGTGTTTCTCATAAATTAATCTAGGTTTAATTCAAGTCCACCCTCACAATTATCAATCGGCCAGGTAAGAGGTGGGGTGGTGGGAGGCTCCCCCTACTTTCGTAGGGACCTAATTAAAGAATCACCGACCCACTTAGGCGTTTGCCATTGGACCTCTAGCCTTAGACACCGGTCTCCAAAAGTGATAGTGGGCTCAAGCTAGACCCAAATTTCATTGTGAACCCTAAATTGAATTCCTACTCACTTTTAATGGGCTTGGGTTAGTGAAATAGTGTAAGGGATGGTTGTTTTTGGGCCAAGGAAGGGTAGTCAAATCCCCACCTTATTTTGTTAATGGACTTGTCCTTAAGATATTTTTATGTGAAGTGCACAACCAAATCAAACAAGGGGTTCTATGCAATCATGGAAATGCATGAACATGGTATTTAAGGAAGGTAGAGATCTCACCTTGTCACCCGCAATCTTCAACAAAATGGAAATTTACAAGAAAGGAAACATTCTAAAAATGCAGTCCTAAATGATGCATGACCTAACATGGAAGGTTTCTAATCCTGGAAATGGAGATTCTTAAATTTGGATGTTCTTCTTTTTGTTCCTTTTTTAGTTAATGGAAACCTATCTAAACTAGAAACTACAAAAATGGAAACTAACTAAAGTCAAGAAATTGAAACATAGAAAGTTGGAACACACTTACCATGATTTCGCTTTCTTTTTTTTTTTTTTCAATATACCTGCAAAAATAAGAAAAATAAAATTAGCTAAAGATTAATTATATTAAATTCAAGATAATCAAAATTAAAAATCTAACTCCCCGGCAACGGCGCCAAAAATTGATCGTTTCAAATTGTGCGTCGTTAAACACTCATGAAAACGTTCAATCTAAATTTATCCGGCTCACTCAAATCAAATTTTGGAAATTAATAGCGGTGAGTCCGAGTCGAACCACAGGGAGTTAAATTTTTAACTTTGAAAATTTTGGATTTTGAAAATTTAGATATCTTTTTTTTATAAAAAAAAAACAATGTAAAAAAAAACTAGTGGAATCAACTAACTTTAACTAATTAAACAAAGGTATTAATACAAATGACAAAACTAAAAGGTGCAAAGAAAAGAGCACTCAATCAAAGCCCCTGCATACGCATGCATAGTGATGGAGCCTAATCAAACTTAGCCACATACCCCCTTGTTACTATTCATCAAAAGATTTTTTTCATTTTATTTTATTTTTTTAACATTTTTTAAATAAAATTTAAATCAAAACAAGTACTAGATATCGATTGATTTGAATAAAAAGATTTTACATTGGAAGAATAAAATTCTGGAAGTTAGAGGTGAATAGTGACGTACTGTTCATGCAACTATCTAAACAATCAAATTAACGCTAATATGCAAATATTTAATGATAAGAAATAAAAATACTTGAACTATTAGTACTTAATTAACTAATCATTAGATCAAATGTAAGAAACAACAACATGATTGAAATAAATAAACAAAAACTTCTAACAACAATTCCCTGTTGCTTGCTGAAGCTGCTGCTGGATGCTTGCGGGCATGCATGCGCTGGAAGCTTCAAGCATGCATGGCTGCACGTGGAGGCTTCAGCGGCTACGCGTATGGGAGGTGCTTGGCGGCAGGGGACATGCACGAGCTTGCTGGAATGTGGAGGAGGTTGCTGCTGCACCGCGGTTGTGAACGCAGGGCTGCTGGTGTACGTGGCTGCTGCTTAAGGTGCTGGCCGTGGACTTCACCACATGCACGTGGAGCTCGGGAGGGAGCTGCTGCTTCAACGTGGAGAGGCTGGAGGTGCACCTGGCAGGAGGAAGCCGTGGAGAGTTGGAAGCCCGACGTGGATGGCTGCGTCGCAGCTGCTTGACCTTGAGCCTACTGCGCGTGGAGGAGCAGCTCTTGGATGCTGGACGTGTAGGTGCAGCGTACGTGGGCTTGCTAGAGGAGCTCGGGTTCTGTTGCGGGTTGCTGCAGGGTGCGGTGAAGAGAGAAAAGAGAAGAGAGAGGGAGGCAGAGAAGAGAGAAGAGAGGGAGGAAGAGAGGACCGGGAGAAAGAGAGTACCGGAGAGAGGGCTTAGAGAGGGAGAGAACCGGAGGAGAAGTTAGGAAAGAGGGGAGGAAAACAAGAGGGATCTGGGAAACGGAGAAGAAGAATAGAAGAGAGAGAGGGAGAAATTGCTGCTGAATAAAACCGAGAGAGAACCAGGGCGGAGGAGGAAGAGAAAGAGGAGAGGAGAGGCTGTGGGAGAGAAAGGTTACGGAGGAGGAGGACGAGTGTTTGGAAGAGGGGAGAGGCTCGGAATATATGGGAGAGAAGAAGAGAGAGAGAGAGCGTGTGGGAGAGTTTTTGGAAAGGGAGAAGTTGGAAAACAAAACGGAGAGAGGAAGAGAGAGTCGGAATTGGGGAAGGAAAGAGGTTAAAGGAGAGGAAAAGGAAACTGGAGAAGAATTAGGATTCAAATTTCTAAAACGAGAGAGAGAGAGAGGATTTTTAAAATAAAGGAAGGGATGTGTTTAGGAAATTGGAGAGACGGAAGGAAATAGTGGATTGTAGGTAACTCCAGTGAAGGAAGGAATCAAATTGCATTTTTACCCATGTTTTAGTTGAACTTCGCACACTAGACCAACTCCACCAGCTGCACTGCATCATCAGTATGTCCTGTTCACATAAAATAAATATAAATTAGTGCATTATCATAAAAATATCATAATATTTATTCATTTCGTCTCGGTTTTGTCGAAAAACCGCAAATGCGCTATATTCCTTTGATCACATGAAATGACGATGTTTTTAAGTCAGAATTTGATGAAATTGGTACCGTTGGACTTGTTACACAATTATCTATCATTTCATGCTATTTTGCAGATAAAAACATGAGTATAAGGCATATGGTTGCTCTTAAATGATCAATTTAACACTTTATCATGTTCTTTTCTTGCTTCTTCTTTTTGGCCGCCTCATTGACAAGACGAGACTAAGTTGACATTTTCTGGGGCGAGGCTGCATGAACAGAGGCTCTGCCTTTCTCCATCCCTACTTTCATTGTGTGACTCTGCTCCATTTTCTTCTTCTGAACTGAAGTTCATTATTTCTATGGTTGGTTGCGATCAAAGGTGGCCTTACTGGCTTGCTCCACGACCACATCTGGCAACATCTGATATTCTCCAAATATCATTTTCTAGTTACCACTGGAAGAATTTGGCTTTGCTTCTTTCTCCTTCATGGCTTTTTGTTGTCGTTCCAGGCTTCGCAGTTCCATCTCTCTTGCGACCGCTGCCACAGTGTCTATGGTGGCTTTGGTCCGGAGAGTGATATGCCTATTCAAGACTACTCCTCCATGCTGATGTAAAGAAGCTTCTTCGGGCTTGGATCTGACCCTTACCTCGACCGGTATCTTCACATTGCCCCTGGTATTCACACGTAGCACATTTATCGTATAACTAGTTGTCAAGGCGGTAAGGCGACCAAGGCGTGCTCGGGGTTCTGAACCGCCTAAGCGCTTAGGCGCCCGCCTAGGCGTCGCCTAGGCGTTAACTTCATAATATAATATTTTAATTTAGGATATATATATACATATATATATTATATATATATGTACACACATATTACATACATACATTTAGATACATATATATATATATATATATACACATTTAGATTTATACACATATATATACATACATACATATATATCTATGTATAAATGTATGTATGTAATATGTGTATATGTCTAACTATATAATATATACATACATATATATACACAAATATATTTAAATGTATGTATGTAATATGTATATGTATATAGATGTATATATATATATACATATTTGTATATATATATATATGCATATAATATTTTAATTTAAGATATATATATATATATATATATATATATATATATATATATATATAATATACATACATATATATATACACAAATATATCTAAATGTATGTATGTAATATGTATATGTATATATATATATATATATACATTTAGATTTACACACATATATATACATACATACATATATATCTATGTATAAATGTATGTATGTAATATGTGTAAATGTCTAATTACATAATATATACATATATATACACAAATATATCTAAATGTATGTATGGAATATGAATATGTATATATATATATATATATATATATATATATATATATATATATATATATATAGATAGATAGATAGATAGATAGATAGATAAATATATATACACATTTTACATACATGATACATATATTTATATGTATACATATACATATATATGCATGTTTGTATATATAAATCTAAATATATGTATGTAATATGTCTATATATATGTATTAGTATAATACATATATATAGACATATTACATACATATATGTATATATATATAATATACATATATATATATACACAAATATATCTAAATGTATGTATGTAATATGTATATATATATATACATTTAGATTTACACACATATATATACATATATACATATATATCTATGTATAAATGTATGTATGTAATATGTGTAAATGTCTAATTACATAATATATACATATATATACACAAATATATCTAAATGTATGTATGGAATATGAATATGTATATATATATAGATAGATAGATATATATACACATTTTACATACATGATACATATATTTATATGTATACATATACATATATATGCATGTTTGTATATATAAATCTAAATATATGTATGTAATATGTCTATATATATGTATTAGTATAATACATATATATAGACATATTACATACATATATGTATATATATATATAATATACATACATATATATACACAAATATATCTAAATGTATGTATGTAATATGTATATATATATATATACATTTAGATTTACACACATATATATACATACATACATATATATCTATGTATAAATGTATGTATGTAATATGTGTAAATGTCTAATTACATAATATATACACAAATATATCTAAATGTATGTATGGAATATGAATATGTATATATATATATATATATATATATATATATATATATATATATATATAGATAGATAGATATATATACACATTTTACATACATGATACATATATTTATATGTATACATATACATATATATGCATGTTTGTATATATAAATCTAAATATATGTATGTAATATGTCTATATATATGTATTAGTATGTATTTATATAATTATATGTGTATATATATACATATATGTATATAAAAAAAAAGAAGGGGGCAAGAACCCCAGATTTCAAAAATCTGGGCGCCTTGGGCGCCTAGGCAGGTGCCTTGGCGCCTTGGGCGCCTTGGTGCTTGTGAAAGCGCCTTGGCGCCTAGGCGGCGCCTAGGCGAGCGCCTTGACAACACTACGTATAAGTATCAACACTTCGGCTGTGAGGCCGCAAGGATACACCAAATATCTCTCCATATTTATTTCTCCACTCTGGATTAACTTCTCCATTTCATCTTTGAATATGATGCACTACTCAATTGAGTGGTCATCAGAGCGGTGATATGGGCAGTACCAGGATATGTCTTCCCTATACATTTCTTTTTGCTTCTTAGGCTTGGGCAAAGTCATCACCTTCTGATTCATGCATAATCTGAAGAGCTCTCGGATCTTTTCCTTCAGAAAGGAGTACTCTTTCTTGAGGGATGTATTGCTTTTGATTCTTATTCCCCCTTTCTTTCCATCTGTGGCTTGCCTCCCTCGTAGACTTTCCTCAACCATCAGAATGTCTTTGGACTCACCGTTGCAGTGATTGCACCTTTTTTTTCTAGTAAATCTTCACAGCTTGTATTGTGCTTCGGGTTTCTTATTCATATCAATCACTTGCTTGTCTTTTCTGTATTGATGTTTTGCCCTCGACTCTTCGGTCGAAATGGATCGACGAGCCCTCTTCTCTGCTAGGACATTGGCCAGCTATTTGGAGAGTTCTTCCACCTTATATGTCAAGGTTGCATGTTGTCAAAACAACTGTCCCAAACTGACTTGAATTTCCTCCAGCATCTCCTTGGTGGGATCCTCGGATGGGGGTGTTGCCGGGGTATAAGTCGGTATGGCCTCTCGCTCTGAAGAAGAATCCATATCTTCTTCTGAACCTTCACTCATATGAACAACATTTACCGCAAAGGTTTGTCTTGGCTTCTAGTGCGGCTGGGGTGGACTCACAAGGTACTTCTTTATTTTTTGGCCCCTTCTTGGATGAGCTTCTTGATTTCATCTTTACACATATAACAGTCTTCCACCACATGTCCCAACATGCAGTGATACGAGCAATAATTGGGCTCATCCGTCTTTCCGACTTCTGCTAGTCTCTTTGGCTCTGGAAGCACTAGTAGATTTGCCCAGATATAGGTGTCAGACAACTTCTTAGTGTGCTACCTAGTGAAGGAGTACGGTATCTTCATCTTCTCACTAAGAGACAGAGATGACATCATGTCGCCTCGCTTGGCATTAGATGTGGAAACGTTTACATTGGGCCTGCCCCCTGCCTTTTCCACTGTCAAGACAAAATCGACAGTATTAACTTCTTTTACATTAGAAGTCCGCTCTCTGGGAGCCTTCCCTTTATTGAATACCACTGTCGGATTCTCAGTAAAGAACATCCCTATCTCCAACACAATGTTGTTCAATAGATCAAAGTTCCTAATGTTTGCTCCGATCAGCTTCTCATTGATTTTTGTCTTCGAACCCGTTTTGCAAAGCTTCACTGCATCTTCATGTACTGGGCGGTTGTCACACTTTATAATGAGGTTCTGCCACTTCTTGTTATAATGGATGGCAGACTTATTCTTACTCTACTTTAATACCACCAGCTCGGTGATGGTTACCTTTCGTTCTAACACCTTGAAGCGGTCCAAAAATTTTCTCTGCATTTCCTCTCAATTACTAATAGAGTTGGACTTCAACTTAGCATACCACTGGAATGTTGTGCCTGTCAAGAAGGTTGAGAAAAATCTCAATAGGTATGCTTTTTCCATGGCCAGTTCTCTCAAATTGCTCATATAATGGGTGATATGCTCCTAAGCAAAACCTTTCCCATCATATCTTGTGAATTTGGGACGCTTTGTATGACTAGGAGACAACTTCTTAAATAGATGGCGAACCAGGAATAGCACCTTGTATAAGTCAAAAGTGCTTATTCCGTCATCCTGTTATGCAGTCTTGACTTCTACAATCTGCTCTATCAAGTGTTTCTGAGACACCGCGGCATCTTCTACAGAGGCATTGGACTGTTGGGTATTATGATTTGGCTCCTCACCCCGATTTTCCAACGCTTCATCAGGGATGAAGTTGACACCTTGCGCTTGAGGCATGATCATTGCCCGAATAGGAACTGCCTTTGGGGGAGGCCCGTTCATCTGTGTCGTTTTTTGTTGTTCTTCTAATTTCTGCATGAGACCCAGCAGAAGGGTCTTGAGCTGTTGATTTTCTAGTCTCATCTCTTCTTCAGTCTGAGGTTGGGCTTGGGTTGCTTGTTCTTGACTACGACCCAATTTATGGGCATTTAGCCCGTCTTCACCTTCACCTTATGCGGCAATAGCACCGACGTTCTAAGGTTGTTGACTAACCCTTATGTTTCTTTGATTCAGCCACTGTCGAGCCTGCTCCACCTGTCGTGTTAGAGGCCCGTCCCGCTGACTTATATTGGCAATCTCATATGGGTCTTCAGGAAATAGGGCTTGCATGTTGCTGGTACTTGAGGCATAACAAGTGTATACACGAATGCCCTCTTTAGTCACTTGTGTGACCCTTCTTCTTTTCTAAGTTTGTGGGGGAAGTGCCCCCAATCTTTCGAAGACCGAAGTCCTCTATTGGATGGATTGTAGTTACTTCTTGGCCTTGTAGGCCCCTTTCCTTTTCACCCCGTGGAGAATGAGGACGGAAGTCTTCGATGGTAGTTCGCCTCACTAGCTCCTTGAGCTTTTGAGGTTGTTGCTCGGCTAAGTAGTCCTAGTCTAACGAATTCTTTAGGCTTCCTCCTTAGTTACCCATATTTGTTTTAGGTGAAGGTTCCTATCCTCTGTAGGATTGCCTTCTCTCTGTGGCATACTTGCATTCTTTTGGTAGCTTTGCTTCGGCTTGCCCAGGGCCCATGACTATATCTTCTGCTCCCACCAGTCGGGAGCTCTTGGGGTTCTTGACTTCTTCTTGAAGGCTGCCCTATCTTGGCAGGCCTTCAGGAGTATCCCGAATCGGTTCGGGAAAGGATCCGATGGAATATGACGGATCTTGGGTATTATAGACTCCCCGCCATCTAAACAGATGCAGAGATTACCTACCAAAATGGTATTTTCCGTGTTGGACGAGCTTACAGTATTGTTCTTCTTTTGCCTCCTGTTGGAAGAGGAGTTAGGTGCAATGTCGATGGTATTTATAGCAAAGACTCGGACAGGTCTCCCGTTGATGTAATTCTTCTGGGCACGGGAAGCGTGCCGTGTCGTCTTCTCTTCCGGAGCGGGCTCCGATGCAACAGCCATCCTTAGAAAGTAAGGGGATCCAACGACTGTTGGGAAGTCGTCAAAGCATATTGGCGTAATAAAATACCTGTATTGAATATGGATGGCAATCATAAGCGGACCGTACGTCACCTTTGCAGTCATTTGGAATTCGAATTTCCTCGCACCTGCCATAGTTGTCAAGGCGCCACTTAGGCGTACGCCTAAACAACGCCTAGGCGTAAAGGCGCTTTTACTGTAGTTAGGCACCTAGACGCCTTTCATAGGACCATGAAAGGCGGCCCAGGCAACCCAAGCAGCTTACTTAGGGCGCTTGGGCGCCTTGTGGCGCCTAGACCATTCCGGCCCGGCCCGTTAAACCACACGTTAACTTAAGCCCCTAATAAAACCCATTTGTACCTGACCCTTAACCCCCCGACGCCCCTGTCCCCTTCCTCCCCCACTCCTGATCTGCGCTAGCTAGGGTTCGGCCCCCTCCGTCGTTGCAGGGGTCTCTGACCGCCACCGACAATCATCGCCGACGCCGCCGATCAATGCCGACACCATCGTTATCGAGTTGGAGCTTGGCGCCATCCTCTCCCACCCCCGACTACGCTGCACTAGGCTTCGCCCCCCTCCGCCGTTGCAGCGATCCCTTGCCGCCTCCGACGCCGCCGCATCGCTGCTGGAGCCTGGCACATCCGGTGAGTCATCTCTCTCTCTCTCTCTCTCTCTCTCTCTCTCTCTCTCTTTCTCTCTCTCTCTCTCTCTCTCTCTCTCTCAGATGAGGGCCGACGCTCCTCCTAGCTCCCTCTAAAATTCTCTCTCTCCCCATCTCTTTAGGCCCCTCCCGCCTCTCTCTCTCACCCTCTCTCTCTCTGCATCTCTCTAATAAAGGTAAAATTGTGGAAGTGTGCAGCTGTGCAGCCTGTGCCTAAGGCCCCGTCCAATCGAGCCCCCCTCCCTCTCTGCCTGAGCTTCCTTCTCTCTCACAAAAATAGGGGCTGAAGCCCCCTCTATCTCAGTCGACTCTCACTGTCACACTAACATACTCCACACTCTCTCACTCTCTCTCATTCTTACACATAATACTCTCTCTCTCTCTCTAGCATTGTCTGTAATGTACGCATGGGCCGAAGCCCTATCTCAATCTCACTCACACACACTTTACTCTTTCCCCCCTCCCTCTCTCTCTTTCTTTCTCTGTGACTACGTGCACACTGCATTGCACAGTGCACACACAGATAGGGCCGAAGCCCTTTGTCTCACACAGTCCACTCCATCTCTCTCTCTCACACACGCAGGCCACTCACACTGCACAGTGCACATGTTAGCATTAAGTGGCATGCAAGCCAATCAAATACTATGTATTGTTCAATTATTAAATTGACTTATATTCATTGTGTTTGTAATTCGACTTTGCTTGTCGTTTCACGATGAAGTCCATGAACATATGCAATGGTCTTCCGATTATGATGAGAACGTAATTAGGACTGAAGGCTTGTAAACACATGTTCTTAATTGTTCCTAGTTGGAAGATGTTTGAGAGTGATATCAAACATCCAGTTAGACTAGTACATGTTTCTTCAGCTCATTTGATGAGGGTGACTGATCCTATAAGTCACTTGTGTGGAGACACTATGCTGGACCTGTAGGTGCTCATTGGCGAATGAGTTCACTAAACTGATCTGACCTTGGATCGATAGATGGTATCTACCTAACTGTTAACTAGCTCAATTCTTTGTCACAGTTGCGTGGTTTGTCCTTAGACCTGAGACACCAAGAATACCTTGTTAGTACGTCTATGAGCTTTGATCTTGACTAACGAATCCCTAGTCATGAGATATCAATAAGTTAAGTGATCGGGTTAAAGGAGATATCCTCGAAGGTAATTGCGTGGTCAACAAGAGACCATCCGCTCTTAATAAAAGGAGAGATAATATTCCGGAAATGATGCGCTTAAATCTCTGGCTAGGGCGGATACTAAATTAGATAAAGAGTTATCTGATATAGTTTAGCGGCATCTGATTCAAGTGAATCGATCGGCTATGATTTAACAGTTAACCATCCTATAGGTCAATTCAGAAACATTGTACGGATGAAAGATTATATTCGAGCGATAACCGATGACGAAAATGTTCCATTAGTAAGTTCCAGAACCCCAATGCCTTCCAGATTCACGCAGTGTTATTTGACACCCAACATGATCGGAAGCCCATCCGAACTTAATATATATAGATATTAATTAATTTAATAAGTCAATAAAAAGTTACTGAGGTTAATAGACCATTAACTGGACTGGTATTTGGGTCTAAAGAGTCACAGGCAAAAAGTCTTCAGTCGATGGGTTATTTAATGGATTTTATATTAAGTGCAGGTTTTTCTGAAAAATCGCAAAACCACTTAATATAAAAGTACGGCTGCTAGGTCAGAGGGTAGGCATTCTGACCTAGTTGCAGTCGCCCCCCTCTCTCTCTCCTCTCTCTCTGGCCACCCCCTTCAGAGGGCATCCCCTAGTGAGTCTGCTCCGTCTCCCGCCGACACCACTTCTCGTCAGACGGGAACTCCGTATGCAGAGAATTACGCACAGCCAATCGGCATACCGAGGAAGGAAGTGAGGACGATTTGTCGAGAGGAAGACCGCGTGAATACCGTTAGAGACCAGACACTTGCGCGGCTTGTGGCTTCGCACCGACGAAACCACATACACGCGAATTCGAATCCACACAAGGTGAAAACTTGTTTCACTTCTAATCCGTTCTTGATATTCGAAACGGCACGGGATCCGTTAATTTTATTTTCCGCTGCATTCTCGATCTCGTCAAAAGTTCCTAACAGCACACAGGGCCGAAGCCCTCTGTCTCACACGCTCCTCTCTCTCTCTCTTACACACACACACTCAATCCCTCTGTCCCCATATCCATACACAGACAGTCTCACAGTCCCTCTCTCTTTCTCCACTCTCTCTCTCTCATACACACATACACTAATTTATTGTTATTTTAAAATGTACATTAATTTATTAGTTGTGGTTCTTCATTCTTGTGAATTATAATATTTCATTTTGTATATCTTTTTGTGTGTAGACATGGCAGGCAATAGTAGTTCCACAGTTGAGATGCAATTGAAAAAGAAGGCAAACTCGAAAGATTCGGGTTGGAAGTATGCTTATTGGCCGAATGAATTTGACAAGATCAAGTGTGAGCTTTGTGGATTGGTCGCTAATAGGGGCATTAAGAAACAAAAAGAACACCTTATAGGTGGTTTCAGTGATGTAAAGAAATGTCCAAATACTAGTACGAAAACTGCTTCAGAAATGCTTAATTGGATGAACAAAAATAAGAAGAGAAAGCCAAATCCAAATCTTCCAGTTGAAGGGGAGCTTGATGGTGGTAATGATGATGATAACACACAACAAGAGGAACTTAGTCAACCTACTAATAGGTCAGAAAATGGTTCTTCTTCAATAATATCAAAGAGCTCAGGGGGTTCAAAGCAACTAAAGTCTCACACTCAAATCAAAGGACCAATGGATAATTTTGCAAGAATGAGTGTTGACGACTTCGTTGATGCAAGAAGAAGTGGGAAAAAAATTCAAAATACATTGGAGAATAGATGGAAGGAGGAAAAAGCAAAGGCTGATAAGTATGTAGCAACTTGGTTCTATAAGGGTGGTTTACCATTCAATGCAGTTCGATTACAAACTTTTGAATTAATGATGGAAGTTGTGGGTCGATATGGGCCAGGGTATAAACCCCCAAGTTATCATACGTTGAGAGTATCTCTTCTAAAAAAGATAGGAAACATAAGCTATGCATATTGAATATCAGAAGCACTGGAAGACATATGATTGTACAATTATGTGTGATGGGTGGAACGGTAAGAGGCAAAAGGAAGTTAATTAACTTCCTAGTGAATTGTCCTGAAGGGACTTACTTTGTGGAGTCTATTGATGCATCATCTGAACAGGAGAATACTATTAAAATGTTTTGAGTTGATGGATAGGATGGTTGAAAAGGTTGGAGAAGTGGCAACTGACAATGCATTGTATAATGTTGCGTCATGACGAGTGTTGATGGAAAAAAGAAGAAAATTATTTTGGACACCTTGTGTTGCTCACTGTTTGGATCTTATGTTAGAAGACATTGGCAAGTTGAAGGCCTATAAGGGTGTAATTTCAAAGGCAAAGAAGTTGACAACTTACATTTACCCTCACACCCGGCTTCTTGATTATATGAGAAAGAAAACAAAGGGTAGAGAATTGGTCATATGTGGGGTTACTAGATTTGCAACTACCCTTCTTACCCTTGAAAGGTTGAATGATGATGAAACGAAGAGAGTTCTTCGCAAGTTGTTCACTACAGAGGCTTGGCATAGGAGTGTTTGGGTATCAACAAATGCAGAGAAGAATGCGGCAAGCATTATATTTCAGGTGAAGTGTTGGCATGCTATTGAAGACATCTTGAGGACCTCTCAACCAATATTACAAGTGCTAAGGTTGATTGATGGAGATGAAAAACATGTTATAGGATACATTTATGTTGCCATGGAGTATGCTAGAGAGCATACTATTGAAAATTTTAGATTTAAATAATCAAAATTTCAATATATATTGAAGATTCTTGATAAGAGATAGGCAGAACAAATGCACCGTCCTTTGCATGCAACGGATTTTTTTCTAAATCCTAAGTTATACTTTGATGTTAAGGAGAAAGATTGTTCTTCAATTGGCAAGTGTGAAAGTGGATTTACTACTTGCCTTGAAAGAATGGTGTCAAATCTTGAAGTACGATATAAGATAAATGATCAGATTTCATCATACTTGAATGAAAAAGGACTTCTTGGAAAGGATATGGCAAAAAGAGCTCGAGGAAGGAGATTGCCAATTAATTACTACTACATTTAATCAATATTTTTTCAAATAAATATTTTAATATGACATTCTTATGATAGCTGAATGATAGATTCAATATGGTAGGGAGACGCCAAAGTTGAGAGACCTTGCTTTGAGGATATTAGGTCTTTGTTGTAGCTCTTCTGAGTGTGAACGCAATTAGAGCACATTTGAGTTTGTACTTTTAAGGAATACTTATATATATTTTTAAAATTTTATTTGAGTATTAATTTTCATATAATTTTTATTTTCTCTTTATGTTATTTGTTTATGTAGATTCATATCAAAAAGAGAAACCGTTTGGAGCATAAAAGACTAAACAATCTTGTGTTTGTTCAGTATAATCGTCGTTTGTATGAGAGGTTTAAAGAAAGGAAAAATCATTCACAGAAATACGATCCTATTTGCTTCGTTTGGATTGGGGGAGTGAGTAGATGACTAAAAGATATTTAAATTTAGTTCATGAGGATGTAGATTTGACATGGACAGATGTTGACATTGCTATGGAAGCATCACAGGAAAGACCTACAAGAAACAAAGCACAAGCATGAGAGGAAAATCAAGAGGAAGATGAATGACTAGAAGAAGAAGAGATAGATGATGATGATGCTCCACGGGAGTCAGGCGGTGAGGATGAAGACTCTGGTAATAGAAATTATGACAACGAAGATGTTGATATGGCTCTTGAAGAAGCAATATTTGGATTCAAGATTTAGGGTTTACGAGAACTTTTAATTTTAAATAGATGATGTACTCTCTAAATTTTAAATTATGGTTATGTGACTATGTGTGATTTTTATTTTCTCTTAATGTTTGTTGTAGTTATCTAGATATTTTATTGTCATGTTTGATTTGCATATGTTGACTGTTTGTAGTGATACTTTTTAAAATCTTAATATTTGTTTTATGTATATTGTGTAACCATAGTTGTAGGTTTTATTAAAGAAGTTAGAAAATCTCAGGTTAGTAAAATGAAGTCTCACAGATTGGCACGCCTAGTGGGACCTCTCCTTCCCTTCATCTCTCTGTCCAATAAGGCCCCTATCATGACATGACTAATGCTGTCCTGTTTTGTGTAGGTGCCATAGTTGTCAAGACGCTAAGGCGACCCAAGACGTTCCCGGAGAGCTTGAGCGCTAAGGCGGCCGCTTAAGCGGTGTCTTAGGCACTTTATTAAAACATATATGAAATATATATTATTATTGCGAGTTCATAAATATAAATAAAAAATAACAATCAAATTAATTTTAATATGAAAATTAAAAGCAATTAATACTATGAGATAATTGACTTGAATATATAGGAAACAAATCAATCACAATAAATATTAAAATTAGAACAAATTAATATAGCATGAAATAATTTACTTAGATAATTAGATTGAATAAATAAGAACAACTCAATCATGATATAATTGAAAGAAATTAATCTACAGTCTTATGAATTAATTCGAGCATATAAAAATTGATAACTTGAAGTTAGTCCTTAAGTCTAAGATTTTGGATCAAGTGTGGATCCATGTTCTTAACCTCTCCCTACTGATCTCAATCAATGTTAATTAAGCCAATCATTGATTGACAACTCTTGATTAACTGTCCGTTAAGACCCATTAATATAACAAGAATAAAACAAATAAATTTTGATGTCATACGTGAAAGATATATTTTTTTATTATTATTTAGGGATCCTGCAAAGGTCCTTAACTTAAGGGGTTTTTAAGTTCCCATGAGGACTTAGGGTCTTTAAGTTTGCTAAGAAGATAGATCTTTTAGACATAATCTTCATTAGGATCTCTTAAAGAAGATGAAATAATTAAAGATATCATTTAAGTATCCTTTTAAAGGATATGGGATTCTTTGGATAGCATATCTCTCCTTCTTAGGTTCATTTAAGAGGATAAAGAAACATAAAAGACATCCTCAACTAATGGGGCATGAAGGCCACCACATATTTGAGGATATTCCATAATGGTCTTTCAACTAATATGAAGGAACCAAAAATAAATTGGCCATCTAACCAATATGAACGAACCACAAGAATTTATGAAATGAGGCAACATTATCTTTTCATTAATTGATCCACATTACATAACTTCATCACCTTAATAAAATGATCTATGTGTTATATGGTCGCTCTACCAATAAGAGAGAACCAATAACAATATGGTCATTTTATTAAGAATGAACTAATAAACACATAGTAACTCTACCAATAAGAGTAAATCATAAAAGAAAGAATGGCTATTTCACCAATAGAAATAAACTCCTTGGTGTTTTTTTTTATTAACAATGTTACAAGAATAATAAAAAATAAATGGTCCTTGTTTGTATCCTTTTGTCCACGTACAGAAATCTTCAAAAACTCCTCGCTTGTTCTCCCTTTTTCTACAGAAGATTCTAAGCAAAGCTCTCCCTTCTCCTTTTTTTTTTTTTTTTGCTCTGTGTGTGTGTTTGTTTTGGCTCCAACGGAGCCTATTTATAGGCCGGGGGAGGGGGGGGGGGGGGGGGGGGGGGGTGGGGTTTGACTAGTGGCACCTTCCACCGGTGCCACAGCAAAAAAGGAAGGGGGTGCGGTTGGGATAGAGATGGAGGGAGATAGGAGATAGGCCAGCGGTGGCCTCTCTCCTCACCGCTGCCTCTCTCCCCCTCTTTCTTCTGGTTCTTCTACAACCGCCCCCCTCTCTTCTTTCTTTTCTGCCCCTCTCTCTCTCCTTTCTGTCCCGCTTTCTCTCTTTTTTTCTGTTTTCTTCTTGCCAGTTCAGAACAGGGACTGCTGTCCCCCTATTTGCTGCGGTTCTGCTGTGGTGTTTGTTGTGGCAGACCTCTCTGCTGCAATTAAGGTATTATCTAAGTATTTCTTCCCTTCTTTTTTCTTTTTTCTATGAGGTTACACATACATACGTAGGACATGGAGCCCTAGATATACACATGCCATGCACGTTGTGTTTCTTTTTCGTATGCATGAATAGGATGGGGTCCATAAACCTTGGTTTTGTCATTATCTTGCATGCATGCATGTATAAACCCTAGTACACATAGGTTTGCTTAGGGTAAAACCCTAATGTAAATGAGATGACCAATTTTGTTCAAACAATGCTCCCTTCTCCAAGGCTCACCGTTCTCCTTCTTGTCCAAGTTCTCTCCCGTGCTGCTCTCCGACGAGGCCATCACCACGTCAACCTTGGTCTTGGAGCGTGGAAGATAAGAGGGACCCATCTCATGGCACCTTCCTCAACCTCCCGAAGTTCGTTTCGCCCATCCCTCATCGACGTCCAAGGTATAAGAAGATCCTATCTCCATCGCCATGGTTCTTCCATGCATGCTTCCTCAATTTTTAGCTCATTTGCATGATGCGTTTCTCATCAGTCAGCAAACGTCAGATGGCAAGGAAGATTTCGAGGGGATGAGACCAACCACTTGCTGGTCTCTTCCGCTTCATCACATGCTATTCAGTCTTGTGCGTGAACCATGGAAGGAGGATACCGTCCACCTAGCTGTTAAGTACCAGCTGCTGCGCTTCCCTCCGTTCTACTGGGATCCCAACCCTGTTCTTAGGAGACTAAAATGGCACCCCTAGAAACCCTAATTACTGTTCTTCATCACATTATCCAACACAGGACGGGTCAAAAGAGTAACTATAGAGTTACTTGAGTATCAAACCTGATGTTTAGAACTAGCATTATGGCAAGGACTATAACCTGAATGTTGTCACTGTCCGAGATTTGCGGATCAGGCAACCCCATGGAAAAGAGGAACCGGTTAGACAAATTGACAAGCAGGTCATCTGCGTCATTGGTTGTGCAGTCATTGCCCATGCGATCGTGGGAACAACGCATCCAACCAGTGCTCCTCCGTGAGCAGACGCTTGCTTTGCCGCTCTTGGCCAATGCTACACCTGCGAGAATTTTGCAGGGCGGAAGACTACACCCGGAATTCCCACAGAAAACTTGCACCCGCGCAAGGACGCTGGAATTCGACATGCACGCGACAAACCGACCCGACTCACTTCTTCGTCTCGTTATCCGATTCCAAAACGTAAATGAGAAATAGATCTGAAGAAAAACCCTAGAAATCTTGGTTGCGAGGAAGAAACCCAGCAGTAGACGGTCCGATTGAGCGGGCATGGTGGATCACCTTCCCGGGGGAAGGTTGCCATGACAGGGGACAACAGATGGAAAAGCGGGTTGGTTGCCTGGAAACCATGTGCTCCGGGGACGAGACTTCTCGCCCCTTCGACCGACGCGTCCGCCATCGCTCGAACAAAGGGGCCTCCTCGCCCCCGCTGCAAATTCCCTCGCGCACTCCGCTGAACCACCCCGCTCTCGAACACCTACTCCGAGGGGGGGAACTGGGCTCTGCAAAAACACCCTATATAGCTGCGCCTGCGGCCCCGCGATTTAATTTTTCTTCTTTTAACGGGGATTTTTACTTTTCATTCTCTATAGTTTTTTATTGTTTCTTACAAGTTGTTCCTGTAATTTTCATATTTCTTTAAAACTTTGAACTGTCTTTAAAAAGTTCTTCTAGGAGTTTTTTAAAACTATCTTAAATGATTACAAAGACCAATAAAAAATATAAATATTGTAAGAGTTTATGAAAATATTAGAACATTGAAGGGACTGAAAAGTAAAATTCCATTTTATCATAAATATCTAGCATTTTTACATATGTCTCTGTAATTAGCAAAATTTCAGATATATCCTTCTAATCTTAATACAAAATTTCAGATATATTCCTCTAATCTTAATCTCCTTTCTCCTTCAGCGCTGGTGAACATGGTGGAGAGAGAGAACACTGGATAGGCAAGATAGTGAAAGAGAGAGAGTCCCACCTGGGCCATTCTCCCCTCCTCCATCTTGGAACACACACACACACAGGGATAGAGAGATTTCCTCCTTCCGTCGTCTGTAGAGAGAGAGTGAGAGGGGGGCTAAAGAGGGAGAGAAATGGGTGGGTGGGTTACAATTTCCATGGGTATGCAGAGAGAGGGGGGACTGATTTTGTCATTTTCTTGTGTAGAAAGAATATTCTATGAATGATACTTTTAGTTATCTCTTCTTCAAACGGCTCATTACCACATGTCCATATTTTAAAACTAGACAAGATTATAGGGACATATTTAAGAATATTAAGATTAGAGGAATATATCTAAAATTTTACATAATTACAAAGACTTATATGTAAAAAATCCTAAATGTTTACACAACCTTCCTGACGAGAGAGTATACAACTTGACATTTACATATCCTCGTAGTAGGAAATTTTCGTAACTGTTGCAACCATTCCCCCTTCTTCGGGAAATCATTCCAAATTCGGACGTCCCATTGCAAGTATAAATATTCTCCAACTCTATAACTTGTGGGAAGCAACACTTCTACTATTCCAATGGACAAACCTCTCTTACTACACAATCGTTAGAAGTGGGATTTAAATTCATGACCTCTTCTTTACAAGAGAAGTTCAATATCTCTAAATCATAGGCTCTTTGGTTACACCCCCTCGGCTGGTAGCACGTGCTCGTTATAGACTATGCACATAATGGATGCAAATGAGAACCGATAACTCAATTGTTCCATCAAATATTCATTCATATCTCTTAAATATTTTATTTTGATAATCAAATTCCTTCAATGCTATGTAGTCCTTCCGTAAATTGTTTATGTTACGTCTCATATTTGATTTTTTTTTTTCAATTCAGAGTCCGACTGCGTAATCTCAGAACAAATTCTACCATGACAAATAGATATGAGAGTTAAACAAGTACAAAACAATCTAAATAAATGTCATAACCATCAATTAATTCAAAATATCTAAATATAGTCAATACCAAAGTTCACAAATTACAATATCTATAAATTTGTATATAAATTCTCAATCTCACTAAATAAAGAAAAATACAACAATCTCTCATTATCTATACTACATCAAATCTAAGAAAACTATAAATTCAAATCTAAACAACCTCTTGAATATGTCAAATACGTCAATCAAAAGTCTGTAAATTTCAGATTCTCTTTTTCATATTCTGAAAATGTTAATAGGATTTATGAGTATAACTACTTAGTAGAGTTCAAACCATCTACATGACTTAACATATAGTAATTTTCACAAATCACATTATATAATTATAGTAAGCATGATCTTATATAGTTTTATATATAGTTCAAATAAGAACATGACACAAAACATGTTCAGATATAAACTTATCAAATCAAATATGTTTTCTAGTAGTATAAATAAATCAACTAACATATAACATTATGACATGATCGCACTCATATTAGACATATTAAATTCTACTAGCTATGATCATAACGTATTACATATTGAATTGAATATATCAAATTATCAGAACGTTACGTATCGTCGTCTCCTGAACACATCTCATATCAAATAGCAAATATCATGGCGTAGTAACTTATCAAATCAAATTCATATTACGAATTATAAGATTAGGACATATTCAGATGATTCCGAAGAAATAGTTAATCAGGATCTTAAAATATTCAAATGATAAGATGAATTTATATGAACATATAGAGCAACGATTTCATATTTATGTGTCAATCAAATATATCAAATTACATCATAATAGACATGCACTTAAACCACAATATAAAGAGCCAAACAAAATAAATATCAAAATATCTAGACAAATGATGAAGAGGCCTTAGTCATTGTGTAGAACCGAGGAGTCTAAATCCTACCTAATTCCAAATCGTTAGGACGTTACATATCACCGTCCCCTAGTTTAGTCGACTAGAAATTAAGATTCTACATGTTTGTCCTCGGATTCCAAATAAAATTCTCTATCTAATATAGATGTTTATAATGGAATCGACTCAAATATCTTCTTAAGATAGCAATATTCAAGTAAAGTCAAATAATTATAGCACAATCAAATAACAGAGATCAAATGATGATAAAGGATGAACATAAATCTAAAATTTAAATTATCAAAGTGATATATATAAGTATAAGTATAATATGAAAATTAGGTTTCTGATAGAATCTCAACTCAATTGGACATTGGACAAGGGAGAGATAAATATTAATAACTCAGGTGGTCACAGTTAAAAGTAAAACAGATTGAATAGATAAATTGTATATGCAGAGATAATAATCTTGAAATAAATAGTAAAGAAGATTAAAAAAATATAAAATTTAATGATAATAAAGTAGACATATAGATCAAACTTCTTACTAGTTGATTAGTTTTTGAAAACTTTTAAAAATAATATAATTTTTAATATAAGAATGATCATACTTAGAGTTATCCACCTACTTCTTGAAGAAAGATGAGTCTTGATTCTCCTATTTCTTCCTTACTCTCTATCCATAGTTTCTTCATTTTCTAAACTATTTTTTACGTTCTCTAAGCGTCCAATAACATAAAATAATGATTAGAATCAAATTCTCTAAAAAATAATCATGAATCAACTATATTCTCTCAAGAACACTACTTAAACTTACCCTTAGAAGAGAGCTGCATACAATAGAACTTGAGCACGACCCCAAGGTTCTATTTATACATATTTACCTTTCTAATATAATTACTAACATCCCATTTCTTTGCTGGAGTCGAACTCCAGCTCTTCATAACTTAATCTCCAAGTCAAAGTCACTTTCTAGTGCAAATCGGATTTTGTTTACGCCACCTACAGTGTCTTTTTCTAATTTTTTTTACATTTGACTCTTTAAACGTCTGAATTAGAAAAAACTTTATTCTACAAAGTTCTAAAACTCTTGATTATCTTTCCAATGCTATCAATATCATTATTTTTGGATATTTGTACGAAAGGTTATACCTATTTTATTGACATGCTATCCAGAATACTTTAAATCCAAAAATCTGACATATTTTCATCATGTCTAAAGATGTCCTGATTAATACTAGTAAACTACTTATTTTAAATATATGATTTTCATAAAACTTATAGAATTTTGAATTGTTGTTTTAATGGGAGTTGTCTTACTTAATTTAGAATTTTATACACAAAATTATGCTTAAAAAACTAAGACTGTGTTAAGTAAATCTGTGTACGTATTCTTAGTTCAATTATGATTTCAATAATAACTTTTACTTATTAATTAGAATTTTAATTATATTCAAATTTATTATGTTCTACTTCTAATCTAAGTCAATAACTTTTCAGATCGTGGTTAACTTTAATTATATTATCTTTTGTTTTTTAATTCAAATCCTAGGCTAATTAAGATATATTTTGTAAGGACTGAGGTTTTCGGATCCGGTTTTCGGGGTCGGACCTTGTAGTCTAGGCCCTGGTGGGGCTGAGACTCTGTTCTGTTTCGCGTCGAGCGGGCTCGACGCGGTTTAAACGGCGTCCAGCATTGCAGACGCATTTTAGATTGTGCCACGTGGGTGCCACGTGGGCCGCGAGAGTACGGCCCTGTCGTGTCGTCTGAACGGCGTCCGCGAGGGACGACGCCTTTCAGACTGCGACCCTGGGGTGTCAGTGTACGGCGCCAGTCTTGTCATCTGAACGACGTCTTGGATAGACGATGCGTTTCAGAGTTCTGTCAGAGTGGCATGTCATGTCGACTGATAGGCGTCCGTACATCTCGACGTGTTTTAGCCAGTTTCTGGTTACCTCGCGAACCTTCCCTCATTTCCCTCATTCTCACCCTCACTCTCTCTCTCCTCACCCTCTCCACCCTTTGACTCTCCCCACTCTTCCCCTTCCCTTTCCCCTTCTTCCTCTTCCACCACTCCACCTCTCACCACCGCCACCACCACTTTCTTCGCGGCGTTCCATTCTCCGGACGGCGGCTGACGTCCCGGCGGAGTGGCGGCGTCTTCGGAGTACCGGCGGCGGTTTGCGGTGCGACGGTTTGGCGGCGGAGCCAGGAGGAGTTCAGGAATCGGTAGGGTGACGATTCCCGTAGTGTTTTATTTTAAAACCATATTTTCCCGCTTGAAGCATGTTACGGATCTATGGTTTTTGGGTAGAATGAGCATGTTAAGGGCTTTCTCTTTATGGGAATGGGAGTTTCTGTGAATGTGGATTTGTGATGGTTTAGCTTGCCCCTCTTCCTCCTTCGTTTGGTTTGATTTTGGGGCATTTGGGGTGGAAAAGGGAGCCCTCGGGCAGACTGCGGAACCAGGTTTCTAGCGCTAAAAGACGTCGTACCTGGACGACGCCATTTAGAATGGCGACGGGTCAGGACGACGCCTTTTAGGCAGAAATCTCCCTGTTTGAGGTTCTGCCAGTTTGGGTTTCTGGCGTTAAATGACGTCGTCCAGGTCCAACGTCATTTAGAATGGCGACGGACCAGTATGACGCCATTTAGGCAGAAATCGCCCAGATTAGAGGATTCTGCATGTTTTGGGTTCTGATGTAAAGGGCGTCTGAGGACAGTGACGCCTTTTGAAAAGGCGGCTTCCCAGGACGACGCGTTTTAAGAGAATCAACCGTGGCCTGTCCCTGGTTCTGTCACTGTTAGGCGACGAGGGATGGCGACGCGTTTTTTTTTTAAAAGGCGGCTAACTGTGACGACGCCTTTTTAGGCCATATTCTGAGGCCGAGATTTTATGAACCAGTTTAGGATGCTTGAATAGCGTCGGCCTTGGGCGACGCGATTCAAGACAGAACCACACTAATCCATGCCAGTAAAATGTGTTTACACTATTAGATAGTCGGTTAAATGCATGCCTTAAATCTACTCGATAATGATGGATTATTCGTGACCAGATCACACTGTACCGTGTTTTGTGTTACTGTGGACCTAGAGTGACAGTTGTAGCGCTTTATCACCCTGTGCTGGTGTGGGTGGAGCACAGTGCCGGTGGGAGCAGTGGCGGGGTGACGCCTAGTGAGAGAGGGTCACCTGGTGAACCCCGGGGTTAGCTAGTACCGGTGTCGGAGTGGTACCTGTGGAGTGTCACTCGTGCTGGGGGAAGGAGTAACCACTTGAGCCAGTTGGGCCGGAGTAGCTAGCGTGCTATCCGAGGGGTTACTGTTTGGTCTCAGCGGGTTGGTGTTTCCCACTTTCGTTGTGTGGTTGACGTGTTTTGAGGATACGCTGGTTACGGGTTCCCTGATAAATTGGAATTATGCATGTTTACTATACTTCGAATGCATGTGATTTATATCGAGATTTAGGTGTAGTAATTACTGCTTTACTTGGTTACTGTATCTCCAGCTGTACTTTGCACTTGTGGGTGTGTGAGTGGGCAGTGGGGATCGAAGGATCTCTACTAAGTCTTTTCGTTGAGACTCACCCCTGCGATTTTCAGGTGAGGACTCCAGGCAGACTTAGCGAGGGGTGTGCTGTTGTGTATCGCGCGCCGTCAGTTGTTGTTCCGGGGTATGCCCCGACGTAGTTGTTATCTTTATTTCTGGCCTGTATGCTTAATTATTTCTTTTCTGTTGGAGTATGTAATTATTTGCTGTATCGAGTCGCATTGTAATAACTTTTAATTCCTGCATTTTCCTTTCAATTCAATGCGATGTGAATGTTTAACTTAGTTTATTATTTATTTCCCAGACTTACTTAGATCCTGGTTTGGTTCCAAATTAATGATTCAGTATCCATTTAGTAATCGGATTCCCGATTATAGGGTGGCGGGTCGTTACATATTTTCTATGGGCAATCATTTCTCAAACTGATAATCGATATTTTTTACTTTAAAAATATCTAAATTGATAACAAATTTTTTTTACATGGTTATAGATCTTGTATGCTCTTTCCAATGATATTAACCATGCCTTAATTTGAATTTTCTATCGAAAATTATCATTATTTTACTATACTTCTGTTTAATGCATCAAACCCAGGATTTTAACTAAATTAGTAGGTTATTCTTAGTAGTGTAATTGGACTAATAGACTTTCATAATAAAATTAATTAGACTAAATCAAATTACTTAAACTCACTAATAGACTCTTATAATTAGTTAATCGGTCTAATTTAAATTAATTAAATTCATTAATAGGTTGTAAAAATACGGAGCATAACAGTTTACACATTGAAAGCATCTAATGTGGAAAAGAGTATATTGTATGTAATTTGAAAGTCGTTACCAACATAGAGAGTATATTGAGGACTTATTTGTTTTCATGTAAAATAGCATAATCCAAAAAACTATTTATTTTACAGTATTTTTAGATATTTTTGGTATGTGTAAAAAGAAATATTTATTGCATTGCCATACGTGTTACGTCAGCAACACATGCCCTCACATGTCTACACAGTCAATCTTTGATGCGACGACTCAAAAAATCTTAAAAACATTAAAAAATATTAGTAGGCTTAGCCTATTAAGAATATTGTTAACTATGTTTTAGAATGTTAAAAATGTTTTAGAATTTTTTAGTCGTCCGATCAAAGATCAGATTATATGAATATGTAGGTTGGATTAGAACCAACTTAACAATTAAAAAAAAATCTTTTTTTCATTTTTGCTACAAAGCTTGCATGTTGTACTGAATGGCAGTTGATGGGGTGATCCGAATGGGTCTGGTGGCTGGGCCGAGAGCCGATCAGAAATCAATATGGCCCAGAGGCCAATTTGAGCCGAGAGGTGAAAGGCCTATCAGACTCGGCCCGGTCCGAAGACGGTTAGGATATGGGCCTTCGATCTAGTTGACATAGAAGAGGTTCATAGCATTTTAGGGATATACGCTCCCGTATCTATGTATAGTCTCACATTGACTGCCGTGAAGAAAGTTTTCTCACATGCTCCTTTTAAATAGAATATCGCTTGTGTTGATAAAAACATAATATCTCCATGCATTAAATAAACAAGCGGAAGTATGCACGGAGATGGATCGTAACGGAAAACGTACCTTAACGGCGACATTCGTAGATGGACGGCGACGACTCCGTGAGTACGAGGATGAGAACCACGTGACGGGCTTCTCTCCAAAATCCACACTGCAAATCCTAGGCTCTTGGTGATAGCCTCTTGGAGAGCAACACTTAGAGAGGGAGGGAGAGTATGTAGAAAGGAGAGGACTCTAGAGTGAGAAAGAGGGCTGCCCAAAAGTGAAGGGTCTCTTGTGAGAATTCAGATTCTTACTCACGTAATGGCATCCCCCCTCTTTTATATCTCTCTCCTCTACCCTTTCAAATAAAGGGGGGAATGGTTATATCCAAGGGGTGCTTCACAAGTGTGGGTAACTCCCCACAACCACTCCCTCAACCACTCCCCCTCATCTCCTATAACCAACTCTTGGCCCCTACGTGGGCATATGCATGGTAAGAACCATGCTTTGGTTAACATCTCCCACTTGCCCACGGAGGGCAAAGATCAATAAACAATATCTCAAAGTTGCTACAATCCAACTGTCATACAGGAAATGCAGCGTGCGACCTCACGAGCATAATACTAACAGGCGAGTAGTGATCCATTAAGTTATCACCAAAACTAATGGAACACAATACTCTATAAAATCTCGTGGTACCCCAGACCATCTTATATTCACCTGATTTAACACTCCGGATCTCTCAGATAAATAACTGGCAGTGTTTAAATCTCAAATGTCATGTGATCATAACTCTGTCTGTACACAACTGACTGAGTTCCCCGGGGTATGATCCACATAACATGGTGCAATATATAGATGTCTTCCCCAAGTTCTCATGTCAATTCGATTAATCTCGGCCGCTTTCCTAGTCATGTCCCGCTAGACTGTATCAACCTTAGTCCTAAGGATCATGCTAAAGTAGCGACGCCGAGCTTCCTCTTCATGACATAGTTCCTAGGTCACAAAGGGTACAAGTAGAATCAACAATATGATCCAAGAGCTCACACAATGATGAAGTAGAGATCCATTCATCATTCTCATTTATCGGTCGTGAATTGCACATGCGGTATGAGACGCATGTTATGGTGTTCTTCCACAAATGTGGGCATGTCATTTATAGATTTATCATTTAAACACCATACGGATCTTAGTCTAATCACTCCCACTGCGATTAACCTGAGTCTCATGACCCAGTCGCTTCCATTCAGCGCCTTGTCTCAAGACTCACATCCGGCTTTTCCAGACTATACAGGATGGGCACAATTATTCCCGTATTCGATCTTTAAAGATCTCATCTCGGCTCTTATCCGAGGCGACATAAATAAATATTTTAAGTGTATCTTGCTCGCTCTTCTAGCGCCATAAATACATAATGTCTCATCTTGCTCGCTATCTCAGCGCCAAGGCGAATTACCCGTGTGAGAGGGTCAATTCAAGTCTGGTGACACTCATTGATGTGTAAACAAGCATTCCATCAAAAAACACTCAATAAGAGAATGCATCGAAGTCAACAATAACTGTTCTTTAGATTACAGTTTACATAAACCCATGGCTCTACTATGGGTCGTGAAAGCCTCTCTAGTGATCTGTTTAGTTAGCGGGTCTGCTACCATACGATCGGTAGAAATATGCCGAAGGACCACTGCTTCTTTTGCTAACAGATCTCGTATGAAGTGATATCTAATGTCAATGTGTTTGGTTTTACCATGGTACTTAGGATCCTTGGCGTAGGCCAAAGCTGATGTACTATCAACATAGAGAAGTACACTCTCCTCCGCATGAGGAGTGACAGCTAATCGCCGCAGGAAACTCCTTAACCAAACTGCTTCTTGACAAGCTGCTGAACATGCCACATATTCCGATTCCATAGTGGATAGAGCAATGCATGTCTGTTTCTTGCTACACCAAGAAATGGCCGCGCCACCGAGTATGAACACATACCCTGACGTAGACTTTCTTTCGTCTTTGTCGCTGGCCCAATCAGCATCACTATAACCTTTCAACCTTAGATCACCTCCTTCGTAACATAAGGCAAGGTTCGTTGTTCCACGTAAATATCAGAATATTCTCTTGACTGCCTTCCAGTGAGCAGGACCAGGGTTACTTTGATAACGGCTAGCTAATCCGACTGCATAACTGATGTCGGGTCGAGTACACAACATAGCATACATCAGACTCCCAATAGCTGCCGCATATGGCACTTTATTCATTTGATTCTTCTCTTCTTCATTCTGTGGGCATTGGCTTACACTTAAAACACAACTTTTATCAACTGGAGTATCAATGGGCTTGGAGTGATTCATTCGGTATCGCTCTAGAATCTTATTAATGTAGGTTTCCTGAGACATACTCAAAAACCTTCTAGAGCGATCTCTGACTATTTTCACTCCTAACACATAGTTAGCTTCACCCATAGCTTTGGTCTCGAAGACGGAAGATAACCACTGCCTAGTGGCATTGATAAACTCCATATTATTCCCAGCTAACAAAATGTCGTCAACATACAATGACAGAATTAGAATCTTCTCTTTCTTTCGTTTGACGTACACACAGTGGTCTTCCTCAATCGTCTCAAAACCGAATGAGGTGATTTCCTTATGAAATCTTAAATACCACTGTCTAGACGATTGTTTGAGGCCGTAAATGGAACGTTTTAGGCGGCAAACTTTGCGCTCTTGTTCCTTTACCTCAAAACCCTCTGGTTGGAACATGTAAATTTCCTCGTCTAGTTCTCCATTAAGAAATGCCGTCTTAACATCCATCTGAAAGAGTTCTAAATCTAAATGTGCGACAATAGCTAGGATCAGGCGAATAGACGTAAATCTCACCACCGGGGAGAACGTCTCATCAAAATCAATACCCTCCTTCTGGGTATATCCTTTCGCCACTAGTCGTGCTTTGTATTTGTCAATTGATCCATCTGCCTTACGTTTAATTTTGAAAACCTATTTGTTTCTAATAGCTTTACGCCCAGGCGGAAGATCAACTAACTCCCAGACCTTATTCTTTTCCATTGAATCCATTTCGTCTATCATAGCAGCTTCCCAGTCTTTCTTTGATAATGATGAATATGCCTCTTTGACATTTCTCGGTTCTTCATCATCCGTAGGCTGACACATTAAAATCTCCTCTTCAATCTCAAAACGTCGACGAGGAGTGTGGCCGCGTTTACTTCGACGTACTTGGGTGTCGGCATCTTCCGATTCTAATGGAGTACTCCCACTCGGTAAATTAATAGGTATACTCCCACTAGCTTGATCATCTATACCATCTCCAGCGATGACATGGTCAGGAACTAATTCCCTCCCTTCGCTGGAAGATGGTAAGAGAGCTGTCTCATCCACTTCATGGAGATCAAAGCTTTTTCCGACATTGCCAAGTTTAGGGTATTCTTTCTCTAAGAATACAACGTCTCGAACCTCTTTCTCTGTCATTCCTCCATCATGATATTGTCCATACATGACATACCCTTGTGAGCTATCAGGATATCTTATGAAGATAAACTTTCTAGCTTTAGGGCCCAGTTTTCCATACTTGTGGGATGAGTCATGGACATATCCAGCTGACCCCCACGGGCGTAGGTTCCCCAAATACGGCTTTTGGCCACGCCATAACTCATAAGGGGTAGAAGGAACTGACTGTGAAGGCACACGGTTAAGTAAATAGGCAGCAGTCAACAAAACATCCCCCCAGAAGGATATTGGGAGGTTGGCATGCGCCATCATAGACCTAACCATATCTAACAACGTTCTATTCCTTCTCTCGGCAACACCATTTTGTTGCGGAGTATATGGAATAGTGAGTTGTCTTTTAATTCCCTTTTCCTCACATAGAATTCTGAACTGATCAGATAAATATTCGCGTTCTCTGTCGGTGCGTAGAGCTTTTACACTCTTACCGGTCTGATTCTCAACCTCAGCTAGGAAGAGTTTGAAACAATCCAGTGCTTCATAGCGGTGAGCGATCAGATAAACATAACCGTATCGCGAATAATCATCTATAAATGTAAGGAAATATGATGCTCCATGTCGAGCCTTCACACTTAAAGGTCCGCAAATATCAGAATGTACAAGCTGCAATACATCAGTGGCCCTTCTGGCCTTCCCGAAAGGTTTTCGGCATGCCTTTCCAGCCAAACATGATTCACATAAAGGTAGAGTGACCTTAGCGAGTGAACCTAAAAGGCCTTCTCGAGCTAACCTGGTCATTCTATCCTGTCCTATGTGACCTAGGCGAGCATGCCATATTTCAGAACTAAGGTCTTTATCATCAGCCACATACGACACAGAAGAAGCATTGAAATCAACATCTAATTTAAACAAACCACCACTCAACAAAGCATGTCCATACAGCACATCATTTAAATAAATGTCAATACCAGTACCAATCATAACAAGAGCAAATCCTAGGGATAATAAAGATGAAGCTGACAAAAGATTATGCTGAATCCCTGGCGCATAAAGAACATCATGCAATGTCAATACACGACCAGTTCTAAGTTTGAGCTGGTACACACCAACTCCTAAAACTTCTTCACTGGTCCCATTGCCCATGTAAATTCTTTGCGTCCCTCTTGGAATTCGGCGGTAATCTTGGTACCCTTCTCGATCTCTAGTTACATGCTTGGTCGCTCCTGAATCCACAATCCACTCAGGATAAGTTCGGGCGACTAAGACATGAGAACAAACATACACAGAGAGAGAAACTGGGTTGAGGGATACCTTTTTCGGCTCAGCGCACTCGCGAGCGAAATGTCCCATCTTCTCACAATTGTAGCACTTCACCTTTGATTTGTCCCTTTTACCACCGCACTTGCCTCTGTGGTGGCGCTTCGGTGTCCGCTCTGCCTTGTACTTAGAGCTGGATGCAGTTTCACGATCTTTTCGTTTGAAAAATTTCTTTGGGCCCTTCCTGCCTTGGTGTCTGCCTCCTTTGGCGACTAAGGCAGTGGCGCGTACAGCTTCTTCGCGCTCAGCCTCTAACTCCACATGACGAGAAATATCAGAAAAATTCTTGATATTCTCGTTGTGAGTAAGAATTTGCTTCATATGGACCCAAGAGTCCGGTAGGGATCGAATTACTGCAAGGACATGCTGCTCGTCCGTGAGATCATGACCTGCCGCCTTTAAATCCCTGATCATGCCCGACATAACCCTAAGGTGTTCGGTCATGGTCTGTCGTTGGTCTTTGCGGTAGGTCTCAAACTTAAGTACAAGAGCGCGCAACCGCGTAGTCGAAGTTCCACCAAATTGAAACTTTAATTGATCCCACATATCTTTGGCAGATTGGAATTTCTCAAATTCTCCAATAAGATCGTCTTGCATGCTGCTTAACATAGTAAAGCGCGCGCTTCGATCCTTATTGAACCATTGACGGTACGCATCTTGATCTCTACGATGCTGTGCTGTATTGCCATCCTCAGGCGGTGACATGACGGTGGTAAGATGTTCAAGTAATTCTTGCTCGTTTAGCAAGTATTGAATCTTACGGTGCCAAATGTCATAATTCATTCCCGTCAATTTGTCACCCTTGGTCAGATCAGCAATGACATTTTTCATGGCCATTTTAAATCACTACATAGGTAAAATTTAGAGAGTCAAGTTGACAGAGTTTACACATCATAATTCGCTTCCAAAAATCCATACTAATAAATTTTAAGTTAACTCAATCATCGGAATCGAAATATAGATCTAGGATACTATAATCATCTTCCGATTAAATCAAGGTAACTTAATTTTAACAGAATGATTTTGAGCGAATTTACAACGAGAGAAACACTTTAAATCTCTCGTAATAGCCACTTATCAAATGTTCACAAGTTAAATTCGAATATCATGGAAGTGAATACTCACATAATTAAATCAACAGGAATAGCAAAGTCCATGATATTTCAATAACTTGATCAAATTTTAGCTATCATGAATATTTACAAAAAACACATGATCACGTAAATATATCTATTTTCAATTTCAACATGATCATTTTAAATGAAATGATAGCTAAGTGGCTGAATTTGAGTGTGCATAAATTGATCAATTTAAGACGTGCAGATTAACAAATTATCATTTAAAAAAAAAATTAATCAATCGGCGCTACACGAGCATGCGCAATATTTAAATTATACGACAATTTTGCACGAATTAAATCAATTCAATTGGTAAATATACAATCATGCATATTTAAATCTAAGAACGAAAATTCAATTGCCGCTAACCAACAAGCGCAATAATTTAACGATCTATAAATATGCATTTTACAAAGTTGAATAATCGATTATTAGTGTCATTTTTCTTCATTGCACAAATATTCATTTCAATTACACGCAAATACTATTAAGGTCGATATCAGTGACCAAAAAATAATTAGTTGCGTGACGAAATAAAACAATTCAATTTATTTCATTTTGCGCAACATAATATCAAGACAATCATGACATTTAAATAATTGACACTAATCAGGATAGTTCAACTATTAATCAAATAGACCATGGAAAACAAATTACATTAATTTGAACTAATAAGCCTACGATTCAAATTAAATTCTAATGCATTATCTAATCATAAATAAACAAACTAATACTCCCTAATTTCAAATTCAATTTCTCCGTTCATAATCATACGGAGAATTTGAAACGGGTCCATTCTAACAACCAACCGGCCCATTCCGGATCCAACCCGATACGGTGCATCGTGTGGTTCACGGCGACCCATGTGACGCCACGTGCCACCAAATGGTCCGCCGCGGTCACGCCTGCGGGCCTCCCAGCGGCGGCGTCGTTGGGCTCGACCCGTCCTTGCCAAGGACACGCCCGCTGGACCATGCGCGGCTGGTACGGCAGCCCCATGCATGGGCGTGGGAGCCCCCCTGCGCAGGGGCGAGAACGCCTCACCTGCGTGCGGGGAAGGCACCACGCCCGCATGCATGGGCAGGCCGCCCATGCAGGACGTGGGTGGCACGTCCACGCGGGACGTGAGCCCCACGCCCACGCAGGACGTGGGGACTCCGCCCACGCGGGGCGTGAACGCCACGCCCGCGGGCGTGGCCGGCCCGCCTGCGCGCGGTGCGAGCAGCACGCCCGCGGGCGTGGCCGGCCCGCCCGTGCGCGGCGCGAGCGCCACGCCCGCGGGCGTGGCCGGCCCGCCCGCGCGCGGCGCGAGCGCCACGCCCGCGGGCGTGGCCGCTGCGCCCGTGAGCGGCGCGAGCGCCACGCCCGCGCGGGGCGTGGCCGCTCCGCCCGTGCTGGGCGCGAGCGCCACGCCCGCGCTGGGCGTGGCCACTCCGCCCGCGCTGGGCGCGAGCGTCACAGCCGCGCTGGGCCCGGGCGGTACGCCCGCCGGCGTGGCCGCCGCTGCGTTCGTCGGCTTGGGTCCTTCTCCGCGCAGGGACGTCGACCGTCGCGGCGGGCTTCCCTTGTCGTCCGCGTCACCGTTCGCATGGCCGCCGTTGCAGGCGCCGTCTTCATCCTCGTCGTGGCTGCCGTCACGTACTATCTCGGATGGTTGGTCGCGTCCAGAATGCGCGCCGCAGAACCCTCTGAGGTAGGCTAAATATTCCGGCACTCTGAGTCTCCTTGGAGGAGAAGATGGGACGCGGTCGTCGCCGGATTCCTCCTCGGAATAGTCGGTCAGTTCATCGGGAACCCGTTCCGATTCCTCGTCACTGATAACCACCATGGGAGCCATTCGGCTCGACGAGGCCGCAACATCGGAACGGTCCTTTTTGATCGAAGACCACGCTGCCATGGTTCCGTAAACCTGGCTCTGATACCAATGTTAATAAAAACATAATATCTCCATGCATTAAATAAACAAGCGGAAGCATGCACGGAGATGGATCGTAACGGAAAACGTACCTTAACGGCGACGTTCGTAGATGGACGGCGACGACTCCGTGAGTACGAGGATGAGAACCACGTGACGGGCTTCTCCCCAAAATCCACACTGCAAATCCTAGGCTCTTGGTGATAGCCTCTTGGAGAGCAACACTTAGAGAGGGAAGGAGAGTATGTAGAAAGGAGAGGACTCTAGAGTGAGAAAGAGGGCTGCCCAAAAGTGAAGGGTCTCTTGTGAGAATTCAGATTCTTACTCACGTAATGGCATCCCCCCTCTTTTATATCTCTCTCCTCTACCCTTTCAAATAAAGGGGGGAATGGTTATATCCAAGGGGTGCTTCACAAGTGTGGGTAACTCCCCACAACCACTCCCTCAACCACTCCCCCTCATCTCCTATAACCAACTCTTGGCCCCTACGTGGGCATATGCATGGTAAGAACCATGCTTTGGTTAACAGGTTGCATCAGAAAAGGTAAGTGACTTAAGTCTTCACTTCTCTCCTAATACTCTACTCTTATCCTCTTCACATTATTGACTTGACCGTCAGAAAGGGCTCCCTGAGACGACACGCGGGGTCCTTGCTGACGAAGTTCCTTCTTGCAGACATCTTCTTCTTCCACTCCTGAATCTTTTTGGTTTAGGATCTTCCTTTCGGCTTCATAACTCTCTTCGACTCTCGGATCCGACATCCGAGAACCGTCTGCAATTATCTCGACTACATTAGCAGTGCAAAATGTTTATCTGATGTTAAATAATATAAAATATTTTTTTTAGACTTTGTCTATCCACTTAGCAACCCAATTTCTTGATTTGGTTTTCAAGAAAAGTCCAGCACTGTAAATTAAAACAAAAAGATTTAAGTTTTCTCTTATTTTGTTGATAAGCACTTAAACACATGCTCTTTGATATTAAAATCATAAATTTTATTAGATCGATGTTTTTGAAACTAATGAATAATAAAATTTTATGTTGAAACAAACTACCCAAAAATAATCATGAGTTCAATTAAACGAATATACGTTACATGTTCGAGAGCATGCGATATAAAAGATGGTACCGTTAATGAATAGCTCATATGAGTACTATTCGATAATAGTTCCACTCAACTCATTTATTAAAATAAATAAGTTTGAATAAAAAATTAAAATTGAATAAACAAGCTAAGCCTAAACACAAAAAAATTCGGCTCAATTATGTTTGTGAGCAAACTAGTTTAGGAATTCGTAAAGAACTCATTTTAATATTCACTAAGAGCTTATGTAACGGTTTGAGTACTCACTAAGACTTCTTTTAAGTACTCATTTAATTATTCTATTTATAAATAAGTATAATTAATAAGATATTTAATATTTTATGGAGTTTTTTTTATCAAATAACCAGTGGTATATACATCTTGGTACTACCATGGTATTACCATAACTTAAGTTTATAAATTGAAATTTAAAAAATTGACTAAATTAATCTATGATAGATTCATCGAGCTCTACTCAATACTGAGTTAAAGTTTGTTTAATATCTAAACTAGCTAAGGTAAATACTTTGAGGATGCGCTCAAATTTAATTAAAATTCGTAGATCAAATTTGAACAAAATAAAATTATCTACTTGTTTGCACCCTGTAAACATAGGTAAGACTTTCCCTGGCCGCGTAGGCAAGTGGGCATATATGACGCGAGAGAGAGAGAGAGAGATGACTCACCGTAGGACATCGCCTTTAAACTTGACGATCTCGCGGATCATTTGCCAGAAGTAGGGGTTGACGACGTTGCGCTTCTGGGCGAAGAGGCTGGACAGCCCGTTGCGGCTCCCCCACTCGCAGCCTTTTCCTCCGTCCAAACTCACCGAGAATGACATGTCCGACGTCTCCATGTCCACCCCCAGAGTCTCAAAGAACTCCACCATGTTCGGATAGGTCACCTGCATGCATGCGAAACAACGCACACGCCTCACATATATATATTGAATGCTTTTGTGTGCTAATAAAAATCATTCTTATTGGTGACATAATTTGTGAAATATGTATATTCTTTTTCAAGTGAGGAGAATTCAAATATCAATGATGTTATAATTTTCTTCCTAAATAAAGATATTTTTGCACAAACTAAATTTTTTACGTCTGTATATCTTTAGAAAAACTACCACAGAGAGAAAATATTATCTTGAAAGTAGTTTCTTGTGCGAATCAGATTGAGTTGCGAGCTGATTACTCCATGGGAACTAATAACAGCCACTCTTTATTCGTCTCTCCTTCCTAAGTTTTAGATGTGACAGGCGCAGGAGACTATATTACTGATCTTCAGCTAATGACATAATAGTAACAGTACCTGTTATTATCAAAACAACATGTATGCGGTCAACAGCTTCTCCATTAATTAGCTATACCTACGAATCAGCCAATCAAGGAAATCTTGTTGTTATTTAATTTCCCTTTTATAATTTTCTCTCCCTCTTTTTCTCGATTCATCTCAATTAACCATCTTACCCTATATTCTTCCTTTCTCAATTCCCCATTTTGCCATTACTTGTGGCCGCTGGTAGTTCTCTATTGTTATTTAATTTTATATGTGTGTATGCACGCACATATATATAGAAAGAGAGAAAGAAATGTCACTGTGTGGTCCTGTGGCTGGACCGCATGGAATTTAAACTTTTTAGTTAGTATTTAAATTTAAAATCTTAAGGGATGACTTTATAAAAAAAGTTACATCATCCAATCGCGAAAATCTCATAACCCCCAAATGGTTACAGTTGAATTTCATAATCGGACAAAGAAAATTTAATTTAAGAAATAAAAATAATATTAACAATTAATTATATATTTAAAATTTTATGATAATTTTTTTATTTTAGATATGGAGACGGGGGATTAAGACCCATGCGGTCTGACCGTAGATCGTATATATACAAAATCTTCAAAATTTATGGTCTTCTACAGTACGTTCCGGTTCTTTCCTCGTAACGAATTATACCTTGTAGTCTTATCGTTATATGATGCTCGCTTCTTTTTGCCTTGGGTGATTTAGAAGAGGAAAAGACTTAATCGTTCTTGTTTAACACTTTAAGTGGCTAAGCAATATATGTGTATGTCCTTAGAATCTTCTCTTTTCTAATGTATACCCATCAAATCTTCTATATTATATCTCAGTTATGTGTTAGTAATGCTTTCAACATAATATTTATCCAATTCTCATACTACAAAATAAAAGGGCTACAATTAAAACAATTTTTTATCATGAATTTATCCATAACAATATAAATTTTGGAGATATAGAGGTTGTTTGTTTTAGTGTAAAACTTTGTAAATCTCCAATTTTAAAATCATTGGTTTCAAAACAAAAGAATTTTTTTTTGTTTTAGAATCAAAAAATGTTTGTTTAGTTATTTGTAAAATAAAATAAGAGGAATGTTTCGATCCTTTTGTTTTGGTTTCCAGTGAGTCTTTACTGTAAATCAAACAAGGAAATTGGACAGACAAGATCCAGACATGATTTTACTTTACATTGTTTTATATCATTTCAAACAACTGAAAATACTGTAAAATAAAACAATTATTTCAAAAAATTATGTTTTTCACTAAAACAAACAATCCTATGCATCGGAGTATGACGAGTTATGCGGATTTATGTGTAATTGTCATTAAAAGATATCTATTCTTGCAACCCCTTCCTTCTTTGGACTTGTAATATTTCAAATACATCTAAAAGGGGTAAAGAGTAGGAATTGTTCATTCAATGAAACTAACAGGGTCTTTTCTGTTTGGGCACACCTCCTTCCCGAAATTATTTTAACACTAAGAAACCCTGAAGGGGGTCTAAAGTTCATGAAAGTTGATTCCAAAAAGGACTATAAATCTTCTAGATTTTTGATGGACCGAACTCAATTGATATATATTTATGACCGAGTCACGACCTCTACTCGTGTGGAAAGATCTACAATATGTGCAAAAAAATCACGTTATGCCAAGTTCAACTTCAAGAGAGATAAAATCTTTTGAACTTCATTTTTTAAATTAGAATGTACTTTAGCTCACATGAGATAAAGATGAATAAATTTTGTCACTACAGAAATTGATGTGGATTCTAAGTTCACCCTGTCCCAGGTGAATAGAGTACACTTTGATCTTCAAAATAAAGTTCGGATGATGTCGTCACACCTAAAAGAACTTTTATTTTTGTATTGAGTGAGTTTGGTTTAGAACCAAGGGACCTCCATCAAATCTCAAGATGTTATATATAGAGAGGAACCCCATTCGGCGTTCGGTCATTTGTCCACATAAGCTATACGATCGCTCGTCATATGTTGGTTTATTAGTTTCCAATTGAGATGAGATTTTCACCTTGGTTAATTTCTAGATTAGAAGAGATGTGCTTTTACTCATATTAAGAGTGAATCTAATACATTATCAACCAGCTGTGGGACAGTTGGTTTCACATTTGCCACTCTCGTGGGAAGTCTCAGATTCGAATCTAATTAGAGCCTAATGACTCTCCAACCATGCAGCATGTTCTAGTCCATGAGATTATTTCTCCGGAAATCTGTTCGACTTGAAATTCTCGCCTAATTAGGCGAATCTTTCAACCTACTCGGATTTATCTCCAAATTCTGAAGGATTTTTCGAATTCTACTCATATTAGAATTCCTGTCGTTTGTATATACTTGTAAATACTTGACCACTGTGCTTTTTTTTTAAAAAGAGTGAATCTAATACTACGTAGGAATTTTAGACCAGGGTTCACATAAGTTAAACTGTGATATTAGATTCAACCTAACTCTTGGCCATGCATACTAATCCAGAGGATGAGATCGGATGATTCAGATCTCACCTCATTCCAACCTACACGGACCAGAGCGTGACAGACCGACCAGCTGTATCAAGGTGACTCGCACGCACGTGCTGACAATGGCAACCGAAGCAAATCTCGAAAGCCCAACCGGAGCGACTGCATCACTCACGAGTCACTATCTATTTCAGCTGGTACCAGCGGAGAAGGACGTGTCCGGAAGGGCCGGACGGGTCCTTACTCTTCCGTACGTGGAATATGACAGAAGATTGTCTGAGTACAGATTTGAATGAGTTCAATAGTAATGAGAGGGGAAGGGAACTAAATACTGTAAAAAAAAATTCTCATATAATTTTAAAATTTAGAAAATATTTTGATCAATCCTTTCTTAATATTGTTAGACTTTAATCTAAATATATATTGAGAGATTCTTTTTTTTTTAAATATATATACGTTCACGGGCAAAGAAAATTAACGGGTGATGGAAGAAATACTTTTGCATTTTTATTTAGTTATTTTTATAAAAATCATTGAATTTTAAAAGTTATTTATATGATATTTTTCTTATGTTTTAGCTTCCAACCAGAAATTACAAGAAGAGAACTTCAAAGATTAGAAAAAAAAATGAGATTATTATGAAAGAGTTAATTTTTATAATAAATTAAAATTAATTATAATCTCTTCCCTTCAATTGATTTTATATAAGAAGTGAAGCCAAAAATAACTTTCAACTAAATTTTTTGGCAAATACGCCCTTATCCTTCACCGCTTGCAGGAAGCCGATTCCCGAAAGGCCACGCCGCACTGCAACTTCTAGCTGTACCGTTCGGAGAGAAAGGAGAAGTACTCTGCAGAGTCGGCAGTGTGCACTCTAATTCACTGTGTGCGCGCTCGGCGCCTCAGAGCTCCCCTGTTCGTGCGTGCGTGAAGTAGCGGAGGTGGGGATTGGTGGGGTGAGAGTGGAGGGACAACTCACCCGGTTGAAGACCATGAAACCGAGGTCGACGTCGACGCCGTCCGCGGTGACGGTCTTGGCGTGGCCGCCCAGGTATTCCTCCGCTTCGTACACCACCACCTCCACGCCCTCCGTGGCCAGCGCGTGCGCTGCCGCCAGCCCGCTGATCCCGGCTCCCACTACGGCCACCCGCATTGTCGCAGAAATCTGCGTAAATTCCCCCCGCACCGGCACCGCACGCGTAAGGTGAGAAGAAAGAAGAAGAAAGAGAACGAAGGTGCAGGTCTAGCAGGACACGTGAGATGGAGAAGTTTAAAAAGGAGAAAGCAATGGTCCGGCTGGTGTTCTGCCTGCCCTTTAGAGCTAACCGGGAAGTGGATTGAGGGGTACCTAGATCTCACTCGCGCGATAGCCGAGGTCGAAGGGGGAGGGAAGAGTGTGGTAGGGAGCAGGGTTGGGTAGCGCTTCTGTTTCCTCACGGGCGCACAGCCAGTCGGCACTAGAGACTAGGGTTGCGGCGTAGGTGAGCCAACCTCGGCACCTACCCAGAATTGGTAAATAATGTGGAAAGAGATGATCCGTGGGATTTGCTGGTCATGAATAGGGATGCAAATGGTAACCTGGTTATTCGACCAACCGTAGTTTATAGGTCAATCAATAGTCTTCTAAACCAATATATATATAGCAAATGAGTTATTGAATACAATTTTTTTTACAATCAAATACATATGATATACTGAGAATCTGATTATTCGATCGATTACTATCTTATAAGATAATTTTTTTAAATCGATAATATAACGGATACAGTCACACATCTACGTTAATGAATCTTTAAAAAAACTACCACAGAGAGAAGATATTAATACCCTCACATAAGGCATGAAATTAGTTTTTTGTGCGAATCAGATTGAGCTATGACCGTGCCACGTGCATATGCATGGGTGATTGAGATATGCACCAAACTCTCTGCTGCCCCACGTCGTCCGTTGTTGGTCTCTGTTTCTAGAAAAAGTAAACAGAAGGATTCCTGTAAACAGGACAAGCAGTCTGATAATGCTATTACGTGTGGCACGGAGATTCCAGCTGCCCGTAAGTGGATGGTAGCGCGATGTTGACAAGTTTTGTCTGAATGTGGGTGATTTAAAAAAACGCCAGTCGTTTCTTCTGCAAGATCATGACTTGCAAGCTGATTACTCCGTGGGAACTAATAACAGCCACTGTTTGTTCGTCTCTCCTGCTTTCAGATGTGTCAAGACTGTATTACTGATCCTCAGCTAATGACCTAATAGTAACGGTACCTGTTATTACCATAACAACAATGACGTCGATTATATAAAATTCTACGACAATGAGGTCGGTTATTTAAAAGAGTTAGAAGCCTTCAAATATAGTAAACTAGTCCTAAACCCGTGCGATGCACGGTATTTTATTTTAAAATTTTTAAATTTAACTTTAAGCTAACAGAATGATATTGATTTAATAATTTTTATACTCACAAAAAAATAAAATATCTATTAATTTATGCATAACACTTATCTTGAAATTAAAAATATAAACAATCACACTGTTAAGTAATTTTTTTTAAAATATAATTCAACTATAAATATAATTCGTTCAAGACCATATTCATAAAATTCTTCAAGAAAAACACCTTCCTCTCCATCCTGTTGATATCATAAAATATATTAAATAGTTATTTAAATTTTCTCATTTAATATTTAAGTACAAATACTCTTGGTATAACAAAACATTCTTAATCATTGTATTATAAAAAGCTATAATTATATATTATATTATAATGGGATATATATTTGATATAAATTATTTTTGGAAACATAAATTAACTTTTTTAAAATACAAATATTGATGAAACATTAGCATTAAAAAATTAAAATGACAAAGTAATAGTTTAGTATACAAATTCTAATTTAATTTGATATAATAATTTTTAATAATAAATTCCTTACTTCAAATACAACTACTCTTATACAAATACATGCATTGATGATGAGATTTATAGGAAAACATCATTTCCTTTAAAAAAATTTGTGCCATAATCTATTACATTGTCAAAAGTTAAACTATTTCGATACATGATTGTAAGAAATAAAGTAATAGGCATAAGAATTTTGATAGAACATTAAAATATCACTAAAAAACAACTCATACATAAAATCAAACTGATAACTCATACATATTCGAATGTCTAACAATTGAAAGAAATATACAGGGGACACGTCATCAATTGAAAGAATTGAGAGAAAATACTAAAACGTGAGAAGAAGAATGTGCAGTGCGAACTACAAAGTAAATAACCTGAGAATGTGACGAAGAAGAAAGTATGTGATAGCTCATGTCCTAAGATCTCCAAGTAGGAAGAGAAGGACAACGCAGAGCAACATAGTGTTTGTGTAAGGATTGAGGTTTCGGATCCGATTATCGAGTCAGTTTTGGAGTCGGATCCCTCGGTTTGGGTCTTTGCGGCGCTAGGGCATGTGTTTTCTTTCGCGTCGAGCTTGCTCGACGTGATTCAAACGGCGTCCAGCAATGTGGACGTGTTTAGGCTGTGCCACGTGGGCTGGCTTTGGGTCGCGAGAGTACGGCTCTGGTCTTATCGTCTGAATGGCGTTTTGTATGGATGACGTCATTTAGAGTACGACCCTGGTATGTCAGAGTACGGCCCGGTCTTGTCATCTGAATAACGTTAGGTTTGGACGACGCGTTTTTCCCAGTTTCTATTTGACCCCGCGAACCCTCCCTCCTTTCCCTCATTCTCTCCTTTCTCTTCTCTCTCCTCTCTTCCCTCCGACCTCCGGCACCCTTTCCCCCTCTCCTTCATCTCCTCTCCCCATTCCTCCTCTCCCTCCACTCCAGTAACCTCCCAACTTCTACCACTTCCTCTGCGGCGCATTTCTTTCCGGACAGTGGCCGACGTCCCGGTGGAGTAACGGCGTCCACGGCGGTACCGGCGGCGGCGTGTGGCGAGGCGGGTTGGCAATTTGGAGCTAAGAGGAGTTCAAGTAACCTGTAGAATGACGATCCCCGTTGTATTTCGTTTAAAACCATGTTTTTTTCCCGCTTTGGAGCATGTTTAAGGGGTCTTTTTAGGGTGAAAACATTAATTGCATGAAATAAGAAATTTGGGATTTTTAATGGGTATTTAGGTTCTTCTCCTCCTCCTCCACTTTGTAGTATTTTTATACGATTTAGGGAGGAAATCCCACCATGTGAATGGGGAGATGGCGGAGGAAGAACCTATCTGTGAGGGTTAAATGGCGTCGGGGGACAGCCACGCTTTGTAGAAAGGCAGCTTCCACCCGCGACGTGATTTAACCCAAATAACAGATTCTGTCTCTGGACTGATGAGCGTCCAGAGACAGCGACGCCTTTTAAACGGCGACCCTTTTGAACGACGCGATTTAGGCCATATTCTGAGGCTCATTTTCACATGAACCAGTTTTGGAGGCTTGAATGACGTCGGCCTTGGGCGACGCGATTCAAGACAGAATATCATTAATTCCTACAATTAACATGTGTTTACATTGATAGATAGTTTGGTTAATTGCATGCTTGAAATCATGCTTAAGGACGATGATTTCTACGTGATCGGGTCGCACCGTGTTGCATTTTGTACGATCGTGGACCTAGAGTGACAGTTGTTAGCACTTAGGCAACTTGTGTCGGTGTGGGAGTGACACGGCGCCGGCGTGGGAGTGGTAGGGTGACGCCTAGAGAGAGGGTCACCTGGTGTAGCCCGGGGTATAGCTAGTACCGGTGTGGGAGTAGTACATTCGGAGTGTCACTCGTGTTGGGGGAAGCATGACCACCTTGAGCCGTGTCAGGCCGGAGTAGCCAGTGTGCTATCCGAGGGGTTGTTGTTTGGTCTCAGCGGGTCAGTGTTTTCCGCGTTCGGCCGTGACTTATGTGTTTAGCCTAGACGCTAGTTGTGGACCTTGTAGTAGTTTCATAATCATACATGTTACAGTTATAAATGCGTATGTTTTATATCGAAATTGTGTTACTGCTTTATTTAAATTGCCTATATTTGTATACTGCACTTGTGGGTGCGTGAGTGGGCTGTGGGGATCGAAGGATCCCTACTGAGTCTTTTCGATGAGACTCACCACTGCGGTTTTCAGGTGAGCGTTCCAGACAGGCGTAGCGAGGAGAGTGCTGCCTTGGGTTGCGCGTCAGCAGCTGCTGTTCCGGGATATGCCCCGATGTAGTTGTTATTTTATTTTCTGGCATGTACGCTTAATTATTTCTTTTCAGTTGGAGTATGTAATTATTTGCTGAGTCGAGTCGCATTGTAATAATTTTTAATTCTTGCACTTCCTTTTCAATTCGATGCGATGTGAATGTTTAGTTTAGTTTATCATTTATTTTCCAGACTTATCGAGATCCTGGTTTGGCTCCAAATTTAATGATTTGGTACCCATTTAATAATCGAATCCCCGATTATAGGGTGGCGGGTCGTTACAGTTGGTATCAGAGCGTTCGGTCTGGCAAATAGATGAATAACTAGGTTAAATATTGTAATTTCGACAAATAATTACATAATCCCGTACAGGCATGGCGGTAGTGTAGGTTTTAGGATTCTAATTAGAACTTTTCGATTTTTGTGATTGTAGGCGATTAGATGTCTCCTAGGAAGAGGATGCTAGTTATTAGAGAGCGGGGAGATGTCCCTAGTGGATTTGAGGCTGGTAGGCCGAATATGGAGCATTCATGGAGGCTATGATGGACATGATGGCTAGATACCAGACTCGAGACCCTAGTGAGAGTTCTAGTACTCGGGGAGGGCCTTCAGCTGCTTTGGAGATATTCCTGAAGCTGAAGCTGCCTCATTTTACCGGTCGTCCCGACCCTGATGAAGTTGTTCATTGGTTGAGGGAATTGGAGAAGACTTTTGATACCATGGATTGTGCGGCAGTTGAGAGGACTGATGGATATAGGTGTCCTCTAAGCCAATCATAAAGTACCTATTTCAATCTGGTTCATTAATCAATGGCATTAAATTCATTATGTAGATTGGCATATTTATATTTGCGCATAATGAAGTCCATGAATATGTGCAATAGTCATCAGATTATGATGAGATCATAATAATGAGACTGATGACTTATAAACACATATTCTCAATTGTTCCTAGTCGTAAGATGTTTAAGAAGGACATCAAACATCCGGTTAGACTAGTACAAGTTATTCCAGCTTATATGATGAGGGTGACTGATCTCGTTAGTTACTAGTTGTGAGTGCTTAAAATGATTGTGTGATTATCATGAAAAATCTATGTTGTTTAGGTGCAAAATAAACCTACTAAAAAGAAACTACGTGAAGTGATCGCCAGAAACTTTTGACTTAAAAGTTCCAAAAGAATGTTTTGATCGCCTACCTGTTTAAACGCAGAAGATATTGAGTCCTTGATTCCTCCTCTTCAGCCGGCTGAAGAAAGAGAGCCCTTCATTTTCTTTTGTTCTTGCTGTTGAGGTTGAAGTTGAGGATCGTCCAGAGTTCTGGTGATTTGCTTGATTTCCTTCCTTTGATTCTCCTTTTTGCAGCTTGTAATAAATATAAAAAAGAAGAATGAAGAAATGATGATGAGAACTTAAGCAAAGGTAGTATACATTCTAATCAAAGTTTTAAACATGCAACTAAACAGCAAACTTACTTGTTGGGATGTCTTTTGAAACCCCTTAATCAAATAGGTTTTGGAAAATGATGTTGTGGTGTGTGTGTTGCATGGAGTGATAATGAAGAATGCAAGATTAATGAAATGAAAATGCAGAAACGAATTGAAAAACTTATGCTGAATTGATGAAGCTTTGAATTGGATGAAGAATGGACGTCGACTTCTGGAAACAGCAGTGCTTCGGCGTTAGGACGTCGTTGCTTCAATTTTCAATCACTAACTCTGATTCTAACTTCTCTTTTTTTTTAACTTTCAAGATGCAAGGTATTTATAGACTTCTTCTGCGTCCGTGGATTTACATGGAAAAACTTGGGATTTATCCATCTTAACCAACAGATAAATACAGATTAATTCATATTCATCTGTAATTATCTAAAACGCGTCCAGAATGGCTGACGCCTTTCAGATTAATTAAGATAAGGATAAACATCCGGGAAAAATTATCTTTATCTATATTAGGTAAAACGCGTCTACCTATATAGACGTTTTTTACACTAATTAAGATAAGGATAAACATCCGGAAGAGAAGTTGAAATAGCTTATGAAACCTAAAACGCGTCATGATCTATAGACGCCTTTTAGCTAATTAATCAACTGATTAAAATTCAAATTTAATCGCTAAAATAAGAACAAATTCTAAATGGCATCCATACATGTAGACGTCTTTTAGACTTGTTCATATTTTAACTAAAATTTGAGTTAAAATCAATTTAATTGATTAACTTAAACATGTCTGTTAAACCCGACACTCAAAAAGACCAATAAAAATTAATCAATGATTAAATGTCAGACCATTCTGAGACATTATTATATGATATGAAATTTACTCGAAATGATGTCAAAATTAGCGTGTCTACACTAGTGTGGAGACACAATCGTAAACCTGTAGGTACTCATTGAGGAATGAGTTCACTGAACTGATCCGACATGAATCGCCGAATGGTAATTTACCTAACTGTCAATCAGCTTGATTCATCGTCACAGTGGCGTGGTTGATCCTTGGACTTGAGACACCAAAGACACCTTGTCGGTGGACTTCTGGACTTTGACCTTGACCTACGAATCCCTATCCACGGGATCTCTAATAGTCAAGGATCGGGTCCAGCGGAAGACCTTCGAAGGTTATTGTGTGTTCAATAAATGATCGTTCGCTCTCAGGTAACTGGAGAGAGAATGCTCTAGAATAGATGCGCAGGAGTCTCTGGCCAGAGCAGAAACAATATCAGAAAATAGGTTTTCGGATATTGCAAAGCGGAGTCTGATTCAAGTGAGTTGACCATCTAGGGTTCGACAGTTGACCATACCTTAGGTTAACTCGAGAGCATTGTGCAAACGAAGGATTATAGCCACGTGGTAACTGTGGACGGACAGGTTCCATGAGTGGGTTGTTGAACCCCATTGCCTTTCGGGATCATGCGGTGTTGCTTGGCACCCAACTTGATCAGAAGACTGACCGAATTTACATGCGATGTTAATTCGGTTAAGTAATTAGTTAATATTTAGATATTAATTAATTACAATAAGTCAATAACTAGTTATTGGACTTAACGGGCTGAAAACCGGACTGGTAAATGGGCCTAGAGGGTCACACGCAATAAGATTCTCAGTCGGTGGTACATAAGTGGGATTTAGATTAACTCGAGGACTTTTGTAAAAAGTCGCGCCGACTTAATATATATACGCGCTATTGAGAAACCCTGGGCCAAGCTCCAGGATTTCCCTTGCTGGCTGTCATCCCCCCTTTCTCTCTCCTCCTCTAGGCGTCCCGTTTGAGGCGCCAGAACAGTTCCTGTCTCCGCCGCGTGTGATTCCCGAAAGTCGGGAATTCCCGTCGGCGGGATTTCAGCAATCGTTGTGGCGACGGATCTTCAGCGAGCGAGCTGAAACGGACGAGGGATCGAGGACGAACTACGGCGGAGGATCGCGTGGATACCGCTGGAGGCCGGACGCTTGTGCGGCTCGCGACATCGCCTCGACGGAACCGAGACGGAAGCGGATTCGAATCCGCACACGGTAATCGAATTACTTCTCGTTGTTTTCGGTTTTAGTTTTTCGTTCCGATTTAAATCAGATCAGCGGGCATCGGGTGGGATTAATTTTGTTCTTCGTTTCCGCTGCGTTCTTCGCGTCCCGGCCGGATCCCAACAAGGACTCCGTTGGCTACTTTCATGTTGAAGGATGATGCCTACGATTGATGGACCACTTTGAAGAGTTTGTCATATGCGGATAGGAATCTCAGGGAGATTCCATGGGAGACATTTGTGAAGGAATTTAATGCACAATACTTCCCTAGGTATGTCCAGAAGGCCAAGGAGAGGGAATTTATGGAGTTGACCCAAGGAAGCATGACATTGCTTGAATACCAAATGAAGTTTGTTTCGCTTGGGAGGTTCGTGCCTTTTATTTCAGGAGACGAGGAGCGCCGGACTGAGAGGTTTGTGGATGGACTGAGGTCCAATTTGAGGAATTTTGTGGCATCACACTATTGTACAGATTTGGCATCGGCGATTAGGTGTGCCGTAGCAGTAGAGACACAGCATGATCAGTCAGCTCGGGAGAGGGGACTGACTACTCAGGGACCAGTTCATGGCAGGGGAAAGACAGCAGCAGCAGCAGTAGCAGCTCCTTCGTCCGGATCATGATCGTCTTCACTCGGCTCCAGATTTAGGAGGTTCTTTCGAGGCGGTGGCAACAACAGCAGCGACAGCAGTGGTACTAGCAGACCCAGGCAGAGCCAGCAGAGTCAGTCGGTGTCCAGTACTCAGCAGGAGGCAGCTCAGAGGCTTCTGGCAGCCTGTCGACATTGCGATGGTACTCACGGTGGGACTCACTGTCCTACATTTTCTGGGAGGTGTTACACTTGTGGCCAGCAGGGCTATTTGGCGAAGTATTGCCCGCAGGGGCATGGTCAGGGGCAGGGGCCAGGTGACCAGAAGAAGCCGAGGACCCAAGAGAGAGTTCTAGCTATCACCAGGAAGGAGGCTCGTGCGTCCAACTTGGTGGAAGGTATACTTTCTGTCCTTGGGAACTCTACGCATGTGTTGATTGATTCAGATACTTCACATTCTTTTGTTTCTGAGCAGTTCGTAAATATTCTTTCTGCACCCGTTGATGAGATATCTGATGATCTGATGGTAGAGGTTCCTTCTGGGGATTTCATGTTGCCTTATAACTGTTTGAGTGAGGTTCCCTTGACCATTGAGGGTCATGAGTTACCTGCCCAGTTAGTTGTGCTTGCCATTCGCGACTTTGATGTCATCTTGGGCATGGACTGGTTGGAGGCTTATTATGCCAAGGAGGGCTGCCACAGGAAGAGGGTGCGTTTCTTTGTTCCGGACATCCCGACCTTCTACTTCCAAGGTATTAGGCTCTCTTCTCGTTGTATTCTTATTTCTGTCTTTAAGGCCCAGAGGTTGCTTGTTGGTGGCTGTGAGACTTTCCTTGCCTCTGTTGTTGTAGCTGGTGTTAGTAGTAGTTCCAGTCCTTGGGAGGTACCTGTAGTTTGTGACTTTGTTGATGTGTTTCTTGAGGAGTTGTCTGGCCTTCCTCCTCAGCGAGAGGTTGAGTTTACTATTGAGCTTGCACCGGGTACGACGCCCTTGTCTAAGGCCCCGTATCGGATGGCTCCGGATGAACTCGCTGAGTTGAAGGCGCAGTTGCAGGAATTGCTGGATAAGAGTTTTATTCATCCCAGTATTTCTCCGTGGGGTGCTCCAGTTCTATTTGTTAGGAAGAAGGATGGTTCTCTGAGATTGTGTATTGATTATAGACAGTTGAACTAGGTGACGGTAAAGAACAAGTACCCACTTCCGAGGATCGATGATCTGATGGATCAGTTGCAGTCTGCGAAGGTGTTTTCAAAGATTGACTTGAGATCATGGTATTATCAGATGAGGATCCGTGAGGTTGATGTTAGTAAAACGGCCTTTAGGACTCGGTATGGACATTATGAGTTTTTAGTTATGCCTTTTGGCTTGACCAATGCTCCGGCGGTTTTTATGGATTTGATGAACCGGGTCTTCAGGACCTACCTAGATCAGTTTGTGGTGGTATTTGTAGATGATATTTTGGTATACTCTTCTTCTGAGGAAGAGCATGCCACACATCTTCAGGTGATATTGCAGGTTCTGAGAGAGCACCAACTCTATGCCAAGTTTAGTAAGTATGAATTCTGGCTAAATAAGGTGCACTTCCTGGGGCATTTCATTTCTGGAGATGGCATTGCAGTGGATCCAGCCAAGATTGAGGCAGTGATGGACTGGAGTAGACCGACAACAGTAACTGAGATCAAGAGCTTCTTTGGGTTAGCAAGATATTACAGACGGTTTGTCCAGGATTTTTCTTCGATAGCGACCCCCTTCTCAAGGTTGACTCGTAAGGGAGCTCGTTTCGTGTGGACTGAGGAGTGTGAGCAGAGGTTCATTGAGTTGAAGACTCGCCTCACTTCGGCTCCAGTGCTGGTGCTTCCATCAGGCTCCGGTGGATTTGTGGTTTACTCATATGCATCTCGTCGAGGTTTGGGTGCGGTTCTAATGTAGCATGGTAAGGTCGTGACTTATGCTTCTAGGCAGCTGAAGAAGTATGAGAAGAATTATCCCACTCATGACTTAGAGTTGGCAACTGTGTATTTGCACTGAAGATCTGGCGACACTATTTGTATGGAGAGAAATTTCAGGTTTTTACCGATCACAAGAGCCTGAAGTATGTATTCACGCAGAAGGATCTGAACTTGAGGCAGCGCATGTGGATGGAGTTCATCAAAGATTATGATCTCGACCTTTCTTATCATCCGGGTAAGACTAATGTGGTGGCAGACGCTTTGAGTCGGAAGACGGTCGTGTCATATCTCATGGTTCAAGAATGGAGGTTATATGAGCAGGTGGTGGAATCTTCCTTTAGGATTCCGCGAGAGGCTGACAGAGCCGTGTTGGCCAGCTTAATTGTGAGGCCAGCAGTGTACCATGCCGTAATCGAGGCTCAGAGGGCAGATGCACAGTTACCGCAGGTTCTCCAGATACCAGAGGTGGAGTTGTGGGATGATGGTACAGTCAGATTTAGAGGCAGACTCTATGTCCCAGCCGAGGAAGACATGCGCAGGAGTGTCCTGGATGACGCGCACCGTTCTAGATATGCATTGCATCCCGGAACGACTAAGATGTATCATTATTTGAGGAGGCACTTTTGGTGGCCTGGTATGAAGAGGGACGTGGCTGATTATGTGGCAAGGTGCCTAACTTGTCAGCAGGTTAAGGTAAAACACCAGAGACCAGGAGGATTGTTGCAGCCTTTCCCGATCCCGGAATGGAAATGGGAACACGTGACTATGAACTTTGTGATGGGCTAACCTGTGTCCCCTGGCAGAAGAGACGCGATATGGGTCATTGTTGATCGATTGACCAAGTCGGCACACTTCCTGGCTATTAAGAAGGACTGGTCAGTCGGTAAGTTGGCTAAGATGTTTGTGGATCGGATCATCTCTTTGTACGGGGTGTCCTTATCCATCGTGTCAGACCGGGATCCGAGATTTACTTCTAGGTTCTGAAAGAGTTTTCAGAAGGCTTTGGGAACGCAGTTAGCCTTCAGCTCAGCTTATCATCCCGAGACTGATGGGCAGTCGGAGAGGACCATTCAGAGACTAGAGGATATGCTCAGGGCATGTTGCTTAGACTGGGGAGGTTCTTGGGAGCAGCACTTGTCTACAGTGGAGTTTGCCTACAGCAACAGTTATCATTCTAGTATCGGCATGGCGCCTTATGAGGCATTGTACGGGCAACCGTGTCGATCTCCTACGAATTGGTCTGAGATTGGCGAGAGGCAGATAGCAGGGCCAGAGTTGGTTCAGCAGTGTGCTGAGGTTGCCAGAGTAGTGCAGCAGAGGTTGACTACAGCTCAGAGCATACAGAAGAGTTATGCAGACGTCCGTAGGAGACCGCTTGAGTTTGAGGTTGGGGACCACGTGTTTCTCCGAGTCTCACCCTCCAAGGGTGTGATGAGATTCGGGAAGCGAAATAAGCTGAGTCCGTGATATATTGGGCCTTTTCCCATTCTTCATCGAATTGGGGAAACGACGTATCAGCTAGCCTTGCCGTGAGGTAAGCAGGAGTGCACGATGTGTTCCATGTTTCTTTGCTGAGGAAATATGTTCATGATCCATCTCATGTTTTGGACTTTTCAGAGTTGGAAGTCGCTGAGGACTTGTCATTTCTAGAATTTCCAGTACGTATTGAGGATCGCAGGGAACAGGTCCTTCGGAACAAGATTGTTCCTCTGGTTAAGGTGATTTAGCAGCATCGTTCCGGAGGCGAGGCTACCTGGGAGCGAGAGGATGAAATGCGAGAGCAATTTTTCTATCTTTTCTCATAAGTTCTCTGGTAAGCTTGTACCATTATTTTTTCAATCTCATTATTTTGTAGCAGGCAATTTCGGGGACGAAATTCTTTTAAGGGGGGGAGAATGTAAGGATTGAGGTTTCGGATCCGGTTATCGAGTCAGTTTCGGGGTCGGATTCCCCGGTTTGAGTCCTTGCGGGGCTAGGGCTTGTGTTTTTTTTCGCGTTGAGCTTGCGAGACACGGTTCAAATAGCGTCCAGCAATGTGGACGTATTTTAGACTGTGCCACATGGCTGCCAAGTGGGCTGGCTTTGTGTCGTGAGAGTACGGCCCTGGTCTTATCGTCTGAATGGCGTCTTGTATGAACGACGCCATTTAAAGTACGACCCTAGCATGTCAGAGTACGGTCCGGTATTGTCATCTGAATAACGTCGGACTTGGACGACGCGTTTTTCCTAGTTTCTGTTTGACCCCGCGAACCCTCCATCATTTCCCTCATTCTCTCCTTTCTCTTCTCTCTCCTCTCTTCCCTCCAACCTCCGGCATCCTTTCCCCCTCTCCTTCCTCTCCTTTCCCCATTCCTCTTCTCCCTCCACTCCAGTAACCTCCCAACTTCCACCACTACCACCACCACTTCCTCTGCGGCGCATTTCTCTCCGGACGGCGGCCGACGTCCCGGTGGAGTAACGGCATCCACGGCGGTACCGACGGCGGCGTGTGGCGAGGCAGGTTGGCGGCTTGGAGTTAGGAGGAGTTCGAGTAACCTGTAGGGTGACGATCTCCGTTGTATTTCATTTAAAATCATGTTTTTTCCCGCTTTGGAGCATGTTTAGGGGTCTTTTTGGGGTGAAAATACTAATTGCATGAAATGAGAAATTAGGAGTTTTTAATGGATATTTAGATTCTTCTCCTCCTCCTCCACTTTGTAGTGTTTTTATACAATTTGGGGGAGGAAATCCCACCCTGTGGATTGGGAGATGGCGGAGGAAGAATATGTCTGTGAGGGTTAAATGACGTCGGGGGACAACCACGCCTTTTAGAAAGGCAGCTTCCACACGCGACGCGATTTAGCCCAAATAACAGACTTTGTCTCTAGACTGATGAGCGTCCAAGGACAGCGGTGTCTTTTGAACGGCAACTTCCATGCACGACGCGTTTAAGTCAAATCACCTCGAGATCTGTCTCTGTTTCTGTCGTTATCAGACGACTAGGGACAGCGACGCCTCTTAAACGACAACCCTTTTGAACGACGCAATTTAGGTCATATTCTGAGGCCCATTTTCACATGAACCAGTTTAGGAGGCTTGAATGACGTCGGCCTTGGGCGACGTGATTCAAGACATAATCTCATTAATTCCTGCAATTAACATGTGTTTACATTGATAGATAGTTTGGTTAATTGCATACTTGAAATCATGCTTAAGGACGATGATTTCTACGTGATCGGATCGCACCGTGTTGCGTTTTGTGCGATCGTGAACCTAGAGTAACAGTTGTTAGCGCTTAGGCACCCTGTGTCGGTGTAGGAGTGGCACGGCGCCGGTGTGGGAGTGGTGGGGTGACGCTTAGAGAGAGGGTCACATGGTGTACTCCGGAGTATAGTTAGTACCGGTGTGGGAGTTGTACATTCGGAGTGTCACTCGTGCTGGGGGAAGCAGGACCACCTTGAGCCGTGTCAGACCGGAGTAGCCAATGTGCTATCCGAGGGGTTGCTGTTTGATCTCAGCGGGTCGGTGTTTTCCGCGTTCGGCCGTGACTTACGTGTTTAGGCGAGACGCTAGTTGTGGACTTTGTAGTAGTTTCAGAATCGTACATGTTACAATTATAAATGCGTGTGTTTTATATCGAAATTATGTTACTGTTTTATTTAAATTGCCTATATTTGTGTACTGCACTTGTGGGTGCGTGAGTGGGCGGTGGGGATCGAAGGATCCTTACTGAGTCTTTTCGATGAGACTCACCCCTGCAGTTTTTAGGTGAGGGTTCCAGACAGGCGTAGCGAGGAGAGTGTTGCATTGGGTTGTGCGCCAACAGTCGCTGTTCCGGGATATGTCCCGATGTAGTTGTTATTTTATTTTCTGGCATGTACGCTTAATTATTTTTTTTCAGTTTGAGTACGTAATTATTTGCTGAGTTGAGTCGCATTATAATAATTTTTAATTCTTACACTTTCTTTTCAATTCGATGTGATGTGAATGTTTAGTTTAGTTTATCATTTATTTTTCAGACTTATCGAGATTCTGGTTTGACTCTAAATTTAATGATTCTGTACCCATTTAATAATCGGATCCCCGATTATAGAATGGCGGGTCGTTACAGTTTATATTGTTAATAAGAAAGGAAAGTTGAATGGTCAGTTAACATAAATGAGATAAAAACTTTTCATTTTCCTTTCTCCTGTTCTCGGTAACACGAAATGTGAGTTAATGTTGTTATTTTATTTAAGATTTATGTTCGTACCTCTGTTGCACAGTACATCATAAGACATGTGGTTGACCAATAACTTTAAAACCTAGTATAATGAATAGCTTTCCCGCCTTCCTAGCCGTGCCTTTGAAACAACAAATTTAATGTGTGAAGTTATCTCTGCTGCACACGGTAAGATGTGTGGCATTAATAGACATTAATGTTTCATTTTCCTCCTGCTAGGCTTAGTAACATAAAGTAGCCCAGAATAGTGTTTGAGTGAAAACGCAGCACAATACAGAAAATATTAAGACGTTAGGGCTTCTTGGCATTCCCATAAGAGCGTTGGGAGCTTTAAATGTTTCATTAAAACATGTTTAATAAATAGTGTTTTCATTTAAAAAATAAAAAACGTTACGCCTTCCTAGCCGTGGTTGAGAGAATTGAATCTGGCATCATTATTAAGGAGAGAGAATTGAATCTGACGCCTTAATCCTTCTTAGCCGAGGTTGAGAGAATTGAATCTAGCGCCATTATTATTGGCGCCATTATTAAGGAGAAAGAATGGAATTTGGCGCCATTATAAGACTAAATTGAGGTTTGTTTTAAACAAATCATTTTGGCTCCATTGTTAAGGAGTTCAAAATTGTGGCGCCATTGGGTTGAGAGAAGAAAAGTGTCACGTAGAAAGGAGAGAGAAGAAACTGGTTTAGAGTAAAGTCATATTATTTAATAATACTTTTTAGAGGGAAAACAAGATAGAGTGCCACGTAACTTGAGTTTAGAACTGTGTTTTATTAGTATAGTATAGTTTTGTATCTTAAATTAACAAGTTACTTGAAAAGTATTGGTTGAATGCTTGCAAAGAATTACATAATTAAGCGTGTTTAACTGAGAATAGTAGGAAGATGCATGACCTCTCGAGAAGTTTTTGTTTTCAAAGTCGATTGCTATGAAAAAATAATAAAATAATAAAAAACATTTGATGTTTTAACATTTTGATAATATAAAAAAAATAAGAAAATTATTTGCAATGGTTTTTATCTAAGTTGTCTCTAATAGTATAATATTTAAAAAAATAAAAAAGATTATTAACAGCGACTTTTCGTAAAGTCGTTGCAAATAGTCCATTATTTGCGACGACTTTCTTATCAGCTGTCGCTAATAATCAACTATTAGCGATGGCTTTCATGTAAGTCATTGTTAATAGTCTTGGTTATTAGCGACTGTTATATTTAAGCCGTCGCAAATACTCATACTGTTAGTGACGACTTTTTGAAAATCGCTAAGCATTTGACAGGACTTTTAGCGATGACACTAGTGACCACAATTTAATCATCGTGAATACTTCTAGCGACGATTTTTTATTTAGTGATCACGAATATTTCAATTTCTACTAGTGTACAAAATAAAAAGGTCTACAATTAAAATGATTTTTTATTATGAATTTATCCATAACAATGTAAATTATGGAGATATACTTTGGAATGAGTTTTGCAGGTTTATGCGTAATTGTCTCTAAAAGATATCTATTCTTGCAAACCCTTCCTTCTATGGACTTCTAATATTTGAAATGCATCTAAAACGGGTAAAGAGTAGGAATTGTTCATTCAATGAAACTAACATGGTTTTTTCCGTTTGGGCACACTTCCTTCCCGAAATTATTTTAACACTAAGAAACCCTAAGGGGGGTCTAAAGTTCATGAAAGTTGATTCCAAAAAGGACTATAAATCTTCTAGATTTTTGATGGACCGTACTCAATTGATATATATTTATGACTGAGTCACGCCTTTGTGAAAAGATCTATAATCTTTGCAAAAAAAAATCACTTTATGCCAAGTTCAATTTTAAGAGAGATAAAATCTTTTGAACTTCATTTTTTAAATTACGGTGTATTTTTACTCACATGAGATAAAAATGAATCAATTTTTTAGTTAAAAAAATTGATGTGGAATCTAAGTCATCCTGTCCCATATGATCAGATTACACATTGATCTTCAAAATAAAATCCAGATGATGCCGTCACACCTAAGGGAACTTTCATTTTCGCATTGAGTGACTTTGGTTTAGAACCTAGTGACGTACATCAAATCTCAGGATGTTATAAAGAGTGTTGAAATTATTGAGCCATTCAACTCAAAATCTCAAGACATTGAGAAGAGTAATGATCAAGTATATTAAGCATTATTTGTTTTGTTTTGTTTTTTTTATGTGAGACTATTTTTAACATGTCTTCTCACATGCAAGTTGATTTTAAATTTTGTCACGCGGATCACAAAAAAAAACTGTCTAATTTACAATCATAGACTCTGATATCATATTCAAATTATTGAGCTATTCAATTCAAAACTTTAGTATTTGAATATTAGATTTACCCTAACTCTTGGCCACACTAATCGAGAGGATGAGATCAGATGATTCAGATCTTACCTCACTCCAACCTACATTGACCAAAGCGTGACAGAGAGACCAGCAGTATCAAGCTGACTCGCTCTCACATGCGATGGTCAATGGCAACCGAAGCAAATCTCCAAAGCCCAACCGGAGCGACTGCATCACCCACGAGTCACGAGCTGTTTCAGCTACTACGAGTGGAGAAGGACATGTGCGGAAGGGCCGCACGGTCTTCAGTCCTCCGCGGAGTCCAGCAGAATCCGGATTCCACACCCCCGCATTATTTGATAAGATGATATTTACTTTCGCACGCTCGCGGAGATAATTAACGCGAGGATACCTTATCCTTCACCGCTCACAGGGAGCCGAATCCCCAAAGGCCACGCCGCACTGCAACTTCTAGCTGTACCGTTCGAAGAGAGAGAGAGAGAGACGAGAAGTACTATGCAGAGTCGGCAGCGTGCACTCTAGTTCTGTGTGTGAGTGTGGTACGGCAGAGATACTCCGTTCGTGCGTGAGTGAAGTAGCGGAGGTGGGGATTGGTGGGGTGGGAGTGGAGGGATAACTCACCCGGTTGAAGACCATGAAGGCAAGGTCGACGTCGACGCCGTCCCCGGTGACGGTCTTGGCGTGGGTATTCCTCCGCCTCGTACAGCACCACCTCCACGCCCGCCGTGGCCAGCGCGTGCGCTGCCGCCAGCCCGCTGATCCCGGCTCCCACTACGGCCACCCGCATTATCGCAGAAATCTGCATAAGTTTCCCTTGCAGGCGCACAGCCAGTCGGCACTAGAGACCAGGGTTCCGGTCCAGTGCACTAGAGATGAGATTTGCTAGTCTTGAGTAGGGATGAATGGTAACCGATAATCCGATTATCGCACAGAGGTTAGATAACGAAATAGTCTTTAATATGTACCGCGGATGAAGTATTGGATATAACTTTTACATTGAGGATCTAATTATTCGATCGATTGCTATCTTATAGGACAATAAACGGGTAGTGTTTTTAAATCGATAATATTATAGATACTGTAAGGACTGAGACTTTGGATTTGATTATTGGGTTAGTTTCAAGTTGTCGGGATTTGATTTTGGTCTTTGCAGGGGTGATGCATAGAGTCTGAATCGCGTCCAGCAAGTAGAACGTATTTTTGAAAGGCATCTTTTATGGACAACGCGATTCAGTGTTGTGCATGTCATCCTGTGGACGTGTGCGGGGGCCATGTAAGTGAGTCTTGATATTGTCGTCTAAAAGACATCGGAGGTGGTCGACGTGAATTGTAAATAACGTTCGCGCAAGAAGAACGATTTAGACGACTTGTGCATGATTTTCACCCATCCTGTAGCACCCCCAGATTGAGCTGGGGGAACCTGGGACAGGCTTGGAGGTTTTCTCGGCACTCCACCTCCTTTCTATCATTTCTCTCCCCCTCATTCTCCCTTCTCTTCCTCTCTTTCCCTCTCTACTCCTCTTCTTCCTCCTCCACCACTCCATCACCCCTTCCTAAAGCCACTCTTCACCACCATCATCACCATCCCTACTGCAGCACCACGTTCTCTGGACGGCGGTTGACGTTTCGACGGAGTTGCGATGTTCATGGCGGCACTGACATCAACTTGACGGTGTGATGGTTTGGTGGCGAGAAGGTAGAGCTTGGTGACTTGTCGACATCGCGATGACGCTTTCACGGCGAGGAGACTCCATGAAGAGTTAAGAGGAACTCAAATAACCAGTAGGATGATAATCGTCGTGCAAGTTTCGATCAGATAATCTTTTGAATTTTTGGTGACTTTATGTAGAAGATCATGATTAGGGTCTTTTCTCCTATCATATTTATTACTAGTTTAGCCATGATCTCATGCTAAATATGGTTATAGAGTAAATTATGTAATTTCTTGTTAATTAAATTGTCCTGTTGTGTTGAGATTTTTGGGTGGATTGTGAGCATAATTGTGGTGATTTTCTCATAGTGATAATCATATTTTTACGGATTTTAGAAATGTCATGTATGGGAGGTGTTGTGGTTTGGAGAAATCAAGAAAAATCCTTAGGTGAACTGATCTCGGGCGTTAAATCGTGTCCACGCAGGCCAACACAATTTGAGAAATGCATCTGCCTAGGTCGACAGGATTATGGCCAGTTTCAATGAAATCGAGGCTCCTTAATTTCTACATAACTAGTTTTTAGACGTTGAATCACGTCCACGCAGGTGGACGCGATTTGCAAAATAAGTTCACCTAGGTCAACTTGATTTAGACCTGATCCCCTCTTACTTTATGCATCTATAGAGTGTAACTTATATTTACATTGAGTTAATTTTTCTATAAATTATGTAAATTAAATTCTCGTATAATGTTAAATAAATTCATTAATGCATGCTTGAAATCATATCTTGGGGTAGAATTCTTCACGTACTTTGATTTGCATGTTTTGTGCCTATGTAGTTGTAGACCTTGAGTGACAGTTTGGTTAGCTTTTTACACCCTGTATCAGTGTAAGAGTGGCTCAGTGTCGGTATAGGGGAAGACACGGTGGTGCCTATGAGGCGAGGGCCACCGGATGTATTCCAGAGTAGTAGTCAGTACCGATATGAGAGTGGCACATTTCAAAGTTTCGTCATTCGTGACTGGACGGAGGCAAAACTACCCAGAAATTGATAGGTTGAAGTAGCATGTGTGTTATCCGAGGAGTTGCTGCTCCGTTTTAGTATGTCGGTGTTTGTTGTCTCACTTTGTAGTTTTTTTAGTATTTTATTGCAGATACGTAAATTTTGATAATTGTTTCTTTGTGCATATTTCGCTCTATCTAAACGCGTTCGCCTAGGTCAATGTGATTCAGGCAAGTTTCAGTGAAACTGAGACCCCTTAATTTTTAGAGAACTAGTTTTTGGACGGTGAATCGCATCCACATAAGTCGACGCGATTTGCAAAATGCGTCCGCCTTCAGGCCCGAGTCTCTCTTATTTTCTACATCTGTAAAGTGTAACTTATGTTGATATTGAGTTAATTTCTTTATAAATTATGTAAATAAGATTACTATATAATGTTAAATAAATTCGTTAATGTATGTTTGAAATCATAAGTTGGGGCGGGGTTCTTCACGTACTTGGATTCGCATGTTTTGTGTCTATGTAGTTGTGGACTTTGAATGACAGTTTGGTTAGTTTTTTACACCCTGTGTCAGTATGAGAGTAGTACAGTGTCGTTGTGGGGGAGACACGGTAGTACCTAAGAAGCAAAGGCCACCTGGTGTAATTCGAGGTATTAGTTAGCGCTAGTATAGGAGTGTCACATTTCGGAGCTTCATCACTCGTCGCTGGATGAAAGCAAAACCACCTAGAGTCTGATAGGCCAAAATAGCCTGTGTACTATCTGAGAGATTGCTATTCTGTTGCAGCGGGGGTCGATGTTTGATGTTTGACCTTGCAATTTCTTGAGTATTTTATTGCAAATACGTAAATTTTGCTTATTGTTTCTTTGTGCATATTTCAGGTCTATCACTTTGTTGTGGTTGTACTTGTGGAAGGTGGGGATCGCGGGATCCGCATTGAGCCTATTCTCCAATGTGACTCAGTCTCTACGTTTTCAGGTAAGGGTTTCTGACGAGCGTAGAAGTCACAGAGTTTGTCTTGGGTTGTATGCCAACAGCTATTGGTTCGGAGTATATCCCGATATAGTTGTATCTTTTATATTTGGCCTGTATGCACTATTATTTTCCTTTCAGTTGTGAACTATGTATTTATTTACTGAATCGAGTCAGACTGTAATAATTTTTATTTCATGCACTTTCTATTTTAAAGTTTGATACGTTAGTTTTTGTTTAGCTTAGTTTATCATATATTTATCAGACTATCTTGTGATCTTGATTTGTTTCTGAATAATAATTATCTGAAACACATTTAATAATCTGATCTACGATTATAATGTGACGGGTCATTACATATACAATCACAGATCTGCCTTAAATCCACACTAAACCCAACCCGTTTGTATCCCTAGTCTTGAAAAAAAAGATATTGGAATTAAGTTGTTTTGGAGCCAAACTAACGACCCTCTCGCACTTTTCATGGTAACACTAGTACTAAGCTTTCCACAAAATATAAAAAAGAGAATTGCGAGCTTAATTTGTAGTTTGATCTTGGGTGCCTACCGAATTATTTCGCCTACCTAAAACCTAAAAGCATCTATCTATGTTTGTCTAGTGATGAAAGAGAGAGGCCCTTAGGGTCCACGTCATATCTGCCATTTAATTAAAGATACAAAGTAGTCCGAGTGCACGTCTAAAATAGATCCATAATTGTATCCGCTATGTTATTGGTTTAGAAGGACTACCATTAACTGTCCAATAAATTAATAAGCGGTCAAACAATCGAATTCTCATATGTATTCAATCTGAAAAATTTTGTATCTATTGCCTTATTCATTATACATGTTAGTTTGAAAGGATTATGCATTAGTTGACCTATAAAATAATAGTCCATCAAATAAAGGGTTATTTGTTTTAGTTTAAAACTTTGTAAATCACCGGTTTCAAACTCGCTGATTTTAAAACAAGTAAAATTTTCTTATTTTGGAATGAGCGGATATTTGTTTGGTTATTTGTAAAACAAAACAAGAGGGATGCCTCAATCTTTTTGTTTTGGTTTACAGTGAGTCTTTGCTGTAAATTAAAACAAGGGAATTAGGCTGTTAAGTGGACAGGCAAGGTTCGAACATGACTTTGCTTTACATTATTTTACATCATCTCAAACAACTGAAAATACTGTAAATTGTAAAAATTATTTCAAATTACACTATTTTATGTCAAAACAAACAACCGCTAAGTGGGCTGTCAGTTATCATTCACATCCCCACTGCTAATGAATCCACAATTTAGACAGCAGTGAGAAAGAAGGTCCGATAGAGTAGCACTGGTTGGCGAGTAATTCTTACTGTGATCTTCAAGATGTGGTAATAGCGCACCAATTAAAAACCAATCATCAAATTAAAATTTTACTTGAATTCTACCTCTTCATTATCTAATCTTTAAGTAAGTAAATTATTGAAGAAAAATAAATCGCATCCTAGGCCATCCAATGACCACATAGCTGCGCGTGCATGCAGCAAAATAATACTCGCTGTTGGTTGGTTGGCAACTTGCCCCAAGAGCGTCCAGGCAATGCTGTTCCGGCAGCTGGCAACTGGACAGCGATTTTATCAAATTCTTCGGCGGCGCGAATTAAGAGGAAGTGATCTGACGTAAGAGGCCCAAAGCAGAAAGAGGACGGATGTCCGAGTTCAACGTGATAACAAATGAGTGGGACCTGCGCAGTTCAAACTTTATTTTTTTATTTTTTAAGGTCAGTTTTATTGTGTTCAACATATCTGTATAATTAAATTTTTCTTCGAACAATCTAAAAAAATTTAAAATAAAAAACATATTGTTCATCAATTTGATTTTTAATTTTAAAAAAATTTAAATCTTCATATAAAAATTTACCATAAAATAAAATAAAAAAATTAAATACTCCATACAGTGCAACAACAAATGGGATGAAGCAAATATAACTCATAACAAATTAAACGAATCTGCAGCTGGAAAAAAAAGAACAAGCATGGGACACTGCTGGCGATGGCCATCGCCAAATCCAGAGTCGCATTATTAATTAATTGGGCTTTAATACGGTCGGAAGGGTTGGAATACTTTTTTATTCTTTGAAGTGTCAGAAGACTCAGAAGTACTCAGACCTCATTCTTTAATAAATCATGGTTATTCTTTAGTAGGGACACAAAAGCCTTACTACCATGCGTATTTCGTCGTACGTTCTGTACTTTTTATGCACACTGCTGAGTGCTGCAGACGGCCTGGTCTTTACTTTTTATTTTTAAACTTTTGTAAATTATCATAGTACGTACATACTTCTTACTGTTACATATTGTTAAAGAAAGTCTTGAAATTTTTAGAAAGATTGTAATTATATTTTTCCATTAAAGTGACACGAACTCCAGCAAAATATATATGTTAGAAAGATTTCATGAATTCATTTAAACTCAAGTGTATATATGTAAAATTTTAGTAAATTCAAAGACATACATGCAAAAGTATTTGAATCGTTTTGAGATATTTAATTGGGGTTGATGACATTTTGATAAAAAAGATATATGTTGCGGTCGAAAACTGGTCAGGTGATGATGACCATCCGATTCGATCTCTGACCATGCGAATGAGGCAAGGATCTAGAAGAGGGAAGAAGGCAATCAAGGGCCTCCTGTCTAAGTGGGAGAAAGTCCCTTTGATACCTAAGTTAGATCTTTGTGAGAGAAGGAGCCTATAAGGCTAGGGTATAAGGCTAGGGTTTTCCTGGGTGCAAGATTGTGTTCCTCTTTCTGGTGATGGGTCTTCATATAGGACTAGTAGGAGACATTGGAGGATCATCTAGCAACGACCAGCTGGTGGCCCCATGATTTGGGCCCCATGATTGAGTGGATCATAGACCTCCAGGTTAGAAGATACGATCCGCTCTCTTTATGAGAGGCAGAGATCGTGGGGACAGGCCTTAAGTGGACAATTACCATATGTGGATTCGGACTTCCCGCTTTGGTGGCGAGAAGTTTGAAACTCTGTCAGAGACCCCATCTGAAAGGGAGGTAGTCCTAGGTTTTCGCATAAGGTAAGATTCCCCCAAAACCCAACTCCTCTCGGGAAGTTAGTTCTCTCAGGAGATATACAGAGTGATCTCTTTGGCCTCCAGCATGGTGTCGAGGAACTAAAATTGTTGTCAATCTCTTGCCTTGTTGGGAGGGAGGGAGCTGATCGGGGCTCGTGCCCCGAGAGAGACGATGACCTCCTGAGTGACCTGCCTTCTCTAGAAGTTACTCGATCGGATTCCATGTAGTCCCTGAGAGCTTGGTAGTTAGACGGCCCGCGTAAGTCTATGTCTCAGGTTTGTTGTTAAGTCCAATGCTACGCCTCTGATCTAATTCAGTCATTTAGACTCATCTCGAATTCAAACTACGTAACTATAGAACTAAGTAACATACAAAACGGATAGAAATGATGAGAGACAAATAACCAAAGCAATAAATATGTCATTTACCATCAAAATAATTTAATAGGATTTTCATTATCAATACCATAATTCTACAAAAGTATTACATTAATACTACGATCTCAAGTATACTAAATATCTATATGAAATAAAATCACTCAACGTACTATAGAAATGAAATATATATATATATATATATATATATATATATATATATATATATATATATATATCTTCCAATCCCTACTACATCAATCTTCTAAGCAAATAAGCAAATCTACTTAGATAATAGCGGAAGTCTTGTAATTCAAATATTTTCACCAAGTCAAAAGTCTAACCCCTCCTTTTCATGAGATTCTAAAAATGTTAATAAGATTTATAAATACAACTACTCAGTAGGAAATCAAACTCATCAAATGCTAAATAATATAATAATTAAAATCAATTAATAACTAACTAATCATGATTTACAATTATACGTATCTCTCAAATAAGAACACGATACAAAACATGGTCAGATATAAGAATATCAAATCAAATGTATTTTCTAATCGCATGAATAAATTATCTAACATATAACATATATGACATGATCGAACTCATATCAGATATATTAATTTTTACTAGACATCATCAGAATGTATAACATATCGAACAAAATATATAAAAAATGTCAAATTGTCAGGACGTTACGTGTCGCCGTATCCTGAGTATATGTCATAGCAAATAACAAGTATCAAGATGCAGTAGTTTATCAAATCAGACTCATATCATAGATCATAGGGTTATGATAGATTCATATGATTTCAAAAAAATAGTTAATCAAGATGATCAAATGATTCATATGACTAAGTTGAATTCAAATAAACATATCAGAACAAAAATTTAATATTTGTGTCTCAATCAAATATATCCAATCACATCATAATGGACATAAACTTAAACTACAACATAAGAAGACAAACAAAACAAATATCAAAACATCTAGGCAAATGATGCAGAGGTCTTGGTAATTGCGCATAACCAGATAGTCTAAGTCCTACCAAACTTCAAATCATCATGGCGTTACGTATCGTCGTCATCTAGTTTAACTAGTCATAAATAAGGATTCTACCTGTTTACCCTTGAGTTTCAAACAAAAATACTCTATCCAACATAGATGTTTATAATGGAGTCGAACCAAATATTTCCTTAAGATGGTAATACTCAAACAAAATTAACTAATTATAACACAATCAGATTAACAAAGATCAAATAATACAAAAAACATACATCTGGAATTTGACTTGACAAAGTACTCAATATAATTACAAGTCAAAATACATGTTTTTATATATAAAATAACCACTTAAACAACCAACATGGTAATATAGATGACTAATTAGATCAAAACTGATGCCAATAGGTTATTGGACAAAAGAATATGCTCCAGGATTATTCTCAGAATTTTTATAATAACACATGTATTTTTTGCCTATTAAAATTAATTTTTAGAGCTAAAGAATTAATAATAAGTCCGAAAATAGCAAGCAGATTGAAAAATTGATCAAACTTATTGAACATATCCAAAAGGTCAAAAATTATGTACACAAAATTTCATGTAATTCAAATATCAAATGAATGATTTAGAACATCAAATGACATATAAAGAACTTAAGTCTAATTGAGCCAATCGAATAAATAACACAATAATAGGCAAATAAAATTTAAAAAATTATAAAATTTATCAAAAAGTAAAACAAGTCAAAATCAAAGTGTGGTCGAAAGTTTAAGTCAATTGACCAAGGAACTAAGGAGTTCTGGCTAATCTAAATTCAATTTGGAAATTGGTCACAAGTTCTAAAAATCATAGCTAAAGACCCTTAAAGCCATAAGCTAAAGATCCTCCTAACCGTAGTTAAAGGCTTATTACTTCTTAATCTTTGAATAAAAATTATGTCAGAAATAATGGACGCATTTTTAAATCGCGTTAGGTCAAAGAGACACATTGTAATAGGCGTCCTCTCAGGCAGGCATACAAATTTCAAAACTTGCACATTTCATGAATTTGACTAATAACTGATGAACAAAGTGAGAATTGAGATCATATATGGATAAAATATTGTTCGAAAAATCACATTTCGTTGCTTTTGAAAATCAAAACAAAATTCTATATTATACAAAATATCATTAAATGGATTTTCATATCCTACCTCTTCTAGAACATGAAGAACACATCTTCAATCCTTTTCTAATTAATCACTTAAGCTCTAGCCATGAAATCTACTTGTTCCAGGACTTCCTTTACGTCTTCTAATCATCTAATAACACAATCTATGTGTTAGAATCAATCCCCCGAAAGAAATAAATCAAAATGTCTTCTAGTTTTTCTCAAGAATACTATGCTCTTATGTTGAGAGTTTAAGTACAACTCTAGAAGTTTTAGCACAAATTCAAAAAATAAAGCTCTCCATGGCCTAAGTGGGGACTTGATTAGAGATTGGGGCGGAGGGAATGATGGGTTCAGAAGAGCTTAAGGAAGCCTTCCCTTAAAGAATGGCCTGGATTGACTCAAGTGCAGAGACCTTTCAGAATACCCAATTCCACATGGGTGGTGAGGACTCCAAGAGCGGAGACCAAGCTAGAGGTAGGATTGAGAGACGAGGGCTCAGTTTGGTCCTAAACTTCCCCAGAGGTGGGATTAAATTCAGATCTCATGGCATGAACTTGGGAACGGACATGACACTCGGCAGTGGGATTGTACTGATCATATTGGGGTTCTTCTAGATGGAACTGAACATGGCTCTGAGGATCTTGAACATCCTCCTCATGGTCGAACAAGGGTGCACACGAGGGTGCTAAAAGGTACACACAAGGGTGCCAAATATAAAAGAGAGTGAAATGAAAAGAAAATGACAAGAATAGGTCCTACCGTGATCGCCAAAAAATTGTAAGCGCTCAATTGTGTGCTATCATATCATGAATTAAATATTAACATGGATAACTTAGCTTTGTGATCGCCAGAGATCGAGGATTTCAATAGAAATAAAAGGGTGACTGCTACGTACTTACCTTTTCCAAGATTATGAGTTTTATGGATTCTTTTATTTCCTCCTCTTCAGCAGGCCGAAAAAGTATAGTCTTTCTTTAAGTTTACTCTTGTTGATCAAACTTTACTTTGCTTTTTCCAATGTCTTACAAAAAAGACAAGAAAAAAAATAAAAGAACTATGATTAGAATTATAAAAAATGTAGTATCTATTCTAATGAAAAGAAGATCATGCAATTCAAAAATGAAAAACTCACTTGATTTGTTCTTTTTAAAACTCCTATGTAATAGGTGGATACTAAATGAAGTGATTATATATGTGTGTGAAAAAAAAGTGATGAATGATTTAATGAAAACAATGAAAAACCATAAACTAGAATGAAGAAACTAATTGAGAAATAAGAAGAATTGAGAAAAAGGGTTGCCCCCTCCAAAGTTACTGGTCTTCTACACTCCAAAGAGAAACTTGAAAAGAAGAAGTGGGTACTCCAAGATATTGTCCATGTTCTATACTGCGAACTCATCTTTTCACTTCGAGAAGAGTCTCAAATCATGTTCTGACCAACTTCTTTGAATGCTCAAAGGGGTAACATATATATAGAGAGTTTTTTCTAAGAGTTTAAACCCCAAAAGTCTCTACTTTGACCACCGCATTACTGCAGATAATTACCACCAAATAAGAAGCCTTTCAATCTTGCAAATCATATAATCTTGGCCAAATCATGTAGATCATTACGCTACTGAAACGCGTCGATCCCAAGTGATACATTTTAGAAAGACGTCGGCTTATCCAAACATCTTTTAAAGGGGCCAAATAAGAAAGATAATATCGAGAAAAGGCCAGATAATCATAAAATCTTTAAAACACGTCGACCACGAATGACGCTATTTCGATAAATAGGAAAATAATATAAATTCAAATTGACAATCGGCCAGGATTAGAAAGTTAAATCACGTCGACCATAGACGACGTCATTCAACTTAATCTTTATCCGATTAAGAAATTTGAGTCAAAATTAATTTCATGTAGAAATCGAAATGACGTCGATCATGAACTACGTGAATTAGAAAAAAATTCAAGAAAAATAATAAAATTAATCAATGATTAAAAATCAGACCATTTTAGAAGCATCATAAATATGATATGAAATTTACTTAATGTGAAGTCAAAATTAACGTATCTACAAAAATGCATCTAAATAGTCAGATGTCAATTAACTAATTATTTACGGTTAATCGATCTAAGATATGCAATCGATTACTCCGAATTACATCTACATCTGGTGATGCGTATCAGTTTAATCGAATATATTTTAAATCAATTGTTGTAAAAAGATTCAAGTAATTACCAATACTGAAACTCATTCCCGTCTTTTAAAAAGATGTTTAGCTCAGAAGACGTGAATCAGAATATGAACTGAGGCTTCTCCACAGCTCCTCTTAATTTCCACAACCAAAGTACAAGGAAACCCTCTCCTCAAATCTAACATGCAAAGGCACCAAAATCTCGCGAAACCCACCCCTTGACACAAAAGATCAAGAGGGAAGAGCATCAAAACTTGGAGAAAATTATGCACGTGGGCGTGCCACAGGGAACAATAACGTCATGCAGAGACAGGTGAATCGTGTCACGTTGAGTTGACGCCTTTCACAAGACGTGTCTCGGCCTAACGATGTGAATCAAAAGGCTTAGTGGGGTTTATCCATGCGGCGCACAGGCATGCACATTCAACCGTATCTGCCCAGTTCAACGCTTATTAGTGATCCGGATCAGGTGGACTGACGCCAATTGGATCCGTACTGACTACCTTGAAAGGGCCAATAAACCTCATCCAAAATCCAATACGTAAATCCAATCCGGATTATTATATGTATACTCTCATTGTCTCGTATTACATGTAAACGGTCATATTCTATGAGTAATGTTTGCGCATATGGGATGCGGTCTAAGAAATGAGAATTTTTTATATTGTTTATAGTTGGTTCTATATGTTAGTACAATTTGATCTTCAATTAGATAACTCAAAAAAAATTAAGAAATAAAAAATTAAGTCTTAATGAATAGTAAAAAAAAAGTCCTCTGAGTCCAATAAATTAGAGCTTGAATTTTTTTATGTTTTAGAATTTTGTAAGCTACACGATAGGAGATAGGGCATGGTGGGGCCGATTAAACAAAAAATGCTAACAAAAATCATTTGTTTGGGCCACATCTTATGTTGTCTGCAGTGCAACAAGCATTATTCTAATCTATTCCAGGTATTGTCATGCAACTGTCATTTATCTTAATCTTATGTAAATTAAGAGAGAGAACGTATTAACTTATCTTTACTTAACTTTCTCAAGAAATCAACACGCTGACATATATAACCTTACAACCTTTAAGAGTCTCTTGTATGTCCCTCTAAAATATCGTATTTTATACTTCAAGTATGTTTTCAATAGAACATTCATTTAGTTCTGACAGTCTTGGAACTAGAGAGATATAATTAAAATAGTATTATTTATTATAAAAATATATGTGATAATATAAAAAATAAAATAATAGAATAGAATATGAAAGATCCTGAGGAGTATGTGCATAATTATCCCTCTCTCTTTTATGATCGTTAGCTGCAGAGTATCCATGCAAACATGCGTTTAACTCCATCGAGGGATCATTTGGTTTGACATACGATGCTGTAAAATATCTATTTTGAGATCGCTATGTTGAAACTAGTGAAAACAAAATTCTCATAATAATCTTCTACGATCTTTAAATTACTAATTCTAATATCTTTGTTTTAATCATTTATGTTTTCTGAAGTAAACATCAAAATCGTATAACAAGAGTGCCTCAGCAATTTACGGTGTTCCAAGCCTAAGAAAAATGACAAACTAATTTACCGAACTTCAAACATTACGAAACATCATCTGAGATCTGATGCATCATATCAGTTGCCACTCTACTGGGGAAGCGGGGGAAAGCGGATTAGCCCGCACGGTTCCTCTGTTCTGCGGTGCCGGGTGTCAAATTAATCCAGAGCAGTGAGTTGCCTGTTACAGTCAAGACCGGCCAAACAAAACAATCTTGCGTCTACGTTGAGATGTTCATGAGACTACGAAAGCACCATCACCACATGTGTGATTCGAGGATGGTCTTTCTTCTATGATTGCCATCGGTTAGGGCTACAGGTATAGTACCTACCTGCCTTACGGCTGTAGGTATAGTACTTACCTGCCTTACTGATCGTAAGTACCTACGTGTCTTACTGTTTTAAGTATAGTGCCTACCTACCTTACTGATCGTAAGTACCTACTGTAGGTATAGCACCTACATGCCTTACTGATTGTCGTCTAAAATCATAGAAGAAAGACCATCCTCTGATCACACGTGGTGGTTGTGCTTTCGTAGTCTCGTGAACATCTTAACGAGGACGCAAGATTGTTTTGTTTGGCCGGTCCTGACTGTCACAAGCAACTCATTGAAATCAGCTAGTATTAATTTGCAACTTTATTTATAAGTAGGCATGCTTTTCGTTCTCATGCCTAATGAGTTTTACTCACACACTTAAATGCTATTTTTTTTTTTTCGGGAGAACCTGGTGGGTAGTAATTTAAAGGGAAAGTTCAAATATGGTTTAGGAAAGGATACTGAGGTTTGAGGTAATGCTGGAGATAAATTTGTACCTCAATTGCTACAGGAAGTGGGTCATGTTCTTAAGTACGGTGATTAATGTAAACTTTATAAATTAAAGCTTATAATGGACATTCTTGTGTTTATTTTGCGCTTCTGTCCATGGATTTCGCTTGGTTATGTACTTAGTATTAAGCGTGGTTTAGGGGAAAATTGCCTTGCAAATTTTTCTCAGCTCAAATATATGATTGATGCGATACTTCTGAAAAGAGATAATGACAATCTCTAAAAAGGAGTGTCATAGTGTGTGTCACTGTCACTCTTGTGACTGGGTAAGGATGAGACTACTTGTGGTTGTGTGTCGACTAGAGAAGTTTAGGTTGCATAAAGAGTTCCTGACCTGTCTCAGTGGGTATGTGGTTTTTGCGGGCTTGACGTCGTTCTGATTGTCTGCTTTAGGGGGGGGGGGGATGTAGGTATATTCCTACCGAGTTCTTTTAGTTGTGGCTCACTCTCTTGCATTTCAGATGAGGACTTTAGCCGTGCATAAGAGCGGGTGGTGCCTTGGAGGTCACGCTTGTCTGCAGTCGTTATGTTTCGGAGTATGTCCGATGTAGTTGTACTTTTGTTTTGACTTGTACGTCTTTTTTTTATTATATTGGACTATGTAAATGTCTTTGTTTTAATCTCATAATAATCTTCTACTCTTTAAATTACTAATTCTAATGTCTTTGTTTTAATCATTTATGTTTTTTGAAGTAAACATCAAAATCGTATAACAAGAGTGCCTCAGCAATTTCCGGCGTTCCAAGCCTAAGAAAAATGACAAACTAATTTACCGAACTTCAAACATTACGGAACATCATCTGAAATCTGATGCATCATATCAGTTGCCACTCTACTGGGGAAGCGGGGGGAAGCGGATTAGCCCGCACGGTTCCTCTGTTCTGCCGTGCCGGGTGTCAAATTAGTCCAGAGCAGTGAGTTGCCTATTACAGTCAAGACCGGCCAAACAAAACAATCTTGCGTCTACGTTGAGATGTTCATGAGACTACGAAAGCACCATCACCACATGTGTGATTTGAGGATGGTCTTTCTTCTATGATTGCCATCGGTTAGGGCTGTAGGTATAGTACCTACCTGCCTTACTGATCGTAAGTATCTATTGTAGGTATAGTACCTACCTGCCTTACGTCTGTAGGTATAGTACTTACATGCCTTACTGATCGTAAGTACCTACCTGTCTTACTGTTTTAAGTATAGTGACTACCTACCTTACTGATCGTAAGTACCTACTGTAGGTATAGCACCTACATGCCTTACTGATTGTCGTCTAAAACCATAGAAGAAAGACCATCCTCTGATCACACGTGGTGGTTGTGCTTTCGTAGTCTCATGAACATCTTAACGAGGACGCAAGATTGTTTTGTTTGGCCGGTCCTGACTGTAACAGGCAACTCATTGAAATCAGCTAGTATTAATTTGCAACTTTATTTATAAGTAAGCATGCTTTTCGTTCTCATGCCTAATGAGTTTTACTCACACACTTAAATGCTATTTTTTTTTTTTCGGGAGAACCTGGTGGGTAGTAATTTAAAGGGAAAGCTCAAATATGGTTTAGGAAAGGATACTGAGGTTTGAGGTAATGCTGGAGATAAATTTGTACCTCAATTGCTACAGGAAGTGGGTCATGTTCTTAAGTACGGTGATTAATGTAAACTTTATAAATTAAAGCTTATAATGGACATTCTTGTGTTTATTTTGCGCTTCTGTCCATGGATTTCGCTTGGTTATGTACTTAGTATTAAGGGTGGTTTAGGGGAAAATTGCCTTGCAAATTTTTCTCAGCTCAAATATATGATTGATGCGATACTTCTGAAAAGAGATAATGACAATCTCTAAAAGGGAGTGTCATAGTGTGTGTCCCTGTCACTCTTGTGACTGGGTAAGGATGAGACTACTTGTGGTTGTGTGTCGACTAGAGAAGTTTAGGTTGCCTAAAGAGTTCCTGACCTGTCTCAGTGGGTATGTGGTTTTTGCGGGCTTGACGTCGTTTTGATTGTCTGCTTTAGGGGGGGGATGTAGGTATATTCCTACCGAGTTCTTTTAGTTGTGGCTCACTCTCTTGCATTTCAGATGAGAACTTTAGCCGTGCATAAGAGCGGGTGGTGCCTTGGAGGTCACGCTTGTCTGCAGTCGTTATGTTTCGGAGTATGTCCGACGTAGTTGTACTTTTGTTTTGACTTGTACGTCTTTTTTTTATTATATTGGACTATGTAAATGTCTTTGTTTTAATCTCATAATAATCTTCTACTCTTTAAATTACTAATTCTAATGTCTTTGTTTTAATCATTTATGTTTTCTGAAGTAAACATCAAAATCGTATAACAAGAGTGCCTCAGCAATTTACGGCGTTCCAAGCCTAAGAAAAATGACAAACTAATTTACCGAACTTCAAACATTACGGAACATCATCTGAGATCTGATGCATCATATCAGTTGCCACTCTACTGGGGAAGCGGGGGGAAGCGGATTAGCCCGCACGGTTCCTCTGTTCTGCCGTGCCGGGTGTCAAATTAGTCTAGAGCAGTGAGTTGCCTGTTACAGTCAAGACCGGCCAAACAAAACAATCTTGCGTCTACGTTGAGATGTTCATGAGACTACGAAAGCACCATCACCACATGTGTGATTTGAGGATGGTCTTTCTTCTATGATTGCCATCGGTTAGGGCTGTAGGTATAGTACCTACCTGCCTTACTGATCGTAAGTATCTATTGGAGGTATAGTACCTACCTGCCTTACGGCTGTAGGTATAGTACTTACATGCCTTACTGATCGTAAGTACCTACCTGTCTTACTGTTTTAAGTATAGTGCCTACCTACCTTACTGATCGTAAGTTCCTACTGTAGGTATAGCACCTACATGCCTTACTGATTGTCGTCTAAAACCATAGAAGAAAGACCATCCTCTGATCACACGTGGTGGTTGTGCTTTCGTAGTCTCATGAACATCTTAGCGAGGACGCAAGATTGTTTTGTTTGGCCGGTCCTGACTGTAATAGGCAACTCATTGAAATCAGCTAGTATTAATTTGCAACTTTATTTATAAGTAAGCATGCTTTTCGTTCTCATGCCTAATGAGTTTTACTCACACACTTAAATGCTATTTATTTTTTTTCGGGAGAACCTGGTGGGTAGTAATTTAAAGGGAAAGTTCAAATATGGTTTAGGAAAGGATACTGAGGTTTGAGGTAATGCTTGAGATAAATTTGTACCTCAATTGCTACAGGAAGTGGGTCCTGTTCTTAAGTACGGTGATTAATGTAAACTTTATAAATTAAAGCTTATAATGGACATTCTTGTGTTTATTTTGCGCTTCTGTCCATGGATTTCGCTTGGTTATGTACTTAGTATTAAGGGTGGTTTAGGGGAAAATTGCCTTGCAAATTTTTCTCAGCTCAAATATATGATTGATGCGATACTTCTGAAAAGAGATAATGACAATCTCTAAAAGGGAGTGTCATAGTGTGTGTCCCTGTCACTCTTGTGACTGGGTAAGGATGAGACTACTTGTGGTTGTGTGTCGACTAGAGAAGTTTAGGTTGCCTAAAGAGTTCCTGACCTGTCTCAGTGGGTATGTGGTTTTTGCGGGCTTGACGTCGTTTTGATTGTCTGCTTTAGGGGGGGGATGTAGGTATATTCCTACCGAGTTCTTTTAGTTGTGGCTCACTCTCTTGCATTTCAGATGGGGACTTTAGCCGTGCATAAGAGCGGGTGGTGCCTTGGAGGTCACGCTTGTCTGCAGTCGTTATGTTTCGGAGTATGTCCGACGTAGTTGTACTTTTGTTTTGACTTGTACGTCTTTTTTTTATTATATTGGACTATGTAATTATTGCTAGACTATTGACAAACCGTACTATTTTATCTTTCCCTTCTTCTACTATTTCATTCTTCTTGGTCCGGAAATATTATTTGGCTTAATTTTTCATATATTTTCTAGACATGTGCTTGTAATCCCAGGTTTAGGCTCGAAGGTGACAATCCGAGGTCTATTAGATATTGGTTCTCCAATTCTTCGGCTAGGGGTCAATACAACACATAGAGTATAATAGATTTCAAAGGTGTGTATATATTATTAGCCTTGTATATTTAAGCATAAGCAACAATAAATTATACTTTCCATATTCTTGTATGTTCTTACAGAAGTCTTATGGGACGGGACGCCCTTTCTGTACCCCTAAATGGAGTCTGGTTACAGTAAGTGCAGGTGAAGATTGAATTGGGTAAGTGCAGAGGGGAAGATGGAGTTCGTCAAGAAAACCTCTTATGGGGAACATGAAAAGTTTCATGGGAGGATTTGTTTTGAAAACTCTCCTCTCTGTACTTACTGAGTCTCATCCTCGCCTGCACTTAAAGGATCCGGATTTGTGTGTACCACATAATCTCGGTGTAAATGAATTAGGTATTTTGTATACATATCTCTTGTAAGTTAGCATATTTATATAATAACCCTAACTCTTACATATTATTGTAACTCTCTCTAACATCCTTACAAAGGTTGCATTTATATCCTTTTTATCAAAATGTCGTTAACTCCTGAGAGGGCCCGATTTAGTCTGGCCCATTTTTCGAGTGGGTCGGCCCATTAGGAGGCACCTTGGCCTCTTGCCGGAGACCAGTGAGACCTTTCCGCCAGTAGGCCCCCGCGACTGGATTCCCGTGGGGGACTTTTTGAATCCAAAGCGAATCCCGGTGTCCGGCAGACGTGGGAGACTTCCTGCCTATGTAAGTCCTTTCCAAGTCCATCTCCGATCTGTTGATAAGGGCAATCAACACTAGATAAGGAAACCAGAATCTCGCCCCTCTCGAGGATCGGATCGGACTTGCCCTATACGTCTCCCAATTGAACTCTCCGATGACCTTGAATATGTCCTTATAAAAGGAATCCCCTGATAATCTCAGAAGGTACATTATATGCTCTATATTCTACCGCATGTGCTCTTGTTCTCTGCTCTACATACTCTGATTTAAGCATTGGAGGGGGTTCCCCGGATCGCAACTGAGATCTTTTCTAACCTAGTGCCTATCTTGTAGGAGCAGTAGGAAGCTTTTTGTGATTTGGAGGAGACTCCAAGTCAGATCGGACGAATATTCGACTCAACAACCCCAATTAAATATGTCAAAAAGATTCAAATACTTTTGCATAGATATCTTTAAATTTACGTAAATTTTACATGTATACACAAGTTTAAATGAATTCCTGAAATCTTTCTAACATATATATTATACTTTCATGTCATTTTAAATGAATTCCTGAAATCTTTCTAACATATATATTATACTTTCATGTCATTTTAATAAAAAAATACAATTACAATCTTTCTAAAAATGTCAAGACTCTCTTTAACAAGAGTAATACTTACCGCAATGCCATGCATTGCAATCCACGTGAATTGCAATGCATGGCACGGCAACTGTCCGATCCAGTCGGATCGAATGGCTGTTGTGCAACTCATCTAGATTTGAGGGGACAGTTTTTTTATTTTCTATTCATATTTTTTTTTAATTTTTTTAGAGCGTGCCATCAAAAATCAGACGGTTACAGTCGGATTTTTCGGGTCGGCCCCCACCTGTCACAAACTTCGATTTATGTATAAAAAAATAAAAATTAAAAAAATATACAGTCGGATGGAGGCCGACCCGAGTAATCCGACTGTACCGTCCGATTTTTATCAGACGTTCTAAAAAAATTTAAAAAATTCGAATATAAAAAAAAAGCCCCCCTAAATTCAGATTGGTTGCGTAGCAACCATCCGATCCGACTGAATTGGACGACTGTTGTATTATGCATTACAATCCACGTGGATTGGAGCAAGTATTACTTCTTTAACAATACGTAAGAGCAAGAAGTATGTACGTATTATGATAATTTGCATATATAAAAAAATTAATAAACTAAAGACCATAGGTTAGCTAGCCTTCTGCAGCACTCGTCTGCAGCACTCTAACAGTGTGCATAAAAAGTACAGAATCTACGACGAAATACACATGGTCTTGCTTTTGTGTCCCTACTAAAGAATAACCATGAGTTATTAAAGAATGAGGTCTGAGTACTTCTGAGTCTTTTGACAATGTTCAAAGAATAAAAAGGTCTTCTAACTCTTCTGACAAAAGCCAAATTAATTAAGATTCCTAGGAAAATTGCGAACAAGAATATTAAGGAATGTCAGTGTGTATGCAAAAGATACGAATCACTCTTTGACGTACAAATGCACCAAGAAGCCAGGAGGCAAGTGAATAAGAAGAATTTAGTCTACCTCAAAAAAGTCTGTAGGTCAGCCCAGTAAGTTTGAATCTGGATTGTCAAATACATCCCCCCGTTCAAACATATGAACCATCTCGGATACGATCATGAATGCATCCACAAAATTCGAGACCGCTCCATATCTATACCTGGGCTACCTAATTCGATCCGGAGACTTGCCACACTAAAAAAAACAGTCCAAATTAGAAAGTCTCGCCCTTCCTAGTATTGAGCCAACCTCGACTTGAGGCGGATCAATGTGAACCTGAGGATCCAAGTTGGGACCGGCCTCTTGAAGACGATCCTTTATAAATCAGAATTGCTTTGGGAGTCCCGTCCTCTTAGGCAAGATCAGATTTTCGCTAGAACCTATGCTGCTATATAAGGACTACCTTGATCGACAGTATGCAAGAACCAACCCAATTCCGCTTCTTCCTAATATCTCCTATCTATCTAACTTAAACATCGGAAAGGGATCTCTAGAATCACTATGTACTGTGGGTTTTTGATGGTGTTCTTTTGCAGGAGAAACTGAGTCTCCCCCTTTGATCACAGGCAAAGAGTCATAATCGTGGTGGATGAGATTTCGATCCATCGTATAGCAATCTCTATTATGTCCGACATACTTCTATAATCCGATCTTCGAGTAAATGATCTATAAGTATAAAAAATCAAACTAATAAACAGTGATATTTTTTATTTTAATTTTTTTAGATCGTCTAACCAAAGATCCAATTATACAGGTGGCCAAGCACAATACCTTAGAATTTTTTAAAAAAAAATTGAATTGCACCCGGTGAGTAAGTCCGACTCATTTGTTTTACCCTGAACTTGGACATCTGTCCGTCCCATTCCACTTTGGGTCTCTTACGTCAGATCACTTCCTCTTAATTCTGACGGCAGAAGAATTTGATAAGTGGAACGCTGAGGAAATGAAGTAAAAAATGTCCAAAATTGTGGCTCACTGAATCGCTATAAAACATAATAGGATAGAAAAGGTTTTTCAAGAAAATCAATTTATGAGGAAAATAAAAATGTAATCGACCATTTGGTATTTTTAAAAATCTTTTCTTGAAAATCTTTTCATTTGTTTGTTTGCTCATGAAATCTTTTCTTGAAAATGATTTTATACATTTGTTTGCTTATAAAAGAATTCTTGCATTACAAATTTTTTAACATAGATATGTCAGAGTTAAAAGATTTTTTTTATATATTTTTTTCAACTGAGATAATACCCCAACTTTACATTTGATTGGATAATTCAAATATAAAAGAACATATCTTCACATGACCAAAATTCGAACTGCAACATTAAAATATTTTTTTTCTTTTTAACTTTCAGTTTGAATACGTTTAGTTTGATTCTACGTAAAATATATTCGACTAGGAAATGTTTTATAAGAAAATTAGTCTACAAGGAAGATAGAAACATAATTTATCATTTGGTACTTCTGAAAGTATTTTTTAAATTTTTATTTATTTATTTATTTTTCTATAAAATATTTGCTTAAAAACATAATTAATATAAAAAATCATGTGTCCACGCTATCAAGGTTTAAATGGCAAAGTCAAAAAATCTTTTTATTCTTTTCTATTTTTTCTATTTTAAATAAAAAATATCACATCCCTACAGGTTACACATTATATGTTTGGTTGTATTTAATATATAATTAAAAGAAAAATAATTTAATTTATTATAAAAATATTTTTATTTTTTTTCCATAAAAGTGAAACTTTAGTAAGCTTCAAGAGTATCATATTCTTTTAAAGCTATAAGTGTAAAAATATAATATCTTAAGTTTTTAAGAGTATAAACGTAAGTAATTGTAAAGGGAGAATAACTTAGTGCACGTTTAAGAGTTATTAAGCAACATGATGGTACAGTCAAATTAAAAAAAAAAAGTTATTTCTTTTAAGTCCCCAACATGTCATGTCCACATAATTGGATTTTTGATGGAACATCCTAAAAATAATAAAAATTAAAAAATCAAGACTCGATGAATATAAATGTACTATTCATTCAGGATCTTTTTTTTTATTTTCATAATTTTTTTTTGAAGGCTTATAACATGGCGTACATGCTAATATAATTCGATTTTCGATCGGACATCTCAAAAAAAGATGAAAATTCAAAGACTGAGCCTCAATAATGTACTATTCATTGGGGTTCCATTTTTTATTTTGTCATTTTTTTGATTTTTTGTGAAAGTGTCTGACATGTCCTACATGCCTATCTAATTCGGTTTTAAATTGAACATCCCGAAAAAAGATGAAAATTTAAAAACCTAGTCCCAGTGAACAATAGTGTACTATTCATGGAGTTAAGGTTTTTAATTTTTCATATTTTTTGGGTTGTCTTATAAAAAATCTAATTATATGATAATACAGACAATGTTAGGGGTCTTCAAAAAAAAATTAATTTTGTTAAGTGTGATGATACAACAAGTTATTGTCTTTAACAAATATTAAATCTTGTAGGAAGGCCAGGCACTTATGGGGAGGGAAGACGCATCCTGCTGGCTGGAGCTGATGCCGAAATAGAGATTTTGAGGCAGTAATAAGACGTTAGGTTCACGTTTTCCCTGGCTTCAATCTAGCTTTGCACAGGGTACCAAATGGACCCTGAATCGCTGTCCAATTGCCATATGCAGGAACATCATTAATTGCCTGGACGCTAGTGGAGCAAGTCGCTCGACACAAACGACGTGGCACCGGGCACGCTGCCCGGAAGCCAGCCAACCAACAGCCAGGAGTATTTACTGCACGCGCGCGTAGCTACGTGGTCATTGGATGGCGTAGGATGCGATTTATTTTTCGTTAATAATTTATTTAATTACAGATTAGATAATGAAGACGTAGAATTCTAGTAAAAATTTTAACTTGATGATTGGTTTTTAATTGGTGTGCTATTATCCCATCTTGAAGATCGCAGAAAGAATTACTCGCTAACCAGTGCTCTTCCATCGGACCTTCTTTCTCACTGCTGTCTAAATTGTAGATTAATTAGCAATGGGGATGTATATGATAACTGATAGTTAGCCCAGTTATTTGATGGACTATTATTTTATAGTCAACTAATGTATAGTCCTTTTAAACCAATATGTATAATGAATAAGGCAATAGATACAAAAATTTTCAGATCGAATACATATGAGAATTTGATTTTTTGACCGTTTATTAATTTGTAGGACAGTTAATGATTGTCTTTCTAAACTAATAACATAATGAATATAACCATAGATCTATTTTAAATCCGCTGTCCGACTACTTTGTATCTTTAATTAATAGGCAGATATGACAAAACCCTAAGGGCCTCTCGCTTTCAGTCCATAGAAATAGATGCTTTTTGGTTTTAGATAGGCCAAATAATTCAGTACGTTATACCCAAGATCAAACTACAAATTAAGCTGACAATTCTTTATTTTATCTTTTTGTGGAAAACTTTAGTACACGGATCAGATTTGATGCAGATTTAAGATAGACCTGTGACGATATTCATTATATTATCAATTTAAAAAAATTATCCGTTAATTATACTATAAGATAATAATCAATTCAATAATCAAATCCTCAATGTACCATATGTATTCGATCATAAAATTATATCCAATATCTCATCTGCTACAGATATTGGTCTAGAAGGTTATTAACTGACCTACAAACTAACGGTTGGTCGAATAACCAGGTTAACATTTGCATCCTTATTCAAGACTAGCAAATCCCACGGATCATCTCTTTCCACGTTATTTATCATTCTGGGTAGGTATCGAGGTTGGCTCATCGAGTTTGGATCTTCTCAGTATCATTTTAGACTGGATCCGACAGTAACTAATTATTTTAAGGCGTCATGTGTAAAGTAACTTTGTCGTTTGAGATGCATCCCATCGAAGTGGGTAATTTTCTTTAATTTTTTGGTTCAGCAAGTTCTTAATACTACGTAGAACACTTAAATACTACCAAAAGCATAAAATTATTACTATAATTTAAAAAACATCCTAATGCAATATTTGTACATTAATTTTAAGTTGTATGGAGGTGCACATTAGAGTATATTTTAAATTATGATGGTAATTTTATGTTCTTGATAATATTTAAATGTTCTGCATTACATTGTAACCTATTGAATAGAAAAATTAAAAAAAAATTGTACGAAATTATTTTACAAATAACTTAAAACTAGTTACTGTTAAAATCCAGTCTAGAATGATAGGATCCAAACTTTGGCTCACCTCCTCTCGAACCCTAGTCCCCAGTGCCGACTGGCTATGCGCCCGCGAGGAAATAGAAGCGCCACGCAATCTTGTTCCCTACCACACTCTTCCCTCCCCCTTCGACCCCGGCTCCACATTTTTATCGCGCGAGTGAGATCTAGAAACCCCTCAATCCACTTCCCGGTTAGCTCTAGAGGGCAGGCAGAACACTAGCCGGACCATTGCTTTCTCCTTTTAAAACTTCTCCATCTCACGTGTCCTGCTAGACCTGCACCTTCGCTCTCTTTCTTCTTCTTTCTTCTCACCTTACGCGTGCCGTGCCGGTGCGGGGGGAATTTACGCAGATTTCTGCGACAATGCGGGTGGCCGTAGTGGGAGCCGGGATCAGCGGGCTGGCGGCAGCGCACGCGCTGGCCACGGCGGGCGTGGAGGTGGTGCTGTACGAAGCGGAGGAATACCTAGGCGGCCACGCCAAGACCGTCACCGCGGACGGCGTCGACGTCGACCTCGGCTTCATGGTCTTCAACCGGGTGAGTTGTCCCTCCACTCCCACCCCACCAATCCCCACCTCCGCTACTTCACGCACGCACGAACAGGGGAGCTCTGCGGCGCCACGCGCGCACACAGTGAATTAGAGTGCACACTGCCGACTCTGCGGAGTACTTCTCCTTTCTCTCCGAACGGTACAGCTAGAAGTTGCAATGCGGCGTGGCCTTTTGGGGATTCGGCTCCCTGTAAGCGGTGAAGGATAAGATCTCCTCCGCCACCCATTAATTATCTCCGAGTGTGAAAGTATATATATATCTTCACAGAAGAGATCTTTTTAATACACATTTAAATCCGACTCCAATAATATTGAGAGGAAAAAGGCTAACATATTTGTCAAATTTTAAAATTATATAATTTTTTTATAATATTTGACTTATTTAAACGTGTAGTAGTGAGAGAATCTACTCCCATATTTTTCTCGAATAATGCACAGAACCCAGACTCAACGTACGGAGGAGGAAGGACGCGTGGCGGCCCTTCCGGACACGTCCTTCTCCACTGGTGCCAGCTGAAACAAGTCGTGACTCGTGAGTGATGCAGTCGCTCCGGTTGGGCTTTGGAGATTTGCTTCGGTTGCCATTGACCATCACATGTGAGAGCGAGTCAGCTTGATACAGCTGGTCTGTCTGTCACGCTTTGGTCCGTGTAGGTTGGAGTGAGGTGAGATCTGAATCATCCGATCTCATCCTCTGGATTAGTATATATGGCCAAGAGTTAGGTTGATCTAATATTACAGTTTAACTTATGTGAACCCTGGTCTAAAATTCCTACATAGTATTAGATTCACTCTTAATATGAGTAAAAGCAGATCTCTTCTAATCTAGAAAATAACCAAGGTGAAATTCTCATCTGAATTGGAAACTAATAAACCAACATATGACGAGCGATCGTATAGCTTATGTGGACAAATGACCGAACGCCGAATGGAGTTCCTCTCTATATATAACATCCTGAGATTTGATGTAGGTCCCTAGGTTCTTAAACCAAACTCACTGAATACAACAATAAAAGTTCTTTTAGGTGTGACGACATCATCTGAACTTTATTTTGAAGATCAAAGTGTACTCTATTCACCTGCAGGGACAGGGTGAACTTAGATTCCACATCATTTTTTTTAGTGACAAAATTGATTCATCTTTATTTCACTTGAGCGAAAATGTATTCTAATTTAAAAAATGAAGTTCAAAAGATTTTATCTCTCTTAAAATTGAACTTGGCATAACGTGATTTTTTTGCACATATCGTAGATCTTTCCACACGAGTGGAGGTCGTGACTCGGTCATAAATATATATCAATCGAGTTCGGTCCATCAAAAATCTAGAAGATTTATAGTCCTTTTTGGAATCAACTTTCATGAACTTTAGACCCCCTTTAGGGTTTCTTAGTGTTAAAATAATTTCGGGAAGGACGTGTGCCCAAACAGAAAAGACCCTGTTAGTTTCATTGAATGAACAATTCCTACTCTTTACCCCTTTTAGATGTATTTGAAACATTATAAGTCCAAAGAAGGAAGGGGTTGCAAGAATAGATATCTTGTAATGACAATTACACATAAACCCGCATAACTCATCATACTCCGATGCATAGGATTGTTTGTTTTAGTGAAAAACATAATTTTTTGAAATAATTGTTTTATTTTACAGTATTTTCAGTTGTTTGAAATGATATAAAACAATGTAAAGTAAAATCATGTCTGGATCTTGTCTGTCCAATTTCCTTGTTTGATTTACAGTAAAGACTCACTGGAAACCAAAACAAAAGGATCGAAACATTCCTCTTATTTTATTTTACAAATAACTAAACAAACATTTTTTGATTCTAAAACAAAAAAAAATTCTTTTGTTTTGAAACCAATGATTTTAAAATTGGAGATTTACAAAGTTTTACACTAAAACAAACAACCTCTATATCTCCAAAATTTATATTGTTATGGATAAATTCATGATAAAAAATTGTTTTAATTGTAGCCCTTTTATTTTGTAGTATGAGAATTGGATAAATATTATGTTGAAAGCATTACTAACACATAACTGAGATATAATATAGAAGATTTGATGGGTATACATTAGAAAAGAGAAGATTCTAAGGACATACACATATATTGCTTAGCCACTTAAAGTGTTAAACAAGAACGATTAAGTCTTTTCCTCTTCTAAATCACCCAAGGCAAAAAGAAGCGAGCATCATATAACGATAAGACTACAAGGTATAATTCGTTACGAGGAAAGAACCGGAACGTACTGTAGAAGACCATAAATTTTGAAGATTTTGTATATATACGATCTACGGTCAGACCGCATGGGTCTTAATCCCCCGTCTCCATATCTAAAATAAAAAAATTATCATAAAATTTTAAATATATAATTAATTGTTAATATTATTTTTATTTCTTAAATTAAATTTTCTTTGTCCGATTATGAAATTCAACTGTAACCATTTGGGGGTTATGAGATTTTCGCGATTGGATGATGTAACTTTTTTTATAAAGTCATCCCTTAAGATTTTAAATTTAAATACTAACTAAAAAGTTTAAATTCCATGCGGTCCAGCCACAGGACCACACAGTGACATTTCTTTCTCTCTTTCTATATATATGTGCGTGCATACACACATATAAAATTAAATAACAATAGAGAACTACCAGCGGCCACAAGTAATGGCAAAATGGGGAATTGAGAAAGGAAGAATATAGGGTAAGATGGTTAATTGAGATGAATCGAGAAAAAGAGGGAGAGAAAATTATAAAAGGGAAATTAAATAACAACAAGATTTCCTTGATTGGCTGATTCGTAGGTATAGCTAATTAATGGAGAAGCTGTTGACCGCATACATGTTGTTTTGATAATAACAGGTACTGTTACTATTATGTCATTAGCTGAAGATCAGTAATATAGTCTCCTGCGCCTGTCACATCTAAAACTTAGGAAGGAGAGACGAATAAAGAGTGGCTGTTATTAGTTCCCATGGAGTAATCAGCTCGCAACTCAATCTGATTCGCACAAGAAACTACTTTCAAGATAATATTTTCTCTCTGTGGTAGTTTTTCTAAAGATATACAGACGTAAAAAATTTAGTTTGTGCAAAAATATCTTTATTTAGGAAGAAAATTATAACATCATTGATATTTGAATTCTCCTCACTTGAAAAAGAATATACATATTTCACAAATTATGTCACCAATAAGAATGATTTTTATTAGCACACAAAAGCATTCAATATATATATGTGAGGCGTGTGCGTTGTTTCGCATGCATGCAGGTGACCTATCCGAACATGGTGGAGTTCTTTGAGACTCTGGGGGTGGACATGGAGACGTCGGACATGTCATTCTCGGTGAGTTTGGACGGAGGAAAAGGCTGCGAGTGGGGGAGCCGCAACGGGCTGTCCAGCCTCTTCGCCCAGAAGCGCAACGTCGTCAACCCCTACTTCTGGCAAATGATCCGCGAGATCGTCAAGTTTAAAGGCGATGTCCTACGGTGAGTCATCTCTCTCTCTCTCTCTCGCGTCATATATGCCCACTTGCCTACGCGGCCAGGGAAAGTCTTACCTATGTTTACAGGGTGCAAACAAGTAGATAATTTTATTTTGTTCAAATTTGATCTACGAATTTTAATTAAATTTGAGCGCATCCTCAAAGTATTTACCTTAGCTAGTTTAGATATTAAACAAACTTTAACTCAGTATTGAGTAGAGCTCGATGAATCTATCATAGATTAATTTAGTCAATTTTTTAAATTTCAATTTATAAACTTAAGTTATGGTAATACCATGGTAGTACCAAGATGTATATACCACTGGTTATTTGATAAAAAAAACTCCATAAAATATTAAATATCTTATTAATTATACTTATTTATAAATAGAATAATTAAATGAGTACTTAAAAGAAGTCTTAGTGAGTACTCAAACCGTTACATAAGCTCTTAGTGAATATTAAAATGAGTTCTTTACGAATTCCTAAACTAGTTTGCTCACAAACATAATTGAGCCGAATTTTTTTGTGTTTAGGCCTAGCTTGTTTATTCAATTTTAATTTTTTATTCAAACTTATTTATTTTAATAAATGAGTTGAGTGGAACTATTATCGAATAGTACTCATATGAGCTATTCATTAACGGTACCATCTTTTATATCGCATGCTCCCAAACTTACATGTAAGGTAAATTCGTTTAATTGAACTGGATTATTTTTCGGTTGTTTGTTTCAATGTAAATTTTTTAATTTATTAGTTTCAAAATCATCAATCTAATAGAATTTATGATTATAAAATCAAAGAGCATGTGTTTGATTGCTTATAAAGAAAATAAGAGAATACTTAAATCTTTTTATTTCGATTTACGGTATTGGTCAAGAAACTGGGCTGCTAAGTGGATAGACAAAGTCTAAATAAAATTTTATTTTATACTATTTTACATTAGAGAAACATTTTGCACTGCCATTCAATACCGCACGCAAGCATTGTAGCAAAAATGAAAAAATACTTTTTTTTTGAATTTTTAAGTCGACCCCAATCCAACCTACACATTAATATAGTCTGATCTTTGATCAGACGATTCAAAAATTCTAATTTTTTAAAAATCGAGCCCTAAAGAACAATTAAAAATATAAATAATAGGCTAAGCCTAATAATATATATATTTTTTGATTTTTTAGTTGTCCGATCAAAGATTGACTGTGTAGATATGTAAGAGCATGTGAGGCCGACATAAACATTTTTAAAAATATTTTTTTTATTTTTGTTGTACTGTACGTGTGACATGCACGGTAGTGCAACAAGCGTTTCTTTTTACACATACCAAAAATATCTAAAAATACTGTAAAATAAATAGTTTTTCATATTATGCTATTTTACGTCAAACAAACAAGTCCTTAATATACTCTCTATTTTGGTAACGAGTTTCAAATTATATACAGTATACTCTTTTCCATGTTGGATGCTTTCAATGTGGAAACAATTTAGGGAAGGGCTACGTGGCATTGAAAGAATTTGATTATCAAAATAAAATATTTAACAGATATATGAATGAATATTTGATCAAATAATTAGGTTATCGATTATCATTTATATCCATTATCTGCGTAGCGAGCACCTGCCGCATAGATGTAACCAAAGAGCCTATGATTTAGAGATATTGAACTTCTCTTGCAAAGAAGAGGTCATAAATTTAAACCCCACTTCTAACAGTTGTGTAGAAGGAGAGATTTTGTCCATTAAGATTGTAGAAGTCTTGCTTCCCACAAGTTACGAAGCTAAGGAGAATATTTCTGTGTGCAATGGGACTTCTGAATTCGTAATGGTCTCCCGAAGAAGGGGGAATGGTTGCAACAATTTGGAATCTTACTACGAGCATATTTAAATGCCAAGTTGTATACTCTCCCTACTAGAAAAGTTTTGTAGATATTTGCGAATTTTTACACATAAATCTTTATAATTATGTAAAATTTTAGATATATTCCTCTAATCTTAATATTCGTAAATATTTCCATATAATCTTCTCTTGTTCTAAAATACAGACTTATGGTAAAGGGCCGTTTGAAGAAGAGATAATTGAGAACATCATTCATAGAATATTCTTTCTACACAAAAAAATGTCAAAATTAGCTCCCTCTCTCTCTCTCCGTGCCTATGGGAATTGGAATCCACCCACCCATTTCTCTCTCTCTAGACACACACCTATGGGAGCTGTCAGAACCCACACATCTCTCTCTCTCTCTCTGCATGCCCATGGGAATCGGAATCCACCCATCTCTCTCTCTGTGTGCACACCCATGGAAACTGAAAGCCACCCATCTCTCTCTCTTCCCGCACACCCGTATGAACTAGAATCCACCCTCTCTCACTCTACAAACGGAGGAAGGAGGAATGGTTTAGATCTCTCTCTCTTTGAGTTTGTGTCCCGAGATGGAAGAGAGAGGAATGGTTAGGATGGGACTCTCTCTCTTTCACTATCATGTTGATCTAGTGTTCTCTCTCTCCACCATGTTAATGAGATTAATATTTCTTATTATTTTGTATTAAAAAGGAAGAAATCAATAGTTTTCTCTTCTATAGTTTAAGTCAACTAGAGTTAGGTTAGGTTTTTGTTAAAGTGACATAAAAAAGTAACTTGGAACCCATATTTTAGAATTGGAGAAGATTATAAGGATATATTTAGTAATATTAAGATTAGAGGGACTTATCTAAAATTTTGCATAATCATAGAGACTTATATGTAAAAATGCCAAATATTTATGATAAAAGAAGAATTTTACTTTTCAATTCCTTCAATGTTCTAATATTTATATAAACTCTTATAATATTTATATTTTTTATTAGTCTTTATAATCATTTAAGATATTTTAAAAAACTCTTATAAGAACTTTTTAAAGATAGTTCAAAAAGTGTAGAAGGTTTTAAAGAAATTTGAGAATTACAGGAACAACTTATAAGAAATAATAAAAAAATACGGAGAATGAAAAAAACATCTCCGTTGAAAGAGGAGAAAATAACCCGCCGCGCCGCGGGCACAGCTATATTGCGTGTTTTTGCAGAGCCCATCCCTACTCTCGGAGTAGCTGTTCGAGAGCGGGGTCGTTCTGCGGAGTGCACCAGCTCGAGCGGGAGGGAATTTACAGCGGGGGCGAAGACGCCCCTTTGTTCGAGCGATGGCGGAAGCGTCGGTCGAAGGGGCGAGACGTCTTGTCCCCGGAAGCAACCCGCTTTTCCATCTGTTGTCCCCTGCCATGGCAATCTTCCCCCAGGAAGGAGATCGACCATGCCCGCTTTATCGGACCGTCTACTGCTGGGCTTCTTCCTCGCAACCATGATTTCTAGGGTTTTTCTTCGGATCTATTTCCCATTTACGTTTTGGAATCAGATAACGAGACGAAGAAGTGAGTCGGGTCGGATTGTCGCGTGCATGTCGAATTCCAGCATCCCTGCGCGGGTACAAGTTTTCTGTGGGAATTCCCGGTGCAGTCTTCCGCCCTGCAAAATTCTCGCAGGTGTAGCATTGGCCAAGAGCGGCAAAACAAGCGTCTGCTCACGGAGGAGCACTGGTTGGATGCGTTGTTCCCACGATCGCATGGGCAATGACTGCACAACCAATGACGCAGATGACCTGCTTGTCAATTTGTCTAACCGGTTCCTCTTTTCCATGGGGTTGCCTGATCCGCAAATCTCGGACAGTGACAACATTCAGGTTATAGTCCTTGCCATAATGCTAGTTCTAAACATCAGGTTTGATACTCAAGTAACTCTATGGTTACTCTTTTGACCCGTCCTGTGTTAGATAATGTGATGAAAAACCGTAACTAGGGTTTCTAGAGGTGCCATTTGAGTCTCCTAAGAATAGGGTTGGGATCCCAGTGGAATGGAGGGAATCGCAGCAGCTGGTACTTAACATCTAGGTGGATGGTATCCTCATTCGAAGGTTCGCGCACAAGACTGAATAGCATGTGATGAAGCGGAAGAGACCAGCAAGGGGTTGGTCTCATCCCCTCGAAATCTCCCTTGCCATCTGACGTTTGCAGACTCTTGTCACTATGAAGTAAATTTAGAGGTAATTAAAGAAGAAAATGATAGGTGTTAGATGAGGAGGAGGACACTCACATAAAGTAGGGGAAAATCCACACATTTGATGATGTCATGAGTACATAGGACCTCACTTTCATAAAGATTTAATTAAAACATAATTGATATGAGGAAGAAAAGGTGTTGCTCTTATGACTAGTTCTTTTGTTGGCCTAACTTTAGTGTGAAGGAAAGGAAACTATAAATCCTTGACATGCATTCAGATCAGGACAAGCTTTACTCTTCAAGTCTTTCTTTCCCTAGGTCAAATTCTAGGAATTTGAAGGTAATTCCATCTAAATTGTCTACTATATTTATAGAGATTTCAATATCGAGTTATGATTCAACTCTTTTAATGCTAGAATTGATCGATTATGATACTCAAACAAATATGAAAGGCTGAAAACTATGATATTCTAACTGGCTAAGAAGGTTGACAAGATATGTTTTGCCATTGATCTTCTTTAATTTTTTTTCTGTTTCAGTTTGTCATAGGGCCCTATTAGATGACCTTCCTTGTGATTGTTGTTACACTAGTGCTTCGTCTCATTTCTAGAAGACCTTGTGGCATCTATGTTTTGCCACATCAACTTTGCAGTGTACATTAGACTTTTCCAAATTGCCTTCATGTGTTCATGGATTTGAGCTATATGGTTTGCCTTGCTGATAGTCCCCATCCCTTATCATTCCAAACATGACAAGATCTAGAGTGTGATTTAGCATACATCCATATGCAGTCTCAAATGGAGAATTCTTAATAAATTGATTCTTCATATTGAAAGCAAATTTTGCTCTAGGCAAGGAAGGATTGGGGATCGGGCATGGATCGGCCGATTCAATGCGAACCCAGACCAATCCTGTCCGATCCCCTTCTCCCTCATATACATTGTAAGGGTTCAAAAAAATTAAAAAGAGTATAAAAAATCTTTAAAATATACAAATGATTATCTTTGTTCGAATCTTGATTTCTTCACTTTATCTTGCTATCTAACTCAACTGTATCTTGTTTCCTTAGTAACTAGTCTCTCTATAACATACACACACACACTCTCTCTCTCTATCTTTCATCTATAAAATTTTCTCTCTTATTATTTTTTTTCTTATCTTATATACATTAATTAATGATTATCAACATTAAATAAAATCAATAAGTTTACCAAATTGTATTTTGAAAAAAATTAAGAAATATACACCATTTTTTTTTTGTTAAAGATTATCTAGTTCTTAATATAAATGACAATAAAGATATTGAAATTTATTGTGACTAGAATATATATCTCTTTTGGTGCCAGTACCACATTCTCATAGTACAAGACAAGATCATATATTGATAAAAATGTCAATACGATGTTGTACTATAAGAATGTAGTGCTAGCACCAAAGGGGATATTGATTACAATCATTGACAAAAAAATTCAATAAATTTCAGTACCGTTATTGTTGTATATATCAGAATTAGTTAATCTTCAATAAAGAAAATGAATAGTGCATATTTTTTATTTTTTTCTAAAGCATAACTTGGTAAACTAATAGATTTTATTTACTATTGAGGACTATTAATGTTAAGTATCTAAGAAAAGGAAAAAAAGAGTAAGAGAGAGAAAATTTTAGAGAGATTATTTGAGAGAGAGTGTGTGTGAGAGTTATAAAAAGACAACTTACTAAAAAAGTGCCTTGAAGAGTCCACTTGATCATTGTAGAGTGCCACTTCCAATAGCCATGTTGATGGAAACGACAGTTTAGACTTTAGAGAGAGAGAGAGAGAGAAACATTAATTAGATAGAAAAAATTTAGAAAGAGGGAGAAATGTTAAAGACATAGAAAAAACTTAGAGAGAAAGGAAGAGAAATATTAAATTATTAATTAGATAGAAAAAAGTGTCCCTCGAGTGTGAGAGAGTTGGATAATGCACTTCATCGGTAACCTTAAGGTCGCGGTACCGAATCCCATCTGTGGACATATTCACGGTTGGCACCAACTTGGGGTTCACATGAGTTCCAACCTCACGGACTTCATCGGGTTGGGGGGGGGGGGGGAGGCAATGCCCAAGAGATGTATGGCTCAAGGTACTGGGTGATGCAGGGTTCGATACTAGGTTTTGTGGGTTTACTCTTGGAATAAAAAAAAAATAGAGAGAGAGAGGGAGAGAAATATTACATTATTAATTAGATGGAAAAAATACTTAGAGAGAGAGAGAGAGGAGGGCACTTAAATGGATGGGGTGGAAACTATTTTCCAACGGCTAGCTTTGGGTGCTGGATCTGCCCGATCTGGTGTGGATCAACCGATCCAGAGTGGGGATCAGACAATCAGCACCGATCCCACCCGATCCTTCCGATCCCAGTCCAGGACCAGAGGATTGGGGCACATGATTGGATTGTATCAGCCTGAAACTGATCGAATCCAATCCATGCTGATCCAACACTCCATGGCTCTAGGTAATGTTAAATTCCATACATCTCCTGGGTCTGATTTATTACTTCAGTGTGTCTATTAGTTTGGAACTAAGTCTGTTGCATTGTTGTATTCACCAAAATTCATTTTCTTATTTCTTGCATTTTTATTATCTTTTATCATGCATGTCCTTTGATTTTGTTTTTATTTAGTTGGAGTCGATGCTTTGATTTTGATGGGCCTCGTTCCTAATGGGTTTTGTGGTTGGTAAAATGGTTGTTACTTGCATGTTGTGGGGCAATATGGTCATGTGCTTTGTGTATTCTCCCTATATAAGGAACCCCAAATGTAAAGACTGCTTTTAATGAATAGAATAGAATGGAAGCTTCCTTTTGGAAACCCTGAAAGTGAGTCTCGTGAGGAGATGAGCACCCTGTGAGAGGGAGGGCATGAGGCCCAAGCAACAACACCGCTGCCACCATTCACCTACCTCGATCGCTGCTCCACTTCAGTTATCTCCCTCTTCATCCTTCCATTCCCCATCTTTCTCTAGGGTGTGATCGTCTGGAAAGTGGAAACTCCACGCTACCCTCTGGGAACCAGCAGATGAAGCCATGGTCCTCCTCTTTCTTTATAGTTCCTCCACAGGGACGAGACAGAGGTGGCGTGAGGATGGGGCCTGCAGCGCAGTTTGGGGTTCACATGTCCTTTGCTGGTAGCCTTCACCCTTCTCGCTTTATTGCTTGCCATTGATGTCTTCTGCTACTATGAGCCTAAAGGGAAGTGCCTAGTCTTCACCTTAGGATCTAGTGACCAGTTGGCTGCAGGGAGATGCTTTGGAGCCCATGTGATGCAGGAGTGGACTCGTGGATACGCAGAACGGGACTGTATGGAAGCTTCAACTTTGCTGGGACGACCGTGGACACATTTTTATTTGTTGTGTATTTTTTTAATGTCCAATTTTAGTAGTCAAGGTGTCTAGTTCATATTTCTTATTTTTCTAGATTTTAGTTGGCCCATTTGGGGTCTGTAGACATCTTTTTATTTTTGGGTATTTTGTATGCAACTTTTGCAAAATTTTAGGGGTACAGGGACATTGTCATATTTTGAAGTACTAGGGCTTCCTTTTTGGGAGGCCTATATATTCTTTTGTTTCCCTTTTGGGAAGGCTAATGGATTAGCTAGGACGAAAAGGAGTTTTGGACTGTTCTGTGCCTCCGTGTGCGTACGAGGGCCCTGTGAAGGGACTAGGTAGGAGGGGTGACACCCTCGTATTATCTTCTTCTTCCCCTGCTTCTTTCGCCTATCTTCCTCCCCAGTCGTCTCTCCCTACCCTGGCCTCTGAGCTATTCATCCCCTCTCCCCTTCTTGTCCCGCATCAGTTCTGGTATCATAGCAGACCTCGATCCTCCACTGCGCCGCCGCACCGCCACCGTCCACCACCGTTTCGTTCAAACTTCTATTACTGTTTATAGGTACTGTTTTATGAACAGTACCACCACCCTTGTTCCCTCTCCCTTTCATGTTTACTCTATTAAATAAAGAACCCACTGCACCCTTTCTTCCCCTCTCTCTTTTTTATTCAGATTGTGTTTGTTGACTGCAAGTACTGTAGCTACAGTACTCATGCTGTACTACAGTACCTGGGTCACGAATCCTACTTGCCCTTTTCTGTTTTCCCGTCGTACCATTTTCCTTCCTTCAATCTCTCACTCTCTCTCTTTCTCTCTCCCTCTCAGTTTCAAATGCAGTAGCAAAAGAAGAAGAGCAGAAGAAGGAGAGGAAGAGGAAGGGATCAAAGGAGCTGGCCGGTGCCGCCATCGCCGACCCTCGCCGCTGCTTGCTGGCACCGCCACCGCCATTGCTGACCCCCGCCGCGGTCGCTTTTGTACCCAGCCGCCCCTGCTGCACCTCTTGTTCTCTCCCTCGTCCCTTTTGTGTTAGGGTTAAGAGGGAAGGGAAGGAAAGAAGAGGGCAGCACGTGCCCCTTTAGCTTGAGCCTGGTCAACAAGGATTGACCTTGTTGGGTCCAAGCCCTAGTCCGAGCCTAATCCCAATTGGTCTGAGCCCAATCACCCAGAAGGGCCTGAGGTCTACATTCCTACTTGGTTTGGTCATGTTCCAAGAATTCTAAGTGGTTCGAGCCAGGTCCAGGCCTGGTCTAGTGCAATGCACCAGGCGGTATAATAGGAGCTGTTAGTGCACCACTTTTGTTCCGGACTCGTTCGGACTCCGATTTGCGTGCCATCTACACTGTGGATTCGTCTAAACGAGGCCAACCTCGTTCCAGCGTGGTGCAACTTTGACATTGCCTCGTTTTGCATGCCTGCCTCCGACAGCCGTGTCGATCGTACAAGGGCACGTCCGTGCTCCGTTTTGCATGCTGTCTACATCGTTGGGATCGTCTCTACGAGGTCAACCTCGTCCCACGTGATGTCAGCCAGTAGAATCTCGTTTTACGTGCCACTTCGATATGTGCCCTACAGATGTCCGTTTGCATATCTCAAGGCTCGCGTCAATCGTCTCGATTGGTGTGTTGACTTTCAGATGTCTCTATTTACATGGCACACTTCTCGAGACGATAGCTACTGACTACTCGAGCAAGCATTGGGAGATGTCTGAAGATCCTAGATGGGGCAACTTAGAGAAAGATTGGAACACCTTCAAGAATGATTGGAAGCATGATTGAACCAATTAAAGGGTGATATTCATAGCTTTTGTGCCATGCTGGCCAAACCAAAGGAAGTTTCCTATGAGGCTGACCTAGCGATGATCGAAGAATATGAAATTCAGATGAAAGAAGTACATTATATAGCTGTTCCATCACTAGAAGATGAATATCTGGGCGAGGTTGATTTAGTGATGTCTGTAGTAGATGATGATCTCTCCCTTACTAAAGAAAATGAGCTAAAGATGGGAGAGCTAATTGGAGATGTGGCCAATCAGCCAAAGGTCGTTCAAGACATCATCAGCCTGCAAGATTTTGACCACACATGGAGCGATATCGAGGCACACTTTCTACCTTAAGTTGAAGCATTCTTGCACATGATGATTCAAGAGACGTCTGTGATATTTCTTGAGTATGCTACCATCATTTCTGCATGGATATTGACTCACTTCAAAACTCGAGGATGAGTTTTCTCGAACCAGGGGAGAACGGTGGGAATCCAAGAGTTGCGGAAACGAAGCCAAGGGTCCATTGTTTATTTTATTTGGCCCATTAGAGGCCCAATTGATATATTTTTTCTATTTTTTTAAGATGTTAGATCTCTTTTAGTCTTTTATTTTGAATTAGAGTATCATGGTCTTTTGATGAGCTAGGGTTCTACTAGGGTTTCTTTTTGGGAGTCCATATATATACTCTTGTATCCTCCTTTTGCGGAAGAAGAGATGAATGCTAATGAATGGATGTTTGAATGGGGGAAAACGTGAGTGTGCCGCCACAATGAGGGTCTCCTGAGATGGGAGCTGTCTGCTAGGGTGCGATGCCCTAGGTATTCTCCCTCACCTCCCCCTCTCATCTTCTCCTTATTCTTCCTCTATCTCTCTCCCCTGTCATCTCCTTGATCCCGGCCTCTGAGCCATTCTTCCCTCTTTCCCCTGCTGTCCCGCATCACTGCATGCATTTCCTCTCTCCCTTCCCATCCTCTCCTTGTTTTTTAATATTCCAGCTGTACAGGAGAGGACGTATGACCTCATGAACCCTTCCTTGGCTTTGTCTTTTGCTTCCCCACCATTATCCCCATTTTCTTATTAACGAATTCCACCTCCCACCACCTGGCATACCTGTGGCTCGTTGGAAACCAGCACCCCTTCACCATCCCACCCTCCTCTCTTTGGTATTTAAATCCCCACCACCTGTGAAAGCTGAGTTCTTTGCCTGCATCGGAGAAGCTAAGGAAAAGCCTCCCTGCAAGGAGGACTCCGCTGTCCAGGTGCACGCCAGCACGATCTGTTCGACGACCAGCTGTTTGTGGGAGGTTGCTACAGGGACGGGCCCGAACCGGCTCTGTGGACAGGTTAGCAATAAGATGTTCGGATGAATCCCTGTTCATGCTTGTTCGTTTAGTATGCTATTAAAATTTTGCTGCACCGTGAGTGAATGATAGGTCTGCCTAGCCACTTCAAATTTATTTCGCTGTTGCATGACTATTTGAAGTTGTGAGGATTCCATCCATTTATCTCTGCTGGTTACATAGACTGCGCATATTAAACGTAGAACATTCCTATCATAACTGTAGTTTCTATGCTACCTTTGATCATCGTTTGAAAATCTTGCGTGGACGGTTGTTGCGAGTATATTTCTTGCTTGGTTGTTTTATAGTTGCATTGACTGGAAAACGTTGGGGTTGCATGTGGATATTTGCTATACATTTGTGGCCCTACTGCGTTGACGTTATTGTGCTTGCATATATGCCTCATGTTGATAGCGTGTTGTCCCACATCACAATCCCTACTTTAGCCTTAGAAAGAACCTTTGAGCGAATAGGGAAAGCCTCCACCCATTTGTGAATCTGCGGGTCAGCTTTTCCCTTGTGTCAAGCTAAAAGCATACATTTGTGCTCTGACTTTACCTGGTAGCTATTCAACCAACTTTGGTGGAGTCGGCCATGTCATGTTCAAAGTCATATGGAATATGTCCATGTCTATCACATCACACCAAGCCTCATTTTGGTAGCGACCAATAATAAAGGATATTGAATTATGAAAGAGTCAAGAGCTACCTTAGTGTCTTTGGTTTCTTGATCTAGCCACCCAATGAAGGCTTGGGTTGCCTTTCCACATCCAATTTAGCTTTTCCACCACCTCATTTTTGACAAAGTTGTCACTACTGCAACTGCTGATGACAAGGCTGAGCAAATTCCAACTCACTCTCACTTGGCAAGTGGTGCAGACATTGTGCTATTGATCATATGCTTACTTTGCAAAGTGTATGATATGGTGCTCCACAAGTGAAATCTCCTCACTAAAATGGATCTTTTGTTCTTCATTTATTTTCTCCACTCAGCTACCAGCTCTTGACTCCTGTTGGCATATTGTCATCTCTTGGGCCCAGGATTTGGGCCACTGCTCTTGAGGACATTAAATGAAATAATACCTTTTTTTGGGCACTTGGTAGTTGAAGGCATCCGCCATTAGGAGTATGTATGCTGGTGCCTCTTTCTGTGCTTGTTTGCTAGTTGCCATACAAATGCTTGTGGAGTCCATAAAAGTGTATGGTCATGGCTTGGGTGCTTCCTGTGTCAGCTCCATAGAGATTGCCTTTGTCAATTCTCTTTTCTATCCAGTTGGATGGTTGAGCCAGCACTTAACCCGAGTTGCCAACTACACCGTGTAGTCCATATATGATGTACTACATGTATATGAAAAGGCTCTTGGCCATTAAAGTGGAGAAATTGAGCTTTGGCTGATACTCCTATTGCCTTTGTTGTGGGATTCTGTCACCCTTATGGTGGGGTGGAAGTAGCGACGTAAGTTCTCCTCACTCAAGTTGTTATCATAGGTAGCATGTTCTCACTTGAATCATGGATGGCAGTACCGGCCGATACCGGTACGTACCGGCCGGTACGTACCGGTATCGGCCGGCACCGGTACCGTGGGTACCGACCAGTACCGGGCCGGTACCGGCCGGTACCGGACTGGTTTTAGGCCGGTACCGACCGGTACCGGGCCGATACCGGCCGGTACCGGACCGGTACGTACCGGTACCGGTACCCACCGATACCGGTACCGGTACCGGTACTGCCATCCTTGACTTGAATTGTGAGCATAGTACTCACTCTACAAGCTGCCTATCTATCATGGTTGAAATGCCTATGATGTATTGGAGAGAGAATGTGTTCACTACTTTCACCAGCTTGTTGATAAAGATTCTGCAAGTCATGTCCTCTTTAATGCTTGTGAGTACAGCTGTATGTGGGATGTGCCAAATAGACATGGACCCTAAAGCGATGTACACAGACCCAAAACAGACCACATAAAAGCAGCCTTGAAAATGGGTCAGGACTCAGGATTCAGGTCCATTTTCTATTTCTCTGAGGTATAACAAAAAAAACATAGGAATGAAATCTGGTATCCTAAACTCTCATATATTTGGCAAACAGGTCAGAATGTGGCCCAGATCCAAAGAAATCCAAGGACTTCAGGTAAAGTGCAATTCTGGGTCTTTTGGCATTAGATGGTTGTACCTGAACCCAGAGTTATAGGATCCAACATGTAGGGTAATAAGTCCTAGATTCATTTTGGCAGCCTTACATAGGAGGAGCTTCAGGATTGTTGCTTGTACTCAGGGGTAACTTTGTCCTTTCTATTGTTATTCTTTTACTCTTTGTGTGTGTGAGTTATGTGGGGTTAGTTATGTCTTTATTGGTCTTTATTAGAGCAAAGGGTATTTCTGTCCTTACCCAATTATTGTAACCCTACAACTCATCATATAAAAGAGTGGTGAAGGGCAGTCTGTTGGTGTGTGGCTGTATCCTCTTGTGTTGCTGTTCGACGCCTCTCTTCCCTTCCTCGTCCCTTCTTCTTGGTTTTCTACATGGTATCAGAGCAGGGAAGACTCTGGAGGAAGTAATAAGAGGATCGTACCTCTTCTTTCTTGGTGGAGTGGAGGCCACTTCCCTGTGCACTGCTGTCCGGTACCCTGTTAGGATTTTCTGGACAGGGCGGTGCCTCTATTACCCTGTTTCTTGGTGGAGTAGTGGCCAGACTCTTCTCCGCAGCTATCTGGTGCCCTATTAGGGTTTCCCAAACAGGGTGGCACCTGTTCTTGTGACCAGTGCTCTGTCCTAGTGAATGGGACAGATCGGTCTAGGGTTTTCTGGCCACTGGTCCTTCTCATGTGCAGGGCAGTGACCGGTGCTCTGTCTTGGTTCAGAAAAACAGGCCGGTCTTCTCTATTCTTGCAATTGGCTTGTGTGGTGAGGAAGAACAGGCCGGTTCCCCTGTTCTTTCAACCGAGGATCAGCTTCCATCTGCAGTAGATAGGCCGTGACCTATTCTGGGACTTTGGGACAGGCCGACCTCCTTGTTTGTGGACCGGAGCCTTCTTTGGCGGAGAAGGAGTTGCTGCCTTGTTGTTGTAGGGTTTTTCTTCTATTCCACACAGCCTCTCTTAGTGTTGGGAGTCACCTACACCGCCGTAATAGTTGTGTGGAGTTGTTGTTTCCTTCCCCATGGATTCGTCAACAAGTAGTAGTGCTGATTCTCAGGAGGTTAATTCTTTTGTGATGCGTCTTGCTGGCCTTTCGTCTATGGAGCATCATCTTCTTGCCCTGCAGATGACTGCAATGAAGTTGACAGAGACCAATTATCATCGCTAGTTCGTTTCTGCCCGGATTTTCCTTGGAGGACGAGGAAGACATGCTACATTGATGGTAGAGTCAATGAATTGACATATAATGACCCTACCAATGCCAAATGGGAGTTGAAGAATAATCTTGTTATGGGATAGATCTTCAACTCCGTGAGTTCAGAGATCCAACAATTGATTATGATGAAGAGGACAGCAAAGGAGGTGTGGGACACTTGACTACATGTCTCCTATTCAGGTACTCTATCTTGATCATCCACTATTTGTTCTAGAACCCCGTGTATTTACTTGTTTGTGGCTTTGTGCTTTATTCATTCTTTGGGTCATGGTTTTACTAAACTTGACTCTCGTGCTATTCGTGACATCTTTTTGGGGTATTCTCCCACTCAGAAAAGGTACAAGTGTTTCGACTCCAAAACAGGGAGAAAATATGTCTTTAAAGATGTCACCTTCTTGGAGTCTGAGTCTTATTTTACCCCTGAGTCTTCTGGTAAAGGGGAGAATTCTCCTACTTCTCCTTGTGATTCCTCCCCTGACTCTACTCCTTTACCTTTTCCATAGACATGACAAGTGCTACATTTGGATCGTCCGAAAAGCCTCCATTGGATGTTCTGACTTACTCCAGACATATATGGCACAAGGATAGGCCTACCGCGAATCTACCATCTTAAGAAGCTGTTGAAATTTTAGGTCCAATTTTGGCCTCCTTATCTACTGTACATGCTGACTTGGACCTCCCTATTGCTGTTTGGAAAGGGACAAGAGTTTGTACCAAGCATCTTATTTCTCATTATATTTCTTACTATCGTCTCTCACCATCGTATTATTTTTTTTCTGTTTGCTATTTCCACCTACTATGTTCCTATCTCTTTTGTTGAAACTGTTAAGGACCGAAAGTGGGTGCAAGCAAGAATAAGAAGATGCAAGCTCTTGATAAAAATATTATCTGAGATTTGGTGACTCTACCACCGGGGAAGAGTCTGATTGGCTTGTATTTTTTGTTTTTTAAAGAAGTTCATGATTTTTATATATATATATAGATCAATTTTCATATGAATTGTATTTTTTTTTAGATGGTTCTTCCATACCGGTTGGTTGGCCATAAAATTATGAATCACTTAATTAAAAAATAGAAAATAAAATAATGATTTTTCCATATTGGTTGGTTGGTCATTCAAATATAAATTTATTTAAAAAAAGAAAATAAAATAATGGTTCTTCCATATTGGTTGGTTGGCTATTAAAAAAATGAATTAACTTAAAAAATAGAAAATAGAAAACAATAATTTCATAAACAAAATGGTTCTTCCATATTAGTTGGTTGGCCATCTAAAATTAATTTAAATAAAAAACAGAAAACAAAAAATTAATAAACAAAATGGTTCTTCCATATTGGTTGGTTGGCCATTTAAAATTAATTTTAAAAAATAAAAAACAGCAAAATAAATAAAATGGTTCTTCTATATTGGTTGGTTGGCCATCTAAAGTTAACTTAAATAAAGAAACATAAATAAGAAATAAAATAAATAAAATAATTCTTCCATATTGATTGGTTGGTCATCAAATTATAAGAAAACAAAAAATAATAAATTAAATAAATAAAATGGTTCTTCTATATTGATTGGTTGGCCATCAAATTATTAAAAAACAGAAAATAATAAATTAAATAATAAACATGGTTCTTTCATATTGGTTGGTTGGCCATTCAATAAATTTTTAAAAATAGAAAATAATAAATTAAATAATAAACATGGTTCTTTCATATTGGTTGGTCGGCTATTCAATTAATTAAAAAAAACACAGAAAATAATAAATTAAATAATAAAAATAGTTCTTTCATATTGGTTGGTTGGCCATTCAATAAATTAAAAAAATAATAAATAATAAATTAAATAATAAATATGGTTCTTTCATATTGGTTGGTCGACCATTCAATAAATATAAAAATATAAAAATAATAAATTAAATAATAAAAATAGTTCTTTATTGTTTAGTTGGCCATCTAAAATTAACTTAAATAAAAAAATCAGAAATAAGAAATAAAATAAATAAAATAGTTATTCCATATTGATTGGTTTGCCACCAAATTATAAAAATAGAAAATAATAAATCAAATAATAAGCATGGTTCTTCCATATTGGTTGGTTTGCCATATTAATCTAAAAAAGAAAAGTTAAATAAAAATAATTAAAATGGTTCTTCCATATTAGTTGGTTGGTCATATTAAAAAAAATAAAAAAAATAAAAATAGTTCTTCCATATTGATTGGTTGGCCATATTAAAAAAAAAAAAGATAATGAACATGGTTCTTTTATAATGTTTGGTAAGCTAATAATTTAATGTTTGGTTGACCCAAAAATCTGTTAATCAATCAATTAATTTAACCAATTAAATTAAGTTACTAATAAATCAATTTTTTAATTAACTTAACAAATCAAATTAAGTTGTTAATTAATCAATTAATAAATTTGTTAATCAATCAAATAATCAATTAAATTAATTTGTTAATTAATCAATTAAATTTACAAAGTTGTTAATCAATTAATCAATCAATTAAGTTAATTTGTTTAACCAATCAATTAATTTAACTAATTAAATTAATAAATTTGTTAATTTACCAACTAATTCACCTAATTAAATCAATAAATCTGTTAATTAACTAATTAAGTTAAAATTGTTAATCAATTAATCAATTAAACCAACAAGTCTGTCAATTGATTGATTAATTTAACCAATTAAGTTGAAATTGTTAACTAATCAACTAATTAAATTAACAAACTTGTTAATTAGTCAATTAATTCAACCAATTATATTAATTTGATTCTTCCATAATGTTTGGTTGACCAAAAATTTGTTAATCAATCATTATTTTAACTAATTAAATTAATTTGTCAATCAATCAACCAATTAAGCCAATTTGTTAATCAATCATTAATTCAACCAATCAAATTAACAGATTTGTTAACCAATCAATCTATTAACCAACTAAGTTAATTTGTCAATTAATCAATCAATTAAATTAACAAATTTGTTAATTAATCAATTAATTTAACTAATTAAATTAACATGGTTCTTTCATAATGTTTGGTTAACCAAAAATTCGTTATTCAACCAATTAACTTAACCAGTTAAGTTGAAATTATTAATCAATCAACTAATTAAATTAACAAACTTGTTAATTAACCAATTAAATTAACAAGTTTATTGATTAATCAACCAATTAAGTTAATTAATCAATTAATTAATCAATCAAATTAACAAATTTGTTAATTAACCAATTAAATCAATTTGGCTCTTCCATATCAGTTGGATAACCAAAGTCTTTCTTTTCAAATAAAAAAAAACAAAATAAAGAAGTCAAGTTCATTCATACTGGTTGAATGGCCTAAATTTAGTGGTTCTATCCTATTGTTAGATTGCCCACTTGATTAATAGTTCATTCTTATTGGTAGAGTGACTAAAGGTTAAGATTATTGATTCATCCCTATCAATGGGCATAGTGAGTGACTTTTATAGTTTTGTCCTAACTGGGGGCTAGGCTATGAAGTCGTGATTATCCTATTAATAGATGGGCCAATAAGAATAAATATTTGTTCATTTTATATTGATGGGATAATCATTAATTAAAGTGGTTCTTTCTTACTGATGAATTGACCATTAAGTTCTGGTTCATTTATATTGATTAAATGATCCAAAATAATGTTGTGGTTCATTCATATTGGCTGAAGGATCATTTAAGAATATTCTTAATTATGTGGCGGCCTTCATACCTCATCAATTAAGAGTATCCTTTAAACAGTCTATGTCTTTTCAAAAGATCTCAAATGAGAGGACATGCTGTTCAAATAATCTTCCATCCTTTTAAAGGATAATTAAAAGATAATTTCAAAGAATCTTCCACAAAATACCCACTCCTTTGAAAGAACTCAAGTATCCTTTAAGTATCTTCTAAAGGATATCCATGGAATCTTCATCACTAAAAAGAACAAAAAATGACTTGCATGTCTGTAATTAATCTTGCTTATTTCTACTTTCTTTAATCCTTAATTGGATGGTTAATCAAGGGTTACCAATCTTTGATTGGTGTAATTAACACTGACCAAGGTCAGTGGGAAGATATCAGGAACGCAAATCCACAGTCAATCCAGAAGTCATTTAAACTTTAGGGATTAATCCTTAAAGTTTATCTAAAAGAAAAGAGAACATGTTTTTCAAAACTCAAATTTCTCTTTTCAAATCAAGATTTTCACAAAGATTTTCAAATCCGACAAGGATTTTTCAAAAAGAAAATGGGAGTCTCACAGGTACATATCAGCGCCTTGTGGGAAAACTTTTGTATTTATCTCTTATTCGACCTGACATTGCCTATGTTGTGAGCATTGTCAGTCAGTTTATGCATGCTCCTCAGTTCCCTCATATGCGCGTTGTGGAGAGAATTTTGCGTTACATCAAATCTTTCCCTGGCAAAGGACTACTGTACACTAAGGCTGCTTATTTAAAGATTGATGGTTTTACATATGTTGATTCGAGAGATAATAGGTAGTCAACCACTGGCTACTGCTTGTTTCTAGGTGAGAATCTTATCACTGGGCGCAGTAAGAAGCATACTGTTTGTGCCCGTTTCTGTGCTGAAGCCGAATATTGAGTCATGACCCATGGTGTTAGGCTAAAGCTTTTCCTCCAGAATCTTAGGGTTAAAGTTCAACCCCAATGCGCTTATATTGTGACAATAAGGTTGCCATCAACATCACTAACCATCTGATTCAACACGATAGAATGAAGCACATTGAGATTGATTGTCATTTCATCCACGAGAAGTTATATTTTGGAAAAATTTGTCTATCTTATGTTCGCTTTGCTGATTGGCTCTCTAATGTCTTTACCAAAGGGCAGTCCAAGGACCTCTTTACGTCTATTTTGTCCAAGCTGTGCATGTATGATATCTATACTCAGCTTGAGGGAGGATGTAGTCAAGGGTAACTTTATCCTTTCTATTGTTATTTTTTTACCCTTTGTGTGTGTAAGTTATGTAGAGTTAGTTATGTCTTCATTGGTCTTTATCGGAGCAACGGGTATTTCTATCCTTGCCTAATTATTGTAACCCTACAAGTCATCATATAAAAGAGTGGTGAAGGGCGGTCTGTTGGTGTGTGGATGTACCCTCTTGTGTTGCTGTCCGGCGCCTCTCTTCTCTTCCTCCTCTCTTCTTCTTGGTTTTCTACATTGTTGTTTACTGCCATAATGTGATGCAGGAGACGATACACAGCTTATGTAATGCTTGGAGTTCCATTTATTTGCTCTTATTAGGACCATTTATGGTCCAATATGTTTTTTTTTTCTTTCTAGGAATTATAAAAGCGTGGGTAAGATGGGAAGTCCTAGAGTCGGATGGGAAACTCTAGGGTCAGGAGTTACACATTTAGCCTTTATATATATGTATGTTGTTTCAAGAATTAGGAGAAGAAATGGGAAGAAGAAAGAAATGATTTTTTTTTACTTGAGTTGTCCAGATTCGGTTCTCTGTGAGAGAGAGCCCCAACCCCCATCTTCCTTGGTGCGACACTAATGAATCTGCCCCCGGTGCGACGCCGGAGAATTCCCTATCCTTTGGTGTGAGGCCGAGGATCCCTCTCCCGTTCCCCCCTCTTTCCCTTTGTCTCGCATCAATTTGATATGATTCTCTGCTTGAAGACTCCCACAAATGATCCAGTCGTCCGCTTATTTTTTCGAACCAGGAGAGATTGATGTAGGAGACGATGCATGGCTTATGTAATGCTTGGAGTTCCTTTTATTTGCTCTTATTAGGACCATTTATGGTCCAATATGTTTTTTTATTTTCTAGGAATTATAGAAACGTGGATAAGAGATGGGAAGTCCTGGAGTCGGATGGGAAACTCTAGGGTCAGGAGTTCCACATCTAGCCTCTATATATATGTATGTTGTTTCAAGAATCAGGAGAAGAAATGGGAAGAAGAAAAAAAATGAGTTTTTTTTACCTGAGTTGTCCAAATTCGGTTCTCTGTGAGAGAGAGCCCCAACCCCCATCTTCCTTGGTGCGACGCCAAGGAATCTGCCCCTGGTGCGACGCCGGGGAATTCCCTATCCTCTTGTGCGAGGCCGAGGATCCCTCTCCCATTCCCCCCTCTTTCCCTTTGTCCCGCATCATAATGTGGTATGCATATGGTAGGACTCTAAGACCAAGTTTTCCATGCAGTTCTAGGTGGAACCTACAACAAGCTGAAGCAAAAGTCACCAAAAATTCCAAAGAGATCAATGGCAATGCATGTAGTGATGATATTTCTAATCATTTGAGATATCCAAATTTTCGTATGTTTAGAGAGGGGTTGAACCAGAATTCAAGGATGAGTTCTTTGCAAACGGAGTGGATGTAATGGTGTTGTCTTCAAGTTTCTAGAACGATCTAGGGCTAGCAACAAGGACAATGATATTTGGTGATAAATACTTGAAGAGCAATGTTTGCTATAATTTGGATGCGTGCCCAAGAATAGCAGTTTTTTCCCCACATCAGGTTAAAGATAAGATTAATAAAAGGTGTTATAAGTAGCAAGTTTAAGTTGTTTGTATTCTAACCATGTTTGTATTCTAACCAAGTATTTCTTTTGACATTTCGTATAGAAGAACTTTCCCCTTTGTATTCAGACCGCATGGGTTTTAATCCTCTCCTCCGCATCTTTAAAAAAATAAATGAAAATCATCATAAAATTTTAAATATCCAATTACCCCCTTAGGATTTTTTTTCCATTCCTTGGGGGCTAATTTTCATTATCCAATCGTGAAATTTAACGATAGTCGTCTGATTGGGTGCTACGAGTGATATTCACGAAAAATTTAAAAGAAATGGTGAAAAAATAGATACCCCTAGGGTTTTTTTTTTTTCATCTTTTGGGGGTTTAAATGTGAAATGCGAACATCAATTAAGGGACTTAAACCCTGTGTGGTTCGGCCATAGGACCACACAACAGCACTCCTCTCTCTCTCTCTCTCTCTCTCGATCGAGAGAGTGCTGAGAGAGAGAGAGGGGATCAGCTGCCACCGGTGGCAACCGTTTAAATTGCCACCAAGTCTAAACCCTTCAATGGCTTGGATCTAATGGTTTACATGAAAGTAAGGAATGAGAGCCATCATGGGCACGTGAGGTGATTCCGTTTATTTCGCCTTTCTGCATAAGCAGCTTGATCGTGTCTTCCTCTCGTGAGGTTACCAGGCCTCCTCCACCATCCTTCAGTGACTTCTGGGTTGGGCCTGATCATGGAGGACAAGGTGTTGTAGGCACCATCTTCACCAATCATCACCATTAGAGGGACCAGAGGCTACTTCACCCCAGAATGGTTTATGGAGTCCAGGATTTCAGATAAGTCTGACGTCTACAGTTTCAGAATGGTGTTGCTTGAGCTCGTGGGCAGCCAGAGGAACGTGCCCCCAGTGCAGAACGTGGCCCCTAGCTGCCCATGGTGGTCACCACGCTAGAGTAGCGTCCTCCATTATCCTATTCCTCATCGGCACCTTGTTCAGCCCAAGAAGAACAGAGTGTATTATGGTAAGAAGACCTCCAAAACGATCAACACCGAGATGGATGCCTCTCTCTCTCTCTCTCTCTCTCTCTCTCTCTCTACACATATAGGCCACCTTTCTCTCTCTCCTCTACACATGTAGGCCACCTAGAGGTTTAGGATGGCGTTGGGGGAAGTTACCTAGTTAGTCGCCAGTTCTGCCTGGGTAGTTCGAGCAGAGGGGGAGCGAGGGAGGAAGTCGCGGGGAAGTTCGGGGATGCCTCCACCTGGGATTTGCATCAATAAAAGTCATGTGCCACCCAACCGATGGCTGTCCACCTTATATGGCATCCGTTGGATCCAAGTGATTGGAGGGTATAGATTTGGTGGCAATTTAAGCAGTTGCCACCTGTGGCAGCCAATCCCCACTTATACACACACGTGCGCACGCGCACACACGAGAGCTTCATTCTTTAGTTAGTCACTCAATTACATGTCGTCCTCTGCAGTGACTTTTTGATCTCTCACAAAAAGCTTCACAGTAACATATCATCATCAGCTAATCTATACAGGAAATATTGCACATTTATGAGAGCTAAATCCTAGCACCACTTCCTAGTGATCACGTGCCAACAGGATTGGACCGAATGGACACTAAAGCAAAGGAGTGCATTTATATGTTAATCACATCAATCATTTCCATGTTTTTGGTTGTTAATGTATGATTTTGAACAATATCCAGCATCCATTGAATTTTGTTCAGCTCATGAACTGGATTATTTTAGGCCTTATTATCCAGTTATTTGGGTTTGGTTATGCAAGTCTTCTACCGCTTCTACGGTTTGATGAATATTTAGTATCTCCTCTGTATCTAATGCCTGTACATGATCAGAGGTCCTGTGATCAAGTGGTGAACTTAGATTTTGCTTTTGTATATATGTAATTTCAGACAGCATTAATCATAAATCTGGGGTCAGCCACAATTTCTGGCACTCAGCTAAATACAAATTCTCAATTCTTTGTCTTCCATGCCAGATGCCTCCTAATTTTGACCTTACTGTGATTTTCATATGCACCTGGAAGGTACCTTGAAGAGCTTGAGAACAATCCAGAGATGGATCGCAGTGAAACCTTGGGACATTTCATCACATCGCATGGCTATTCTGACTTATTTCAGAGAGCATATCTTGTAAGATAACTGACAACTGTCTTCTTTTTCGTTTCTATTTTTAGTCATGGAAGTATCTATATGTATAATTATCTATAGTTGCTATTTCGTCTCACTTTTGTCCTTCAATGGATAAATGTATGCCAGATTCCAATTTGTGCATCAATCTGGTCATGTCCTTTGGAAGGAGTAATGGACTTTTCTGCATTTTCTGTTCTCTCATTTTGCCGTAACCATCATTTACTTCAGGTAATCTGCTTATAACAGCTAAGGTCTTATTGTTCTTGTCGTAATTTCAAGCAGTCCATTTACATCCCTAGTGCTGATTGTTTGATCAAAGATGCATTCAACCCGTGCACTCATTTCATTGTGAACATCAGTACCGGCTATTTAAACATACCAGGTTATTAAAAATAAAACTTCTACCTATAAAATCGCTTGTGCTCATGATAAGATTAAAAGGATGAGCATGGACCAACCTTACATATTTTATGAAGTAGTACATGTCAAATTATACTGGACAGGAGCTTGTTTCTTCATTAGCTTATGTAGATGTTAGATTCCATTTTTCTGATGCCATATGTAAAGTAGATGCAATATATGATGCGAAATAGCACAAATGCCTGCAATCTTAATCTCCAGTAGATTCCGTTGCCTTACATACAATGTGTCAACATGCTGACCGCCACTTGTTTGCTTTTTGGAAAGGTCCTAAAAGAAAATAATGGTAGTATAACATGCAAAAGAAGATTTAAGTCAATATTTTTCTATCAAAATGTTGGATTAAAAGCTACTTTATCTTGGCATTTATTTCCATGCTCTTCCCTCATATAAGAATGTAGACATAAACCTTTCATTTCTTGTTTCAGTTCTGTTACTTCCCTCCCATCAGTGTCATGTAGTCAATAAAGTTTCCAAAAGTATATATCTGGTCAATTGGTTGGTGAAAAAAGCATACCTAAAGTTTATGAAAGTAAATTGGTAAGCTCTCTTATCTCCTTGTAGATTGTGACTTTAAACCGGGTCTTCACTGCAGCTCTTTGGCCGACCGCAGTGGCTCACTGTCAAGGGGCGTTCACATTGCTATGTCAATAAGGTAATGGTTTCCTTTTTGATGTAATAAATGCAATCTTATGCTCACTTTCACGAGCCGAGATTTTGATTCGGTATGACATCATCAATAACTGGCATGTACAATAACAGGTTATGAAAGAACTGGAGAGTAGACATTGTCAAATAAAAACAGGGTTCATGGTAGAATGTGTTTCATCCATTGATGGAGGTAAGCACCAAGAATGTTATTCAGGAGCTAATTTAGCTGTACACCTAGATCTCTCTACTTAAAGCCCAATGAACCTTAGGCATTGGGCTAGAAAGGTTAAAATGTCTGCTTCTAAGCCACCAACTCTAATTTATTTACAGTTTTTCATATGATATGTGGATGAAAATTTTCTTGATGATAGAGATCCATAAATGTGCAGATTGGTCTGATCACTGTCGTCCATGTGCAGAGAATGGAGACTTGTTTGACTAGGGACAACTTGCATATGTTACCGAATTTGGTGGATAGAAAATTCACCTTTTTTTTCCCCTTGTGGCTCTTGCAATTCTTTTCAGCTTGAATGCTATGTGCATGCTTTTTTCCAAGTACAATTGGAACCTAAACCTTCAGAACTACATTATCAGCTGGAATCATACCAGGAAGATCTTCTATTATCTAGAATCAATGGATAATTTTATTTGTGGATCACTGAAATTTACTAGAAATGATTTTTGAATGTCAATATCAAATTATATGAATCTATAATCTTACTAGGTTAGCTTTAAAATTCTGGCTTACCAACAAGTTAAAAATTATGGATAGCACTTCTTCTGGAAATGTATTTTGGGTTAATGATTCCATCTTCCAATTTTTGTTGGGCTCTGCGCGTAAGATTTGCCTTCATGTCAGGTTGTTCTGTTTTATGTGTGGATGGCTCGGAAGCTGTATATGATGGATGCATAATCAGCGTTCATGCACCAGATGCCTTGAAAATTATAGGCAAACAGGCAACCTATGAGGAAATGAGGGTGCTTGGTGCTTTTCAATATGTTTCCAGGTATTTTATCTTCTCTTTAGTATGTTTCCAGGTTCCATTGTTTAGTTTTTTTATGCATCTACCATGTTCTTCTACATAGTCTCAGAAAAAAATTTCAATCGCACAGAGGGTTAAAATATTAGGGCCAAAATATTTTGTGGGTATTGTTTGACTGACATTTTGAAACATTGCTAAACAATTCCAAGAATGTCTGATTCTTGACTTCTGATCAGTATTTCCATGACTAAAAGTACTTTTTCAAAGGCTGTGTAGTAAAAACTATATTTGAATATAATGACTTGCATATTGCTAATTTCATCTCAATCAAGTCAGTTGAATGCATATGCATCCAGTACAATCCCTGTTCCATTTTGGGTCCCCATGCTATCTACGGAATACATAGTGCTTTGTATCGAATAAATAATTTCCATTACCAATTTACTGAGCAAGACTGTTAGTGATCAAGAGGGCATCAGTATGCAAATCAAACTTAGTTGAATATTCAGGAAAAAAATGAATATTTGAAGAAGTATGTTGATTAGGGAGGTAATCGCATGATGTAAAGTTGGGGGGGGGGGATGGTTGGGGTTGCGAGCGAGATTACTGACATCTCGTTAGGGACTGAATGTTGACATTGGATAGGATGATGGATGCTTGGATTGTGACCTTCACAGTCACCTTCCAGAAAAGGTAACTTTGGACAAGAGAATGTCCCAATCAATCCATTAGACCATTGGCGTGCTGGTAAAGTTAGCTTATTATTTTCACATTTTGCAAAACAAAGGAGTAATCCTAATAGGCTCTGCTAGACTTTGGAAAGAATCAGATAAGAGAGGAGGTTTGACTAGGGCAATGGGGAAAAACCCATTTTCAAGTAAAGTTGCTTTTGAAACAAATTCTTCTAAGTTGAGCATAAATATGACAATAAATATTATCAGAAACAGAGAAAGTGAATGCTACATTTTTTTTTGCTTTGTTTGGTAAAACTGTCCCATTTTTAGGAGCCAGGATTTGGGTGACCAAATTTTGATTTCACTATCTTACCCCTACTTGAATCGACTGATTCAGGTGGTGATCACTTAGTTTGTTTAAGCCATGTTATCAGGTGTATACATGTGTCTGATTTACTAAAAGTGAGCTCAGTGCCAGACTGGCAGATAAAACTTTTATTTTTTAATGTATGCTGGTGTTCATGCAAACGCTTGCTCATTTGAAAATGTCTGTCTCAGTGATATATTTCTTCATCATGACAAAAGTCTCATGCCCCATAACCATTCAGCGTGGAGTGCTTGGAACTTTCTTGGAAATACAAGCAGTGGAGTATGTGTAACATATTGGCTAAATGTGCTTCAGGTGTGTAACTGCTTTTTTAGTTCCTTGTATACCTGAGACACATTTTGAAGCAACTAACAGTTGCCTCTATGTTAACAGAAGATTCTAACTGTTCCATGTTCTTTCAATATATAACTCTTGGTTAGCTGAACTTGCAGAATCTTGGCTCCACGGGTTTACCTTTCCTTGTGACTCTAAATCCTCCTTATACCCCGACTGATGCTCTTCTTAAGTGGACAACGAGCCATCCTATTCCATCAGTTGCTGCGTCAAAAGCTTCACTCGAACTTGAAGGAATCCAAGGCAACAGGAAAATATGGTTTGCTGGAGCATATCAGGGTGAGTAGTCACTTTTCTGGGGTATATGATGATGATTCATATAATCCAAAGGCAGATAGATTTGAAATTTCGTTATTGGATAAGTTTAATTGTGTTCATTAGACGCAATGGTGAAGTCAATGTCAAAATACCTATCTAAATGTGTTAGTTTTGTTGCTGTATCTTGCAGACTCACAAGTACTTGTTATTGTTCCTTGAAAGATGGCCATGCACGTTTGACTGGATTAAACTCAGAATATTAATTTTGCTGTCGCCTAAAACTGAAAGTCAAAATCTGAGACGTGAAAGCTTTGAAGACAAACATAAAGTCTTCTATTGATGCTTAGAATTTTATTCATCTTGAACGTATCTCTTATTGACATTTAACAAATGGTAGAGTAGGAAATCATGCAAACTGGAAGAAGTTAGATCATATATATCAATGTCAAAAATTCAGTAGAACAGGGGATTTCAACAACCATACCTGAGCTAGTTGATTTTCTTGTGCATTTATCCATGTTGTTTTTAGCTCTTCAGAAATGATGGCTTAGTTTCCAATGAAGAAATGTTTGGCAATGTAACTGGAGTAATTTCCTCTTTCAGGAGGCGGGTTTCACGAGGATGGATTGAAGGTAATGATTCTGATTCATTTTGCAAACTTGGGTGCTGTTGAACCAATTTTTTTTTTTCAATACATACGCAGTAGGTTGTTTTAAATCTATGCATATGCATGTTTGCATGCAAAAAGAGAAGAATTTATATGCAACTAGAGTTAGAAACCTAGTTCCATGCATGAAAAATCTTCAACATACATGAAAAATACATAAACATGCATGTATAGTGTACAAGAAAGGAAAAAAAAGAGCAGGGATGCCTTGATAACCTGCAAGTTCAGCAAAAAACAGCCACCAACAAGAGCCTCTAATGGTGCAAACCTGCACCAATCTTCAAGAAGAACAGCAATGCAACAAAACCTGCAGCAGGCGCCAGCAACCAGCAACAAGGAGGGAGCCGGCCACCAGGGCAGAACCGCACGCACAGGGAAGGAAGGAGCCGGCCCTAGGCCTCCTTTTGCTGGTCCTCCTTTTAAGGAAAGAGAGAGAAAAGGGGGGTAGAGATCAAGGAGGGAAGGGATAAAAACAAAAAAAGGAAGGGGGAGAGATGGAGATATAAAAAAAAACAAAGAAAGGGGGGAAGGAAAGACTGACCGGTCTCCCCTGTGGGACCGGCCAGTCCCCTTCCTTTCCCCGCCTCTCTCTCTCTTTCCTTATCTCTCTCTCTCACCCGCATGCTTCCCCATCCCCCCCCCCCCCACCCACACACACACACACACACACCGCCGGCTAGGTGGCACCGGTGGGGGGGGGGGGGCACTGGCAGCCAGCCCTAGGTCCTCCTTGGCCGGCCTCTAGGCCTATAAAGAGAGGCCCAAGCCTCCAACGAAAAACACCCAGAGAAGCCCAGTTTTCCAGGCTAAAAAAAAGAAAAGAAAAGGAAGGACTTTTTTTTTCAAGGCTTGTATTGTGATTTTTTGGGAAGAATTTTAGAATAATTTTTTTTATGTTCTTCATGTGATTTGCATAATTAAAGTGGTTCTTCCATATCAAATAAAAATCAGAAAATAATTAAAGTGGTTCTTCCATACCGTTTGATTGGCCATTTATTTATTAACCAATTAAAATCAGGAAAATCATTTAAGTGGTTCTTCCATACCGTTTGGTTGGCCATTTATTAATCAATTAAAAATCAGAAAATAATAATTGGTTCTTCCATACCGTTTGGTTGGCCATTTATTAATTAATCAATTAAAAATCAGAAAATCATTTAAGTGGTTCTTCCATATCGTTTGGTTAGCAATTTATTAATTAATCAATTAAAATCAGAAAATCATTTAAGTGGTTCTTGTTGGGTTCTCGGGTTTTTCCAGATTTCGAAAAATAAAAATAAAACGGAGATCCGTTCCCGTTTTGAAAAATTTAAAAATCGGATTATCTCCTCAATATGCCCGTACTGGGGGCACCAATACACGACAAATCTCTAATCATGTGTGTTGCGGCTATGGATGCTTTACTGGGGGAATTACTCGTCCAAGAAAATGAAGACATGAAAGAACAACCTCTATACTATATAAGTAAAATGCTGGTGGGTCTCGAACACCGATACTCTCCCATGGAGAACATGTGCTTGGCTTTGGTATTCGCTGTAAAGAAGCTGATGCACTATCTCCTTATGTATAAAGTTCAATTGATATCGTGATATGATCCGTTGAAGTTCCTCCTCAAGCAACCCGTATTGTCAGAAGGACTAGGGAAATGGGCCTTGCTCCTCATGAAGTTTGACATTACGTTTGTACCTCAGAAGGCAATAAAAGGGCAAGGCATGGCCGAATTCTTGGCAGCTCATCCCATCCCCAAAGACTCTCCTCTGAGCAAGGAATTGCCAGATGATGAAATGCTGCCAACACAAGAAGCAACGGAAGTGCAGCAAGCAGAAATCAAGACATGACAGTTGTATTTTGACAGGGTGTCAAGAATTGTCATAAAGTCTGACGGCACATCAACAACCCGAGCTGGGGTAGGGCTTGTCCTTGTTACTCCAGAAGGCGGGGTACTATACCATTCGTGTGCACTCATGGAAGTGTTCACAAACAACAAAGCAGAATATGAAGCTCTGATAGTGGGCTAGAAGTGGCCCTAGAAATTGGTGTCCGGTACATCCAAGTATACGAAGACTCTCTCCTTATCATCAGACATGTCCTCGAAATCTTTGAAGTCAGAAAGACAGAATTAATAGCCTACCATGTTGCTGCTCTAAGGTTAACCGAAAGGTTTTACACCTTCCAAATAAAATATGTCAAAAGGGGGCAAAATGCTCAAACCGATGCCCTCGCCAAATTAGCCTCCGCTCTAAAGTTGCCATCAACAGGCGAGGCTAAAATCCTTGAAAAGGACAAGAGATTCTTTCCGAGCTCCCTAAATGAAGAAGACGGTTTAACAATGTTCGAAGTCAACACTGTTAAAGAAAATGAAGTAGAAGAAGATAATTGGCGAATACCCATCATCAAAGTCAAGGAAGGACGGCTTCCATATGACAAAGCTGAAAGAGTACGACTGTTACGTTGGGCAGTGTCCTGCAAGATGATTAGCGGAGTTCTATATCGGCTAGTCCTTGAAGACAAATATGCGGTCCTCTTAAGGTGTCTTTCACCAAAAGAGGTGCAGAAGATAATGAAAGAAGTTCATTTCGGAGTCTGCGGAGCGTATCAGTCCGGCTTAAAAATGAAGATCAACATCAAAATTAAAGGCTTCTTCTGACCGACAATGTACGCAGATTGCGAGAAGATGGCCAAGAGTTGCCTTCAGTGCCAAGCTTTTAGGCCAATCCCCAGAAGGCCTCCAAACCAATTACACGTATAGTTCCTACATGGCCTTTTTCCCATTGGGGAATGGACGTGGTAGGCCCACGCCCACCTTCATTAAGAGAGTGTAAATATATTCTGGCCACAACAAAATACTTCACGCGTTGGGCAGAAGCTGTTCCGCTGAAGGAAGTCACAGGCGAAGTAGTGTCGCGCTTTGTCCAACATAATATTACATACAGGTTCGGGACACCTAGTCGAATCACTTCGGATAATGGTCCTCCTTTCAAGAACCAGACAATCTATAAGATGACATCAAAATTTCATATTGGTTAGAATGCGTCTTCAATCTACTACCCTCAAGCTAATGGCATGGTTGAAGCCTTTAACAAGACGTTGTGCAAGCTGCTGGTGAAGATCAGCGAAGGGCAAAAGCGAAACTGGGATGAAAAGATGCATGAGGCACTATGGGCTTACCGCACAATCTACAAGACCCCTACTGGCTGCTCGCCATATTCCCTAGTGTATGGGGCAGAGACAGTGGTGCCGATTGAAATTGAATTGGCTTCCTATCGGGTGGCTCTGCATTATGAATGGCAAGAAAATGACCTAAATGAAGCATAAAGGCGCTACGAGGAGTTGGCAGACCTCGAAGGCAAAAGATTGGCGGCTTACCAACGCCTACAAGTCTATCAGGCTCGAATGTTTAAGGCCTTTGACAAATTGGTAAATGAAAGGATATTCAAGAAAGACGACCTCGTCATAGTCAAACAAAAGGACGTGATGGCCGCTCGTCCAAGGAACAAGTTCAAGCCTAATTGGGTAGGACCATTCATAGTTAACAAAGTATATGAAGGCGACGCCTATAAATTGGTTGATGAAAAAGGCAATGTGACTTTTCTCCTACTGAATGGGTGCCACATGAAATTGTATTATGCCCTAGAGCATGAGCTGTTTGAAAATACACAGCTAAAGAAGTCTTAAAAAAAAGAGAGCTTGAAAACGAGGTGCTTCTACATACTTGATTGATCTTCTCATAAAAAAGGAAGTCAATTAAGGGCAAAAAGGTCTTAAACCCGACTAAGGTGAAAACCCGTAAGGGTGCTTCAGACAGAAAATGGGAAACCCTGCTGTGTGAAAACCCGCAAGGGCGCACAAGTAAAAATAAGAAGCGGCTAGCCTTGGCGAAAACCCGTGAGGGCGCTATGGTTAGAAAAAAGAAGAAACCCATTGGGGAAATGATTGGCAAAAGTACCCCGATGGGTGGAGAGTTCCCCTCGCCTACCTTTTGGTAAGGGTTGAGTTTTCTTACATCTTTACCCAGAGAGGATGTCAGAGTCGTCAATGACGAGAAAACCCTTAGATCACTCCACAAGGGTGGAGTGACATTTGGAAAAGGACTACGACCGAGACGACGATAACGATGTCCTCCCGACTCGGTAAAGAAGTGGAAAAATCTGATCTTCATCTTGGATAGGTTCAAAAGGTCCCTTAATCCCAAAGTTGCTTATCCTATTAAGCAAAACAAGAAATCCAAGCTATCTAAAATTTTCGGCCCAGGGAGCCATTGTATCATAAAATCCAAAGTTTCCAAAGTTACTAGCCCAAGGAGCCATTATATCCTAAAAATCCATAATACCCTGTCCCACCAGGGGAAACCTCCACCAAAATAAAATCCATGGCTACTTGGAGCCTTAATCCCCTTGAAAATCCCAAAACCTATGGCTACTTGGAGCCTTTACTACCTTGAAAACCTCAAAATCCATGGCTTCTTGGAACCTTTACTACCCTGAAAACCTAAAATCCATGGCTACTTGGAGCCTTAATCCCCCTGAAAATCCCAAAACCTATGACTTCTTGGAGTCTTTATTATCTTGAAAACCTTAAAACCCATGGCTTTTGGGAGCCTTTACTACCTTGAAAACCCTAAATGTATGGCTACTTGGAGTCTTTACCCTCTTGAAAACTCAAAATCCATAGCTATTTGGAGCCTTTATCGTCTTGAAATCCCAAATACATGGCTGCTTGGAGTCTTTATCCCCTTGAAAGTCTAAAGTTCGATGGCTATTTGGAGCCTTCATCCCCTTGAAATCCTAAATCGATGGCTACTTGGAGCCTTCATCCTCTTGAAAATTCAAATCTTCCGTCCCACCGGAAAAGTTCATCTACCCCAAAGTTTTACAAACATATAAATCCTAAATCCCACCATTTCGGCCCACAGGGAAGCTGTAATTCCCTACCGAACAAGAAAATTTTTCAGCCATACCGGTTTAGAAGGGAGCCATGATCCCCTACTAAAAAAAAAGAGAAAATGAGCTTAAAATTGAGGTGCTCTGACGGACTCAACTGTTTCCCCCAAGACAAGGAACAATGAAGGGTAATAAGGTCAAAAAAAAAAAATCCGGCTAAGGTGAAAACCCGAAAGGGCGTCTTAGGCAAAAATGGACAACCCCGCTGCACGAAAATCCGAAAAGGACGTGCAGGCAAAAGTAAGAGGAGACCAACTCCAGTGAAAACCCGAAAGGGTACCTGGTGTTGGCAAAAAAAAAAGAAGAAAGGGGAAAGTAGAAAGCTATTTTGCAACATATAGTAAAGAGTTCATCCAACTAAAGACATAAGGTGTACTTAAATATCATAGGAGTCCGAGACAAGCCCTCGGGATAACCAAAAGAAGAACAAGTAAAATAATGGCAAAAGCCGAGACAAGCCCTTAGACTAGCAAAAAAAAAGAAGAAGAAAAAAAGTAGCTCAGTCTCGAACAGATGGCTCAGGAAAGTTTACAATCCGGCGGAGAAGCTTGAGCTTCTGAAGATACTCTGCCCTTTCCTTACAAAGCTCGGCAAGGCGAAGGTCTGCAACTATAACAAGATTAGAATCCTCTTCAATAGAGTTCTCAACCTCTTTCATCTGAAGGCGCAAAGCGGCAAGATATGCTCATTTCTTGTTCAAACTTAAAAGAGCAGCATCTCGCTGGCATCGGACAAAAGCCGACTCCTCGGCATTACTGTTCCTCATTCCCTCCAAAGTGGCTACTTCAATCCTCAAAAAGGCTACTTTGGCCTCAAAGGTTGCAAGAGTGTCATCGACTGGTGCTGATACAGAAGAAATGAAGACCTCATAAGACAACCAAAGAAGAAAGCAACATAAACATTTGCCAAGGAGAAAACTAACCCGGAACTGAACTAGGAGTCTGAGGATCTTCAATAGCCTCAGACAAGGGAGACAACAGAACAATACCAGTAGAGTCCTCTGAGGCAAAAGAAGGAGAAGATACTGTAAGATCCGGTTGACATGGAACCAGTGCATGGCTACTAGCCTCAAAATCCATAGTTGGCCAGGGATCAGGCTCTACATCTGAAAATAGGACAGTGTCTCCTGAACGAGCGGGAGAGGCAGAATCTGTTATAAAGAAAGAAAAAAAAGTCAAGATAAGGTCCAATAGCAAAATAGAAGAAATCAATATGAGGCAAGCAAAGAAAATAGCTTCACCATGAACTAAAGGCACAAAAGGGGGTTCATAGACCACCAGAACCAGTGACGTGTCAGGAAGTGAGGCCTCAGTTGACATAGGAGAAGCTCGGTCAGCATTGTCCGAGGCTGCGGCTGGATAAGTGGTCACAAGAATAATAGTTGCATGACAATTAATGTCAAATCAGCAAAAGTCAAAAGATAGGAAAAAAAGGAAAAGTCCCCGAGGGGAAGGGAAAGAAGCAGTTACTTAAAGCAGTGCAGTTCAAAATGGTAGCCTCTGAGAGGGCTATTTCCAGACAAGTGGTCCCCAAAAGTGCAGTTCCTGGTCCCGACAAGGGAACATCGTTAGCAGAATCTCTAACACCAGCCTTGGGAGATCAAACACAAGTAGGAGCCTCCATAGATTCCCTCACCTCTGGCAAAGGTGTGGAAGGCAGCTGGTTCAGATCTTCTGCGGTCAGCCCTGTATCAGAGACGAAGTAGTCAAAAAACAAGCATTGAAGAACTATGAAAAAGTAAGAAGAAAGAAGAAAAGGTTGTACAAGTGCTGGAATCGTCCAGTGAAAACTCTTGCACCAATTCGTCAAAGAGGGGAATGTCCGATAGGTTAGGTTCAAAAGCCCCCCCAATCCCAAGCCCCAAGGTCATCCTGGGCCGTCTGCTAAACAGCTGCCATCATATCAGAATCTAGTAGCTGACGGCGAGAATAAACCTGAAAAGATGGCTCCTCGGGAATATCTTCAACTGAAGAAAGAGAAGACATAAAGTCAGAAAGGCAATCAAAAGTAGTAAAGAGGGTCAAACAGCCTTACAAGCAACAATAGTCCCACCGGCTGAAGGTTGTGTTTCTGGAAGTGGCGATGAAATGCCCTTTGGAAAAAGGTCCTCAAAGTCAACCTCGCGCTCATCCGGATGAGGAGAATGAGCGAGTGGGCTAGGCGATTGTAGCAGATGCAAGTGGGGTTGGACAACTCTACAGGACTCCTCCTCCTCTGCCTACCTTCGCTGCTTGCATAACGAAATCTTCTTAGCGGAAGCGACCAATTCGCGTGCCTCTGGTGCGCCAATAGACGAAGAAGCAATGGCTGGAACATCGCCATGTCCAGCTTCAGAAACGCGGATATCTCTATTTTGCTGGCTGAAGTTGCCTCCACGGCGTTGCCACCAGGTAGCAAAAGTTATTGTCATCCCACCCTCGTAAGTGGGAAAAGGAACGTGAGGCCTGTTGCCAGAAGCTTTGTGTTGAAAGAAGTTCCACCACAAGCGAGCTACCAAGTGTCCATTGCGGCTTTCATTTACCCGTGGCAGGTCAGCAAATGTGAAGCCTAAAGGCACCCTCTGGTCATACTCGAAATTCTGCGAGAAGCGGTGAGGATAATATGGCTAAAAAATAACAGTGCCCCCTTTCTTCAGTACAAGCAACCCAGGGCGCGTACTTTGCTGCCAGCCATCAAGAACATCAATATTATAACTCATCTCACTTGTCCATGGGTCAAACCAGGGGCGGTCTATGGCACCCCCCTCTATTAGCAAACGGCCTGAACTGCTGCGAACAATGGTCGAAGTCCAACCGACGGGAAGACTGAAAAGGGATAAACCTAAGAGCATCTCGAGCAAAAGATAACTGTCGGACTCCGTCTCCACTCTGCTGGCCTGCAAACCTCAAGACAGTCGGGAAGACTGCATCCACCTCACCCCTGATGGGTGTCAAACCAGGAAGTAGCAACCCTGCCCAAGCACTGACGTAGTGAGTAGCCATCACTCCGGAACATTGCGGCGGGTTAGCTGAGCTGCTAAGCACCCCAAAAGAATGATAAATGCTTGTTGTAGGTGCATTCGCCAGACGACTGCCAGTAGCCAGGCGACAAGATGCTAAAAGAACCTCGGGTCGCATAACCCCCTCATTGCCGTAAGGTATGGCAAAGGTAACGAGCCAGTAAGCTAGAAAGGCAGCCGTATAGGTAACAACGTCAAGTCTCCAGGGATTAGCTGTCTGAAAATCTGATTCGATAACAATACTATGAGACGGAAGCCTGCTCCTGAGAATCTCGAGAAGAGTATGTCTGCCAGCAATATCGGCAAAATGCCTTTATAATAAAAAAGGTTGCCGTAGAAATAACGAACCGAAGTCGACACAAACCCGGCTGAGTCTGCTGGAACTGCCTGTTTCAGAAGAAGACTCTTCCTAACCTTAGTAAGATCTTTCCATACCGTCAGAAGATTGCGGTAACAATACGGGAGCTCATAAGAACCAGCCCCGTCAGTAACACTCCGATAAAATTCATCCAAGACAGCCTCCTTATAAGGCTCGCTTGTGATAAGAAGACCGGAGATGTGATGGAAAGCCCAGAGATCCAGTGTTGTCTCGCCCTTTACAGTGGTGATAGTATTGGTCTCCAAAGTGTACCTTTCTGCCAAGGCTTGGATGAAGCCTGAGTAGTATGGGTAGTTATTCTGAGCAGCGGCTACCGCCTGGTATATGCCTACGCTCTCCAACAACTGGCCATGATGCCGCAATGTATACTGGAGCCACTCTGTCGCCCCAGGATGGAAAATATGTGAAGCCCTCATCTCCAGACGTCCTTGCCAACTAGGACGATCTCCTGAAATGATGTCGCAAAGAAGAGCTGGGTGATCAAACGGCTCGTGCACTGAACCCTCCACTGCTCCGGTTAGAAAAGAGCCCACGAACTATCCAGAGCCGAGAGCGGGAAGACTGCCAAAAGAAGTCTACACTACAGGCTGAAAGGTGTGGGAAGTACAATGAATCTGCAACAACTCCCATATATGGCCTATCTGCACTAGAGACGGATACTCCAATATCCAGCATGCCAGAGGCAGAAATGCTGGGTATGAAGTGGAGACCAAGTACTCCATGTCCCTCTCCAGAAGAATCGCCCTCTCCAGGTCACGACGGGCATGTGGAGGCAAAACTATCTCAACTCCATCCTCAGTAGGAAAAGCTTTCTGAAGCAACTCCTGAATTTCAAAGTCCGAGGGGAGGTGCTACTCTAGTCCAGCATCCCCGGTGAAATGGAAGAATCCATTACGAGAAATGACACGTGTTGTATCAACATGAACAATGTCAATAGAAGCAGCCTGGAGATGAGAACGTGCCACCCAGGTAAAGCCAAGATCAAGTATAGGCTGTTCAAAGCCTGCCTGTCCATGGCCTCAGTCGGCCTCGCAGCAGAGAAATCTCCGACAACCGTCATCTGATCAGAGGGCGGGAAAGAGAAGCTGCAAAAGAAAAAAATTCATATGGATAATCAGAATACAAGAAGTAAAAGATACATGGCAAGAAGAAGACAACATGAAGACATTACAAGCTTGGAAGACATGCAAAAGATGCAAAGCCAGGGTACTCAAATCCTAAATTCTCAAAATAGGGGAATATGGAATCCCAAAGCCGCAGGGCTCATATTCTCACCCTCAGAAGTTCACTTGGGCAGTGAACTCAGAAAGGCATCAAGCTAGTGGTTCCAAACCCAAGGCAAGATTGGATCTTCGTCAAGCTCAAGGAGTCATCAGAAGTCACCAATAAAAAATGTTTAAAATGACAAAGCCAATCCTAGATGAACCCAGGGAGTTCAAAGTTCAGTTTGGAATGGAGTAAGACAAATGCACACATGCAATCAATGCAGTGCAAAGTTAAGCCAAGAAGATGCACGCGAGACATGCCTACAACGTTGTCTCCGGCATGCCTCCCGTGGGGGGCAATTGTTGAACCTTTTTTTTTTTTCAATACATACGCAGTAGGTTGTTTTAAATCTATACATACCTAGTTCCATACATGAAAAATCTGCAACATGCATGTAAAATACATAAACATGCATGTATAGCGTACAAGAAAGGAAAAAAAGAGCAGGGATACCTTGATAACCTGCAAGTTCAGCCAAAAACAGTCACCAACAAGAGCCTCTAATGGTGCAACCTGCACCAATCTTCAAGAAGAACAGCAATGCAACAAAACCTGCAACAGGGGCCAGCAACCAGCAGCAAAATCTGCAGCAACAAGGAGGGAGCCGGCCACCAGGGCAGAACCGCATGCACAGGGAAGGAAGGAGCCGGCCCTAGGCCTCCTTTTGCTGGTCCTCCTTTTAAGGAAAGAGAGAGAAAAGGGGGGTAGAGATCAAGGAGAGAAGAGATAAAAACAAAAAAAAAGGAAGGGGGAGAGATGGAGATCAAAAAAAAAGGAAGGGGGAGAGATGGAGATCAAAAAAAAAAAAAAAGGGGAAGGAGAGACCGACCAGTCTCCCCTGTGGGACTAGCTGGTCCCCTTCCTTTCCCACCTCTCTCTCTCTCTCACCTGCATGCTCCCCCCCCCCTTCCCCCCCGCGCCACCGGCGCCACCGGTGCCAAGGTGGCATTGGGGGGAGGGGGGGGGCACCGGCAGCTGGCCCTAGGCCCCCCTTGGCCAGCCTCTAGGCCTATAAAAAGAGGCCCAAGCCTCCAAGGAAAAACACCCCGAGAAACCTAGTTTTCCAGGCTAAAAAAAGAAAAAGAAAAGGAAGAAGAATGACTTATTTTTTTAAGGCTTGTATTGTGATATTTTGGGAAGAATTTTGGAATAAAAATTTTTATGTTCTTCATGTGATTTGCACAAGTAGTTCTTCCATACCGTTTGGTTGGCCATTCATTAATTAATCAAATAAAAATAAGAAAATAATTAAAGTGGTTCTTCCGTACCGTTTGGTTGGCCATTTATTTATTAACCATTTAAAATCAGGAAAATCATTTCAGTGGTTCTTCCATACCGTTTGGTTGGTCATTTATTAATCAATTAAAAATCAAAAAATAATTTTAATTGGTTCTTCAATACCGTTTGGTTGGCCATTTATTAATTAATCAATTAAAAATCAAAAAATCATTTAAGTGGTTCTTCCATACCATTTGGTTGGCCATTTATTAATTAATCAATTAAAAATCAAAAATTATTTAAGTGATTCTTCCATACCGTTTGGTTGGCCATTTATTAATTAACCAATTAAAAATCAGAAAATAATTCCATACCATTTAGTTGGCCATTAACCAATTTAAAACATAAAGAAAACATAAAAAATTGGTTCATCCTCATCGATGGGATGACCAAAATTTCAAAAAAAAAAAAGGTTTATTTTTAACAAAATAACCATAAGATCATGTGGTTCTTTCTTATTGATAGAGCGCCATATAATCTAAGGATTATCTTATTAAAAATGAGCTACATTAAATAATATTTTATAGGATTAATAAAATTGGTTCATCCTCATCGATGAGGTAACCAAAGTGTTTTAAAATAAAAAAATAAAAGAGGTTCATTCATACTGGTTGAATGGCCTAAGTTTAGTAGTTCTCTCCTATCGTTGGATTGCCCACTTGGTTAACGGTTCACTCTTATCGGTAGAGTGACCAAAGGTTATAATTATTGGTTTATCCCTATCGATAGGATAATCAATGACTTTTATGGTTCGGTCCTACTGATGGGTAGACTACGAAGTCATGGTTAACCTATTCATAGAAGAACCAATAAGAATAATTCTTTGTTCACTTTATATCAATAGGATAACCATCGACTGAATTGGTTCCTTCCTACTAACGGAATAACCCTTAAACTATGGTTCATTTATACTGGTTGAATGACCTATAAAAAATAAAAAAAAAGGAAAAGGAAATGGTGGCCCTTATGCCCCGCTGCTCAAGGACATCCCTTAAATAGTTTGCGTCTTTTTCAAAAGAATTCAAGTATCCTTTAAGTATCATTTAAAGGATACCTCATGAATCTTCCTAATAAAAGAACAACAAAAAAAAGACCTGCATGTTCGCATCCAACTTCGCTTGTTTCCTATTTTCATTCTAAGTCTTCTTGGATGGTTGTTTGCGCGAAGATTTTTCTAACCTTCGTCGGGACCTGACCTAGACACCTCTCCTATGTCGGATTATTCGGAAATCCATTTTTTTGTTTATTTAGAGAATTATAGGTCGGTTTTATATTTTATCGGACTATGAGAGCTTGGGATTATCCCTCAGGGAATCCGGGACTTCGAATCAAGCGAAAATTCGAGTATATGACCTCTCTCCACTGACCTCGGTCAGTGTTAATTACGCTGAGCGACTGCTCGGCAATCCTTGATTAACCGTCCGTATGATGCCCTTATAACATGCAACACTACTACTACAGGCAGCACATGCATATGAAGATATATTTTAGGTTAAACTCTTGGCCTCACCCAAGTTTAGGATGTGTTTATATGATTTTGGATTGATTCCAAGCTATCTGGATTAATTCCAAGTATATTGGATTGACTCCAAGTATTCTGGATTGATTCCAAGTATTTTAAACCCATAGGGGTATTTTTGTAATTATGCCAAGTTGGAGGGTATAGGGAGATTATGGTTATTTAAGTGTATGAAATGAGTTTTAATGATTTAGGAAGGTTTCAAAACCTTAGGAGGTATTTTAGAGTTATTTCAAGTGTGTTTGGATTGTAAGGGTATTTTGGTAATTTTGCCCAAATTGGATTTTTAGACTTAAAGTCTATTTTTATATTTTTTCTGAGATTTTTATTTATTTTTATCATATTGAGGGTATTTTGGTAATTTTACCCATCTTATTAAGGTTTGGAGGGTATTTTGGGCATAAGAGAGATTTTGATATTTTTAAGAATTTTCTGTGATTTTTACAGATTTTTAACATGTATGAGGGTATTTTTGTAATGTGTATTAAGCTATAGGGGCATTTTAGTCATTTCAGATTTTTATATATTTTCCAGATTTGGTTATCTGTTTTTTACTGGTTTTTACTGAATTTTACTGATTTTTTTTATTAATTTTACTGATTTTTATTAATTAATTAGGTATATGAAGGATATTTAAATTATATTTTGGATTTATGTAATTTCCAGATTTTGTTTTCTGATTTTTACTGTGTTACTGATTTTTACAGAATTTTTATGATTTTTATATTTATTTTATTAATTTTAGATAATTTTCGCAGATTTTATTAATTAATTAAGCATGGAGGTATTTAAGTCATTTTTAACTTAAGTATATTATTTTATGTCTCAATGTTTCATTATTAAGTTTTAATTATGAGTCTAAGATTAGTTATGTATGGGATGAAGCCAATAATATTTTAGAATATTTAATTATATGTTTTATGTGTTTTAATTAGTTATAAGACTAATTATTTTGCATATGAAAATATAGTAGCATAGTGTTACTTAAATAGTAGATTCATGAACACACATGCACACACATATGCTCAAAGAACAACATGGGCATTTCATTCATCATTTCGGCATAATCCCGTCTTGTAAAACGGTGATTTTACAACATAAATTTGGCAGAGCTTCCCCTTAGGAATAAACCTTAGGAAGAGAGCCCTCCAAGAAAATATCGCCTCCAAATCGCAGCAAACCCGGGCAAGAGCACCGGATTTGGTCTTCAAACTGGCAGAGTTTCCCCTAGGAAATTTTGGGCCAAATGGGTATGGGGCTTCTTCTTACCCCTTGGGGGGTATTTATAGGCTTCAAAGCCTTAACCGGTGGGGGTACCCACCGGAATGCTTGAGGTGGGGGGTACCCACCGGTTGCCTCCTCCTCCTCTCCCTCTCTTTTTTAATTTTTTAATCACATGGGTGAGAGAGAGATGGGAGAGAGCATTAAAAAAAAGGAGAGAGAGAGAGAGAGAGGGAGGGGGGGACCGGTTGGCACCCCCACCGGTTCCAACCGGTGGAGGGGGGTGCCACCGGATGGACCCTCCCCCACCGGTTGGGAATCGGTGGGGGGTCTCCCCACCGGTTTTGAGAAACCGGTGGGGGGTTCCCCTCCTCACTTCTTCCTTCTTTTTTCTGTTTTTTGGGGCTCATTAATGAGTTTGGGTGGCAGATTTGGGGGATGGGCCAATGTGAAAAGGGTTTAAACCCCTTAAATCCAGATTTGGCTCCATGTGAAAGGGGTTTTTAGGATGAGTATTAAATAGGGTTCACATGGGATTCTCAACCCATGTGTGAATGGGGTTAAGATTCCCATTAACTCCCCTTCATCCTAATTAATCCCCCCCCTTTTCTTTGAATTTAAAATGGGAAAGAAGGGAGGGAATCTCCTCCCCCCCCACCGGTTTCCCCCTTGGAACCGGTGGGGGGTCCCCAACCGGTGGGGGGGGGGGCTTTTCCCCCTCCCTTTTGCTTGCTTTCTTCTTCTTTTTTTTTGAAAAAAAAAAAAATGATTTCAACAAATGCCCCGCACGGGACATGTGCCGGAGGTGAGGACGACGGTGCATGTCCCGTGCCCTATTTGGCTACAAGAATCATCAATTTGTATGCTTGAGGAATTCTCAAATGCGGCATGCCGGTATTGTCTTGATGAATTCCCGTTTCTCGCCTCATGTATTTACGGCTATTGGGGGAAGTCAACCGCTGTCTCATATATGCCAGGTGATACATTGCTTTGGTTTGCTGTGCATATGCCCCATCTGAGCTTATCTGGGTCTTGATGACGCTCAATTTTGGTACTTAGACACCTCAAACTATGCCCAGGAAGTCCTGTTTTCATAACTTTTCGACTTTCCGAATATATTTGAAAGCGTCTACCCCTCTGATTATGGGAATTCACGACTTGGAGGTTCTGCGAGAGTTGATGCCGCTTGAATCTTTAGACGTTTACTTGGATTCTAGGAGATCTCTTGGCCTTCACGACATGGAGACTCCTTAAGAACACACATGCGAGTCGTTTAATTCTTCCGGCATTTGCTCTATCTTGGGGTATCAGTACCTTATATTGGCATTTCCAGGAGCTCCGCACGAAGCGTTCTGGACTGACCTAATATCTGGTTCATAGCAATTTGACTTTGTCCTATGACTTTATTAGGACTTGGTCAATTTTTGCTTTTCGAGACTTTTATTAGACTTTTATTGCAGCCCTCTGGCGCTGATTTTGTCTCTCTATCTTCTTGTAGCTTGCTGTTTTTGTCTTCATGGCTCTCATGGGAGTTCCTCCTATGGCAAGGCATGGGGAGGACGATATCCCATTCCTGCTACTTGTCGAGTAACTCTCCGCCAAAGCGAGCCGAGACTGAAACTATCGAGGCAAGCTGTGCAGCTTGGGTTGCAGAAACTCCTATGCTCCAATATCAGAAGGACATTGTCCTTTCTGGTATCGCGGACACCCATATCGCCGCTCTGCGTCAGAATGCATATGTTCCTGAGGCTCCACTGGAGGGAGAATTCCCATTTTGTGGCGACCATCGAACATCGCTTCGACTGATATTCCGGAGATGGAGTCGAATTTCTTCAACATGATTGAAGTTTTCCATTTGCTGAAGAACTCGAACTACCCTGCATGTTCATCTCGAACTCCAACATTGCTCCAGTGTATCGCAAATATTCTCCTGAAGATAAATGCTAAGTTTGAGTGGTACGGACCATTTATTATATGTTGCATGTATTCTCTTTCTTATGTAACTAATACTAGCGCCTTTTCAGGTTTTCACCAGTATTAGCCCCCTCTTATTTTTGCCTGTGCGCCCTTGCGGGTTTTCACACAGCGGGGTTACCCGATTTTGCCTAAAGTGCCCTTTCGGGTTTTCACCTTAGCTGGGTATAAGACATTTTACCCTTAACCGACCCCTTTGAGGATGAGATCGATTAAGTCCGTCGGAGCACCTCATTTTTAAGCTCCTTTTTAAAAAAAAAAAAAAAAAAAAAAAAAAACTAATACCAGCGCCCTTTCAGGTTTTCACTAGTATAAGCCCCCTCTTATTTTTGCCTGTGCGCCCTTGCGGGTTTTCACACAGCGGGGTTACCCGATTTTGCCTAAGGTGCCTTTTCGGGTTTTCACCTTAGCTGGGTATAAGACATTTTTACCCTTAACCGACCCCTTTGAGGATGAGATCGATTAAGTCCGTCGGAGCACCTCATTTTTAAGCTCCCCTTTTTTTTTATTATTATTATATATTTTTTTTGGTGGAGAATTACGGTTTCCCTGATAACCGCTCAGAAATATATGTAGGGAACTAAGTCTTCCCTGAGAACCGATAATGAATTTTATATGTAGGGAATTGAGTCTTCCCTGAGAACCGATAAGAAATATATGTGGGGAACTGAGTCTTCCCTGAGAACCGATAAGGAATATATGTAGGGAACTGAGGCCTCCCTGTGAGCCGATAAGAAATATATGTGGGGAATTGAGTCTTCCCTGAGAACCGATAAGAAATTTTATGTAGGGAACTGAGTCTTCCCTGAGAACCGATAAGAAATTATATGTAGGGAACTGAGTCTTCCCTGAGAACCGATAAGAAATTTTATGTAGGGAACTGAGTCTTCCCTGAGAACCGATAAGGAATATATGTAGGGAACTGAGGCCTCCCTGTGAGCCGATAAGGAATTATATGTAGGGAATTGAGTCCTCCCTGTGAGCCGATAAGAAAATATCTGTAGGGAACTGAGTCTTCCCTGAGAACCGGTAAGAAATATATGTGGGGAACTGAGTCTTCCCTGAGAGCCGATAAGGAATTATATGTAGGGAATTGAGTCCTCCCTGTGAGCCGATAAGAAAATATCTGTAGGGAACTGAGTCTTCCCTGAGAACCGGTAAGAAATATATGTGGGGAACTGAGTCTTCCCTGAGAGCCGATAAGGAATTATATGTAGGGAATTGAGTCTTCCCTGAGAACCGATAAGAAAATATCTGTAGGGAACTGAGTCTTCCCTGAGAACCGGTAAGAAATATATGTGGGGAACTGAGTCTTCCCTGAGAACCGATAAGGAATATATGTAGGGAACTGAGGCCTCCCTGTGAGCCGATAAGAAATATATGTAGGGAACTGAGTCTTCCCTGAGAACCGATAAGAAATTTATGTAGGGAACTGAGGCCTCCCTGTGAGCCGATAAGAAATTATATGTAGGGAATTGAGTCTTCCCTGAGAACCGATAATGAATTTTATATGTAGGGAATTGAGTCTTCCCTGAGAACCGATAAGGAATTATATGTAGGGAACTGAGTCTTCCCTGAGAACCGATAAGGAATTTATGTGGGGAACTGAGTCTTCCCAGAGAACCGATAAGGAATATATATGTAGTTTTCGAGAAACGGGGGCTCTAGGTAGCCGTGGATTTGGGATACAACGGCTCCCGAAGACCAAATATTTTGAGACACAATGCCCCCCAGAGGCGAATTCCGGGCTTTAATGCCTCCCGTAGGTAAAATATGAACTTCAGGATTCAAAGCCTCCTGCAGGCGAAATATGAATTCTAGGATTTAAAGCCTCCCGTAGGCGAATATGAATTCCGAGATTCAAAGCCTCTCGTAGGCGAAATATGAACTCCGAGATTCAAAGCCTCCCGTAGGCGAAATATGAATTCCGAGATTCAAAGCCTCCCGTAGGCGAAATATGAACTCCGAGATTCAAAGCCTCCCGTAGGCGAATATGAATTCTGAGATTCAAAGCCTCCCGTAGGCGAAATATGAACTCCGAGATTCAAAGCCTCCCGTAGGCGAATATGAATTCCGAGATTCAAAGCCTCCCGTAGGCGAAATATGAATTCTAGGATTTAAAGTCTTCCGTAGGCGAAATATGAATTTCCAGGATATAAAGCCTCCCGTAGGCGAATATGAGTTTCTAGGATATAAAGCCTCCTGTAGGCGAATATGAGTTTCCAGGATATAAAGCCTCCTGTAGGCGAATATGAAATATGAATTTTCATGATATAATGCCTCCTGTAGGCGAATATGAAATATGAATTTCCAGTATATAAAGCCTCCTGTAGGCGAATATGAATTTCCAGGCCACCAAGGCACACCAGTGGGACTAGCGTATACCAGGGGCAATTTTAGGGTATAACGTCCCTTTGGGGCGAATTCGACCGCCTTCAGCACGCCGATGGGACTATAGCATATGGGTATGCCGATGGGACTAATGTATGCCCAGGGAAGATTCAGGATACATTGCCTCCTCGGGGCAATAGGAAAATTTTCAACCCTTTTATGGCATGCCAGCGGGACTGGCGTATGCTCAGGGAAGACTTTAGGATACAATGCCTCCTTGGGGCAAAGGAATTTTTCAACCCCTGTATGGCATACCGGTGGGACTAGTTTAAGCCAAGGGGAGGATTTAGGATATATTGTCTTCTTAGGGCGAATATGAAAATCTTCAAGGTATAACGCCTCCCCGGGACAGATTCCGGAGTTTAACGCCTTCCGCGGGCGAATGCCGGAGTTTAACGCCTTCCGTGGGCGAATTGTGAATTCTGCATTGCATGATATTCTTGGCGGCAAATATTTTCTTTCGAGGTGAATCACCCACAATTATGTGACATCTTTCAAGAATATGTCTGTGTATTTGTCTTGGGTATAACAGGAACGGGGATCATCCCCTCAGGCTGTATCGATCAGAAGAGCGAGTTTTCCCACTTCCTTACCGCGTCGGGAGGTCATCGTCATCATCGCCTCGGTCGTAGCCCTTGATGGGACATTATTGTACCGCCAGTGTGGTACCAAGGGTTTATTCGTCATTGGCGACTCTGATATCCTCCCTGGGTAGGGATGTGGGAAAACTCGATCTCTACCCTCAACAGGCTGAGAGAGTTCTCCCCCCGTCGGGGAACAAATATGTGGCTTTATGAGCCTATGTATTCGCGCACGAACATTATTGGCTTTTCTTGGCGCAAATAACTTTTGCGCGTTGTCCCCCGACGGGTTGCAGGATAATGTTTTTTTTTTTTTTTTTAATATATAATACTAACATCGGCGCTCTTACGAGTTTTCACCGAAGCTAGCCCCTTTTATTTTTTTGCCTGTGCGCCCTTTGCGGGTTTTCACACAGCAGGGTTCACCCATTTTTGCCTGAAGCGCCCTTTCGGGTTTTCACTTCAGCTGGGTTTTTAGACTTTTTTGCCCTTAATTGGCCCCTCACAGGAGCAGGACCAATCAAGTCTGTCGGGGCACCTCATTTTTAAGCCCCACACTCTCTTTTTTTTTTTTTTTGGCTCATGGATCTGCGAATTACACTCAATGTGTAATCGTATGTGGCTGTGGAGGATTTACCAGGTATTTCCCCATATTTATCTTTCCTTCTTGAATCAGCTTTTCTACTTCATCTTTGAACATAAAGCAACGTTCAATTGGATGGGTGATGAAGCGGTGGTATGGGCAGTAATTGGGTGCATCTACCCGATGTATTTCTTCTTCCCTTTTTGGCTTGGGCAGAATAATTGCTTTTCTGCTCATACACAACTCGAAGAGTTCTTTGGTCTTTTCCTTTGGAAAGGAGTATGGTTTCTTGAGCCTTTTTGCCAGGGATTCAGTATCTTTAAAACTTATCTCTATTTCTGCACCAACAACTTGTTTTCCCCGGGAGCTTTGCCTAGCTGCAAAGGTGGCCTCGGGAGTATTACCGTGACTTTCACAACCTTTGCATTTGAGCACCATTCCCTCTCGGTACTGGGCTTCTGGTGGTTCACTTAAGTCTATGATAAGTTTGCCCTTATTCTTTAGAGGACGGCTACATTTTGGTCCTGGCTCCTCAAAGGAGAAGGGCCTATTGATTCTGTCAATTGACATGACTTCTGTCCATTGTCTTGCAAGACCTTCCATTACTTGAGTGAGTTCATACTGCTGATGAGAGATTTGTCCCAGACTCACTTGAATCCCCTCCAGTGCTGCCATAATGGACCCCTCGAGAGTGGAAATTGCTGGAGTATATGATGGATTTATCTTCTGCTCCAATGAGATTTGCTGGTGAGAGAGTTGTATCAGACTCATCTGAATCTTCTCTAGTGTTGTCATGATAGACGCTTCTGGAGTGGAAGTCGCTGGAGCATATGATGGTATTGCCTCCTGCTCCGGTGAAACTTGCTGATGGGAGAGCTGTGACATATTCATCTGAATCTCCTCCAGTGCCGCCACGATATGATGATACCGCTTCCTGCTTTGGAGGGGCATCTATATTCTTATTTGTAGGCTCTTCTTCTAAGGAGTTTTCATCCATATGGACGACATTTGCTGTAAATGTTTGTCTGGGCATTCAATGTGGTTGAGGCGGGTCTACCAGGTATTTCCCCATCTCCACGGCCCCTTCTCGGATAAGCATTTCAATTTCCCCTTTGCAGATATAACAATCCTCTATTACATGTCCCAACATACGATGGTACATGCAATAGTTGGGTTCATCTATTTTACCAACTTCTGCTGGTCTTTTTGATTCGGGTAGCATCAAGAGATTGGCCCGCATGCAGACATTAAACAACTCTCTCGTATCCTCCCTTATGAAAGAGTAAGCCATTTTCCTTCTCTCATTAAGGGTGGCATATGATCCCCTTCTATTAGATGTCGAGGCATTTACATTGTTCTTGCCCCCTGTATTTTCTGCATCCGAGGTGTGAAGTCTATGGCATTGACCTCCTCTGTATCCATATTTTGCTTCTTTGGGAGTTTCCCCCCAATGGAGGCAACGGTTGGATGGTCTACATAGAATATTTCGACCTCCGTCACAATGTTATTTAGTTGATCAAAGTTCTTGACATTTGCGCCGAGCAGCTTTTCACTTATTTCAGGCTTTAAGCCCCTCTTGCACAATCGTACCGCATCCTCGTGGGTCGGCGGATTGTCGCATTTCATGCAGAGGTTCCGCTATTTTTTGATATAGTCGGTGGCGGATTCATTCTTGCCTTGCTTTAGTGTCACCAATTCAGTGATGGTGACCTTTCGTTCCGACACCTTGAAACGGTCGAGGAACTTTTTCTGCATTTCCTCCCAACTGTTGATAGAGTTAGGCTTCAACTTTGCATACCATTGGAATGCAATGCCCGTGAGAGAGGTAGAAAAGAACCTCAGAAGATAGGCCTCATCAGTAGCCAGCTCTCCCAAGTCACTCATATAGTGGGCAATATGCTCCTGGGCCGAACCTTCCCCGTCATACCTGACGAATTTGGGACACTTATTGTGATCCGGCGGGATCTTCTTGAACATATGACGTACTGGAAACGGCACTTTGTATAAGTCGAATGTGCCTATTCCGTCGTCTTGTTCTGCTATTTTGGCTTCAACGATTTGCTCGATAAGATGCTTCTGCAATGCCGTAGCATCATCTGCAGGAGCATGAGATTGCTGAGCATTATGATTGGGCTCCACAACCTGATCTTCTTGTATCTCATCAGGGTTGAAGTAGACACCTGCAGCTTGCGGTCTTATCACCGCTGGCGTAGACACTGCCCTTGGAGGTGGTACATTTACTGGGGGGACTTGAGCTACCCTTTGCTGCTCCTCCATCTTTTGTATTAGGCCATAGAGTAAGGCCTTGAGTTGTTAATTTTCTTGCCTCATCTCCTCTATAGTCTGAGGTTGTATTTGATCTTGAGGTTGTTCTGGAGTGGCTTCAATATCTGAAGCATTTGCCCCGTCTTCATCAGCTCCTCCAGCAGCATTGCTACTGCCAATTTGGGGTGGCTCTACCCCCTGACTTCCTCGATTCAGCAAGCGCATAGCCTGCTCCATTTGACGGGTTATGGGCCCTACCCGTTGCATCAGATTGATGATATCATTTGGGTCTTCCGGCTGGGAAGGCTGCCGGTTGGTGATATTGGAGGTGTAGCATGTGTAGACCCGTATACTATTCTCTGTCCTTCTGGCAATTTTCTTCTTTTTGTGAGTCGATCGGACCAATGCGCCCAACCGCTCGAGGACAGATGTCTGTTGCCAAACTTGTTCCTGCGCCTTATAGGCACTTTTTATCTTTTGACCTTGTAGAGAACGAGGCCAAATAGTTGAGCTGGTTATCTGCCCCTTAAGCTTTACGAGCTGTTGGGGTTGTTGTTCTGCTAGGGTATCCCTAGCCTGGCGAATTTTACGGGTTTCCTTTTTGGTTACCCACATTTCCTTTATGCGGAGGCTCCTATCCTCCGATGGATTGCCCCCAGCCCGAGGCATAAATTTGCCCCCATTCCGAGGCATGGAGTTGCCCCCTGCTCGGGGGGTGGCATTGCCCCCTGCTCGAGACATGACAGGCTCCGGTATAATTATTGGCTCCCGACAAGCAGTGTCCTTTGGAGTCCTTTTCTTCTTTTCGAACGTTGCCCCATCTTGGCAAACCTTCAATAGAATCCCGAACCGATTCTGGACAGGAACTGTCGGGATATGATGGATCTTAGGAATGATGGGTTGCCCGCCATCCAGACGAATATGCAGGTTCCCCACCAATATAGTTTTCCCCGTCCTAGACGGACTTGCGGTTAGAACCTTCCGCTTTTGCCCCCCGTTGGACGAGGAGGCTGGAGAGATGCTGATGGTATTCACGGCAAGCACTCGTCCATATCGGCTGCCGTTGTTGCATGTTCTGGCGCGAGAAGCGCACCTCTTCTTCTTCTTTTCCGGAGCAGGCTCCGTTGCCGGAACGACCCCCAAACAGTATGGAGATCCTATCACTGCAGGGAAGTCCCCAAAGCATGTTGGTGTGGTCAGATATCCACACCGTCTGTGGGTTGCCACCACAAGTGGGCCATACGTGACCCTTGCCGCCATCGTCGTCTTTTAAGCAGAAACTCGATCACCTGCATAAGACACGACAAAGTTAGTAGTAGAGTTGTGGTGAGGGCATCACCGGACGGAGAGATGAAGGGAAAGAGAGGTCCCACCGGGCGTGCCATTTCTGTTTGCGCGAAGATTTTTCTAACCTTCGTCGGGACCTGACCTAGACACATCTCTCCTATGTCGGATTATTCGGAAATCCATTTTTTTGTTTATCTAGAGAATTATAGGTCGGTTTTATATTTTATCGGATTATGAGAGCTTGGGATTAGCCCTCAGGGAATCCGGGACTTCGAATCAAGCGAAGATTCGAGTATATGACCTCTCTCCACTGACCTCGGTCAGTGTTAATTACGCTAAGCGACTGCTCGGCAACCCTTGATTAACCGTCCGTATGATGTCCTTATAACATGCAACACTACTACTACATGCAGCACATGCATATGAAGATATATTTTAGGTTAAACTCTTGGCCTCACCCAAGTTTAGGATGTGTTTATATGATTTTGGATTGATTCCAAGCTATCTGGATTAATTCCAAGTATATTGGATTGACTCCAAGTATTCTGGATTGATTCAAAGTATTTTAAACCCATAGGGGTATTTTTGTAATTATGCCAAGTTGGAGGGTATAGGGAGATTATGGTTATTTAAGTATATGAAATGAGTTTTAATGATTTAGGAAGGTTTCAAAACCTTAGGAGGTATTTTAGAGTTATTTCAAGTGTGTTTGGATTGTAAGGGTATTTTGGTAATTTTGCCCAAATTGGATTTTTAGACTTAAAGTCTATTTTTATATTTTTTCTGAGATTTTTATTTATTTTTATCATATTGAGGGTATTTTGGTAATTTTACCCATCTTATTAAGGTTTGGAGGGTATTTTGGGCATAAGAGAGATTTTGATATTTTTAAGAATTTTCTGTGATTTTTACAGATTTTTAACATGTATGAGGGTATTTTTGTAATGTGTATTAAGCTCTAGGGGTATTTTAGTCATTTCAGATTTTTATATATTTTCAGATTTGGTTCTCTGTTTTTTACTGGTTTTTACTGAATTTTATTGATTTTTTATTATTAATTTTACTGATTTTTATTAATTAATTAGGTATATGAAGGGTATTTAAGTTATATTTTGGATTTATGTAATTTCCAGATTTTGTTTTCTGATTTTTACTGTGTGTTACTGATTTTTACAGAATTTTTATGATTTTTATATTTATTTTATTAATTTTAGATAATTTTCGCAGATTTTATTAATTAATTAAGCATAGAGGTATTTAAGTCATTTTTAACTTAAATATATTATTTTATGTCTCAATGTTTCATTATTAAGTTTTAATTATGAGTCTAAGATTAGTTATGTACGAGATGAGGCCAATGATATTTTAGAATATTTAATTATATGTTTTATGTGTTTTAATTAGTTATAAGACTAATTATTTTGCATATGAAAATATAGTAGCATAGTGTTACTTAAATAGTAGATTCATGAACACACATGCACACACATATGCTCAAAGAACAACATGGGCATTTCATTCATCATTTCGGCATAATCCCGTCTTGTAAAACGGTGATTTTACAACATAAATTTGGCAGAGCTTCTCCTTAGGAATAAACCTTAGGAAGAGAGCCCTCCAAGAAAATATCGCCTCCAAATCGCAGCAAACCCGGGCAAGAGCACCGGATTTGGTCTTCAAACTGGCAGAGTTTCCCCTAGGAAATTTTGGGCCAAATTGGCATGGGGCTTCTTCTTACCCCTTGGGGGGTATTTATAGGCTTCAAAGCCTTAACCGGTGGGGGTACCCACCGGAATGCTTGAGGTGGGGGGTACCCACCGGTTGGCTTGAGGTGGGGGGTACCCACCAGTTGCCTCCTCCTCCTCTCCCTCTCTTTTTTAATTTTTTAATCACATGGGTGAGAGAGAGATGGGAGAGAGCATTAAAAAAAAGGAGAGAGAGAGAGAGAGAGGGAGGGGGGGACCGGTTGGCACCCCCACCGGTTCCAACCGATGGAGGGGGGTGCCACCGGATGGACCCCCCCCACCGGTTGGGAACCGGTGGGGGGTCTCCCCACCGGTTTTGAGAAACCGGTGGGGGGTTCCCCTCCTCACTTCTTCCTTCTTTTTTCTGTTTTTTGGGGCTCATTAATGAGCTTGGGTGGCAGATTTGGGGGATGGGCCAATGTGAAAAGGGTTTAAACCCCTTAAATCCAGATTTGGCTCCATGTGAAAGGGGTTTTTAGGATGAGTATTAAATGGGGTTCACATGGGATTCTCAACCCATGTGTGAATGAGGTTAAGATTCCCATTAACTCCCCTTCATCCTAATTAATCCCCCCCCTTTTCTTTGAATTTAAAATGGGAAAGAAGGGAGGGAATCTCCTCCCCCCCCACCGGTTTCCCCCTTGGAACCGGTGGGGGGTCCCCAACCGGTGGGGGGGGGGGCTTTTCCCCCTCCCTTTTGCTTGCTTTCTTCTTTTTTTTTTTGAAAAAAAAAAAATGATTTCAACAATGGTTAATCAAGGGTCATCAATCATTGATTGGTATAATTAACACTGACCGAGATCAGTGGAGAGAGGTTAAGAATACGGATCCATAATCGATCCAAAAGTAATTTTGACTTCGAGGATAAATCCTAAAAGTCTATTTAAAAGAAAAGAGAACATATTTTCAAAACTTAAAATTCTCTTTTCAAAATAAGATTTTCACAAAGGTTTTCAAATCCGACCAAGATCTCTTTTAAATAATTGGATTTTTTCAAAATTAAAATGGAAATCTCACAAGTGCTTATCAAAGAACATGTGGATTCTTTCCTGTTGAGGGGGTTACTCATGCTCCAATTCCATGTAGAGACCTAGGGGATAAAATACTGGTGGTCTAGTTGATCACTTACATAATCCATCATATTTCTCCACATTGTGTTTTTCTTACTATATTTTTCGAATGAGTTTATATATTTGATTGGAAAGCCTTCATCTCAATCAAAGCTTAGGTATGATCAGTCTACTTCAGTTGATATCAGTCTATCCAGATTGGACTCGGCCAATCTTGCGAACCATGCTTCAGGCTGAATACCATGTGTCTTCATTTTTGTTTTGGAAATAAAAAGAGGGTCGGGTGCAAACTTTGTTGGTAGGCAGCTACGTAGAGTGCATGTTCATCATTTGTGTTATTTCTTCTAATGTGGTAAGTTTACTAGCTTACACTGTCTAACGGCATTACTATTATGTTTCTGTTTGTTAAGGCATTGTCAACTATGGATAACTTTGTTTTGCTTGCATCGTCTCTGTTCTTCTACCAAAAACAATGATAATATTCTTTTCACCCACCCTCAGAAGGGAAAGGGGCATCTTCTACACTTTTTGGTTGCCTCTGTAATGGATATGGATGCAGTTGCCTCCTGATTGTTTTTTTTTTTTCACTTGGTTAAATAAAATTTTGTTAATTATGGATATTGTGCATGAAGAATATATTGTTGTTGTTTGTAGGCTGGATTAGCTGCTGCGCATGGCATACTCAGAAAGAATTGTACTATTTTGAAGAACAGTAAGCATATGGTACCTTCTCTTGCAGAAAGTGGAGCACGTCTCGTTGTTACTGGATTCCTTGGACATTTTATTGTTACCGGTTCTTTAATGTGAGTATAGTCGTTCCACGTACTTTTGTCGAAGCAGCTATCAGACCTTTGGTGCTTCAGGTCTAAATTTCTTTTTGTGCTCATTTGAACATTTTCACATATTTAACTTACCCGACCATGGAGTGCTACATGAAACTCAGTATACATCGTGCTGGTGGTCTTATTTGCAGGTTGACTATTTCGTGGTAGTATGTTGTTAAATTAACAGATAAAGATGCCCTTACGAGGGCATTCACAATGCTAGTGCCTTTAGTCCCCATTTCTTCCATGAGATTTTTATTTATAGGCCTGCAGTGCCTTAATAGTTGATGTACGATGCTAATTTCCACAGATGCTCTCTTCCATAACATAACTCTGAAATGTAGGATTAATCAGCATTGTGTTACAAGTACACGGAAAAGCAAGATGGGTTAATAACTTAGATATGTGCACTACCAGAGAAGGAAACCATGAGAGATAACAAATTAGGTGTTTACTATTGGAGAGGAGGAAATCTAAGCAGATAATCAAAGTGTCTATGATTGAAAGGCCCCCAAAATGTTAGCTAATTGAGAAACATCGATACACTTGCAAAATTGCAAGCATCTGCCTTCTTAGCCTCTTGATAGGTAGGTACATAATCCATGACTTATTAATATTGGTTTAATTGTTTTATAAACCTGTTGGAAAGATCTCGAGAGCACCTTTTATCCTTTTTGTGATTTGTCTGATTTTGGGAAACTTGAATTAAGTTTGCCCAATGAGATAAGCAAGTTAGGTTCTGAAAAGTTAAACCGTCCCCACCAGCCCTGACCGATGTTAAATTACATCGCTTTGATGAGCGAAAACCCTTGATTAACTGCCTGAAGTGATGCCCTAAACAAACCAAGTACACAATATGCTATTTAGTTAATGAAAGCACAATTTGGATTGAGCCCAAAGCTTCCCTGGCCTAAGACATGTTCTAGATGGTTTGGGAGGCTTTTGAGAGGTTTTGGATTTGATTTCAGGTGTTATAAACCCAAAAGGGTATTTTGGTAATTTTGCAAACTTGAAGGGTATAGAGATATTATGGCCATTTTGACGTTTGGGACGTGCTTTAATAGATTGGGAGAGTTTTAAAACCTTAGGATGTGTTTTTGGTTTATTTGAAGTGTTTTTGGGGCCAAGGGGTATTTTGGTCATTTCTGGAAGCTTTTAGGGTATTTGATGTGTTTTAGGTGATTTAATATTGTTTATGATGTTTAATGTTTTTTGGTGCATTAAGGGTATATTGGTATTTTGATCATTTTAGGATTTTGAGGGTATTTAAGGTATGTTGAGTGACTTTTACATTTTTGGGGATTTTTCTATTATTTTTACAGATTTTTATAGTTGGAGGGGTTTTTTAGTCATTTTGAATTGATTCTATGGTTGAATGGGTCATTAAAGGTTTAAAAGGGTGTTTTTGTCTTTGAGAGACATTAGGTCCTTTATCTGGGTTATGGTTAATGAGGGTATGTTACACGTTTGGTTGGTTTGTTATTTATTTAAGGTTGAGGGTGTCTTAGGACTTGGGTTTGATTAGATGATGACTCCAAGGTTATTTAGTTCATTTGGACAACAAATAGAACGAAGTCCAAAAGCACGGGCCAGTTTATTGGGCTTTAACAAATTGCATTCATATGGGTCAAGCATGATGAACTTGCTTAAGTTCGTCTGAGTCCATTAAGGTTCAAGCATGATGAACTTGCTTAAATTCGTCTGAGTCTATTAAAGGATAACCTTAATGGATATTAGTTAAGGATGTAAAGAGATCATAGATCCATTAAGTATCCCTTAGTGAACTCCAAATGGATCTAATTAAATCCACTAGGGGATATGTCTTAAAGGACAAAGGATAAGGATTAGGTTCTTAATGGTTCATTAAAAGTCCTTAAACCAATATCTTTTAATGGGTTTAAATAGGTTCCACACAAAATGCAATAATTGTCCATTAAGTGTCCATTTAGAATCAAGAGCTTAATGGATAAAAAAAGATCCATTATATCAATCAACTTGAATATATTCAACAAATTATGGTTGGTGCAAATAGAAACGCATAATCATATGATTCATGTCATTAAAACGATAAGCAAGAACTCAAGAGTACATGAGTTCGCTTATACATAATAGCAATCTCAAGAAAGTATGAGTTTGCAACGGTTAAGGCAATGCTCAAGAAAGCATGAACATGCACAAAAGATCACCCAAGAAAACATGGGTGCATCTTCGTAGATCTAAAAAAATGTCCTCAAAGTCAAGAAAAGATGAGCTTGGTCTTGCCTTCCACGAATCTTGTATTTCTTATCAATGTAGCAGCACCTTGTTCTTGTCTCTCCTTGAAACTTCTCTTCCCAAAAGTCTTCTCCAGCAGCCCCCCCTTTGGAGTTATTTATAAGGTATTGAGGAGCCAACTAGTGGGGGGGGAAGGCATTGGTGGCATCCCCCACTGGTGGCTTTTGCCTCTTTCTTTTCTTTTCTTTTAAATTTTATTGAATATATATATATATATATATATATATATATATATAGAGAGAGAGAGAGAGAGAGAAAGAGAGGGAAAAGCATGAGAGAGAGAATTGCAAGAGAGATAGGAAGGAAACCGGTGGCACCCCCCACCAGTGAATGGAACCGGTGGGATGGGAGGGTGGCCGGTAGGACCTCACCGGTCCCTCCATCTCTCTTTTCCTTCCCCATTTTTCTTCTTCCTCTTCTTTGCTTTTTTTCCTCCTCTTTTTTTTCCCCTTTTTTTGGGCAGCAAACAAACCCCCCAACCGGTGGGGGTCTTGGAAGGAACCGGGGGTGGGGGGTGACTGGTGCCCCCCCCCGTCCCCCTCCACCACCACTGGTCCCCTCTCTCTCTCTCTCTTTTCTCTTTTATTCTCTTTCTCCTCTCTCTTCTTTATTCTCCTCTCTCTTCATTATTATCTCTCTCTTTTCAAATAAAAGAAGAAAATCCCCCACCGGTGGGGGGTTTAAATGGAACCTGTTTGGGGGGGGGACCCCCACCGGTTCATTCTCTCCCTTTATTTTCTCTTTCCTCTTTATTCTCTCTCTCTCTCTCCTCTTGTTTTGTTTTATTTTTCAAGAAACTCCCTACCGGTGGGGGTTTTACATGTAACCAGTGGGGGGTTTTGACTGGTGGGACCCCCACCGGTTACAATCTCTCATCTCTCTCTTCTCTTTCTTCTTTTATTTTCTTCTTCTTTCGTCCTTTCTTTCTTAAAAGAAAAAGGAACCTCCCACCGGTGGGGGCTTTAAATGGAACTGGTGGGGGTCTTTTTTGTTTTATTTACCACCCTTTCTTCTTATTCTTTTGTTTATATGCCCAAACAGGTGGAGGGTCTGCCACCTTTTATTCTTCCATAAAAATCTGTTAAACAAAACCAAAAACATATGTTGTTGCTACCCTTCACCTTTTAGAGATAAAACGTATGTTGTCGCTACCCTTTGCCTTTTAGAGATAACACTAAAAAGAATTAATTAAACCTGAAACATATGTTTTCCCTCCTTCCACACCCCACCTCCAAAAAAGAAAAGCAGAGACCAGAAAAGGATGTGTTTAAGAATTTCCAAAATAGTAACTGTGACGACCTGGACTCCAGCTTTGAGAGATGTGTTCAAGACCGTCACTATGATTTTATTGTAATGGGTTTAAGAACCAGTTAATCTAAAACATCATAAACATATACAAAAGGAAGCATAAACTAGGAACCTCATACGTCAGTGAATGAAAGAGTAATTGTAACGAAGAGGGAAATACATAGGCCATTGCAGGATTACATATCCTGAATAAAAGGAGTAATACATGAAAGAGTGTTCTCACTTGTGCATGGAAGAGTCTGCTCTTTGCTCAAACCAACTGCCCTACTTGGGTTTCCCCGACCCCCGCCACCTAACCAAAAACAAGACGAGGAAAAAAGGTGGTAGTAAGTCCATGGAACACATGTAGGGGTCATCTTTAGTACTACCACTGGTCACATGATAGAAGATTGAAAGAATGGGCAAATGCAGCAATTAAATCAACAACAAATGCAATTTCTAGTTAAACAATTCCAAGAGCGAATTTATGTTTTGATAAAATGAAGCTAATAATGTAATTCGCAAGATGACTATGCAAGTTATATATAGAGCATCAGTTCATAAGCAAATCACTCAAAAGCATGGAGCATCGGTGGCATGAGGTTACATAACCAAAAGCACTCAAAAGCACTGAGCATTATTAGTTCATGACCCAAGAATGAACGTGGTAAAGTTGTAGTGTGAAAAGCAGATAGAACATGATACATTTTAGTAAGCCTAGGAATAATAATATGATGCAACTTTATGATGTGTGGTACCAATCAATTTCGAAAGCACTGATGATGAACCAAAAACTAATTAGAACGCACTACGGGCCAGCAAAGCCCAAGACTAGGAATGAGTAGAAAGAAAAAGAAGCAATATACTTGTGTGCAAGGAATACTCCTTGAAAAACTGCAACTGGCAGATAGGATTCACGAAGCTAATACTAAGATGGTAGAACTTTCCTATTAGAATTTATTTCCCTACATAGGACATGGTATACTATACCATTCAAAATGTCTTGAAAGTTTGGATGACTGTGGAGTGTGGACAAATTTTTTTTCAAAAGATAAATTGGAAGACCAGGATAGGAAGAGTATACAAAACAAGAGGGCCTTTCATCAAAATCCCTGAAAAAATATCTGAAGTTCTCTGAAAAATCAGGAGGAAATCAGAAAATCCCGAAATCCACCCAAAAATCAGAAAGGAGAAGGAAAAAAACCAAAATAACCCCCCCCCCCAAATCATGTCACTGCCTCCCAGCAACGTGTCCCCCGGATTTGGCCTATTTTTCCTGCATAAAAATAATAAAATTTTGTTAGAAAATAATTAGCAAATGGGCCCTGCATAGGTCTACATGGGTCAATGACAAGAAGACACTTGGACATCCATTGCCTCATCACCCTCGCCATGTCATCATCACCTTGTGTCTCGTCAGCAACAAGTGGACCAATCGGAGGAAGACCAAGTTTCAACCAATGAGGTGCTGCCACCTAAGCTAGGCCCTACTCCAATGACCAATCACAGGCTGCCACTTGGCACCTTCTCATTGGATGTAAAACCCTATTTATACACCCTCTATACCCCTCTTGTAAAATGGGTTGGAAGAAGTGGAAAAAAAAAAAACACAACTTCACACTCTCTCCCTTCAAAGTATTTGAAGGGGTTTGTAAACATTGCTAGGACCTAGTGACGTATTCATTGGATATGTCGCGGCCACCCAACGTCGCAAGCTCCTGGCGACGTTGTATGCCATGCATCATACGAAGACCTTGTCAGCCCATTGTCGCTCCAATGCGGCGATGGTGAGCCATTGAGCGGATACTCTCAGCCCACTATTACACTGTGGGAGTGATGCGTCGTAAGTCGAAGCCCCTCTGCCTGACGTCGTAAATGAGCGATGATTGGTGAGCTATGGGTGATTGCTCCATAAAGGATACCATAGAGTCACCTTAACATATTGATCTGCTTACTCGCATCTACATGTCGAAAGTCATGGATGCTAATGCCGATTATTCAATCCATGGTTTAAGTGCCGCATCGCCATGAATAGTGTCGCGTCACCGTGAATAGTACTGCGTCATGTGAATAGTGCCACGTCGCCATGAATAGTGACGTGACATCATGAATAGTATCACGTCGCCATGAATAGTGCCGTGTCGTCATGAATAACGACACGTCGCCATGAATGGTGTTGTGTCGTCATGAATAGGGAATAATGCAAAGCCATATGGTCTCATCTTGCATCACTGCTTGTATGTGGGACCCACCGGGGACATTCTTCGCCAATGGATGAAGTGTTACCTCAACGTGCGCACTACTCCTCTAAAGCACAAATCAGTGCATCATACACGGCCTCGTGCTAATACATGTCATTCCCATCTACGGGATAGTTGTTGCCAGGGGTGAATAGCACCTAGGAAAGCATGTCACGCACATTTACAACAAAATGAACAACTCAACATGATTTCAGGACTGCAACAGTGGCCTGCAATAGTGCCTAGATATGTGTGCTATCATAGTGAATAGTGACTTGACGTGCGCACATGACACAATCTCAATTTTAATTAAAAAACAATGTGTGCCAACAAGGAATAAACCTTGCTAGGGATTGGAAAAGTTCGGCAGCATATGAATAGTGCACCACTATAAGCATGCCGTGTCCTCTTCACAGTATGAGTGATTCCGATCACAGTTTAATTGCTTTTATCCAAACAAATCAGACTTTTGCAGTCAAATCCCTTTGGAGACTGGCCCGGTACACAGTGAGACCCACCCATGAACCGTACCAAATGAACAATACCGATGAGTAATGACCTGTGAATAGTAACTTGTGAACAGTATCATGAATAATAGCAATGAATAGTTTTTTTTTAACAAAAAATTATCTAAAATATAAGAAAATTACAGACTGAATTCCTAACCTTCTAATAAGCGACGTGAGAAAATTGAGAGACGAGAGTGATATTTTAATGCTGCATGAGCGATTTTAGAAAAGCATGTTGCTTTTGAAAGAAATCAAAAGGTTTTCCTGTCGCGGCAGGATGTAATCAATGTAATCTCCCTACCAGCGGAAAGAGTCTAATTCAATGAACCCTTATGAACCCATTCCATGGTTGAGTCAATATATATCCTTTAGATCGCTTCCGTGTCTCAATAATCACGTTGCGAGTCTTTCCATATCTAATTACTGAGGAATCATAATTCTCGCCATTTTCATACATCAAAGAAAATCAAAAGGTAAATACCGCATCACAAAAGGACGCTCAACAATGACTTGCATCTAACAAAATTCTGGCATACTTAAGGTAAACTTTGACATTGTATGTATTTATTTAATGACTAACTGTTTGTGAGTATGAAGCTCTACTTAGAAATGATGCTTTTCTGCTCTAGGTGTCCGTGGACAATTTGTATATATTTTAAACACAAAAAAACATGCAGCACAAATTATTTGTTGAATAAAATTGCACATGTATTCTCACAATTCAATTTATGGAGCCCGACAGATTGTTGGAAGAGGGGGGAACCATGTTTACATTTGAAGGAACTAATAAGAAAACTGGCAAGAAGGCTGTCCTGAAGATACACAGCCCTCTGTTCTATTGGAAGGTATTTTTTTTTTCTCCTTATTACTGCTATATGTTTGTAGTACGGCAGGTGTTATTACTTGACTGGGAAAAGTAGTAAGATGTGCATTTATTCACTGGGAAAATCTTTATGGCAGATTGCTACAGAGGCTGACTTAGGTCTTGCAGATGCGTATATAAATGGTGATTTTTCTTTTGTCGATAAGCATGAAGGTCTTCTAGATCTCTTTATGGTAAAGTGGAGTTCGATCAAACCATGCATCTTGTTCCTCCCTAACTCTCATATGAGTTATTAACTCACTTTTTTGTATATCCATATGTTCAGATATTCATTGACAACAGGGATCTACAGAAATCGTCAAAAAAGCATGCAAATACAAGGTCGTATTAATAAACCATTGTGGCATGTTTTGCTGGATATACCATTTACCAAAATATAAAATATTTTGTAAGAATAAATAAACTCGGTACTGATGATATCTGAACTTGGAGCAGGGGATGGTGGACACCATTATTTTTCATGGCTGCGTTTGGATCAGCACGATATTTTCTCCGTCACATCTCTAGGAAGAATACCCTCACCCAAGCCCGCAGTAATATCTCTCAGCATTATGACCTGGTTAGATTTCAAAGCTGTCAAACATGACTCTATTTCTTTACTTTTTGTTTTCAACTTTTAATTCTTCCCTATAAAGCTTTGGTCAATCTCCGATCTTATCTGCATCACAGATCTTCCAATGGACACAAAATTGTTTTTCAAAGACCTGTATGCAGTGGTGAAGCCAGTAAATTTTCTTTGGGAGGGCCAAATGAAAGGTTTCAAAGCAAGATTGTAGTTGCCTGGGAGCAACCATCTGATTCCGTCTTGATGGTCTGGTTTGCATCGAAGCATAATTTCATTTCTACAGACATCAGCCTCGGATTTGGAGGTTGAAAAGAAAATATCATGTTTGGAACCACCCTAGTTCGACCCCTGATGCAAATTGAGCGATTGGGGCAGGACCTGATGGGTATAGCCTACTTTAAAGTATGATAATAATATTTAAATAAAATTAAAATAATTTTAAAAAACATCAAAATAGAATAAGTACCTTTTGTATTGTAGTAGTAAAAAAATTTAAGAGTGTTGTGTGACCTATGTCTAATATAGAAGTTAACCAAAAAAAGAAACAAGAAAAACTCGATGTTTGTTGACTGATAACCCAAGATAATTAGGAGAATATTATCTTTGATGTATACTTGGAAGTCGAAAATCTGAAGATAAAAGCCAGGAAGATGAAAAGAGGAGCAAATGACAAAAGTCATGTTGAGTATTCCTATAGACGAACAACTGCAAGAATGTGAACTTCTTAATAAAAAGTTAATATTTAACAAATGAGGGCTAAAAGTTGCAAAAGCATGTGCAGATTTTATGCATTGATTCAATGATGCCTAGTCAAGTGGATAATTTGTAATTGATAGCAACGAGCTGATAATCTTTCTATTTTATTAGTTAATTACCTAATTTAGGTGCTTACAGGAGGCCCATCGTCTATTAATTTTGGGAGGGCCAGCAGTCTACTAAGCAAGTAGAGTAATAACATTTTTTGAAAATGTTTGGGGGGGCGTGCCCCGCTAAAAATCCATATATGATATTGGGGCAAAGTTTTTGATGTATACAAAATTTGCTTCACCAGTTTTGCTATCTGCTATTGAATAATTTCAACGGTTTTGCTGTCTGCTATTGAATACTTTCTTTCTTAGGTAACAGTTGTTTTCAATATCTTACACAATCTGACACCCTCGTCATCATTGCTACTCCAGAGTAATGACTTCTTCTCTTTGTTTCTGGGTGAGACAATGACATATTCCTGTGCAATATTTAAGGTTTGTACATCTTTGTTCCTTTGCGTTTGCAGATGTTACTTACAATGTAGCATGTCATGGACTCATGGTTCATGTATGTTAAATGATTCTCACATATGATCATTATGTAGACTGAGGAGGAAGGTTTAAAAGATGCACAGCTAAGGAAAATCTCTCTCCTGATTGAAAAAGTAAGGCCTTTTACTAACTGAGTGATTTTTGTTTGTCATCACTTTTCCACCTTGTTTTGTTGCAATAATTAATGTGAATGCCTCATTAATACATTTAGGCTAGAGTCAACAGCAGCCATGATGTTCTAGAGATTGGATGTGGATGGGGAACCCTTGCCATAGAGATTGTGAAACAAACTGGTTGCAGATACACAGGCATAACCTTATCAGCAGAACAACTAAAATTTGCCAAGAGAAAAGCAAAAGAAGCTGGGGTTGAGGTTGAATTACACTTCCATCCGAAGATTCACTGTGGATTGAAAATGACTTTATAAGTGAAATTTATTCAACTATTCTTATTGCCTTCATCTTTCTCACATGAATGGTCTTCCAGGATCGTACTTCCTTCCTGCTGTGTGATTATCGCCAACTACCAAGCACTCAAAAGTATGACCGGATTGTATCTTGGTGAGTTCCTAATCATCATGAAATTTCCACTGGCTCTTACATGGTGGAGAAAATGTTAATGTCTAACTGACTTTTTGCAGTGAGATGATTGAAGCAGTTGGCCATGAATACATGGAAGAGTTTTTTAGTTGTTGCGAATCAGTATTGGCTGAAGATGGCTTGTTTGTCCTTCAGGTTTAATATCACTGACCATAACTACACACTTTAATTGTCATCAGGGAGATATGCCTCGACAAGCATAAACTCATCTCCCTAATGGTTTTATTTTATGAAGATATACAATGATCTCTAACTGACGTTTACTTGAATTATTCAATTTACATACTAAATCACCAATATAAAAGAAAAAGATGAATCATTTGGCTGTTGATATTTTGTTCACTTTTATAGTTTTTCAACCATCATCATAAGTTTGGCCCTTTTAGTTATAATCTCATGGGAACCGAGAGTACTTTATAAGTGCTGACTAAGATTGTCCTGTGCACAGTTCATATCTATACCAGATGAACGATATGATGAATACAGAAGAAGTTCTGATTTTATAAAGGAATACATATTTCCTGGAGGATGTATTCCATCTCTAAGCAGAATAACATCAGCTATGGCTTCTGCCTCTAGATTATGGTGAGGTCAACTTTCTGTTCACAATGGCATAGCATTTACTCCCTCTCTCTCTCTCTCTCTCTCTCTCTCTCTCTCTCTCTCTCTTGTTTACCTGTATCTGATGATATTCTTGTTTGCACATGTAGTATGGAGCACTTGGAAAATGTAGGCATACATTATTATCAAACTCTGATATGTTGGAGGGACAATTTTATGGCGAAGAGACGGTATGCATCTAATGGAGTTACAAAGAAAATCATACTTGGAGAAATTACTCATATATAAAGAATCTAAGGCAAATATATTGGAGAGTAAATGTTACAGTAAGAAGAACATATGCATTCGTTGCTGTCATATTTTTAAATAAACATCAACTTTTCTATTCACTGGAACATAGGCAAGCATTTTTTTGTAAAAGTGAAGAGAAGCCAAAAAAAGACTGGTCCACTATGGGTCAAGTCAAATATCAATCACAAAGTGTTCAGTTGGGAACATCATAACACGATCAAAACACCGATCAGTTGCTCATATGGTTCCTTCCTAGCATCTGTCTTAACATGTTAGATAATTATGACTTCATCACATTATAGCTGAAATATTTACTGTATCCAATGGAAAAACCAAATATGTCACTACCTGGTAAACTTAAAATTTTGGATATTGAGAAACTATTCTTCTTTTGGAATAGAACTTCCTTTTTCAATAATTTTACCCATTCTTCATTGTTTCATTGAATGGCGTATCTTTGTGAAAGGTTTGTATTGCTTTTATCTCCTTCCAATAGCAAGCTTTAATGCTCTATGATACTACACCCAACGCCACTTGGAAAGCAAGAATAAATCCTGTTTGACCTCTTATGTATGTTATAGCTAATCTCATTAAGAATTCTTTGCACTGCAGTTTCAGCCTTGAACCTTATTTTAATGCACTACTAAATTGTTTTTGCTAATGGTGGCACGTACATTTTTTTATTCAGTAAAATTCTTGAATTGGGTTTTGATGAAAAGTTCATACGCACGTGGGAGTACTATTTTATCTATTGTGCAGCTGGTTTTAAATCACGTACGCTTGGGAACTATCAGGTAATCAAATTTAATTTTTGGAATTTTGATTTTCTCCTCGTTTAATATGTTCCTTAAATAGTATTCCTCTGTATTTTTGGCTGAATTAGCTTTATATACAGCATGTGTAGTTAGTACGTAACACTTGCGAAGGCCTACAACAACATTATGTAATGTAGGCCTATGACGACATTTAGTTACTTTGTGGTAAACAAAGTAACAGAGACATCTCTAAAAAGGGTCAAAGGAATTGCCAGATTTGTACCGGACACTCATGAACTAACTGTGCGTAAAGCAGATGGCAGTGCAGGTGTTGTCGGCTGTGTTTATTATGTGATTATTTCTCAAGGACAGTTACCCAATACTCGGCAAAATTGTCATGTAGTTTTGACATACAACAGAATAAATATAAAAGAAATGTTTAAACCATAGAATTTTTATGGTCACTTGAAATTTCTATAAGAAGTAATCAGATATTTGCGATGCCAGTGCTAAGGACTTCCATTTTCTCTGTGGAAAATGGCTAAACACAGCTTTCTGACACAATTCGACACAATACATAACAGCACATTTAGTGAGGAACCTGCACGTTTGGTGGGTTATGTGAGGAACCTATACCAATGACACAGTTCTACATAAAATCGTCATGCTCCATGGATACAATTTCTAGGTCCTGCACGCTAGCTAAACTTCATTATTGCCTTAAGTTGTTTACTAACTGCAGTCCGTCATTTACTATTGGCTTGGAAAGGTGGCATGGTTTGCCCTTGTCATTTTTTCTCCATTCTTTGCATCTTGCTAATGATGGTCTTCACATGATGCAGATCGTGTTTTCTCGCCCTGGCAACATAAGAGCATTCGATCATCCTCACAAAGTTTTGCCATCGGAGCACTAACTTCTCTATATACAGGGGTAAAGATAGATGCTGTCCGTTGCTAGAAGAATAATTTTCAGCTGTCCCTATTTTTAAGTCTACGTTTTAGAACTTATTTCCGTTACCCACCGGAGGAAGTAAATCTGGGTATAACCCAGGTTAAAACCCCAATCGAAGCCCTGTTTGATCCTCCTTGATATCTGTTTGATTAGATAACTGATTTTGAAAACTTGCCTTGTAAGAAATTTTGAAGCATACAGGGAAAAAAAATGCCTAATAGTAGAGACAAAATGCCCAATGGACTTGCCCTGATTCATTTAACTGTGCTATCTAATTTAACATTTTTACTGAATTCTACACTGAATAAGTGTTTGGGTTGAGCATAGCTATAAAAAGACTGCTCTATTTTGTCCAAACATGAGTTTGATATATGCTATTGATTTTGATCGTAATGTTTATCAAGTTTATAGTATCAAATATTAACATTAACATTAGCGTTAATACTAAAGTTGAAAAGGAAAGCGAAGAGGAGAGACTTGAAATTCTCTTAGACAAACTTTATTAATGTTAATATAAGAAATGGAATACGAAGAGAGAGATTCGAAGCTCTCAAAAACTTAATAATTTCAACAAAGCTTCGGTGATTGCACTTGTTTTGTAATAACAACACATTTTATCAATATATAAATATTAAATTAATAGAGCATAACCAAAGCCGTCATATTCAATCCCCAAGTAGAAGGGTGCCAAGACGAGGATTTTAAAGCCCAATCATCTATAGCACCGAAGAAAAAGGAAAACTAGCAATAACGAAGAATCTTGTGACGTCACTTGAGTCAGCAGAGAAACTTACGATAACCAACTCAGAAAACTCTCATCCCCTCAAATTTGGACTCACGAAGGGTACAAAACAGCGACAAGGATAAAGCCATAGCCGCTGAAATAATGGTGCTACCACACATTTCATCATACGAAGCGATTCCGGCCACGATGCTACAATTCTGTTCATCCACTTTAACAAAGACCATCGCTACCGTCGAGAAATGTCGAGCAGATTCTCTGTGCGGACTGGAGAAGGCCAAATCGAACACGAGTTAGAAAGGCTCCGAGGAGTAAGGGAGCCCGGCCGTACACTAGCCACCACGGCGCGGATTCAGTGAAACTGACGATCTTCTCCTTCCAAGGAAACACCTAATCGATCATGTCTCTGAAGAAGAAAAAGATGATCACTACGTTAGGTTTACTCTTCTAGATTGTACCACCGCCCCCTTCAAAATTCTCATCCCCGATTACATAAAATAATCCAATCATAGGCTGCGGCAAAAACTTATATTAATTTCCTCCTCCACTAGTTCCGTGATCAGCGGTATAGCTGACCCGAGTGAGAGCAAGTTAACAAATTTTGCTCTTGCCTTGGATCTTTAACTAGAAATTGAAAACAGCAAGGCCATCACTCAATCTCAAAACAAGTAGGAATGCTACTCAAATTTCCTTCCCTACCAGTTCCGTGATCGGCGGTTCAGCTGACCGGAGTGGGAGCAAGTTAACAAATTTTGCTCTTGCTTTGGACCTTTAACTAGAAATTGAAAACTCATTTTATCTCAAAACAAGTAGGCATAACCTTTAATCGTTCTGTTCTCCAACCGCGCCCAAAAAGTACATTCCAACCCTGCCCAAAAAGTACATCACCAACAGAGAGTATTTGTTTCGAACTTACAACTTTAAGAGAAAAAAAATACCATTTAATATGTGCAATATCCTCGGAGTTGAGAGTTAGCATGCCTCCTCTGACAGCGGATAAATTATTCCAACAACCTGAGCTAAATATTTTTTCACATGGTGTCAATCACTTTATGCCCGTTCAAAAAATTCCACTACCAAATAACACTAGGTCAAGGATAGAGAACTGAAACAAGTCTACCCTCACTAGCATTATCCTGAGATACTAAACATGACCTAACAGAAGATGGTCTGCAGCAGGGAAACCCACGTTGACCGTGACCTTTATGCAAAATAGAAGTTGCTTTAATGTTTAGTAGTCAAAATTTCTCTTTAAAATGTGTGTAATCGGAAATGGTAGACAACTATAACACGGCTATAAGGTGAGATAAGTCAAAAGACATACCAAGTTACAAAATCACCCCTTAAATAAAATGAATCAACCGCAATGCTTTCTCGGTCACCTGTCTGCCAAGAAGCAACATGCGAAAGCCCGCTTGAATGGAGGAAGCAGATCAGGACCACCACCAAATCTTGCTGTACTTCCTCCTGACCACGAGTGATCGAGCACCACGCAACAATCATCATTTCTCCATCCATTAACAAACAATTCCACTCAGTGGTCCAGCATCCCCTGTGCAAAAGGGAAAATACAGGAGGAAGGAAAACAAATTATGCCATTGACAAATATCACAGCTACTACTATGCCAAACACCCTATTGAGCTGCTTCTCCATCACAAGTAACTTCCATTACTAGAGCTCTATTCCTACAATAACAAGAAAAGGTACTGAGCAAAAGCTACCCTCTATATAGCTGGAAAAAAACTACTGATTACCGCTACTCTGTATCATGAACCACTCTAGCATACCTTGACTCAACCTCAAAAAACTATCAAACGCCAGAAAAGTAACTACAACCCATCATCCAATAAAATCGTACTTGCAAAGCACAGCTGAATTCTCTAAACTACCAAATGCCAAAAAAGTAGCTCCGATTACTTCATCTATATTCATACCATACCCAAAAATCTACCTAGTTCGAATCTAAGAGCACTGGGGATTATACTTGAGAAGCATTGCAAGTTCTCTACGCTACCAAATGCCAGAAAAGCAGCTTCCAATACTACATCTTTACTCATATCATACCAAAGAAGCTACTCACAAAGCATTGCAAATTCTACAAATTGACGAGTGCCCACAAGGTAGCTTGCAAGTTCTATATTCATACCACACCAAAAAAGCTACCTAGTTGGAATCTAAGAGCACTGGGGATTATACTTGAGAAGCATTCCAAGTCCTCTACGCTACCAAATGCCAGAAAAGCAGCTTCCAATACTACATCTTTACTCATATCATACCAAAGAAGCTACTTGCAATGCATTGCAAATTCTATAAATTGACGAGTGCCCACAAGGTAGCTTCAACTGCTATATTTCAATTCTTACCATACCAGAAAAGTAACCGTGTGGAATCTAACATCTCTACATAGTAGGTAGCAGAAAAGCAGCTAAGAATCATCTGTTGCTACACTTGATTGCGTACACAAGCAGTTTTGAGTCTCTAAACAATAAAATGCCAGAAAAACTAACTACAACCTTTATCCAAAGAATCATACCGGTGTAAGACTTATCCAAATTATCTATTCAATACCAAGGCAAGCACATTTAATAACCTTAATGAGAATTACTTAGCTATCCAAAAACAAAAGAACCAAATTCATATCACGCTACTCTAGCTTTATACTAGAGGAGTTCATATAAACCACACGATAATAGCTAACAAAATATCTAAACATGACAAAGTAGCAGCTACAAACTTGGGAAAATAAAATAAGAGAAGTGCCAACTATCCTCATGACTACTCATCATATTAGGAATGCAGCTACTAATAGTAGACTACTGGGATTCAAGCAATCCAACCAGTGACATTCAGCTTCTAAATTGATGCGCATGGTCCCGGCAGCTGCGAGAGAGAAATCTGCCTCAACCAAACCTCCAAGAGCAAAACAGACAAAGGACCTTGCAAAAGATGGATCTGGATCACTGTTGTTGAGCTTGCCTAGACTGAACACTTCCATAGTAACCTGGTCCAGGCGGGCCACTGACCTGAGCAGCCCCATAACCTCCACCTTGCGAGGGGTCAGACTTCCAAGTGCTCGGATAACCTGAGCCCCCACTAACATCACCGTAACCTCCACTCATGTAACCAGAACCAGTCCCGTGTTGATCACCACCACCACCAGTTGCACTACCCGCACCTCCACTGCCTCCACGACCACCAACAGCACCATATCCACCTTGGTTTGCATAAGAGCCCTCACTCCCACCATATCCGCCATATCCGTATCCTTGATTCCCATACCCTGCTGCTGCCCCACTAGGTGACTGGCCTGTTGGGGCAGCTACAGCCCCACCACCACCTGGAGCATTCCATGATGCAGCTGCTCCATATCCTGCATTTGCACCGTATCCAGCAGAGCCATAACCAGACGGAGCCTGATTACTCCAAGGGCTCCTTGGTGCACCTGGTGGACCACCTACATAACCAGCAGCAGGGGCAGTTGGGTTACCATATGCACCAGCAGGACCACTGTAACCACCAGCAGCACTTCCATAGCCACTAACGCTGTATCCGCCATAGCCGACCCCATTGCTCGCAGCTCCATACCCATAACCGGGTGCACCATAACCAGATGACCCATAAGGTGGAAACCCTCCACCACCCGCCTGTGGCTGCATGTACCTGTTAGCATCCATTCTACCATCATATGAACCTGTACTAGGATTGGAACCACCATATGACTGATATCCCCCGCCACTGCCACCCATCGAACGGCCACCTCCACCACTGCCATGATTTAGAGCATCTTTTGGCATAGCCCTTTTAACTTCAACGAGTTTACCATTCAGATCATGAAATGTCTTATGGAGCACTCGATCAACAGCATCTTCAGAATCAAATGAGATGAACCCGAACCCACGAGGGCGTTGAGTATTTTGATCGTACATCACAACGACGTCCGTAACAGTACCATATGCTTCAAAGTATTTGCGAAACCCCTCCTCTGTCAATGTCGGCGGCAACCCTCCTACAAATATTTTTTTCGTCCTATGGTTCCCACTCCCGCCCCCACTTCCTCCCATATTTCTACCAGCAGAAGGATTTCCAGATTTGGATGAAGTATGCTGCTCCTCCCGTGACATCGCCCTCTTTGCTTCAACCTGGATAACCAAAGGCCACATGAGAACAGAAGGGGGAAAAATCAGCTGCATCTCAGGTCAGTGGAAAGCATGTCAATAAAATTGAGTTCATCAACAAGCATCACAGGAAAATTCCATTTTGCCAAAACCATCAACTAGTAGAAGCAATTCAATAATCAATTCCACTAACACATTTTGTCCTATCGAATTTACTTGGTGGACCAAAAACCTGTGTATACACTATTTTGAAAGAATACATCAGCCGATAACAAAATCTCCATATTTCTAGAAGCAGTTTGGATCCCTCCTTTTAAGAGAGACCAAACCATCAATTGCAAAGTAAAAAAGGATGTCTTATTTGCAGATTTTATTTTTAATGTCAAATAAGAAAAGGTAAAAGGGTACTTGGCACGTCAATATACACTGTGGATTACTTTCTTCCTTATCATTAAGTATTAAGTGAAGTTGAGCACTATCTTACAAGCGCCCAACCTCCGGATGCCATCACATATCACCACGAAATGCTGTTGCTACTTTAGATTTCCGTAAGCTATCTTGAATGGAAATTCCTGTACCAGTGAAGGACAACACGGATAAATCACAACTACGACATAATCCACGAAGGAAACAAAATTATCCTTCAGACCAACTTGTTGCGCTCAGTCTTCATCCAACAAACAATAACACCTCATTGACCGATAACACTCAAAATATGGCTATATTTTCGTTAAAAAAAACGCATACGGAGGCATGTAAAGAAGAAAGGTGGACGGCAAACACAAGCGTTCAAAGGCGAAAATATTCCCGAAAAAACTAGGTTTTCAACAAAGAAGGCATACACACAAATATTCACTGGAAAATATCCTTAATAAAACCTTAAAAGAAACATTAAATCAACAAACGAAATCACATACCCAACACGTAAAGAAGGGAAAAAAACGAACATAGGCTCAGGAAAACCAAAGTAGCAAATCACGGAAGGATATTTTGCGTCAGAACAACGCAATAAGAAACCGCCCTCCAAACTAACAACCACAAAAACAATTGTTCATCATTGCGGGATCCCGCCAAAGACCAGAAAAAATAGAAACCCTATCTCTACCGACAGATCTGGACTCATCAAACAACAACACGTGCAGAATCCAATGTACTGAAGAAACAACAAGACAAACAAAAAACCTAAAATCAAAAAATCGATGAGAAATCGAAGAAAACAGATAGATCCGTGCGAGGTGGGGGCGAAGGATCTTACAGCGCGCCCGTCGATGGTGTGCTTGTCCTGGAGGACTCGGTCCACGAGCGCCGGATCAGCGAAGACGACGAAGCCGAAGCCCCGGGGGCGCCCCGAGACCTTGTCGCGCATGATCACCGCCTGCACGACCTCCCCGTACTTGCCGAAGTAGTCCCGCAGCTTCTCCTCCGTCGTCTCCCACGAGATCCCCCCGATGAACAGCTTGCCCTGGTCGGAATCCATGGCCGCTGTCGCCGCCGGCTTCTCTCGCTCCACCTCCTCCTCTATCCCTGTGGGCCTGGAGCCTTCGGCCTCCCACGCCCTCCTAGGGTTTCAGCGTTCTCGCGAGGGCTCGGGGTAGGAGAAGAAAAATAGCTGCAGAGAAAAGGAGGAAGGAAAACGATGGGAAGCCTCTATTTATATTGAGGCCCGGATGGTTGGGACCGGAGGGCTTGGATCGCGGGGTGGGTAACGGACGGACGTGATCGCTTCTAGGGTTCCATTTTTTTATGATTCGCTATTTCGGCCGCGGGTGCGTGAGGCGCACGTGATCCAAGCCCTTTAGGAGGAGGCGTCCGGTGCACTGGCGGGAGCGTTTTCGATTTACTAAAGAATAATACTCGCTGCGCAACTAAGTTGTGCAGTGTAAAGTCCGATCACAATGCATAATTCTTTGTATTTGAGTTACGTGACTAATTTAGTCTAGATGAATTGACATGGCCACCGTCATTATATTTGGATTGGCAAATATTATTTTCGATTGACAAATACATATTTTAATTGACAAATACAGTTTCGATTCACATATACAATTTTAGATTAACAAACATATATCTCGATTGACAAACATAATTTTGATTGACAAATATATATTTAGATTGACAAATATAATTTTTGATTGACAAATACAGTTTTCGATTAGCTAATACATAGATTGACAAATACGATTTTAGATTGACAAATGTAGTTTTTGATTGATAAATACGTATTTAGATTGACAAATATAATTTTTGATTAGCTAATACTTCGATTGACAAGTACGATTTTAAATTAACAAATGTAATTTGTGAATGACAAATACATATTTCGATTGACAAATATAATTTTCGATTAACAAATATTAGTATGTCAATCAAAAATTGTATTTGTCACGAAAATTATATTTGTCAATCGAAAATAGTATTTGTCAATCTAAATATTATAAAAGTGGCCAAGTCAGTTCGTCTAGTTAACTAAGTTAGTCACGCGGTCCAACTACAAAGAGTTGTGCAGCAAGTATTACTCAAGTATTACTCTTCATAAATTAAAGGCGGAGCACCTGGTTTTTGTCCACCTCAATGACCTCATAAAGACAAAAACAAAAACATAATACAAAGCCAGCCAAAATTTGATATTTTTAATATACGTTTAATTGGATATTCGATTAACCGTATTGATATTTTATTTACAACAAAAATCAAAATCAATAAAACATAACAGAACATCTACTATTAATAGAACTTTAAAAATTAATACTAATGGAACTATCTAGGTGTCATTTGGTGCATCGTAAAATATTATACAAATATGATAAATAGTTATAAAATAATATTTTTATTATATTTAGAATACTATAAATCTTTTTATGTTACTTTTCTATATATTTAGAGTGTCATAAATTACCATATGGCAAAGCTATTAAACTCACAATTTTTTAACTAATTTTGATTTTCAATCTGAAATCACCATAAATCAAAATCAATGATTTTAAAACTAATAATTTTAAAATCAAATGCTTTATTTTCACTGACTTTAAAACTGCCAATTTCAAAATGGCATGATGCACAAAACGAGCCTAATGGGTATTTGATTGTTATATTAGATAATTGTTTCAATATCATTTTTAATATTGCAAACAATATCGTTTATGCTGCATCAATTTTCATATTTTTGCAATCATAAAGTATGTTGCCATCACAGATTCAATTAAAGCATCAACTTGTTTTGAAAATGCCAGAGAGTTTAATCTTTGAGAGTCTAAAGATCTCTTCATTCATATTCTTCTAAAATTAATTTCAATATTAACATTATATATGTCAAAAATATCAATATTAAATTAATACTATATCAAATAATATTCTAAACATAATTTCACTATTAATGTTATAATCATAAAAATATCGCTATTAGACTTAATTTAATTTCATTATTAATATTATGATGATAAAAAAATATAAATACTAAACAAAATACTATATCGGAACTAATATTTTAACTAAATAGACATAATATAACAATCAAATATACTTCATAAACAAGCGATCCATCGAGGCAATTACATGATCTCACATTTTGCCCATTGGATGAAGAGCAATATCTCCTGCAAGTAAATTGTAGTACTTTGGACGCTAGGATCGAATATTTGCATGTCATATAGAAGATTTTTTTAAAAAAAAATTGTTAAATTTAGAAACCATCTAAATTTGACGATAAACTGACAGTTGCGAAAAAAGAGATTACAACATTTAGCATTGATGGGCTAGAGGAGTCTAACAAAATGTCCATCAAGCGTTTCTTTTAGGGATTGTTTGTTTCAATGTAAAAGTATGCAATTCATCAATTTCAAATTTATTAATTTTAACAAGTAAAATTTTGTGATTTTAAAATTAGTGAGTATTTGTTTGGTTGCTTGTAAAATAAAATAAGAAAATGTGTCAATCTTCTTATTTTGGTCTAAAATGTGTCTTTTCTACATATCAAAACAAGGAAATTGAGCAGCAAGCGGATAACAAGGCTCGGGCAAGATTTTATCATACAATATTTTACATCATTTCAAATATATGACAACACCGAAATAATTGTTTTAAAATATACTATTTTATGTTGAAACAAACAATCATTTAGTGAATAACGTTTGTTGCAACCCCGTCTCATCGAAGACATAGATTGCACCCAGACTTTAAGGGCCACTTTGATTGGAGAATAGGAAAAGAATAAGGGAGAATAAGGAGAGAATAAGCTTAATTTTGCTTTGACAAGCAGAATGGCTTATACCGGTGCAGAATAGCGTATTCGGAGAATAAGGAGAATAAGCCATCCCACCTTAGACCCAAGAATCACTTATTCTTCTTATTCCATTAGCGGGCCCCACAAAACTATCAAACCGAAACATCTCTTATTCTGGTATACGCCATTCCGTCAGTGGGCCCCACGTAAAAACTTATTCTGCAAACAAAGTGAGGCTAAAATTTTAAAACACCTTTTGCAAAGTGGTATAGTGACTGCACACCATCGGATCTCATAATTATAGTAGTTGCAGTTGTTATGCTTAAGACATTACAACAAATATTACTTCTAATAAAGAGGGCATGGATCGTGCAAGGGGGCCTCGGTCCAACAACAATCGAAGCCCAACAATTAAGAACTTTTCGACGGAAACTCTCATCAACTAAGATTCGGGCCGAGTCAGACTAGAAAGGTAAAAGAGTAATACTCGCTCCACCGTATGGGTGCGGTCTAATTTTTTTAATTTTTAATGTTTTAGTTTTTTTTTATGGTGGATCCTATCATATTCTATATGTCTATATAATTTGATCTCCGATCATACAATTTAAAAAAATCTAAAAAATCACTGTTCTTTAGGCTCAATTTTTAATTTCAGATTTTCTTGGTTCATCCGATCGGAGATCGACCTGTACAAAATATGTTAGGTATGATAGGACCAACCCAAAAAAATCAGAAAATAAAAAAATAAAAAAATTTACTACTGCGGCAGCCATCCGATCTCAGTAATTAATACTCAAGGTAAAATAAGCAAAGGACTTTTGCGAATATACTCATGTAATCTAATTGATTTGCATGTACACTCAATTTTTCATCATTTTTGTCTATAAAAAAAATGCGTGTATGCCCTCACCATCGATACTGTTTGTTCTAAGAATAGAATTGGCTAATTATGTCCTTAGGATTTTACACCTACGGAGGCGTATGTGCAAATATCAAAGATTATAGAAGATTTATGAAAAATCAATATAAAATTAGAGACGCGTTAGTCATTTTTCTTCCAAAACCGAAAGCTACTGATGGCAAGAACATGCATGCAGCTTTTTATAGAGTATAAAGGTATTGAAAAGAATGACTGGTTTTAGGTATCTGTACATATTTATTACATTATAGAGGTAAGTCCGCAAATCTAACTCAACCCAATAGACCTTTAAGTTGGCGTATCCCATCATATGCTGGGCTGGCAAGTAGGCTTGGAATGGGCTTAAAGCTTTTAATCTAACCCAAATCCCCAACCCCATATCTCCACTTAACCAGCTGTTCCATTCAGTTAAGGGGTTGTTTGTTTTAGGGGTTGTTTGTTTTACTGTAAAACTTTGCACCGATTTCAAAATTATTAATTTCAAAACAAGTGATTTTTTGTTTTTTTTTAGAATCAAGAAATATTTGTTTGATTGTTTATAAAATAAAAGAAGAGAGATGCTTGAATCTTCACAATGGGCTTTTGTTGTAAACTAAAACAAGGGAATTGGATTGTCAAGTGGACAGACAAGGTCTAAATAGGATTTTACTTTACATTATTTTATATCATTTCAAACAACTGAAAACACGGTAAAATAAAACAATTATTTCAAATTACGTTGTTTTCCATTCAGTTAAAGGTTGTTTGTTTTAGGGGTTGTTTGTTTTAGTATAAAACTTTGTAAATCACCGGTTTCACAACAAGTGAAATTTTCTTGTTTTAGAATCAAGAAATGTTTGTTTAGTTGTTTGTAAAATAAAACAAGAGGGTTACTTCAATCTTTTTATTTTAGTTTGCAGTGGGTCTTTGTTGTAAATCAAAAAAAGGGAATTTGACTGTCAAGTGAGAGACAAAGTTCAGATAGGATTTTACTTTACACGAGAACACCGTAAAATAAAACAATTGTTTCAAATTAAGTTATTTTACGCCAAAACGAACAACCCGAGTGCTTCCTCCCTCCTTCCTGTTAAGGCTGTCAATAAAGCAAATACTATGGAGACGTCTTATTATCCGATTCAGTTTTATTTAACATTATATGAATATCCACCAAATATAAACTTAACGGGTTGACTAGGAAGTTGGCCTACTTCTCTTCTCATCGCGGCCTCAGCTAGTTGGCCCATTTGACTTTCCAACTTAGCAATGGATTGTTGCTGGGTCAAAATCAGTTGTTGGAATTGAGTGAATTTATCATCAAAGTTGGGCTGAGGAGGTTGTTGGTAAGTGGGTGGAGGATGGTATTGGGTTGGCTGTCCTGATTGGAATGAGTGGTAATGGGCCGGTTGACCTGATTGGTACTGGGCCGATTGACCTGATTGATACGGAGCCGGTTGACCTGATTGATACTGGGCCGGTTGAGAAAACTGGGCTTGAGATCCCCTAGCCTGAACATTTCCATAGAAATTAGATTGCTGTTGGAATGAATTCTGTGGCTTTGGGGCTTGATGCATGGGAGAATTGGACATTGGTAATGGGGCCTGCTGATTCTTCCAAGAGAAATTAGGGTGATTTCTCCAGCCAAGATTGTAAGTATTTGAGAATGGATCATTATTGGGCCTGGAGAATCCCTGGGCAGCCTGAACTTGTTCTTGAATGAATGGTGGAAGTTGGGCCGCAGTTGGGCATTCATTCACTTGATGGGTTGGACTTGCGCATAAGGCACAAATATCATGATTGGCAGAAGATGGGCCTTCATATGGACTAGATTGTGTTGGGTAAGTAGGCTCTTGCTTGTTTAAGGCCAAGAGTTGGTCTAGTTTCTAGGCCAAGATGTCTACCTTATCCAATTTCTGATTAATCATATTTATGTCCATTCTAGATTCGGGCTCTCCACGGGCCTTAAGTTCATGCATTCCAATCCGTTTAGATGGCCCAACATACCTTTCATAAGATGATAATGAGGCATGATTGATGGAATTTTCACTTAACATCTCAAACAGATTAGGCCTCATCTTCATTTTTCATCATAAATGCCCCTCCACATGAAGCATCCACCATCTGTCTGAACTGTTCAGACAATCCTTCATAGAATGCTTGGACAATTTGCCATTTTGAAAGCCCATGATGAGGGCATTTTCTAAGCAATTCTTTCAGTCTTTCCCAAGATTCATGGATCAATTCCCCCGGAGTTTGGGTAAAACTCGTGATGGCCCTTTTCATAGTATTGGTCCGCCCGATGGGATAGAACTTCTTGAGAAATTCTTTCTGCATCTCTTCCCATGTCCTAATGGGCCTTCCTATAGTTCCCAACCAATATTTAGCCTTGTCCTTTAATGAAAAGGGAAATAAGGTCAATTTAAGGCCATCATCGGTGAAGTTTTAGATTTTCACCGTGGAACAGATTTTTAGGAATTCATCCAGATGCTTATAAGGATCTTCATTAGTATTCCCATAAAAGGATGGGAGCATCTGAATGGTGCTAGATTTGATTTCATATTGATTGACTGGATTCTGAGGAAGACGAATACATGATGAAGGTTGATATCGATTTGGAATGAAATAGTCCTTCATTTGCTTTGGTGGGTCATGATTATCAGCCATTGGATCTTGTGGTGGATTTCTTTGATGTAAGATTATTTCTATTTCAGCAAGTGGTCCTAGAAGGTTAGGATTTTGAGATCTCCTACCTTGCATGCACTAGGACTGATGGAGAGAGGATTTTGTTTTCTATTTCTTATTATTATTATTTTTTTTAAATGCAAACAATTTTGGCAAACAAATTATCCTGATGATCTAATGTTAACCTAGACTCTCTATGTGAATTTTCTTACAAGGTGAATGGAGTCCACCTCGAGTCACAACCACAATCAGTCAACGACCAGATAAGAGGTGGGGTAGTGGGAGGTTCCCCCTACTTTCGTAGGGACCTAATTAAAGAACCACTTTCCCGCTTAGACGTTTGCCTTTTTACCTCTAGCCTAGACACCGTTGCCAAAAATGGAGGCAGCCCGAGATTTAAACCACTCACGGTGTAAACCCTAGATTCTCTTTCGACTTGCTTTTAATTGGATTATGACATGTCAATGCAAGGAAGGTGATTTGTGGGCTAAGGAAGGGTGATCAAATCCCTACCTTATGTGGTTAAAGTTGCTGCCCTTAGAGTCTTTTTGAATGCAATACAAGGCAACAAATCAATGCAAGGTGTGTTGATGCAATCATGAATGACTTGCTAAAAATTGAAACACGTACCTTTCCCTCGCAATCTTCAACAATTTATGGAAATAACTGTGAAAGGAAACTAACTTATGCTTTCCTAGGATGATGAATGCCTAGCATGGAAGGTTTCTAATCTTGGCAATGAAAGTTTTTAAATTTGGATGTTCTTCTTTTTGTTTCTTTTTTTTTTAGTTAATGGAAACCTATCTAAACTAGAAACTACAAAATTGGAAACTAACTAAAATAAGGAAATTGAAACATAGAAAGTTGGAACACACTGACCATGATTTCGTTTTTCTTTTCTTTTTCTTTTCTTTTTTTTTTTCAATTTACTTGCAAAAATAAGAAAAATAAGGTTAGTTAGAGACTAATTACACTAAATCCAAGATAATCAAAATTAAAAATCTAACTCCCCGGCAACGGCGCCAAAAATTGATCGTTTCGAATTGTGCGTCGTTAAACACTCATGAAAACGTTCAATCTAAATTTATCCGACTCACTCAAATTAGATTTTGAAAATTAACAGTGGTGAGTCCGAGTCGATCCACAGGGAGATAGAATTTTAATTTTGAAAACTTTGGACTTTAGTTAATCTAAAAATAAGTGAAAATTTAAATAAACTAATTACTTAATTAAACTAAAACACAATTAACTAATGTAACCTAAAAACATAATTACTTGAATTAAACAAATTCCTTTTTTTTTCTTTTCTTTTTCAGAAATTAAACGTAAACACAATTGAAAAATAAGCACGACTAAAAAAAATATAAAAGAAATTGTTATTTAACTAGGTGTAAATTACGAATTAACTAAAAATCATGAGACAAATTGCAAAATTTGTTGGTTTAATAACCTTAAACTAAATAAACAAAATGTCAAATAACACTTAACTAATCCTAAATAAATAAACTAATACTAGTAGGGGAAGGGAAAAAAAAATAGATTAACAGCAATATGTGGGTTTTGTGGAGACTGCCGGCTCAATGTTTTGCTGCTTGGATGAGGTGGCTGCTGTTTGGACTTGGGTTCTTGTATACGTTGGAGTGCTTGGCAGCAAGGTGGAGAAAGCAGCTGCTGTTTCTGGTGCGTGGCAGGTGTTGAAGGAAGCAGCTGGTTGTGGAGGGATGCTGCCACTGGGTTGCTTGCAAGTTGAAGCTTGAGGTGCTGGCTGGGTAGGAGTGCGCTGCTGGAGCTTGAGACAGGCTACGTGGAACTGGTTCTGCTGCCACGCGGGAGCTTCAAGTTGCTGGCTTCACCACGTGGAGGTGCAGGAGGAGCTGCTGCACGTTGCTGCTGGAGTGCATGGAGAAGGATGTTGTGGATAGCTGCTGGTTCACGTGGAGTGCTTGGAAGAAGCTGGCTTGAGCGGCAGAAGGCTGGTGTACGTGGAAGAGGCAGCCGGATGCTAGCTTGGAGCGTGGGTGCTGCAGGTTGCTGGATGTTGGAGGAGAGCTTCACCAAGCATGCACGTGGGGGAGTAGGAAGAAGCTGCTGGTGTGGGCGGTGGAGCTGCTTGCTGGTTCAACTTGGACGTGGAAGAGGTTGAGAACGCTGGCAGGTACACCACCGCATGGAGCTTCTGCTGGTGCTGGCTCGTGCAAGGTCTACACGTGGAGGTCAGCTTCACCAAGCACGCGTGTGCATGGGTTTCAGCAGACGTGGACGACGTGCAGCTGGCTTCTGGAGAGCAGGCGGCGCATGGAAGAGCTATTGCAGGTTGCCCCACCGCAGGTGCATTGCTTTGCTGGGCAGCATGTGGATGAGCTTGCATGCATGCGCGTAGGTGGTTGGCTTGCAGGTTCGCAGGAGCTCGGACGGTGCCGGGTGGGTCTTCACCGAACGTGCATGGGTAGCGCGTGCTAGGAGGTGCAGCTGCTGGTTGGTGGATGCCCGTTGCGGTGGAGAAACGTGAACGCCGGGTGCTTGCTGCAGAGAAGGCGAGGTTTCTGGAGAAAGAATAGAAGAGAGAGGGAGGCAGAGAAGAGAGAAGAGAGGGAGGAAGAGAGGGATAGTGGCGGAGAGAGAGAGAACCAGAGAGAAACAGAGAGGGAGGACGAGAGGGATAGCGGCGGAGAGAAAGAGAACCAGAGAGAAATAGAGGGGGAGAACGAGAGGGATAGAGGCGGAGAGAAAGAGAACCGGAGAGAAACAGAGAGGGAGAGAAGGAGGAGTCGGCTAGGAATTCTGGGAAAACAAAACGTGGGGGAGAATTTTCTTTAAAAGAAGAGAGGGTGAGATATATATAGGGAGGAGTGTGTGCGGGAAAGGAAATTGGAGAAGGAGTAGGACTGCGGTTTAGGAAATTGAAGAGAAGGAAGGAAATAGTGGGTTTTCGGAAATTCCAGCGAATGAAGGAATCAAATTGCGTTTTTACCTCCACTTTAGTTGAAATCCGCACACTAGACCTCCCCCACATTTCCGGAAATCCCACCAGCTGCACTGCATCATCGGCATATCCTGTTCACACAAAATAACTATAAATTAGCGCATTATCATAAAAATATCAACATATTTATTCGTTTCGGCTCGGTTTTGTCGAAAAACCGCAAATGCGCTATACTCCTTTAATCACATGAAATGATGATGTTTTTAAGTCAGAATTTGGTGAAATTGGTACCGTTGGACTTGTTACACAATTATCTATCATTTCATGCTATTTTGCAGATAAAAATATGAGTATGATGCATATGGTTGCCCTTAAATGATCAATTTAACACTTTATCAATTGGGATGGACGAAGAGCAGGGATAGGAGAGGAAGAGAAGTTACTAGAGCAGAGTGGGAATTGACCGAGAGTGGGGAGTGAATTTGAGTGTTCTTGGAACCCTATCGGGTCCACCCCTTTACTCTTAGACGTGAAATCTAATGGAAAAATGAGCCTAATAATTGCTTCGGGTTTAGACCTGCACCGATTAAGGGGATAATAGAACTGCACTGTACTTGATTTTTAGTATGTGGTTCAGCTCGGGTCTCGAGTAAATTGTTCCAACTTACACCCCTAGTCAGTGTTAAGCCCACTTACAAAGAGGGGAAGGACACTCATCGAATCTTCGTTACACAAGGGGATGGGATGAGAGGGACTCATTAGCATGAGCCACAAGATGAAAAAAGATCGGGGCGAACTTGACAAAATTTAGATCCAACTTCTCAAACAAATATCAGGTCAATGCATAGCTCAAGTCCACTATTCAATAAACAATGTTTAAAAATATTAAAAAAATAGTTTAATAAATGAGAAATTCATTAGATTAACTCTTAAGGTAGATTCTATTCCTTGGGGGTTTATTTTTTATTCTCAAGGAAGAATGTACTTGCTTGAATGACTATAGTTGAATTTTTTGATCTGACCGTAAAAATTAAATCTGAATAAGTGGAAACCAACTTAGAAAGGGGTATTCAAATGTTTTAAAATTGTAATGATTTTTATTTATTCTTTGAAGATGGAGAAGAGAGAATTTCGAGAGGAAGCTCATGTAGTTTAGAAGAGTCTGAGGCTTATTATAGCCGGCTTTCTATATATATATATATATTTAAAGAGAGCGAGAGAGGGAGATATTTCCTATCTAAGTCATGTGATTATAGTTAAATCAAATGGTGTAAATCATTAGTTTAAATATATGTCTATGGGTCCCACATTGGGAAATCATGCCCACAGAGGGCTTTTTCAAGCTGTGATTTTATATCCAACGATCTAAAAGAATTGTTAAGAGATGCGCACCCAGGGGCTCATCTAACACCCAAAACCCCCCATCTTAATTTTAAAGAAATAAAAAACATAAAAAGACCTATTTGAATATTTTAAGATTTTTTTAATTTTTTACATTTATAGACTTATTTTCTAAAGGGGACGCATCCAACTTCAGCACTGTTTGGAAACCCCTATGGGCCATTTCCAATCACCGAAATCAGTCACTCTACCCAAAAGTCCTTGGATTTCGGGTTGGTCTAAAATTCTGTGAGAGGTAGACACAATTGAGATGGAAAGAGGAAAATCTCCCAAAACTACTTTGTGTGGGTCTTTCAATGATTAAAGTAGATTTTAATGATTAGAAATAGTACCTTTTAAGCGAAAGGACAGAAACGCTCATCAAATTTAATTTTTAAATTTGAAAAGTAAGAGTATAAATGTAAACTCCTCTTAAAATCTGTGCACACCTTTATTTCTTTCCAAACGTGATTTCTCATTTTCCATTTTTAAATTGGAAAGGTACGCTTACCGCTAAAATGACTTCAAGCAGTGGTTTTTGGAGAATCTGGTAACTCTAGCGTTTCCAGCTAATGTTAAGTTATATGGGAAAGGATCCAACGCATTCCAAGGTGCATCTAAGTTAAATGTTTTTAGCTCAAAATCAACTCTCCTCATGTTAAATTTTTTTTTATAAAATTTAAATATTTAAACAAATCCCTTAGGGTTGATCTCATACTAGGGTTATCATTTTCACAGTCAGATCATGAAAATCTACTAGAGCTATTAGATCGGATACGTATCAAAAATTAATATATACAAATATTAAAAAAATCATCAAAAAATAAAAAATTATCATATTAGTCCTTAAAATTGATTCCATCTCTTATATTTTAGTTTTGATGTCAAATAACGATGCATTTGATTGAACGGCTACTATTAAATTTTTCATCTAACAGTAAAAATTAAATCTCAAAGGATGGAGTCAAACTTAAACATGGATATTTAAATATTTTAAATTTTTAATAATTTTTATTTATTTCTTTTAATTGAGATCGAAGATTTAGAAGAGAAGTATATCTAACTTAGACATATATATGTATATATATATATATAGTGATACAGTCTCGTCCACTTGCAGCATACTGTTATTAAGGGCCACCAGGACTTGATCCGGTGGTCTTGTTTTTGAAAAAGAACAAAAAGAAAATAAATAAAACCTACCCCACGAAACTGTCGTGCAGGGTCGTGCACGCATAATGTAGCTCACTCTGTGCAATGCGGAACGTGCCATGTTTTGCGTGCAAAAAATAACACCGAGGTGGGGCGTGACACGTGGCAGATGCACATCCAACTGAAGTGTGCGGCAAGTCGTTCTCTTTGCAGCACATAGATGGATCTAATATATATATAAGAAAAACACTTGCTGCACACCGGGGGTGTGCGCGCGCGTCGCGCCCTGATAGGCGCACGTGTGTGGGTCCGCCCATGTGGGGGTGTGCAAAAGCCGAGCTCAATATCTAAGGTCTTATATATGTTATAAGGTTGCTGTTACGGATAGTGTATATGATGATTTTGAAAGTGTCTTAGAAGCGCGAATTCTGCAGTATGATTTTTCTTTATGGAACTATTTTAAAAATATGTAAAAATACTTTCTTATTTAGAGATTACTGGATCAATCTAATGATCAACAATTTGTTGACAGCCCATGAATAATTAAAGTTTATCACCTCCGAAGAAAACAGCGTATTCTCTCCTTTGTGAATAATCATAACATCTGATGTAAAAGGATTAACAGTGCCACAGTAACCTACATGCATAACACGTAGAGTACTGCCTCTTATGCACAGATACAATAACATTTTTGAACGGCAACGATGAAAATTCTGCGAAAACACATTAGAATAAAACATAGCATACGCAGTCGTTTCTTGCCCAGTCCATTGTACGTGTTTCAGTCCACCACGGCATTTTCGGCAATTCTTCTCCTAGCGAGTACTTGATCATGCCAACCTCTTTAGAATCCCTAGTCGGATTCTGAAACGTGCTTCTTTCTTCGGATGAGCTACTTAATTTGTTGGTTTCCCCACGCGTGATCAGATCGAGCGGACGAATCCCTAATCTGAGGGTTGAGGTGCTGCAGGCAAGTCCTTCACATCTTCTTTCTTTGACAAATGGATGTCCATCGATTCGAAGACCTCGGCTTTGTATACGTAGAGCTTGCTCACCACCAGGAAGAGAACAAAGTTCAGAACGTTTAAGACAGTCAGGAATCCGTAGTAGTAGTCCAGATGCGAGTCGTTCAGATTATTAAGGATCCACCCTTTATGGCCGCGCCGGCTGGTGATCTTATCCACAGTGGACAGGAGGAAGCTGCTGAGGAAGTTCCCCAGGCCCAGAGCTGATAACGAGTAGGAGGTCCCTAGGCTCTTCATGCTCTCTGGTGCTTGGTCGTAGAAGAACTCTATCTTCCCCACCACGATGAAGGCATCAGACAAGCCCATGAGGACAAACTGAGGAAGCAATATGAATATGCTCAGTGGGAGTTTTCCTGCGTTCTCCACCAGCCCGTGCTCTCTTGCAACACTCAGCCGCCTTCTCTCGGTGAGGGACGCGATCAGCATCAGTATAATGTGGATCACCAGGCCAACTCCGATCCTCTGCAGCAGTGTGATCCCCCTAGGGTTTTTGGTCCAGGCCCGCATGATCTTGACGAAGTAGCGGTCGTAGAGCACGACGGAGACCAGCATGGATATTGTCACGAAGGCTGCTAAGCTTGCGGGGGGGATTTGGAAATGAGGCCCTAGTCTCCTGTCCAGGGTGGTGCCTTGCTTGACGAAGAGGGTGTTAATCTGGGCGATCATAGTACATGGGACGAACATGGCGCACCAGATGGGGATCATCCTCAGCATCTGCTTGGTCTCCTCCACTTGGGTCACCGTGGACAGCATCCACGGTGTGGCCGGACCAGACTTCACAGCTGCCTTATTAAGAAAGCTGCATTCACATATTATATATATGAAACAAATAATGGTAAGAAGGAATCGTAAATTAAATAACCCGTCTGCATTCATGATCAACCACTAACTTCATATAGCCCGTGTGAGACTAACCAAAAAAACATCAATCAAATAGTTTCTTTTAATTTGACACCATGTTAGAAGTTAGAGCACTTCAAATCCAAAACTAATGTCTTTGCATACACAACTGACGTGATATTACCTAGATCAGTGCCTAAAAGTCTGGACTATGTGGCATCCATTCACTAGTCCTATATACTAACCTTAACGAAGGGGTTGAATCAATCCTGAACTTTCCCTTCTTAAGGTATTCATCCAAGTCGAACTCATGCAGCTCCTTGTTGTCGTCGGGAAGGGGTGTCCTCCACTTCCTGGCAGCCGCCACAATGACCCTGGCCATCCTGGTGAACGGGCTGCCCTGCGGCAGCTTGTGCCGATAGAAAGGGGTGCCGGCGACGAAGATGACGATGGAGATGGCAAGGCCGATAGCGGGGATCCCGTAGCCCAGGGTCCACCCCACGTTGTCCTGGATGTAAACGAGGGCTGTGTTGGCGAAGAGGGTGCCTACGAAGATGCTGAACATCCACCAGTTGAAGAAGGAGAGCTTGTGGGTCCTCTCCCGGAGGTCGAAGTCGTCGAACTGGTCGGCGCCGATGGTGGAGATGTTGGGCTTCGTGCCGCCGGTCCCCATGGCCAGTATGTAGAGCGCCGCGAAGAACACTCCCAGCTGAAGCGTGGAGGCTCGCGGGCAGTCGGCGGCCTTCTCCTGGTGGCAGACGGGCGGCTTGAGCTGCCGAACTGAGACTGACAGCGTCAGTAGGCACATCCCCTGCGCAACGAACGCCAGAAAGATTAGCTCTTTTGCAGTTTTCGTCGATTCGAAGCCCGTGAACGTGACCATGCATCTAATGAATCTGGAGAACAACGACGAGATCTCAGCTCTCTCCACAGCGTACGTGAATTTTCGCAATCACTGTGTGCTGATCCTCGGGATGTTTCTATTATGACCCCCTTGCCGAGGAACTGAGATCTTCTGCGTCCCCTTTTGGAGGAGATTTGGTTAGTAAAGAGAGGAGAAGGAGAGTAAACAATACCAAAATATATTTTCACCCTATTTCCACGTGATTGCAAAATCTGTTTCCCTCTTTATTTTTTACTGACTCAATCCCCTCCAAAAAAAAAAAAAACGTAGAAGATCTCTACTCCTTACCGAGTGGACTCTAAGAGGAGATCTAGTGATAAGTTGGCACATCATGCTATATCTGGAAACTCATGAGATAGAGGAAATTCTCTGCATGTACGTACGTTCTTATTCACATGGGTTAGGACTGAATTGATCATATATAATAACAGTAGAACTTGTAGGGTAAAAGTTTATGAAAGCTTATCAGATTAAGGGAGGCATATATAGAGGATCTATTCTAGCAACCCCAAAAGATAGCTACTGTCACCTCACCTGGTTAGAAATCCCGAAAAAATAGGATACTTCCTTTTCTTTTGGTTCTTATTTTTGTCGTGAGGTGAACTGATAAGATGAAATAAAATACAAATAATATATAGAAAATAGAGTACAGACAATCTCAATCTCATCCTTGATCTAGAGATAGGCGGGGATGTCAAGGGACATGCATGACAGTCTGCGAAACCCATGTTCGGACGGAAGAACACGCACGGAGGTATGATCATTATTATTATTATTTTCGTTTTTGTTACTGAAAGTTATCCGTCGGTAATACCTGCAACATGTTCGCAGGTGCACGATGCGCATCCCGTCATTATTTTTCAAGTGTCAATGGGCCGGACCAGTCTGCTAGTTTTCTGGGTGTAGACCGCATGTTTGGGCCTTAAAAATGGAGTAAAGGGACTGACTACGGGTCCATGAATCAGGCCCTTCTTTTCATGGGCTGGGACAGAGCCTATTATTGCTACGGCCCGTTGGGCCTGAACAGTATGAAAACTAGTTTATTATTATTTTCCTTGTGTTACTAGAAGTTCTCCGTCGGTAATACCTGCAACATGGTATCAGGTGCATGATTCGTATCCCGTCATTATTTTTCAAGTGTCAATGGGCCAGACCAGTTTGCTAGTTTTGTGCGTGTAGACCGTCATGTTTGGGCCTTAAAAATGGAGTAAAGGGACCGACTACGGGTCCATGAATCTGGCCCTTCTTTTCATGGGCTCGGACAGAGCCTATTATTGCTACGGTCCGTTGGGCCTGAACAGTAGTTGGTTAACATTAAATTACCATTTAATTAAGTTGGATGGTCCAAATTAAAGATGACACATCGCGTAAATAGGACATGCAATTACCCCCTAAGTCAATAAACCTCTATCTGGATTTCTTTCTACCCTATAATTTTATATGCAATGGGAATGAGTTTAGCGGTTGTGTAATTCCTTTGGTTTTTCTATGTAAGCTGGCTGGGTTGGGTCTTCCACGGGGATGTTCTAAAGTGGCTGGATCGGACGTGAAGTTGTTTCAAGCCCATCCCAGGCCGGAGCCGGACTTGGGGCGACAGAGACACTTTTTGTTTCGACCGGTCTGGGCCCGGTCTTAAGTCGGCCAAGCTTAAGTTTAGAGTGCAAATCAGTAAAGAGGAGGGGAGGAAGGGTGAATTTTGCAATCACGAGATACATGAGTGAAGTGAATTTTCGTATTGTTCGCCTCCCTCTCCCTCTTTTGTATCGGCCGAGTCCTCTCTAAAAAAGAACATAGACGATCTAACACCTTGGATATAAGCATATTTTGGAACTGTACGGCCATGGAGCCATGGAAGTCAAGACACAGTACCGACGGTAACATTAAATTTTTGGTGAGAACAAGGCATATACTTGTCCTCAAGTTAACAGTTCAGAAATAGAGTCCAGGGAGAGTCTTTGCGAGTTAGCTGCTTGGAGTTACCCGGAAACAATTGCAGGTTTCAGTCTTTAGTGTGTGGGCAAAGCCAATGAACCGGTCAACGGGGATGAAAGAGAGGCTTTTGGCAGCACCCAAAGCATGGCTAGTGCTTGGAGTTTTAACCCGAGGTGTAGTATTGCGTTCTTGTTTATTAGTACTACATACTGGATACAAATAAGGCCATGTCTAGAAGTTCTAAACCACTTGCAGCAGAACTATTATAATAAGAATACAAATAAGGCCATGTTAGAAGTTCCAAACCACTTGCAGCGCGCAGAACTATTATAATAAGAATACAAACGAGGCCATGTGTTAGAAGTTCTAAACCACTTGCAGCAGAACTATAATAAGAGGAAGGTTACTAGGTTAGGTACGTAGACCTAAGTAGTGAGGCCAAAAGATCCAAGTCAATTCTATCTCTATAAAGTTTCAAATTACGAGGGAAACCTTTGTACATCCGTCTAGATATTTTTGGATACCTGGAGTCATCATGGAAATTAAAAACACACATATCGAAAGATACAGGTGAGGAAAGGCCGGTTTATATAAAGCTGCGCGCTCCCATCAAAACAAGTAAAGGATGCCGCAAGATGCTCCACATCCCCTTCACTCAATAGCTAGCTAGTTTTAATTCTGTCATTTTCGATGTTATGCGTCTGAGGGGTGGTGGTTAGAAAGCCATAAATGGGATCTTCTCATGTTGCTACTACCGAATACCCACACATCCTTCACTTGAAGAAGATGGTTGGGTGACCTTCCCTTGTCCTATTCATCTACCTTCTTAATAATGAATAGACTACCCATCCCATCTGTAAAAATTCACACCCCACCCCACCCCTTATTCTGTGCATTTGTCTTGATGCCGAAAAGTCCTTGCATTAAGCTACCTTTTTTCAGTTTCATATCTTTTATAGATTAGTAAGTATTCTAATCAAAGTCGGTAGCTTTAGCACATTAATACTGCGTACTGCTATCTATAGGATCTTTCGTGAGAGGGTGGTTGAAGAAGTTATGACTAAGCTAACGAACCGTTAAGGCTGAGGAGATCATCAAAAGCGAAGCATGGCAGGGCACAACGATGGTTCTGATGATAATTAAGGAAAACAACGTCTACACGGAGGAGCACGAGGACTCACCAAGAAGTAGATGACGGAGGAGGCCATGAACGTCCAGTAGCGGCCGAGATGGGCGTCGGCGACGTAGGCCCCCAGGACGGGGGTGAGGAACACCGTGCCGACCCAGTTGGTGACGTTGTTGGCGGAGGAGACGGTGCCCATGTGCAGCTTCCTGGTGAGGTAGAGCACCAAGTTGGAGGATATGCCGTAGTAGGCCATCCTCTCGAACACCTCATAGACTGCACCAGAGTACTCGATAAAATTAACAGCAACCCATATCATCCCTCATGAGAGAGAACAGAACACTGTTAACAGCAAACGCCTAGCCTAGCTTGTGCTGCGATCAGTTCATGGGATTGGAACTTGGAACCTGGATCCAGCTAGAACAGTACTGATCATGGAGGGGAGGGAGGATGTTACCGACGACGAAAGAGCAGGCCTTCCAGCCACCGCGCTTGGAGCGGAGGACGGGGTTGCCCTTGAGGTCGACGGAGCCATCCTGGGCGTAGCACCCCCGCCCTGCCTCCTCCTCCGGGTAGCAGCTTGGCGCCATGTTTCTGTGCTTGGCTCTGTGTGTGTGCGCGTCCAAAGTGAGTATGTCTTGTTCGTGTGCAGCGGTATTAATGGGCAACCTAGACCGTTATTTACGGGGGATGCCATCACCAGCTACCACTTTTCGTAAGTCATAAGTGAGGGAGTCCATATCATATGGACATGCTTGTATACCCGAAAATTCAATGGAGAAGAGTAGTCACTTTGCCATGGTGGGACCATGGGATGGTAACCTCATAATATCACTTGATATTCTATCCTTGTTAGTTGAATCAAGACCTTATGAACCGCCTCTTAGGAGAGTTAGTTGACCACCTGCCTCGCATTTGAGAGGTGACAGATTTGGAATTTAACACATTTCCAACTATGCAACTTTAAATGTTGTTGGGATATTTATCTTTTGATCCGTGAGATTATTTCTTCGAAAAATCATGCAACCTTAGGTGCTGTTGAGAGATGGCAGGTTCGAATCTAGTTGGAGTTTAACACCTCTTCAACCATGCAACCTTAAGTGTTGCTGGGATATTTATCCCTTGTTGAGATTACTTCTTCGAAAAATCAGTTCGAAAATGATAATTTTGATGTGATTAGAACAATGTCTCTATCCAAAATAATAATTTTTCCTAAATAAATATATTTGTTACTCTTCAAAGAATGTTCGTTTGGTTGACTTTTTTTATACCCTCTATATTATGTATGTCCCAATTTATGTTCGCTGGACGTAGATTTTAGTTTTTAGTATGTGGTGACATCTAAAAATTCATAGGGAGGTGAGATTTGACGATGAAGAAAGGTTAAAAAGACAGATACCAATATGGACGTATTTGTATTTGTTTATATTTTTCTTTTCTATTGGATATCCAATGTAAGAGACGAAAGGAGTAACATGTTTTTTAGAATTACTTTTTTGGCTTTCTTGTGTGGTCCCACATCCTTTGGCACCATTAAAAGAACAAGATGTTTAGAATATTGCTCATTATTATTTTAAGATATGTGACTCTCTCCTCAAAATCACATCGGACATATTGGCATCCTTTTTTTTCTCGTACCGTACGGGAAATACATGTCAACATTTTGATAGTTTTCCAGTCCATTCCTTAGTTAAATTTTACTTTTACTACTTTGTAATTATATATCCACAAACTTTCCACATTTGGCAGATCACAATCAGTACTATATCTGCTACCAGATCACAATCTTCAATTTAGAAGGACATATTTAATGCATCTTGTATTATAATGCTAAAATTAAGTTTACATTTACTATGTTTTTCAAAGATATAGAAATGTTAATATACTTTATAGGAATAATTTTGAGTGAAAGAATGGTTTGTGAGCAGAGGAATATGAAGGCGAATATGGTGTATGGAGCCAAAAGGTGAAAAGTGACATTTTTAGATATTTGGAGGTCCCAAATCATCACCTCTTCCATTTTAGGAATATTTTCACGTTACATTCATCTGGAACTCTTTTTATACGGTGTTAAAAATTAAATATTAATAAAAATAGTTCTGCTTTTTCATATGATATACATGGCTAAGTACTACATGTTTGTGGGTGAAATGGGAGTATCTAAGCCGGAGAGTGCAAGTTCACTGTATGTATACATTTCATTTTGGGATAGAGACACTCGGCAAAATGTAGAGGAGAAACTCTTAATAAAGAATAAAATATAACAATATACATACCCTCCAATCATAAGAAATTTCCCTGATATGTTTACAAGTTTTCTATTGTCGACTGATCTATGTGCTTAAACATCTCTTTAATCATAGTCGTAGAGGTATAAAAACAGTAAACCGTTTTAGTCCTACGTCGGACATTATAAAAATATACATGTGCTTATAAGCAAAACACACCCTCTCTTCCTAATGAGAATCATTTTCTAAATAAAGAACAAAATCTTATTTCTGCTCTGTGTTCGGAAGAGGCACGCAAATTTTCACATATCTACAATAACGTCATCTGTAGGAATTGAAGAAAAAGCTATCAACTTGTCCGAACACTCCTAGCCTGTCCCGTCTAGCGGCTCAAAGGAGTTCACACACCCCTATCTTCATTGGGGGACTGTGTATAGACATAAAAGCGGCAAATTGCTTGCTTATAAAATGAGCGTAACCTCTCTTCCTAACGAAGATCATTTTTTAAGGAAAGTGACAAAATCCCACGCAATACCTCGAAAGGAGGTCTTACAAACCACAAAATCTGAGTGTTGAGTTTGAAGGAGGCTAAAATCATAAGCACTGGCCACAACTGAAATTAACCGATGTAAGGCTATTATATAGCCGCTCCAACACTCTTCCTCACGGCCAAGATGGGCCGTGGAAATTAGATAACAGGAGGTGGCACAAATTATAATATAATGTTGGGTCAGGCTCTGCTTTGATGCCATCTTACAAACCACAAAATCCGGATGTTGAGTTTGAAGGAGCCCAAGATCATAAGCACTGGCCACAACTAAAATTAACTGATGTAAGACTATTATATAGTCGCTCCAACGGGAGGCACTCAAATTTTTACGCATCCACAATATTGTTGTTTTTTTTTGCAACTCATTTGTAGAACCGTACCAATTATTTTATTCCAAGTTATTACAAATCTGAAAATAAATATTACGGGATATCTAATAACAAATTATGATAGTTTCCTAGTCAGATTCCTCTTCATGAAATCAATCCGATCCCTTTTTCATGAAACATTTTTTTTATCCCATCCTTTTTTTCTTGAAAATTGTTTGCCAGCTTTGTCAGGCGATCAGGTGGGAACAATGGGATCGCGTGCGCTCCGGAGTCCACGCTCGTCCCTTTTGTTGGCTTGTGCTTACCGACGATTGACTGCCGATCCAGTCCCAATCTAATGGGCCTCTTTTGTTGGTGGGCCTCCACCAAGGGGCCTCTTCAACTCCGGCTTCTCCAAGGCAAGGCAACACAGCACGCTCAAGGAATTCAAGCGTGACTGTCGTAGCCCGAACAACAGCAGCCGTTCGATCTGTAAATGCTCAGAGGGAAAACCATGTCACAACCGTGCCCATCGCGCTCGGCCTCTTAATTTTTGCCCTTGGTGAGACGGACTAAAGGATGGTAGGCCAAGGCCCAAGAGATATGAGACGAGCATGGACAAATTGGGCTGAAAAGTCAATTGGAGAGCCCAGTGGACGAGTGGAGTGATGGGGACAATTGGCTTACCCGCAACATTCTGTTCACTCAAACGAGTCAAAATGACAGATAGTTATATTCTGTATTCCATTTTTTTTTTTTTTTTTTCAGAACTAGGGAACGAGAGAAAGAGAGAGAGAGAGAGAGAGAGAGAGAGAGAGGTGTCCCTCAGGTGTGGGCGGCTTGGTTCACACTTCAAAAGCCAATCCACGCCTTCATACGCAGGGTTCAGTGCACGCACGCATTGACTGACCCTTATTTTATTTGCTTCCGCTGGTTGGGGTTGTCATTACCTGAACTCTACTTCTCGAATCTATATGATAATGCTAACATAGAGTTTTTATTTTTTTGTTAAAATTAAAATCAGGATATGTGATAGTAAGAGAATCTCTTTCTTTCTCTATCTCTCTTTATAAAATTTAGGATGCAGTGAAATAGGACCCTTTCCATATTTTGCAAATATTTATAGTTTAAATAAATCTTTCTCTCTCCCTCTTTCCATATATATATATATATATATATATATATATATATCTTTGTGACGAATTAGGGCCTCTATCTGACCCACCTGGCAGAGGCATCCATCCTGGTGTGATCAGATAACTATTGCACAAAAAGTTTTAGGTAGGAGGATCTCATACTCTTTTTTGAAAGGTGGTTCAACTGGCTTAGTATATATACGTAAGTACAGGAGATGAAATTCAGACAAAGTTTTAATATTTTTTTTTTCAGTAGAAAGATAATTTCGTACAAACTAACAAGTTCATCTAATTAGGCAATAATTCTATATTTAAGCCAGGTTTTCGTGAAACTAATCTTACATACCAGAGGACATGAACCCACGGCACATCTACAAGAATGATGGGAAGAATTTTGACTTTCGACCAATTTGATATCAAAAAGTTGAGAGGTTATATAGTGAAGTCAACCATTTTACTCAAGTTTCTTCAAGAGGACCCTATACAATTTTTTTTTTGAACATGAAGGAAGATTTCATTCAACTGAAGAAGATAACATGTACAACTAACAGTAGGTTGAGCACGGGTCTGTAGCGCAGTGGCGCTGGGTGTCCCTCACTACTCCCGCTCGAGGGCAGGTCATGGGTCCCGCCGGACCTTTCTCCTTTATAAGTGGATTTTTCATGATTTTCCATAGATGCTTCTCATTTCGAGTGCAGGAAAATATTTTTTCTGTTGGAGGAATTTATATGGTCTTGGACTGGCTCGATCCCAGCTCGTCTGAGTTTGGATATCTTGTCCAAGAACCACTAGACTATTGACAAAAAAAAAAAAAAAAAAAAAACAGTAGGTAAGGGGTACAAAACACAGCAAGGGATACATAGGACAGCACACCGTCAGAGTGGAGGAAGGAAATGAGACACAATACGTCACGTCACCAGTAGGACAATACATAGATACGAAACCAGTAGAACCAAAAAATCCAAGGGGGTAAGAACTTCTACTGAAGAAGTCCATCCGCTAGACAAAACATCAAAGCTTACGAAAGTAAGAGGGTGTTGGTACGACACGGGGGTGGCGAAGGAGAGGCGAGACCCATGGGGAGGAGATAGACCTCTATGGAGTCGGCGAGATTGCCGGCAAACTACAAACGCATATGTGTAGTAGAGATGGGGTCTCGGTGACGTACGCTGACAAGGACGTACCAGTGAGGCACGACATCACGAGTGGATGAGATCTACCCAACTCTCCACCGCGAACCAATCAATGAACCTGCGAAGAAGAAGGGGAACACCACTAGAAAGGGGAAAGACATAGAGGGGGGAGGAGGGGGATGCTAATAAGCCTAACAGCCGGTCGGCGGCGACGGCCAAAGGGCACTGGGAACCCACAGGAGGGTCAAAAAATGGGAATGAGATGAAGGGAGGGGGAAGGGGTGAACGGCTCCAAGGGGAGGGAGGGCATGTTGTTTGTGAAGGTGGGAGAGAAGATCACAATAGATAAAATGATACTGAGGGCAAAGGAGGGAAGGGGAAACAAGCACCTTGAGGTAGGGGGGGGGGGGTTGGAGCACCTGGAGAGGGACTCCCCCCATCTAGTCGACCACCACTGTAGGTATCCGGCAAAAAATACTGCCGATGCACGGTACTGGTTCTGCGTGGAGCTCCCGCACACATGAAAGGATAGGAGGATTCCATTCTTTTTTTTTTGAACATGGCTCAGACGGCTAAGAACCAGACTACACTATCTAAAGATCCGAGATCGAACTCAGGCCTCCCCCCCAACCCTAGATCTCCCTCCCAATTACACGTCCGAAAAATGGGCAGAATATCCACACGAAGGGAAGACGCGCGAGTTGAGCTCGCGACCTCCAAGCGCCAGCACAACTGCACAAAGAATGTCCCACTATGCCAAAGACGTGCGGACATGAGGGTTCCACTCACCCCATAGAGGATCCAATACTAAGCATTGAAATAAACTTCCGTGTCAAAATTAGAACTATTTTGATAAAAATTAACAGTACCCTAAGTAGCATTTTGCTTTAGTTTGTCTGCCACTTTATCTCTGAAGAAACACACCCATCAAAAATTGCTAGATACACACCTTAAATTATCAAAATTCCCTCCAATTGCACTTCAACACATGTGACTATGAATTCCTAGAAATATCCTTGTACCATCAATATATTTAATACTTTACCCCCTTTTAGGTGCGGTTGAAAGGTAAAATCATAAAAATGAGGAAACTAATATCTATGTTAGATCCATTTCATGACATGGAAAGAATCAATTAAGTTCCATGTCCATCAAAGTAAGATGCATCTCTCCTTAAATGACAATCTTATGCTTAATACTAAAATGGTTAAAAAATTAAAAATTATGACAAATTTTTAAATATTCAATTCTCCCCCCAAATAAATTTCATCTATTTTGGCATAAGTTTTACGGTTGGATCATGAGATTTTCAATGTAAGTCATCTGATTTTACATTTGTAAAATGGTGATAAATATTAAAACCCCAAGAAATGGGAATAATCCTAAGAACTAATTTGAGGAATTTCTTATGTTTGAAAATCAGAATATATATGCCCGATGGATTGCTAAGATCGAGTTTCAGAATTGAACTACGATTGTTTGGTTAAAATAAGGTCCCAAGAATGAAAACAACCCTAAGAGAGATTATTGAATATTTAAAATTTATGAACATTTTATTTTTAGATCCAATGATAGTGACACCCTGCAGCCACCCCCTTTAGGCAACACCGATCCTTCTCCTTCACAGTAGACCTACAAGTGATCTGAGAAAAAGAGGTATTAGAGGAACCTCCTAATTTTAACCAGGAAAATAATCCTCCGATGCTTAGGTTAGAGTGCGATTTTAAGTAAAAGGAAATTCTCCCTTATTGATAGACTGTGCACAAAATGAGTTTTAAGGGCACCCTATTGTGATGGAGGATGTAGCGGGGTACGGGGAGGGTGAGTATGAATTTCCATAAGGTGTACACGTATATAGCCTGAGCTTAATATAAGTTGCATGCATAGTCACCATTGGGTGCTACGGAGGTTTATGCTTGATCTGTCCAAGTAAATGGAGTTTCACCATCACTTAGAGAGATAAATCATCATTTAAAGTTTTCCAACTTCCATGTAGGTTATGACAAAAGGTTAAGTGGCATATGGGGTTCATGATAATTAACTTAAAGCAGGTGGTGATGCAACAAGTAGGCACTCTCGAGCCTGACAAGGGTGCTTGATCATGATCATGCCACATGGTGGCTTAAGGTCAAAGGAAACACATTTTTGACCTTGGAGGGAAGCATGAGCTCCCAAGGAGCATTAGCAATAAACTCATGTGTGGGCTTTAGATCCATTTTTTACACCTTCACCTTTCTCCTGAATTAGGTGGCAGTCAAAGGTTGAAGGAAGCATATTCTTGACTTTGGGAAGACACATGAACTCTCAGGGAATGCTGATAGTACAGTCCCGAGGGCATTGGATCTGACTTAAACCTTTGTCCTCCTCTAGAGTTTCGGGCCTTCTTGGGTTCAATGGACTTTTAGAAGTCTCCAAGAGCTGTGGCCCTGATTGACGTAGACTTTTCAATAGATACCTAGGCTTCGTGGGCATTTGGGCCGCTTCATATTCGATGTATTATTGGGCTGAGCTAATGTCCCCCCTTCATGCGTGCGTATGTGTATGTGTAGAGGAGTGTTGTGGTACAGTTTTCACATCTGCATAGATAAATCTCATATTATGTTTCGGTCCTACCCCCATGTTATAAAAAAAATAAAAATTATCATAATTTTTTTAATATTTAATTATCCATTTAAAGTAATTTTCATCATTTGGAGTTTAATTTTTACTGTTTAATTGTATCTAAATTGATTGTAACTATCTAATGGAGTACAAATAAATTAGCGACGAATACTAAAAAAATCTCAAGAGAGGGAAACAACCCTAAGAGTAATCTGATCAATTTTATATTTTTTTAATTCTTTTCATAATCATATTTGCAAATATATGATAGACGGCCACGATTCATTGTCACGATTAGATAGTAAAAATAAAACTTCAGGAGATGAAAACTATCCCAAGGGTGATAATTTTTTGGAATATTGGGGGGGGAGGGGGTGTGTTGGAGCATTCAATGAGTCTTGGGGCATATCTAAGTTAGATGCGCCCCTTTAAAAATCCATCATCTCCATGTTATAGAAAAATAAAAATTGCCAATACTCTTTAAATATTTAAATAAGTTCTTTAGGGTTGTTCCCTATCCATGGGACATCAATTTTCACCATCAAATCTTGAAAATCAATTGACGTCGTCTGATCAAGTCAACTATGCATCAAAAATAATATCTAAAAATATTAAATAATAGTAAAAAATAGAGAATTAGTTAAATTAGCCTTAAGATTGATCCCATCTCTTAAGATTCTAATTTTGATCTCCAACAAAGGACCCATTTGATTGGATGACTACCGTTGAATTTTTTTAATATAATGGTGAAAATTAAATCTCAATAGGCGAAAATCAATCTAGATGGTATTTGAATATTTAGATTTTTTGATAATGTATTTTTTTGAAGTTAGGATGGAAGGTTTTCAGGTGGGACATATCTAAGTTTAGGATTTAGTTAGATGTGCCGTGCGGCACGTTTTATATATATATATATATATATATATATATATATATATATATATATATATATATATATATATATATATATATATATGGAAATGATTCAACCTGCCTCGGGCGCATCTAAGTTAGACGCGTCCCTAAAAGTTCACCCTCTCTATGTTAAAAAATAGTACCTATAATGGGTTGTCCTAGACTCTTTGTATTTAAAGGGACGTATCACCTCTTGTAATTGTAATCAACAGAAGAAAAAAATTCAGTTCTTGTGTGATTGGATTCCTTTTTCCTCCTCTTTCTCTCTTTCTTCTATTTTGTCCACCGCTGCCGCATACTGCAGTTCCTAACATGATGCACTCCAAACGCTTGTGAAATGTCCCCCGTGAAATTGTTGAATTCTAGTCTTATCCGGATCAGTTGTGAGCAATTTAATTTGCAGACAAGTAGGAAGCTGCCCCGTGAGACCATTGCCCGTGGCGGTCAAAACCTGGAGGCTGTAGCCAAAAACACAAACTCTCCAGTAGTTCTTCGGAAAAGTTATTGTCTGCAAAGTTGACCCACCTCAGGAGGCCGTCCCAACGAGACCATGGGGAATCCTGCCACTGAAATTGTTCGAGAAGAGGGACAAAGTCTCCAGATGTTTCAATTAGGAGATGATGATGGGGATCTCACCATTCAGCTCGTTGGTGTTGACGTCTATGAGCTGCATGCAAGGCGGTCATATTCCCCATCTCTTCCGGGATCGGACCTGTGAGGTTATTGTCGAACAGATTCAGAGCTACAAGCTGTTGAAGCTTTCCTATTTCCATAGGTAAGACGAGTGAGTGAGTTCATTGAGACATCTAAATCCTCCAGGTTTGTAAGATTTCCGAACTCTGGTGGGATCGAACCAAATAGAGTATTGTTGAAGAGGTATAAGATAACGAGGTTCTTGGCCAGTCCTATCTCTAGGGGGATTGAACCAGTAAACGAGTTACTCTGAACTTGGAAGCTGATGAGACTGGTCCAGTTGTGGAATGACCCCCCTGGAATCTTGCCGGAAAGGGAGTTGGATGCGACGCCAAACTCTCTCGTTGCACCAATTCTCAACAAGGAAAGAGGGAATTCCCCGTTCAGTTGATTAAGAGATAGATCAATGGTAACGAAGATTGGCACAATTGCCCAGCTCAGAGGGAATAAAGGAACTGGGCCACTTTCAGATCGAGCCGTTCGAGCTGCCAGAGGCCCAGAGCTAGCCATGAGAAGAGGGCATTGACCCACCAAGGGAATTGTGTCGAGATTTAGTACACGAAGGGGGGAGATGGACCCCAATATGTGAGGAATTCCACCAGTGAGGTGGTTTGCACTGAGCTTGAGGACCTCTAGTTTCACTATATTGGTGGCCGACATGCCTGGAATCGGACTTGCCAGGCTGTTCTCCGACAGGTCGAGGCATGTTAGATTGGTGCAGTTCAAGATAAACTGAGGGAAGCTCAGATTGAGGTTGTTGAGGTTTAAGGACGTGTGTGTGATCAGCGACGTCATGGCGGAGAACTTGGAGTAGTCTAGGTTCTCCAAGTAGTTCCATCCAAGCTCCAGGTAACGTACCTTGGTGAGACGGCTGATCAGCTGGTGCGGGATCGGCCCGAACATCTTGTTGTTGAGGAGGCGGTTACAAATCACAAAATTCAGGTGTTGAGTTTGAATGACCCAAGATCATAAGCATTGGTACGTGAAAATTAAATGAGAGGAGACGACGCAAATTAGAAGATAAACTTTTGAGAAGATAAAATTGGGTCAGACGCCTGTTCTGATACCATCTTACAAACATCAAAACTCGGATGTTGAGTTTGAAGAACCCAAAATCATAAGTATTGATCACAACTGAAATTAACCGATGTCAGACTATTATATAGTCACTTCAACATTCTAGCAGCTCGAAGAGCTGCCCACTCTCTGAGGCCAGGGTCCCGTTGAAGTTGTTGCTTCTCAGGTGGAGGGAAGTGAGCTTGGAGAGAGATAAGATGCTGGGATGGATGATGGAGCCGTAGAACTTGTTGTTGTTGAAGTTGAGGCCGGTGAGGTTATGGAGTGCGGAGAAGTTGAGGGAGTTGAGGGTGCAGCCTATAGTATCAGCTATAATAATTATTTTTATTAATGACCACTAATATCTTCACCTCATGGTTATATGGGAGGATGATTGATTTTTTTAACTTAATGAAAGTATTAAAATTCTTAATTTTTAAACAATATAATTATATATTCTTCTTTTATTTAATGTCTAGAAATTTAGACGACATGATCACTCTACATACTCTCTCTCTCCCTCTCTACCTACCATATCGGTCATAATTATAGATAAGTTCAAATTTGGACCTTGAATTAATGATTAACCAGCAACTTAAGATTGATGCATCAAAAAATTTAAAAAATAAATATCAAAATATTTTTACTTCAGATAGAAGATAAATTTAATGACGTTAACATTGTAATAATTGCCTAAAAGAAAACTTGAATTTGATTAGTGGAAAGGACCCTATGCCAAAAACAATGCTACGTATGTAATTTCGAAACATAAAAAAGTAAAGAAATCTTCCTTTCTTTTAAAATAAGTGAAGGAGTTTCCATTTTTATTATTAAAAAGGAATCTTGTAATCTTGAGTATATCGAGAGATTGCATTGGATCTCTTTAGAGAGTAAATAAAAATTTAAAATTTTCAAATCTTTAAGAGATTTTGCACATGGGATTTTAGTCCCACATTACCTCTTTGGATTTGAAATTATAGTTTATATCTTTTGGGATTCTATAAATACTTGTTCTGTAAAACTAGATGGAGATGTATAGACCACATACACACGCACACCACGCCGTGCTAGGTTGGGCCGGGCTCGAGTTTCGGGCTTTATCTCTCTAATGAGCCTTTGGCCTTGGGACCTTAGGCTTTGAGCTTTGAATTCTCGTGAGTCTTTTTATTTTGAATGAGAATTTTTCGAACTTTCATAATTGTCTCTTAAATCCAGACTCAACGGTCGTTTGCATTCATCTCTGTTTTGTAACATTTTAGGCGTTACAAAAGTGGGAGATGAAGGAGATCTAATATTAGGACTATAAACATCATCTCTAATAGAGGTTTGAGAGTGTGTGTGGTACTTCTTCTCTCTTGAGGCTACTGGTAAATGAGGATGTGTTTGAAGACGGATCTCTCTAAAAGTACATCTAGAACTGTGATTATCTTGAAATTCAATTCAGTACATTGACTCACATCAGACTTCAAGTACGCAACATCGACTTAACAAATGAATACTAGAGATAAACAAATTATAACATAATTTAAATAAATATCATTATCATCACATAACTCAAATAAATAATTAAATATCAAAGTCCACAAATTGCAATATCTATCAAATAATATCTCAACTCTCAATCTTACCAAATAAAAACAATTACATCAAATTTCTCATAATTAGTCCTACTACATCAAACCATTAAATTGAAAAATAAATTTCTAAAAACTCTTCTAAAAGTCTAACATGCTTGACTTCCCACCTAATTAGATCTTGAATCGGTTCTTTCTAAAAAAATTATTTCATCAAATTATGAGTTTACCATTTAGTGGGTTTCAAACTATCAACATGATTTAACATATAATAATTTTGTAAATCACATTATACAATTATATTAAGTATGATGATTGAATCAAATTATACATATATTAGAACAAAACAATGATACAAAACATGTCATACTTGTCAAATATTATCGTACGAACCAATCTCTAGAGGAAGGGGAGATATGCAGTAAGCACAAATTTCTGTTAAGAGCGAGTAAAGAAAAAGAAAAGCAGAATAATATTTTTTTTCATGGTGGATTTATTCCAAAAGAGTAAAAAATTAGATGTATAATTGACAAAAAGCAGAACTAATTCATAGGCCTAAAAGGTGAATCATGATCTTTGAGTGTTTAGGTTATTTCTAGGAATCAGATGTGACTGGAGCACTTCTCTAGCCTCTATAACCACATGCCTTGCTGCTTGAAGGTAGCCAGGTATAGGCAAGTCAAAAAAATAAAAAAATAAAGCTTCACCTCAAATGTACAAAATAGAATAATAATTTAAAAAAGTTTGAAGTGTAACCCTCCACCAAGTCTTAAGATGAGTGCATTTTTTTGTTAAACGTGGTAGTCAAGTGGTTAGACACACTTGGATCCGAACTCAAAAGAGTTGGGTTTTAACCTGTTAGAGTGCAGAGATTCCTCTTATAAAGAGAAGATAAACATACAAACAACTCAAGGGGCAAGAAGTCCACCTAAGTAGAGGACGTGGCTAAGAATTACTACCCGCTCATGTAGCGCATAACCCCTAAGACGACTGCATACATGCTCTTCTTTCTTACCAGAATAATGCAACGTAGAAATACTATCCAAATAGATCCTTTGTTAGCCACGGGGTGTGCATTTAAGAAGTTGAAAGAGAACAAGATAAGAAATAAGAAGAAAAGATTAGTAAATAAAAAATAAGAAGAAAGAAAGAAAATGTGCACGGATGCATTCCTCAACTCCATAGGGTGTTACCTCTTACCTTCTCTTGCTATTGATGAAGGCCTTTGCTTCCTGCAGCCATCCGTACCATCTTCTTACAAAAAATGAACACATAAAACATCAGTCATCCATGCCCAGTGGCGGATCCAGCTGATTTCAGTGGGTCTTAGGACCCCACTGAAATTTTAGAATTTTATTATAAGGGTCTTAATTTAATATGATAAGTTTTAAATTTAGGTATAAGATGACTCCACTGGATTTTTTAGATGGACCCCACTAAAATTTTAGAATTTTATTATAAAGGTCTTAATTTAATAAGGTTAGTTTTAAATTTAGGTATAAGGTGATCCCACTGGACTTTTTAGATGACCCACGGGACCCAGTTTTATTTGGAGCTCAATTCCACTAGATTTTTTACATATTATTATGATTTATATTTATGATTTAATAAAAAAATCACTGAGTTCATCTAGAAGAAAAAATTATCGTAACAAAGTATATCATTTTTATTGACGTATATTATTTTTATAATAATTAAAATATATATATTGTTTATTTTTTTATTTTAATATTTTTAATATAACAAAAATAAAATATTAATATATTTAATGATAATCCGAATGACCCCATTTGATAAAATTTCTACGTCCGCCGCTGTCCATGCCATCCCCCGTACAAAATCAGAACATGTCCAAAACACCATCTAGCACCCTGATCAACGGGTTAGCATTGCGCACGTAGATGAAAAGAAGATAAGGTCCACAAGGGTGAAAATAAGGTGAGGAAAAGGCTAGGATGAAAAAAATGTGAGGAAAGCACGTTGAAGTCTCCATTATTGTCTTTTAACAAATGGATCAGTATTTTTGAGTTGAACAAAGAGAAAAATAGAAATAGAGCATTCTCTCCGATCGAGAGAGAGGTGGACAGGTCGCATTTTTTTCTCACATCTTCAAGTAATAGATGGTAACTTCTCTTTAAAAAAACTTTTTCCTAGAAAAAAAATAAAAAATAAATAGAAGAGAAAAGGATGAACGTTGTGTGCACGTTGATAATATACAATTTTCTTATGTGGAGACTGATATATGTGCCTCATGTCTATTGACAATAGAGTTATAGTGTGGCTTAAAAGATGCATAAATATATTTTATACTCATTTATCTATCTATATATATTTTTTTCATATTTTTAATTTAAATTTCATTTTGTTATTAAGTTTTGTGGAAAGAGATAAGGTAACTAGGTAAGGGTAGTTAGAAAGGGAGGGGGGGACACGGAGAGTAACCAGAAGCGGTTAGGACTTTGGAGGCGTAGCTATTTTGAGAGAGAGGGAGAGAGAACTAAGAAAGATAAGATACGTAGTTAACGTGGGTAATCTTGTTGGATGCGGTTTCCGTATGGGAGGGGGAGGGAAGAGGATTTTGTGGAGAGGAGAGGCGAGCGTTAAGAGGAGCATAAATCGTGATCCGGAACAGAGCGAGCGGCGGGAGGGAGAGCCCCGGCTGGGGATCGCCGGAGGCGCTGGCTTCCGCTTCCTGGTAACACAACCCGGTCTTCTTTCGCTCTTCTCGCTCTTTCGAACGAGTCTCTCAAGGGAGATGCAAGTTCGATGGGACTTGGTTTTCTAGTTCCCGGGTCTTTTCCACTGGTAGAGAGCAAGTTTGTGGCCCCAAATCCTGTAAAGGGCCAGCCTTCATGGCCTCTGCCGGCCGGTAGCATTCAAACATGGGAAGAGAGATGGGAGGTAGAAGCAGTTGGCTTTCTGCATGTCGCATTGTAATAAAGACATGTAGGTTGTAGAAGAACGGCCCCCTTGTGCGGTGGGGACTGGGAGGGTCCACTAGAGAGTACTTTACAGTTTACACTAGTAAGTTTTATTAGACAGGAATCTTTAGTTTTCTTGCTGTTGTTCACCGGGCCACACCGCCTCATTAAGGGTGTCCTAGTGTGCATCTTGTTGGGTTCTTGGGTCGGGGTGTCACAATGGGGTTCCTGTTATGGACGGTTTATTTATTTTTAGAGTTCGGATCCTCTCCGTATAATTTTGGACTGAACGCCCTCCAACAGTAACCAGTCTCAAGGCGTTATGTGTAAATTAGCTTCGTAGTTCAAGACGCATCCCACCGAAATAGGTAACTTTTTTTGATTTTTCGGTTCAGCAGGTTCTCAATATTTCGCAGAATACTTAAATACTACCAAGAACACAAGACTACTACCATAATTTAAAATACACCAAATGTAATATTTGTACAGTAATTTTAGGTTGTATCTAAAATTACTCTTTGTGATATTTAAATGTTCTGCGTAGTATTTTAGGTGCACAAGATAGTATTTTAAATTATGGTTGTAATTTTATACTCTTTGTGATATTTAAATGTTCTGCGTAGTATTGAGAACCTGTTGAATCTGAAAATCAAAAAAGTTACCCACTTCGGTGAGATGCGTCTTGAATGACGAAGTTACTTTACACATGGCACCTTATGACTGGTTACCGTTGGAGTTCAGTCCAAAATAGTACTGAGAAGATCCATACTCTTATTTTCGAATGAATGGGCATGTTCTTTTGGATTCTCTACACGGGGTTTTTATGCCTAGTCATTATCTCTGACTTTTATTACTCTTTATATAAAATTGTGATTCTCTCCGGTGTCCACTTTCAGGACAATGTTAGACAGGATATGGCTAGGCTTCGGTTTTAGTTGACAGATCGTTGTAGTAGTAGAGATGGTGTAACCTTCCTCCCTCCACTTGATTTATGTTAGACTTGTAAGGCATGTGTCCTCTCTTCCAATCTAAGGGTCAAAATAAATATGTGCATCTATTCACTTATTATCTTCTAATTTCTCTAGTTCTTGTTCTTGCTTGTTTCGTAATGATAACGTTTGCCTATTACTTGTACTGTGGTGAATCTACTTGAGCTGTAGGACAATGACGGGGAACACAGGTTAATCTGCGTAGACGTATTGCTTTTATTGAAGCAGCTTGTTAACAGATTACATTAAGTGGGGACTTGTTACTTGATTTTTCTTCGTTACTTTGGTTACAAAATTGATATTTTTAGGATTTGTTATGCTTTGAATACTCTGTTGCTTGTTTTCTGGCATCCACGTACATTCAGCAGTATATTTCGTGCATTTATTTAGTTGACTTGTTGCTAAACATTTTTAGAATTTCAGGGCATAGATATCAACCTCCCTTGAAACAATTTGAGTAGTTTGTGGAAGCGTCATATCCAATGGAAGGAGGTCATCATAAGCCAGATAAAGCTGACTTTAAAGATTGTTTAAGTTTGACTTGGAGACAACCTTATATTCTACGTCTTGCATTCTCGGCTGGGATAGGAGGCCTGCTCTTCGGATATGATACAGGTATTTGGATCCTTTTCCCCCCCTTTTTTTTTCTTTGATGTACAAGAACATTTTGGACTCATGTACATTGCACACTTTGATGTTCATAATCATGTTATGTTGTTTAACAATTTTGAGCTCTAAGAGTTGTTATGCATAATGGAAAGTTGAAGTTGTTGTCCTTCTGAATAATACACCCAATAGGCAAAAGGAATAAAAATCCCATAGAAAGAGTTCACCAACTATGAACATTAGTGGGTTCTTTGATAGTATTCTTTGAATCATAACTTTGGACATGGGATTTTGAAACCTTGGAGAAGGAGGTAGCTAGACTTACGAAGACAGATTCAAAATAGGAAATTTGAAGTACGGTTGACATTCCTAAAGACGAGTGAGAGCATTTTTAATGTGAACTGCCAACCGATATGGCAGTCATTTTTTTTTATTTTAGGTTTCAGATTATTTCTGTAATGATCTTACAGCTTCTTTCTATAATATTCTACACTTTCAGTGTAAGAGAATTTTACAGATTATTTTTGTAAGCAAGGGGACTTTCGTAGTTCTTGTGAAAAGGATACAGTTCATATCCTGTAATGAGATGCACCGGTTCCCATTTCATTTCTCAACAGCCTCCTTCTTTCAATAAAGTTCCACATCTCTTTGCACAATCTTTGGTAAATAGAGCCGGCCCAAGGGCTGAACATCCCTAGCATGATGAGTGAAGGGACAACGCACCATTTACACCAGTCTCTCATTTGCTGCTAAAATAAGAAGCAAAAAGATGTAACCCTGACAGGCTGCTGCTTACCTGTTCCTACTTCATATCTCTGTTAAATCGACCTGCCAAAAAAGTCATGTGGGGAACCAGGAGGAAAGGAGAGCAGTGAAGAAGAAATCTGGCAGCCATTTGTGGCTGCATTTTAAGGCATAGGGCAATATGAGGTACTGGCCTCTTGAGAACTCTGTACCTCCTCCACGTTGATCTGAGCATCAAATGGTCATGACGCTCTTCCCCTTCCTGATGTTGGGTTGCAATGCAACAACAGGGCAGACATGAGGCGACGGGAGGTGGGGGAAGGTGAGATGGTGAAAAAGAGTGGCAGGTGCAGATGGGGGAGATATATTGTGACTCAAATCTTCTAGATTGGATGACTGCTCCATCTTCTTACATGTAGGTTGTAGATTAGCTAATGGTCGAAAGCTGGAATTGTCTATCATATGCCAATGTCTACCTTTGACTGTTGGAAAATGGGTTAAGAAGGTATCTTCAAGTTGCCATTGCGGGTTCAGCTATGCAATTTAGTGGGGTTGGAGAATCTGGGAATTTAGTGTTAGTGGTTGGTTGTCAATTGAAGTTGATGAAGATAAGTGACTAAGATGTAAAAGTTATATGCTACCAAAAGGCAATAAATTGTGTTACTCCCCATCCCGTCAAGAAAATTTTGGCCTTACCTCTGTCTGAATCACAGCCGAAATTTGCTTCTTTTAAGCTTGCAATTACTTTCTGGTGATAAGTTGATAAACTGTTGTTTCTTGTTTTTACTCTGTAGGAGTAATATCTGGTGCTCTACTTTATATTCGAGACGATTTCCATGAAGTTGATAGGAAGACAGTGTTACAGGTTGACCCTTTTGCCTGTGGCTCATTAATTTTGTTTTTCTATTTAATGATGGATATACCTCAATAAATTTATGCACCATTATATAGCTCTCTCTAGTACCCCATCCATCTGACAATTTTGCTAATGGGAACCTAATGTTGACAGGAAACTATCGTGAGTATGGCAGTGGCAGGAGCTATAGTTGGTGCTGCGTTTGGTGGTTGGATGAATGATAAATTTGGGCGAAGGTTATCAATTTTGTTTGCTGATGTATTGTTCTTTATTGGTGCCATTGTCATGGCTGTGGCCCCATATTATTCAATTATAATTCTTGGAAGAATCTTTGTGGGACTTGGAGTTGGAATGGCTTCTATGACTTCTCCTCTCTACATTTCTGAAGCTTCTCCTGCGAGAATTAGAGGAGCACTTGTCAGCACTAATGGACTAATGATTACAGGAGGACAATTTTTATCTTACCTCATAAACTTAGCATTCACAAGGGTATTTATTTAGACGCTTCCTGGCATTCAAGAAGGCATTATCACCTTTTCTTCTGTTTTTTGTAAACATGGATAAAAGTGCAGTATAGGATTTACATTTTAAGTCACATACTGTGTGAACATTCTTCATATGGGCATGTAATGTACATTGCAGGTACCTGGAACCTGGAGGTGGATGCTTGGAGTTGCAGGCGTTCCTGCGTTTGTCCAGTTTATATTGATGCTGATGCTACCTGAATCACCGAGGTGGCTCTACAGAAAGGTCCTAGTGCTGCCTTTGATGTAGTTTCCATTGTAATTAAGTTATAACATTCCGGGTCAGTGTTTGAGAATCATGTTGACATATGTTCTTGCAATTTAATAATTTGTGATGGAAGGAAAATCAAGCCATCTAATAAAAATCAGTTTTAATGGATAATGATTTTGTGGTGAATGAGGGATTACTTATATTTGAGGTTGTAAAACTAAATGAAAGTTACATGTTCATGTGTTTTATTCACATTTTCCTTATGATTTTTCTGGCTAACAGAATAGGAGAGAGGAAGCTGAAGATATCCTAAGAAAGATATACCCTCCCCATGAAGTGGAAAATGAGATTGAGGCCCTAAAGCTGTCAGTTGAAGCGGAAATTAGAGAGGATGGTTCCATTGGAGAGGGAAACATTTTCTCTAGGATACGAAAGGCATGGAGCAATACCATTGTCCGCAGAGGCCTAGTTGCAGGCATTACTTGTCAAGTTGCTCAACAATTTGTGGGCATAAATACGGTCATGTATTATAGCCCCACAATAGTCCAATTAGCTGGGTTTGCTTCCAACAAAACTGCTTTGGCATTGTCACTTATAACATCAGGACTCAATGCTCTTGGCACCATCATTAGCATGTACTTTGTGGATAGGGTTGGGAGAAGAAGGCTTATGCTTATCAGCTTGACGGGAATTATCATATTCTTAGGCTTACTGGGAGGTGTTTTCTATGGAGCTGCAGCAAATTCCCCATCTGTTGGCAGTCAGGAAACCGCACATTTTGGAAATTATACCTGTCCAGATTACAAGGCTGCAACCAGCTTGAAATGGGATTGTATGAAATGCTTGAAGGTTTCTTCAGAATGTGGCTTCTGCGCTGATGGACAGAATGTGGTAAGCACCTGCTTGGAGCTACAACGAACATGGCATTACTATTTCGTGTCATTTAATGTTCATGATCCTTGTGCTTTGATCATCGTATTGGAACATATATATCCCAGACCAAGTTCTACTGACTAGTATCTGCATGTCTTTCTTTTTATAGATGTGTAAAGACTCATGTTAACTTTATCTTCTCTACAGCTTCTTCCGGGTGCATGCTTGGCATCTCCAATCTCTAAAGATGTTTGCCGCAGCGAGCACCGTGCATGGTACACTAGAGGTTGCCCCAGCAATTTCGGATGGTTGGCATTAGTGGGGTTAGCGGCCTATATAATCTCATATGCCCCAGGCATGGGAACTGTCCCTTGGATTGTCAACTCGGAAATATATCCATTGAGGTACAGAGGGCTCTGCGGTGGTATGGCAGCTGTGTCCAACTGGGTTTCTAACCTCATTGTTAGCCAGACATTTTTGAGCTTGACAGAAGCTTTGGGCAGCTCTGCAACATTCCTCCTGTTTTGTGGGGTTTCTACTGTTGCACTTGTCTTTATTTCCCTGTTTGTTCCGGAAACTAAAGGCCTGCCATTCGAGGAGGTGGAGAAGATGCTCGAGAAGAGAAGTGTACATTTGTGGTGGAAGAAACATTAGTATTCGGATCATTTTCCTTTTCAAGAACTTTCTGGCCTACACCAATGACGTCTTTGAGTTTTAGTCACTGTATTTGAACTACTTAAAACATTTATTGTGGCTTTTCTATTGCCTTCCAGTGAAAAAGAGTTCCGTTGCTTCCTATTGGCATGCTTGCGTCACAGAACGTGTTATTTGTTTAATGTGAAGTGTCTAAAGATGAAACGGGTGCCGTAATTCCCTCAACCTCCTGCAAATCTTGTTTTGCATGGCTTTCAACGTGGGAAGCATCTAACTTTTATTTTCATGTTCCCCAACTTTTATTTTCATGTTCCCCAACTGTGAAGTTAAGATTGAAAAGCTGGTCATAGTGTCGCTTTTCATGGGTGTAGCGGTTAGAAATTGGTCAGATGATGATGACCATCCGATCAAATTTTATGACTACTCGATTGAATATGTAGAATCGGAAATGTCTAAGGTAGAGTCTGCAAGAAAGAGAAGAGATGTCAGAGAACCTTCCATCTTTTAGGAGAGCAAGACCTTCGGATGTCTAAGTCAAGTTCTTGAAAAAATGGAGAATTCTCTAGGGTTCAGTATAATATTGGTCGGACCTCTTTCAGGAGAGGACTTGCAATATATATAATTCCTTCTTCGTGCAGTATCATGGGAATAGTTGCCCTCGAGGAGTTAATTGGCCCATAATCTACGTTCTTTGATCGAGAGGATCATGGGATATTAGGTTGAAAGGAGGGGTCTCCTCTTGTGATGGAAGGAGCATATTGTGAGCACTTGCTTTAAATGAATGGTTATGCTGTTAGACCGCGAGATCTATTTGATGGCAAAATAGAGTTACGGATCGACCCTGGAGGCCTCCATTCTTTTGGGTAGTCAGGAGGCAGTAGCCTTTGAGTCTAGACATTCAGCTTACTCTCGTTGAAGTGGAGACTCTGAGTTACCAAGAAGGTGGGCTCCTCTCTTGACATTCGGGAGGTTCGGCCGGGACACCGATGGTCTCGGGACTTACCAATTGAGATGTCGATTTTCTTTGGTTTGGCTCCCCTAGGATTTAGGGCCCGTGCATTCTTGGTCTCAGCTTTTGATTTGCTTGTCGAGACACCAAGAGAACTTATGTGGTGCCCTCGCTTGAGTAACTATGGGCCGCGTGCCTTTGGGCCTTCGGCTAGTTAGGTATTATTGACCCGGATCCCGATCAACCATCATCAATGAGGAAGAAATTTACTAGGGGGATTGTAATTTTAGGCCAACGCTGATGCCCGAGTCAGCTCTAACATGGTTTTAATCACTCCCGTTTGGTATCGGGATAGAAAAGGAGAAGAATAGGGATAAATTAACCTAGATTAATTTATCCCTATCCTTATTCTGTGATGTGTTTGGTATGTGAGGGGATAAGAAAAGAGTTAATCATATTCTCTATTTGGTGAAAATGAGTACAGTATGGAAGATAAGTTGTGAAAAAGACATTGCTACCCTTCTAATCTAAAGTAACATGGGTATTATATTATTTTATGTAATATAACTATATATTCAATATATATGTAGTATATTAAGTGTAAATATTTTTTTATTTTTTATTACTCGTATCATGATACACTAAACATACTTAATTCAAGTTATTGAATTTAATTATATTTTAAAGAAACTCAATTTATACTACACATAATTAACATATAATTAGAATATAATAATATATTAAATAAACTTGATAGTATTATTCAATATAGTAAATGAACTATTATTAAAGTTAATTATATTATTATTTTATAAATCCGATGTAATACTAATGTCTATTAGTACTAATACTAGTATGTAAGTACTAATACTAATCTAAGATAATAATATATGTATTATATTATATAATAATATATTAAAATATTTATTAGTGTTATTTAAAATAATAATGTATATTATTATATTACATATAAAATATATTAAAGATGCTTATAAATTTATTTAAGTATTATGTATATTATTTTAAGTATTATTGAATTTAAGTATATATTAAAGTATATATTAAAGTACACATTATGTCATTAGCTAGTAATGAAGCCGTTATTGAATTTAAGTATATTATTTTATAAATCCAATGTAGTACTAATGCTTATTAATACTAATATTAGTATGTAAGTACTAATATTACTAATATAAGTACTAATATTAATTTAAGATAATAATATATGTTATTTTATAATATATAATATTATATTAAAAAACTTATTAGTACTATCTAAGATAATAATATATATTATTATATTATGTATAATAATATATTAAAGATGTTTATTACTATTATTTAGTATAATAATATATTCCATCCGTATTGGCTTGATTCATATTTCTATTTAATGATATAATGTCATTAACTAGAAATAAAGTTGTTATTAAAGTTAATTATATTACTATTTTAAGAACACGATGTAATACTAATACTTTTTAGTATTAATACTAATTTAAGATAATAATATATGATATTATATTATATATAATAATATATTAAAATACTTATTAGCACTATTTAAAGATAATGATATATAAGATAAATATAATAATATATTCTATAGGTGGTATCGATTTGATTAAGAATTTTATTTAATAATATATTTAACGTCATTAGATAATAATAAAATAATTATTATAGTTAAATATATTATTATTTTATGAACCAAGAGAAGGGGCAAATAAGGGTAACAATGAGGTTAAGGGGTAAGGATAAGTCATTCCACCTTTTTGGTGGAATAAGTTATTCCCATATCTAACCCAAAAAATGAGGTTAAGTTCCCTTATCCCTATTTCCCTTGACCCCTCTTATCCTCGTGACTTTTTACAATACCAAATAAGAAACGGAGATATTCTTAGCTTATCCCGATACCAAACGGGACCTTATAAAAACGATTTCTCAACGTGTAACAGTAGGAGATTTGGTGATGCCAAACAGAGAGAACTATGCGCAACAACCACACGCCTCCAAAAATTTATGGGAAGATAGGCCGGTGATTACCCAACCACAACTCGTATAAATTCCTGTTGTGTTCCTCGAAACATTACCGTGCAGCAGTCAAGGAGCTTGTCAGCTAGAGCCACTTTCCTTGCTTGAGGAGAATATGTGCGCGCGTTGCAAGGTGGCAAGAGGGGCATTTGAGCCGTTGGATTGCGGCAAGGCTTGATATTTTTAGTTGATTTTTTAAATTATCTGATCAAGGATTGTATGATACAGACATTGAGTTGTTTAAATTGGAATAATTTTTTTAACTACCCTAAATTTTTCAAAAATTTCTGAAATGTTTTATTTATCCAATTAAAGATCAGATAATATGGGCGCTGAATTATGGTGATCCTTCAACTTGATAATTAAAAAATATATACTGCGGTCTGATCAAAGTAATCGGACTGTAGCATTAGAATGTTACAATCTGTGGATCGTAATGTATAATAAGGTCAGAGTTCACGGTCATATTTTCAAACAACGCCCATTTGTCTTTCCGTGTAAAACTAATTCCACATTAAGATAAAACAAGAGATAAAATATGAATACAATGTGATGCCTCCTCTACTTTAATAACTTGAGAGAGAAGGTCTTGTTGATAATCACATACACCATAAAATTGAACTTGTGGACCTGAAACTGAGGTACGTGAGTGTGAAATACTATAATTTACCATCAAATAGATGAATCATCCCCCACTTTTGGAAGTTAAGCTGTAATCATATATTTTTTCTTTTTGATCAGAAGTATTTATAGAAACTATTGATGCTTATGTTAAGAGAAACAAGTTGCTATTATTTTTTTATCCCCATAATTGTTGTAATGACGATGCTTATGTTATTTTGCAGGGTCGTGATTCGGGCACCTAAATGATTCTGACTGAAGAGCATCCACACTTGCTGAAGTCCCACGTTTGAAATAAGAGTTACTAAGGTAAAACAATAAAAATTGCAAGTTAAGTTCCCACTACGACTTCCTTTACTATAAAGTGAATCCCATACAAAATGTCCTACAGACTCGTTATGATTTGTTCATTTTAAAATACGCGAAAAGATTTGGTTCTAGATCGAAATGTTGGACTTTAGGGATTACATTTTAAGGTTTCGGAAGTTTATTTAGCCTTTTAAGGTTCATACATCCATTAATTGGTGCACTTAATCCAAATTCACACCTACATGAAACTTGGGTTGCATTAAGACGCACTTTAATTAAGAATAGCTGACATCCTCTAACCCATGGTTGCAGAACTTCAAAACAGCAAATTAAAGGTCATGAAGTTGGAGTTCAACCCAACAACGAGGAACACCGATCATCCACGTGGAGCTGGCCCAATAAGAGCCCGATTGGTTCTTAGCAGGGAACCATGGGTCTCATTCTCTGGCCCGCAAACACCGCCGGCTCACCCTACTCCACTTTCTTTTGGCCAAACACACCGCGATGGGCTCGGCAACGTAACATAATGTCAATCACACTTTTTGGTCTTTTGATATAACATGATTTATCGAAAGATTTTTATGGCATGATTGTTGGTAAGTTTTTTCAAATTTCTATAATTTCAAAAAACCATAATTTAATATAGTTATATTAAAATAATATTTTAAAAACCATCTTGTTTTTATATTATTATTCTATATATATTAAATGTTTACTTTTTCTTTTTCGTGAAATTGCAGATTTTTTTCCGAGTCCGAACTTGCCGCTGGATCTATTCCGACGCGAGATCAAATCATCGCCGTCACATTGATGGATTGTGCCCTGACTTCCTGAAACCGTAATTGAGGCAGATCAATGGGGGTAATATAGGCATTGCATACTGGACACCGTCAGCTCCCTGGTGGGACGCTCCAAAAATCTTGAACCCTATCGACCGTGGGCAAGTCAGCAACACTAATATCCCACCTAAATTACCAAAATACCCTTCTTCTCCCTACCTCTCTCCTTTTCCTCCTCGTCCTCTCATTTCCTCCTTTTATATCTACTGGGAGAAGCGGCTCGCACCTCGAGCAGCAGGTTTTCCTGGTTTCAACAGGTGATAAAATCTCTCCGATCCCGTCGAAATCGGATCTCTCCGCTTCGTTCCAAAACCCTTCCAATTCCATCTTCTGATCTCGTTGCGTGTGTTGTTGCAGAGGATTCTTCGTCTTCTTCGGGCGATCGGCTCCAATGGCGGCCGGGCGGGCCATTCACCAGCTCCTGAGGAAGAAGCTCCAATCCCATACATCTGTAAGCATTCCGTCCCTCTATGTCTCTTCTCGCATCTCTTCTTTCAATTCGATTTTATAGTTGGGATTGCGTTAGGGATGCCCATTTCGTTTTATGTGAGGAGAAATCCTGGAATTGCTCGATCCCTACTGACTTGTGGATGCGGACCTGGCAGCATCTGTAGGGTAGTAAGATGGCGTAGCTCCAGGAGATATTTGGAGGAAAAATTTGGGCTTCAGTACGGTTTCCAATGTTTCAATGCGAATTTTACAATTGATTTAATCATTTGGGCTTGAAGCCTTGAATTGTAACTAGGAATGTTAGAATGTTGGTAATTCTAACACTAAAAGCTTTTCCTCTCCTACTTAAAGATTTGCCTCGATTCCACTGAAAGAGGTAAAGAAAGAAGGCAAGATGATGGAAAACAAGGAATCTCAACTTCAAGGGATGGCTGGAGACTGTATTAGGCAGTTTTGGTTTCCTGATATCTTTATATGCACTATGAGCTGGGCATGTTAAAAGAGTTGGTAGTTTGAGTCCTTTGGACTTTTTTTAACCTTTTTTGGGGAATAGAGGCCATCATTTGGCAAAATGGGAAAAATGTTGATGTAAAAGGGGGGTTAGAATCAATGATCAAAGGGTATCTAAGGACTTCCATTTAAAAGACTTGTTGTCATATCACCAAAATGGTAAGGGAAAAAATAAGGCAAGAGGATGGAAAACAAGGGGTACCAACTTTCAGGGGATGTCGGGTGCTATCGAAGTCTCGTCGGCCCGTTGCCACTCCAATGCACAACGGCGAGCTGTCGGGTGATACCGAAGCCTCGTCGACCCGTTGCCGCTTCGATGCGGAACAACGAGTTGTCGAGTGATATCGAAGTCTCGTTGATCCATTGCCGCTTCGATGCGCAACGGCGAGCTATCAAGTGATACCAAAGTCTCGTCGGCCCGTTGCCCCTCCAATGCGCAATGGCGAGCTGTCGAGTGATATCTAAGCCTTGTCGGCTCGTTGTCGCTCCAATGCGCAACAGCGAGCTTGAGAACGGAATGTCTCGTCGGCTCATAGCCGTCTCGACACAATGATAATAAGCTACTAAGCGTAACTAGAGTCTTATAAGTTCGTCGTCGCCTCAGTGCGGCGACGGCAAATTATTGAATCGATATAAGACCTTTCGCTACAAGGACCAATCCGACGTTTAGGTGGGACCTGTCCATGAATAGTATCTATGAATAGTACCCATAAACAGTGCCCATGAATAGTACCTATGAATAATATCTATGAACCGTACCCATGAATAGTACTCACGAATAGTGCCATGAATAGTGCTAAAGATACTATAAAAAGGAACCATGATAAAAAGGGAGAGGGGAAGAAAGTCGACTTTCTCATGAATAACATGTGAGCGAATAAAACAAAATGAGCGAGGCTTTTACACTGCAAGGAGTCATCTAGAAAGGTAATTTTGTGAAAAGAAATCAAAGAGTTTTCCTATCGTAGCAGGATGTAATCACCGTCAGTCCCCCAATTGACAGAAAGGGTCCTTCCGAACCCGTATGATTTCTTTTCCATGGACGAGTCAATACCACATAATTATGAACCCCGTCAATCAAATTAAAGACAAAAAAATCAAAAAAATCGGTCGAATAAAAAATGAATGTCAACAGCCACTAACCCGAGTGTACAATCGTTTACCTTTTCTATTTTGTCTACTTGAAATCTCTTCTTGGAGTTTAACCTCCTCTTCATTTATTTATTCCCTCTTAGCTTTCCGTCAATGCAATAATGCACGCATCTCGCTGGACATTGGTCGAGGATAGATGGTACACCTTGTGACCTGTCTCGAAATCCCTGTTAAATATTTTTTTTTCTCTGGTCACTCCATCACCCATCTCTTTGCCACAATATTTGCATTTTACACTCCTCCTTGCAGCATCAATCAAAGTGATATGGGCCTATCCTAGGTCCTGTTATTGCTGTCTCTCACCGGATTGCTGATGTTTAGCCATGATCCTACAACAAGAAAGAAAAAAAGATAAATAAATATAAGTACAATTGGCATCATGTTCCTGCTCTAAAGTATGCAATGAAGCTTATTTAGGCTTCACTTGATGTTTAATTAAGGTAATTAGATAAAAGTCCCAATTTTTAATTACTTATTAAGGTTGAAATTAGAGTTTTTCTCCAATTAACCCTCAATCAATACAATTGACAGCATACTCATACACTAAAGTATGCAATGAAGCTTAATTAGTTTCAATTGATGTTTAATAAAGGTAATTAGATAGAATCCTCAATTTTTAACCACCAATTAAGGTCAAAATTGGAGTTTCTCCCTAATTAACCCTCAATCAACGTAATTGACTGTATGCTCCTACTTTAAAGTATGTAATGAAACTTAATTAGACTTCAATTAATGTTTAGTTAAGATAATTAGACAAAAGTCTCAATTTTTAACCGCTAATTAGGGTCAAAATTAGGAATTTTCTCTAATTAACGCTCAATGAACGCAATTGACAACATGTTCTTTCTCTAAAGTATGCAATGGAGTTTAATTAGGTTTTAATTAATGTTTAATTAAGGTAATTAGACAAAACTCTCAATTTTAACTACTAATTAGGGTCAAAATTAGAGTTTTCCCCTAATTGACCCTCAATTAATGTAATTGATAGCATGCTCCTACTTTAAAGTATGCAATGAAGTTCAATTATGCTTCAATTAATGTTTAATTAAGATAATTAGACAAAAATCTCAATTTTTAAGTGCTAATTAAAGTTGCAATTGGGATTTTTCCCTAATTAACCCTCAATCAACATAATTGACAACATACTTCTATTTTACAGTATGCAATGAAACTTAATTCGGTTTCAATTGATGTTTAATTTAAGTAATTAGATAAAAATCTTAATTTTTAACTGCTAATTAAGGTCAAAATTGGGAGTTATGTCGATTTTGCTAAGAAAAGAAACGTAAATAATCTAATAACACTTAATAACTCAAAAATAATAATAATAAATTAAAAAATAAAATATATCTTCTTCTTTTCTTTTTTTTCTTCCACCCAAAACCTCCCTGATGGCAGCAGCGTGCTGCAGCTGTCGACGGCGGCAGCAAGCTTCTCCTTGCCTTTCTTCCCCTCCCTCTAGTAGCTCCTCCCTCTCACAGATCTGTATCTGTGAGAGGGGAAAGTGAAAAGCTCCCTTTTAAAGGGGCCTTTCACGTGTATCGGTCGGTACCGGCCCGATTTTAGCCGTATCGGCCAATATCGGCCCGATATGCCTGAAACCGGACCGGTACCAACTGGTATAGGTTTTTTTTTATTATTATTTATTTATATATATCAGATTTTTTAGCCCGTATCGATACCGGTCCCGGCCGATACTACCAACCATGGCGTCACCCCTCTATCATAGCAAGGTCCTCATGGGGACCTCTCTCTCTCTCTCTTGGCACCACGGAAAGGCCCGAACACTCTTTCATGGCATCGACGTCACGACAAGCCCCTAACCCTCGCTCGCGGCATCAATGTCACGGCAAGGTTCTCTCTCTCACTCGCACCTTCGTCGCTGCTCACACGAAGGGTGATTTATAGGTTAGTCAACATTCTCTCCCTCTCTCTCTCATGGCAGTCTCTCTTACTTTTTTTTTTTTTTTGGCTCTGTGCACTATGTGTGTGTGTGTGTGTGTGTGTGTGTGTGCATGCACTCCTTAATGCTCATTCTCTTGTTTAAATGTTGGAAACTTTCTATAGTTGTGTCCTCCTTGTTCATTGTACACTTTTTCTTTTCATTTCCTGTGATTTTGTAGGCGGTTTTTTTTTTCTGCTGCAAAAATGAGTGACTCTTCATATGATATGTTGTTTTTAATGTTATTTTATTGCATATATGTTTCATATTTTTTGAAATATTTATGTAAAAATGACTGGGACAGGACACCAGAATGTGTCCGGGACTTCGGAGCATCCTGTCCCAGTAGAAAAATAGGACAAGGACCGGGACGGGATTGACAATTATGCGTTTTTTTAATACTTGTGCTGGCTATGCTCTTGAAATGAAGTAACAACACTTGTAAGTTTCACAAGGTCTATAGGATGTCCAGTTGTGCTTCACTTGTGTAATTTTCTGTTAACATGTAGTTGTATCCAGAATCCCAGATGTCCCATAAGAAGATATATGGTACCAACATGGATTGTAAACTTCCTATTACCAGTCAGCCTTGCCAGTAGTCTGGTGCAGCTTTGTTCCTGAGGCTGGCATAAGCAAAGGCCGGTCCTTAAAAAGTTCTTCTCCTTGAGAACCATTGTTGCCTCATCAAGGTGGATACAGAAATATTGTTTATTTTGCCAATAGTCAGTGGAAAAGATGATTGTTGCATATTGACAGTGAAATAGGTGGTGGTTAAGTTCCTTGACATATGAATTCCATCGTTGTTTCTCATTAGTTAGACATTCTTCTGCAGATTCCACCACTGCTGTCATCCTTTGTGCTGAAACAGGATCAAGATCGTTTTGGTTCTGCAGGAATGAAATCTCTTAGAGCATTAGCACTCATTGGAGCTGGTGTTTCTGGTATATTGAGCTTTGGGACAGTTGCTTCTGCTGATGAAGCAGAGCATGGGTTAGCATGCCCAAGCTACCCATGGCCTCACGAAGGCATCCTCAGTTCGTACGACCATGCATCGTGAGTAAATGGAACTTTTGTGGACGGTCAAGTGTATCACAATTTTTCTTTCTGCCTTAGATGTGAAATTTCCTTGTTTAGTAGGATCTCCCTGTTGGCACAGATCAAGTCTGATATCCATGAGTTACGTGTTATCATTGGACATAAAATGATTGTATTTATTATTTGATTCCCAGTACATATACTTCACCTGCCCTCAGTTACCCATTATGTGTCAACCTCTAAGAAGTACCAAGATCTCATGCTATTATATTCATCTTACAACTGTTTGCTGTTAAATTATAATCACAAAAATTTGTAAATGTGTGCTTTTTGAGCAGGATCCGCCGTGGTCACCAAGTTTACCAGCAAGTGTGTGCTTCTTGCCATTCAATGTCCCTGATCTCTTACCGTGATCTTGTGGGTGTTGCATACACGGAGGAGGAAGTAAAAGCTATGGCTGCTGAGATTGAGGTGGTTGATGGACCAAATGATGAAGGTGAAATGTTTACGCGTCCTGGAAAATTAAGCGATCGTTTCCCCCAACCATATGCAAATGAACAGGCAGCTAGATTTGCGAATGGAGGAGCATATCCTCCTGATCTTAGCCTCATTACCAAGGTGATCCTGTTCTCAGATTATGGATTCCATAAATGGTAGTTTTTGTTCTGCCACTGAAATTTTCTTTTTCCCTCCCTCCAGGCACGCCATAATGGCCAAAACTATGTGTTTGCTCTCCTCACAGGATACCGTGACCCTCCTGCAGGTGTTTCAGTAAGTTCTCATCTATGAATTGTGTATTGAAAACGTACAGCGTGTACTTTTGAACAAGGACAAAATTCAACACCTCAAATAAAAGAAAAAAATAGAAATTACACCGATTCCCACAAATTATTTTCCTTGCATTATGCTTTTTTCATGATTCTTTTCTATACATCTGATTATGTTGATGATTGATCTCGATTGTACACATTTATTTTATCTGTAAATCATTTGTCTTTGCTAATTCAAGCAGTTTTCTGCATATATTGTGTTATCTTCAGAGCAGGTTGTATATATATGTTGTTCAGCTTTTGTACACACAAAGTAACAGGACCCAGTATGTTTTAACACCGATGACATCTGTTTATGGCCACTTTGACCATGGATATTGTGTGCTTACAATTTGAAAGGCTTATCTATGTGTTAAATTGAAGATTATGATTCTGTCACTGAAACAAAGCATGTCACAGTTTGTCCTTGTGCTGTTAATTGTTGTTCAACTTCGTGGCAGCTGCTTGGTTTGTTTCACTTGTTTACATAGACATAATTGGCTTCTTGACTATGCTTGCCTGTCACTTGATTTGTGTTTAATAACTCTTGTTTTAAATTTTTCATTGTTCATATGCATGGATCTTAAGTCCTTAGCAGTTGTGAGACTTCGTTTTTTTAAAATATTTTTCTATTTAAAAGAATTTGGATTTTGAAAAGCGAATTTTGGAGTTTTGAAACATGTTCTTCTCTTTTCTTTAATGTAGACTTTGAGAATTTGGGATCAATCCTCAAGTCTAAGATTTTGGATCAAGTGTGGATCTATGTTCTTCACCTCTCCCCACTAACCTCGATCAGTGTTAATTATATCAGTTATTAACTAGCAACCCTTGATTAACCGTCCATTGAGGCCCATTAATATAACAAGAAGTAAATGAATTGACAGTAAACATGCACAAGCATAATTGAACACGCATCAATTTTACTTGAACCCACTTTGTTATGATACATCATTTTTTACCATTCTATCGATATGAATGAATCACTTGAGATTTAGTCACTCTACTAATAAGAGTGAAATATAACTTCATGGTCAATCCACTATTAGAAAAGAACCAAGCAATTTAATGGACATTCCACCAATAGGAACGAACTACGAAAATTGAATATTGGTCACTCTACCAATAAGAGTGAACTACGACGTCATGGCCAATCCACCAATAGGAAAAAGCCACATAATTTAATGGCCACCTTGTCGATAGGAATGAACTAAGAACCATGATTTTTGGTTATCCTACCAACAAGAGTGAACTATAATTTCATGGCCGGTCCACCAATAGGACAGAGCCACAAAAGCTAATAGTTACTCCACCAATAGGAATGAACTATGAATCATAATTATTGGTCACTCTACCAATAAGAGTGAACCACAAATATAATGGTCAATCCACTAATAGGAATGAACTAGGAATCATAATTATTGGTCATCTACTAATAAGAGTGAACCACAAATATAATGGTCAATCCACTAGTAGGAAAGAACCACATAAGTTAATGGTCACTCCATCAATAAGAATAAACCAAGAACCATGATTATTAGTCACTCTACCAGTAAGAGTGAACTACAACTTCATGACCGGTCCACCAATAGGATAGAACTACAAAAGTTAATGGTCCCTCCACCAATAGGAATGAACCAAGAACCATAATTATTAGTCACTCTACCAATAAGAGTGAACCACGAACATGGTGGTCAATCCACCAATAGGAAAGAATCACATAATTAGTTAAAATTTTGGCCATTCAACTAATATGAATGAACTACACATTTAATTAACTTGAAATTTTGGCCATTCAACCAATATGAATGAAGCACATATTTAATAACATGAAACCACATAAGTTAATTAACATGAAACTTTGGTCATTCAACAAATATGAATGAACCACATTTTTTATTACATGAAACTTTGGTCATTCAACTAATATGAATGAACCATGCATACATTAATTACAAGATAAAGAAATAAGTGGGTCCTTATGTCTTTTTCTTTCCCACGCAAAAAAACTTCACAAGCTTCTTCTTTTATTCTTCAAAGGGCTTCAAGAAAAATCTCCAGAGCCTTCCCCTTTTTTTTCTCTTCTCTTGTGTGTTTTTGCGGCAGCCCCCCCTATGGGTATTTATAGAGGAGGAATGAGTGAGAAAGAGAGGGCAAGGGGGGGTGGTAGAGACCCTCCACCGGTGGGCCGGGGGGGGGGGGGGGTGAGGAGCCACCGGTTGGCTCCCTTCCCCAATTTCTCCTTTTTTTTTGGCCCTCCTTTTTCTCCTTTTTTTGTTTTATTTTTTTTTCTAAAAAAAAAATGTTTCAACAGCAGTGTACTGTGTGTGATGGTTACTATGATTGTTGATTTTTTCTTGAACTATGAATTGATTGATATGCTTAGAATTTTGTTTGTAAACTTTTTGGTGTATAACCAAAGCTTTCACTTCTATGTCTGTACAGTCCTGAATTTCTCTTCGGTGTCAGGTTTTGCACAAGTTATACTTGTTATCTTCCATGCACATGCTATCCATTACATCACTCTCTTTACATGCATCGTAATCCTCACTCCATCGATATACCAGTATTGATTTTTTTCCCTCATTTTGCTTTTATTCTTCAGTGACTGTTTAAAGTTATACTCATTGTTCACTTCACTTTGCTTGTTCCTATATTCTTTTTCATTGAACCACTTGAATGAATGACTGAGTTCATCTGTGAACATTTCTTAAATCATCTGTGGCAGTGTATGCAGAAAATTGTTGGATGTAACTAGGTCCTTCAGTTACTCAATATCTCTGCCTTACATGACATTCTAGCCCACAGATTGTACCACTAAGCAGTAGTTGGATAGATTTCCAATCATTGCTGAGCCAGGGTTTGTCAGTTACATACTTACATGGAATTAGCAAATTGGAAGTGTGATATAGTTCTTGTTCCAAAATCTGGTATCCTTGATTGCAGGGTGCTTGCTAGGGGTTCTAAGACATGGATGTAACATATTTCTCTTCTCTCTAAATGGGGTAGTGTCAGAAAATTTTATTGTCTGCGAGAGAATGCTGATGTTGCGTAGGTGCAAAGTATGCCCTCTTTTGAGAAGAATTCTATGTTGTTGCCTTCATTTTACTCGATGGATCATTAAGATTTAGTAGCTCTAGCTGTAAAGGGGTTGGCCGTGACCTTATTTGGGTTCTCTTGCCTAGGTTACAACCTGCAACCATCTCTTTTTGACAAGTACTCTCTCATATACATTGGAGGCTTGTAGCTATGCAATATTGTGCTGAATTTCAGTTTGCTATCTTTTGTGATATTTGCTTGAATACTATTTTATGCACACATGTGTGCATGCATGCAGGATGCATGTGCATGTTATTCACACATTGTAAATGTGGAAAACTACCATGCCAGCAACCTTACCTCTGCATCACAAAATAACATCGGCAATCTACTTGGCATTGGTAGAATGACTCAGAAAATTTAACTATTTGGCTAAATATGTTTATGATGTGATATATGAAGGGTGAGCCTAGAGTAATGGTTAAGTCGCCCCATTTGTGACCTGGAGGTCACGGATTCGAACCAAGGAAATTGCCTTTCTGCTTAGCAGGGGTAAGGCTACATACATCGTCCCTTCCCCATACCCCACAAATGGTGGGAGCCTCGTGCACTGGGTGCGCCCTTTTTTATGTCTATGCTGTGATAATTTTGAAGAGGTGATAAGTTTGTTTCTGATTTTCTTGTTTACCTTCAAAAGTGAGGCTTGGATGTGGAAAATGCACATGGAGTTACAGGTAACAAATTGTGGTGACCCTTCTTATGAGTGGTCACTCAATCAGTGTCTTGTAGAAATGAGTCTACAACAGATAGCTAATCCCATATCTTTAAAATTGGACTATATGACACATATCACACTGTATGTCAGCTATGGAAGGAACAAATCCCAGATGGATGGCTGTTGGAAAATGCCAAGATGCATTAGAAATCTTGTCATTCCTTTCAGAATACAGCTAGAAACTGCTTTGCTGAAGCATTTTTGCTTGACGCACGCTGTTTCTGCTGGAAGATAGGATAGAAATTAAATGGAAGTAAGCTCGTACCTTCTTCCTGCCAGTGACTGAGAGTGTGGTATAAAAAGTGGCCGAACCAGATCAGAACTGGCCAGAACCAGGCTGGTTTCAATGGGGAGAAAATGGTTAGAACCAGCCAGTTTTAGCCAAAACCACCTTGCTACTGGAATGGGAAACAGAACTGGATGTGGCCAGGGCTGGTCCGGTTCCGGAGTCAAGTTTAATTCCGTGACTCAGAGCACCCTCAACAAATTACCTGAGTGTGCGTTTCTGCCTCTGCAATGGAGCCTTCTTCCTCGGTGAGACGCCAAGGAAACTTGTCCACCAGTGCGATTCCGGAGGAATATTCCAACCTGCTGGTGCGACGCCAGCAGAATGTCCTCCCACTAAATCCCTTTTCTTATTCCCCTCCTTATCCCGCATCAGATGCACGACTTGGTTGCATCATTGTTTAGTTATGGTGAATATAAGGAAGATATGTTGCAGGCTTGCATCTTATTATAGATATCAGTAATAGCAAGCGGAGGATGAATCAGAAGGTTCTATGGGTTATTATCCATATTAGTATACTCACTTTTGTTTTTCATGGGTAAGGATCATTTTATTTCATTAACATTTATTATTTGTAAATGTTTAGTACACTAGTAGAACGTTTTTCATGTTAATGTGTAGCAAAATTATCATTTAGTATGCGCTATGTGTATTTCTTTGCCTTAATCAACCTTTGTCACACTCAACACATATCCAATTATTTTTTTAAAATTTTTTGATTTTTCTAATTTTTTAAAATATTTTAAACCGGTATCGGCCAAGCCAATACCGATACCGGTACGTATTGGTACCAGTACCCTTCGATACCGATACTGCCATCCATGCTCCATAGAGATGGTTGTCTGATTTTTTCTTTTTCTTTTTTGTTGCCTACAAAGTGGTGTATACACCGTTCGACATGCTACTTGATTTTTTCCAACTCCTTGCAATGGCCTATATTTTCTTCATGATGAAACTAAGCAGTTGCTTCTTTAGGCAATTTGCCACACCTGTTTCATGAATAAAGCTAATTTCTGGCTTCTTTAAGCTATAGGGTACAGACTAGTAATCTGTATTTTATTTACTAACTTTGTTTATTGTTGATAGATCTTGCTTTTGATATCTGTGGTTGATGAATTTGTGTCTTTAACTGAAAATACAGATCAGAGAGGGCCTGCACTATAATCCTTATTTCCCTGGTGGTGCCATAGCTATGCCCAAAATGCTTATTGACGGGGCTGTTGAATACGAAGATGGCATTCCAGCAACTGAGTCCCAGGTATCAATTGCTTTATTCTGTTAACTAGTTAAAGTACCCGTGCAAATGCACGGAGAGAGGTTATGGACAAAAATATTTTATTAATAAATTAAAATATGATTTTATAAATTAACTTGTAAATCTTACAACTAAAAATACATATATAATTTATTATCATTGTGTTGGCAAAGAGAGTATAGGAATTAAAGTTGATAGTAATCAATAATATGAGAACTAGTATATTAAGGGTTTATGAAGACTTTTAATTCTTTGGAAAAGGAAAATTTTCTTTCTTGGGCTAAAAAATATTTTTCATAGTTAGGGATTATTAGGAAAAGTCAAATCTTTGGAGGTGAGAGAGAAGAGATATCTACAGAAAGTGAGAGAGAAGTTTGGCCTTCTCCAAAATAAAAAAAAATTCCGATAAGTCTAGAGATAAGAAAATCTTAGCTTTTTTCAGAAAATGAACAAAAAAATTTCCGTAAATGTTTATTTTCTTAAAACACTAATCCTAGAGAAATCACTTTCAAAAAGTGGACCTTTTCCTCATATTTTTCAAAACAACTAATCCACCTAATTATTGATTTTCTAGATAATTAAGTGGGAGAGAAGTTTGGCCTTCTCCAAAAGAAAAAAATTTCCGATAAGTCTAGAGATAAGAAAATCTTAGCTTTTTTCAGAAAATGAACAATTTTTTTTCCATAAATGTTTATTTTCTTAAAACACTAATCCTAGATAAATCACATTAAAAAAGTGGACCTTTTCCTCGTATTTTTCAAAACAACTAATCCACCCGATTATTGATTTTCTAGATAATTATCAGGCATAATTAAAATAAAAAACTTAATATTTGTAGTCATGGATGGCATACTCAAATTGATATTCATGTAAGAGAAGATAATGGATATATAAATTGAAATGGATATATATGAAACTATAAATATAATATTTAAATAGTGTGTTATACACAACTTGTTGATTATATCATTTTTAAATATGTATTGAGAAACGTAATAATAAATTATAATTTAGTCTAATTAGATTATCCGATACTTTGTCCACTGTCAATGGCGTTACTATGATAACTGCACACCTTAAATGCTCTCTTATTAGATTCGGATGTATCGTGTATCCACGGAACATATTTGTTTGCATCTTTAAGTAGGTCTTGCTGTCTGCAAACATGGGAAGTATATTTTAAATCATATCAAAGGAAAATTCGGACATGATACATATAGAGTAAACCATCGAAGGTAAGTTCTTCCCACATAAGAGAGAGAGAGAGAGAGAGGTAAACAAAACTCCCGATGTTGAAAATGGAGAGAAAAGAGATATAAGCAAGAATTACTCTCTTTTAGAGAAATGGATCAATAAGAGAGATGAAAAGATACATGTGCAAATGCATAAAGAGAAGTAGTACTTGTATAGAGTGTTAACATATGCATGACAAGATGCATAACTGATTTAATAAAAATATAAAGAGCATGATGACAAAATATATCATGAATTATAGTTTACAAAGGATAGATGTAAAAGAAACTATTTTGGTGTTCTTTGCATTAGAAATTATGCAAGTCTATAGATTGTCTAGACCAACCATCATGCAAAGCCTATGTACTGTGCACAAGGCGCTTCTCAATGTGAACAAACAAAACAGGCAAGCATAGATCTGTTGTTGTATCTTTTACTGTCTTTGTAAAATCTAGATGATGATAAGTACGTAAGATCAAAAATATACATGGTCATCAAAATGTCACCATCCTTAATTCCCACAATATTATAAGCCTAATCTTCTACGCCAAAATGCTCAAATGGACCAATCCATTAGCCGATAATTATTAAAAAAAAAGAAGGAACATCATGATTACCCTATTCATTGTCAAGCCTAGATAATCGTACTGGTCATCCTGTCAGCCGTAGGCGCAAATCTCCAAAAATTGTGGTGTCCACCACACCAACAAGGCCCATAACCCAGATCTCCATTGATGACGAATGCCAATCAATCTATCATTGATGCCACCCATATGCAAAAGAAGAGATAAAAACACCAAGATCCTCCATGCTTGCGAGTTTTCCCTCTCTGATTGATTCCCATGGCTTGGAGGCTGCATTTAAGACCATGAATAGTATCATCCTCATGGTAGCAATAAATGGCCATCCCCATTTGTATTGTGTGTACATGCAAAGGAGAAAATAAATGAGGTAAAGCATGCAACATTAGAAGATCACCGACGTTGGAAAATAGAAGGGAGAATGGATGACTGTGATTAAAATATAAAGTCTAACGTTGCTATGTTAAATCTGTTGGATAAACTAGTAGATATTATCTTTATGGAGAGGTTAACACATTTATGATGAAGTAATAATGCATAGAGATGACGGGAGGAGAGAAGATTTAGAACGTCTAATGGTGAAAATTGAACAAAGACATCCGAGGGCTGATATTCGCTCTGGACTGATGAAATATGCCGAGAATATTCCATTATACCAAAATTATATAGTAGTGTAGATGATGTGTCCTTGTCACATACTTTATTTTGCACATTGTTGAAGATTTTGATGCTCGGCTTCTTGTTCCATTGTAGATGGGAAAAGATGTTGTTTCTTTTCTGTCATGGGCAGCAGAACCTGAGATGGAAGAAAGGAAACTGGTAATTGAGTTTTTTAACCTTTTCTTGGATGTTGATACTTATGACAGATTCAATACATTATTTCTTTTGGAAGTCATATTCATTTGTTTCTAGATCTTCAGTTTGTAGGATATCTTATATTGTTACTGATGTTGCTGTTGCTTGGTAACCCCTTCACTTCTCAGATGGGATTCAAATGGATTTTTGTTTTATCATTGGCTCTTCTTCAAGCTGCTTATTACAGACGCTTGAAGTGGTCAGTTCTCAAGTCCCGCAAATTGGTCTTGGATGTTGTCAACTGAGAATCTGGGTCTAAGTTCACACAGTGTTGGGGGAAATGAGAAATAATCTGATCTGAGATACTTGGTTGCTGTTCCGCTTATCATCGATTGTTTGGGCAGGCAAAATGTTTGCGGATACTTTGAGATGGATTTTCTCAAGCATTTTTTGGGAAAGAAATAATTGTCTAGTAAATTAACATTTTGTTCTTGAATATATGCACTAGATTTTGTGGCTATGGCAAATTTTCTTGACCTGATCCAGTTACAATTGGATGTAATAATTCACTAGCTAACTGGTCTGGTTGGCTGAGGTTGGTTTATAATGTTTGGAGTCCTTTTCTGGATTGTTGTCATCTTTGCGGTTTAGAAATGATTATGTTCTGTCATAAGGAGTGGTTCCGTAAAGATTTCTTCTATCGTAGGGAGTGATGCTGTATGTAACTCCAGAGTGTGTGAATGGGATCACAACTGCTATGGAGGTATGATAGACCACAAAAAGTATCAGATCGTAGGTTTTTTAGACCGATTTTGTATACAGCTGCACCAAGTGTACCGATAAGCCTGCAGCAGTTTTGGATGCGAGCTAGGAAATCAAAACTAGAAACAATGGCTGAAGAATGTGGGAAGTCTCCATTGATTTCCAAAACATTCAGCCAAAAGAATCGGAGAACAGCTTCATGGTCACTTTAGACACCTTATCTTTTTATATTTAACTGTGAAAAATTTTCTACGGAACTGAAAACTGCATTTGGCAAAAAGAAAATGGTATATAATAACACTCCTTGACATCAAACGTAACACAAGGCACAAGAGGACAAAAAATTTCCTATTCACTTACATTTTAAAATTTGATATCTTTTTTGTCTTCTTGTATCTTGTGTCAAATTTAGTCTTGAGAAGAAGTGTTACCATACCAGTCCTCTTGGCAAGATTTTTGCCGCAGAAAGTCATTTTAGGCTTCTACATTCAGCCTACACGTTTAAAGTAAGGGTATTAAAGTTTGGTAGCTAGGTGTTTGATTTTTTGGCTTTCAATGAGAATTTTAAAATTAGAAGTTCTTAGATAGGAAAAATGTATAATAGGCTGACTAGTGTGGTTGTCCAAAATTAGTTAGATTTAGTGTGACGACCTTATTGAATGCATGCTAGAAGTGAAAGTCAAAAGAGACTTGCAAATAGAAGTTTTGCCAAATGTCTAAAAAGTATTGGGTGGGAGTACCATCAACAAACTTTGGACAGCCACACTAATCAATTCTTCTCTCTAATCTCATTATTCCTTCAACATAGGAGGTCTAAATTTTGGTTGAAAGTCAAAAGATTCTCTCTCTCTCTCTACGCCAATATAATAAGATCCGGATGATTAACCTTACTAGGAGAATCTGTCGTGAATCTCGCAAGAGTCTCTCACGTTCTCTTACCAGTTAAATGGGTCAATACCATGGTTGACTAGTCGCACGTTTTTCTAACTGATAGGTCAATAAAATGGTTGACTGGTTACCTATATTATTGAGCCCCTCAGAAAAGAATGTAACTTTGTTCCAAAGCTTAAACTTCTAACAACCAAATCTCTAACTTTAAAAAAAAAAAAGTTTCAGTGTTATCGAGCACTTGTTAAGGATTCATGTCCGGGAGGGGAGAGAAACACCGTGTTCAAGTGAAGCAATGGGCATCCACGCGTCGAACCACTGAAGCCATGCAGCCTATTGAATCCTAGGGGACTCCTTGGCTCATTGGAGGATTGAGGAAAAATTAAAAACGGGCATTTTATTATATTGACTCTTTACGGGACTATTTTGCAGATATTATCTGAAGCTCAGGCGAGGACAAGTGCCAGAATTATGGTGTCCAGCCTTAGTTGCACTGCAAGCATATGGTGGTAGCACATCAATTTTGCGCTCTGAATAAAGCTAACTTTTGTGAAAATAAATATATCTTACCAAAGCACAGCGTTTTAGTTCATGAGTTGCTCCACATAAAAACTTCCCTTTCCCAGTACAAGGCACGAAATCAAGTACCTCTATCAGCAAGATAGTCAAACTCCTAGCACTTAAGTTCTTATTTCACTTTTTAAAAAAATCAAAGAGAACATGACAGTACACCACCAATGTCAGCACGAATATAATCTCAACCCTATCTTCTGCACTACAGGAGGAACAGAACAGGGGTGCTCCAATTCCTTGCAAAGGCTTCCTTGCTTGCCTAATTTGAGTTTTTCATCAAGAAGATTGTTGTCCTTGTGAAGATCCAGCAGTTAAGTGTGACGTTAATCTGACATCGACGTGGAGGATGACATATCCACACTGCTGCTGCCTCTTACACGCTTGACAATGGAAGATTCTGACCCATCAATCATATTTGAGTTGACATCATTAGAGGGTTCTGCTTCGGACATCTTCTGCTTGATACCAACTTTTCGAGGAGCTGCTTCAGTTATTTTTACATCAGCAGCTACATCTGCCCCTGCCACATCTTTCTCAGATGCTCCATTTCTAGTCTCTGATCGAGTTGCATCTGACGATTGAGTGGAGGGGGCATCAACCATTGAAGACAAATTGAATTTCTCGTTTCCCGCCTTGCACTGCTTTTCAAACATTATCTGCAGATACCTGCCCTGTTCTTCAATTCTCAACTGCAAATTTCTCTGAATCTGCAGACAAGGATATTTGAATTCAAGTTCAGGCAAATGTCACTGGTATTAGCTCATGAAGGATATATGGTCGGTAATGAGATGATACATTTTGCTGAAAAGAACAAAAAAACTGAGCAATAAGATTGCTGTTATGCTTGTTACAACCTATTCCTGTAGTTTTATGCACAGCCACGTTTGCACTCATTCCCAAAAAGTTTTATGCATGCTGATAACACATGCAAATCACTAACAGGGTCAAATCAGAAAGCTTAGAATAATGGAATACTATAAATTCACCAGTGAGTGTGAATTTCACAAAATATTCAGCTATTTAAAACACGTGAATGTGAATTCTAGGGTGATGACGACCCATGACCAGCTGATAGACACGTTGGCTAAACATATACCTAACCATCCATCATAAAGGTAAGGAATAGAAAATGTACCTCCAGTTGTTCATGAAGCTGTTTTTGGACTTCCATCTGTAGCCGCAAAGCTTCAGTAATGTCAAGACCACTGAAATAAGATGATTAGTGTTTAACTGCTGATACCTCCCAAAACCAAATGTAGAATGTAAAGCAAATGAAACACATTCAGAGATTCTGAATATAGGAACTATTTGTAGATTTACTTTCCTAGTTATTCTGAAGACTACTAATGTGGATCATGCCAAAGTGATAGGATAAAGTATGTCATCTTAAGTGAATAACCATTAAATTCAGGGTTCAAAGTAACCTTGATATATAGGAGACTTCAAAAGTTCTACCACTGTACATGTTCAAACAAATGGTTGGTCGAATCTTTCCATTATATTGATTTTAACAAATTTGTATGGAGACCGCTGTTTATTCCATTCATCTCTGGCACTCCGTGAGTGTTTAACCTTCATAAGGAGCTCCCACTAAAACCCCAAGCTGCAGAGAACTTGTGACATTGTTTATTTGTGAAAACATGAGTCATTACAGACATCAAGAAGGCATAAAGCAGAAACACCTCTGCATCAACATCATCCACAATAAGAAGCTCCAACCAAACCTCCCAAGCTGTAGAGAACTCATGATGGCAAGAATGCATAAAATGTATCTCAGGTGTCCCTGAGGGGTTTCAAACACACATCAACAGAGAGCAGAAACACCATCAGATAATTGTCATCATCATCAGAGCCTCTTTTTTAGGGCCCTGCTGCAGTGGCAGGGACTGTTCGTGTAAATGGAAAAGTAAGCCCACAGCCCAGGTTCGAACATGGAAACCACCCTATCCCCTATCTACCCAGTACCAACTGGGCTACAGCCCATCAGTTCATCATCAAAGCCTTATCCCATTTAATTGGGAATGACTATAGGGATTTTTTACTCACTTTAATTGATCTAATGTCATGTTTGTAGTTGAACCTAGGAAGGTCATGTCTTTTCTTACTACTTGAAACAAGCTAAGCTGAATTTAGGCAACGATGTATATGTCCAAAGCATCTAAGCTATTTTCCTTTATCGATTGGAACTACATCTAAATCATCATGTATATGTTCATTCTGAACCTTATCCTTCATAGCCTTTCCACACACCCATCCCAACACCTTTATCTCTACTACACATTTTTTGCAGGTGTTATTTTCTCAGGAACAATTGTCTTGGATCCTCCTCACATGCCCTCTTATAATTTGTATGACATCAACTTCTATGCATTTATGGATGCAGGAAAGCATTACAAGATTTACAGACTATGAGGGAACCGCATCTTTACATCTTTGATAACATTGAAGTTGGATCACACTTGTAGAAGTTAAAATGTCATGCAACCACGGTATTTTTCTGAACTTTTACTGGACAACCACAATAGAGTTTTCAGTTTTTACTTCATTGTGTCCTTGCAATTAGCATAACCCTTATCTCATCCTCTGCCATCTATCCCTTGTCTAAAGTCTCTCCATTCTGGAGGAATGAGTCAGTCTTCTTTCACATGAAAGGAAGTCCAATGCCTGTTATCAGGCCATTTTCCTGCACTAACCTAGAGATCTAGCATCATTTTGTAGGCATTGACACCTTGGGCAGTTACAAGGGCCACCAATAATAAAACTAGAAACCCACTGTATTAAGTACCCCATAATGTCAGAGTTTCCATGACAAAAAATAGGTAACTTACGTCTTTCGGTCCAGAGAAGACATTTTCTCAAGAGCAGAAACCTTTTTCTCTGATGTGCCTGCATGAAAGAAATGGAAGTAAGGGTGGGCTAAAGAATGTCATAACCCTTCCAAGTCTCAAACCCAAGGATAAGAAAAAGTCTAATACGGATGAATCAAAGAAAAGGGGTCATGTGCAGTACAGAATAGCGTCAATCATGGAGACATATCAAAGTGTGCAATAAAGAGCCATTCTTATTCTTGATACTTGATAGTTGAAATTAGAATCCCATGTTCAGGGGTAAGAGAAAAGGTGAAGTTGTAACTACATGGACTTGTTAAGAAATTAGAACTAGAAGTGAAAAGAAACACATTTTTTAACCAGTTAGATTTTGTTTGCCAATAAAAAGCAACTATACTTACTAACCTTCTGATGGATCAGGTCTGTATCGAGCTGTTCTGTATTTCTGCATTCATAGGAGCAGCAACAAAATCATCAAATCAAAACAGACTACTGCAAATGGGTATCAAGGAGAAACTAAGTGCATACCTGCAGGTGACTTTTCACATGGTATATTGTTAAGCCATCAACTTTCATGAGCTTCAGAACCCCTTTAGGAGTAGCTCCTGTAGAAGGACAATTCATAGTGTAAGCAAAAGGGACTTTTCATTCCTATTAAACGTTGCGCAGGAGGATGGTTTAACATACTTTCACTGCCACCAAGCTGATTGACAGCTTCCACAAAGCACTCATGGAGTTCAGGTGTCCAGCGCATCCGCGGCTTGGTGTGGGAATTATTTGCAGAGGATGAAGAACTGGGCGCAACACCTATGTCCCCAGAATGTGATGGTAATTGTTGGTGAATTTGTGGTTGACGAACTGCAACTTGTGCAAGTGGTTGTGGTGCCGCATAAACAGCCTTTGAAGAAGGAAAGAATCAGTAAATACAGTCTGAGCTGCAAGCTTAAACAACGGCAGATACAAAGCTATTACCCATGGAGGTTATAAAAGTTTAAATGTTTAATTTTGGCAGATACATGTACAATTTTAGGTTATGTGATAACCCACTAAATGGAAGTTCTAGTCAATGCTGAGATGATGCCAATAAAGAGGTTGAGATGTGGTTCAGAATTTTTGGTGTCCAGCAGAAGAAAGTCTAAGATTTTCCTGGTCAGGGATATAAAGTATATACCTTCGATTCAGTGGCAGTAGCATCTGTGTCCAACAGATAGTCATTCCAGTTGCCTCCTAGGTCATCGCCATTCACCCAATCTGACCAGTCATTTTGTTTAGGATCTTCAGAGGTCACAATGGCACTGCTCTGAGTTTGACAATTCGCAACAGGTGCATCATCACTGACAAGGAATTCCTCAATTATATCTGTTGACCACATGACATCACCAGATTCTCTCGATTGACATGTGGATGCTGAAGTTTGAAATACTGCTGAATTGCAGGAATGTGTTAAAAGGAAAGGTGTTCCACCATTTGTTGACTGTGAAATGTAAGGAGCATTTGAATGCCTCTCATGAGATGAATTGGATGAAAAATGAAGATCTGAAGGAATCCCTGGATCTGCTGAAAATAAGGGACCAACAACACCACTGTTGGAGACCAATTGTGTTGAATGCGGAGACAGCATATTGGTTCTAAGTTCCTTGTCCATGGAAACCAGCTGGGAGTCGGGGAGTTTGGGATATTTCCCTTCTATGGGGTTTGGCAGAACTGGTAAAGATGATGACATCACACTAGACACTCCTAAACTTCTAAATTGCTCTTTGTCTAGTCCCTGGAAGGAAAAAGTAGATTGCTTCATTCCTTTCCATGTACATAGATTGCTCCACTGAGCTTCCCCTTATACAGATAGAAGCTTCGGCTGTCTACCTGAAAGACAACTTCGTGAGTAAGTCCTTTGGAGAAAAAGGAAGAGAATTATCATCACCTGTGAAATAGAATGTTGACATTACACATCACACTAGAGACAGAAGAAAGATGACAGTAAACAGCACACGGATATATAAACAATAGAAGTGGCATACAAATAATAGAAGTGGCTTATATCATAGAATAACATCCATAACAGTAATACCAAGGTAATATGCTGCACCCATTCCAAGTTGTCTGGGAAATAAATCTGACTGCACAACAGAAAAAACAGACAGACCCAAAGTTGAACATAGATAAAGAGGCATAATGGGTGCTGACGGCAGAGTTAAGGTACCACTCAAATCAATAAACTTCCATGTATGTAGATGTAACATGAACGCTGTTCGGTACATAAATTACTACCATGGATTCCTTTTGTGCTTTGAAAAGATCTGATCCTGATCACCCTTTTTCTATGCAGCTAACAAGAGAAATGGCAGACTAGATAAGAGACATAGCAAAGATCCATAGCAGCTCGTAAGGGCAACAAGATGACAGCACAAATGATGATACGAGGAAAGAAATCAGAAATTGTTTCCTTCTTTTCTAAAGAGGTCAAAAGGCCACATTCATGTTATGCAATAGAGGTAAAAGCACACAATAACAAAAGAAAAAAGAGAGAGCAAAGGATGGATTCTGCCAAGGCAGTAGAGACCATCCCACACCAAAGAACCCAAAATCCCATCCAATTCACCTATGTCCCAATTACGAAATATTCCCTTTTTTTTCATCCATACAATTTTGATATCAAAACAGAATCTCTAATCCTTGTTCCTGTAACACAGATGCTCCACTTGTGGAGTAGATACGGTTCCTGAAAATGTTGGCTGTGTGACTGAACTTGTTTCTAAAAATTTGGTAATTCCTTTCCTTCCTAATTGCCCTTGCATAGCTGGTAAACTCATCATGCAAACTTTCTGATCTTGTTTCAGTCAACAAAGCTTGTCCCATTCCTGAATTAAGCCTGTGATGTCAGACAGCTGAGTCCATGGAACTTCTACTGTTCTGAAGAACAATGTCCAAGTCATCTCAATAATACCACACCTATGAAAGATGATCCACATTCTCCTGGAAGTTTCCATAGAAAATGCATCCATCTTTTCTATCTTTCTAGAATCTAGACCCACCAGAGTGTGTCACAAGTTGAAATTCTTCTCCAAGCCAGCTTATTTTTCTTCCCCCTTCCAGAAAATTCTCACCAATGAGCTAACTGAGAAGTGACCACCAGGATCCCAGTCAAACAGTTTCATAAGGAACAGCGAACAGATAAAGAATAAGGATCCTTACAATCAGGTTCAAAGTGGGAAAGTTACACAGTAGGCAGGATGTCTGAGTTTGCTGTTCATTATAATTTGCCAACACCATGTCTCCCAAAGTTAAACTGTGATATAAATTTCCATGGCCAGTCCTGAGAAAATGTGTCCATAAGCCAACTGCGGAATGGAACATTATGGTTTACAGTAAAAGTCAATATGCACCACCGTGATGGTCTGCAACACACTTGAAATCAAACAAAAAGAATAGTCAACATAAAGACTGTGGCCTAAGCGGAAGTGAAAACAAACTTATTTATAAGCAACCTTGACATATTTAGATTGGATGCGAGTCTTCCAAACCTCTTTATACACCAAAATAAGCATGGAATGGTTCCATGCAGAACTCATTTCAAAGAATGCATTTTCATCTTTCATCACCTATCCTCCTTTTGTATTCTATAGCATCTAATAGCTGATATTAGAAGTTTCAAAGGCTTCCCTTATATATTTTTATAGAAAGTTATTCTAAGTTGGATGAAGAGCTCATGTCCAGTACCCAATACACATTTTTCTTTTGAGTGGCCAATAGAATTTCACAGCTACAGATTGGCATAACCTACATTGGGCCGAAAAACCAGCCATTAAGATTTCTCTACCAAGATGTTAAAAAGCGACCAAAATGGAAAGAGGAAAAAAACAAACATTATATAGCATGAATATCATCTGACATCATGTGATTATGGACCATGATGTTTTTCCAACACACGAAGTTAACTTCACCTTTACATGCTACCAAGTCAAGATTTGTTACAGGCTTGTGCTAGCTCATAAATTTCCCACAACCATAAGGCATATGAGTCCTTTTGGCTTGATTTGTCCTGCCAAGCCTAAGTCCATATTTAAAAAAATAAAAAAAATCATAAATTTTAAATATTCAATAACCCCCCTTAGAGTTATTTCCATCCCTTGGGGCTTTATTTTGACCGTCCGATAGTAGTTCGATCTTGAAACTCGATCTAAGCCATCCATCGGGTATATGCAAAGGCCGATTTCCAAAAATCATTAAAAAATAAAAAAATTATCAGATTGCCCTTATGGTTGTTCTCGTCTCCTGGGGTTTTAGTATTAATCACCAGCATGCTCTCTCTCTCTCTCTCTCTCTCTCTCTCTCTCTCTCTCTCTCTCTCTCTCTATATATATATATATATATATATATATATATATATATATATATATATATATATATATATATATATACATATATATATTGAATCGTTACAATGCGCTGCCCCCCTTGAATCCGCTGCTAGCATTTTTCATGTTCCCACTGTTCGATGTTGATCTCCTCATTGCGAGAGATCAGAGACTCTCGTGGAAAGCAGGTTCCCGTCTCTCAAAGTTAGAAGGCCCGACTGAGATGAAACTACCCCCCACACACTCTACTTGGGATTCTCAAAAGAAAGAAGCTCTCTCTCTCTCCAACAGAAAAGAGCAATGGGTAGGCGCCAAAGAGGAGCCAAGCAGGAGAAGGCGATGGAGAAGGCCAAGGCGAGAATCTGCCGCGCCATCCCCTGGACGAGGCCACCCCACCGCTGCGCCGTAGGGGACCGACCAGATCCACCTTCTCTCTATCTCTCTCTCTCTCTCTCTCTCTCTCTCTCTCTCTCTCTCTCTCTCTCTCTCTATCTAACCCTTACAGCGGGAAGGGGGCACCTGCACCAACTCCACCTCTCCTCGCTCGTCCTCAACCACGACCCTATTTCTCCTCCATTCTCTCTCCATCTCTCTATCTTTCCTGCATGCGCAAAGCCGGGAGCACTAGTACATCCCATGAAAGCATAGCAGCAGGTCGCCGGGAGCACCACCGCCCTCCCTCTCACACCCCTGGCAAGAGCTTTAGTGGTAGCTACAGTAGTCAAGCAGCCACAGTTGCCATAGTGATATTGATCTGCATAAGATCATAGAAATGTTTCTCTATTGTGATTACGTAATGGTGTGGGGTGCGTGCAGTAGAACCAGATTGTCTAGGTGAAAACTGAAAAGACAGCCAAAGATGGAATTATCATTGACACTGTAAAAGGAGCCAACTCACGCTACTACATTTCTCGATCATGTGACAAGAAAATGACAAGGAAAGGATTAAAACTTCTGCCAATTCTTGGGATCTCCTGACACAAGCAATAGCCTATATATAAAGCAGTCACTCTGAAATAAACTACATAGTTGGATTATAGGAAGTCAAGGTGTTATCTAATTGAACCTTTGCTAGCTAGCAAGCTCAATAGCTGTCTAGGCACGCAGGGTAGGAGAATCAAACGAATGTAGATGAGAAAACCAGGAAGTTATTGTAGCACAGGTACTAAAGGTGGTAAGGTTCACGTTGTGTGTTTGTCTCTGCTGTGGGAGATCTCAATTTCAGACCAGTTTAATTCAACTTCATTATGGCTTTCTCAATTATGACTTGACGTCACGAGTTCAAATCTAAGATATATAAAGACAAATTAAATTTGTTTAGAATGGATCACCCCTTTTTAGACCAGATTATAGTGAGAGTCTCTCCACATTGGGTTATTCTTTTTGTACGATTCCCTCAGGTTCTATCTCATCAAACAAGCTGCGTTTTTTTTCTTCAAACATAGATATCTGCATATTTTTTAGATGCATGTTCACTTATGTTGCCATCCACTAGAGTGTCAAAAGTTTCGTATCCAAGGGCAATTGTAATCGCCTTGTTCAAGAGTCACCGACAAACTTTGATTAAAATGAACATCTTTTGCATCGTACGTCCAGTTATGCTTATGGGGGACTTCGTTCTCGACCTCTCTCTTGTGGAAGCTCTGGTGTGATCTGTAGGCAGCACGCTCGAGGGCTGCGCTTGGCTGGGAATGTTCTTGGAGAATCCTGTTAGGAGCAAGCATTGAACGTCAAGGAGGCATACTCTCTGACTGGGGAGGCTTCAGATTTTGTCAGCAGATGAGCTGTAAAGTAGAGGGCTGTAGTGCGGATATGTCCATAAAGGATACGGGAGAGCCATGGTTGAGGAAGATGGCAGAGAGGAAGGATGAAAGAGTGAGATAGAAAAGGCCAAAGGGGGATGGGGTCGAGGATTCCATTTTAATAAAGGGTATTTACATCTTTAACAAGAATCTTCCCAAGGCGATCGAGATTGGAAACTTCTTGGACAGCTTGTGTGGCGGAGGAATCCACGGAATGGTCCAATGTGCATTGGACGGTTGGAAAACTTGAAATGCTGGCAGCATTTTCCAGAGGGGCAGCTGACTGTAACAGTGTGTGTGTGTGTGTGTGTGTGTGTGTGTGTGTGTGTACTGTGGCCCACCAATCAAGATCAGAGGACCCACGTGGCTCTGCCCCACACGGGGGTGGGAACCACCTGGGCCCTCTGATTGCCCTCCGATCATGATTGGAGGGCCCCGAAGGCGCCATGCCGGCGTCCCCCGTGAATTTGGGGGTGCCAGAGGCACCCACAACATTGTTGTTTCCTGTGCGGTCTGGTCTCCCGTGAATTTGGGGGCGCCAAAGGCACCCGCAATGTCCCGCAATGTTTTTGTTTCCCGCACGGGGTGGGGTGTGTGTGTGTGTATGTGTGTGTGTGTGTGTGTATGTATATGTATATATATACATATATATATATATACATATATGTATATATACATACATATATATATATATACATATATATATATATATATACATATATATATACACACACACACACACACATATATATAGGGAAAAGGATTCAACGCACCCCAAGGCTCATCTAAGTTAGATCCCCCCCCCCCCAAAAAAAAAAACACCCTCGCATGTAAAAAAAACATAAATCTCCAATAATTTTTAAATATTCAAATAGGCCCCTTAGGGTTCCCATCCCCGGGATTTTAATTTTCACCGTCCGATCTTGACGATCAATCTTAGCCCTCCGATCGAGTACGTATCAAAAATCAAAGTGTAAAAATGCTGTAAAAATAGTCAAGAAATAACAAATTTGTCAAATTAGCCTTTAGGGTTGATCACATCCCCTCGGTTTTTAGTTTGGATCCCCAAACAAGGACACATTTGATTGGATGGCTGCAGTTAAATTTTTCGATCTAACAGTTAAAATTAAACCTAAAGGGATGTGAATCAACCTAGAGCGGTGTATTTGAATATTTTAAATTTTTTGATGATTTTTATTACTTGTTTGACTCTATCACAATCCATTTGATCCAAGCGTCCAATGGTTCCAATCTGGTGGCAGTCTCTCTCTCTCTCTCTCTCTCTCTCTCTCTATATATATATATATATATATATATATATATATATATATATATAGAGAGAGAGAGAGAGAGAGGAGAGGAGAGGAGAGGAGAGGGAGGGAAGGAGTATGCTTAGTAAGGGTCAAAACAAGACGGGCTGAGGGCTGGCCCAACTTCAACCCAAATTAAACTGTGCGAGCCCAAATTCAGCCCAGCCCATTTTTTGTTATATCTAGGTTAGCTCGAATGATTTGAAACTGGGTTGGGTTCGTTGGGCAATGGACTGGCCCACCTAGTTTGCATCTTTCTATAGCATCTGTGCTCCTGAGAAGAGAAAGTCAACCTGAAATTCAGACTCCAAACTTCACTATCCATCCCCAATTCTACCAGTCCAGCGTAGAAGCCCTTTCTTTAATCTGAAGCTAAGGAACTAGTGTGATTGGACCTCCACAACAATTTGCAGTCCCCATCCTAGTGCTCCTCCAAATACATCACATTGCCACACCCAATCCTCCATTGTGAAACTATAAAATTTTCCTCGATCCCCAAGTCTTTCCACCATGACTGGACCAATTTTAATGGGATTTGAAGGTATTCAAGCTCTAACATCTGGATTTTAATGTGATATCAGGGGCATTTGCCACAGGGGTGTGCTATCCTTGTCCTCTCAGAAAAGAGAAAAACACACAAGGTCAAGGTTAAAAAATTGACAGGCTTTCATTATCTTTTGACTAGGAGGAATGCTTCATATCCACTTAGGTAGGAAGGCTTCCAATCACGATCAACCTTGTTACAAACTAGTTGGGAAATCTTGGCAAAAAGCATATACATTTCAAGTGGATTCGGTTTCAGACCTCAGCAGAGGAAATTTGATGACATTTTTAGAGCATGGTGACAGAAGACTTGGCGGCAGCTAATATGTTTGCAAATTTTGTGAGAAAACAGAAGCACTAAAGAGTGGTGCAGGTTGTACAGGGCAAGAAGTCATCAATTCCAAACCCCAGAAAAAGAAATAAAAAAGAAGGGTGGCTTTTAGCCAAGATTGAGAAATTAAATGGTGGAGAAAATGGGTTCCACAGTGAGGATTGCGAGAGAAAGGAGAGGTGTTAAATAGAATTGCTGAGGAAAATTAGGGCTTATACATATTGTCTTAAAAAGGAAAGAGAGAGAAAGCAAAGACATGTAGTTGCATAGAGCAGATACAGGTAGACAGAAGTATAATAGAATCACAACATTGTATGTCAAGGATACCGTGATCATCTAGGAGCAGGAAACTAAAAGGCACACCATCACTTTTTTTTCTTTTTTCTTTTTCCTAAAAGTGGGTAGTACAACTCAACCCAACCAAGCCTTAATCCCAAATAATTGGGGGTTGGCTACATGGATTCTCTATCTCCACTCTAAACGATTTTGAGCTACCTCTTCTGAAAAGTTTAAAGTCTCCAAATCATATTGTACTATCCTCTTCCAAGTTAATCTAGGTCTACACCTTCCTTTCTTCCCCTCCTCTATCCTAATATGCTCCACTTTTCTAACTGGAGCCTCCCTAGGTCTACACCTAACATGCCCAAACCGTCTCAATCTCCCTTCTCTAAATTTGTCTTCAATTGGTACCACTCCCAAGTCCCACCTTATTTCTAATATATTCGTTACGAATTTTATCTAGCCTAGTATGTCCACACATCTACCTTAACATTCTCATCTCGGCAACACTCATCTTGGATACATGTTGCCCTTTCATCGCCCAACACTCGCTACCATACAACATTGCAGGTCTTTATCGTCGTACGGTAGAATTTTCTTTTCAACTTCATTCGGATCTTGCGGTCACACAAGACTCCCGTGGCATACTTCACCCATCTTGCTTTATATTTGGGGTTCACACAATTGGTGAATGAAATATGGCTAACATCCTCATCGCACCCTCCATCTTCTTAGAAGATCGAACTAAGATATTTAAAATGGGTGCTTTGAAGTATTGTTATCCCACCTAAATTAACTTCATCATTTTCGCTTATCTGACATTCACTAAACTTACAATGCATGTATTATGTCTTAGTTCTGCTTAACCTAAAATTCTTAGACGATAAAGTGTTATTCCAAAACTCTAGTTTTTCATTAACTCCTTCTTACGTATCATCTATCAACACAATATCATCCGCAAGCATCATACACCATGGAACGTTATCTTGTATATCTTTTGTTAAATTATCCATAACTAATGCAAAAAGGTAAGGACTTATTGCTGATCCTTGATGCATTCGAACGGAAATAGGGAAATATCTTGTTTCCCCTCCAATCGTACGGACACTAGTAGTTATTCTTTCATACATGTCTTTAATACTTGTATGTACCTAATATATACCATCTTGCGCTCCAACACCCACCACAAGACATCTCTTAGAACTCTATTATAGGCATTCTCCAAATTGATGAACACCATATGTAGATCTTTTTCCATATCTCTATATTTCTCTATCAAGCTCCTAATGAGAAAGATAGCTTCTATAGTTGATCGACCCGACATAAAGCCGAATTAGTTGGCCGAGATAGTTGTGTCACAACATAAACGATATTCCATAACTCTCTCTCCTACAGCTTCATAGTATGACTCATAAGCTTAATTCTTCTATAATTTGAGCAGTTCTGGATGTCTTCTTTGTTTTTAAAAATAGGTATAAGAGTACTCTTCCTCTATTTATCTAGTATTTTCTTAGAGACTAAGATCTTATTAAACAGTCGAGTTAACTATTTCACTCCTACATCTTCCAAACATTTCAACACTTCAATAGGAATTCCATCAGGGCCACAAACTTTACTTACTTTCATCCTCTTCAATGCTTCATTGACTTCCGAAAATCTAATCCTCCCAGTATAGTTCATATTACACTCTGTTGTACAATCTATACCCACTATGTTTTTACTATGATTATCATTAAAAAGATTGTCAAAGTAGCTTCTCCACATTTTTTTGATGTCCTTATCTTTCACCAAAATATTTTCTTCATTATCCTTGATGCACCTAACTTGGTTAAGATTCCGACATCTTTACTCTCTTATCTTTGTGATGGGGATCCAGGAACGGCTGGAATGGGGTCAAAGGCCCAATGTGCAGTTTAGTTGGCCCATTAGGGGTCCATTTGGAGTCTTTTAATTTACATGTAATTTTCCCATGTTTTTAGTTACTTTCGGAGTCCTAGGGGTAGTTTAGTAATTTTCATATTAGGGTTTCTTTGAAGAGTCTATATATTGTCATGTATCCCCTCGTGGGAAAGGAATTGAAGAAGAATTTTGAAATGAAGAGCCGCCGCTGCGTGTTTTCTCCCGAAACGGGACGGGAACCCTAGTCTTCTTCTCCTCCAACCCCTCTCTTCTCTCTACTTCCGGTCTACCCCCTCTCATGTCCCGCTTCAACTTGGTATCAGAGCCCAACTCCGATCTCCATCGTGCCTCCACTGCCTTCTCTTCTTCTCTGCCTTCCTCCACCTTCTCTCTGCGCTGCGTAGTACCGCCGGCAACGACCCCTGTCCACGCGGCCAGTCGGCTCTCCGGCGAGTTCCCACGTCTCCCTGCGGTCCAGAGGGTGGTTCTTCACCGTGAGTTTTCCCCACCGCCGCGAGTTCTCTTCCTCCCACTTCACGCGCAGAGGACAGCTACTCCCACACCCCGGCGCTCCTCCCCGCCGCCGCAGGCCCCGCAGGCCCCTCCCCCAGGCCCGCTGTCACCGCAGGTTACAGGGATCCCCTCCCTCGGACTCCCTTTCCACGCGGTCGGACCCCACGCGGTCTTCCCCCCCCTGTTCACGCCACCCGCAGGCTCCGGGCACAACCCCTCCCCGCGGGTTTCCTCCCTGCCGCACGTAGGATCCGGCGACGGCTCCCCGCAAGCTCCTCCACCCTGCTGCAAGCGAAGCCGCCGCTCGCGAGGCCGAGACGGGATCCCCGCGAACCCTGTTGCCAGCTCCGCTTTCCCCCACGAGCTCCCTTTCCCTGCTGCTTCGACGCCTGCAACCCTGCTCCCGCTAGCCACCGCCGGAGCCACCCGAGCATTCCACCTCCGCCGAAGCCGCCGTCGTCAGGCCCCGTTACTGTCGCCGACGTCGCCTCCGGCCACCGGAGCCGCTCCGCCCCGCCATCGCCACTGCCTCACCCGCCCGCTGGAACCCGGGCCCTTGCAGCGCCGCCTGGTTCGCGTGTAAGAGGCGAAGAAGAAGGGCACGTCCCCTGTTAAGGTCGAACCGGTCGAACCGGGTTGACCCGGTCCAACCGTCTACCTGGTTCGACTGACCCGAGCCCATGGCACCTGGTTCGAGCCAAAGTGATGGTGGTCTGAGCCACCTGGTGTAGCCCCTGGCCCAATCAGGGTTAGGACCTGGTCCAAGCCCTTAGCTCCAAGGTCTAAACCAAGTTCTAATCTTTGGGTTCGCTACAGTGCACAGGAGGTGCACTAGGGGTTCTTATCGCACCGCCATCGCCGAGAACTCGTCTGTGCTCCGATTTGCGAGCCGCCAGCGCCGTTGGGTTCGTATCGGCGAGGCCGACCTCTCTGTACGTTCCGCCTGACAACAGCGTCTCGTTTTGCGTGCCGCACTTGCACGCTTTACGAGGACACTCGGGCGAGCCGTTCGAGGTCTTTCTGGGCTCCGATTTGTGCACCGTTCGCACCGTCGGATCCGTCTCGACGAGGCCAACTCGGATCCAGTGTGTTGTTCCCAGATTTGCCTCGTTTTACGTGTCACTTCTGCACGCATACCGAGGACCCTGATAGTGCATCCCGAGGCCACCCAAGTTGCCTCGATTTGCGTGCCAGCATCCCAGCGCACATTCGCAGCAGCTAGTGCCCGCTTACCTCGTTTTGCGTGCCACTTTTTGCACGCATATCGAGGATGATGATTGGAGCTCCGATTCTTGTGCCGATCGTACCGTTGGCATCCTTGCAGTGAGGCGGACCTCGTCCATCATTTCTTTGGTCAGTGGTACGTTTTATCGTCATGGATTTTAGTTTCGAGGTAGAGCTACCCAATTCCGTGAAAACTCGGGTGTATCTTGAGGCAACGTCATTCGGCAATGTTATTTCACAATCTATTGTGGATTCTATCTCCCACACGGACTACGTAAGGGTCTCTGGAAACCGAGTCTATGTGCCATTTTTCCATCTCTTAAGGAGCAGCAGTACTTCCCGAGCCGTCAGGTATTATGATGATGCGTGGTGCAAGATTATACCCAATGGCTCGTATATCGGTTTGGGTAGAGAATGGATAGACGAGCGGCAAGTTGTGATTGATCATACTGGACGAGATTGTCTAATACAACCTGAGGAATACCAGGCACCCTTTCTTATTCTCAATGCCACTTATCAGGATCGAGAGAGGTTTCAACAAGCAGTTGATTGGGAGCGCGAGAAGTCCCAGATGAGGAGTGAGCTTCAGAAGATTTCTGCCATGCTGGCGAAGCTGACCAAGCCAAAAGATGTTGTCTATGAGGCCGACCCAACGATGCTTGAGGAGTATGAAAATCAAATGAAGGAGGTGCACTATGTGGCCGATCCAGTCCTAGAAGATGAATATTTGGGGGAGGTCGAATCAGTGACGCCTATAGCAGATAATGACCTCTTCCCCACTAAAGGGAATGGGCCGAAGACAGAACCGCTACTGGAAGATGTAGTCGATCAACCGAAGGTCGTTAAAGATGTCATCAGTTTGCATGATTTTGACCACATATGGAGCGACGTCGAGGCACAATTTTCTCCTCAGGTTGGAGCATTCATGCGCGCGATGGTTCATGGGTCATCGGTGTTGTTTTCTGAGCATGCTACCATCATTCCCCCATGGATATTGACTCATTTTAAAATTCGAGGACGAATTTTTTCGAACCAGGGGAGAATGATGGGGATCCAAGAACGGCTGGAATGGGGTCAAAGGCCCAATGTGCAGTTTAGTTGGCCCATTAGGGGTCCATTTGGAGTCTTTTAATTTACATGTAATTTTCCCATGTTTTTAGTTATTTTCGGAGTCCTAGGGGTAGTTTAGTAATTTTCATATTAGGGTTTCTTTGAAGAGTCTATATATTGTCCTGTATCCCCTCGTGGGAAAGGAATTGAAGAAGAATTTTGAAATGAAGAGCCGCCGCTGCGTGTTTTCTCCCGAAACGGGACGGGAACCCTAGTCTTCTTCTCCTCCAACCCCTCTCTTCTCTCTACTTCCGGTCTACCCCCTCTCCTGTCCCGCATCACTTTGTCAATCTATAAATATCTTTTTCCCCTCCTTTGGTTTTAAGTTTCTCATACATCTTTTCAAAGGCCTGAACTCTTACCTGACTAATAGTTTTTTTTTCTTCCTTTTTTGCTATCTTGTATTGTTCATAAGCCTCATTATTATCACACTTTGGCAATCTCTTATACTATTCTCTTTTACTCTTCACTGCCGTTTGTTGCTCCTCATTCCACCACCACCTCTCCTTCGCAGGTGGGCCATGTCATTTAGACTCTCCGAGCACTTTTTCAGCTACTTCTCTAATCTTTGAGGCCATATCTATCCACATAGTTTGGCCACCAAATCCGACTTCCAATCATCCATATTAAGAAGTTCATTCTTAAACATTACTTGCTTCATCCCTTTTGATTCACACCACCTTGTTCTAACAGCAATCTTCCTTCTAAACGTACATGATCACCTCTTGATCATAATATCTAGAACTACTAACCTGTGTTGACTTGTTAAGGTCTCTCCGGAGATAACTTTGCAATCCTTACATAAAGTGCGATTTGTCTTCCTTGTGAGAAGGAAGTCAATTTGACTTATATTTTGTCCACTTTTAAATGTCACTAGATGAGATTCCATTTTTATAAAGTGAGTATTTGCTAGTATAAGGTCGTAGACCATAGTAAAATCGAAGATACTTTTGCTCTCCTTATTTATGGTTCCAAAGTCAAAACCTCTATAAACTTTCTCATAACCTTGACGTTCACTTCCTACATGTCCATTGAGGTCCCCACCAATAAAGATATTATCTTCATTTGGTATGCTCTGCATAACGTCATCCATATCCTTCCAAAACCTCAGTTTACTCTCACTATCTAGTACCACATAATATATTAATATATAGGGCTGTAAACAAATCGACGGGATCCGAAAACCCGTCCAAATCCAAAAATAAATTAGGATTCATATCACAATTTTTCAACCCTAAATCTGTTTCTTCATATTTCGGGGCAACACGAGTTAGATTTCAGGCACCCGAAATCTGACTTTGGCATCTCCTCGCACAATGATGGCAGGCCAATCCATCTGGTTTCCTCCCCTCCCCATCTGCAGCAGCCACGCCACCACACCCATGGCCATCACCTCCCTTTGCAGGACCTCTGATGCCCCATAGACCGCCGCCTACATGCCCACCGCGTGCTCCACAGCGGCGGCAGAGACCTTTGTGACCAGCACCTTCTGTCCTTCACCAGCACCCCCACTGTGCCCTCGTGTGTGGCCAGTGCCTCACAGCCTCCCTCCGCACGTCAGAGCAGCTCCATTTCTAGCATCCGCTCTTGGCCGGTGCAATCCATATCGCTGGAGGTGACCCAGTCCTTGAGCGACTTGGTGACCTGGAGCAACATCGACTGCTCCCGGTTCTGCTTTAAGAGGTATAGCGAAAACAACACTTTGATGGCCACCTTCCCTGCCCTCAGGCTGCAGTGGTCGCGATCCAACATGCGGACGAGCCTTTCCCTCAATGGCACCAATGGCGACACAGAGGTCAGGAAACCGAATCCCCGTGGAGACCGCCTTGATCATGGAGGTGGAATCATCATGGATCTCCACCGAGTGGCAGGATGAGAGCGGCACGGACAGGGCAGGCATGTTGCAACAGAGGCACTCTCCTACTCCGACAGCCGCAGCATGGGCATGACCAAGAGGGACTCCAGGCGAGGTCGATTGCAGGGGGTTGGGTTGCTTCCAAAGCTCTAGATTTCTGCGGCACCATTGGGGAGAACGGCGTCACAGTTCAGCGACCTTTCTTTCGGATCTGTGTCAAATCCGATCTGACCCTCTAGAAATGTTTGGACTTGAATTCGGATCGGAGCAAAAGGTTGTGGGTTCGGATTCAGATCTTTAAAATCCGATCTGAACCCGACCCATTTACACCCCTGTTAATATAGAAAGGGAATATACATGTATAAGGAATGAAGCTCACAAAAAAAAAAAAAAAAAAAAACTGAACGAAATACACCGAGAGGGTGTAGCCGTCACTACCCACCCAAAGAGGACAAGAAAGGGGACTGGGAAGGATTAACCTTGCACATAACCTTTCCCCACACATGACTCTATCCAAAATGAAGGACACTACAGAATCAGGGGTCATGGACTCTCTCCTGAAGATCCTAGCATCAATTAGCACACCATCAATTGTTATACAAACCTCTTTTTTTAATATGACCAATAGCAACCTTATACTGCTAAAAGGTAACTCTGTATGTTCACTTCAAAGGAGATAAATTCTCATTGTTGATATCCAGTTTAAAGATTTACTAAAATAAAAAAAAAGTGCAACTGCATTGTCATGGAAGAGAATTTGCCATTGTTTATGCCATTAGTTTTATTAAAATTGAATTGAGAAATATCATTGCCATTTTTCAGTCTTAATGATCTATTTCTTCATTTGCTAATTAAAAGCATAACCATGACATGTTCTCTGACTTTTGATGACAAATTGGTTTTGCCAAAATATATCGGTATCTTATTTTTATGAGACAATAAATGTGAAGCCTATCTTAGTTCAGTAGCATCCTAGAGGCAATTAATCTACATGCAAGGATGATATAATCAGAGAAGAAAATAAGAAAGGTAGAAGCAGTGACCTGAATCTGCAGGCCAATAAGGCATTCTAACCAATTACTTCACTTGCTTTCCATGAAACCAGCCTATTAAAAACGGAAACATTTTAACAAAGTGCTGTTCATGAAGAACATTTTACCAACATGGAGAAAAAGAGCAAGCATGTGTGATATCTTATCCCCAGTGTGCCTCAGAAAAATGTGATTTTTTATCCCTGATGACCCAGAAAAAAGTGACACAAAAGAGGAAATATTTGTGAAATCCCACTATCATGTGCAAATTTTCATTGACAATATGCAGTGCCAAATAAACACTTCATGATAACAGTTGAGAGTATTTTAATTGAATCAAGTGACTTTGATGGCCTATTCTTCTTCTTTTAACTAATTGAGAGATAGTTTCCTAAAGGCAAATGGATGAAAGACATCATTGAAAGTCACCAAGAAATTGAAGCCACCAAGTAAGCACATTCTTCTTCTTCTGCTCACCACCACCCCAAAATAAAAATAAAAAAATAAAAAAAAGGGATGGCAGACCATGGAAGCCACTCAGATCTTGCAAGAAAGGTAAGTATACAACCAAGGTTCGCCGTATCGCTGATCCATATCGGATCGTATCTTCCAACATACGGTACGATACCGATCCAACTCGGGGCAACTCAGTCCAACTCGCACGAGTCGCACAAATCCAGCCAATGAGTTTGTTAAAATCCATGAGTTGCTTGTTAAAATTAATGAGTTTAAGTCATATTTTAAATAAATGTATCCTATTAATTGATATAAAAAAATAATAATTTTACTTATCAAATAGGAAAAACTCAATTTAAAACATTCCATTAAGCATGTATGAGTCGGCACAATCTGGTCCAACTCGGTGCGTATCAGTAGATCGGATCGGCCCAAATACAAGTCAACTCGTACGAGTCGTCCCGATCCAGTATGATACGGCAAACCATGTATACAACTGATACTGCTACCATCAATATCATCTCCTTGGCTTTCCCTAGAGGACCAAAAATAAAGCTCCCCAATTCTGTATCGTTAATTCTAGTAAAATACGGAAAAGGATGCATGGAGGGACCTTTGCCTCTAATCAATGTAAATGTACTCAAGTCCACCTTTTCGGGATACTTGGGTAGATAGTAGGGAAGCAAACGAGTCCAGCCAAGCCGAGTTTTACCTTGCTCAGACTCGGCTCGACTATCCCACCTTGAGCTCGAACTCGATCAAGCATGTTGACTCGCCGTTCAAACTAGGCTTGATCAAAAATTCAACGAGTTCGAGTCAAACTCACGAGCTCAAACCCCACCAAGAAGAGTGAACTCGGCGCAAATATCTAACATTTAAATTATAAACTAATAACTTTACCAGCTGGCAAGCAGCGACCAGTAGTTACTTGGGCGCCTGGATGAGCCTGCACTCATGCCCAGCACCAAAGGCCTTTGTTGCCCAGGCCTTTAAAGAAGTTCTATCTATTACATCTCATAAACTTTAAATTACTTGATAAAAAGTTTCACAAAAATATTAAATACATTAGCAAGTAAGCTTACTAGTAATTAAATGAGTACTTAAATAAAACATTTCATAAAATAGAAAATACATTAGCAACTAAGCTTACTTATGAATAGAGTAATTAAATAAGTACTTAAATGAGTTTATAACAAGTAGTAATGAATTTAATAATTAAAGGAATATTTAAACAAGTCTTAATGAGCCTTATACATAGGGTTGTGCATAATTCAGTTCAAACTGAAAAATCGAGTGATTCGGTTCAGTTCGGTTTGGGGTTATGTTTAGTTTAGTTTCACAAAGTTGTGAAATTGAACCAAACCGGAAAACCAAATAAATTGATTTATTAAATAAATATATATTTTATATTAACACGCTATATAAATGTCCTAATATTTTAGTGTCATATACATAGTTATGTATAAAGATATATTTTTAAATTTTAATTTTAATGTTAAATATATATATATATATGTATATTTAATATGAAAATAAAATACTAAGTTTCGGTTTGAACCAAACTAAACCAAAATTTTTCCGGTTTGGTTCGGTTCACATTGGAGAAATTTCCTCCAAAATCAAATCGTGCACAGCCCTACTTAAACGAGCTTGTTCATGAACATAATTGAGCCGAGCTCACCTTTGTTCAAACTCGAGCTCATTTATGAATTGAGCCTATTTTTTTTTCAAACTCTTTGTTTAATTTAATGAACGAGCCGAGTAGAGCCGTTATCGAGTAGTCTTACGAGTTGTTCATCAAGCATACTGGTTCGTTTGCAGCCCTAGTAGATAGAGGCTAGGTGTGTTGTTTTGTACCGGGGATCTTTGAGAGGTTACTTTTTGTACACTTGTAAAGTCTCTATTATGTTTCGTAAACCTGTGGAACTACCCACTCCCCCTCCCACCCCCCCACCCCCAAAAAAAAAAAACAGTAAAACACAGACAGCACAAAATGGAACCTAGATTCCACCAAAGAGTATTAATAATAACATAGGCGAAGAACAGAGCAACAAGGTATAAAAAAATAAAACCAAGTTTATGTCGTTATCAAAGGAAATTAAGAACACACCACAATTAGTAACCTTCATCCTCGTAGAACGGTAGGAAGGAGATTTGGAAAGTAAATAGTAGAACTCAAACTTGGATTCTGCACACCTCACTGTTCTGACTTAATAATACAGAAAGCACGGCAAGGGATACTAAAACGGAGAGAAATTATCATTTTGGAACACCTAAACACATCTTTAGAAAAAAAAAGACGTTCTAACTTTTCCCCTTCCGTTCCCAGCTCAGGTTAATTTAAAAAAAAAAAAAAAATGGAACGAACGCCGCAGGAAACACTAGTCTCATGCACAGAATCCCCTTCCATCTCCAGCATTTATCCCCCAAAATTCGTATCCACAAAAATTACATGCAGAAACAAATCTCCAAGTAAGCATACACAGGCCAATCATGCAAAAAAAAAAAAAGGAAACGAAAACCCATAAATCGGTACTTCCCGTCCTTCCTTGCAAACAAAAAGATGACAAAATCCCAGAAAACTCTAATTCGCGTCCACCTCCATCCGAACAAACGGGAAGATAAATCCAAAAGCTACACTTCACTTCGCAAAATTTATTCGAGAAAAGAAAAGAACAAATCGCACCTCGACTCCCCAGATTCCGTGCCACGGATAACCAAAACGAAATGGAAATTGACAACAACAACAACTAGCTCCCTTCTCCTGCTACTGCAGCTGTGGCGGCGGCTGCCGCGGCGGCGACCGGGGCGGGGAGGGTGACGACGACGGCGCCGGCGACGAGGGCGATGGAGGAGAGAGGAGGCGCAGCGAGCCGCACGAGATTCGCGAAATCCATCCCATCTGGGCCTGCAAAGCGAAGTTTTTAACCGGGGAAGCCACCACCTGTAGAGAGAGAGAAAGAAAGGTGGAACAAGTTATTAAAAAAAAAAGAAAAAAAAAACTGAGAGAGAGAAAGAGTTAAATATTGTTTTGCGTACACACTATTCCGACGCACGAACCGTACCTGGGGGGGTAGAGGGTTACGTGGAGGGGCGATGCCCGTTAAAAAGGGCCAGCGGAATTACTAAAACACCCACCATACGGAGATCCACGTCACCACAGTGGAACCTCCGAGGGTCGCAACCGTACCCGACGAGTACTCCGCTCGCTCCGGTGTTGTTCGGAGCGCCGCGGGGAACGTGGCATGGCCACATGCGTTGGCTCTTGCGCCTGGGAAGAGCTGTGGACCCCGCTTGACTTATCTCATTTCTCGCGATATGGCGTGCTTCTCGCGGTTTTATTTGTTTTTTAAGCTTGTGCTTTTGGCCGGGAACGGTCCACTCGGGATTCCCGTCGTTGCCAATTGGGGGATTGGGTGGTTCGCGTACGTGAGGTCTGCTCTATACGACTCCCACGCGTGCTTGGGACCGGGAGAAGCTATGGAGAAAGGTTGTCCTATTCCTGTCCAAAAAAAAAAAAAAAAAGTGTGCTCTCCTTCTTCTTCACATCTAAAATAAAATGTAGGCGATCAGATTAACATTGCAAGTGTATTGGATCCAATATGCTACTCCAAATTTCCAACCTTGCAACACCCTTCAAATCAAGGTCATGAAAATTATCCACAAAGGTACGTTAATAAGTTTTTAGATCTTTAGTAAATGATAGCATAACGAATTCTGTATGTATAGAAAAAAAAATTATAATTGCATACATAATTTTATTAAGAATAAAATTATCCTTTTGTCTATCTTATTTTTACATTATTTTTAATAACGTTGTTGCATGTCAATCGTTGTAACTTGCCATCTCATTCGTTGGCATTCTATTAAATATTTCTTATATGATCTCGGTTAATCTTTAATTAGACCACTACAGACCTTGCAATGGTACCATTGATCTCACAAAGTTGGAGGAATCATGGTAAATTTAAGTCTGGAAAGAATAGGAAGGTAAAGGAAAGAGGCAATGTTGTTTAGAATAGGTTATGTTACTTAGAAACAGTCGTAAATTTATTTGCAGAGTAAGTTATTCAGAATTATTTATTCAGAATAATGTATATTAGAATAAGGAATGTTTAACTTTGATAGTTTTGTGAGACCTACTTGCGGAATAGAAAGAATAAGTAATTCTTAGATCTAAGGTCGAATTGTTTATTGGTCTTATTCTAGTATAAACAATTCTAACGCGGTATAATCTATTCTGCTCATCAAATTAGAACTAGTATTATTCTAAAAATAAGACTCCTTATTCTGCTCTTATTATCCTATCAAATTGGCACACATTGCACGGAGGCATTTTCTCTAAGAAAGCTAAGATTAAGAACACATTGGTCTCATGTTTTTCTCATCCATTAATTACTAAAAAGGTGAGATGACTATTGTTTTTTCTTAGCTCCAATGGTATTGGTCTAGCCTCTACCTTCCCCCTTCGCCTAATTACCGATGAGCTCATGTGTATCCCTCTGTATCCTGCATTGTGGTCGAGCCATTTGCACTTGCTTCTCCAAACTTTAATTGGTCTACCTAGAGAATTCCTAATAAAAGGCCATTAACACTTAAACATTTACATAAATATCAAAATTGACACAAGGGATGAAAATTGCATGCATAGATTATCTGATATTTGCAATAAGGTAATATTTGTATCTTTTCAACCCATTTATTTTGGTATTCGTTAACATGTCCATAAAATGAATTCATTAACCAAAAAATCTAAAAGTGCAACACAAGGGGACACGGGACTAGACAAAAGTGCGCTTTGTTTAGGACTTTTGTACATGTGAAAATAGCATGTAAAAATTTTATATGCAGAACATGAGTTGTCTATCATCTCTTCTTCTTCTTCTTCTTTTTGAACAGAGTAGTCCAGTGGGAGAGGTCCGATCTCACATAACCCTAGGGGCGGACACACATATTGGATGGGGGGAGCGCCCCCCCCCCCCCCCCCCCCCAAACAAAAAAAAAAATGTTCCCTATAACATTGAGGGTATTGAAGCGAATATAAAACTCTAAAAATTATATTTTGGCCCCTCGTTTTTGGTCACTTGTTTAGGGGTTTTTTAAAAATTTCTAATCTAAAATTTCTTCCATTTCGATTTTGCAGGAGGCTCCAGCCGCTCCATCGTTCTCCTGTCCGGCTCTCCCTCCTCAGATCCTCCCCACCACGCCTTCCCCCGCCGCCACAAGGGGCCCCCTCACTGGCTCACTCCTGAGAAGTCCTCCTCCGGCTCTGCCACTCAAGCTTCCTCTACTAACTCACCTCGGCCAGGTTGGCCGTCACTCGTCGGGTTCGCCAGCTTGATGGCGCTTCATGCAAGCGTCATGATCAGCTAAAAGTTGCTCAAGCTGCATATATTGCTCATTTAATTGCCATTGATAAGCTTGAGACTGGAAAAGGACTTAATCAAATCGATATTTTACAAAGGGCGAGTGATGCTCGTTAGAGTTTTCACTTGAATTTTGTTTCTAACTTGATCAAGATACTTAGTGCCACATGGACAGTTTTACTCAATATCATTGATGATAGAGCCACACCCGCCCAACGTGGAGATGTTGATACAACTTATGAGGCATTAACCTCTTATGAATTTATCTTCATTTTACATCTTATGAGATAAATTTTGAATATTTTTGGTCAACTTTGTCAAACTTTACAGAGTCGGTCTCAAGATATTTTGAATATTATGCATTTTGCTTCATCTACTAAATCACTCATTTAAACTAAGAGATGATAGATGGGATGAATTGCTTTATACTGTGAATTCTTTTTATGAAATACATAATATTGATGTATCAGATTTCAGTGCTTGCTATGTTGGAAGAAGAGGACAAGCTCGTCATCAACAAGATGAAATAACACTTGGGCATCATTATAAAGTAGACATCTTTAATGCTGTGAAGATACTCAAATGCAAGAATTGAATAACAAATTTAATGATCACACTGGAGTTACTCATTCTTAGCTCGGCTTTAGATCCATGAGATATACATGTATCATTCAGAGTGAATGACATTTGCAAGTTCGTGGAAAAGTTTTACCCACAAGACTTCACAGAACATAAGATGATGCAATTGAGGGTATAATTACAACATTTTGAGTATGCCATACAGCATTCAGAGTTTAAAAACTTGTCTACTATTTTTTATTTATGTCAGTGGTTGGTGAAAATAAAAAAATATGATGTTTATCCACTGGTGTACAGAGTGTTGACCCTCATTCTTACTATTCTAATTTTTAAAACTACAACAGAATGATCATTTGCAGCTATGAAGATTATCAAGAATAAGCTTTTATCTGACAGTTTAGTCATCTACATTAAAAAAAAAATTGTTGGAAAGTTTGACATAGATTCAATTATAGATGCATTTCGTGACTTGAAAGAGCTGGGAGTTTTATTTTGATATATCACAAATGACAAAGCTTCGGGTGTTTAAAAGTTAGTGTACATCTTTTTAATATTTTATTAATAATTCTATTTTTTTTATATCTCTTATATTTTGTTAACAATGAATACTAGTTTTTAACATATTTTGTATTATATATGTGATATATTGAGTGTTTCATAAGTCGAAATTGCTTCTAAATGACATGATTAGGGTACACAAAGTTACTAAGGGTTTAAGTGATTACCATAAAACACCATCCTGGTCACATCTCACCCAATTATTTCCCAGACATTAGTAACATCAACTTGACACGAGACTCATCAAGACGAAGTTAATGAAGTCGTGATGAGATCATGACATGTCCGATCCGTAGTCATTAATCACATAGTCTAACCTTAATATGAGAGAGCCTATATTTGGTCAAAGTGATATAACATTGTATCTATTTTTTTTTTTAAGGAGTTATAGATCCCCAAGGACAAATGATTGATTTACCCATTCAAAGTAATTTAAGTGAAGGACTTTCTTTGACGGAATATATAATTTCTTGCTATGGAGCCCGTAAAGGAGTTATAGATACTGTTGTACGAACATTAGATGTTGGATACCTCACACATAGCCTTGTTGAAGTAGTTCAACACATTATTGTACGTAGAATAGATTGTGGTAGTATTCAAAGTATTTTCGTAAGTCCTTGAAACGGGACGACATAACGAATTTTTATCCAAACACTAATTGGTCGTATATTAGCAGACGGTATACATATAGGTCCACGATGCATTGCCGTCCGAAATCAAGATATTGGGATTGGGCTTGTAACAACCCGTCACCCTATAATCGGGGATCCGATTACTAAATGGATACTCAATCATTAAATTTGGAGCCAAACCAGGATCTCGATAAGTTTAAAAAATAAATGATAAACTAAACTAAACATCTACATCACATCGAATTGTAAAGAAAGTGCAGAAATTAAAAATTATTACAATTCGACTTGACTCAGTAATTAATTACATACTCTAACAAAAAAGAAATAATCAAGCGTACAGGCAAGAAAAGGAAATAACAACTACATCGGGACATATTCCGGAACAGCGACTGCGGGCGTGCAACCCAAGGCAACACTCTCCTCGCTGCGCCTGCCTGGAACCCTCACCTGAAAACCGCAGGGGGGTGAGTTCAGTAGGAATCCTTCGATCCCCACCATCCACAAGTGCAATAAACAAATATAGACAATTTAACTAAATAAACCAGTAACACAATTTCGATATAAAACACACGCATTTATAACAGTAACATGTACGATTCTGAAACTACCACGGAGTCCATAACTAGCGTCTCGGATAAACACATAAGTCACACGGCCGAACGCGGAAAACACTGACCCGCTGAGACCAAACAGCAACCCCTCGGATAGCACACTGGCTACTCCGGCCTGACACGGCTCAAGGTAGTCCTGCTTCCCCCAGCACGAGTGACACTCCGAATGTACCACTCCCACACCAATACTAGCTATACCCCGAGGTACACCAGGTGACCATCTCACTAGGCGTCACTTCACCACTCCCACACCGGCGTCGTGTCACTCTCACACCGACATGGAGTGCCTAAGCGCTAATAACTGTCACTCTAGGTCCACGATCGCACAAAACGCAACACAGTGCGATCCGATCACGTAGAAATCATCGTTCTCAAGTATGTTCTCAAATGTGCAATTAACCAAACTATCTATCAACGTAAACATATGTTAATTGCATGAATTAATGAGATTCTGTCTTGAATCACGTCGCTCAAGGCCGATGCCATTCAAGACTCCTAAACTGGTTCATGTGAAAATGAGCCTCAGAATATGGCCTAAATAGCATCATTCAAACGGGTCGCCGTTTAAAAGGTGTCGTTGTCCCTAGTCGCCTAATAACGACATAAACAGATATAGGCCTAGGGGTGATCTGAACTTAAAACGCGTCGTGCACGAAAGTCGCCGTTTAAAAGGCGTCGCTGTCTCTGGACGCTACTCAATCCAGAGACAGAGTCTGTTATTTGGGCTAAATCGCGTCGCGGGTGGAAGCCGCCTTTTTAAAAGGCGTCGTTGTCCCCCGACGCCATTTAACCCTCACAGACAGGTTCTCCCTCCGCCATCTTCCAATCCATGAGGTGGGATTTCCTCCCCCAAATCGCACAAAAGATCACAAGGTAGAGGAGGAGGAGAAGAACCTAAATACCCATTAAAAACTCCAAATTTCTCATTTCATGCCATTAGTGTTTTCACCTCAAAAACCCCCTAAACATGCTCCAAAACGGAAAAAACATGGTTTTAAACAAAATACAACGGGATCGTCACCCTATCGGTTACTCAAACTCCTCCTAACTCTAAGTCGCCAACCCGCCTCGCCACACGTCGCCGCCGGTACCATCGTGGATGTCGTTACTCCACCGAGACGTCGGCCGCCGTCCGGAGAGAAATGTGCCGCGGAGGAAATGATGGTGATAGTGAAGGAAGTTGGGAGGTTAATAGAGTAGAAGGAGAGGAAGAATGAGGAGAGGAAAGGAAGGAGAGGGGGAAAGGAGCGCTGGAGAGTCGGAGGGAAGAGAGGAGAGAGAAGAGAAATGAGAGAATGAGGGAAAGGAGGGAGGGTTCGCGGGGTCAGACAAAAACTGAGAAAAACGCGTCGTTCAAGTCCGACGTCATTCAGACGATAAGTCGGGACCGTACACTGACAAATCTGGGTTGTACTCTAAATGGCGTCGTCCATACAAGACGTCATTCAGACGATAAGATCGGGGCCGTACTCTCGCGCCCCAAAGTCAACCCACGTGGCATAGCCTAAAACACGTCCACATTGCTGGACGCCGTTTGAAACGCGTCAAACAGGCTCGACGCGAAAGGGAAACTAATCCTCAGTCCCACCAGGGTCCAAACTAAGGGATCCGACCCCGAAACTGACCCGATAACCGGATCCGAAACCTCATTCTTTTTTAGGCTTGTCAATTGATTCATAACCTTTCGAGCACAACCACCAATATAAATTCGAACTCTATTTACTTACAGGAGTACATCTTAGATTTGTCAATTATGTTATGGTCGGAGTCCCACTCACGGTGACCTAGTCGAATTGGGAGAAACTGTAGGTATTATTGCAGGTCAGTCAATTAGGAAACCAGGGACTCAACTAACATTAAGAACTTTTCATACCGGAGTATCTACAGGTATATACAAACGACTGTGGTTCAAATTTGAGATATCTTCTAAAGTTGGAAATAATTTCGAGGTAATTGATATGTTTGTCTAATTAGGCGAGAATTTTTAGGTCCGCCTAATTATCCGGATAAGTAATCCTACGGACTGGGGGATAAATGTCTCAACAACACTATATGATTGTATGACTGGATAGTTTTTAGGCTCCAACCAAAATGAAACTTAAGACCTCCCAAATGTGAGGCAAGTGGTAAAGTCAACTGTGTTAGGCAGTTGGTTCCATATAACATTGTATCATATTGTCTCTAGATTACTACAATGATGCCCAACTCAAATGTTTCCTCCTCTAAGTTATATATTTGTCCAAGAAGAGTACACATCTTTGTATTTTTTTTTCTTTTTTTTCATATAGGTCTTGTTAAAGTTTGGAAATTAAATTTTTAAGGGTCATTTTCTGTTTACACAGACATAATTGAAAAGAGTACCACTTACCACAATATCCGGGGTATTGTAATCCGATGTGAATTGCGATGTTTCTAGCACTGTTATCTGATAATTTTAATCGGACAGCAATACCTCAAATATATATAGTTATTTGTTTTTAAATGTCAAACTGAAACACATCTCAGTTCAATGTATGTACCATCCAATCAAATCAAAAAAAAAAAAGATCGCCCCTCCTTACAATCTGATAACTGGGCAAAAAGAAACGTAGATTGCAATGCCATGCACAGCAGTCGTCCGATCGGATCCGATCGGACGGCTGCTGTGCAGCCCGTCCATTTTAAGGGGCGACCAGTTGGGGGCGTTTTTTTTTTTTCTTGTCGGATTTTTTAAATTTTTTTTTTGGATGTCCGATCAAAAATCCGAGGATACATCCGAGTTGTTCGGATCGGCTCCGATCCAAATCTATATTTTTTTCAAAAAAAAAAACACTTTGCACGTAAATCGAGGTTTGTGTCCTTTTTTTAAAAAATATATATATATATACATTCGGGTCGAGGCTGACCAGAACAATTTGAATGTACCTTTGGATTTTTGATCGGAGGCCCCAAAAAAATTTAAAAAACTCAACAAGAAAACAAAAAATAATAAAAAACGCCCCAACCGGCTTCCCCTTAAAATGGACGGGCTGCACAACAACCGTCCGATCGGACGACTGTCGTGTATGACATTTCAATCTACGTTGAATTGTAATACCATACATTACAGCAAGTATTACTCTTGGGCAAATGCTGCAATGTGATTGCAATGAGCAAGTATTACTCAATTGAAAAAGTTACTTGCCATTTGACTCCATAAAAGATCATACTTTTACCTTAGACTTCTGTGTGATCTCGGCACAGAACGTGGGAAAGTACTATCCAACAAGTAGCAACGTGACTATGAGCAGCAAGTAGTACTTGATGTAGACCGGAGTCTATCACGACCGGATCCCGCAAACGGGGACCCGGAGAAAAGAGAAAGAGAGGGTCCGGAGCTGGTCCGGGTTGAACGGTGATAAGATGACCGGAGGCAGGTCCGCGACGGGGCGAAGCCGAGGCTATTGCAGCATGAAGAGGATCCGCCCGCGGGGGGCGCGATCTGCCGCCGGAGCTGCTCTTGTATAGTGAGCCGCTGCTCCTTCGGCGGACGAAGGCGGCGGCGCGAGCAGGAGCTTCTGTCGGCGGAGTGGTCGACGAGCGTCGGAGCAGAGGCTGGAAAGTCCGAGACCGGACGGGGGGACGGCTCGCTCCCCTGCAGTGAGACCGAAGGGGTGGCTCAGGGCGAGGCCGAGTCTCCTGCTCCGGCGCGGTCGGACGGGGGGACGGACCGCTCTCCGACCAGGGGGTCCGGAGCCACCTTCAGCGCGAGGCCGAGGCTCCTGGCGCGGGGCAACCGACGGGACTGCCCTCGGACGGCGAGTCCGAAGGCTACTTCAGCGCGAGACCGAGTCTCCTGGCTTGGGGCAGCCGGCGTTCGGCGTCGAGACCGGGGAGAGGAGTCCGAGGTCGGCGGCCGAGACCGACTCGGGGAGGTCAGCGATGATTCGAACCGAGCCCCTGCAGGAGGGAAAGAAGAAGAAGAACCGGTCAGCAGGAGTCCCGGGCGGCAGCCCTGGGGAACCCCCTCCGACGGTCAAGTTAGCTTCTGAAGAAGATTCGATTCAGGAAGCAAGAGGAAATAGCTATAACACTATTCGGACAGTAGTCCTTTAAGGGGTTTCGGAAGCTTAGGAAGGCATCCGTTTTTCCCACACACCTCCTTGGCTACAAATAGCATGATACTTATAGCGGAGGGTAGCGGATGGTTAACGGTGGCAGCCGATATAGGACTAAAGGAGGCTTACTGACAAACCGCCATAGCGTCTGATCCGCCACCGGAGTGGGCCGGATTCGGCTACCGGGCCGAAGGGGGCTGGGCCGCTGACGGGCCGAAGCCTGCTGGGCCCTGGGCTGCCGTGCTGTCCCCGGGCCGTAGGCTGGTGGGCCGCTGACGGGCTGAAGCCTGTTGGGCCGGGGGCGACGGGGCCGTTTACGGGCCGAAGGCTGCTGGGCCGCTCACGGGCCGAAGGCCGCCGGAGGGCCTAATACTGCTACTGTTGGGCTCAGTGGGGTTTGGGCCTGCTTCTATGGGCCGAATCAGATTCTGCCTCATCACATAGCCCCCCACTCTTGTCTTCCTCAGTTCTGAGATGGCGAGAGTATAGCCCGAAGCCTCCTCGGAGGAGTAATACGGTATATGCTTCGTTTGAAAACCTTTGCTTTGTAGAAAAAGCTGCTTTAGGTCGGCCGAGGCCTGTTGGCAAACAGCTTCGTCTGAGGCCGGGACCCTGTCGGAGATACCTTCGTCTCAGGCCGAGACTTGATGTACATATAGAAATGATCTCCGTTTGCTTGCTTCATGACATGTCTTTTGAGTAGATAGCCGAATGCCGATTATGTATGTGGCCGAAGCCATGCCGCTTCCCGATCGGTACGGGTTTTTTGCGGACGTAAATATACTCGGCCGCTCCCCGATCCAGTATACGTGGCCGAAGTCATCCTCGGATCAGGTTACCCGCGGACTTTAGAGAAAATACCATGCCGCTCCCGATACGGTTTGCATGGCCGAAGCCACTCCCGGTACGGTTTACACGGACTTAGAGAGAATACCTTGCCGCTCCCGATACGGTTTGCATGGCCGAAGCCACTCCCGGTACGGTTTACACGGACTTAGAGAGAATACCTTGCCGCTCCCGATACGGTTTGCATGGCCGAAGCCACTCCCGGTACGGTTTACACGGACTTAGAGAAAATACCATGCCGCTCCCGATACGGTTTGCATGGCCGAAGCCACTCCCGGTACGGTTTACACGGACTTAGAGAAAATACCATGCCGCTCCCGATACGGTTTGCATGGCCGAAGCCACTCCCGGTACGGTTTACACGGACTTAGAGAGAATACCTTGCCGCTCCCGATACGGTTTGCATGGCCGAAGCCACTCCCGGTACGGTTTACACGGACTTAGAGAGAATACCTTGCCGCTCCCGATACGGTTTGCATGGCCGAAGCCACTCCCGGTACGGTTTACACGGACTTAGAGAAAATATCATGCCGCTCCCGATACGGTTTGCATGGCCGAAGCCACTCCCGGTACGGTTTACACTGACTTAGAGAGAATACCTTGCCGCGTCCTGATCCGGATTACATGGCCGAGGGCCATTCGTCGGATCGAAGGACCCGCAGACTTTTGAGAGAACCATGCCGTGTCCTGATCCGGATTACATGGCCGAGGGCCATTCGTCGGATCAAAGGACCGGGTTTCAGAAGAGCCGTACCGCGCCCTGATCCGGAAATACATGGCCGAGGGCCATTCGTCGGATCAAAGGACCGGGTTTCAGAAGAGCCGCACCGCACCGGGCTTCAGAAGAGCCGCACCGCGTCCTGATCCGGAAATACATGGCCGAGGGCCATTCGTCGGATCAAAGGACCGGGCTTCAGAAGAGCCGCACCGCGCCGGGCTTCAGAAGAGCCGCACCGCGCCCTGATCCGGAAATACATGGCCGAGGGCCATTCGTCGGATCAAAGGACCGGGTTTCAAAAGAGCCGCACCGCGCCCTGATCCGGAAATACATGGTCGAGGGCCATTTGTCGGATCAAAGGACCGGGTTTCAGAAGAGCCGCACCGCGCCCTGATCCGGAAATACATGGCCGAGGGCCATTCGTCGGATCAAAGGACCGGGCTTCAGAAGAGCCGCACCGCGTCCTGATCCGGAAATACATGGCCGAGGGCCATTCGTCGGATCAAAGGACCGGGCTTCAGAAGAGCCGCACCGCGCCGGGCTTCAGAAGAGCCGCACCGCGTCCTGATCCGGAAATACATGGCCGAGGGCCATTCGTCGGATCAAAGGACCGGGTTTCAGAAGAGCCGCACCGCGCCCTGATCCGGAAATAGATGGTCGAGGGCCATTTGTCGGATCAAAGGACCGGGTTTCAGAAGAGCCGCACCGCGCCCTGATCCGGAAATACATGGCCGAGGGCCATTCGTCGGATCAAAGGACCGGGCTTCAGAAGAGCCGCACCACGTCCTGATCCGGAAATACATGGCCGAGGGCCATTCGTCGGATCAAAGGACCGGGCTTCAGAAGAGCCGCACCGCGTCCTGATCCGGAAATACATGGCCGAGGGCCATTCGTCGGATCAAAGGACCGGGCTTCAGAAGAGCCGCACCGCGCCGGGCTTCAGAAGAGCCGCACCGCGTCCTGATCCGGAAATACATGGCCGAGGGCCATTCGTCGGATCAAAGGACCGGGTTTCAGAAGAGCCGCACCGCGCCCTGATCCGGAAATACATGGCCGAGGGCCATTCGTCGGATCAAAGGACCGGGTTTCAGAAGAGCCGCACCGCGCCCTGATCCGGAAATACATGGCCGAGGGCCATTCGTCGGATCAAAGGACCGGGCTTCAGAAGAGCCGCACCGCGCCGGGCTTCAGAAGAGCCGCACCGCGTCCTGATCCGGAAATACATGGCCGAGGGCCATTCGTCGGATCAAAGGACCGGGCTTCAGAAGAGCCGCACCGCGTCCTGATCCGGAAATACATGGCCGAGGGCCATTCGTCGGATCAAAGGACCGGGTTTCAGAAGAGCCGCACCGCGTCCTGATCCGGAAATACATGGCCGAGGGCCATTCGTCGGATCAAAGGACCGGGTTTCAGAATAGTGCCGCTCCGATCCGATACTCATGGCTGGAGCCGCACTTGGTTTCATTCCTCCCTGCGATATCGCTTTCGCGAGGACTCCTGGTCCTCCGGCCGAGGTCTGACCACCTGGGGAGCAGGTGCCGAGATGGCTTCGGTGGCGCCTCTCTCTCTGGACAGCATCAGGGCCTCCCGGTTGATGTACTTGTGGGCCCGGGCCACGAGGTCCTGGAAAGTCGGAGGATGGCGCTTCCCGATGGAACCGAGGAGCCCCTCGTCCCGGCACCCGCTGATCACGGCCGAAACCGGGATTGAGCTGTCGAGGTTCAGGATCTGGGCGGCCTCGGTCCGGAACCTGGTGAAGTAATCCTGGAGAGTCTCGGCAGTGCCTTGCCGAATAGCCAGCAGACTGGCGGAGTTCTTGCTCTGCCGGGTGGCATCGTAGAACTGGTCGATGAACAACTGGCCCAACTGTACTAGGGAGTGGATGGAGTTGGGGGCCAGCGTCTCGAACCAGGTGAGGGCGATTTTTTCGAGGGTGAGGGGGAAGAGACGGCAGCGGACTGCCTCGGAGATCCCCCGGACCCGGAGGTAGGAGTTGAACTTCCGGAAATGACAGACCGGATCTGTCATCCCATCATAGGGAGGGCCCTTCGGCAGCTTGAAGTCGGGGGGCACCTCAGTGGCCAGGAGCTCCGCCGTGAACGGGGTCTGCTCCAGGATGCTGCTGGCAAGGGGCGCCCCGTGAGGCCGGGACACCATCTGCTGCATCTCCTTGCGCATCGCCGTCAGCCGCTGGTCCAGGTCCGGGGCGGCCGAGGTGGCGACGGATGGCCCTCCGGTGCGGGCCGGTTGGTACTCCGACGAAGCGTAATCCTGCTCCGTCGGGCGATCGGCGCGGGGAGCTCGGGCTGGCAATGCCGAGGGCTCGCTGCGCGCCGCCGCTGCCTCGTAGAGGGAGGCTGGCGCAGGCACCGGTCGGAACCGGGCGTCTTGTACTGAGTGGAGTGGGGGGAGCGGTGCCTGCTGGGGAGGCTACCCCGTCAGTCCCATGCGCTGGGCGATGGCGGACACCATCTCCTGAAGAGGCGCTAGGGACGTGACGGCAGCGGCCAGCGTGGCCACCTGCTGCTGGAGTACCCCCACTCGGTCTTCCGAGCCGAAGGACTCCGGGATGGTCGGCAGAGGCGGGTTCGGCGGGGCAGACAGCGCGCCCTCGGAAGGCGGCATCTGTGCCGAGACCTCCCGCGCTTCTGCTTCGCTCTGCCCGGATCGTCGGGTCACAGGTCGCTGAGACATGACTTGTTTGTTGGTTTCCCACAGACGGCGCCACGTGATGTAGACCGGAGTCTATCACGACCGGATCCCGCAAACGGGGACCCGGAGAAAAGAGAAAGAGAGGGTCCGGAGCTGGTCCGGGTTGAACGGTGACAAGATGACCGGAGGCAGGTCCGCGACGGGGCGAAGCCGAGGCTATTGCAGCATGAAGAGGATCCGCCCACGGGGGGCGCGATCTGCCGCCGGAGCTGCTCTTGTATAGTGAGCCGCTGCTCCTTCGGCGGACGAAGGCGGCGGCGCGAGCAGGAGCTTCTGTCGGCGGAGTGGTCGACGAGCGTCGGAGCAGAGGCTGGAAAGTCCGAGACCGGACGGGGGGACGGCTCGCTCCCCTGCAGTGAGACCGAAGGGGTGGCTCAGGGCGAGGCCGAGTCTCCTGCTCCGGCGCGGTCGGACGGGGGGACGGACCGCTCTCCGACCAGGGGGTCCGGAGCCACCTTCAGCGCGAGGCCGAGGCTCCTGGCGCGGGGCAACCGACGGGACTGCCCTCGGACGGCGAGTCCGAAGGCTACTTCAGCGCGAGACCGAGTCTCCTGGCTTGGGGCAGCCGGCGTTCGGCGTCGAGACCGGGGAGAGGAGTCCGAGGTCGGCGGCCGAGACCGACTCGGGGAGGTCGGCGATGATTCGAACCGAGCCCCTGCAGGAGGGAAAGAAGAAGAAGAACCGGTCAGCAAGAGTCCCGGGCGGCAGCCCTGGGGAACCCCCTCCGACGGTCAAGTTAGCTTCTGAAGAAGATTCGATTCAGGAAGCAAGAGGAAATAGCTATAACACTATTCGGACAGTAGTCCTTTAAGGGGTTTCGGAAGCTTAGGAAGGCATCCGTTTTTCCCACACACCTCCTTGGCTACAAATAGCATGATACTTATAGCGGAGGGTAGCGGATGGTTAACGGTGGCAGCCGATATAGGACTAAAGGAGGCTTACTGACAAACCGCCATAGCGTCTGATCCGCCACCGGAGTGGGCCGGATTCGGCTACCGGGCCGAAGGGGGCTGGGCCGCTGACGGGCCGAAGCCTGCTGGGCCCTGGGCCGCCGTGCTGTCCCCGGGCCGTAGGCTGGTGGGCCGCTGACGGGCTGAAGCCTGTTGGGCCGGGGGCGACGGGGCCGTTTACGGGCCGAAGGCTGCTGGGCTGCTCACGGGCCGAAGGCCGCCGGAGGGCCTAATACTGCTACTGTTGGGCTCAGTGGGGTTTGGGCCTGCTTCTATGGGCCGAATCAGATTCTGCCTCATCAGTACTTAATTAAAAAAGGTAGTGTTTTACTTGTCAACTGACTTCATAAGAGATGGACCTTTGCCATTAGATTGATAATCTCGTCAATTTGATGATATAAGATTTTGTTTTATGATGATGATTCTTGCCGAGGCTAACCTAATATAATCGTGGCCCTTACCAAACATGAAAGCATATACCAATGGATATTTATGTAATGTCAAAGCAAGTATTCATTTCTCATGAGAAGACGTGTTTGTCTAACATACAAAGAAGTTGATTCCAAAGGAAGCCTACCATCCATTCAATTCTTACAAACAATTAAAAATAATAAATAAAATGATTCGACATGCCCGAATCGTGCTCACGCTCGAATTCCAACAAGCACAATGCACAAACATAGTGAAGGACATCCTCTGCAATCTCTATACCTCTTGCTAGGGTTGTGGGGAGGAGGCGGATTAACTAGTCCGTGCATGTCAATATACATATTGACTTCATACATATATGTTCTAGATTTGCTGACCGATTGGTCTGGTGTTTGTATTTAGGAGTTGTTTGTTATAACGTAAAATAGTGTAATTTAAAATAATTATTTTATTTTAGAGTATTTTTAATTGTTTAAAATGATGTAAAATAATGTAAAATAAAATCATGTCTGAATCTTGTTTGTCCACTTGACAGCCTAGTTCTCTTGTTTTAGTTTACAGCAAAGACTCACTGTAAATCAAAACAAGAAGATTAAAGCATTCCTCTTGTTTTATTTTACAAACAACTAAACAAATATTTCTTGATTCTAAAACAAGAAAAATTCACTTGTTTTGAAATCAGTGATTTTAAAACCAGTGATTTACAAAGTTTACATTAAAACAAACAACGTCTTAGTGTAAGTCCTTAGCCACTGCGCCAAGAGCATCAAGTAAAAAACAAAGAGAACTCAAGGCAGCCCATCTCCGGACCTTGATCTGATGGCTGATTTTATTTTTTTGGTATGGGTATGTTTTATGTTTATGCTAGTAACAGTTGATTATTGCAGGTAAAACTAAGGAGGGTATGTTTTATGTTTATGCAAGCAAGAGTTGATTATTGCAGGTAGAACTAGGAGTGAAAAAAAAAAATACTTCAAATATATTTTTCAATATTTCGCAAGAATCTTTCCATGAAAACAACATGTGACCTGAAATTGAGTATAATACACCATACTTTTTAGGATGCTAACATTCCTAGTGCAGATATTGGATAAACTTGTTGATTGCTGGTTAGTCTCCGGAAAATTCCCGAATCCAGTGCCCTAAAAAACACACAATCCGAGGGCCTCAAAAATTCCATGAAAGCGACGCATCACCGCCCGAGTGGAATCCACATGTTTATTTCACTCACTCGATTGGCCGAGAGAATATTTTCTCAATTGGCATACAGGGCTCCCACAATTGCCTTTCCCCACTCTACTTGCCATGAGCCCCCTTAGATAGATCATCTTGGATGTGTTTGATAAGTTATATATATATATATATATATAAGTTATCTTTTAATTTTATTTATAACATAAAAAACATTGACTAGAAGTATCATGACTAATGTTTATAGTTAAATTTTGACTCAATAAGTTTATTGTTCTTCAATTTAGTAAACTCCAATTTGTAGCTTTTAAATGAAAGCTAAAAGATAACTAAAAGACTATGTAAATAATTTTTGGGTCTAAAGTTGTCTCCTCAATATCATTGGAATAGAACTCAAAATATATTTTTAATTAGAAGTCATGTTAAACACAGCCTCAAAATATAAATTTGCTCTCTGCAGGTTGAGAGATTGAAGGATGGAGACTCACAAAGGATGTCTATCAAAGAAGGGTGAGATGTCTTCCCTAGCTTAGGCATAGGTTTAGCAAGCCACAATGGTGGAGCTTGGAAATGATCACTGACCCCTTCACTCTTCAGTGGAAGGAAAAAAAGAAAAAGAAAAAAGGAGTCTACAGCCTTAGATCGATCAATATAGATGAGTTAGAATGCAGCATATAACTTTATAGGGATCATTCCCTTATTCTTCTGTTCTTTGTACCTCCCACTTTAGATGCATCTCCTGGTCTCAGCGTGCCTCTCACCGTTTTAAACGGCTTGATTCAAGCAGCCAAAGTGCATACCAAATCATGTAATTCTTAATATGTATATAGTCACAAAAAAATGCAGAGAAATAATGTAATGAACCAAGACTGACGCCATTTCAAAGGTTGCAATCACCATGTTTTGACTAATAAGATGCTCTTTTTTCTTATTACGGTTGGTTAAGTTATACATAAATGTTTCCGATAAGGAGAGTTCAAAAAATCCGAACAATGCTAGTACTCTCCCTAAACAAGAGATATTTAAACGCCTCACTTTGTTTGCAGAAATAGAGAATAATAAAACCTCTTATTCTTAAAATAAGACTAATTCTAGTTGAAATTACTTATACTAGAATAAACAGAATAAGTAATTCGACCTTAGATCCAATAATTACTTATCTTTCTTATTCCGTCGGTGAATCTCACAACCTATCAAAGTTAAACATTTCTTATTCTAGTAACACTATTCTAGATAAGTAATTCCCGATAACTTATTATGCAAAAAAAAAAGGGCCCTGAACAGTCCAATGACTCCCATCTATACGGCCAACCATCCTAGTCTCGGAGAATCTACTGTACACAAAAATATTCTCTTGCCTTTTGCATAGAGCACTGAGGCATAAATCCCCATGAAGCAACTAGCTAGTTCTTACACTCACATTCTGTGGGAGGTGAGAATAATATTCTACAACAACTCAACCAATGATGGCAGATGATACTGATGGTATTAGTGGTTAAGGTTAAATATGACAGTTTCATGCCCATACAGACACATAAATAAGAGCATCATGGCAGAAAAAATCTCAGCAAAATTAAGGTACACCTCAACAGAGAGGAGAAGAACATACTATTGGGGTGAGGAAGGAACTGAAAGATGCTTGCGTGCAGACTAATTCTCACAGTAAATTTAACTAGATCCATCAGTTTCATCATCATTCATCTGCCAGCCTACACAATACATCCCTAGAACCTGTTTCTGACAGCTTTTTTTTTTTTGACCTTGCACATCTGACAGCATTGGCCTCCAAAACTGCATAGCAAAATAAGAACCCTAAAAAAAAGCTAAACATGTTAAAACCATAATTTTTACAAGCCTGTTCGTCCTCTGATCTTGTCAATAAGCTCCCCCCGCCCAGGGAAGGTATTGGAATGACGAGTGTCTTCTACCCCAGTGTGTCCCCTCGCCACAGCCCGCTTACCTCCACCTCCGTCCACCCCAACCTCCTTTCTCAGCGTCCGCAGCTGTTGTTCCCTCTTCTGCTTCTGCTTCTCCCTCCTCTCACCCCTCTTGCTCTTCAGCATCTCCTCCATGGAGCTCTCTTCTTCTTCTCCTTCCTCCCCCACAGTGAACCTGAAGCCTGTGCTCAGATATCCCACCTCGCTCCCCTTCAAATTTCCCAGCTTTCTGGTCTCGTGTACCCAGAAATCCTTCTTCCCGAGTACTGGTTCCCAAAATGAACCACGAATCCCAGTGGAAGAATCCATCGGATTAGTAGAACCAAAACTTGGCTCTCTGTCTCCATGGGATTGGACACCCAAACCCTCCCTTGGACTGCCCAGCTCTCTGTTCCTCTCCAATCCCACGGCACTCCCAGAAGAACCGATTACCTTTCTTGTCCCCAAAACGCCAGAATCCATGCCCACGGAGCCAACTTTACTCGAACCCTTCCGCCCAACGAGAGCGCCCCTCCCGCCGCCGCCGCCGCCGCCCTCCTCCGGCAGCCTGGGAATCCTCCCTCCCTTGGACGTGCCCAGCAGCTCGAAGTCCACCTGGCTCCAGCCGTCCTCGTCCTCGAAGTCCCACCGGTAGCGCTTACTAAGTTTCAAGAGATCATCCACAGCGGAGTCAGAGCGATAGGCGGCGGAGGATCGCAGGTAGGCATCACCGCTAAGGAACCTCAGAGCCTTATTCCACTCCACCCGGTCGCGGTAGACGGGGTCCCCTAGGACCTCGTCGGCGAGCTTCGCCCAGTCGGCGTAGTCGTGGTAGCGGAGTTTCTTGGAGACCCATTTCAGGTACCTGGAGGGGAGCGTGCCCAACATCTTGCCCCGGTGCTTGCCGAAGTCTATCACCCTGTCCCTAGCCGGGGTCGTCGAAGAGATGGGCGGTGACCGCTCCGATGCGCCGCCGGAGGAGTGGGAGGAGAACGAAGCACAGGAGATGGGTTTGAGGCGAAGGCGATGGAGGGTCGGAGAGCCATGGGAAGAGGATGGGTGAGCAAGAAAGGGGGGACGAGGCAAGCGAAGAAGGATCATGGAGAGAGAGGGCTGGGGAGGCTGTGGGAACAATGGGATTTTGTGGTGTCTTATCCCAAGCCGCAATGGCCTGCCTGTAAGGGGGTTGTTTGTGTTTTCAAGTATTTTCTTAAAAAATAAAGAATCATGAAAAATACTTCTTCTCAAGTAAAAATCATGAGAAGTATTTTGTTGGAAAATAAAAACACACATTTCTCAATCCCATAAAAAGGGACGGAGCTTCTTCGTAAAATACTCCTCTATAAAATTTTAACCAATGCTGAAAAAAAAAAACTTGGGACTAGTTGGGTATAACTTAAGGAAAACAATCATACTTTAAGTTTTACGAATAAATTATTGAGCCCCACTTTATTTGTAGAAATGGAGACGAACCAGGCTTCTTTATTCTTAGCATAAAATTAATTCTAGTTTGATGGACCGAATGACGGTGTTAGAATTGTTTATACTAGAATAAGGAGAATAAGTACTTCGACTTTAGAATCAAAAATTACTTATTCTTCTTATTTCGCCGTTGTGGGTCTCACAGAACTATCAAAGTTAAACGTCCTTTATTCTAATATATACTATTCCGAATAAATAATCTTGAATAACCTATTTTGTAAACAAATTGGAACTAAAGGTCCATCCGATCCACAGGTGAAAATATCATGCATAGACCACCAGTTTTTTGGAAGACCTCCGTACGGCGAGTTATTTAATGACACGCAAGATGCCCATCACCAGACAATACTGTTTTTGTCTATTTGAGAAGGGCGGAAGCCATTTTTTGGCCGACTGTGCACATAATTTCTTTTCCTTGGTGCAAATGGATAATGCTCTTGCTCCTCTATTGGTTTTAAAGGGAACAAATAAGTGAAAAAAAAGTGACAGTAAATGTTTTTCATAACCACCAAATGCTAGATTATGTCTTCATTTTTCTTGCAAATTTTATTCTTTGAAATATATTTTTCATCTCGCACATTTTCACACTAAGCCAAATGAACTCCAAGACACCCAGCCTTCTGGCCTCATGGCCTTCTTAATTCTTACCCATTAGGGTAGATAGATAAGATAATTGAATGTACTATCGTTCCGTTTGATAACGATTCTATCTCAAATTCGAAGTCTTCATATTCGAAGTCCCCTGCGAAAATCTGAAAAATATACCTTATGTATTCGGCAAGAAAATTTTATATCTGTTACTTTTATCTATTATGCATATCGATTTAGAAACATTATTTATTAACTGGCGTATAAGCCAACCATTGGTAGAATAATTGGAATATCTGTTACCAATTGCATAATTGGAATAATAGGCCCAGGCTTGCCTATTCGGCCTATTGATACCCTTCCCCGGAATCAATTCCCTTTGAAGTCGAGTGGACCAGCGTCTTCCAGACCCCTGCTAGGTGCCTACTTATCCTTCTCTATCACTCAATCTCTTATCTGTTATGCCCATTCATGTCCGTCCACTTATGTATGACTCCATCCTATTCTATTCTATTCTATATTCTTGCGTGCACAATAGGAACGATCCTTTTTTATTTCCACTTGTCCAAGCCTATATTCGTGTGTAGGGGTGTTAAGTAGGCGGGACAGTCCGTGACCTAGCTTAATCCAGTCCATATTAAAAAAAAATTATGTTTGCTCAAATTATATAAATTAAGTTGGACTAAATTTATATTGACATTAGTTAAATATAAGTTGAATTGAACTGAAAACAGACTAACCCAATTTAATTTACTGATTTTTACAATAATTCACACAAAAGATAAAATACTTCTAACAAATCATTTAGAAATAAGGTTAACCCAACCAAATCCAATTTTTAACCCACTCACATTATTAAATTTGTGTTGAATTTAGACTGAATTTGGGTTAAACTTGAGTTGGACAATTTCTATTTTTTCAATTTAAATTAAACTTAAATTATCATATAATCCACTCCAACTCGCCTAATTTGCATCCCTATTTGTTTGTGTACAATAGAATTGATACACCCCTTGAAAGATCAAATTGACCGCCTCAAATTTTGCTCTATAAATTCTACGGAATTAAGGATCATCCCATGGCAACGGGATCACGGTCTTTATGAACAAAAATCGACTCTACTCTTAATCGTGATGGGAATGTTGCGGCGGAGGATGGAAGGCCCTCGTTTTTTAATTTTCCCCAGGCGAGACTCATGTTTTATTTTCTTATTTTTTGTTAGATGCTTAATTAGGATGCATTTAATTTTATTGTGCAAAATATCTTCGAATAAGAAGAGTTTTCTAAAAAAGACAAATTTACGAAAAAAATAAAGACAAAATCAATCATTTATATATATAAAGTGAATTCGATCTCACTGTGAAGTCCAATCTTACAGTCCGAAGCATTTTTCATTTTACCCCTTCCGCCTTTTATATAAGGAATAAAGTGAAAAAATGTACTCACGGAATCATTTCTCATATATAAATATATAGTCTAGTATCAAGCGAAGGTGTGGTTGGAGGAGGAAAAAAAACTTATGCCCAGGCAATCCGTGGATCTGCACTGCAGGCTGTGGCTTAATCACTTACAATAAACAAGAGAAATGTTTAAGAACATGCATGAACCGATGGCATGCATGGTTAGCCATCACCCTCATCAGCCAACCTTCCATTAATTTCCACCTGTCCAACCGCCCCGATGGATCGAGGGGCGCCATGCAGAGGGATCAGGCGACGGCGAGGCGGGCTGGAGAGGAGGGGCGGCCGCCATCGGCGACGGCGCCGTCGTCGAAGTTCTGCGAGTAGCTCTCGGGATCGTAGCCGAACCGCGCGCGGCGCGCGCCCCGTAGGGCCGCCGCGTGCCGCCACTGCGACCTGAACGTCCACACCAGCAGACTCAGAGGCGGCACCGGGGCGCGCCACCGGTGGGCGCCCGAGGCCTCCCCGCCGGCGATGACGGCGTGGATCCTCCTCTTGCCGTTGCAGAGGCCCCAGCTTAGCATCCTCCACCTTCGCCTCGCAGCTGCCTCTCGCCAACCGGGAGGGGTGGGGTGGTACTGGTAGGGGATGACGCCGGCCGGTACGTTTATAGATCCAACCTCGCTGTTGCCATGGCGCCGTGGGAGAAAAGGGGGCGTGGGCAACTGTCGGTGGGCCGCGGGGGCGCCACGTGGTGGTGGTGGGATAATGAGGAATTTCCGATTCCTGTTCACCTTTTAAAGGTAAGAGAGAGTAAACGCTTGGGAGTGAGGTGAGGGGAAGGCATCTCCAACTCCAAGTGGTGATCCTATTTGGAGCTTGAGACTTCACACAAGGGTTTTTTGCTGTGATTGGGTGGACACTTCTATTTACATTATTATAGAGTCGTGCCAGACATTCGGACACGACACAAACATTCGGACACCTGCGTCATATCTTTCATTTTAGGAATTTAAAATAAATACTAGAAATTTCTTAGAATACCTAAGTTAAATTCTCAAAATACTTGTCTACATAATAGAATTCAATATATTTTAGTTATATCCTTTATATTTTAAACAAATTATAGTAATTATATTTTATTATATACATATATAATTAGGTATTTATGTGTATATATTCGTATATTCTCCGTGTCTTATTTTTATGTCATATCTGACACATGCGTCCGTGTTGACACTTGACGCTCAATGTCCGTGTCCTACAAATCATAAGTTCTCTAGAGGTTACAAGAGGAGGAAGGCTTCGCTGATACAAGGTATCTTTGGGTGATGGTGTTTTTCCTTTTGATCTTGAGAATGAGCATGATGGTGATGGTGGTTTTGACTCTTTTGACAACAAGGAAACTAGTTAGTAGTTTAATAACACCTTTTCTTGGTACTAAAAGTTTGACATGGATGGTTAAAAATATGTCACATTACTAAATGGTTAATTAAAGATGGATGCACAAGTTTGTAGTTGAAAAGGGATTGAACTCGGTTAGCACTCACTCGTAATTTTTTAGTCGGTAAATTTTCTTCCTGACAATATAGCTTCTCAATGGTTTATGTATCAAAATCTTAAACACTAATTAAGATTGCCTAGTACTTCTAACTAGCACATTGTTATGCATATGTATCAAAATCTTAGACATTGATTAAGGCGAGTCTTTCCATAATAGAAGATTGTCACCTATTTTTATTACGTGCATAAAGAGAATTTTTTTCTTTTTCCGTATGCCACATAGATCTTGTCGGTAGTTTTTAATGAGTTCAATTCTTATCAGTACAAGTTTGATTGGGACTCAGTCAATACAGAGAGGGGTAAAAAATTTTCAAAATCACCTCTTATTGAGAATAGGAAAAATAATGTATGAGATAGTTTTTTAAAATCTTCTCCTCTATATAGTGACTGAGTTCAGTCCAATTTGCACTTAGAGGATTTTTATTCGCTTCTAATAGTCTCTCACATTCTCTCCAAGGTTGTCAACTAGTCCATTTCTCTACCTTTTTAAGGGAGAATTTAATTGGAAGAGACTGCAACAATGAACAAAGGTGCACTAGGAATCTGCCAATAGTGAACACGTATGAGCCTCTACATCTTATCCTTCCCTCTTTTTGCGAAGGCATTTACACAATAGAAGTGAGACCTACAAATTTGTGCAACGCTGCATCTCCCCGAGAAGTCCCCACCAGCTGCTCCCTCAAGACTAGAACCGACCCCCTATTAACGCACTAATGCCTACACTGCTATTCTGCAAATCGGATGTTGCAGAAGACTTGCGTTGTCTTTAATTATCTCCGCAACTACGTACAGAAACTAACATAAATATAGTAGTTCTTGTCCAGACTTTGTTAGGCTAACTGATTAATTATCCTGAGTTGGTTAATTAAGATCGACGGCACTAACAAAATTGTAAGTTTGATATGATGCTTCTGGTTTGTTTTTTTTTTTATGTCAAGAGAAATCCGGTTACCTGATAAACCTCGAGGAAGTTTCCGTGCCGGGAGTGGGGCACGGCATCCCAATTCACATCATGCGGGGATGGCGAAGATCGATATGATGCTTCTAGTAGTAAGTACAAGCAGACAAGTATTAATGAAGACCTGACATAAATAAAAGAGATTTGCAAAGTACCCAGGCGAGTTGCACGGCAATAGAATGTAGTGGGTTTGTAATAATTGAACTAAACAAAATATGACTACCTTCGGCAAAAATATCAAAAGGGAATGCACGATCGATAAATTTTAAGAAACGTGTAACTAAAAGAATCAGGTGAAGGCAAACTCCTTTCTTTTCAATGTTACGTTACGATGTCATATTACCGAAAGGTTAAGAGTGTTATTTGGATAAGCCATCATTTTAAGTAAATCCTAATTAAATTCTTCCTCGGCTCTATCCAAAGTGCATGCAAATGTAGGACCCCACCTAACACCAGAATGCATGTCGAGTGCACACGAACATATCTATATCTTTAAAATTGACAGGAGGAGATGTTTTGCTTACAGTTGAGTGCAGGCACGGCAGCTACGACTAATAGAGATTCTCTAAGTGCAAATTTAGACTGGACTCCGGTGAATGCAGAGAGGCGAAGTTTTAAAAAAATCCCCTCATACATAGCTTTCCTCATTCCCAATGAGAGATTTTTCTGAAAAACTCTCTCTCCTCTCTCTACACTTATTGAGTCTCAACTAAATATGCACTAACAAGATTTGAACTCTTCTGCGACTGCCTTTGTCCATATGAGTGGCCTTGGTTTTAATGTTTCATATACTTGAGAACGGAACTTCAGGAGGCCCCTACTGCACTACTGAGGAAGATATCACGCTCCCACCATCGTGCACCAGAGGATGCCTTCCTCTCTTCGCAATTGTTCAAAGTGAAGAAAACTATTTGTCTCCAGTGGCGGACGCATAAATTATGTTCAGTAGAGTCACTCCGATATTAAATCATAAATATGACTGAGTCAGTAGGATCTTGAGTTAGGTCGGATTTTGGATTGGACCAGTGGAGTTATGAGTTGGGTCAGTGGGATCCCGAACTAGACTATTTTGAATTGGGTCAAAGAATTTGACAAAATCCAGTGGGGTGAATGCTAGATCTGCCGCTGCTTGTCTCCCTCTTCTTCATAAAAAGCATAAAAGTGGATTCCGACAGAGTTATTTCTTGCGTATATGCTGAAATGTGTTATCTTTCTTTACACGTACCTGAAATGCCAATAGCTCATTAATTTGGATTATTTTCCAATAATAATGAGCGTGTAGTACCAGAAGGGGAGATAGAGATGCTAATATGTTAGATGATACAGAGAGCCAAAGGTTTGCAGGAGACTTAAAACGAATGTCATTAATCCAGAGAAATGCGAATGTGGAGACCTTATGCACTATCTATGGATCATTAGTCTTGCTGTTATTCCTATATTGGATAGTTGAGATTAAATGTCAAGATCCTATGGTTGATAGTTATTAAAGGACATATGGAATTATCAAGAAGAATGTGTGGACACAAAGCCGGACATGTGATATCACGCACCCTGCTTGCATTGTTACTCCTGCTCCTGCTCTTTTATCGGACGGTTGAGATCAAATATCAAGATCCAACGGTTGGTAGTTAATGTAGATAGATAAAATCGAGAAGAATGTTCTTCCGAATCCTTTTAAATACTGGTGTAGACGTGTAGCTTCTCGTTCTGATAGATGCCCAGGGGTGAACCGAGACCAATTGCAGCACGTACCCGAATGATTGTGATTTTTACGTTTTTTAATATAATCAGCGGCGGATGCAGTATTAATCCAGTGGAATCTTGAGATTTGATCTCATTAGATTTTTCTAAATTTATTGATCAATCTAAAACAATCTAGTCCGAGACCCCACTGAGCCAATCGAAGACCGCACTGACCCAACTTAAAAATCCATATGTCCTAGTCCAAGACCCACTGATCTAACCATATTTATGACTTAATGTGAATAATCTCAATGGACAAAATTTCTGCATCTGCCATTAAATACAATATCCTTCTTTTCGTTAGATGTGTCCCTCCTGTTAAGATATCTATGTACTTACAGGTACTTGCTCCCTGACGTTATACAAAAATACCAAATGACAGGGATGGGAATCTCCCTTTGGATGGGGTGGGACCTATGAAGAACATGGCCCTCAAAGAGAGTGGTGTCCAGCATCCTAGGCAATATCTTCATGACGAAGGCACATTTCAATAAAGTAAAACGTAGCTCTTGCAGAAGGAGGCGGCAATACAAGAAAGTTAATTTATTTGTTTTACTATTCAAGAATATAGTTAGAAAATTAAATTGATGGCATAGATTTTATTCTTTTATCGAATGATACACCTACGGAATTAAAACTGACAATAATCTCTTACAAATATCTATGTCGTATATAGATAGCTGACCAATGCCTACGATTTAAAATGATGTAAGCTTTTACACCTATTCTATGTTGAGAATAACTTACTACACTGGCAACCGGTATTACGTCGCTTGCTGGTGTCTTTAATTTTATAAAAAAAAAAAAAATTTTGTTTGGTCGGCCCCACCTCCTCCTACATAGCCGTACAGTCCGATTTCAGATCAAACGATCTAAAAAACATGAAAAAATAAAAAATCAGCTCTAAATGAACGGTAAAAAAACAGTATCTGCTTTTTATTGACTTTAGCCTCTCCTGAAGGGCAGGTACCCAACAAGAAGAAGAAGCTGTAAACCATGAATCCAGAAGATCCACAAAGGAAATCTTGAGATAACGAATATATTGATATTATGGGATGTGAACTGAAAGAAAGATTCCAAATGCCATTCATTAATGAGGATGTTTATCGACTCAATCTAAACTAGCGTCCAATCACGTATGTCAACTTGATCTTTTATCTTTTAGATTTACGTCTTCAAACATGACATATTGACTCAACCCGACCAGCACAAGTCAGAACAAGGTGATGTTTGATTTAAGATGGAACATTACGAAATATGTAAGATATCATATAAAACGAGCCATAAATTATGGTGCCATTTTTATAATATTTTATGCCAAATCAAACGATGTCTACAGAATATTTAACCCAGGTTTGAATGTGATACTAGGTCGACCAACCATGTATTTAAGATATTTCAAAGAAAACAAACATCAACAGTGAAATGATCGTCACCAGTGAGAACTAATCTAAGACATTGCAAGAAAATAAACAGTCGAACGATGCTCACGTCCACCAAGAAACTACAAAAGCTAAGTCGTACCGGATCAACTCATGTCGACTCGGACGACTCATATCATATTAAGACGAATCTAAATCGGTACAACTCGACCGAGTCTGTAGGATTTGAAAGAACTTTTTCATACGACTCGTACAAATCGACATGAATTGACCTGACTCGTACCGAATCATGAGATATCTAAGTCGGTCCGACTCTTCGAGTCGGCAAACCTTGACCTAGACAACTCAGAAGGATGGAACAAGTGTGACGCAAACATGCGGCGACAGCAAACGCAAATTCTGAGGACTGGGTAGTTTGCATGTGGTGTGCATATGTTTAAGCACATGCCATGTTGCACAAGGAATAATATCTTGGTGGAAATGAAACGTTGTCCAAGCCGACCAACAGAAACGTGAAGCATCGATTTCTAGATTATAAAAGATAGACTATTTTGGTTGTAGGTGTTAGCCACTGGGCAGCAAACCAGTTTGGATGGACCAACCCTAAGGTACTTGCACGAGACATGTTTGTCCAGCATTTGCCGGGGGAGGATCACCTACGTACTTGGTGACAACTAAAATATATTTTTCTTACATAACTGATAACAAAACTACTCTCCATATTTAGCAGTGTTAGTGGTTTCATAGATGATAAGAGACGCATTCGTGTGGAAGTGCGAATTTTAGTGATCACCCAAATGGTCCGCTCCCATGCTTGCACCTCCACCACACCTCTCGTGTCCCCACCACCACAATTCCTAATGCCACGATTACCATCATCTCTCCGCTATACATGCTTGCATTACAAATATAGAATTCTTCAACTATTTCTCTTTAACTCAATTGAATTCTAGACCAAACAAAACAAGAGTTCCTCTTTAACTGAACTAGTATTCAATGACATTACTCCACAGTATGATGGGGGAGAGCAAGAGTGTAGAACCCAAAAAGATCATGATTGCAATTGACTTGGATGTAACACAACTGCACTTGCCTTTAAGTTGTGAAATAGGACGTGGGACTAAACGTCCATTAGTGCATTTCGTATGAGCTTAAAGTGATTTTGCACGACCATTAGACAAACTTCAGTTTTCGGTGTTTATCATTGGTAGTTGCACGTTGACGGTCAACATATCACGCATGTTCAAGAGTCTTTGTGATATCGTATTTTTGAGGATCCAAAGTAGAGATTTATAAGAGGAAAGCTCTCTAGGCTTTAGGAGGGGGCAAAAGCACTTCCTTTAGGAGGGGAAAAAAGACCATCTATCAATTCCACAGCCATATGATCCAGGAAATGAAGCAGCTTAACAATGTTTCGGTCAAGATTTGTTACCCTGAAGCACCCAAAATAGAGGATTTTGTGTGCATATTTTTTACAGCGTGTAAAAATGGAATAAGAACTACATGCAAACCAGACAACTCTTATTGATATGTAGTGAGACTGACCGTAACTAAAATGATGGATAGCTGCAATTATCATCGCTAAAATACACCAATAGTTGCAAGCTTTTCCTACAAATCTTCTCCTTAGTGAAATGTCTTCTTCGTAGTGGATGGATGTATTGAGTTTCCACAACAAAAACCTATCTCATGTATATAAAGTGTGCTTATCACATGATATTTATGATACATGAAAATATTGTGTACAAAGTATACATATTACTCTCTTCATTAATGAGGCAAGAGCAGAGTTAAATACAGTGTGAGAAAAATACAGTAAATATATGTTCGGGCATAATTTGGCTTCGATTTTTTAAAATAGGGTCAAAGATTCAGTCAAATTCACCTGTTTAAAAAGTTAAGGGTATTATACATAGTGAATCATATGTTTACTGTTCAAAAATATGGATAATATATAACACCAAGTACAAAACTGCAACAATTTATATATGTTGCAAAGTAAAGAAAAAAGTATTAGAGAGGATCTATATGAAAATTATCCAAAATATAACCTACATTAAGCAATTTAAAACTCCAAGTAGCATAGTTTTGCAAGCCATAGATTTAAAAAATATTAAAACCAAAAAAGGGGGAGCCGGCAGATTGCAAGCCGAAATAACCGTTTAATATGTGTACGCGAATAATACACGTTTGATATGTCCAACATGTAAAATTAGCATATAAAACTGTATCGTTGCCAAATGGATGGGAGATGGACTTTCATTTTGGTTTTATACATGTACACATAATATGCGAATCAACTAACTATGGTTAAGAGAGTGCTCCATTATGACCTGTAGGTCATAGATACAAATCCATAAGGCCTCTTTGTAAAGGAAAAAAAAAAAAAAAAAGGTAATGATAAGACTGCGTATAATTAATCTTCTCCACACCTCACACTAGCAGAAGCATTGTGACTCTTGGCTTCCCTGTTTTTTTAATAATAAGGCAAGCATTGCTTATGCCATTATGCCCAACTGAGGCATGAGACGGGCTGTAAAACACATCAGTGAAACCATAACGAACTCAGCTGAATTGTCATTTAATTTGATAATTCAGCATGTTGAGTACAACAACAACGTAAAAGCAGGATATTAGCGTATACCCTGAGAAAAGAGGACAGAGATGAATGAATCAAGAACACATACAGTTGCTAACGTTGGGCATCATATTTATTGATCATCAGATGAGAACCTTGAATGTGGAATACATAGAGGCACCATATCCTTTCAACCAGTTCACCTGGAAATATATTAAAGAATCAGTCATATCTCTAACTGATTTGGTGAACTAAAAACTGACATGGATGCTGATCTTAAGAACTATCTTGCATATTCAGCCAAGTATCATTGATCCAATATGCCACAAATTTGCATTTAAACTGGATTATAGACTACTTGCCAAATATTTGGTATGCATAGTGTATTACCAATAACTGTTACAAGCTCGTATATCATAATCAAATCCTTTATCCAATTGTTAACATCACATGTTATCCTACCACTGTTGCCAAAACCCACATTCACAGCATGTTCCTTGTAGGATACAAACTTTTACCCAGTTTATGCATAGTGACCTTGCTCTGTATACACTAGCTTTCATATCCTGGCTTATGCTTGTACAATTATGGGTTTGCTTATGAATGGTACTAGCCACAACTAATGGTAGATAATACCATTGGGGTCATCATCTTTTCACATAAGACGACTGGTTATCTCTGTCTCATTTCAAGATGATCATTCAGTTTTGCACATGCTGAACTGTTTCTTCCCCAGTACATATAGAGATCATTTGCTTTCTCAGGTTCAAAGGTACTATGCCCTGTTTACCTGCTGTAAAATCCCAAATCCTCAGTTCAATCCTGTAAAAGCACTTTTGGATACCTTCAAAGTTCTTTAATACGTCAAAATGACTGGGTTGAATCTACTGTTTTCAATTGAAAACTGCCAATGCGGCTTAAATCTCAAAGCTGCTGGCTTGTTAATTGCTTCAGCAAATACTTAAAAATCTTAAGCAATGTTCAATTTGATCTCTACCTACATACATGAAAGTTGAGGACAAGTATGGATATGTTGATGGTTATATATGCACCATGTCAATATATCGGATTGGTGAAAATTTGTTGTATCCAGTGTGGACCTGCATTGACTCACTGTCTTTCTACATACATAGGATCTGACAATGAAATAAAAATTGATGTCATTTACTGCCTCCCCCAAATTCTTTCTTCTGGACTTGTATTTTAACCAATACGTGGTGACCAACATGGAACAAATGCATCAATAATAGCACCATTGGCAGTAGGAAGGACAAAAAAGAAAATGTATTTTTTTCTAAACAACCTCATTCTAGGTAACTTCATTCCATTTTCCTATCCTTCATTAGGTTGTTTCATTTCATTCTCCTATCCTTCATCTCATTCTCCCTATCATTTCCTTTAGTTTTGTTTAAGAAACAACCTCAGGCCCAAGTTCTCAGATGTAACTAGTAACACATATACACAATTCAATCAGTATTTGAAACGAAAGTCACCTGAAAATCACTTCCTCAGAGCACAGCTATCGTCCTGCCCTCAGTTCCACAAAAACATATGCATCCCACGTAACCACCAAGCATAACAGTACATTTATTTTAGTCCACGTGCATTGGAACAAGTAGTCTTTGGTTATAAATATGCACTTATTTTACTCCAAGTTAGGCAGTTCTTTACCAGATGAAATCCAACAAGTTTCTCGAAAGTTGTTTATAATTTATATGCAACATATTTTGAGATCTAGTTCATGTAGAAATGGAACCAACATTGACTGGGAACTAGCTTTTTAAATTCAACATTTATTTTCACAATAATGAATGTTTCCAAGCAACTTACAGTCTTTGTGTTCCTTTCCATCTTGGTTGCAAGTACAACATCTGAAAGAATACACAGAATGTCACCATAGTGGCAGAAACACCAAATTTCTGTAAAGCATTCTTGAGAAAAGTTACCTGTTTGAATTTGGCTCTCCCTTAAGCTCCCTCTCTATTTCGTTCAAATATGATCTAAACAAACTTGACCTGTCAAATCAGTCGTCAGTTTGTAACTAACTTCAGCTACAGAAAATGTGTGCTTGAATAACAAAAGTTGCAGTCCACAAATATGTATAGGTGCATAGAACAGTGCTAGAGTATGAGTAGCCCCTTTGATGCAGCCTGGCCACATACTCTAGTTCAGCAGCTCAATCAAGATCAAACAGCCCACAGCTAAGAGCACACCAGCATTTTAATGCGAGCATGCTGCTCCCAGGTAGTGCATTCCAATCACACTGTGGGTGAATCAGACAGTAACTCAAAGCCCCACACAGCTGCAGCAAATGCTGCACCGGGCACTGCCTCTGTTGCAGCACTGCTGCAATCGTGCAAGGCCATCATTCGATCATGGACATGAATGAACAACAACCTTGCACCATGCATGGGATGCTGCTCTGTTCCCACTCAAGCCCCTGCCCCATTTTCAAACAGGGTGGTCATGTTGTAGGTGAAGGAAAAAATACAGCCATCTGATCAATGACTGTAGCTAGAGTGCCGCTAAGCTGCACTAAATGCCTGGCTCCTCCATAACTGGAACATCTGACATTGAGAGGACGGTTAGCAGCATACCTGCGCTTTCCTCACAAGCATGCTGCAACTGAGACACCCTATTCAACAGTGCAGAATCATGTCCTTGCATGCTGCAGCATTTCGTGCAGCAGGGGGCAGTGTTACCTGGTGCGGGTGCACCATTCAATCACGCACAGCCTGGTTGCACCCTTCATGGGGATGTTTTCACTCATGAACACAGCTATATGTGTGCATGTATAATTGTATACATGCATGTTCACTTCCATAATATATATATATATATATATATATATATATATATATATATATATATATATATATATATATATATATATATATATATATTGCAAAAAAAGACTGATTTGCGCCCACTTCAGCTTAATATGTTAGATCCTTATCTACTGTGACTGTTATGGGTAAAATGAAATGAGATACTAATGCTGAGCAATTTCCACAAATAGCTAAATAAATAATTCATGTTTTCCCTCTGGGGCAGAGAACTTCTGAAAATAATAGTTTTGTTAACATGGATCAACCCAGTACAGTTCCTAATGCAGATACTAAAAAAAGGCCACTATGTGGTGTCAAAGATCATGATATGCGTATTAACTCCATATTAGTTACTTTACCAATTGTTGGAACCTCTTTTTTTTAAACAAAAGAAGGGGCAAAAGGGAGGGGGAGAAGCCCCCCACCGGTTGGGGAACCCCCCACCGGTTCCAAGAGGGAAACCGGTGGGGGGGGAAGAGAGGCTCCCTCCCTCTCTTTCTCCTTTAAAAAATTCAGAATGGGGGGGGGAGTTAATTAAAAAGAGGGGAGTTAAATGGGAGATCTTAACCCCATTCACATGGGTTGAGAATCCCATGCAGAAACCTGCTTAAACCCCCATCCTAAAACCCCCTTTCACATGGAGCCAAATTTGGATTTAAGGGGTTTAAACCCTTTTCACATTGGCCCATCCCCCAAATCTGCCACCAAGCTCATTAATGAGCCCAAAAAAAAACAGAAAAAAGAAAGAAAAAGTGGGGAAGGGAACCCCCCACCGGCTCCCCAAAACCGGTGGGGAGACCCCCCCCACCGGTTCCCAACCGGTGGGGGGGGGGGGGGGTCCATCCGGTGGCACCCCCTCCACCGGTTGGGACCGGTGGGGGTGCCAACCGGTCCCCCCCTCCCTCTCTCTCTCTCATTTTTTTAATGTGTTCTCTCCCATCTCTCTCACCCATGTGATTAAAAAAATCAAAAAAGAGAGGGAGAGGAAGAGGAGGCAACCGGTGGGCACCCCCCACCTCAAGCCAAACCGGTGGGTACCCCCCACCTCAAGCATCCCGGTGGGTACCCCCACCGGTTAAGGCTTTGAAGCCTATAAATACCCCCCAAGGGGTAAGAAGAAGCTCAATGCCCATTTGGCCCAAAATTCCCTAGGGGAAACTCTGCCAATTTGAAGACCAAATCCGGTGCTCTTGCCCGGGTTTGCTGCGATTTGGAGGCGATATTTTCTTGGAGGGCTCTCTTCCTAAGGTTTATTCCTAAGGGGAAGCTCTGCCAAATTTATGTTGTAAAATCACCGTCCTATAAGACGGGATTATGCCGAAATAATGAATGAAATGCCCATGTTGTTCTTTGAGCATATATGTGTGCATGTGTGTTCATGGACTTAATATTTAAGTAACACTATGTTACTATATTTTCATATGCAAAATAATTAGTTTTATAACTAATTAAAATACATAAAACCTATAATTAAATATTCTAAAATATCATTGGCCTCACCCCATACATAACTAATCTTAAACTCATAATTAAAACTTAATAATGAAACATTAACTTATAAAATAATATACTTAAGTTAAAAAATGACTTAAATACTTTACATACTTAATTAATTAATAAAATCTGCGAAAGTTATCTAAAATTAATAAAATAAATATAAGAATCAGAAAAATTCTGTAAAAATCAGTAATACTCAGTAAAAATCAGAAAACTAAATCTGGGAATTACATAAATCCAAAACATAACTTAAATATCCTTCATATATCTAATTAATTAATAAAAATCAGTAAAATTAATAAAAAAATCAGTAAAATTCAGTAAAAACCAGTAAAAAACAGAGAACCAAATCTGAAAATATATAAAATTCTGAAATGACTAAAATGCCCCTAGAGCTTAATACAAATTACAAAAATACCCTCATACATGTTAAAAATCTATAAAAATCACATAAAATTCTTAAAAATATCAAAATCTCTCATATGTCCAAAATACCCTCCAAACCCTAATAAGATGGGTAAAATTACCAAAATACCCTCAATATGATAAAAATAAATAAAAATCTCAGAAAAAATATAAAAATAGACTTTAAGTTTAAAAATCCAATTTGGACAAAATTACCAAAATACCCTTATAATCCAAACACACTTGAAATAACTCTAAAATACCTCCTAAGGTTTTGAAACCTTCCTAAATCATTAAAACTCATTTCATACACTTAAATAACCATAATCTCCCCATACCCTCCAACTTGACATAATTACAAAAATACCCCTATGGGTCTAAAATACTTGGAATCAATCCATAATACTTGGAGTCAATCCAATATACTTGGAATTAATCCAGATAGCTTGGAATCAATCCAAAATCATATAAACACATCTTAAACTTGGGTGAGGCCAAGAGCTTAACCTAAAATATACCTTCATATGCATGCGCTGCCTATAGTAGTAGTTTTGCATGATTAAGGGCATCATACGGACGGTTAATCAAGGGTTGCCGAGCAGTTGCTCAGCGTAATTAACACTGACCGAGGTCAGTGGAGAGAGGTCATATACTCGAATCTTCACTTGATTCGAAGTCCCGGATTCCCTGAGGACTAATCTCAAGCTCTCATAATCCGATAAAATATAAAACCGACCTATAATTCTCTAAATAAACAAAAAAAATGGATTTCCGAATAATCCGACATAGGAGAGACATGCTAGGTCAGGTCCCGACGAAGGTTAGAAAAACCTTCGCGCAAACAGAGATGGCACGCCCGGTAGGACCTCTCTTTCCCTTCATCTCTCCGTCCGGTGATGCCCTCACCACAACTATACTACTCACTTTGTCATGTCTTATGCAGGTGACTGACTTTCTGCTTAAAAGACGACGATGGCGGCAAGGGTCACGTATGGCCCACTTGTGGTGGCGACCCACGTACGGTGTGGATATCTGACCACACCAACATGCTTCGGGGACTTCCCCGCAGTGATAGGATCTCCATACTTTTTGGGGGTCGTTCCGGCACCGGAGCTTGCTCCGAAAAAGAAGAAGAAGAGGTGCGCTTCTCGCGCCAGAATATGCAACAACGGCAGCCGATATGGGCGAGTGCTTGCCGTGAATACCATCAGCATCTCTCCAGCCTCCTCGTCCAACGGGAGGCAAAAGCGGAAGGTTCTAACCGCAAGTCCGTCTAGGACGGGGAAAACTATATTGGTGGGGAACCTGCATATGCGTCTGGATGGCGGGCAACCCATCATTCCTAAGATCCATCATATCCCGACAGTTCCTGTCCAGAATCGGTTCGGGATTCTATTGAAGGTTTGCCAAGATGGGGCAACGTTCGAAAAGAAGAAAAGGACTCCAAAGGACACTGCTTGTCGGGAGCCAATAATTATACCAGAGCATGTCATGTCTCGGGCAGGGGGCAATGCCACCTCCCGAGCAGGGGGAAACTCCATGCCTCGGAATGGGGGCAAATTTATGCCTCGGGCTGGGGGCAATCTATTGGAGGATAGGAGCCTCCGCATAAAGGAAATGTGGGTAACCAAAAAGGAAGCCCGCAAAATTCGCCAGGCTAGGGATACCCTAGCAGAACAACAGCCTCGACAGCTCGTAGAGTCTGAGGGGCAGATAACCAGCTCAACTACCTGGCCTCGTTCTTTACAAGGTCAAAGGATAAAAAGTACCTATAAGGCACAGGAACAAGTCTGGCAACAGACATCTGTCCTTGAGCGGTTGGGCGCATTGGTCCGATCGACTCACAAAAAGAAGAGAACTGCCAGAAGGACAGAGAATAGTATACGGGTCTACACATGCTACACCTCCAATATCACCAACCGGCAGCCTTCCCAGCCGGAAGACCCAAATGATATCATCAATCTGATGCAACGGGTCGGGCCCATAACCAGTCAAATGGAGCAGGCTATGCGCTTGCTGAATCGAGGAAATCAGGGGGCAGAGCCACCCCAAATTGGCAGTAGCAATGCTGCTGGAGGAGCTGATGAAGACGGAGCAAATGCTTCAGATATTGAAGCCGCTCCAGAACAACCTCAAGATCAAATACAACCTCAGACTATAGAGGAGATGATGCAAGAAAATCAACAACTCAAGGCTTTACTCTATGGCCTAATACAAAAGATGGAGCAGCAAAGGGTAGCTCAAGTCCCCCTAGTAAATGTACCACCTCCAAGGGCAGTGCCTATGCCAGCGGTGATAAGACCGCAAGCTACAGATGTCAACTTCAACCCTGATGAGATACAAGAAGATCAAGTTGTGGAGCCCAATGCTCAGCAATCTCATGCTCCTGCAGATGATGCTACGGCATTGCAGAAGCATCTTATTGAGCAAATTGTTGAAGCCAAAATAGCAGAACAAGACGACGGAATAGGCACATTCGACTTATACAAAGTGCCGTTTCCAGTACGTCATATGTTCAAGAAGCTCCCGCCGGATCACAATAAGTGTCCCAAATTCATCAGGTATGACGGGGAAGGTTCGGCCCAGGAGCATATTGCCCACTATATGAGTGACTTGGGAGAGCTGGCTACTGATGAGGCCTATCTTCTGAGGTTCTTTTCTACCTCTCTCACGGGCATTGCATTCCAATGGTATGCAAGGTTGAAGCCTAACTCTATCAACAGTTGGGAGGAAATGCAGAAAAAGTTCATCGACCGTTTCAAGGTGTCGGAACGAAAGGTCACCATCACTGAATTGGTGACACTAAAGCAAGGCAGGAATGAATCCGCCACCGACTATATCAAAAAATGGCGGAACCTCTGCATGAAATGCGACAATCCGCTGACCCACGAGGATGCGGTACGATTGTGCAAAAGGGGCTTAAAGCCTGAAATAAGTGAAAAACTGATTGGCGCAAATGTCAAGAACTTTGATCAACTAAATAACATTGTGACGGAGGTCGAAATATTCTATGCAGACCATCCAACCATTGCCTCCATTGGGGGGACAGTCCCAAAGAAACAAAATATGGATACAGAAGAGGCCAATGCTATAGACTTCGCCTCAGCTGTAGAAAATACAGGGGGCAAGAACAATGTAAATGCCTCAACATCTAATAGAAGGGGATCATATGCCACCCTTAATGAGAGGAGGAAAATGGCTTACTCTTTCATAAGGGAGGATACAAGAGAGTTGTTTAATGTCTGCATGCGGGCCAATCTCTTGATGCTACCCGAACCAAAAAGACCAGCAGAAGTTGGTAAAATAGATGAAACCAACTATTGCATGTACCATCGTATGTTGGGACATGTAATAGAGGATTGTTATATCTGCAAAGGGGAAATTGAAATGCTTATCCGAGAAGGGGCCGTGGAGATGGGGAAATATCTGGTAGACCCGCCTCAACCACATCGAATGCCCAGACAAACATTTACAGCAAATGTCGTCCATATGGATGAAAACTCCTCAGAAGAAGAGCCTACAAATAAGAATATAGATGTCCCTCCAGAGCATGAGGCAATACCATCATACGCTCCAACGACTTCCACTCCATAAAGGTCTATCATGGCGGCACTGGAGGAGATTCAGATGAATATGTCACAGCTCTCCCATCAGCAAGTTTCGCCAGAACAGGAGGCAATACCATCATATGTTCCAGCAACTTCCACTCCAGAAGTGTCTATCATGACAACATTAGAGAAGATTCAGATGAGTCTGATACAACTCTCTCACCAGCAAAATTCACTGGAGCAGAAGATAACTCCATCATATACTCCAATAATTTCCACTCTCGAGGGGTCCATCATGGCAGCACTGGAGGGGATTCAAGTGAGTCTGGGACAAATCTCTCATCAGCAGTATGAACTCACTCAAGTAATGGAAGGTCTTGCAAGACAATGGACAGAAGTCATGTCAATGGACAGAATCAATAGGCCTTTCTCCTTTGAGGAACCAGGACCAAAATGCAGTCGTCCTCTAAAGAGTAAGGGCAAACTTATCATAGACTTAAATGAAGCACCAGAAGCCCAGTACCGAGAGGGAGTGGTGCTCAAATGCAAAGGTTGTGAAAGTCACGACAATACTCTCGAGGCCACCTTTGCAGCTAGGCAAAGCTCTCGGGGAAAACAAGTTGCTGGTGCAAAAATAGGGATAAGTTTTAAAGATATTGAATCCCTGGCAAAAAAGCTCAAGAAACCATACTCATTTCCAATGGAAAAGACCAAAGAACTCTTCGAGTTATGTATGAGCAGAAAAGCAATTATTCTGCCCAAACCAAAAAGGGAAGAAGAAATACATCGGGTAGATGCACCCAATTACTGCCCATACCACCGCTTCATCACCCATCCAATTGAACGTTGCTTTATGTTCAAAGATGAAGTAGAAAAGCTTATTCAAGAAGGAAAGATAAATATGGGGAAATACCTGGTAAATCCCCCACAGCCACATACGATTACACATTGAGTGTAATTTGCAGATCCTTGAGCAAAAAAAAAAAAAAAAAAAGAGTGTGGGGCTTAAAAATGAGGTGCCCCGACAGACTTGATTGGTCCCGCTCCTGTGAGGGGCCAATCAAGGGCAAAAAAGTCTAAAAACCCAGCTGAAGTGAAAACCCGAAAGGGCGCTTCAGGCAAAAATGGGTGAACCCTGCTGTGTGAAAACCCGCAAGGGCGCACAGGCAAAAATAAAAGGGGCTAACTTCGGTGAAAACTCGTAAGAGCGCCGATGTTAGTATTATATATTAAAAAAAAAAAAAAATCATCCTGCAACCCGTCGGGGGACAACGCGCAAAAGTTATTTGCGCCAAGAAAACCCAATAATGTTCGTGCGCGAATACATAGACTCATAAAGCCGCATATTTGTTCCCCGACGGAGGGAGAACTCTCTCAGCCTGTTGAGGGTAGAGGTCGAGTTTCCCCACATCCCTACCCAGGGAGGATATCAGAGTCGCCAATGACGAATAAACCCTTGGTACCACACTGGCGGTACAATAATGTCCCATCAAGGGCTACGACCGAGGCGATGATGACGATGACCTCCCGACCCGGTAAGGAAGTGGGAAAACTCGCTCTTCTGATCGATACAGCCTGAGGGGATGATCCCCGTTCCTGTTATACTCAAGGCAAATATACAGGCATATTCTTGAAAGATGTCACATAATTGTGGGTGATTCACCTCGAAAGAAAATATTTGCCGTCAAGAATATCATGCAATGCGGAATTCATATTCGCCCACGGAAGGCGTTAAACTCCGGAATTTGCCTACGGGAGGCATTAAATCCCGAAATTCATATTTTGCCGACAGAAGGCATTAAACCCCAAAATTTTGCCCCGAGGAGGCATTATGCGCCAAGTCCCCCCTGGGCATATGCCAGTCCCACTGGCATACCATAAGAGGGTCGAGAATTTCCCTATCGCCCCAAGGAGGTAATATATCCGGAATCTCCCCGGGGCATAAACTAGTCCCACCACGGGGAGGCGTGGTAGCCTGAAATTTTTCATTGCCGCCCCGAGGAGGCGTTATATCCTGAATTTTTCCCTTCACATACTCTAGTCCCACTGGCGTGTCACGAAGGGTAAAGATTTTCTCGTTCGCCCTGGGGAAGCAATACGAAAATATTATTCGCGTCCTTGGGAACGGTATACCCCAAAATTCCCCTGTAAGTCATAGTCCCACCGGTGTGCCTCAATGGCCGAGAAATTCATATTCCATATTCGCCTACAGGAGGCATTATATCCTGGAAATTCATATTCCATATTCGCCTACGGGAGGCTTTATGTCCCGGAAATCCATATTTCATATTCGCCTACAGGAGGCTTTATATCCTGGAGATTCATATTTCATATTCGCCCACGGGAGGCTTTATATCCTGGAAATTCATACTCCATATTCGCCCACGGAAGGCGTTAAACTCCGAAATTTGCCTACGAAAGGCATTAAATCCCAGAATTCATAATTCGCCCACGGAAGGCGTTAAACTCCGGCATTCGCCCGCGGAAGGCGTTAAACTCCGACATTCGCCCACGGAAGGCGTTAAACTCCGGCATTCGCCCACGGAAGGCGTTAAACTCCGGCATTCGCCCGCGGAAGGCGTTAAACTCCGACATTCGCCCACGGAAGGCGTTAAACTCCGGCATTCGCCCACGGAAGGCGTTAAACTCCGGCATTCGCCCGCGGAAGGCGTTAAACTCCGACATTCGCCCACGGAAGGCGTTAAACTCCGGCATTCGCCTACGGAAGGCGTTAAACTCCGGCATTCGCCCACGGAAGGCGTTAAACTCCGGCATTCGCCCACGGAAGGCGTTAAACTCCGGCATTCGCCTACGGAAGGCGTTTAACTCCGGAATCTGCCCCGGGGAGGCGTTATACCCTGAAGATTTTCATATTCGCCCTGAGAAGGCAATATATCCTAAATCCTCCCCTCGGCTTAAACTAGTCCTACCAGCATGCCATAAAGGGGTTGAAAAATTCCTTTGCCCCAAGGAGGCATTGTATCCTAAAGTCTTCCCTGAGCATACGCCAGTCCCGCTGGCATGCCATAAAAGGGTTGAAAATTTTCCTATCACCCTGAGGAGGCAATGTATCCTGAATCTTCCCTGGGCATACATTAGTCCCATCGGCATACCCATATGCTATAGTCCCATCGACGTGCTGAAGGCGGTCGAATTCGCCCCAAAGGGACATTATACCCTAAAATTGCCCCTGGTATACGCTAGTCCCACTGGTGTGCCTTGGTGGCCTGGAAATCCATATTCGCCTACATGAGGCTTTATATCCTGGAAATTCATATTTCATATTCGCCTACAGGAGGCATTATATCCTGGAAATTCATAATTCATGTTCGCCTACAGGAGGTATTATATCCTGGAAATTCATATTTCATATTCGCCTACAAGAGGCTTTATATCCTGGAAATTCATATTTCATATTCGCCTACAGGAGGCTTTATATCCTGGAAACTCATATTCGCCTACAGGAGGCTTTATATCCTGGAAATTCATATTTCGCCTACGGGAGGCTTTGAATCTCGGAATTCATATTCGCCTACGGGAGGCTTTGAATCTCGGAGTTCATATTTCGCCTACGGGAGGCTTTGAATCTCGGAGTTCATATTCGCCTACGGGAGGCTTTGAATCTCGGAGTTCATATTTCGCCTACGAGAGGCTTTGAATCTCGGAATTCATATTTCGCCTACGGGAGGCTTTGAATCTCGGAGTTCATATTTCGCCCACGGGAGGCTTTAAATCCTGAAATTTATATTTCGCCTACGGGAGGCGTTAAACTCCGGAATTCGCCTGCGGGAGGCTTTGAATCTCGAAATTCATATTTTGCCTACGGGAGGCATTAAAGCCCGGAATTCGCCTCTGGGGGGGCATTGTGTCTCAAAATATTCGGTCTTCGGGAGCCGTTGTATCCCAAGTCCACGGCTACCTAGAGCCCCCGTTTCTCGAAAACTACATATATTTCTTATCGGTTCTCAGGGAAGACTCAATTCCCTACATATAAAATTCCTTATCGGTTCTCAGGGAATACTCAATTCCCTACATATAATTTCTTATCGGCTCACAGGGAGGCCTCAGTTCCCTACATAAAATTCATTATCGGTTCTCAGGGAAGACTCAATTCCCTACATAAAAAATTCATTATCGGTTCTCAGGGAAGACTCAGTTCCCTACATATAATTCCTTATCGGCTCTCAGGGAAGACTCAATTCCCTACATATAAAATTCATTATCGGTTCTCAGGGAAGACTCAATTCCCTACATATAATTTCTTATCGGCTCACAGGGAGGCCTCAGTTCCCTACATAAATTCCTTATCGGTTCTCAGGGAAGACTCAGTTCCCTACATATATTTCTTATCGGCTCACAGGGAGGCCTCAGTTCCCTACATATATTCCTTATCGGTTCTCAGGGAAGACTCAGTTCCCCACATATATTTCTTATCGGCTCTCAGGGAAGACTCAGTTCCCTACATATAATTCCTTATCGGTTCTCAGGGAAGACTCAATTCCCTACATATAAAATTCATTATCGGTTCTCAGGGAAGACTCAATTCTCTACATATACTTTCTTATCGGTTCTCAGGGAAGACTCAGTTCCCTACGTATATTCCTTATCGGTTCTCAGGGAAGACTCAGTTCCCCACATATATTTCTTATCGGCTCTCAAGGAAGACTCAGTTCCCTACATATAATTTCTTATCGGTTCTCAGGGAAGACTCAATTCCCTACATATACTTCTTATCGGTTCTCAGGGAAGACTCAATTCCCTACATAAAATTTCTTATCGGTTCTCAGGGAAGACTCAGTTCCCTACATATAAAATTCATTATCGGTTCTCAGGGAAGACTTAGTTCCCTACATATATTTCTGAGCGGTTATCAGGGAAACCGTAATTCTCCACCCAAAAAAAATATATAATAATAATAATAATAATAATAAAAAGGAGCTTAAAAATGAGGTGCTCCGACGGACTTAACCGATCTCATCCATATTGGGGTCGGTTAAGGGTAAAAATGTCTTATACCCAGCTAAGGTGAAAACCCAGAAGGGCGCCTTAGGCAAAATCGGGTAACCCCGCTGTGTGAAAACCCGCAAGGGCGCACAGGCAAAAATAAGAGGGGGGCTAATATTGGTGAAAACCTGAAAGGGCGCTGGTATTAGTTTTTTTTTAAAAAAAAAAAAAAAAAAAAATGGGGCTTAAAAACGAGGTGCCCCGACGGACTTAATCGATCTCGTCCTCAAAGGGATCGGTTAAGGGTAAAAGTGTCTTATACCCAGCTAAGGTGAAAACCCGGAAGGGCACCTTAGGCAAAATCGGGTAACCTCGCTGTGTGAAAACCCGCAAGGGCGCACAGGCAAAAATAAGAGGGGGGCTAATACTAGTGAAAACCTGAAAAGGCGCTAGTATTAGTTACATAAGAAAGAGAGAATACGTGCAACATATAATAAATGGTCCGTACCACTCAAACTTAGCATTTATCTTCAGCAGAATATTTGCGATACACTGGAGCAATGTTGGAGTTCGAGATGAACATGCAGGGTAGTTCGAGTTCTTCAGCAAATGGAAAATTTCAATCCTTTTGAAGAAATTCGACTCCATCTCCGGAATATCAGTCGGAGCGATGTTCGATGGTCGCCACAAGATAGGAGTTCTCCCTCCAGTGAAGCTTCGAGAACATATGCATGCTGACGCAGAGCGGCGATATGGGCGTCCGCGGTACCAGAAAAGGACAATGTCCTTCTGATATTGGAAGCATAGGAGCTTCTGCAACCCAAGCTGCACAGCCTGTCTCGATACTTTCAGTCTCGGCTCGCTTTGGCCAAGAGTTACTCGACAATTAGTAGGAAGGGGATATTGTCCTCCCCATGCCCTGCCATATGAGAAACTCCCATGAAGGCCATGAAGACAAAGACAACAAGTTACAAGAAGATAGAGAGATGAAGTCAGCGCCAGAGAGCTACAATAAAAGTCTCGAAAAGCAAAAATTGACCAAGTCCTAATAAGGTCATAGGACAAAGTCAAATTGCTATGAACCAGATGTTAGGCCAGTCCAGAACGCTTCGTGCGGAACTCCTGGAAATGCCAATATAAGGTATTGATACCCCAAGATAGAATAAATGCCGGAAGAATTAAACGACTCGCCTGTATATTCTTAAGGAGTCTCCATGTCGTGAAGGCCAAGAGATCTCCTAGAATCCAAGTAAACGTCAAAAGATTCAACCGGCATCAACTCTCGCAGAACCTCCAAGTCGCGAAGGCCAAGAGGATTCCCATAATCAGAGGGGTAGACGCTTTCAAATATATTCGGAAAGTCGAAAAGTTATGAAAACAGGACTTCCTGGACATAGTTTGAGGTGTCTAAGTACCAAAATTGAGCGTCATCAAGACCCAGACAAGCTCAGATGGAGCATATGCATAGCAAGCCAAAGCAATGTATCGCCTGGCATATATGAGACAGCGGGTGGCTTCCCCCAATAGCCGTAAATACATAAGGCGAGAAACGGGAATTCATCAAGATAATACCGGCATGCCGCATTTGAGAATTCCTCAAGCATGCAAAACGATGATTCTTGTAGCCGAATGGGACACGGGACATGCACCGTCGTCTTCACCTCCGGCACATGTCCCGTGGGGGGCATTTGTTGGAACCTCTTTTTTTTAAACAAAAGAAGGGGCAAAAGGGAGGGGGAGAAGCCCCCCACCGGTTGGGGAACCCCCCACCGGTTCCAAGAGGGAAACCGGTGGGGGGGGAAGAGAGGCTCCCTCCCTCTCTTTCTCCTTTAAAAAATTCAGAATGGGGGGGGGAGTTAATTAAAAAGAGGGGAGTTAAATGGGAGATCTTAACCCCATTCACATGGGTTGAGAATCCCATGCAGAAACCTGCTTAAACCCCCATCCTAAAACCCCCTTTCACATGGAGCCAAATTTGGATTTAAGGGGTTTAAACCCTTTTCACATTGGCACATCCCCCAAATCTGCCACCAAGCTCATTAATGAGCCCCAAAAAAAACAGAAAAAAGAAAGAAAAAGTGGGGAAGGGAACCCCCCACCGGCTCCCCAAAACCGGTGGGGAGACCCCCCCCACCGGTTCCCAACCGGTGGGGGGGGGGTCCATCCGGTGGCACCCCCTCCACCGGTTGGGACCGGTGGGGGTGCCAACCGGTCCCCCCCTCCCTCTCTCTCTCTCATTTTTTTAATGTGTTCTCTCCCATCTCTCTCACCCATGTGATTAAAAAAATCAAAAAAGAGAGGGAGAGGAAGAGGAGGCAACCGGTGGGCACCCCCCACCTCAAGCCAAACCGGTGGGTACCCCCCACCTCAAGCATCCCGGTGGGTACCCCCACCGGTTAAGGCTTTGAAGCCTATAAATACCCCCCAAGGGGTAAGAAGAAGCTCCATGCCCATTTGGCCCAAAATTCCCTAGGGGAAACTCTGCCAATTTGAAGACCAAATCCGGTGCTCTTGCCCGGGTTTGCTGCGATTTGGAGGCGATATTTTCTTGGAGGGCTCTCTTCCTAAAGTTTATTCCTAAGGGGAAGCTCTGCCAAATTTATGTTGTAAAATCACCGTCCTATAAGACGGGATTATGCCGAAATAATGAATGAAATGCCTATGTTGTTCTTTGAGCATATGTGTGTGCATGTGTGTTCATGGACTTAATATTTAAGTAACACTATGTTACTATATTTTCATATGCAAAATAATTAGTTTTATAACTAATTAAAATACATAAAACCTATAATTAAATATTCTAAAATATCATTGGCCTCACCCCATACATAACTAATCTTAAACTCATAATTAAAACTTAATAATGAAACATTAACTCATAAAATAATATACTTAAGTTAAAAAATGACTTAAATACTTTACATACTTAATTAATTAATAAAATCTGCGAAAGTTATCTAAAATTAATAAAATAAATATAAGAATCAGAAAAATTCTGTAAAAATCAGTAATACTCAGTAAAAATCAGAAAACTAAATCTGGGAATTACATAAATCCAAAACATAACTTAAATATCCTTCATATATCTAATTAATTAATAAAAATCAGTAAAATTAATAAAAAAATCAGTAAAATTCAGTAAAAACCAGTAAAAAACAGAGAACCAAATCTGAAAATATATAAAATTCTGAAATGACTAAAATGCCCCTAGAGCTTAATACAAATTACAAAAATACCCTCATACATGTTAAAAATCTGTAAAAATCACATAAAATTCTTAAAAATATCAAAATCTCTCATATGTCCAAAATACCCTCCAAACCCTAATAAGATGGGTAAAATTACCAAAATACCCTCAATATGATAAAAATAAATAAAAATCTCAGAAAAAATATAAAAATAGACTTTAAGTTTAAAAATCCAATTTGGGCAAAATTACCAAAATACCCTTATAATCCAAACACACTTGAAATAACTCTAAAATACCTCCTAAGGTTTTGAAACCTTCCTAAATCATTAAAACTCATTTCATACACTTAAATAACCATAATCTCCCCATACCCTCCAACTTGACATAATTACAAAAATACCCCTATGGGTCTAAAATACTTGGAATCAATCCATAATACTTGGAGTCAATCCAATATACTTGGAATTAATCCAGATAGCTTGGAATCAATCCAAAATCATATAAACATATCTTAAACTTGGGTGAGGCCAAGAGCTTAACCTAAAATATACCTTCATATGCATGTGCTGCACGTAGTAGTAGTGTTGCATGTTATAAGGGCATCAACGGACGGTTAATCAAGGGTTGTCGAGCGGTTGCTTGACGTAATTAACACTGACCAAGGTCAGTGGAGAGAGGCCATATACTCGAATCTTCGCTTGATTCGAAGTCCCGGATTCCCTGAGGGCTAATCCCAAGCTCTCATAGTCCGATAAAATATAAAACCGACCTATAAATCCTCTAGATAAACAAAAAAAAAATGGATTTCCGAATAATCCGACATAGGAGAGATGTGTCTAGGTCAGGTCCCAAACACCAATACATAACCACCATCCTAATTATTAACTTTTATGGCAAGCCTCCATTCATCAATCCCATTTTGTGAGGGAACACCCGAATGAAAAAAAAAAAAAAAAAGGTAAATGGAGTGCCACAACAAGAAATAAGGCTACAGAGGCAGGAAGGGAAAGGAAACCTGTGTCAACCCATTCATCATATCATAGATCGGACACTTATTCTTTCCTTCAAAGGCAAATCAGGAAGAAAGAGGAAAAATAAGCAGGTAATGACAAATATGGAACAGTTACAAAAATAAATTCATCAAGTATGCAGTGTTGGAAAGATACAAGACCATGATGGAAGAGATACTGCAACAAGGACTGGAGGTAAGTTCCAGATTCCGCGAGGTTGCACAGCCAGCAATCTCATAAGGTACTCAAGAATGTCATTTTCCTATTCAAGAAAAAGAATCAGAGGACACCAAAATATCCCGATGCTATTATACCACAAAGAGGGAAAAAACACATAAAAATGATCTGAATCTCAAGAATACCTTAATGCTAAAGCAGGGAAAACAACGTATGCGCATGTTTAACACAGAAACCTACATCTTTTGAGGGTGGATAGTACCAAGACAACACTCAAACTTCATGCTAAAAGAAAATAAAGGGATTTTTTACTTTTCAGTGCTTATAATTTTCCAATACTCCTTATAAACTCCTACAATCTTCATATTTCCATAAACCCCCCACAATCTTCCAACCATCCTTAAAAAGTTCCTCCAAAGGGGCTTTTTAGGGATATTTTAAATGATTGTAGGGACTAATAAGGAATATAAAAATTGCAGGGGCTTATAAGAAATATAAGAAGATTATATGGACAGAAAAGTAAAAATTCCAAGAATAAAAGGGTCCCAGTGAAATTTGTATCTTATAATTATAAGTGAAAAAGATATAAAGAAGCTTGCAATGCATGCACCATTGCACAAGTATGCCACATATTTTGACCCTCCCAAATTGGAATGCAGCACAACTTCATAATATCTAAAGGCTTAAGAACTTAGAGTCATTTAATAGTTTACGTTATTCCACTATGGTGTAACAGCCAAAGACAGGCAGATGGTGCAATAAAAAAAACTGACATCTATAAAGTTCTGCCTTCGTTGATGTTGAATTAAGTTTATAACCCATCCATACGCAATCCTTTAAATCACTAAGAATTTAAACACATAGTTGCTGGCAGATGAAATCAAATATGATAACATATATAAAATGAGGAATAAAAAAACTATACTATCATTTTTTAAAAGAATTAAACCCAAAAGTACAATAGCTTAATTACTCCATAATCCATATATGTATAAAGTGTTGTATACCTTGTTTGTCATAATTATAATACCTCATCCAAACAACTTAGGATTAACTTTGACTTCAATGATCATGTGTATGCAGCAAATAAAATATTATCACTATTTGTCTGCAAGAGAATATTCAATTGGTTGAAACAAATGTATCCAATTCATAATCCTGAACCCTATTTGCTTTCAAAATCACTGTCACATATAAGTTCCAATTCAAACAGGATGAATTAAACTAATTATCATATGCCTTCAATGTACGAAACAAAATAAACCGTCTCATGGTTTGGTTGTTGACTTGATTCACCTAATACAACGAAGTGCATGAATACAGAAGAAGAATCTCATTCTCTCATAGTACTTCAAAGTTCAAATAAAAAATATCCTCAAAACCTCATGTCTAAATCTGTGGAACCTATCACCAATTTTTCCTTTAGAATGTAAAAATTAAGTGTAGGAGAAATCATCACAGCCCAGCAAACACATGGAAGAGAGTGGGTGGGACACAGAAGGATCAATACATCCCATAGCAACCATGTACGTAGGGATAATATGTTCAAACTAAGTCATGGTTAAGGGAATGGCCCCCAATCATTTTGCAAGCACATCTATTCTGCAGTTATATATTTTCAAGAAAGGCCATGGAGATGCTACATGAAGAACATAAGCCAGATGAGGGAACGGGGAGACCTAGGATGTAGAAGATCATAACATGAGTGATTCGGCAGATTTGAATTCCTAATTCTTTAACTTCCCACCCTTATAATATTTTTCTGAGTCCACCACTAGCCACCAGTACAATCCGCATTTTGTGATTGATTACTAATGACAAAACAAAAATAAAAAACTACTAAATCCAATCATAATAAATCCCAGTTTGGATCACATCTAAGGAAAATGTTATCGATCACAATTCTAACCTTTTAGGTCCTTTATTAAAATCCATGAACAAAGGGGAAAACGGAAGAAGAAACCAAGCAAAATAAGTATAATAGTAAGCGACCAAACATTTCAAACTACATAAAAGTAGAAACAAACATTAGTTTTAACAAGCCATTGGTCAATTGATTCACTTGATGCAATCGGCCAAACTATAAATATACGAGATTCAATCAGGATGTATTTTATGTTTTAAGCTACAAATTTAACACAGATATCCTCCATTCAATACCTTGGAGCTCATCATTTTCCCTTTAGAACACAAATGCTGAGACCTTTCTTCAAGCAAACTCAGGACGCTAAGATATTGCTCTGAAACTGGGAGGAGATCACAAGAAAATGACACAAAGTGATCAACTAGGCTAGTCCATCTGCTCGAAATGAAACCCAAGAATGATAACTCCTGTTGTCCCGAGTATGAGAAAAGAAAATTCACTAATAAGCATATTAAAAGTAGCAAAAATGAGAGCAAATTATATATCATTAATTTCAAAATCTTTCTATACAGGAAGCAAAGTAAGCTGTTGAGCAGCATCAAATGATGGCAGACAATACTTTTGAACCATGACTGACAATAATGGGGCACCATTAGGATCATTAGTCCAACATCAAATAACTGGCTGCATCCAACACACTATTCCATAGTTTCTTATGTTCTTACTGCATCTAGATCTGTCTCTGACAACAAAAACAAGACAGATCTCACATTCTTCCGAGTTGTTTACAGGAGCATTTTCTTAATTGATGCATAGTTACATTTGTGTCCATCACAACTCATATTTCATCACACAATAGCAAATCGTAAATTGCCATTTAGCCCAAAACAATAAGAAAGACCCATCAGATAATTTTTATGTCTTTGCTGAAACGTCTAATGTTTTATAGGGTTCAAAGTTTGGGTGAAGCTGTACTTGAATTGCACATCTATAGACTATACAATGTGATTTCCTAGGTACCAATCTAATGTTTAACTAATGTTTTTGGGTCTGATTATTAAGTTTCTAAGGTCCTTGACAGTCCTAGTCAGCATGAAACCTGTAATGAATGCCAATATCTACATTTGAATTACACACAACATAAAATAAATTCTGCATGCTTAAAAAACACCTTTCGTTTTGATATGATGCTAATGCAGAGAGCCATATAACACTGTACACTGCACGGGCGTTGGTTGTGGAGGGAGGACAGCAGCAGGGATCAATCCATGGTGCCATGATGGTGACATTTAGGAACAAAACTCTCTACCACTAGGGTTGAAGACCCAATTAGAAGAAAAAAATGATATTCAATTCTTTTTCGCCACTGTGATATCCACCTTATTGTCCATCTATATTGGTATTGCCTTAGAAATCCTATACGCCAGGCATTCTGTTGGCTGTTTCTTTGTATTGATGTCTGTTTTCACATAAAATTCAAATGTTTCACTCGCCAGGGAAAACAAGATAACATATCTACAGGAAGCACAAATAAACAAACCTAAGACTAAAATATGAAAAGGAGGCAACTCATATCACCAAGCTATCCAACTTACAATGATCTCAAGCGAGTTATCATCATAGGCTTCAGTAGAATTTCTCAGTTGTTCAAAGATTTGAACCCACTGGACTTCAGGAGCACTAAAAATCAAGTTGGAACCAGATAGTAGCTTAATAGTTCGCTTGTTTAGAAGATAGGAAAGATTTTTTTTCCTCCAGTTGTTCCACAAAATAAATTCAATAAAATTTTCCTCTTTCCTGTTAGAAAACATGGATGTATTTAGCTTGATAAAAGCCTGAGAGAGCAACATTGAGATTAATGATCAATAGAAAGCAAAGATGGCTGGGTGTTTATCCCCCTATCCCCAGTCCTCAAGGAATTAAAGTCAAGCAGATACTGCTGTCAAGAAAACAAAAAAATGAGATGATGAATGAAGAAAATGCACTATGAAAAGAAAAGTATCCAATAAAAACCATTAGGTGAACTAGAAAGAAAGTACTTAATGATATTGATCAGTTTGATATAAATAATAGCTAAGAGAACAGATCTCTAATAACCATAAGCTCCACATGGAAAACAAAAAAAAACTTTTCAAAATCTAAGAGTCCATTAATTTTGTTTGAAGGGAAACACAGCATACAGAAAAACAATGTAGCAAGTTCAGCAAAACCATTAGAACAACTGATTGCCTACTCAACACCTACACCTATAGATTTATGTAGATCTTCTGAGTTGCACACTTGCTGTGAGAAACTTGAAAATAAGGACACAATATATATTATCTTGGAAATATCTAGCTTACTTATAAAATGTATATGTTGTTTTGGCTAAAAATAGGACAGATGGACTTTATTGCGTAAAAAGTGTGCTTCAGACTAGAAATTTCATGAGCAATCCATAAAAAGGAATAAAGAGCACAAGAAAAAGGACTGACTTATGAGATACTAAAAACCAAAACAGAAAATCATAGCATGTTCAGAGCACCCAATGCTATTAAAAATAGACATGTCTAAAGTGGAAAAAAATCCAAGAATCTGAACATGTGATGGCCTTTCTGAGCAGGACTCTATCTTGAAAGCCTAAACTGGCCCCATCTCGCAGATTTAAGGAATGTAACCAAGAAGTATAATCTTTTAACTTATCCTATAGTCAGACAATAACTTCAAGAGATTGTGAAAAAGAAATATCCACATTTAAGCATTTTCTGGATAAAAGGGGCTAAGGATTTTCAGTGACACGTCAAACCTCTAGCAGACTACCATGAAACAATCTGCAGACAAAATTTAATTCGAGGATCAGCTAATCCAGGAAATCTAGCCACTTACAGAATGAGAACAGCTGATCTTTTCAAAGCAATAAGTAAAGATTTGATGCCTTAAAGACAAAAGTTAGAAAATTTTGATCATCTTCACACGGAGTCCCTGTTGAAATTAAAGAACAAAAGAAAAAACAATCAGAAAAGTTAGCTTACACTAGAGAAACAGCGTCATCTGGTTGCCCTTGCAATGAATCAATTTCAAAACCAGAAAAGTTGGTCCTGGTAATTAGCTCCAAAAGAGAACTCAGGCTTGCCTCACATGAAGATAAACAAGATACAGAAGCTTGCCTTTTCAGAAGCTCTTGTACGATAAAGCTTGAATGATCAGTAAGACTCTGTTGCTTGGTTTTCATATCCAAAACATTGGTAGCAAAGAAAGGACTTATAACGCTTGACCCACTGGGGTTGGACACAAGTGCTTTTGTAGCAGAATCTTTCATGAATAATCCTTTTATGGCTACTGTATCACATGATTTTACTTGCTTCCTCAGCTTTTCAATGTATAAATTGATGCCAACAGCATCTGCTGTACTGAGGTCTTCTAGATCCATTTTGATGCTAGCATTTAGAAGAGCATTAAGATGCCTCACACTTAAACAAAGGTTCTGAGAGAAAAACTCCAGAACAATCACTCTCGCTCTGGAAAGAGTCTCTGAAGATAGATATCTAAGGCCCTACAGTTTTGAAAATAAAAGATGAATATATAAGAAAGTAAGCTCTACCAAAATTGGCATCTTGGGGTCTATCATACAAAATTTAGTCGTCACCTGTGGAAAATAAGGATTAGATGTCAATTCAAATAATGCTGCATCAAGTTCCTTCATCAGGTCTTCATATTCATCTGATTCACTTAGACAACTAAACACCTGCTCATTGAGTAGCCACATTAGCTAAGATGCTGCAACATAGGCCAACATGTGCAAAAGCACATCTAAGGACAGAACTCAAACTAATGCTGATATACTTCCAATTTTTAAATATATGACACAGCACACTACCAAGTGTCGACTTCATTATCCTATGTTGCTCTTTCTTTTCTTTTCTTTTCCTCTTTTTCGTGTGGTGGTGGTGGTGGTTGGGGTGTGTGTGTGTGTGTGTGTGTGTGTGGGGGGGGGGGGGGGGTTGAGGAATGGATGTGTACCGGGCCAATATGCCCTATACCGTTACCGGTATGTATCCATATCGGTACCCCTCAGATACCGGTACTGCCATCGTTAGGATTCATGCTTCTTTTTTATCAGAATACAAGCAAAGGTTACATACTTAGGCATTATTGTAATGTTGTCGACCAAATGTACCAAAACATTCATGTTTTTCCACTCGACCATGATCCTGTTTGGCCTTTTTCTTTCTTTCTTCTTTTCTTTTTTTTTTCTTTTTTTTTTTTTTGGGGGGGGGGGCACCTATGACTAAAAACTTGAGAAGGCCCATAACCTTGCAAGTCTCTTTCAAGTTCCCTAGTGCACAGGCAGTAGATAAATCCTTTGTCAAAATAATAGCCACTGGCACACAACCGTAGGCATCAACCACTACAGAAAACAAGCAGTCAGAGTATCCGTAATTTAATATCCCGCATATCTGAGAAGGTATATTGAGATCCATCTGAATTGGTTGCTCTGGCATCATCAAGTCTTGGCAACTACTGCCAATGACTGTCTACCAGACACGAACCCAAGGGTATTCGCTTCATAAATTTACAAGTAACCTACGGACATTAAGCTAAAATTTGGCCTGAAAGTGGAACGCTTAGATTAAGACCATGTAACACATCCATCTAAATAGCTTATTCAATCATTCACAAATAACAGTGGCAAGTAGTGCATGTGAACAATTACCAAGCATGAATGCTCGATGGGATTTGTAAACTGGTTGCTGGATTTGCAATGGCTGCTCTTATCATAAATGTGCCACCCAAGCACCTTGCAGGCGAGGAAGATGCTCAAAAATAAATTAAATAAACTAAGTATAGGAAAATGAGGGCTCTTACATCCTCGAAGAAGATGCCCCATTTGATGGCTTTCTTGACGTTCTCTGCATCCCATGACGCGGGGAGGCCCGACGATCGGTAGCCTGAAGCCAGGATCAGAATATCTACGAAGCCCTTGATTAGCCTCAGGAGTTCTTCTAGGGTTATGCCCGGATGAGAGCAGTCCATCTATACGCCTTTCTAGGCGACGGAGAGCTGTGGCGAGAAGAAGGCACAGGGTGTGGACCTGTGGTAGCGAACTCTAGCAAAGCGAGTATCGGCAAAATGGCGGGAAGAAATTAGGAACGGCAGAGATGGATGGGGCGTGGCCCGTGCTGGAAGGTGCGGCTGCTGTGCTTGTCTCGTCGTCTTCCCCCGTTTCTGTTTCCCGCCGAGGGCGTGTGTGAAAGCTGACGGGAATAATACAGAAATTGGCCCTTTTTTTTTTCTTTTTTTTTTTTTGAAGCTTAAAATGAGTGAATTGATTAAAGCATAAAATCGGGATAACAACAGTTGTCTACTGCTAAAGCAAAAGTGAGGACATCAGGAAACGGTGGGAAGACCCATAGGTTTTCCTACAAGGTGGAGCAAGCTAACTTGGCTAAACAACGAGCAGCATCATTACAAGTTCTAGGGATGAAGCTAAGGTTTAAGGAGAAGCGATCTCTGATCTCTTGACAATTGTGGATGATAGTTTGCGATCTCTGGGAAGGATCCTTGATTCTGAGAACGGCATTGATAATGTTGAGGGCATCGCCTTCCACAAGAGCTTTTGCATGAGAGCTGGCAGCAAGTTTCAGGGCTTCGAACAGGACGAGAGCTTCAACCACACCAAGATCGAAGGAATGCACAGGTTTGGAAATGCAGTGAGTAGGCTTACCTAGGTGATCTCTTATAACAATCCCAATGGCGCCACCTTGACTCGACATAGCCCCATCAAAGTTAATCTTTAAGAAATTAGCCTCAGGAGGAAGCCATTTAGAAACCTTGGTGAGTTGCTTGGGGGCATAATTGAGAGTTGGTGATTGACAGGAAAACCAGAAGGCAGCATCGGTGGTGGCAACTAAACTTGTTGAGAGAGGATTAGGCTTATTGCCTTCAAAGACCATGCAGCATCTAGTCTTCCAGATTTGCCATAGAATTGAGAAACACATGGAGACGAGATAGGTGTCTTTCCCATCTTTTGAGAGAGGAGGGGTGCCCCAGAGCGTAATTCTATCAGCAAGGCTAGCATTAGTTGAGTCTGAGTGATAATTGAGGGGGGAGGCCAGCCATACGCTGCAGGCAAAGTCGCAGTGAAAGAAGATGTGATCTACAATTTCCAGTTCCGAATGGCACATTGGGCAAAGGTCATCGGCTGCAGGAATTCTCTTTGAGATAATGCTATTGACAGGGATAGCATTTTGGATGCATTTCCAGATAAAGTGGATGATCTTCTCGGGGACCACCTTCCCGATGTGGGTGCTCCAAATAATTTTCCACACAGGATCCGGAGAGGAGGTTGAGCCAAAAGTGTCCATCATGAGGAACTGATATGCAGATTTGATAGAGAAGATGCCATTAGCATTAAGAGGCAAGATGAGCCTATCTCCAGGACTGAAATGCGTGGTAGGGAGTGTAATTGAGGAGATGGCCTTAGCAGAATCAGTTGTGAAGACCTTATTAATAAGGTTCAAATTCCATTGGCGGTTAGATATCAACTGAAACACCCAGGTTGGGGGGGGGGGGTGTAGATAGTCATCTTTGATTTTTGGTGGACCTAGGTGATCAAGAATCCATTTGTCCTGCCAGATATTTGTGGTAAGGCCATCTTAGATAATGTAGAAGTAAACTTGAGAGGCAACCTTCCTGACCTGTAGCATAGCCTTCCAAGAGAAAGAACCATAGCCAGATTCGGGAACAACCCAGTAGGAATATTTTGTCAGGTATTTTGCTCGGATGAGGGAAGCCCACAGAGAATCTTGACTATGTAGGAATTTTCAGACTATTTTGAGCACAGAGACTTTGTTGAAAGTTTGTAGATCTCTTATCCCAAGGCCGCTCGATAGATTGTGTTGCTTCGAGGTTTGCCAGTTGCAGAGATGGAGCCTTTTGTGTTCCTTGGAGTCTCCCCAGAGAAAGGAGCATTGAATTCGATTAAGCTTCTGAATGGTAGTTTTGGGGAGGATTCCCATACCTATAACATGCACTGGAATGGAAGATAGGACTGAATTTATAAGAGTGACTTTCCCGGCAAAGGATAAGGAGTTTGCTTTCCATTTTGAGAGTTTGAACTTTATTTTATCTTCCAATTAGGAGAATTGACTCAGTCTGCTTCTGATTGGCCAAAAGGGGACCCCAAGGTACATTTCTTTGTCTGACATGATGGAGATCCCAGTTAAATAGCTCAATTCTTGTTGGACAGCAAGAGGAGTGTTGGGGCTGAAGAATAAGCCAAATTTTGTTATGTTTAGATGCCGACCAGACCAACCACTATAAGTATCAAGGCAGGAGATGAGGCCGTTCAGATCTGCCAGATTTGCTTTGCCGAAGAGAACAATGTCGTCAGCATACATAAGGTGAGTAATTGCAGGGGCTCGATAATTTACCTTCAGACCAGCAATGGTGCCATCCTTGACTTTAGAATTTATTAATTGAGTGAGCATTTCAACACATATGATGTAGACATAGGGGGATAGTGGGCAACCCTGCTTGATTCCTCTGCTGGGGGTAATGTGACCAGTGCACTCTCCATTGATGATGATAGAGTAGGTTGCAGTTGTGATGAAGAATAGGATTAAGATGATAGCTTGACCAAAGAAGCCAAACTTCTTCAGGGTATTCATAATAAAACTCCAGTCGAGCTTGTCATAAGCCTTTGAGATGTCCACTTTAAGAGCAAAGGACCCTTCTTTCCCTTTTTTGCCTTTCATGGAGTGAACTAACTCCTGGGTGACTAAAATGTTGTCCAAGATATGCCTGTGAGGAACGTAGGCAGATTGGTATGGAGATATCAGCTTTGGGAGCAAGGACTTGAGGCGTAAGGACTTGAGGCGTTTGGCTAGGATTTTGGCAGATATCTTATAGATAACATTAGCCAAGCTGATAGGCCTATAGTCAGCAGGAGTAGCGGCAGGTTTCTTTTTGGGGATCAGAGCAATAAGAGTATGATTCATTTTTGCTGGCATTTGATTGTCTCTGAAAATACCTTGGGTGCAGTTAATGACCTCAACTTTCACAGTATTCCAATATTGCTGGTAGATCACCGAAATTGGCCCATTGGGTGCAGTTAATGACCTCAACCTTCACAGAAATTGGCCCATTGGGAACCAGATCACCAAAATTTTGATAGATCCAAAATATGATCTCATTTTGTATAAACATTTTATATATGTTACTAAAATGGTATGTTTGTTCTATATCTTCTAAGTTTTTTTTTTATATTTACTATTATAGATCTTATTTGTATGTATACCTTTGACTCCTACATGCAATTATACATACCGCTGACATCTTTAATAAAGTTACAGTACGTTGCAACTGTAAACTCTACCTGAATATACCACAAGCATTTCATAAATTTTGATGAATTTATACGTATATGTGTAATTTGGAAATAATTTCATATTAACTACTCTTGTATATTATATTTCAAAAATACCATACTTATTTTTATATTATCTCAAATACCGTTACAAAATAACATATCCATCAAATATGTCATTTTAACGGCATATATGAAATATTTATACATATCAAATTTGCCGTTAAAGTGGCATTTTCCAAATAAAAGTTAATTTCATATATACCCTCCTTAGATGTTAAATATGTATATTATGATGGCATATAAGATATTATGTAAATAAGCATGACATTGTTGAAGTTTAACACAAAACAAGGGTCAATATGGAATTGTCCCTAAAAGTTTGATGAACTTAGGAGTATATACGTAAAAATATGAGAATTATGTTTGCATTTTCTGTTGTCATTTATAAGATGTTGATGGAAATTATATAGCTGTAACCTTTTTAAGGATCTCATAGATATTTATTACAGTATGTGAGAGTTAATAATATATACAAATATGGAAGATTATGTGAGCATATACACAAAATTTTCTGTTATTATCTTTTAGAGATACAATAGATGATATGGTGTTCTTAATACAAAATGTAATTATCTCAATTTTATTTCTATTTATCTAGACTAAAACGACCATAATTTGTTAGTATATCTAAATTCTTTTACATCGTTATATCAAAGACGGACGAAACACACCGATTACGTACCAGCTAATCTATATGCCTAACCCGCAAGTGCGTTGTATAGTAAACATTCTCAAGTCATATGATTCTGCAGCAATTCTGAAATATTTCAGATTTTAAGAAATACATAAGATAATATATAAATAAGTATTACGTAATATAATACATAAATATGTATGATATTTTTGAATTTAATATAAGAGAGAGATTAATGTGAGGTTATCTCAAACAAATCTATTATAAAATCACTCAAATTTGTCATAGGCTTAGAACATTTTCATGATATATATACGTGTTAGATTGGAGTTAAAGCAAATTTATTACAAACTTAGTGTCCATTTGGTTGCAAATTTAATCATTGAGAAAATGTTTTCAAAAGAATAAGTTTTTCAAGAAAGATAAAAAAAACGTAATTTGTCATTTGTACGCCTGGAAATCATTTCCTTGATTTGTGTTTCATTTTTTTGAATTTGTAAAGTGAAGTCTTGAATATAAGTGTATAAACATAAATAAATATAATATTAAATAGATATAATCTTAACAAATAATATATTAAAAATAATTTTTAATGTTGAACCCTAATTAAATTCATGAAGGCACATTATGCATGTACTAAATAAGGGGATGGGAAGAGTTGTGGAAAATGACGTCCACTCCCTTCCGACGAATGCTGAAATCCAGATTTTGAGGAATCAACGGATCAAGTTTTCGGTGGCCAGGACATTTTTAAGTGTCCAAACAACCTTGTGTGCGAAACTTTTCCCGAAAATAGGCTTGCATGCAAGCCGTTTTACACTAAGCCAAATCGACCCTTAATCATATTTGTAAAAACGTGGAAGAAAAAATTTATAATTTTTATGCTAAATAATTTTACTAAAATTAAGTCATGATAATTTCATCTCCGTTTACGTAAGTTACTTAAAAAACATCCGTATAAACATCCAAAAATTTATTAATAGGTAACGGGGACACTTTAGTCAAACCACGCGGCACTGGAAAAACCCTAGTTGTTAGGCGAGCGGCGACCGGTATATAAGCAGGTCGCTTGAGCCACACACCGGGGTCGTCGAGCCGTGCCGCGGCCATGTCGAAGCGAGGTAATTTGCCGCCTTCTCCCCTCCATTTGCACCGAGTTTTCTGATACTGCCACGACGGAAATGCTAGGGTTTCTGGTAATCGCCGATCGCGCTTGGGATTTGCTCTCGGAAACCCTAATCTAAGGCGTTCTTTATAGTTCTATGTTCGTCAATTCGCCGGGCGAGATGTTCATCAGATCCTTGATGGAAAGAAGATTCCGTTCCACGTGTTATGGAACTGATATTTGTGATCGTACTGGAGCAGTTTATCCCGATACCCATTTGCCAAGTTCCAACATGGCAGTAGTTTGTCGAATCCAACGTTTCATGCAATGTCGTGGAATCGGATCTTATTTGGCAAATTCCTACGTTACGGAGATTTGTTGGATCTAATTTATATGAAATAAAATACTGGAGTGATCTTTCCGGAACCCTAATTTCCAAATTCCAGCCTCACAGGAACTTGTTGAATCTAACGTTTCAAGTAATGCTGTGGGATCTGAACTTGTTGAATCGTACTGGAGCAGTCTATCATTTAGGAAACGTTGTCGGGTCTGATTTCTTTTTCTTTCTTTTTTTCTGATGATTTCTGGTCGCCATTTCTCAAGGACGCGGTGGTTCCGCGGGGAACAAGTTCCGGATGTCGCTTGGTCTGCCGGTGGCGGCCACGGTGAACTGCGCGGACAACACGGGGGCGAAGAACCTCTACATCATCTCCGTCAAGGGCATCAAGGGTCGCCTGAATCGCCTGCCTTCTGCCTGCGTCGGTGACATGGTGATGGCCACCGTCAAGAAAGGAAAGCCCGATCTGAGGAAGAAGGTCATGCCTGCGGTCATCGTGAGGCAGAGGAAGCCGTGGCGCAGAAAGGACGGTGTTTACATGTATTTTGAAGGTATTTGCTGCAATCTTGCTTGCTTTGATGCTTTCCTTCTGCTTGACGCCGCTCATCTAATAATATTTACAGGAGATAGTAAGTGTGTTGTTTTCTCACCTTTATTGTCGCGGTTTGTGATGTTGATCCAGTATGCATTCATTGTAGTCTGTTGTGTTTAGGGTTTAACCTCCAATCCTGTTTACATGTATTTTGAAGGTATTTGCTCCAATCTTGCTTTGCTTTGATGCTTTCCTTCTGCTTGACGCCGCTCATCTAATATAATATTCACAGGAGATAGAAGTGTGTTGTTTTCTCACCTTTATTGTTGCGGTTTGTGATGTTGATCCAGTATGCATTCATTTGTAGTCTATTGTGTTTAGGGTTTAGCCTCCAATCCTGTTTTTTTTTTTTTTTTCCAAGCTTGCTTTGCTTTGATGCTTTCCTTCTGCTCGACGCCGCTCATCTAATATAATATTCACAGGAGATAGAAGTGTGTTGTTTTCTCACTTTATTGTCGTGGTTTGTGATGTTGATCAAGTATACAGTCATTGTAGTCTATTGTGTTTAGGGTTTAACCTGGGATCGATCCCTGGCGGCCACCATCCCAACCCCATGTCAGTGCCCATCTCAACCACTGAGCTACAATCCTGCTTTTTTATTATAAATCCTCAGAATCTCATTTGGTGAAACCCCAGCCCCCCAAAAATGAAGGGAATAAACACTTCATACTTTTGGAAAAGACCCTTGAAAAGGGGGTTTAACACATAAAGGTGTACCGGTGAAGTGGTTTTAAACAAATATCAGCATTAAAGCTGTTGGTGCTTAACTATGATATAGTATGGTAGGTAACGTCTAAAAGTCCCTAGAATATATGCGAACTGTGTGATTGTTTGAATTGATACTTGCAAGAATCTTTTCTAGTGTTTCAACTTTCAACTTTCTTTCTTGATCCCTTCGAGCTTTTTCTTTTCTAGTCTCTTGTTCCTTGGTTGCTTTCACTTAAAGAACGCTTATTGCTGCTTCATTCACATGTCATCTAGATGCTTTGCCATAGTAATCTCTACCAGGAGTATTTGGATGTACTTTGTTTTGTGACATTTTCATTGACATAGATGGCAAGGTGCAATGTGACCAGGTTGGGTCTTGGGAAAAAATTGGCCTCAGGAAAAAAAAATCTTAAGTCAGCAAAAAACATAATTATCTGTGAAAAAATCTAGAATGAATCTTTTATTTTTTTTATTATATTGAAACAAAGAAATTTTGAAACCCGCAAATAACTGATTACTTGTTCTTCATTTTTGTAAAGATCTTAGTGATACTTGCTTTATTAAGGGAATGCTAATTCCATTTTTGCCCAACTGTTTTGGGGGCTTTTTGAGGACTTATTTGTATACATTTTGTAATCCTCTTTCTTTGCTAATATGATTATATGGTACCGTCCACTTAAAAAAAATGATTACTTGTTCTGAATTTTGAATAGAGGTAAGATTAAAAAAACATCATTTTTGCACTTTAAAAACTAGAACTTGAGGACAGATACCACATGCTACCTTTCATAGTGAGACCATGGGAAGTGGCCAGCATGCAGCCAGCAAACCCAGCATGCCATCTTGGAGGCTGGGAGAAATCAGTGATGGGGAATGAGAGAGTTGTGGAGGTGTGGAATGTGGATGACGCTGCCATAGGCCCACAACAAGGTGAAGTACAACTGCACAAGTTCACAACCTGCAATTGGTGATGGTCAGACCTAACGGAGTTGAAGAGATGGCATATTAGTTGTGGCTGGAGCCCGTGGGGGACGGCCAATAAGATTTGGGGGGTAGGGGGATCTCTAGATTCTAAAGGAAGAAGGTGCTCCTATGACCTCTGAGGCAGCTGAAGATGGGGTGGGAGGGAGATCTCTTACAGACTGGACATCCTTTGTTGCCTCACCGGTGCATCGATGATGAGGGGTCAAGGATGCCGATGATTGATGGCGAGGGACTCCGGAGATGCCACGCTGCCTCAGATGAAAACCCTAGAGAGTCGAGGATGAAAGGGGGCAGGGTGAAGGGGTAACTGGGTAAGTGCATTCTGTTCACATGCCAAGTGGAATTAACCCATGGAAATTTGCATGCTGACCCCTGGAAAGCTAATGACTTTGAATAATTGTTATTAAATAAAGCCAGACATAACACATGCAGGTTTTTGGAGTTCTGAATCTCCCGTTTTCTTGTTCGTATTGCTCATGGGTTATTTTTCTGCTTTATTTAATACATGTATCAGTAACAATTTGATATTGTTAATGTGAAATGTCCAGACCTCAACACTTCTCGTTCGTATTGCTCATGGGTTGTTTTTATGCATCATGTGAAATGTCCAGTCCCAGTACCACACGCAATTTGCCGGAGTCTCTGGAAAGAAAAGAATGCAAGCTGTCTTTAGGGAAGTAAACTTAATATTGAGAATATTGTTTTGTTAGTCATTCATTTCTGTACAATTGGATTTGTCACTTTATGGGGTTTTCTGCTAGGCACTGGGCTAGAGAGTTCTATTTTGTTGTTTAGTTGTGGTGGAATGTTGTCTTTTTTTTTCTCTCTAAGACAGGAGTCTCTCCTGCCTTACTTGATTGTACTGCTACTATTTATTTTTAATAAAATTAGTAGTACAGTCTGATTTTCTCGGAAAAAAATGTCCAATCCCAGTCCCTCTTTTCTAATGCATCCTTGAAAGAAGACCTGAATGTCAATAAGTCATTCATTTCTCAAGAAGAATTAGCAGACCTCGTTGGCTTGATTTATGTGTCGATTGCAGTAGTTACTTCTAATAAGTTGTAGCTTTTATGACGCCACCACAACTTCGTGCACACCTTTTTTTGAAAGTTGCAACTTTGTGCATATCATAGTCATAATCCTTTGCTTTCAGGAATGTAACCTATGATGAGAATGGATCACAAAATCTCACGACGGTCATCTGAGACACTTACCGATGTGCGTGTCTAGGTTGATTCAAGGATCCTCGCTTTCTCTGATGATTGAGATTTCTCTGCACGCTTGAATAAGAGAAGCATCTTTGCATGTGCATGTATTTTGTAACAGTAAGAGCTTTTTGGTGATGTTAGGAGAATGATCTCTATCTTACTTAAGATCTAACCATGTTATCTCTAATGGTGCTTTTTTATTGCCCTCCATCTAATTGTTTTCATTTCTTTGGATCATGAATTTTCTTCTAAGTTTCTTTCCGGACTATATTTGCAGATAATGCTGGGGTGATCGTCAACCCAAAGGGAGAAATGAAAGGTATGAGAATATGAAACGAGTATACATTTTTTTGCCTCAGTTCATTCAAAATCTTATTGTTTGTGACAATATGTGTTGTATTTTTAGGGGAAAATGTCCCTATATCTTTCTCTAAAGTTGTTACGGCTGCATCCCCTGTCTAAAAGATGCTTTTTGTTTCCTGCTGTCGCTAAATTGCACCTACCCAAGAGATTCTGTCGAGACTAACAAAGCAAGTAGTTTAGCCATCTCACGTGTTACCTTTTTTTTTTTTTTTTTTTCCAAATGCTGGCAGGATCTGCCATCACAGGGCCTATCGGGAAGGAATGCGCAGACCTATGGCCAAGAATTGCCAGTGCCGCCAATGCCATCGTCTAACACCATTACTGTCGCCTTCCAGAAAAGCATTGGTTCGGTTGTGATTTTGTTACAAATTTTTGAGATCGAACAAGCTGGACGCGCATTTTTGTTTAGAGTTGCCGCTGTTGATTGTAACCGTTATCTTTTATTGCATACGCGGCCCCGGGCTTCATGAAGGGACAAGGTCAAGTATGCCGGGTGTTCTATTTTCCTTGGGATGGTATTGTGTGCTAAACTTAGTCGAAACTGTTACTTCGGGCTAGTGGACCGCAAGGTTGGCGGCAGTATTTAGGGGTGTCAATTGCTCAGCCAGCCTATGGTCCAGCCCAATCCGGCCCATGTTATAGTAAATTGGGCTGACCTAAGTTATCTACATTAGGTTGGGTTAAATTTATGTTGGCACTAGTCAAATTTAGGTTGAGTTGGACTGGTCTAATTTAATCTATTGATTTTTACATTAATTCAAACAAAAAGTAGAATACTTCTAATGAACTATCAACAAATAGGGTTAGTCGAACTAACTCTAAATTACAACATAATCCAACCCAATTTGTCCAGATTACATTCCTAGCAGTAATATTTGCGTTGGGTTAATTTGTTTGACCTCAGTTATATGTATAAACCCACTTGGAGTGTTCCTCTCTCACAACCAATCGCAAGAGTCCATAACATACGTGCATCTTATCTCTCTTTCTCTTTCTCACACAAATAACTGCATCTCTTTCTTTTTTTAGTTAGTTCAGTTAAGGGATAATATTATTTTTATCTCTTGGAGTTTAACTCTTTACCATTTCATTCCATTTGGTTTCATTGTAGCCGTGTAATTGGATGCGAGTAAATTGGTGATGAAATATTATAATTTTAGAGGATGGAAACAATTTGAAGGATTCTTGATGATTTTTTATTCTTTTATAATTTTTAAAATCAAATTTATTTGTATCTAATGGATAGTCAAGATTTAGTTTTACTGAAATATTTATATGTAAATAAAGTATCAAGGGGTGAAAATAATTCCAAAAGTGTAATTGAATAATTAAAAGTTTATAATAATTTTTATTATTTTTTAATATGAAAATGAGGCTGCACCAAAATACACTACAATATTTTTTGCATGTGCGCACACTTATATGTAGGATTCCATTACTACTGCTGTTAGAATAAAAATAGTACTACAAAACATCTTAAATGAATTCTAATTTTTTATTCAATTCATTGTTTTACAAATTGAGCCATTCAGCGAACTGTTGAAAATGTAGGGTCACGGATCAAAGGGTCGATCGTTGGGTCAACCAGGCCAATCTAGATTTCTGTACTCCAAGTGAAGTTAAATAATGTGTAAAACAAATAAATTAATAATTATTTTGATTAATTAAACAAGCATCATTTATTTTGTGTATTTATTCCTTATGTGCTGGGCTCTTGGGCGGTAGATTTAGTGCATGAGGAGGTTGAATTGCGCAAGGAGAAGCCTGCATTGTTGAAGGCGAAAGCGTGACTGTGCAACGATGAGAAATGGAAAAGGATGCCAGCCACAGCCAGCTTACAGCTGCTGCATTTACGGAGCCACTTCCCAAGAATCCGGCCAGATGGATTACCTCCCTTGGAGCGGGCCGGGTTAATGCATTATTGACGGGTTACGTTGTTTTTCTTTTTAACAATAGCTCAAAAGGTTAAGGACGAATCCCAACAATCAGCTACTGGGGATCGACTCCGAGGGTCACCACAAATCCGTCCAAAAACCTTTCACCCACAGTGTCTACTTGTCCCCACGAGGAACGAACACTCGACCTCCTCCTCCCAGAGAGAAAGGTATCCCAAAGGAGCTCCACTGGGCTACACCGCACGGACAGGTTACGTTGTTAACCCGGCAGGTTTTAGCTGGTTTAGATGGTTCAACCGGCAAAAATGGGTTCCATCAGTTTAAGATCCGGATAGCAGTCCAATTTGAGGGTTAACCGGTTAGATCGAAAAGTCTGGTCCAATTTTTTAACCCATGATTCAAACCATTAAACCTGCAAGAAAATAAAAAATTATATACATATAAAAATTATTCTATTTCTTTCTTTTTTTTATCAATAGAAGTTGTCATATAATTTCCAAGTAGAAACAGTACAAAGAGAAGTAGAAAGAAAGCAATAGAGTACATCACAAAGAACAAAGATGGAGGGGAACCCATACCCAATCCCAGACGGAGAAGTACAAATCAAAACACACTATCTTGAAAATTACAAGAATGCCATCCGAACACATTGAGCACAATGATCGTCGGAAAACTATCATCAACATGAAACAAGTTTTGAGATTGGCTGCCGTTTCCTATCTAAAACATCGCAGGAAGAACAACGCTAACGAAGGGCAGATAAAAGTTCTGCAGAAGATTCAACAATGGCTGATGAAGTTTGGATGAACAAACACTAACCTTGGCGCGTAATCGGTACGAAGCTTCGAGCTTCCAATAGAGCCGCAGGTCCCCAAAGAGGCGACCAGATATCAGAGAGCCAAGACAACAGTGGACAGTAGAGACACACCTCCGGAACCGAGTTAGAAAAAACAGGGCAGGCAAAGCAAGTCGAGGGGTAGGCGGGCTCAAAATTGGCAACTAAGCTAGAGTTGACAAGGAGGGTGACCGAGAGCCAAAATGTTGAAAGAAGAGGATCCATCCGACTAGGGGAACACCCAACAAAACTACAAAAGGGAGCAATGGAAGAGGCGAGGGGAGATCAATGGTTGGTGAAGGTGAAGAAGGGTCAATCTACAAGGGATGGAGAGGAGGAATCAGCGACAACAATGCCATCTCAAGGGGTTTTAGGGACCTAGTGACGGTGAAAATGTTCCCTACGAAACGGGTCAAATTTGATCCGAGGGCAACGGGTATCTCTATAAATCTTTAATTTGGGCTTCGGTTTAAACTGAGGTGGGATTAGAATATCCCCAGTTCAAGGGACCTTGTGCAGTGGGAATGAACAATGCCATCTTAAAGGGTTGTAGGGATTTTCAAAATCTCAAAATAAAATATTTATATAAATAAAAACAACCATGGTCAAACAGTGTGAAATTTTTTGTTAAGGATCTTATTATGAGATCAAAAGATGAATAAACGCATAATCATTTGTTAGCAAATTTTAGTTTATAATTTATAATATATTCTAAAATTCTACTTTCTTCATTGCTTCCAGAATTAGTCGAATTGAGCTAACATGAGACTGGGGCGTGACAAAGTGGTACCTAACAAAACTAAAGAAGGGAGCAAAGGAAGGGAGGAGGGGGGGGATCAACGGTTGCAACGGTTGGTGAGGGAGGAGGGCCGATCTAGAAGGGGTGGAGTGGATGAAACAGTGGCAACAAAGCAAAAGGAGGTAGCTGCAGGGTAAGAGAAACTGATATGACGGGATGTGGGGCCGCAGCGGTCAGAGACAGGAGGACCAAACCAAAAAAGAAATGAAAAGAGAAGAAGGTAAGTAAAAAAATGAACCTTTGGGTTGGGGGGGTGGGTGGGTTGTTGGAAGGGGATATAGACTTTTAGACCTAATAGAAGTTTTGTTAGGGATGGGTCGAGCGAATTTAAGTCTGACCAACCCCTGTCTTACTTCTGATCGAGATAACTGTTTGACGAGTTTTAAAAGACGCTCGCTGCAGCCTTCAGTTGCTCTGGGTCTGCCACCGGACCCTGCCCAGATGCGATCCGAGCTATCCGGGTGAGATTCACATTTAAACAACCCAGTTACTCATTGGACATAGCCCATCCGAGCTCATGTGTGGTCTCAAGTTTAGACTTAATGTGAATTGAACATAGCCCATCCTACTTCAAGCAGAACCATTCAAGTGAAAGAAATGCACAACTGCGGAGAAAACACAAGACATCGTAAAGAGTGTAATCCAAAGTGGAGAACGACGCAAGATGCTAAACGCAAGTATGTACTTCATATTTGGTTGTGTTAATCATAAAAAGTGTAAAACTAATTTTCTAAAACTTGTCCTGGAAACAACAATAGCTTGAATCATAGTTATCTTAGATCCTCTATGTTTTTACCAATGGAACAGAAAAAAAAATAGTTGGCTCTAGATGCCTGCCGCCCAGTGCATTCATTGCCAGAACGCAGGGTGCTATAATGCTATCCCTTAGAGACGAGATTGATTTAAATCACCATCATCTTCGTGCTGTAATCTGGAAACCAAGGGCAGTCCAGCCATTTGGGACGTACAATTCAATTGCCCAGGAACTCCTGAGCAAATTTAAGAGTATCTTGCAATGTATATAAAACCGTTTGTAAAATTCCTAGACATCAGGTTCATTGAAAGAACAAAAACACATCTCCCCCCTGTCGAATGCATGGATTCCTCTATGTTGAAGATGTCTCTGCCATCTACCTATAACCATCTACGGTATCTTGAAATGTATGTAAAGCTTCTGTACACATTCCCAGGAATCAGAATTACCAATGGAACAAAAAACCATTTGTACAAATTTTTAGATGTCTTCAACATAGAGGAATCCAAAAGAATGAATAAAAGCCTTCTGCTGATGAAGCACGGATTCCTCTATATTGAAGATGTCCCTGCCATATTCCTATAGCCATCTAGGGCTGTCATTCTATAGCAAAATAGGCTTTCAACTAGCAAGTTTTGAAAGAATATGACCGCTCATCTTGAAACAAACGCACCAGACTTCCTTCCTGTGACAAGAGAAAAGAATGGTGAAATAAAATGTCTTGACAGTAATAAGAATAAGCAATGTAATTCCTTCGGAGTAAGGGAAGACAGTGGCATGTAATTATTTTGGATTAAAGAGAATTGGATGATTGGGTAACAAGCAACTGTGAGATTATGACTCTTATATATCCTTCCCATGCTGCATGCTGCTTCAGCAAGCCCTGCTAACCCATACTATTTGCATGCATCTAGTGGTTTGGTTGGCTATAAACCAGCCAAGGGATGAAATGGTTCATAAGCCTGGCAGCAAAGGTTGTGTGCTCCAACCAACGTATGGCCAAATTATGGCAGTGGTGATTTTGTTTGTTTGTCTTTTTTTTTTTTTTTTTGGGTGTGGGGGGGAAGGGGGGGTGTTGGGGTTCCAGGTACCATGCCCTATTCAGGTTTACATGGTGCCAACCACGTATGCCCTTGACATCCAAAAGAACTTGTATGCTCAATAAGTAATGGAGAAACCAACCAAAGTTATCATCTACATAGACAATCCGCATCCAAAACTTAGGCACTGCTTGGCGACAAATGTAAGAAATGAGAGATTTTGAATGTTCAGGTTTTGAGATTTGTGGGATTCACATCAATAATAAAAATCTCTCCAAAGTCTCCAAAAACTCATTCTCATTAGTTTTTTTCCCTCTCCCTCTTTATGCCTCTCTCTCCCTCTAGTGTATGAATGGGAGATCTTACCCTGGGTTAGGCAAAAAGTGCATTAAATGCACTTGTCTCCCCCATTGTCTCTCCCTTGTCTCCTAGTAGTGATTGGAATCCACTTCCAATCCCTCTTCCCGAATGCCACGTTAGAAGACCTAACACACATTGCCTTATCCTGGCAATAGGAATGATCTTGCACTTTGAAGTGAACAGCAAAACTGGGTGGCTTATAAGAAAAGTTCATACTTACTGTTTTGATATGTTCTGTCCCTGCAAAACTTGCTTCCACAGCAACATTGAAAAGCTTTGACTGGGTGGTTTTCATCATCAAAATCAATGCCATAGTCCTGCAATTGAAGTTTCAAGCAAGATGATCCCACAAACAAGTAAACTGATGGTTAATTATGCTCATGACTTGTAGGAAATTGGCTACCTGAATGATGAAATTTGCGAGTGTGGACAAGTACAAATGTTCCAGTATTTCACAGTAACTTGGCTTAAACTATCATGATCCTAGGCTACACCATATGAGGAACACAAACGGTTTTAGACTATTTAGTAGCAGTCGTAGCTGACGTCAACCAAGGAAAAGGATCTGTCAGTTTTATGCAGATTTAGGAAAGATATCGATCGAATGTTGAAGACCAGATGTTTCAACAGAAAGGTTATAATATTTTTCATGATGTCACATTGTCTCAATCAGATTAAATTCAGATATTTCAAAATAACAGGTCTAATATTCTCACTATCACATATTATAAATATAAAAGGCATGTACGATGCCTAAACGATGCATAAGGGGTTGAATACTATCAAGTTGAGGGAGGGGGTTGCTTCTACATAATCATCAACATGTTCTCTTTATGCAACTTGAGCGCATGACAGGGTTACAGCATGAGCAACATGTGAAAAGCCCTCAAACAATGGCCCTGCTAGCCACTCCTGGAAGATGCGGCTGCCCATACTGAGGGTTCTGGGGGCCCATCTGGGTTTAGTAGTTAAGACTGGTTGGACTTGTATTTGAATGATATCATAATTTAAGAGATCCAATTGGAAGCTAATTTTGAATCAGAATTGTATTACGGCAAGCTTTTTGTGATAATGTATTCCGCAGACGAAGGGGCTGTTCAATAGTCTGCAGAAATTGTAAAGTTCCATAGCATACTATTATGACTGTCAGAAAGCTCAAGACAGTAGCAGGAACTCTAATTATTGACGTATGTATGCAAAATTTCCCAAACACCTATGTAAGAGAAAAAATACAATAGTCTTTTTTCATAAAGTTTAAATATTAATTGTCATCAGACGGATGCTGTCTGACCAGCAAAGAAGATCCCTAGCAACAATGTGCCACATCAGGAATAGGCTTTCGGGAATTACACATCTATAAAATTATGGAATATGTTAAGGTGAAATGGAGATTGACAATTTAGATAATGGATGCGTACCCATGTTAGTTCTTCAAAAGCTTCGACTTTTCTTGCTGTAAAAAATGCAAGCTGCATGCAAAAATGGATTTCCAATTCCATCATTTCTACATGCATGCTGAAGAAACAGAATGCCAATTTAAGTAGAATAACGAGACCGTACATGATAGTAGTGATGATCAGGTGTCTCCACTTCAACTGGAACTTCAATTAGATTTCCATCACCACACCTGAAACAATACGGGATTGCCATCGGACACAAAGAATTGTCCAAAATATCAGAGTCTATCATTTTAGTTTATAATCATGAATTGGTAATTGATAATGATAACTTGTATTTAAGCATGTGGCACAAAAGCCATTGTAAGACAGAGCATGTGTTCAAAGAAGATGTGCATAATCAATGTGCAATTGCAGTAGAAGACCTATACATGGTGCATTCAGAAAAAGAAAATCACTCTCCTGTCTGGAAGCTCTACTATAAGCATATGTGCCAAGGCCATCAAGTCTTAAAGCTAACTACACCCGCAGAATCTTACAATTCCATATCTACTTCTTTGCCAATTGTGAATGAAGCAATTAATTTGTCTCTTCAAACATGTAAATGATCAGTGTAAAAGGACAAATTATTATGCCCACACACAACTGATTCCAGTGGCATGCCTCTTCATCAATCATGTCGGGTAAGCTGTGTTGACTGACCAGATGGAAGGGAGTTTTCAACTTGTTCCTTGAAGAAAAAAGGTAATGAATAAATGGAAAAACAACATTTAAACTCTTTCACGTTAGATTACCAATCGGCAATGTTAAACAACAAAGTAAGACATCTCCGCCCTTTCACATTAGATTACCAATCGGCAAATGTCAAAACAACAAAGTAAGACATCTCTGCACCATTGAAGTACAATTGAATATGACAAAGAAAGACATTTGGAGAGCAATGTTTATTGAGATGAAAATGTAAAAGAGGATTAATATTAAGGATCAAAAAACTAATTTGCCTGGGATCACTCAGCCATAAACCCACTCCAACCAGACACTAGTCTGTCGTTGGATTGACCCCAACTATACCCGCCTCAAGAATTAAAACTGTATATTACATATTTGCTCATTACTTTTTGTTTCAATTTAATGAGATTTCTTTTAATCTTGAAGGAGTGTATATTTTTGCTCCTGCTGGAGCCACAGTTTGCACTAGTGATATCTGAATGCTGCTAGCAAGAAACTTTGTATCAGATATGATTAACCAGCACCCCAACCCCTCCAGTAAAAAAAAAAGCATCAGTAGCATATTTGGAAATCTTTCAATGACAGGACTAATTAGTTGTGTGGCATAACCATCATGACCGTGGTGCTCAACAATGAGGACCTATCCAAATTTCCAAATTGGTAATGGGGGAGCAGAAAACCCATCCTGCACCATTACAATGGCAGGCCCCTAGATGCAGGACCCCAGGACCCCAACAAGTTGAGAAGTAGCAGACCTTTCATTCAACCCATAAAAACTTCCCTAAGCAGAATATAACCTGGATCATTTAGATACCGCCTCCTACCTTCCTGCCATAAGGACTGTAGTAAATCTTCAGATGAAGTATCTTCCAAAGGCACAGCTTGGAAACTCAATAGAAATACCTTGTTAGGCACAGCTTGGAAAGTCAATAGAGAGACCTTGTTAGGCACAGCTTGGAAACTCAATAGAAAGACCATGTTCCTAATACTCGACATTCAACAAAAATAAAATTCTTGGTTGGGTATTCTGGTCGCGTGTGGAACAATTAAAGGCATCCAGGTGGATAATTTTAACTACAAGAGTTGGCCCAAAATAAATAAATTTGTGGGGCAGGGGAGTGGTATCCTTATTCCAACTTTCCATGGGATCATCATTGAATTTGACACCTAAACCAGTCAATTTGGATTTGCATTTGTGACCATTTAGATGCATCCTTTAACCAAACTTAATAAACGCATGGGCACCTGTAGTTTAATCATGCTCTCTCTTGCGTTTTAATGAATACTTTTCTTTGAAGTGGTTGGGGGTTTATACAAGCAAATGACCATAACATTAAATTATAAATTAAGTTTGACAAATTGTAGAGGTATGCGCCAACCGTCACAATTTTTGCAGAGGAACCTCATTATTTACTTTAACCAAGCAACATGTATGCTACATACAACAAAGCAACATTAATAAAAGAAGACTACATGAAATACCTGTGATTAATAAACCTCGCTACATTTCCATAAAATGTTGCATCCAAACAAAGAGCTTCTTCATCCCTCAATACTCCCTCTGAACCCCAATCAGCATCAAGTAAGACTGGATATGTGTGCTTTGCATTTCCTGTGGATTCTATCATCCGATCATACAGCTCCATGTTTGTCAACACTTCACCGACGTATTCACAGATAAATGTGCCCTCAGGTAAATCATCTAATGCCCGCAACCCCCAGCCTTTCCCCTCTGGTGTAAAGAAGACCTGTAACCATACAAGATGGCAGAATATTGTTGGAACTTGAATAGATACTAATCAGATGACATAAGAGCCATAGGAGTAAGGGAAATCTGACCTGCAAATTGCATATTATACCTCTTTGGGTCACTCTATTGCCACATTGCTTGTTACACCCACATTTACTCCAACACTCCTTAATAAATTTTCTTACTAGGTGACCCTTGCAGGGATCGGGATTCACCTCATTCTTCGCTCTTTCGAGTGGGCAATCCTTGCAGTACAATAGATGGTGCTTCTTTGGTTCATGTTTCATAGATATACAGTCATCTAAGAACTCTTTCTTGAGTAGACCATCCAGTGTGTAAGCATATACCCCATTAGTTTCACGTGCACATGCGCATGGAATACGTGCTGATAAACAGTCACCAAAACAATCAGAACAACAATTCTCATCACTTATCCTCGCCAATGAGAAAGGAAGATGTGCATTTTGGTAAACAATGTTGTGGGGTATGTAGCTGAAATGAGGAGGATATAGTTCTTTGTTGACTTCACTGACAACAGATATTCTAACCCTTTCTTCGCCTTTGGTGATATCGTGGATGTCATGAAGTGGCCGAACATCACCTAATGCAGGTTCATGCTGATGAACCAAAACTGAACACCTTGAGGGTTCTGGAACGTGAACATTCATTTCCTTTGTAGCATTCCCAATGTCACTAGAACCCTTGTCCACCAGATTCAACTGTGCAGTGTATTTAAGCCCATCCATGGCCATGGGTTCAAGACCCTGGGGTAACCGCAAGCCAGAAGAACTGCTAGCAATGCTGGGCAATTTCAATGGATCCAATAATGGGGTTATCCTTACAAGATCTTCCTGCTTACTTTCAACTGACTCAGTCCCCATCTCCAAAAAAGTGTTACACAATTCCTTCATTATGTTCAGGAGCGAGAAACTAGGGTCGAAAATTTTGTAAGATCTCAGACATTTGTCTTCAACCTTTTTCATGACTGACTCGAGGCTCGGCATTTTGAAATTGGGGTAACCATCAACATTGTAGGATAATGAAACTTTTGCCTCCCCAGTGGCTGAGGATACCACTTCAATACCGTCAGTAGAGGACTTCGCAATGTTAGCAAGTTTATCATCTTTGCTGTTCTCCTTTCTGACAACAGGAAAACTATGTTCTCCACTCTTTGCATTTATAACTTGGGCTCGCGATGAAGAATTCAATTCTGATGTAGATGTATTTACAGATGGAAAAATCCTCTCACAAAGTCGCGCTGGATAATTTGAAGGTGGCCCTGCATCTAGAAGAGCTACATTAGTAACAAACTTTCTGCTACAGTTGAGGGTCAAGGACCCAAGGTCATTCCAAATTTCCAAAAATAAAGAGGGCAACTCAATGAAACCAAGATTAGCTTAGTGTCTGATAAAATGTTACAAAGGAAAAAATATGCAGGGATTCCAAGTTGACCAACTCGTGCAACACTTTGTGAAAGTGCCTGGACAGGAAATAAAAACACATTTACCATAAAATGGTGTGATTAGTCCTCTTGTGACTTAAATCGGGGGGCAGTCTGCCACCTAATGATCTAGCCAGGAGTTGTGCCAACCACCAGATGTCATGGAATTGGACCAATATTTTGAAACAATTATAGTGATATTCTTCGAAGGTTGTAAAGATTGGCTAATTTCAGCCACAAAGCTACTTGTTTCACATCAAGGCACATGATAAGAAATGACGGAAAAACAAACATGCACCTTCCCTTATGGCAGTCCATGAGGGATGTGGAAGGATATAGGCAAGCGGAACCTCAGAAAGTCCAAGTGCACCGATCACTTGTACATCTTTGTCTGTAGGTGCTGCTCCTCTGGGTGTTGGGCCAAGAGAAGGTGCGGTCTTCACATCTTCATCGTAGATCATTGCGTTTTCAGATGCAGAACCACAACCCAGTTTAAACTCTTGCTTTTTATATATCAAACTTTGCTTTTGATATGTAACAAGTGAGTGATCCTTGAGCTTACCACCGACAGAGGCTTTTTGCTCAGCAACCGCAGCAACTCTCTCTTCCAGGCCATCTGGGTAGATTGCAAGAGACCAATCACTTCCTTGCCTAGGGGAAGTGTCCGATGACAAAGATTCCATCTTTACACTCGGTCCAACCCTTCCCTTGGGATTCCTCTGAACCACAAGGTTCTCCCTGAGTGAACTCGATGATGACATGCCTGCACTCAGCACCGAAGTTAATAGCTGCCCTTCTTCTTTCCTTCCTCGCTGTCTCGTCGTGTAAGGTTCATGTTCTTCCGGTGGCGGCGCTTCCTTCCTCTTAGAACGCGAACTCTGGTCCAAACATGTGCAAACCAAAAAAACGCTACGTGAAGTAGCGAATAATTCGACAATGCTAAAAAACAGAAGACAGAGCAAATACCATACTTCATCACTATTTTTCTTCTCCTTTGGATTCTCTACCTACAGGATCAATCTCACACAGATCAGAACGCAGGCAGCCAGCAAATTCCGGTTAAATTGGAAAGCAGTTGATGAAAAAGGAACGGGAAAAACGGAAAAATTGCCTCAGGTTCTTCTGATTCCAGTAAAGCTTCGACGAGGAGCCTGTAGTTTTCTGCTTCGATGTGCTTCCAGTTGTTCTCACACGTTCGGAGGAGTTGCTTCAGAACGAGCTTCGTCTTTGTACGAGCAAACCCCATGTCGCTCATGGCGGCAATGGCCTTGGCGGCCCTGTCCTTCGATCTTGATCCCATAGCCGATCCACAACGCTGTTATCTAGATAAGAAAGCTATCAAAACGTTGAAGCATGTATCTGCACAAAACCCTTTGCGACACAGGTGATCAAAACACAGCAAAGAAGATAAGAAAACAACAACAACGAATCATTTTGCAAAGGTTTTTGGAGCAGAAACTTTCCAGAGCGATCTTTCCGACGCAAAAAGCAAAAGTTAAAAAGAACCGAAACGCATTCCGATCTTCCAACGCTAAAACCAGCATAAACAAATCAGAGAACACAACAACAGCTCCAAAACCCTAACTAGGCGCAGAGCTAGCTACTCTTCCAAAAACATGAAACGCAGCAGTGCACGCATACCCTAACAACGCTGATATAGAACCACAAAAGCGTACCAATATCACAAGCAACTGCACGCGCCCGGGAAGAAACCCTAGGGTTTTCCTCCGAAAGGAAACGATCCACGGCTCTCCTGCTCGACCAGACGATGGTGACGACGTGTCTCAGAGAGAAGCCCCACGGCAACCTTGCGGAGACTTGGGTTCACCAGGAGAACTCCATTGTTGTTGCAGAGACCGCTCCAAGGTGCGGTAATGGCATCTCTGCCGCCGTCGCATTCTCTCCCGAGAACAGAGCAAAGAGACGAACAAGCAGAAGCGTGGGAAGAAGGAGATGAAAAGGCGGAGGTGATGGAGGGAAAAGAGTAGAAGCATGAGTACGAGCTGCGTGAGCGGTCTGATAAACCTGAGGAACAGAGAAGTGATCCTGGTCCGGGGACTCTGAGTCGATCGCCCCCGTCCGTTGCCGAAGATGTCTCTTTTTTGTTCTTTTTAAAAGAGAAGTGGAAGTGATCCGCGGCTGTGTGTAACTACGAACGGCTATTGGGGGCTACTGCGCCCTCTGACGGCGGGAGGCTCGGCAGGAGGCGAAGTTGCCAAATCCCGGTAAAAGTACAGCACCGAATGCAGAAACGGAGAAAATGCTGATGTCAGCAGCCGGAGAACAAAGGTATAAGGCACAATTACAGGCACCCGTCATTCTTTAATGTTGTTTTATACTTTCTTCTTCTTATGTTATCATACATTTTTTCTTCTTTATATTCGTTTTTATACTTTTTATTCTTACCATAATCTGATATTAAACAATATTATTTTTGTGGTGGTATTTTAGTTTTCATGTTTTTTTGGAATGAGTAGTCTAATGGCAACGGAGAGGAGAATCCCTATTCAAAGCACTGGATCAGAAATTTGACATTATGTCAGATTAAGCATGAAGAAGGAAAATAATCATTAGCGAGAGACTCTCCCTCGTAAGATTTGAATCCAAATCTCCGGCCAATGACGGAGAACATGTCCGTTACATCACATGCGACGGATTGATTTCCATGCCATTTGAACTGTGAGAATATGTTGCTTATGATACAACCGAAGTGTAAAATAAAAGATTAAGCTAAATCAGCGACAGATGATGGTAGGAATAGCAACAATAAAATGTACTCTGTCACTGTATAGAGAGAGAAAGAGATAGAATCATAGAAGAGTACTACAGCACAGTTTGTCACAGTGGGTGAACCACGCACCGGCGTCCAGTAGTGTGCCGCACTGTAGTACTGCACTGTAGCATGCACTGTGATGGTACAATTTAATTACGTGCATTGCAATGGATCGTAGTATAGTACTCTCTCTCTCTCTATATATATATATAAGAATTTGGACATATATTAAACTTTGAAGAGATGTTAGGTGTATTTTGGTAATTATCCGGAGGAATGATGACTTAACACACGTATGATTCGTATTGAATGATTTGAAGCAGCTGCGTTTAACTTTTCACTCCTTTTATCCGCTCAGCTCCGAGCAATTTTACAGTTAAAACTTTTTAAAAATTAATTAGAAAAGAGTAAGAGTAATGTTTGCTGCACTGAATTGAATAGTGTAGGACAAGTGTCCTGCATCTTGTTGGATCAGATTGGAGGATAGTGTAGTGAATTTGCTCTATTTTTTATTTTTTATTATATTTTTATTTTTTTTTAGAATGTCCGATCAAAATTTTGACGGTACATCTAGAAAGTTGTATTGGCTCTTAACCGACTGTATATATTTTAAAAAAAACTTTTAATATGCATCTCAATTTACGTGTAAAGAAAAGTACTTTCTTTTTAGAAAAAAATATGTAGTCGGCTCGGGACCCACCCAAACTTTTTGGATGTACTATCAATTTTTTGATGGGGTGCTCTAAAATTTTTTAAAACTTTGACAAAAAAATAAAAAGAAATAAGATGAGCTCCACCCGATTCATTGAAATCTTCTTGCACTGATGTGCCTCAGTGCAGTAAGTATTACTCTCGAGATGTCACTTTAATCATTCTTACATTTTAAATTTTTTAAAATATCATGTTAACCATTCTCATTTGTATATTATCTTACATTTTTCCTAGTATGCATAATATTTCAACATTACCATAGAACGGCAAACTTATGAGCAATGGTTAAATTGCATTGATTTGAACAAGGGAAACAACCTCTCCATTTAGCAGCAGCAAGATTATATACGACAATCCCACCAAATCATGGGAGTCTCGTGCACTGGATACATTTTTTTATACGTTTAATATATATATTGCTAAAATAACATATTTGATAGGTACATTATTTTATAGGGATATATAAGATAATATGCAAGTAAATATGGTATTATTAAAATTCAACACACGCAAGGTAGCTATCCGTTTATAAGAAATTATCTCAAATTAATTAGATCCCTACACTTACTTTTTCGGTCCCACTTTTGTATATTATTTTATAAAGATATGTAAGATAATTAGATCCGCTAATAACTTGCTGCCAGGGGCAATGGCGGCCCAACGGTGCAGCCAAAGTAAAAAGAAAAAGAGACTGTTCATATGGAGTTGATTTTAGATTTTTTATCTTTTATTTTTTTTACCGATCATTTGAAGTTGATTTTCATTTTTTTTTGTTCGTCCGATCAAAGATCGAATTGTACTGTCAAATCGGGTCAATTAAAGGGCACTGCCAACCGACCTAATTGTCTCTGACGGTGACGGTGCAGCAAATTATTCTCGACCGTTTTGATCTTGTTCTCTTGAACTGGGGAATTGCGCCCAAACCAATTGGGCTACCGATCAAATAAAAAGGGAAATGTCTCGGTGCTGCTGTTCCATCAATAGGGCACATTGCGGAATTTGCAGGGCTCTTGTAGACTTGGTGTTTGTATCATCCAATCAAAATTTATTTTAAAAACTGCACAATAACGTGCAATCTCAATGTGTCCTTGGAGATGAGATTATCAAGAGTCTCTGAGTTGAACTTAGGAACAACTTGAGTTGAAGGACAAGTGAAGAGGTAGGAGATCTCCCATGACTGTCAAGTTTGAACCTTTTGCAACGTATAGAGAGGCATCCCCTTCCCTCTCTCTCACACACACAAAGACGCACCCGCACGTGCGCGGAAGGCTTAACTTAATCTTCTCAAATGATTTTACTTTTACTTCAAATAAGAAAATTTAATTCATAACTTATGGTTAAAAATAATAAAAAAACACTCAAAATAATATACAACTGACTTTAAAGGCATCGTCATAATCAAACAAGGCACTATTACGGTATTATTAAGCAGAACACATTCTTGACAGGATCATCATTATTTGAATGTTAGATAAACCGATACTCCTTTCTGATACTGAAGTTAGTAAGGATTTGTGTAGAGAAAGCGTATTTAGCACTCTTCTCTCCTTTTTGACACTTGCTACTTGGGGACGTATCAAATACTCAACTATACGTACACCAGCACTCCAACAAAAAGATGCCTAGGTGGTGTTCTATAAAACGACATGAAACACTTTACATATTATTTTTTGGCCTTTTTTAACGTTCGATATCCTGTAAAAACTTCAAGTTTAAAATATGGTTTCAGCCATCTTAGCACCCATTTTTTTCCTGATTTAGATACTCAGTCTAGAGCCACTATAAACTGTAACTTAAAAATCTTTAAACTGACAAATTTAAAACCAAAAGATTACCACACTTTCATGGCACACAAGTAACACATTAATCCAAATTCTCTACTTCTCAGATGTAGTGTGACACATGACAAGTGCACGCGACGAGGGAGTTCAAGCATAGAGAGGCTGTTTGTTTTTATATAAAACTCTTTAATTCTCTAATCTTAAAATCACCACCAGTATGCCGGGTTTAAAATCAGAGAAAACTTTGTTTAAATGCTTATAAAATACACGATTTTTTTTTTAAAAAAAAGTAATGGAAGTATAGTCTTTCTTACTGACACCCCCCCTCAAAAAAGAAAAAAAAAAGAAAAAGGAAGAAAGAAAACTGGAGGCTTCCCTCTTTGTTTGAAAAAAGAATTTTTATGGCAAGATTTTTCGAAGAATCTGAACTCCACTTTGTTTGCAGAATAAGTTATTATGTGGGGTCCACTGACGGACTAGTGTATACTAAAATAAGACGTATTCCGAATTGATAGTTTTGTGGGGTCCGTTGACGAAATAAGAAGAATAAACAATTTTTGGGTCTAAGGTGGGATGACTTATTCTTCTTATTCCTTGGATACGCTATTCTGCACAGTATAAGCCATTTCGCTTGTCAAAGTAAAACTAAACTTATTCTCCTCTTACTCACCTTATTTTTCTCCTATTCTCCAATCAAAGTGGCACTGAAAGATTGGGAAGCCAGTATTTGTTGGAAATTGTCAAACAATGAAGAGAGTTTGTTTAGAAATAGGCGCTCGTTTAAACAGACTTAAAACTACTGACGCGAGGCAACCAAAAGACTATATTCAGAAGGAACAAATACGCCAAAAAGTAGATCAACGCAGTGTAACATAAATATGTAATTTTTGAATAAAAAATTACAATTTAATCACGCCTATTAATCTGAATATTGTTCTTTAATAAGTCACAATTAATTGAAAGAATCTTTAAAAATTTTCATAAATTGAAAAAATGATTTAATCATGATTTGATTATAGATTTTATGAATAATTCATTTTACATTTGTTTATTATATTTTAAAACTACTTTTATATAAAAAAGATTATTATTTTAAAATTTTCAGATCTTCAGACGACTTACTTTTTTTTTTTTTTTCCCGGGAGCGGAAGATAAGGCCCATAGGATCCTGTTTCCTGGCATTATAGTGTCAACGTTTTGCCTTTTTCTTTCTATCTTATCCTGTATATGATTTAGCTATCACTTTTAACGTATGAGAGAATGTCTTTTCTAGGACAATGTTAATTTTCAATAAAATAATGTTTACTTAAGGGAAGGCCTTCCTAATATGACCGAGAAGACTTCAAAGTCATTCTCATTATCTCTAGAATGACCCCTTCTTTCTAGGGTTTAGAAGGATTACTAAAGACATTTAAGTAGACTCATTCCTAATTTTAAGTAAGAATGGGTTTCTAAAAATGAATGCCAAAGACTACCTAATGTAGATCCTCTGATTGATTCCAATGCTTGGGTCAGAAATTAGAGTAACACTTGCTGTATTGAGAGTTGATGTTGTGGGTAAATAAAAATATATTTTTTTGAAATTTTTTTAGGTGGTCCCCAAGTTCCCTACATGTCCATACAGGCTGATCTCTAATAGGACAATTCAAAAAACTATGAAAAATTAAAAATTATTATTTGACCCATTAAAAGCATTTTCTACTGTTCGTTAGGCTCGATTTTTTATTTTTCAAAATTTTTTTAGGTCATCCGATGAAAGATCGACCTATACAGACATGTAAGACACCTTGGGACCCACCTAATTTTTTTTCAAAAAATATTTTTTTTAAAACTTATCCACTGCACTAAAGGTCGGTACTCAGTGCAACAAGTGTTACTCTGAAAAGAATAATACTTGCTGCAATGCCCCCTCTAATCACAAGGGGTAAAAGAATTTTTTTATTTTTATTTTTATTTTTTTAGGTCGGCCCCGAAGTCTCCTATCTGGCGGTACAATGCAATGCTCGAAACATCAAAAACTGTTATTAGACTCGGCCCATTAAGAGACAATTTTCCCTGTTTCTTGGGTCAATTTTTGATTTTTTGGATTTTTTGAGTCGCCCGATCGAGCATTACACTGTACGGCCGGGTAAGGGAACTCGCGGGGTGGGGGGGGGGAGGGGGGAGACCTAAAAAAATTCATTTTTTTTTTCTTCTTTTACCCACTGTAACGCCCCCACTGGGATTGGAAGGGGCATTGGAGCAGGTATTACTCATCCGGAAATTAACGATCGGCAAAAGGCACCCAGTCACAGTGATAACAGATGAGGTTCAGAGTTTTTGCCAAATGGGGGGCATGTGACATGGAACTTCAGAAGTAGGGCAGTCAATGGTACGGGTTTGGGTAGACCAGTACTGAATCAAGTGGACTGTAGCAGTTGCAGGCCCAACGACATTAACAGATAAATGGGTAAACGGGCCGAGTCTTAGGTTTAGTTTTTATTTTTTAGTGTTAAAAGATAGGTGGGCCCAAGAAAAAATTAATTTATCTTAAACAATACTACGCCATTGAACTGGGCTTGATTTCAGGACCACAGAAATCTGGTAACAAACCTAGGCAACATATAGCAAATGATTCTTATTGGGCAAATAGGTATCCTCAGACCCAAACTTAACAGCTCCAAAACCATCTGCTAACGGATCGGACCCATTTTGACAGCCCTAGTCCGAACTAATAAAGATTGTAAGGTCATGTTTGGCATAGCTTCCATTTGGAAGCACTTTTGCATTTTCATTTAGTTGTTTTTTATGGAAATCATTGGATCTTAGAAGGAAGCCATTTATGTGGTATTTTTCTTGTGTTTTGACTTCCAACCAAAAACTACAATGGATGAGTTTCCAAGATTGGAGAAAAAAGTAGAGTTGTTATGAAAAAGTTGACTTTTGTAACAAACCAAAATTAGTTATAACTTCTCTCCCTCAAGTCATTCTATGTAAAAGGTGGAAGCCAAAAATAACTTTCAAGTAGAAGTTTTGCCAAACACGCCCTAAAAGGATAAGAGTCCTTAATTTACGGGAGTTGGAAGTAAGTTTTGGCTGCAAGTAATGTCGAAGCGGGTGATCAGGTCCTTCATATAGATAGGAGGGGGGAACGGCAGTTATAACAAGTTTAACTAGAATGAGGCAATGCTTTAAGCTGTCTTTATCTACAAAAAATCTAGTTTGGTGAATTTGATTTGAGCTCAGCATATATCCATGGTTCAATACAAACATCCAAAAGCGTTTTCATGGAATAGTCACAGTTTTTTAAAGTAATCTGCAAAGATCAACTTATGAGATCATGACAGGTCATCCCTGCCTCATACGATTCACAGATGGCCTGTAAAGAACTACAATAAGTATAATAGAATACATTTCTGCATGACCTGATATTTCTTCTACTTTCGTGAATTAACAACAAAATTGGTAGGTATAATATAAAGTAACACAAAAACATACCTAGGTACAATATTTACAGTTTTCACAGATAGCTGGAGTCTGGGCATGGATCATTGCCACACCAATTGAGAAAGACTGCAGAGCTGAAAGGCTTGATTGGAAATAAACAAAGTACAACCCTTCCCGTACAATAACCAACCTGAGAGCAGCTTCACCTTCCTTTTTGCCCTGTAAAATACAAGCATTTTCTACATCATATACTTTCCTTGATCCCAATCTAAATTGAGAAAAACTGGCATGGGTGCCGGTTTCTAAAACAATGTGCACATTTTAACGAAACGAAACCAGATCCCTATTGTTAAAAGAATGTCTCCAATCTGTAATATGAAATAGAAGCCTCGATTCTTGAAGGATAAAATTTACATTTCCAAATGGACAGTAATGAGGAGACATATCATACATTTTTCTGCGCATATGGTATGTCAGAGGAGAGAGAATGATGAATCTACATACTATACTTTTTTCACATTGGGCATGTACTATTACTGTCAGAACAAATAATAGAACTTATTTGCTATCTTATTAGCAAAGGTGTAGCTTAGTATCTTAGGAAATTACCCTTTTACCTTTCATAGATAGTGGTAGATAAAATCTCAATGATGTCTCCTTGTTAATTTGTTTTATACCATATTCAAGCATTATTACTATGATCAACAACAGCTCATATCATATCGAGTTTTACAGCCAGAGAAGAGGGACGGCATGCCCTCTTCTAGATACTAGATAATGCTGAGTAGTCACCATGGCATAGTATTAAAAACTGGCTAGTTCAGGCCAGGCATGGTTGGCAGTACCAGCCGATACCGGTACGTACCGGTATCGGCCGGCACCGGTACCCTGGGTACCGACCGGTACCGGACCGGTACGTACCGGTACCGGTACCCACCGATACCGGTGCCGGTACTGCCATCCTTGAGGCCAGGGCCAATCAGTTCAGATTGGAACTGGTCCAGACCAGTCCAGATCAGCCATTTTTGGGTTGAACCAGCAAGTTCCATGTAAAAATAATTTTAAAAGGCTAAAACAACCTTTGAATCAGAGTGAACTAGCTGTGAGCCTCACCACTCACGTCAATATCTTCTTTTGTCTCCCTATTCTATTAATTGATCCTTTCAAAAAATCAAAATCATTTTATAAAATGATCATCACCTACCTATTTTCCCTAAGAGCAACCACTTATTGGGTGTTGGGAGTACTTCTCCTTTTGAGACTATTTTATACTAAAAGATTGTGCCAGTAAATGTTGTCTTAATTTTTAAAATTACTTCACTTTGATTCTTCTACTGTTTGGTAAGTTTATTACTATTTTTAAAAGAGTTTGGGGAGATGATTACTAGAGAGTTTTCCAAGCAAAGTGAAGAAAGAAACAGAGAAACGTGGTGGAGAGAGAAAGAGAGAGGGAAAGGTGGAGAGAGAGAGAGGTTTGGGGGGGGAGTCCTAAAAATAAAAACAATTCTTGGGATAGGTCAATGAGGGATTGGATGTCTTCCGGAAAATTAGGAAGGAGGTTGCCAAACACATTCCCTTTTACATTTTATCTCAAATTTTAAATTTAAAATAAAAAAGAGGAAAAAAAATCCCCAAACACCCTATTAATATTGATTATCCTTCCACTGTCATCCCTTCATATTAATTTGAACTCCTCAAAGTACCTAAAGTGTACCCTGCTCAATGTTTAATCATATCTCTGCCTCAGAATTTGAACAAGATCTATTAAATGGAATTAGGATCTATTAAATGGAATTGAGTATGTCATGCAACACAAAAACTGGGGATCACAGAAAACCTTTAGACAGAAGGTTGTTCCTCGACCTGGCGGACCAACCAAAACAAGGTATCATTTGTATAACAGACTCAAAAAACACATGTTGTAAGGTTCCAGCGTTAGAAAATAAGGAGAGAATAAAGGACATTATTTAATAAACACAGCATCCCATTTCTGCTCGCACAACTCACAAGCATACAAGCATGAAACGTCCAAGACAAAGAGATGATAAGCAAGATATATACTCACCTCTGTGAATAAATTCAATGGCTCCTGATCCTCTTGTGAATCTTCTTGAGAACTGAAGGTTCCCATGTCAGAGTATCTGTTGTTCAACACAGTGAGAGGGCACCCAATATCCCATCCACCACAGTCACACTGCCCACCAGACCTCCATCTTTCAGTGAGACTGGATGGACCCCCTACTTTTGTTGACGGACCACCATGAAGACCAGCAGGTACAATAACATTTATATTTCTGGAGGGACCAAAATTTGCCACCATACTCTTTTCTTTGCAATTTGTAGAGGAAAATGACACATCTACGGAAGCATTAGAGTGATCAATTGCAGTTTTCTCCAGAAATTTTAAGCCCCAACCTCCAACTACAATCTCTTTATTATGCTCATGCTGATGATCTTTTATGATTATTGCTGCCAATTCAAGATTGGGTGGTATGCTGTCTTCAAGTAGATCCACTCTCTCCAGTTTATCAAACATATCAAATTTGTCTAGACATGGAAAGAATTCCTCAAACTTATGTTGGCTAGCATTTTGTGGTCCAGACTTGTGCTTGGAGGAATAGTTTATTCTAAATATATCCGTCACCTTCTTCGACAGTCCCATATTCTTCAAGCAAGTAGATGAATTTTGTGTATCCCTCGCATAATCTTCACTAGCACCAAATAAAACAAACTCGGTCTCCATATATCTAGATCTATTTGAGTTAAAACTCAAAGAACTTGATACTTTCATTTTCCCAACGAGGTTTGGTGTGTTAATGGAAAATCTTCCCATATTTCTCTGGTGATAACCACATGAATGGAATGAGTACATGCAATCAAGAGTTTTATCATTGGAAGAGCTGACCTTCCATGGATTGGCTACATAAATCTCTCCCCCCTTATCGCCAACCATGAAAACAAAATAGGGAATTCCTCCCTTCCATAGAAAATGGAGAAGCCCCTTAGAGGTTGTACAGTTTGACGAGGAACATGTTGAGATTGAACTTGAGAAGGACTTGAACATTTCACCAGATGTTGTCAAAGCAGATCTTTTTTTGTTAAATGGTGTTGCTTCTGATTTGGACTTATCTGGTGATGCATCGTTAGGGCTATTTGGCAAACTTTTCTGCCACGGAGATTTTGGTTCTCCAGAATTAACTGACATTGCTCTACACAGCCCTAAATTACTTTCCAGATCACCTAGACTTAGTAACAGTGACTGTTTCACAATGCTGCTCATCTTGTCATTCCCCTCCCTTGTGTCAATTATCCATTTTCCATAAGGATCGATGATTACATTCTTTGGACAATCTGTGGAAGCATACTCAACAATGAAGTTTCCCAGGTCAGTTGTACTCCTTGTTCTTCTGCGTGGCTTCATACTGTCAAATAAAAAACTTGAGGGGCTTAAATTCAGAGGGATACGGAATCGTGACGGTGATCTACAAATTATGCTAAGAGAATGAGATGATCGAAATTCTGAGAAGCCATCAAGGTGTGGTGCCATGTTTTTCTGGAAATTGTTGAAACTTTTCCAATCCTGGATGGTAAGTTTATCATTACACTGTCTTTGAATACATGATTTCTTAATGCACCTTTTCTCATCAATATATTTGTTCCCATCCAAGACAATACACCGGTTGGGGTTTTCTTGAAGCAAGGATTTGTTTTGCGACAAACTGCAAAGTGATGCATCATCTTCCTCCAATCTGTTATCACTGTTCCAGGATTGAGACACAACTACTTCATCTTCAAAGTTTCCTTCCTCACCAAAACTTGGCTCTTTCATTTCCTCTCTAACAAGCTAATGATGACTTGCGCAAAAAAACTTCCACATATCAAGATCTTTTCATGCTAAACACCTGAATAAGAATACAAAGTTGCATCATTACATAAGAATTTGAAAAGCATGAAGAAGAATGATCAGCAGATATTGTCAGCAAGCTTCCAAAGCACAGCCCCAAATTCCCAATGGGTCAGGAAGCCAATAGTAATTTCTTTTCCAAAAAATATCAGAAATATAGATTCAGAACATGCAGCAATGTCTAGCAAGGAAAAATGCAAGAAAAATAGAGAAATGACAAAAGGATAATATGGATCCAGTGATGTTAGTTGAGATCAACAAAAGCCACCATCAACTGCCAAGACTGATCATATGGTGGTGATGTAAGGACACGTAGGCTATAGTCCCACATTGGTAGGATGCGTAGGCTCTAGTCCCACATCGGTTGTGGTAACAGGACAATGAAGAATGAGATAGACACCAAATTTTGCTTCACATACTTTAGAAGGATGTTTCAGATATGTTTACAGTAGTACACATTCCCATCCAAAAGATATTCCATGCTAGTAATCTAGTAGAAACATTGTTTCACATGTTAGTTTACGTATAATGGTTCACAGTCCAACAGGAATCTCAGCTGTTAGCATTAATGTTTCAGGTTAAAATAAACCAAAAAACCATAATACCACTTTGCAAGTATGCCACCTCTGAAAATTTATGGGGAATAACATAAAATTAACAAAATGAGAATGTCCTGCACATTTTAAGTCAGGCTGCCCACCATTACGAATTCCTCATGCCAAAGTGATGTAAATTGCATACTGTGTAATCCAAAACAACCAGTTGGATGAGCTGTTAGCATAAGGAAAATCAGATGTTTGAATGCTCCAGGAGTTATGGCCATTGATGTTTCCCGAAAAAGGTCAGGAAGAAGGGAAAAAAGAAGATAGAAAGAAAGTGGTAGATTTGGTTGTTTGCTCTTATTCCATTTGTCAGTGCATTCAACAAATGGTCCAAGTAGATGGACCAGGTTGGTTGGTACTCCTGGCGTCACACAAGCAGTAATTCATATTTTACAGGAAAGCCTACAAACATTCAAGATGTCAAGTGAACGGACAATAATTTGTGGATATAATTAAAACTTTAACCCCTGAAAATAGTGTATTTACAAAAAAGCCCCTATAATACAACTATTTACGAATAAGCCCCACAATCCCCCGTGAATTGGTGCAAGGCCCCTAAGTGTCACAAAATTTTTTGTTAAAGGCTCCCTAAGTGTCACAAAAGGTGGTCAGAAGGGCTTTCTTGTAAGAAAGTTGAGATTGTGGGGGCTTTTTGTAAATAGTTGGATTAGGGGGAGTTGTCTGTAATATCAAAAGTTTCTGGGGGCTGATAACTAATTTGTGAATGGGATATAAAGTTATTAATTTCGTATATGCCTGAATGTTTCACGAATTTGCAGCCAGTGGGCGGTCCAACGGATTGCCTGGATTGATACGTACTGGCTTCACACTTAGACCAGTTCTCCAGAAATATAAAAGCACTTAAAATTAGAAAAAAAAACATTGTTTTCCATATTAACTTATCTTAATGCTCCGCACTCCACAAGGCGGACTAAGGATTCTCAGGTAATTCTCAGTAGCCAGTTTTGTTTCAGGTCATAACAAAGTAAGAAACCATATGGCAATGCCACTCTGCAAAGATGCCACCTCCTAGAATTTACTGGAATAATGTTCTCCAGAGCACTTGAAACCAGGCTGCTCACTATTACCAATCCCTCAAGGCAAAGTGATATAAAATCCACACAATAATCAAAATCACCCAGTCGGATAGGGCTGATAGGATGTTAGCATAAGAAAAATTCAGATGATTGAATGCTCCGGATATTGCTGGGGACTGATGATTCTAATAGATGGTCAGGAATAAGGGACAAAGAAGATACAAAGAAATATGGCAAATTTGGCTGCTTGCCCTAATCCCATCCACCAGTGCAAGTCCAAGCAGATGGACCAGCTTGGTAGGCACCCCCGTCTTCACACAACGCACATTTTGCAGGAAAGCCTACAAAAGTACATGATTTCAAAACAGAACAGACAACAATTCGTGAAGGGGACACAAAGTCTATTAATTATATATGTATCTGAATGTTTTGGGGGAGCGCAGCCAATAGCTGGTCCAACAGATTTCCCAGATTGGCGAGTACTGGCTTCAAATCTAGACCAGCTCTACAGAAAAATAAAAGCATTTAGAATTAGAAGATTTTATGAGGATGAACACGCAACAAGCTACAGCAGTGAACGTAGGCGTCACCATATGCTACTAGACCTCAAGCTTACACAACAGAAGAGAAAGAAATCTTTACAGGCACAAATTACGGCCGTAAAACTCAAAGAAATAGACTAGCCAAGAAGAAAAGACACTTTTAATATTTAGCCGAAGGAGACATCGCACTTGCAAACACTGCTGTAAAATGAGACCATTCACGAATCCAAAGCAACAGAACATATGTGAAGGAAAAATCACACCTTTGAATGAAAGAAAGAACAAAAGCAACACTGGAAACAAATTATATTTATGAAGATGGAAAGAAGACAAAGCAACACTGGAAACGAATTATATTTATGAAGATGGAAGGAAGACTAACCAGCATCGACCGTCCTCACATCTACCCAATCACCAAGCGAAGAAGGGAAACGCACGGCGACCCAATAACGGAGAACTCCAACAGACGCGAAAACCGACCCCTGCTCCGCAGGAGAAGACCGGGGCGGAGAGAAGGACGCAACAGCCTTCTCCCTTCTCAACGAGCACGAAGCAGAGCCGCAGCTGCCCAAAGAACCGTTCTTTCCGCGGGGTCGGGTAGGGTGGGAAGGTAAAGAAGGAGAAAGAGAGAAGGCAGAGGAAAGAAACCAGGAAAGTGGGCTCGCTCTTTTGTCTCCCAATAGATAGAAGGGCCACCGGGGGGAGGAAGGGGTGGGGGCGACGCCGCTAACGTGCGCCGAGGAAGAGCGCCCCAAACAAGAGCAATGGGCAACCGTCTTGTCAGCTTCCCTGTGGGCACCCGGAGATAAAAACAGATGTCGAGCGGAGGAAGGAAAGAGGCTGGGGGGGGGGGGGCGGGGGGTAGGCTTGCGTAGGTGGCGGTGGGCAAAGGCCTAAAAAGGAAAGGGGAGTCCGGTAGCGCCCGAGGGGGAAAGTAGCAGGGGAAACCGCGTTTGGGGAAGGGAGAAGAAAAGGAAAGGGAGTGGTATGTCGCCGTCAGGCCGCCTCTCCCCCACGTGCCGTGCGGCCGCGGGAGGCGGCTCGCCGTGGTGGGGTGGTGGCGGTGCCGGTCCGCGCCGTGGACCGCAGCGCGCGCCTCTCCGCCTCTGTAGGTGCTGGCGCGCTGTGCTACCCGGCAGCACGAGAAGAAGAAGAAGAAGATGCCCCGCAGATGAGCAGTATCACAGTGATGAGGATAATAAAGGTTCGATTTTTATTGTGCTCCTGCAGCCTCGAAGTTGCCGGCCATCCCCTCCGGACCAGCAGAGCTGCAGAAGGGGTTAGAGAGAGAGAGAGGTGGCGAGGTGGGGATCATCGTGGCAGGGGCCCCACTCGCGGCACGATCCTAATGGAGTCGTGTTGCCGGCGCCAATCAGAGATTCTCTATGCCTGGCTCATTGAACCGAACCAATGAGGAAATGACACGATACAAAGATATGAAACGTAACCACGGGGCATCGTTCCTTGGTTGCCTCGTCCCTCGCCATCGGCTCTGCCACGGTCAAACGAAGCGGCGGTCGCGACCGGGGCGAGAGGCCGAAGGAAGAGGAACAGTAATTGTTGTTACGGTCTGCAGGGGGATCACTGGTACCCGGTCATCCGGGGGGCGGGTGCTGTACTTATTACTAATTCCACTCCCTCGGGGCCTTACCCAGTTACCTGAAGGGGGGGGGCCTACCTCCCCTCTGAGGGCATGCCACGTTCGGCAAGAAGCTCCACTTCCATGCATCTTCTCTTATTTCAACCGTACTTTTGGAACATGGTACCGCATCCGCTCCCATAATTCAAGATCTTTACCTAACTAAAGTTGATGACGTTTTCCATGGTTGTCACCTCAAGCTATGTCCGCGTTCGGCCGAGCTTTCAAACTAGTTGCATCATCCCTCTCCAACTAGGGGTGTCATTCGGACGGGTAAGTGTGTGGTCCGGTCCAACTCAATTTATATTCAAGAAAATTGGATTGATCTAAATTATATAAATTAGATTGAATTAAATTTAAGTTGACAATAATTATATAAATTATATAAATCTGAGTTGGATTAAACTGAAAATAGATTGGTCTAATTTAATATTTTGACTTTCACAATAATTCATACAAAAGATAAAATATTTCTAACAAATGGTTTATAAACATGATCGGTCCAACTTAATCCAATCCAACTCACTTACTATTGAATTGGACTGAATTTAAGTTAAATTTAGATTAAATTTAAGCCGAATTAAAATTAGACTAAATTATTTTTAATTTAAGTTAGACCTAAATTATCACATAAGTCAACCCAACCCGTCCAATTTACATTCTACTCCCAACCCCCAGAGCTGTGGGAAAGTTCAGATGGAGAAAGAGGAGGCGCATGAAAGAGGATAGAATCCTATTCGATGCATCCTGAGATCAAACGGCAGTAAATGGTGTAGTAAGCTTTTTTATTTATTACTTTTTAATTTAACATTTGTATCGTCTGATCTTAGATTGGACAGTTAAACTTTTTTTAAAAATATTGATTGCACCATCGCACAATCCAAGCCCACGCGCGTGGTGCAGCTCGCGTGGTCCGTCACCAAGCGTTTTGATTGGGTCCACCGTCAAATCTAGATCAAGCGTTTAATGCGAGGCAAGAGGATGCGCATCGGATTGGGTCTCTGTGTGTGTGTGTCTCTCTCTCTCTCATCAATAAGAGCTGCAGGGATCTGGTTCGGATTGAGACGCACCCACCCCACTGTGGATTGGTCCACTGTAGCTGGACCTGGAATAGGTCAGCTTTGGACAGGTCGAGGCAATATCCTATCTATCTTTCAAGAGAAGTACGCATAAAAAGCATGTTGTACCCGTTAACTGGATAGATCGGGGCAGAGTTCAAATCTTGTGAGAGTTAATGTTCTTTTAATTTGAGATAAATTCATATATTGATGTTTTCGTCTATACAGGTTATTTTTTTTTATCTATTTGGATAGATATTTTAAATCTATAATCATCACAATAAAGGATCTTTTTGTCTATTTAGACAAATATATTAAATCCAAAATTATCATCAAAAAAGAAACTCACGGACCACATATATTGCTTGAAGAAGTGTTTTTACGTACCTAGTGATCTCTGAATCAAGGTATTCTCCTTTGAGAGATGGCGTTCTTTGCCATCAGTTCTATGGGCCGCTGATGGTAAGCTTGATGGCTCAAGTGACCAAACTCTAGGCTTGTACAATTTATGGGTACCCATATCTCTTCTTTGAAGTGTTTATCCACTTAAGTTAAGAAAAAAAACAAAAAGAAGTGTTTATCTCCTTGTACCCCTTTATATTTGTAGGCAGAGGAATTTTTTATAAGAACAACTTGTTGCGTTGCACCGCTGAGGGTAATTACGTCACTCGATAGTACAGTCAAATTAATCTTTTTATTGAAACTCCTTAACCGACTTGACCTATTTTTTAATGTTTATTTGGGGTCATTTTTTTTATTTTTCATCTTTTTTTAACTCGTCCAATCTAAGATCGAATTGTATGATTGGATCGGGGGCCATGGAGGACTTCAAAAAAACAAAATATGTTTTTTTAAACTTGATTGTACCGCCATGCAGCATAGTTACCCTTGACGGTGCAACAAGTTATTCTCATTTCTTATTATCGGTCACATGCGCACATAGTGGCAGATCCAACATTGATTCAGTGGGGTCCTGGGACCCACTAGATTTTGTCAAGTCTATTGGAGTGGAATGTAGTATAGTCCGAGACTCCATTAACCTAATCCAAGACCTCACTGACCTAACTTAGGATCCCGTATAGTCCATCCCAAGACATCATTGACTAAGTTATACTAATGACCTAATGTCGAGTGATCCTACTAGACAAAATTTCTACGTCCACTACTGTGTGCACCTCACCACAAATGGCACCATATGCCACTGTATAGTGCTCATGGGGTGATGGGTTTTAAGGGCCCATGAAATGGCCTATATTATTATGTCTTCAATGATGAATGTGGCGCGTGTATCACCACTCTCATGCGATCAGTACAGGGAATCATGGACTGTAACAACGAGTGTTGACGTCGTTGATGCTTGTATTCCCAAGTATGGTTGCTTCCAGTGAACATACTGCTTGTCTTGCTGGTTGATCGAGAGTTGGAGGAGTTTAATTTACTCACTTGGTTAACTCTAAACAAGATTATATGTGTCATCTAAATAATGATAGTGGTGGATGTAAAAGTTTTGTTCAATAGAATTATTCGGACAATAGATCAGTGAAGTTATTCTATTGAGTCAAAATTAATGTGTCAATAGATTATTTGGCCGAGATCAATGATCAGTCACTTTAATATGTTAAAATTAAAAGTCTTAATTTTTTTTACAAAATCTAGTTAAATCATAGAATCCCACTGAATATATGTTGGATCCGCTACTATTTTCCAAATACGATTTTGATCTAGAACCTTATTGTTTAGAAACATGCCCTTGTGAGACTTCTTGAGGCACCCGACTAGACTAGGCCAAGATGTTCTTGGACCTCGTGTGCCGCTTGAATCTAAGTGGGTTTGTATTATATTTCCAAAGACTTATAAAATTTATGTTACACTGATGATACCTTAGGATCACTGGTTGTCGTTGTTCCAACATTACTTCTTTTATCGCATTCTTCGTCAATTCCCTTTCAGTAGATTTTTTGGATTTAGCATTTAACTTAAGTTTGGTGTTCCTGAGATTGGAAGCACCCAAGCACCCAACCTAACTTACTGCCATCTGATTTAAAAATTGAACGGCTGAAAAATAGTGCAGTAAAAATGATCAAAAGAAACAATACCGTGATATTTTTCGGTAGCAGATGGATCTACACATTTCCTAGGTGGGGGCTTAGGGTTTTGGTGATTGTCTGACCTAACCCCACCGAATCAAGGAAATGTTGCACCTCATAGTACAGAGTCAAATTGTATTGACTTGATGTGAATCTTTAACAACCCCTGACAGGATGGAAGATTTGTTCGCTAGGGACATTAATTTATAGTCATAAAATAGATATTAAATCTCACATGTACAAAACCATAGATATTAACATAGTTATTTGGTGCATAATAAAATGTCATAGTCTTTTACTTTCAAAAGCATCAATTTAAAAATTTCAAATCTCGATCTTTATAATTAATGGTTGCGAACTAAGAAAGGAGTGTCCGTTTGTTTGACTTGTATGTTTGACTTGTATGACCCTTTTCGGTGGGAGAAGTCCCTTTCAACTCCCTTGAGATCTCGTAGGGTCTCAATCTTTCCCATCCACGAATATTGATGAGCAATAGGTCGAGTTTGAGAGAGATTGTAGTTTTATGCTATAACAAGTCGTACTTTTTAAATTTTAAGAAAATTTTAAAACTTATATTACGAGTAATGTTTGCTGCACTGACCTACACTGCTACGTGCAAGATCGTCCAATCATTTGCCTGCAAAAAGCCATATGAAGGACATCCAAAAGGATAAAAAAAATAGTTTTTACATATATACCCCTCAAAAACACTCTATTTGCATGTATAATCGTAATTCTTACATATTATCGTCAATACTCCTGCAATTTCAAAATGTTACATTTTATACCCCTCAATCTAATGGTTTAGCACAAATACCCTTAAATTCACAATAATTTGCATATATACCCCTCAATATCTTAAAATCTTGCGTTTTGTACCCTCGGCACCTCCAACGATGTCATGATTTGTACAATGTTTTTGACATTTTTCGTTGAAATTAACCTAAGTTTGATGGGAGGGCATAAATGCAACATTTTGAAGATTGTAGGAGTATTGATGATAATATGTGAGAATTAAGAGTATATATGCAAATAAGACGTTTTTGAAGGGTATATATGCAAAAAAACCCAGAAAAAAGAAAAGAAAAGACCCTTCGTCAGCATAATCCAGAGTACTCTGAAAAGGAGTAACGAGGAAGCACTTGCACAAAGACGAAGAGGACCCCATTCTAGAAGTTGGATAGCACTACCATGTGGGCACCGCAAAAAAAAGAAGACTCTGGTAGGGGAGCAAATCCTATAGGAGAACAAGAGGCAAATGCGACTTAGGCAGTGGGTGGGGTTGGCAGGGGGGATTGGCCTAGGGCGATGGCAGCCGTCGAGGACAACCCCACTGTGTAAAACGCAATATCCTAGTTGCTGATGCCTCGTTACCAACCTGTTAGTGGGTCACACGCGTAGTAAACACAGACAGAAGACACCCCAGGCAGGGAGTGGGGATGGGGTCCCTTTCGATCCCACAGGCACTGACCGAAAGAAATCTATCTTGCTTCCCTTTGACGACTCGGTGCTGCTGCTCTTGGGAAGTTTCTTTATGTTAATGGCTAGCTAGGCAGGATTAAACATAGAAATATCTTAAGTGTGGACATTTGGTGCACTAATGTAGCAAGCATTTCCTTTTTCGGTCTTCTTAATAAGAATTGAAATCGAGGATCTGAGTATGGTGATTTTTATTCTTATTTTAGCTTGGGTTTATTTTGTTTGAAGTAAGATACTGCGAAACATCTTGTTGCATTAAATTGCTCTTGCTTATGTCACTGGCCGGATCGGAACTATATAAGCCGGATCAAACATATGCAACAATCAAACAAACTGCAAAAAGAGAGAGAGAGAGAGAGAGAGAGATCACAATGGTGACAACCGTCGGGTCGGCTATATGTGTTCGAGAATATGCCTACATCTACATAATCCGATGCTTTCAACCTCGCCTTGCACTATTCTTCAAAAACACATACATGAACGTAGCTCTAGAAGAATCCTACAGTTGCCATCGTTATTTTCAATCTCTAGGGCATGTTTTCTGAGGTTACAAATATAAATAACCCTCGAAAACGAAGTCCGAACGTATCTTGTATCAATTCGCATCAGGATGGCGTCAACACCTTCGAGAGTGATGTTGACACTACCCACTCTTAGTCTTTTGAAGGGTGATTAGAGTGTCGACACTTTGACTATGAGTGTTGACACCCGGCCCCTAGCCTACTTTGTGTTGTTGCTTTTGTGGCTTTTGGGGTGTCAACATTGACAGCCATAATACTGACACCTTCTACTCTTGGTACTACTACAAGGAGGAGGAGATTTGTCAACGAATATATGTCGACGGCGAAAAACAATCGTCGATAAAAAAAATATTAGTCAACGGCTAAAATAGGACCGTCTACAATAATATTATATGTCGACGGCTATGACTATCGTTTACATATATTTAAGATATATCAACGGCTAAAGATACAGCCGTTGACATATGCCATATATGTCAACGGCTATAGCTTTAGCCGTTGACATATAATATAGATAAAAAATAAAAATAAATATACTTAAGATATATCAACGGCTACGCTTATAACCGTTGATATATCTTGTATATGTCAACGGCTGGTGCCATAACCGTTGACGCACACACATAAAATAATAATAATAATAATAATAACACTATATATGTCAACGACTGTAAATTAGCAGTTGACATATCCCTTTATGTGTCAACGGCTACGAATTAGCCGTTGACATATCCTCCTTATGTCAACGGCTAACTTTGTAGCCGTGGACAAAAATCCTGCAAGAGCTGATCTCCGTACGCCCTTTTCTTTCACTCTCCCTCTCTCCCTCTTTTCTCCCTCCCGTGCCCTAATCGCTGCCCCCTCCTTCTAGCTCGACCGGCCGCCGTCGTCCACCTCTCCGGTCGCCACCGCCGACCGTCGTCCTCCCCCGCTCCAGTTGCCAACCCCCAACCGCCGTCTTTCCCGCTCCCTTCCCTTTCCCTCTCTTCCTCTAGTTTGTTGCCAAGCGCAACAGGTCCTCCTCCCATCGCAGCCACCATTACCCACAACAATAGCAACGATGGCAACAACACCACCTACCTGAGGCCGCCTACAAGCCCACCATCCCACCGTCACCAAGGATATCCAGGAAATCTACAGGCCGGTAGACACCGGAAGCGGGGAGTACAGGCCGGTGGACGCCATCCCCATTGCTGTCCCCGAGGTGTCTCACTTGAGATGGGGGCACTGGTACATCCTCAGGGAGCTCAAAGTTGCCACCGATCGGTTCGCGGACGAGAACGTGATTGGGGAAGGAGGCTATGTCATCGTCTACCATGGTGTCCTCGAGGATAATACCCAAGTCGTTGTGAAGAATTTGCTTAACAACATGTGCCCCTTTTGCCCAGCTTCCTTGTCTCTGGCATATTCACAACCAAAGCTTTGGCTTGTCAATTTTCTTGCTTGATTTAGAGAATGGAATTTATGATTTATCTAAGAGGGTGATGGATTGTGAATTTTTTCAGAGAATTTATAGTTTTAGTATCTCATTTGGAGATAAAATGTTGTTTAATTTGAAGTTATTTTTAAATGCTTCTTGTTGTCATCCTCTTTCCTCTAAGGGACAAGCGGAGAAGGAGTTTAAGGTTGAAGTGGAAGCAATTGGGAGAGTTAGGCATAAGAATTTAGTCAGACTACTCGGATATTGTGCGGAAGAGGCTCATAGGTATAGATAATATAATGCTTTATGGTTTTAGTTTACTTGAATTTTACCAATGTGCTATGTTGTTGTTGAAGGGCAATTTTTCATGCTTGAATCAATGTAGGTTTTTTCTTATTTTTTTCTATGCTATTGTCATGCTAGGATGCTTGTGTATGAATATGTGGATAATAGAAACTTAGAACAGTGGCTTCATAGTGATGTTGGTCCCATAAGTCGTCTTACATGGGAAATCCGAATGAACATTGTTCTTGGAACTGCAAAAAGGTATATGTTTTATTGATGCTTGCATCCCAACCAATCCCAACCAATTTGGCTTTACGTTTTCTCATTCTGTTATGCTCATCACGTGTAAATACTTACTTAGATGTAGGCAAATGTATTTACATGAGGGGCTTAAGCCCAGGATTGTTCATCATGACATAAAGTCTAGCAACATATTGCTTGACAGGCAGTGGAATCCTAGGGCATCTCATTTTGGACTCGCCAAGCTCTTGGGTTCAGAGAGAAGTTATGTCACAACACGTGTAATGGAAACTTTTGGGTTAGTTCAGGTTTAACTACTCATGATTTGGCTGCCTATTTGTCTGTATTTATGGGAGAAAGTTGCATTCTTTCTCGTGGCTACTGATTGACTTAATGCTGTTAGCTTTACATTTATTCTTCGGAAGCTATGTGGCACATGAATATGCTGGCACTGGTATGTTGAATGAGCGGAGTGATGTGTACAACTTTGAAATCTTAATAATGGAGATAATGTCAGCAAGAAAGCAGTTGACTACAGTAGGCCTCCTAGAGAGGTCTGTATAAGGTTCATTACTAGAACATATGCTGAACAGCTTTCAGTTAGAATTAATAATATGTTTAATAATCTTTCAGGTTAATCTTGTTGAGTGGCTCAAAGTTATGGTTAGTATTCACAATTTTGAGGGTGTAGTGGATCCCAAGATGCCTAAGAAGCCTTCTCCAAGGGCATTGAAGAAAGCCCTTTTAGTGGCACTGAGATGTGTGCATCCTGATTCAACAAAGAGGCCAAAGATGGGGCACATAATTCACATGCTTGAAGTAGATGATTTCCCGTATCGAGATGTAAGTATAAATTCTACGTTTGATGCACATTTATATATTTATAGTCTTGAATGTTTACTTTGAATAATGTTTCTCCACATTTCTAATTTCCAATTCCCTTTTGAATATTTAATTTCTGTGTATGTATTGTGCAAGAACAGCGAATGTCTACTATGAATGTAAAAATATTTTTCCAAATTTTAGTGGCAAAAGCACTTGCTGGCCCTGATTGTGCACATGAACTACATGTATGATAGCTATAACAAAGTTGTGTCCACACAAACGATCGTAGATGATGGCTCCTGCCCTTCTTTATAACATTGTTAGATAGTGATATTATTGTTTGTGTTTCTTTCTGAAAATGGTGACTTATGCTAGGACCGCCGTGCTGGACGTGAATCAAGACAAACACATCGTGGTACTCCACTTGTGAAAATGAAGTGGATGGAAAGGCAGGCAGCTGAAGCAAGTGATAGTAGTAAGTATGACAGCAGCACCCACACAAGTAGAGATGGTACATGGAGAAAACTAACTGAATAAATAAATACACAAGATACAACACTTCTATTTGAAAGGTTTGCTCAGCCTACCTACAACTTTACTTTAGGGGAATTGCAATATGTTCAGCATAACCTGTGTTAACATGAAAATTTGTTTTTTGGTGGGATACAGAGATATGCCACATCAAATGTCTTTGTATATTTGTTTGAACTTGAATTATCCTATATATGATTATGTAGAGTTCTTGCTCTTCATATATGTCAACTAGTTTTTTCCACTTCATTTGGATCAATCTATTTCATAAAGAGGGGCCCTGATATTGATTCTTTTGAACATAAACGATAACCCTGGTTGATGCTGGGGAACATTGGGGAGGCAGCAACACCTGCAAGACTGTTGCATATACTATCATTTAAGCCCTGTTAACATTTGTCAACGACTATGGAAATCGTGGACATATACTGTTTGTCAGCGACTATAACCGTTAACATATGTTGAACATATGTCAGTGGCTCTAGCCGTTGACAAATGTTGAGTATTTGTCAACGGCTACAGCTGTTGACATATGATCTATATGTCCACGACTGGCAGCCGTTAACATAAAATTTCATATGTCCACGGGTTTAGCCGTTGACATATCTCTTCTTTGTCCACGGCTTCTAGTCGTAGACATATGATCCGTATGTCAACGGTTGTTCATTAGCCGTTGACAAATATTTACCAACGGAATTTTTGTCCACGGCTTTATCAGCGGCCGTCTAGCCGTTGACTTATATTTTAGTCAACGGCTTTCTGGTATTTGTCAGTGACTCTTAACCGCTGACAAATCCTGTTTTCCTTGTAGTGTACCTTCCCAAGCTCAAGGACACACCGGAAAATCTCTCCCAACAACTTCAAACCTCCTCTAATTGCTCCAACTTTGAGGCACCCATCAGAATGTGAGACATGTTCCAAGACATCTAACTTCATCATTTATCATGAAATGAAGTGCGTTTACAGTGTGTTACAAGATTTTATGTTGAACTAAACGGCATACGTCCGTCAAGCAACATTTAGGTTGGATTTCAAGTGTGAGAGTTTCAGAAGTTGGTCCTGTTCTACTTGTGTCTTAAGCATCAGTATTTACGTCGCTATTTTCACTTGGAAGAAAAGGAGATTCGAGCAAACATGTCATGTAAACCCGTGGGTACATTAGAATTAATTGTATAATTATTAATAAAATACTTCTATGTTATCCCTGAGGAGGTCTGAAGGCTCAAATTTCGAACGATTGACAATTAGTTTGTCCGAACATTGATGCTATGAAACCCACATTTTCCCCCCTTTAAGACCAGCTCTATGTGTTCGTGAGAACTCATCATTATCAAACAAGTCATGTCCTTCCTATGGAGACGCTGTGTGCTTAGGCTCGGAGGGAACATGGAAGCTGGTCGGCCTTGTTTATCCTATTTGTAGCCATTTGTGTTAAACACCTACCATGAAGGGAAAAATAATTCATCTACATTACTGCAGAAGGCCGTCTGCTTGCTTTGTAGTGACTCAGTAAACATATTCCTAGGAAGGCTGGATTTGCAGAGATAATAGTTTTTTCTTTCATTCTTGTCGGTTGAAGAGTTTACTTGAACGCGTGCACAATCCTTGTCAAGTCGAACGGAAGATGGCGAAGATCCTCACGTAGTGCAAAGGTGGGAGACAGGTCCCGTCATCGGCGATGGATGGCTACTAGAGTCGCTCGTAGAATCTACACGTTAAGACCTGGAGGCCACCGATGATTCTTTCACGAGAGAGATAGAGAGGAGAGAGGAGATGTAAAGAGAAAAGGAGAGAAGAACTCACGTAAGTCTCCTTCTACTTATTTCTATACACATATATAGAGAAGTCTTTCTAAAGATCGTGGATGACTATCTGCTTGCGAGATCCATGTCACGTGTTACATTTCTAATCATCGTCAAGAGATTTTTTCCACCTTAAGCACAATGTTTGCTTATTATTATGGAAGAACTGAAGGTCAAGAGGTTATTAGCTTATTTGTTCTCATGCACTTGTAACATTTAACATTTAATTCAGTTGAGTTGAGTTTGCATGTGGGGATTTTTTTTTTTAAAAATTTCACAGACATGTCTCAAGAAAATAAAAGGAAAACCTTGCATTAATCTTATTATTCCCAGCTGTTGACAAGACTTCAGATCTTCTAGTGGATCACAGACTAAAAACGCGCACTCGCACGAGTGGGGAGGCAGTCTCCTCACAGCGCACTCAGATCCCACAAACACCATTCAAAATATTAAATATTATAAAAACTATTTATAAAATAAAAACACACACACACATATATATATATATATATATATATATATATATATATATATATATATATGTTTATTTAAACATCCGATATTTTATATTGCTGCTATTACATTTTCTGTTTTTGTTATAAACTTAGAAACAAGGATATAGATGTCAGCTTGTTTTCTTAAATGAACGTTCAGTCGTTCATCTTTAATTTGCCCATTTCCCCTTTTGTTGCTTAATTACTTTGAAGCTATTCCGATTTCTAAAACTCAATTCTATATTTTCTTTCTCTAAAACATTCCGAGTTCATATGACCGATTTTATTTAAAATTTTAGAAGAAAGGCATATATCTCTGTGATATCTCGCATATCACATAGACATGCCGGGTGCTTATTTATTTTTTAGACATTGTACTTAGAGCATTTAATATTACATTTTTCCTTTGTAACATTACAAGTGCACCATTCCTGAAGAGGTAAAAGTTTGCGCCACTTTGATTGGAGAATAAGAGAAGAATAAGACTTATTATTATTAGAATTATGTTAATTATAATTTGACGGACGGAATGACTTATACCGTGTCAGAATCAAGGTTCGTCGATTCGACGAGTCGGACCGACTTGAATCTCTCATGATCCGGTACGAGTCGGGTCGACTCGTGCCATCTCGTACGAGTCGCATGGTCAAATCGTACAAACTCGATTGAGTCGCACCGACTTGGATTCGTCTTGATACGGTACGAGTCGTCTGAGTCGGCACGAGTCGATCTGGTACGTCAAACTCTGGTCAGAATTACTTATACTAGAATAAAGAGAATAAGCTATTCCACCTTAGACCCAAGAATTGTTTATTCTTCTTATTTCGTCAGCGGACCCTACAAAATTATCAAACTGAAATCCTCTTTATTCTAGTATACGTTACTCTGAATAAATAATTTCAAATAACTTATTCTGCAACTTATGGCAAATTTGTCAGAACTTCACCATTTGATATGAAACCCACGTGATTGTTGGCACTCAAGTGCCTGTGGAGAGACCAGACCAGTGTTCTCAATCTGGTTTTGTGTATCTTCCTTAGAGGACTTTCTTATATGTGTATGCTTGATGATTCTGAGGAATCTGGAAGCTAACATGCTTCAGGTCTTAATATAGTAATGACAAAGAATGTTCTAACCATTAGAGTTAAGCATCACCCTCGATAGGAGAAATAAGCCAGCTTTATCACTGCAGAAAGCAGTCTGTTTCTGTAGCAAACATCCGCCTTGAAAGATGGGATTTTCAGAGGTGAAGTGTACTTTTTTTAATTATCCTGTCTGATGGCTGCTAGCAGTGGTAATCCTTTTTAATATAGGTATTGCTTGATTGTGGCAGAATTAAAGGAGAAAGGACCAATAATCTTGGTGCATACCCAATAGTCAATTCCTTTGACTTGGTTTGCATGTGGGAAATATTTTTTATTTCGGAAACATGTCTCAAGAATATATAACAATTGTTGGCAGGATTTGAGATCATCATCGTCATTATTTTCTTCTTCTTCTCCCTCTTCCTCTTTTTCCTAATCCTCCCCCTCCAAAACTGGATGCGGCAGATAGGCAATATTGTTTTATATATATTCTATTATATATATATATATCTATATTCCTTATGTTATCATGCATATCCACGTAATAACTAACTCCATCTTCAATTTTCATAGTATCATGTGTATATTCTCTGCCTCAGTTTGTTTGCAGAATAGTTTAAACCAGAATAAGGAGGAAGAGATTTCTTAAACCAGAATAAGAGGTATTTTAGTTTGGTAAGTAGTTGATATTCCACCCAGAATAAGTAGAATTGTACTGCGCTATTCCAAGTGATTTGGTAGGAATAAGTAGAATAAAGAAGAGAATAAAGAATTGAATAAAGAGTTCAAAATACCCATATTATTCCGCTTAACCCCTGGTATAACCCATAGTATCTTGGAATAAACACTCCCCTCCACCAAAGTGGGTTAAAAGATTTTAGGAGAATAAAACATCCTATTCAAGACTTATTCCACAAACAAAGTGAGACTATAACTAATATTGTTTCGATTATATCCTTCTAGTTCCAATACCAACAGAATTGAAGGAATGTTTCGTTAAAAACATAATTGATGTATAACACATAGAAGGCTTTGAAGGGTATACATATATATATATATATGTCAACATTTTGGTTACACTTGGAAGTAGATATATATGTCAACATTTTGATCATACTAGATACATATGTCAACATTTTGATCATACTAGATACATATGTCAACATTTTAATTATACCAGAAGGTAGCTATATATATATATATGTCAACATTTTGCTTGTACTAGGAGGTAGAATAAGTTTTTTCTCTTAACCCACCTAGGCAAATGACAGATGACATAACTGATATAAAAGATAAAATAAGACTATATATCTGCCCAACTTAAGTTATTAATCAAGTTTGACACAGTATGATATTTTACCACAGGTTAAATAATAATAAAAAGAAGACCAGACAAACCGAGCTTCCAAGAGCTCACATGCATGGGTCTTAATACCAGAGCCACCGTGAAAACAGAGCCCTACTGCACATGACGAGAAATAAAGAAAGGTGAAGGGGGTGAGAAGATGATGCCATTGATTCCGGCAACGAGGAGAAAAAGGATTCTACCTTTTTGTTCTGTTCCTGCAGCCTCTACTTGTCGCTTGCGGTAGCGGCCTGCAGAGGCCGTGAAGCTGCTGCCGCTAACTCCAAGAAGGCACGCGCAGGGACGTCAACACTTTCGTCTGGTCACCACTGCTGGCCCGGGGAGCCTTTGAGAGGCTAACATCACGAGCTTCACTGGCCCATAGATGTCATCTTCTCAGTATAAAATTGGACAGAAGTCCAATAGTAGTATTAAGAGGAGGAGGAGGTTAAGTATTACAAAAAAATTCTTCACATCATTTAAAACTTTTACAAACATTTAAGTCTTCTCCTTCTCAATACTGTTGAACTCCTGTTCCACCATGTACTGAGAAGATTTTTTTGAGATGGAGGGACACAAGTAAACAAAAGTTTGATTGGGTTAGAGGCATCTTTTCTTGGTTTCTAAAGGGTTTCAGAGGTGAGCACATGGAGTGCTGTAAAAAGGGTGGAATTTAAGTTTGCAGTTATGTGTCGAGATTAATGGTCCGTTTGGTTCTTACCTTAACTATATTCAAATAGAAAAATAATAATCAAAGAAATGAATTTAGGAGAAAAATAAGAACGAAATTTGTCATTCCGTGTTTATAAAAAGGGTATTTTCAGCTGTTTTAGAAAAAAAAAAATTTGATCTCATCTCATGGATTCCAAAATCGGAAAAAGGAAAGTAAACAAATTAAGTTTTCTATTGACCATTTTTTAAAAAAAAAATTGCCAAATAAGTCATTGTGCTATACTTTTTTGGGAAGAACATTTCATGCAACCTATTTCACTTGAAACCAAGGTCATTCTATACCAGGCTTTTAGGTTTAAGAGATCATTAGATTTGAAAAACATTATAAAATATGAGTTTTGAAACCATGGACTTTAAAATTGGGGAAAGTAGGGTCTCCCGTTCTAAAGTCATCGATTTAGAAATAGTTGATTTTAATTTTTAGTAGTTTTAGATTGAAAAGTGAAAATAAGATATAAGGTGTCGCATTAGTTAACACGAAACTCACCAAATTAAGATATTCCAAATGCAAGAGAAATATTATAAGATAAACTAAGGCATTCCAAACATAAGAAAAATATTACTTTATATTTATGATGTTTTGGAACATTTAACAACTTCGACAAAAAAAGTATGATGTTACATGCTAATATTCCTGAAAGAAAAATGTTTCACTTTGTGCTTATATACCGATACGTTAAGTACATTATACTACATTATACTTTTATCATTCTTTTTATGGTAGTCATTTTGACTTGTCTAATCGTTTGTGCATGTTGTTCTCACTAAACTTGTCACTTGTAGAAAAGGAAAAAAAGAGCAAAATATTTTTCTTAAAAATAGGATCAGACGACGCTTACTGCAACTACATGGAGCCGAATGTGGTGCGAAAGACGAAAAATGCTTCTAGAGATAGAATTCGTGGTTCTTCGGACTGTTCAATAGTCCAAGTTAACTTGGGCTTATTTTGGGCTGAAGATAAGTTCAGTTGTGGGTTGACTTGTGAAGTCCAGCTGAAGAATATCTAATTGGGCCAAATTTTGCGTTCGATCTCACAAGTCCCATCTAATCCAGTCCGTCATAGAGGTTCCAAACGGGACTAAACGAATTAAGTTGGATTAGACTGTACATTGAACCGTCCGGATTTGCACATATGGAAGGGAGCAATGCCCCCTTAATTAAACCCTTTTCAGTGGGATTGAGGTCATCCGGACCCCTTTTTTTTTACCCATGTACGGATCTGCGTGGCCCCATCGGCTTTTCCATGGACCTCCTCTTACCCATGTATGTTTTTTCCGCGTTGAGTAATATTTGCTGTATCGGTCAGGGCATTGCAATCCACGTGTCCGTCTGATCTAATGCCCAGCATCCTGTGGGCAGCAAATAAGTCATTTTTTTATGTTTTTTATTTTATTTAGAAAAAATTTTAAATTTTTTTGAGACGTTCGATCAAAAATTTGACTGTACAACTAGTGAGTTTGGATCGGCTACGAGTTGACTATATATTTTTTTATTTTTTTGTAATACATCTCGATTAAGTGCACACAAAAAGTTAATTTTTTTCCAAAAAAATAATCAATTCAGAGTCGACCCGAACTCATTGACTATATCATCGGATTTTTTTATCGTACGTCTCAAAAAAATATAAAAGATTGAAAAATAAAATAAAAAAATCGACACGTTTGCTGCCTAGCTGAACGCTGAGCAACTGTCCGATCTACTGGATCGGACGGTGAATTGCAATGCCTTGAATATTACAGCAAGTATTACTCTTGAGTGTTTTGCCACTAGTCTTAAGAGAAATTTCACAACAGGAACAAGTGAGGGACGTTCAGAAAGGGTTGGGCGATCAATTGATCACAGATGAATAGTGAATACCCAGCCCACCCACCTTATTTCCCCTTATACACCATGAACGTGAACTAATGTGATGGCGTTTAGTTTGTGCTATTGCTGTGGTCTTGAGGTTGCGGTGAGGATCATCTAAAAAGATGAAATTAAGGAACCAAGTTCAATGGGAACTTGTTGGAGAGGTTAAGTAGAACGAGACGCTTAGATGTTTTTTGAGGGAACATGATCGTTTGGACTTGATTGTTTGGATTAGCAACACTCTTAGACTCATCAAGAGAGAGGTAAATCAGTCATTTATCTCTTGAAATGATGTGGTAGAACAAGTACAATCCTCTCTTGATGAGTATGAGGGTGTAAGAAGGTCCAGACAACTCTGTCCAGACAGTTCCGTTCCTCTTTTGAGATAGATACTTTTGCACCTTTTCATCCATATGGGAATATATATCCTCAGTAGTTTTTAGAAAACTTAATACTTTCATGCAATGTGAGAAGACAAATGAGAGTTTTACTCTTGAAAGAGATCTACAATATTTCAGCTCCGGTTAAGAAGGTGAGTGATAGCTTAAGATTGTGTCGTTAAAAATTAAAATTAACAATCAAAATTAATCAGTTCATTCAAATTGAATTTTTAACAATAGTAAAGGTGAGTCCGAGTCGAATCCACAGAAAAATAAATTTTTAAAGTTAAAAATCTTGAATCTTTTTAGAGGAAAAACAGAGAAGAAAGAAGATGGAACATGATGATTTAATAAATAACAATTTAAACTAATCGGACTATGAACTTACAAAATGAGCACCCCTAAACGAGTATAATCAAATCATCTACTGAACTAAGACTACCTCTAAAATACTAATTAAAAGTAGAATATAAATTTTGAATAGTGTCGACAGAAGAAAAAATAAAAGTTGTAGAACAAAAAGAGGGAGAAAATATAACTTTTTTCAAAGGAGCTACTGTCATTCGTTAACAGAACTATATGAAAGTTTACAGAGACATTTAAAATAAAAAAATAATATAATTTTTATAAGAAAACTTTTACATAAAATATTCTAAATACAGTGTAACATGAAGAACTCAAAAACTAGAGAGAGAGGCGATGGAGAGAGAAAACTGGTGCTTGCAGCCATTGTCGCCCTTCGCGTGGATTCTTGGCCGCCCTAGACTCCTTCCAGTAGTCAATTGCAGTGTCTTGAGTCCACTTCTTGCCCTTGACAGCCGCTGGTTTGAGAAAGATGTAGAGAAAGAAAGAGAGAGAGAGAGAACAAAGCTAGAGAGAGAGAGAGGTGCTATAGTACCGTGGTACTGTAGCTACAGTACCGAGGGTATTGTAGCAGAGAAGGAAAAAGAATGATAGAGAAAGGAAGAGAAGGCAGGAGGAAAAAGAAAAAGTAGGAGAGAGAGAGAGAAAGAAGGAAGGAGAGATCTTTTAAAAAAGGAGAGAAAAGTTTAAAATAAATAAAAGAAGAAAGTGGATAGCGGCCGGCTCTTCTTGTTCTCTTCTTAGGTAAGAATTAGGGCAACCATTTAGGATATCAAAAGACCCTTTTATTCATACTTTAGTATTTTTGGCTAAATAAAATTGATTTTGTTGGGATTCGAATTTCCGTCCTTCCCACAAATGGCTAAAAACTTAACTAATTGCACTGCATCTTCTTCATGTCATGTTCATATAAAATAAATTTAAATTAAAATATTATCATGAATAAAATTACATTTATGTTTAAATAGATTATTTTATCTCGGTTTTACTGAGAAAATTGCAATTGCATGAAATGCTGATGTTTTTAACTCGAAATTTAACAAAATTAGTACCGTTGGGGTCGGTATAAAATTATCTATCATTCCATACTATTTTACACATAAACTGTGAGTATGATGCATGCGATTGTCCTTTTAAATGATCAAAATTATCAACTTATCAGTGAGGCTTACATGAAGGAAGATTGAATGAACTAAAAGATGCTTCGGTGTTCTTGGTATAGGGATGACACATTAGTAAGTGCCTTTCAATATATACCAAATGACATTTTCTGGGATCATCTCCGTATCTTTGCATGTCCCTTCTTTCTTGTTGATGGATATGAATAGATATGTTTTTTGGAATAGGTGACTGCAGGAAACTTATTGTACCACGGATGGTGGCAATGGATCCCTCTACTAGTCGCACAATAAGTTTCTTCTCACCTATTTCAAAAATAATTTAATCGATTTCTACATCTTCATCCAGACCATCAAATCTTTTTTATTACCTGAAAACTATATACATATAAAAAATAATTTAATTTTGACATCTAGAAATCATGGATTAAAAAGTAACACATTTGGTACTATCTAGACCGTTTATTTTCTATGTATCCTGATGTTTGAGAAATAAGTAGCATATGCATGTGATTTTTAATTTATAGATAAATTATTAATAATAAAGAAGGTTAAACGGTTTGAATCAAAATTTAAAAATCGATGATGTTGTTTTTGGAGTAGGTAGCACGGAGCTTATTGTGCTAATGGTCGCAATAGATCCCCCTCATAAATATACGTATAAATTATATTGTTGGGCCAACCTCATATGTACACATATATGCATACAATTCGTATAAATTACATGTAATCTTCAATAGCCATTGGGCTAGCCGTGAACCAACTAATTATAACTTTTTGTAGTTCTTTGCCACTTTTCCTTTGAAACATCCTGTACATGAAAATGGGTTAAGGTCCAAGAATCGATGTTTACACTTGCTGGAATTTGCTTCCTTGTTGACTTCTCTAGCAACATTTTTTTATGCAGAAAATAAAAAACATGCCAATGTCTGGATTCACAACGTTAAAATTGATGTTTATACTTATGGTAAAGTGAAACACATCCATATAACTCAAGGAAATTTGCATTCTTAAATGTATTGTTTTCCTTCTTTTGGCACAAGCTGTGAAATAGAGATGTCATACCTCAGATTTGGCAATAAGAAAATTTGCAGTGTATATATGTGCTATTGTTGTGTGACGTTACATAATTTTAATACATTGAAAGAGTCTAAAAAATATATAATTGTGAGTATATTGAAAGCACTAAAAACACTTACAAACAAGCTCTTGATTAAGGAGGGAGGATTCCAATAACCATGCATATTTGTAAGATTATTGCCAGTGAGAAGAAAAAAGTGTTAAGACAACATTAAGAATTGAAAACGGGTTAGACCTAGTTAGAAGATGAAACAGCTGCAACCAATCACAGTGCAGAGAGAGGAGAGATGAGCAGGAAACACAGAGGAGGGAGCCACGAAATTTCTGCAATCAGAATCGCTGTAAAATACGCGTCGTAAGAAATAGTGACGGTTTTACAAAAAATAGAAAGAACATACTATTTGAAATAACATTTAATTTTTTTTAAACATTAAAAATTCAATTTTTACAACTGCAACCTTTGCTCAGAGAAAAAATTAACATCCAAAAGAAAACTTATTCGATGCAGGGACCAAATCGGATCCACGCATGGGAAGAAATTTGGTGACCATGGAAAGAGGGTTACCTATGCTTGATCGCATGGGCGTTGGAGCTCCTCAGTCTTCCACACCTTGATAAACCACAAGCAAACCGGGCCTTCTCCTCAACAAACGTAGCGAGCTCCCAAACCAGACCAAACCTGTTCGCAATATGATAAGGAGTACTATTTGCTGCAATGTCCCGCAGGTAAAAGCATTGCAGTTGATAAATTAATTTTTATTTTATTTTTTTCTCGGTTGGCCTTGAGGTATTCTAATTCATTGTACGGTGCAATGTTTGATCGGATGATTTAAAAAAATTTGAATAATAAAAAACCGTTATTGAGTTCGGCCTATTAAGAGACATTTTTCACTATTCATTTAGTTGGTATAGGGCATTGCACTGTACGGCTGAGTAAGGCACCTCCGGCCGACTTTTTTTTTATTTTCTATTTTCTTTTTGCCCACTATAATGTCCCCATTGAAATTAAGAGGAGGAGGTGGAGAAGGACACTGCAGCAAGTATTACTCACAAAAAGACAGGAGATGTGGGTTGGACGGATGCAGGGTAGAAGAAAAGAAAGATCGAGACAAACTTATGGTGCACTTTAAGAACGCACATGATGCGTCACGGTGTTAGAAGTGTAGGAACAGGAAAATCATTGTCAAATAGTTCTGCGCGTGACAACCGTATACATACGTGACAAATGTTTTATATCTCCGAAAGATTTGTGACGCATAAAAAATATTTGTCACATCTATAACTTTGTACACATAAGTGAGGATAACAAATATTTTTTGAATGTGATAAATATTTTGTAGATGTAATAAATATTATTTGTCACGCTCACTCACGAAATATTTATTATGTGTACTTGTTAATCTATTTGTAAAATAAACTGCTTAACCTATGTGATCCAGTGGGTCAGTAACATCTTTTATTGTAAAATGATCCAACTTGTTGCCAGTGAGCATTAGTCGTACGAATTAAGCGTGCAGATGTGTTCTTTCCTTTCCGTACGGTTGCAGCCCACTAGGCCCGTCCTGGATTCCCATTCCAGACCAATAGGAGACCACGACCGCCGCCCCCTCGGCTGCTCCGCCTTCGACAGCGTCTGCATAGTGTTACGGGCACTCGCGGCACAGCCGCGATGGCGGCGATGCGCCAACGAGACGAAGCAGACGCCGGAACACCCTCCGCCAGCTTCTCCCTCACCACCGAGCAAACCCTAACTCTGCTCGTCGCGAGCTCCGTGGGGCTGGGCTTCCTCTGCTTCCTCCGCCGGGGCCAGTCTCCAAGACCCCTCTCCGCCGCCATCGGCGCTGCGCACGGAGCCCTCAAGGGCGCCAAGGCCCTCGGTGATCTCGACTTTCCCTCCCCCCGCGCGCTCCTCGTCGCTTCCAAGGCCCTGATCAAGGGGTACAAGGTGTCCAAGCGCCTCAACCTTATCAGGCCGGCACCAACCACGACCCCGAGGCCTTCTTCCTTCGTTTCGATTTCCAAGAGGGCTGCGGCATCCCTGAGGGCTCTGAATCTGGTCAGATACGCGCAGTTCTTCCTCCACGGGGATGGAGTCGTCGGATTAGGGTTTCTGAGCAGCGGCTACAAGTTATCCAAGAATTTCCTGAAGCTTCTGGAAGGTTTCACCGGAATCCGCTTCGATTCTGCTCTCCGGGGGGGTTTCAATGCGGTGGGGTTGTTCATCAAGGCGGCGATCGTCGCGGCGGAGCTTGAGAGGATTGCCGTCGCAGGGCGCCGAGGGAACAACTGGCGTTGTGGGCTTGCGAGGAGCTCCTGGTCGAATTCCAGGTATGTTTTTCGATCGAAGCTTAGTGCCATGACCGCCGATTGTGGATTTGAAGGCATGAAGAGATTTCCTGTGGAACATTTTGCGGCGTGTACAAGATTTTTAATTTGTGAACAAACTCCATCTATTAGTCTTTCGGAATTGCTTTGCTTGTCGATTCCTTTGAGCCGGGAAACCACGTTACCTTGGATTTTGTAAAGCTAAGATATATGGATTATATATATCAGGTATATACCTTTACAAATGCGCAACTTTTAACTTTGTTCCTGATCCTTAATGCGAATTTAATTACTGTGGTGAGTGAAATGTTTGCAAAAATCTCTTTTCTGATCAGTCTCTGTGTTCTGCATCTGCTGAAGATTGGAGCCGTACCAAAGATATCAATTTTTCCCTCTATATAAATACAACTCCCAAATCAGGCTGTTGCATTTGTTAACGAAAAAGATGGGTCATACACCAACCATCAAAGAAGGGAACTATTTTTTTTTGAAGCGTTTGAATGCTGGACAATTGAACCTTGTCGAGCGGCAAAATTGATGCGCTTGGGTGGAAGAAGAGTTTCCCGGAATCAAGTTCACATCCAAGATTGGGCATAGTATTGGACAGCTGGTTTTCTTCTCTATAAGCATGGGCAAAGGACGGATGATGGAGATACAACAGAGAAAGAAGGTCTCCCTACAGCTGCACCACGGTGGATCTGATTTAAGCAGTGGGAGAATAGTTAGAGCTTGGGAGTTGGATCTCAATTTGATGAAAAGGTAGGTGTAGAGCTCGACGAAGGGCTTGTTTGGTACAATGTAAAATTTATTACGTACATAGATTTTCCAGAAAAGTTAATCATAATATGGATGCCCAAATTTGGATCCGAAGACAATCAGCAGATGTGTTTATTGGTTGTCTGAAGTTTTTTAATCACCAAACAATTGTTATGATCAACTTTTCTGGCAAACCTGTCAGAATTGATGTTTGTTCCAAATGCACCCAAAGTCAAAGGCCATCTGACACCTACGAACTCAGGGGAAATGCCTGGGTTGCCTCAAGAGACACCATTAGTGTCTTTATTTGAATGGGAAATGGGGAGTCAGGAGCCTTGAACCAGAAGGTGATGATGTTCATGCTGTGAAGTAGCAGAGGATGTGAAGAGTTGGTTTCTGAGTGACGTCAAACTGCTTGTTTAATAGAAGAATTGCACAAGCCTTGCTGATGCGATGAATTCTCATTACTGGATTAAACCTGTGATTGTTTATAGATTGCTGAGTTCCTGGCACTCCAAAGCTCTGAGATGATGAAAATGGGAATTAGATCAGGGAGCCCCTTAGGACTGTTGAGGGGTGAAGAAAACCTGGACATAAAACAAGCAGGGATTGACAAACAGTTGATATTCTTCTGGAAGATGTCTGGTAATGAATTCGTTAGTGGTATGCCCAAGAGGCTTGAAGGAAAATATGTTCTACAGATTTACATGTAGGATTGCGGCAGCAAACACAGAGAGGAATAAGAGGGATCCCTAGCCTCTGAATCTGGTCATCCAGTGGTAGGCACCTCTGACTGCTCAAAGGACTAGGAAGATGTGATTCACATGCATAGAGGCTTGTCAAACTTGTTTCAAAAGACTAGAAAGAGCATGATTTGGTCTGATCTCCTTGTGAGCTGATTCGACAAAGTGCAATGGAATTTTTTGGTGCCCAAGCCAGATGGTCAGGGTTTCTCAGGATGGAAAAGACATTTGATGATACAATTTTATTCAAAACCTGCTGTGGGAGGATTTTACAGAAGGTTGATGGCAAATCAGCAGAACACAATGCTGGATGAGAGGATATGTTCTTTTGAGTAAACGAATGCCGAATATGGGGGAATGTCATGGAGAAACCACAGTTACATTCACCAAGCAGAAGATAGGAAAGCTCCTTAAAGTCATATCTGAGGGAAGTTCTTGCCAGCCTGGATGCAATCTGGTTTGTAACGACCAGCATGAACAGTCCCTCGCAGTATTTACTAGTCAAATATGATAACCGGTCTTTTTTATCTTGTTCAAGTCGTATGATTATGAATATTTATATTTATAAGTTATATTGATTATTTAGTTTGATGCTTACATGTACTGATGTACAAAAGAGAAATATATTCTTATATTATTATTTTTGGAGGCAAAAAGATTAAATATTTAGGATGAGGATACTTTAACCAAAACTTATCGAGAAGTCCTTCCAACGATTAGATTCATTTTGTGTTTCCAAACTCCCTTCACTTTTAAGATAAGAAATACTTCTATTTGAAATCACTTCTACTTAAGGTCACTTCTATGCGAAGTACTTCAAAAAAGTTGCCAAACAGCTTTGCATACTTGGCAAATTGGAACAACCATAGTTACTCTTTAGTCCACTGCTTTTTGTGTTTATGGGAAGGTTTGTTCTTGTTTTTGTTACCGGGGTTTTCACTTGAAGTAAATCAGCACAGGATTGACCACCGTTATTAGCATCATTTTTTATGCATTCAATCTTCCCTTCAAGCATATACTTCTTTGTTATGTAAGCAGATAAGTTTCATGTTCATGGAAAAGATGATAAACAAGAGGTCCTTATCGTTTTAAGAGATGAAAATGTTGGGTCTAGGGTTGGGGGATTTGTCATTGTGATCGAGGAAGGAAGAACAAGTAGTTGTGATTACTCGAGAATGTGTAACTAAGACAAGAATGTGGGAAGCAAAAATCAAAGATTTAAGTGGGTGCTTTTCTGAAGAAAGGTGGCCACAGAACGGTATTCTACGTACCATACTATTACTTCATGTTGCCATATAGTGGCACATACAGCATGGGGTTTATCAATAACCATCCGATCGCGTGTAAGCAACAAGCAGGTTTATGGATCCAACAACAGTCACCGGGCAGATCTCCACAAGGTGCCTGACTTCAGAAATTATTATCACATGACATTACCCATAACTTAACAGTGTTTCATCAAGGGAAAAAATTACCGCCCTCTGCCATACCACGTTGTCCTAACAAACTCACCACTGCCTCACTTGTCATCTTATTTTGAAGTTACAATGAGCTTGTCCATGTGAGAAAATGGCTACCTCGTATCAATACATAAAATTCCTGTTATCAACTCATTAGTTTTTCCCAAAGGAGATCTTGGATAGTGAAAAAATCTAATAGCAAGTATTATGTAGGTAACATTGTCTTAAACTAGACTGACAGATCTTATAATGAACTAAGATTGTTTTGATGTGGGAGAATTATGCTGGATCATGTGAGTCGATTATGCCTGATGACTGTCCAGGAGCCAGACAAATCTGAACGGCCCACCAATCTGTCTTTGATACCCAAAAAGGATGTCACAAGGATGTATTCTACTGGAGGATAGGCACTGAGGGAGATAACTGAGGACATCAACATTTACTCTCAATATCTCATAGCTATATATTAGACACGTTTGATATCATTTAGTAGTAATGTGTACCATACAAAAATGTGATCTTCTTATTTGCCTATGGTGCTAACAATAATAAAACAAAAAACAAGAGTACAACAACTTTAGCACAGATGGAAGATTGTTATTTGTCCTATTACAATAATTAGGTCGTGACAAAGCTCGTGTTTTGTGATATCGACAAGCAACCCTCTACAGCCTATATATGTATGCCAAAATGTCCCTCGTGAGACGAGAAAGGGATCTTAAAGGACATAACACTTTGTGCAGGCAATTACATAGACAAGAAAATATTAGATACACAAGTTCAACGTACAAAATCAATTCTACTTCTTGGCTTTCTATGGGAATCGCTTGAGACCAGTTGGAGGCTGAATAACATGGATTTGCAGCTTTGATAGTGGAACAAAAGGCTTATCCATTCTCAATGCTTCAAAAGTGCAAAAGTAAGTTTAGTGTCGTTTGGTGCATTGTAAAATCTCGGTTTTGAAATTGCCGGTTTTAAAACCAGCGAATCCCTGATTTTAAAATCACCAGTTTTGATTTACAGTAATTGTGGGATATAAATCAAAATCAGGTAAAAGGAGAATTTTTGGGGTCAACCAGTTTTAAAATATGGCTATTTACGATGCACCATTCCAAACGAATGACAAAAGTACCATAAAATAATTTACAGCACACCAAATACATGGAAAACACTATTTTATGGTTGTTTATGATGTTTTATGACTATTTATGACGCACCAAACGACACTCTAGTACTTTAGATGGTTTTACATTATATAATAGTCGGGAATGTTCTTATATCACCCGTTTTACCACATTCACTAGCAAATGTTAGATTACTTGATCAGAGAGTTACTCATTTAATGCATTAATTTATTATATCAAAATTAACTTCAATAAGAACCGTCTAATTAAATGAGGAAAGACTGTCCACAAATACAAAAAATAAAATGAAAAAAAAGTGTAGTATAATAATATTCTTCAAAATATTAAAGTAATGTTTACACTATTTCAGTCATCACTTTTAAGATATAAGCTAAATTGACTCAACAACTTTTACAATTTATAATATTCCTAGACTGCACACCCTCTCCTGTCATTGGGCCTTGGTTGAGGATTATAATTTTAAACTGACTGACCTCTATGATCTCTATGTTTAGCGTTGCAACTCGCAATTGGTTGGCTTGAATTTAGAGTCAACCCCAATCCAGCCTAATGAAAAATGGTGTGAATCCAAATCCAACTTATCTTCTAACCCGACCCTAGACAACTCAAACACAATCTGAGAAAATATTTTACAAACTCAATTTGACCTTAATTCAACCTAACTTGAGGTATATATGTTATGAAATATGTATACCAAATTTTATTATGACTGAATTGAGTTTTGTCTAATTGAATCGTGTAAAATTAATTCGAGTTGACTGAATTGAGTGTAAAACTAATTCTAGTTGACTTGAGGAGTTGCGTACGTATTCAACTCAGATCCAACCCAAGTCAATTTTATGAGTTTAATCCAATTAGAATTATAAGCTGAGTCATCTTGCAATATAATATGCTATTGATCCAGGTAAGTGGCGTCACATGGACTAGATAGTTTTTTTTCGTCGATAAGTCTACATGCATTAAATGCAGGTGCAAGATTTTGTGTGTGACAAATGTATACAAGCATAACGAATATTCTTGAGTGTGACAAATACTATTTGTCATGCTCATGAAGTATTTGTTACGTTGGAAAATATTTTTAAGTTTATAAATTTATATGCACATGTATAGAGATGGCAAATACCTTTTAAACATAATAAATACTTTATAGATGTGCCAAATACTATTTATCATATTCACAAAATATTTGTCATATATATGTACATTCGTGATCACGCCCAAAGTTCTACAATCACATTTAATATTTGTTAGGTTACTTGTGAAATAAGTTATTCAACTCATATGACACCCCTTAGGTGGACCACTGACATATTTTATTTCAAGATGACTTAACTAATTGTAATGTATTACAGCAAACATTACTCTCAAGAGACGATTAAATTAAATGGAGAGAAGTGGGCCCTACATCATATGTTGGTCCGTGGAGTAGAGGGGAAATTGGTCCTCACGAGTTTGACGCGCCACCAACACCATTACAAGGACAAGAAAAGAGTGATACCAAAGTGTGGAGGGTAAACAGGGAAGGATAGACCGTTCTGTTGGCGAAGTTTGGACGGACGTGTGCTAGGGCACTTGGAAGCTTGCAAGGCCGGCGGCGACGTAACAAAAAGGCGTGGGTTCAAAGGTTGCCTGAGGGGGAGACGGGGCGGATCCACGTTGACGAGGCTTATCCTGGTCGGGGCCACGTACCACGCGTGCACCCACGCGACTCAACCCCTCCCCCCCGGTGCATCGTTCTTCGACGTCGCTGGCCATGCGGCAGGGCACGGACCGCCGGCCCTGCGCATGCCAACCACGCTGCGGAGTCGCCTGCGACACGCAGTTGGCCACCTTCCTTTCCCCTCTCTTCTCATGCACTCCCATATATCCCTCCAACCTCTCCCTTTCTCGTACCCACTTCACCGACGGCAGACTCGATCGAGACAGGCTCTCCTCGCTCGCTTCTCACCGGTGTGCAAAGTCTAGGACTAGAAGCTAGTGAGTCTTTCTCTCACCCCTTCTCTCTCTCTCATCAGTGTGCAAATTCGTAGCAAGGAAGCCAATGTTCAACGTTCACGACATACTATAACATGCTTGTTCTTGGTTAATTATAAACTTGAACGTTGGACGTAGGGTTCTCCCTTTTTGTAGTGATGATGTAGTGATCCACTTACCCTTGATCGATCTATGGCTGTAAATGGAAGCCGATATATATACAGACTTTCTGATTCAAACTAACGGGTTTGGAACCTGAAAAATATTCCGATAGACTATTAGAATCGGAATCGAAAATTTGGATAGTATGTTTGGGTCGAAATCGGAACTGGTGTATTCGAACCCGTTTGCTCGACTCCAATAAGAATTTTTAAGGAAACATTTTCTGGCAGGCTTGAAAGGCTAATTTTATGTTTGGAAGATTTGTGTGGGTGATTTTTTTTTTTTTTTTTTGGAAGCTAATTTTAATTCCTTTGATAGGCGGAAAGATAAAATTTGACAGTTTTGTGAGGTAAAATTTCAAGTACATAACTGAATTGGAAGGTAAGTTTTCTTTTTTGTTTGGAAGAATTTTTAAAGTTTGAATAGTTTTAAATGAAATGTAAAGATGTTCATAGGTTTTAAAAGTTAGACATTCGATCGAAACGTTTGGAAGGTTTATGTTGGCGTTTTTTTTCTTTTTTGTTTTGAAGCTAATTTTTATTTCTTTGATAGGCAGAAAGATAAAATTTGGCAGATTTATAAGGTAAAATTTTAAGTATATAACTGATTTGGAAGGTAAGTTTTTCTTTTTTGTTTATTTTAGCGTAGTTCTCTTAATTTGTGCTTTTATCATAAACGAAAGAATATGCATGCATGACCTATATATATAGCTAGCAGAGAGTTATCAATAGATGTTGCAACCCATTTGCTCTTCTTTGTGATCCCCTTAATTTAAAAGGAGGAGATCTTCTCAGTATAAGTTTAGACCGAAGTCTAGCAAAATTGAGAGGAGGAAAGAGGTCAAACATTGTAAACAACTCTTCATATGAACTTCAAAGTTGACAAATATTTAGCTCATCTCCCTCTTAATATTGTTGGATTCTAGTTCAAACCTGTACTGAGAAGACCTAACACTGTTCTTCCATGAATTGTAGGAACTAGGTGAGAAGCCCGGCCACGGACCGACGACCCTGCGGGAGACATGGATCCCATGCAGGTGGACTCATCGGGCGAGGTCGTGACCCCGCTCGATTTCCCCCTTGGCGACAACAGCGAGCTGCTGAAGGTCGCCACCGGCGACTCCGTGCTCCGGCTGCTCTGCGGGCGCCAGAACGAGGACGTAAGGCCCTTCAGACGGGGCGAGCTCACCGTCATCGCTCTCAGGAACCCAGAGATGGAGACCATGGGGATGGTCCTCTGCTTCGTCGGGCGGCTGTACTGGCCCCTTGGCAAGGACTCCATCGTGCTCCGCCTTGGCCCTCGGCGGTTCTGCTTCTCGCTTCCCGGCCTCCTCTACGGGGTGACGCTTCCCGACCGCTGCACAGAAGACGAGCTGCGAGGGCTGCAACAGATACTGAGGACATTCTGCGTCTATCAGGATCGAGCTGGAGAAGAAGGTGACTTCTAACAACTAATACCCCTTACTAGCTAATCTTGCAGCACCTCTAAACTTACTCAACTAATTGGTTACTCGGATCATAACTGCTGTTGATCTAAAGTCTCCTCCCGGTTTAATTAATACACAACGAACTTGCACGCAGATTCTGAGTACTGTACCCTAAATCCAGAGGGTGACTTCTGGGCATCGGCGTACCCTAACATCATGCAGATCATCTATCCCGGCACCAGCTCCGTAGATGATGATGCCTCGGCCTCCGACGAGGAGGTCGAGTCCGCGCCGCCTAGGTGGGCGGCGCCCATCTTCGGCGAGGGGCCACAGCATCCCAACGCCCTGAAGGTGCACAGGGCCATGGAATTTTCGACAGTAACCAAGCTGGTGGCGAGGGCTCTTGTTGGGGGACTCATAAACGAGAGCCTTGTCAACATCATCGGCGCCCCGGCCGCGTCACGGCCGGCGCTGGCAAGTATCCGCGTGGTCTCGGACGTAGTGGACGTGGCGAACATGGCGGCGCACACCGGCGTGGGGAGCCCGCTGCCAGACTCCTTCGGCCGGTTCAGGGCGAAGATGGAGAGGCCCTTTTGGATGTTCGAGGAGGCGGGGCTATTATTCATACTGGAGGTGGTTACTGTGATGGGCATGCTGGCGGCGGCCTCGTCGGCGGCAGCGCGGGGAGGGTCGGTGCTGGTTAAGGTCGACATTGGGATCCCTCCGACCTCTCGGACCCGCCGTCGACGTCGGAGCGCCTGAGCGATTAGTGCTCTTGATGCGGGCGGCAGGCGGGTGGCTTCATCGTCGTGAAAACTACAACTTTCTTCTCTCTGGCGTAGCCATTCCTTTGCTTTGGTGCCGTTTTATTTGTGAGTCTGGTACCTGTGAGTGCAAGCGCGGATGAATTAGGTAAGTGCGAAGAAAAAGGAGGCGTTTTTCAAGAAAGTACTTCACGGGGATGAGAAAAAGTTCATGTCAGGGGATATTTTTAAAAACTCTCCTCTCCACACTTACTGAGTGTCATCCGCCCCTGCACTTAGAGGATCCTGATTCTTTATTCGTGTAACGTGTGGTGTAGCATGGAACAAATGGAACAAGCTTCTCAGTGTAACAGGTTCGACGGTGCCCGAAATGAACAAATTCTGATCTCTAACTCGCCTATGGAATTTTAAGACATAAGAAAGGGTCCGAAAAATAAGAACGTGTGATTAAAATTCACTCACATAAGTTAAGAATAAATTCTTCATTTAATCTCATAAAAGAACACGTGAATAGGAGTAGTAGGGCTCTGAACTAATTAGGCGAACACATGAGATCGCCCCTTTCCTTCATTCAGATCTCTTTTATCTTCATTATATATTTGAATAACACTTGCCGCATTGATCTTAGTGTTGCACTGAAGGTCAGTGCTGTGAGTTTCTTTTTCTAATTTTTAGATGGACTCCGAGGTGCTCCACACATATGTCTAAGCTGATATTTAATTAATCGGACGATTCAAAAAATTTGAAAAATAAAAAATTATTATTAAGCTCAGCCTATTAAAAGTTTTTTTTTCTTTTTTTACTGTTCATTAGGACTCAATTTTAATTTTCAGATTGTTTTTAGACCGTCCAATTGGAGATCCATCTATACGACATATAGGACACCTCGGCCCACCTAAACAGAATTAAAAAAAGAAAAATTCCACTACACTGACCCTTAGTACAACACTAGGGGCCAATGCAGGGCTCAAGAGGGCCCACTGCACCATGTCCGAGCCTTTTAGTGGTTTTTTTTTCCATTTTTTTTTAGGTTGGCCCCGATGTGTCTTAATCGCTCGTATTTTTTGTACTGTTCATTAGACTCAATTTTTTATTTTTTAAAATTTTTTAGATCATCCGATCAGACATTTCACTGTACAGACGATTAAGACAACTCGAAACTGACCTAAAAATAATATATATATATTTTTTCATTTACTTACTGCAATGTCCCTACGTGCCGCACGAAGGAACCTTGCAGCAAGTATTACTCTATAATTACAGCAAAACTTGAATATCCCATATTATTACAATGTCCATGAACATCCTATCCAAATGTCCAAGATTAGCACCACTATGGCTCTCAGCATTTACCTTTTTGGGCAACCCATGATCAGAACTTACATCCGTCCTATTAACTCCAGGCATAACGCAAATAGGCTCCACATAGAATGCGCACCGTAAGGCTGTCAACAGAGTGAATACTGAGCGATACCACAGTATCCGACTCCGTTCTGTTTAATATTATCCGAATATCCGACTATCCGATGGATAATAAATTTTTCTATCCGTATTCAACTCTGTCGGATAGTATCCGAATTCGGATAATAATTCGAATACTTAAATATTTTAACTTTGTCTTGTAATTTAATGACTTGTAAATTTTATTTTTTGCATAGTCCATGAATATCAAAGATTTAAATTAATTATATTCAAGTTATAAATATCTAGATAAATTTAAATAATTTGAATGCTTCATTAAATATACCTTAGATAATAACAAATACTTAAATAATTTATCTAAATTAGTAAAACCACTAAAAATAAAAAAAAAATCACAAGAAACTTCATTATTATCATTCAACATGTCTTAAGCATACTTCAAATATTGAATTACCATTTATTTAAACATATAAATATCATTAAAATTAAAATAACTTATTAAAATACATAATCGGTCGGATAATAATCGGAGTGGATATCTATTTTCCATTTCCGCTTCGAATGTTAATCAAATTATTAAACGGATATTCGGATATGTCCGCCGGATGTCTTAATCGGATAAATATTTGACTAATCGGATACGGATACGAATCGGAGTCGGATATTATCCGGATCCGTTGACAGCCCTAGCGCACAGGTGCTCCACATAGAAAGCTCACCGGTGCTTTGATCAGCACCTGTACCCATGCAATATCCATCGACGTATAATGAGTTAAAAAAATATTTTTTGAGTTTTTTAGGTGGACTTCGAGGTGCTCTACATGTCCATATAGACTAATCTCTACTCAGGCGACCTAAAAAAATTCTGAAAAATTAAACATTGTCATTAGGCTCGGCCCATTAAAGACAGCTTTTACTGTTCATTGGGATTCAGCAAAATCAAATACTGTTATTGGGCTCGGCTCATTAAAGACATTTTTGACTACTCATTAGGGTTTAATTTTTTATTTTTTACATTTTTTTGGATCATCCGATCTGACATCAATCTGTACAGATGTACTTGGCCTACTTAAAAAAATTCAAAAAATATATTTTCTAACCTACTGAAGTGACCCTCCGTGCAACAATAGAGATCAATGCAGCCAGTGTTACTCTTATTTAAATTCACGTTAGACTAGGCCACAATAATTTGGGCTAAACATAGGTTGTGCCGAAGTCTGAACGATTTATAATTTTTTGATCAATCTAAATTACTACATGAGGTAGTCTAATCTGCCCAAATTTTATCCCCAGGTGAACGTAATTGATCTTAGGGAATTTCAAACACAAAAGCAACCTACGTTATCTTTCGTTTTCATCCACCCATTCAGTCCTCTAACTTACCACTGAAACGTTTGTACCCAAGAACTTACCAGTTGGTTGCAGGCTCACCCATAGGGATTGTTTGTTTTAACGTAAAATTTTGTAAATCATCGGTTTTAAAACAAGTGAAATTTTCTTATTTTATAATCAGAAAATATTTGTTTGATTGTTTGTAAAATAAAATAAAAAAGATGTATTAAACTTTTTGTTTTGATTTACAGTAAACCTTGTTGTAAATCAAAACAAAAAATTTGATTGTCAAGTGGGCAGACAAGACCTAGACAAGATTTTACTTTATATTATTTTATATCATTTCAAACGACTGAAAATACTATAAAATAAAATAATTATTTCAAATTACGTTGTTTTACGTTAAAACAAACAACCCTTTAATGTGAGGCTCTTGCTCGATGGTCTCAGGATGTAAGGAAGACTGCAAACGGACCCCAATACCGGATCTGAATGGTTTTTGGATAAATATCGAAAATTATAAATATATATATATATATATATTGTAATATTAAAATAGAATTTTTATTTTTGTGTCAAAGTTAAAACTAAGACATGTGGTAATAAGAGAATCTCTCTTTTTTTATAAAAAAGTATGAAAATATAATTTTATTTTTTATCTGTTTATGAAAAACTATTAAAACAAAATTTCTTTTTTTTCAATTAAAATTGAAATTTATCATTCAAATGTAAGCGTAGAGCTAGTTTGAAACAGTCTTTAGCGTTTGAAATAAGTATTCAGCAGATCATAAGCGAACGATCCATTAGATAATAGAAACGTTATATCCGCTGGGATCTACTCTGGAAGAAGATTTAAGATTTAAGATCCAATAAGCATATGGTAACAGCAAATATGCGTTTAATGCGCGTATTATACGATGTCCGCATAATAAAACGTATTAAACTCTCGTCTGCCGCACAAAAAAGATAACCCACGTTTTATATGCATATTTAACCCTCCTGATGTATTATACGCGTACACTACGCGAAATATATAATACACTGGTTTAAAAACGTCCCTTACCAAAAACCCCCAAATCCTCTTCTTCTTCCATGGTTCTATCCTGAAACCTAGGTGCGCCGCTGCCGGCCAACGCAGCTCTTTGGATCTCCCACCTCCTGCCGGCGAGCGCCACCCCCTGCCGGCGAGCCGCGAGCACCATGACTACCGCCATAGCACACCCCCTGCCGGCAATTCACCCCTAGGCCTAGGCCCCCACCGCCACTCAGCGAGCAGCTGCTGCAGCACCCCCTGCTGGTGAGCACCACGGCCACCGGCGCAGCACCACCCCCTGCCGGCAATCACCCCCAGGCCCCCACCGCCAGCCGGCGAGCTATGAGCAGCAGTACTGCATAAGCCCCCTGCTAGTGTGCACCACAGTCACCGCCGCAGCACCACCTCCTGCCGGTGAGTCGCGAGTAGCAGTGCAGCACCCCTGCCGGCGAGTTGCATAAGGTATCACCTAGCTAGCTTAGTTTAGTGGATTCTTAGTCATTCTAGTGTAGTGAGTTATAACTTTGTTAGGCAGAAAGCTGATAGACCCATTTCCTCGGCAGGACAAAGAACGCCATACAAATACAGCATTCTCTTATCATACCTGGACTTGGCTGAGAACAGGGAAGCTCTCGATGCTCTTGTAGTAGCCGGCGATGAAATCCACCATGCGGTGAGCGTGCGAGCAGCAGCTGCTCCGTGTCCATTGGCTTCAGAGTTCCCTCACTGCAAGGGGGAAGCCGCAAGTTTCATCTCTAAACATGAACCATTTTTATATCAGACAAGTTACACTAGTTTACCTCTTTCTGACATAGTCATAATCCATTTATAGTAAACCTGAAATGGGTGTTTCTTTTTTGGCGGTTGATTTGTGTCATCCGTTGTCATCTCATATTCATATTGTCATATGAGATTCATGTTGTATAAGTGAATCTTGGATTGTATTTTAGATGGCATAAGTGAATCTTATGTGATTGTAGATTTTTTATGAATTTTATTTTGTCTTTGTTTGTGACTAATCATGTTATTTTATTTAATTATATTTTCTAATGTAATGACATAAGTGATTATTAAGATTGGTTAGATTATTGCCAATTTTATGAATACTATCATGGTTTGATATTTTGTTATGAGGATGAAATTTATGTCTTAGATTCTAAATCTTTTATGAATTTTACTATGTTCTTATACATGTTCCATTATTTCATTGTATTTTTCAGCGTATGTGATGGTTGAGATTTACATTAATGTTGTTAATTTTATAAATAATATCATTTATTTTAAATTATTATTTTTTAAAATAAAAAAAAGATATCATATATATTCGTATTTTTTGTGCTGATTTTTTTAATTAAAAATATATTAAACACCGTATATATTCCGTACCGAATATTTGGTGAATGCGAATGTATGACCGTATTGAAAATAATGAAGACCGATTCGTAACCCTAATCTTGTTCCCGCCGTCTTCACTGACGGTTCTGTTGCGCGAGTTCCGCCCGCAGCGCGCTCCCATCGGTCATCGCCGCCCCATCCGCAGCTCCGCCGCCGCCTGGTAGCTTCCATTGCAGGCTTGCAGCGTTGCCCCGCCTGCTTGCCGCCACCGGCCGCTGCCGTATTTCATCCCCGCCCTCCACCGTCGGCTATCCCCGCCATCCTTGCCCTCCACCATCGGCCACGGACGGAGTTCTTCTTCACAGCTTCGGCGCCCCCATCCCAGGCCATTGACTCCCTCCTCGCTGCCGTCCGTGGCATCGTCGGCGTCTTCTACCTCTCCTCCCCCCCTCCCCGTTTGGGTGTGCTATGTTCGTCTTAGTGTGATCGTTCCACGCTACTCTGCGGGGGGAGCTCCTGAAACCGGCGGCGACAGGGTGAAGTGGGTAGTGGTGACGTCGTCCATCTCCGCCATCATCCCCAGCCCCAGTTGGCCGGCCGATGTCTATTATTGCAGGGAGAACGAGGTGCGTACCCGGCCGGAGGGCGTTAGGGTTTCCTTGTTATTTGTCTAGTACAGATCTCCCCTTATTTTTTCACATACTGCTGTGCTATGCTACATTTGGATTTTTCATTCAATATATCCTCTCTGCTGCTTGTTGATTATCATTCTTTGTTTTTTTTTTTTTGGAATCCTGCCCATGTTCTGTTTAACAATGGGATGAAGCACAATTTTTTTTTTTTTCCCATGGGTAGGTCGATTTGTTTAGGTAAGGTAAAGAAAGACAAGTATTTCTAGGCTTCAAATTCACAGGAAGCTTCTTATAGCTCATAGTAATCATGTTCTAATCTCCCTTGAGACTGTAATCAGTGGAGAGAGTGATTTCTTGCCCCTCAGCTGGATAGGGTTTCCATCCTTTAAGAAGCCAATCCGAATTTCTGGCCCCTGTGACAGAAAAACACACAGAAGAGATGTGACTTAAGAATCCACATAGAATATAAATAAGAGAACCACGAGAAAGGATTGTAATAGGACCAACAAACACATCTTTATTTTTAATTTCTCCTTCCAACGCACATCTTTCTTCTTAGTTCAGTCTGGAGCAGACATAGGGAGAAATGTGAAGAAAATTCTCTTTTGTCAATGAATCAGGGAGAACATTCAAATAACCGGTTACAATATCTTACAGGTTGTATGATATACCAAACACCTTCTTAAACAAGAAAAAAGAAAAAAAAAAGATCAATTGCATGCCTATTGTCATCTAGGTCATCATTATATGTCACCCTAAACATACCAAACATCTTCTACTATTTTTTACAGATTCTTTTTACAATTTTATGAGTTTTCTAGACAAATATTGCATTATCTAAAGACTCTATCTAGATATCCAGATATTATCCGTATCAGCTCAGGATTCGAAAATTATCCGGGAGCAATATCTGCTCCATACCCAGATCACAAACAGAGCGGATATGGATTATCCGTTTATCATAAACGGACGGTTGCGGAAAGAGCATATCTGCTCCGCGTCCTCTTCGTTTGCAGCCCTAGGTGTAAGGTTATTAGATGGTTGGGATCTTGATCAGTCTCCAACCTCCACAGGAGGTAATTGGTATCATAGTTTGAGATAATAGGAAGATTGGGGGCATATATGAAGTTTGATATAGTAATTTTAAGAGTATATGTCTTGATTTTAGAACATATATGTCAAATGATTTTCATTTTATAATATCAAAAATTAACATAATTGTATAATTAGAATTAACATGTATGAAGACCAAAAAATATTATCACCAATGGTTGGTTTGTTGCAGTGAGGGAAAAGATATTTTCGAATTTGTAGCCTATGTTAATAATATATGTCAAAAACCATTTTAGTGTGTCATTCTCCTATGTCGAGCACATAAGAGGGAGATAGACATGGGCCGGGCATAGTTTCCAAGTAGAATTAAACTTCTACCTAGTTGGTTATTTTGAAAGAGATAAAATAGCTGTTCAAAGCCACTGATATACTATTGTAGTAGTTTTTTTTGGCTTTCCACCTCAAGCTCTAAATTGGAGCTTCCTAAATTAGAAGAAAAAGTTAGAATTAATGAAACCATGTGACTTTTATAACTACCTAAAGTTAATTATAACTATTTTATCCAATATTGTTTATGTTGAATGAGCTATGTCAAAAGTGACTTCCAACTAAAGATTATGTCAAACATCTCCACAGTGGTGAAAGTTGAAGATACTCCACTAAAAAAGAAGGCCGAATACTACTATCACTTTCCATGTAAGGTTATAGCAGAGTCTGCTTTCATCCTCAAGAAGGTAAGCTTACAATAGCGTGGACGGAGAATGAAACGTGGCACTGCTAACAGCCAATATTGTATTGGTCTTGAAGTACCTAGTTAATGAATTAGTTATTTGAACTATACATAAATTCTTGACTATTATTTTTTAAGCAGTGGCATAGTGGTTGAGTGCGCGATCCCCCTCTCCAGGGAGAGGGGATCAAATCCAATAAATCCTTGAATAAGTGGGACATTCCACATAAAGAATGCCGCCAACATACATTTTACGTGTGCCTATTCAAATTTATACGGCCATTTAAGGATTTTTTTTGTACCCTTTTATCCTATTTTTATCATCCCTAATGAAATTATATGATAGTTATTATGTTCTCTTTGAAATTGTAGCTGCATGTTCTTGTATTTATTATTAGTGTTAATTTCATACCAACCACTCTTACATGTTAAATTTTAAAAGTGCCATATTTATTTATATATTATCCTACATACCCTTACAAGATCACATTTCTATCAAATATGTCATTTCAATCGCATATTGGAAATATTTATACATATCAAATATGTCTTTGAAGTGGCAATTTTGGAATATTATACACATTAAGATGGTATATGGGATAATATGCAAATAAACATGGTATTTTTTAAATTTATCATGTAAGAGTGGTTAGTATGAAATTATCCGATTAGTAATTTATTACATTTTCTCTTTGAAACTGTCTGCATATTCTTGTATAAATCTACATACATCTCTTCATCAAATCACCTTTTCACGCTCCCTGGCAAACCCTAATTCACCGAAAACATATCACGGAGGAGGCTGGAGGAGATGCCCGCCACGGGCCGCCCCCACTGCCATGGCACGCCGCCGCTGCCCTTTAACCCCATCTGGTGCGTTTCTTCTCATTTTTCCCTTTCACTTCCCCCCTCTCTTCTTCTCTCCTCCTTTTCTTTTGCTTGCCCTGGCCCCTTGTGCTGGATAAATTCTAGGTATCTGTCTCCTCCCCTGTTCGAATTCCTGTGATTAGGAATATCTGATCTATGCTTGTTGGACACTTGGATTTTCCACTTCTTGTGAAGCACCCCCCCCCCCCCCCCCCAAACAAAAAGAAAAAGAAAAAAGAAAAATCCCATCTTTTCACATATTTGCTTTGAATGCTAAAAGAATATGTGTGATCCCTTTCTCAACTCCTTTCTTGTTTTTTTTCCTCTTTCCCTTTTTCCCCTTATAAGTTTCTGCAGTGAGACGGAGCTTATAGAGTAAGTTTATACAATGCTTTGTATGGACAAGGATTCGGTACAAGAAACCTACTACAACATCCTCTGTGTCAAGGAAGATGCTAATGATGACGAAATCCGAGCACGTTACAAGGCCGCAGTCCTCAATTCACACCCTGACAAGGTGAGCATCAAGCAGGAATTTGAGCACCACCACATGGAGGCACACGATAGATTTCTGAAGATCCAGAAGGCCTGGGAGGTCCTGGGTGACGCAGAGTCCAGAGCTCTTTATGACAGGGAGCTGAAGGCCATGAGAGCTGAGCTGGTGTTTGCAGATGAAGTTGAGCTGAAGGAGATGACCCTGAATGATTCCAATGGTTCAGTGGAGCTTGTTTACCAGTGCAGATGTGGTGACAACTTCTCCATCACTAAAGAGGAGCTTGAGGAAATGGGGATTCTTTTGGATGGTGACCGGGGAATAGAGATTTTGGGAGCTAATGCAGCACCTCTGTCCATTACTATTCCTTGTTCTTCATGCTCTCTAAAAATCTGCTTGATGATAAATATTGGTTGTTGAATTCCTTGGTAAAAGCTCAATCCTTTTCAAAGGCTGTAGCAAAGTTGCTCCTTTGTTAGTCTTTTAGACAGCAAAACTGGCAAGACGTATTACTGTGGCTCTCAGCAGCGATTCCCCCGAAGAAAAGGAGGGAAAGAAGTGGAAGAAGCTAAAGTTAAAGAGCAAAAGTGCCATGTTGGTAAGGAAAAATTGTTTCCTGGTATACCTCTTCTTTAGATGCTAATAGAATCGCAGATCTCTTATTTTTAGGAAAATAGTTTTGTAACTCACACATTTGACACCAGACACATAGCACAAATTTCAAGGTGAATGAATGGCAACTGCAAATGAATATCAAATGCAAAGACCTTGAAATTTGTGTTGTGTCAGGTGTCAAATGTGGATGTCAAATATGTGAGTCACAAAACCGTTTTCCTATTTTTAAGGGTATTGTTTAACTTTTTGGGGCATTGTATAAAAATATTTTTTGGATCTGATTACTAGGCAAAAAAGGATTACGTGAAATGGTAATTTCGCATTATGCCCTGTTTTGAGTGATTTGTTTTGGCAGCTGGGGGTTTGTTCGAGCCTGTTTAAAAAGGAGAATCCCTGAAATTTGATGGATGGTCTTCCCCTGATCTGCTCTATACATTCCATTTTGCGTACTGCTGTGAACAATTGTACAGGGGCAGGACCAGATTTCCGCTAACACCTAAATTTTACGCCGACGCAGAGAGTATTTGCAAGGCTGGGTATTTACAATGCCCAGTTTCATATGCTTAACTAGCTGAGTATTAATACCGCTTCTCCAACGGAGAGTTCAAAAGTGGAAATTAATTAATTTTTTCTCTATTTTATGGATTAGGTTAGGAGGTTTTACTTGAGGTTTGCTGACTTAGAGATTTAGATCGAATGGGGTTTGGCTAGATACGAGTCGGATCTGATCCGATACAGTCTGACTCGTACGGGTGGCACGAATTAAGTCATGAATTTATTAAAAGTAATGAGTTTAAGTCATATTTTAGAAAAATATATTTTATTAATTGATGTAAAAAATATAAATTTATTTTTCTAATGGAAAAAGATAATTTAAAATAAGGTATTATGTATGTATGAGTGGGCATGATTCTGTCTAATCTAGATATGAGTGACCCGTGCGAGTGGCATGATCCAACACATACAGCAAATCATGTTTTTTATTACACAATTCTAAAGTTCCGGTTGGGATAGTTTATAGGGCGTTTGGGAGCACATTTTCCTTTTAGGTTATTTTGCTACAAATTTTAATCTGGTTTAATTTTTTACTTAGTTTTTAAAAATGACTTAAATCACTTGTTGATCTGTTTGGCTAACCTGTCACAATTCTTAAAACTGAGATAGACATGTTTGGCAAGGGCTCTTTAAACAAAAAGCTATTGAAATTACCTTCCCCCTTCTTCTACTTCCTCTTTATGGTTTTTCTTTGTAATCAAACTTCACCTCCTCCAACGTGTGATATGTATGTTTTTTGTAGTTTTGATAGACTTCCACCAAAGGGAGAACATGGATGGAGTTTTCCATCGTGGGTTTGTTGCTTTGCTTTATCTTGCATTATGGGTGGATAAGTTTTCCACGTTTTTAGCCATAGAGATGTAGTAAGACGATATGGCATATCATAGGGCAACAAAGAAAGGCTTGTAGTTTTGCTCTGTCATGAGTTAGAGAAGTTTTTTTGCTTTTGTTTTCACGGCTCTCTACCATGAATCCACACGTGGACAGTGATGAGGGGACACCTCTGGGGTCGTGTTTGAGCCGGCCCACCGAAGAGCCCATCGAAATCGCACCGAATCAGCCCAAGAAGGTTGCTAGGGTCAGCCATGGCTACGCCTAAAAGCGAGATTAAATAATAATTAATGATGCAGTAAATATTTCTGGTTAGTACCACATCAACAGCAGACTTTGTTGTCATCTACCCCCTTTTTTATAAGGTAAGGGGTCCTACCCATTGAGAAGGGGACGCCAAAAAGACCTCTCTTAAAATATCCTTTCTTTCTCTTTTGAGGGGGGGGAAGGTCGGAGGGTGTTTTTATTTTGAGAGAGGTTATCTAAGCGGGAACCCACTCAAAAAGATAAGAGAAAGCTTACCAAACAGGGTCTAGCCTTCGTTTCTTCCTCAAAATAAAATTTCAGCGAAAAGAAGTTCAGAAAAACGTAACCAAACACCCTATTATGCTTTATTTGGTTGGGGTATTGGTTTTATTGCGTAACACTTCTAGCCTGAATTAGGTTTTTGCCTGCTGAACATTGCCCCCTAACTATATTCACGAGTGAAGCCTTGGCCACGCTCACATTTGTTCTAAGTGACTACTATACGTCTCAGGGAAGAAATCAGGAATGCAATATTGATTTCTGACAGTGAAATTGACTGATAATATTAATTTTACGAAAGTGTTATTTGATATGCTGTAAAATATTGTAATATTTTGGTTGTATCTTTATGATGCTTTTGGATTAAAAATTAAAACTGGAGAAAAAATGAGTATTACCAAGGTTGACTCTATTTTATAACTCATCTTTAGCATGTTAAGTTTTGGAGAAAAAAAAAAAAAACTGAAAGCAGTATTATACATGTTCTACCTCATTTTACAGCATGTGAAATAACACCTAAATTGAAAAGTGTTTTCCATGCAGCTTTCTTTAGACTCTGTTTACTCAAAGTTTAGAGAGAGAGGTGTGTGCAGACAACTGGGCCCTTGCCTGATCACAATATCAAAATCCACGTACTCCCATAAGGAAACATAGGTTGTCTTTCTAGCCCCAACCTAAAAAAAGGTTTTACAGTGTACAATTCTCACTGCATTTTGTGACGGGAACATTAAATATCGATACACTGTTGGAAAAGATAATAGGAATTTATCTCAACTTTGCTTACATAACTGCAACACTACATCACAGTCAAAATTGGAGTCAGGATCTTGAGCAATCTCAGATTAATGTCTGGCGATACAAATAACCACCTTAGCAAAAGCCTATAAGTATTCCATTCACACAAACGCAGGCTGAGCCAAAATAACTGGACATCTCTCTGATATGTTGATCCTAAAACCACTGTACAAAACTTCGCGGGTTGCACCAGATACTATCTTGTTTGTAAAATATTTATATCCAGACAGGGTTTGATTTACCTTTCCCAGGTGTCTGCCTTAGAGGTTTTTCAGGTGTTAACGAAGGTTTGGTCTTGGAACGATTGGTGTTACTGGTCACTTTAGTGGGTTCTCCTGTGCTTACAGGACTCTGCACTCTGATGCTCTTGATGGTGGGCTTAGATTGTCCAGCTGCACTCTCTCTTAAAGTTTGCCCTTTCAGGAATCTCTGCCTCTCCCTCGACAGCTGATTCTGGTGCCCAATCATGTTATCATTATCTACAAAAGATGAAGCATGGATCAATGACCAACAAAGGGAGGTCAAAGGAAATAAGATGGGAGAAAACAGAAAATGTCAAAATTTTATATACACTTCCGGTCATGAACGGGGAAAAAAAATGCAAAGACAGGAAGACACACCATAATACAGGCCTTCCCCGTCTCCCAAGGGTGTTTTCTTCAACCTCTCAACTGGTTTAAACCACAACTGAAGAACCAAGATGCAGTGTTGCCAATGTCCAAGTGGACTATTGATGATGAGGACGTCATGTTGGCATCTTATCATAATATTCAAGTGCTTCAGAAACCACAATGGCCTACACTAGGGTTCATGTTCATGGATAATTGGAGAGTATTTTGATGATGCATTATTTATTGCTCTGAATCTTGGTAGTAGGCGGGCATAATCTGCACTTTGCATCCACAATTCTGCTTGATTTAGAAGAAAACAGAAAAGTATAAGTATTACCTGGACTTGACAACACAGCCCTCGGTCGTGGAACAGAACTAGCTCTGATATTAGTCTTTTTATCCTGATCAGGACTATTCTTGTTCCTCCCTGACATTCAAGTCACGGTATCTAAATAATGTGGAAATATTAAACAAGAAAATATAATAAAAGAATAGCTAATACCACATTAGGTATAAACCTTCTGATCCATTATGAACGGAAGATGTAGACCAGTTGGACAGGAGAGTACTTGAAATCCCTGAACGTGGTAATGGGGAATCCCTTTTGTCATCATTACCTGTAGACAAATAGGAAAGACAGGTCTAATAAGTACCATAAATTTCCTCATCATTAATCATGGACAGAACTATTGCTTCTTCATACTTATTTAGAGGCAGAAAATTGCACGTGCACAATGATCCATCAAATGTCGCTATGGTCTAAAAGAAAACAACAGTGTTCAGTCTCTTTCTTTGTGAACCAATGAGTATAAACTGTATTTTCTGTTTACTGTGCTATTATTATGCCCACTATCTTCCCTAAGTGGTTTATTCTACAGGATAATTGAGCTTCCTCTGATAAACAAACACCTAGGTAACTTGAGATAGCCCCTTTCCGTGCTTCTAGGCACCTGATGAGCAAATAGTCCAAAGTAACCTCAAATTGATTACCCATCACTATCTTTGTCAAATCCTGGGATATAAGTTTTATCTTGTAAGGGATATGGATTATGATTGATCAAACAATTGAATGAAACTAAAGAAAGTCATGCTTACCATTTTAAGAATTAAATGGACAACCATTTAGAAATTGATATAAAACCGATGGGAGTCCAAGTATTGCCGGAAAGAAGTCAGAAGCCCATTTTCTATTTTTATTTGGCCCATTAGAGATCCACTTAATGTATTTTTCATTTTTAAGATTTTAGGTCACATTTTAGTCTTTTATAAGGGGTATTTAGGTCATTTAGTAATTAGGGTTGCATTAGGGTTTCTTTTTGCTCTATTTATATAGCCTTGTATCCACCCTCGTGGAAAACTATTGATGAACTAATAAAGAAATTTGAAAGATTTGAAGTCATGCAGCCTCCGTGATGGAGTTCTTCCTTGGGTGAGATGCCCTAGATCCTCCTTCTCTGGTGCAATGCCGAGAAGATCCTCTCCACTGCCGGTGGGATGCCAGCAACCCCTCCCCTTCCCCCTCTTCCTCCTCCTTCGTTTCCCTTTCTCCCCCATTGTCCCGCATCAAAAACTCATTTCATGGTAAAAGAAAGTTTAGAGGTAAGAACTTCACTGAAAGGAATGCTGAATAATCAAAAAGAGATTCATACCATGTCTAGAAGCACGAACATTTAGGGGATAATGGCCTTCCAGAGAAAGAGATCCCATAACTTGTAGTATTAAATTAGTTGTCTCTTCTTGCAATGAACTTAGGTCTTGTTGTTCTTGCACCTTTACCCTTGGATACACTACAAAGACCAAGTAGCATACAACTCAGAAAGGAGCACGCAAATGCACCAAAGCCTAGAGAGGATAAACAAATGAAAGGACACATATGATATAAGAAAAAGTACATATTGTTAACAAAAAGTTCCTGGTGAGAGACATGAACCCAGAAGCCAGCAAACTTTAACCCATCCATCGAGGGTCAGCTAGATGACAAGGGTCTGATTCATGACAAGAACATGTCCTTAAGAGAAGAGTTGCAGCACATCAAGAGCACATATGACTGGCAGCCCAAGGTTGCACACTTTACCTTAGCAGTCGTAAAAGCTCAATTGAGAACCAAGAACATGAGAACAAAGGAAACTGTAGCCCACAATTTTCTACTAAGCATTAGTGAAGACCAAATAAAGCTTTATTATGATGAGTAAAACAGAGATGCGTACAAAACTGCTTCGTCACAAGAAAATCACACTCAAAACATACAAATTGAAAAGATGCTACAACGCGCATACAAAAATTACAATGAGTAACTTCAACTGTAGACAGGGCCAATAATGGGAAGCTCTAATACAAAGGACAGCCAAAATTTTTGTCATGTTTTAAGAGGCCAGCCAGGATCCAACCTTTACTTCACCACTTTACACAAGCTTCCAAGGTTTTTGCTAAGGCCCCATTTGGAAACGTTGTTCGGAGGATGTCTAATGATTAAAAAAGCTCCAACATACATAAGTGTTTCAAAATTGTTCAAGCACCCTTTCAGGTTGGTTTTGTACGGATGAGAGAAAAGTGTGATCCATTCCAAATGCACCAACTCACCTCGACTTTGGAGCCGTTTGAATTAATAAAGAAGTGGAGAGAGAAAGAGTCAGGCGGCAATAATACGTCTGTTTTTCTTGAAGAGGCATCATGTCTCTCCTCATTCAATTCCTCTCGGATGCGCACATCCTTTCCCTCTCTCTTTTACGTGGGACTAAAAGCACACACACATCTTTCATGTTTTTACCATTGCCATACTCCCATCAGGCAGAAACCTATAAACTCTATAAATACCCTTCTCCCTCTCAGAAGTCAGAACATACACTTCATAGAACTCCCCTCACGTAACAGAAAAGAGGAATCCCACTTTGCAAGAAAGATGTATACTTCTCCTTTCTTCATTCACCTATATCAAAAGCCATTTCTCACATATGGGACATTGCATTGGTGTCAGTAAGACAGGATTCAGCTCCATTCTGCACTAGTGCACCACAGGACGAATAGAAAGTTGAGATGGTTGTATCTTGGGAATAGGATGCCGTCAAGTCCCGTGCAACTAGAGGGGAATCTATTCTGAAGACAACGCCTACAAATGTGCCTTCAATCCAAATCTTCTCTGAACCTTTGTTTTTCTCATATAGACTACTTCGTGCATGCAAAAAGCCTAATTCTTGCCCCATCTTTCGATTCTCTCCAACAGTTTGTGATGAGCAGGTGACTTCTTACTAAAGTCCAGCCCCACAAAATAGTCCCATCCCGCCATGGACGATGCCACACATGTTCTTTATGATCGGTGGAAGTCGAAAACCCAATATTATTGAGGATATCCTCTAGTCAAAATATTTCAACATGGAAGTGATAAAAGAGGAGTTGACTCCTTACTACTAAAGTCCAGCCCCCCCAAAAATAGTCCCATCATCCATGGACAACGCCATATACTCTTTTGTGATCACTGAAAGTCGAAACTCGAGATTACTGGGGATGTTCTCTAGTCAAAAGTTTCAACATCAAAGTGATCAAAGGACCAGCAAACAAGCAGCAATTAACAGAAAATCCATTAGTTTCCTCCTCAGGCAGCAATTAAACAAAACCCAAAAAGACCCAAGCGAACAGAGGAAAACCCACATCAGAAAGCAAGCCCTTTCCGTGTTCCAAATCCAAAACATGGGTAAGAGCACACAAAAAAGAGGAAAAAAAATAAAAAAAACTGGAATTCCATTCAAATGGTTTAAATTAGGCGGGAACAAAGAAGAACCCAAGAAAGAGGAGACCCCACTTACACGTTCCAGGGGCCTGAGCTCTGCTCCCCATCTCGCCTCTTCCCCCTTTCACCGTTTGCTTCTTCCGTGGGTGGAACAGAGGAACCCCTCCCTCTCTCTGTGCTCTCTATATGAAGAAGTCAAATGACACGTTGCGTTTGTCTGGGGGGCGGCGTGCGCAGGTAAACGCCACGCGGGAGAGATGATGACGAACGGAGGCGGAGTCGACTCCAAGGAAAACTGGGGATGTTGGCGTTGTGGGGAGGACAAGGAGAAGTGCTTTCCTTGGCTTGGAGTCAAAGAAAGAAGGAAGGACTAAGAAGTTTCTTGCTTTCCCGCTTTTTGAATTATTCTTCCTTTTGGTGGTCTTTTTTTATTGGAATTTCTTTTCATATACTCCTAAAATTCAAAGTATTTGATTCTTAAACCTTATTTCGTATGTATTCTTGTGGTTCAAGTACTCTCAGAATTGAAAAAATATTCTGCTCAAAACGTAATCAAGGTGTAAAATAAATGTTTTTTTTTTGATATACACAAGATAATACAGAGGATTCTAGGATTACGTATGTAGTTGCTTATATGAAATAGGTTAAACAAGGTTAAGTCGGCCCTTTCCACTAAAGGTTAAGCTAAGCAAACGACTAATGACACTGGGCGGACAACTAACATCAATAAGATTTATTATGTGGGTATATATGGCAACACAAAGAATGTAAGAATATGAAGTATGATATATGTAATCATCTCAATTTCTCTCTCTCTCTCTCTCTCTCTCTAAGAATGTGAGGTGATTTTGTAATCAAATTAGACATTAATTTAATGAGTTCTTTACGTATAAGTCTCTATAATCTTGTGATATTAAAAATAAGTCTCTCTAATCTGATTGTTTACAAATAAACTCTCATAATCGCAACTTTCTTACAAATAAATCTTTTTAGGAGTTTATTTGTAACATTCTCATGAGTTTGTTTATAAGTTTTAGGAGTTTTTTAGTAATTCACGGTAAATTGTAAGGGTTTATTTGTAAACAGTCAAATTAAGAAAATTTATTTATAATATCACAAGAATATAAGAACTTATATGTAAAAAATCCTAATTTAATTGTACTTAGTTAAAAAATATATATGTTGATTCTTAAAGCATGAACGTAAAGGTACTGTCTAGTTTAGAGTGACAGGCCAAGTATGATGGTCTCAGATGTATAACATGAAATAAGAAAGCTTTGAAGGGTATCAAAGTAAAATAAGATAAGGTGATCCGGCGGAACTCACTTTCTATTGGGATAAAGCGCGGAAGAGCCGGTGCGGGCTGGGAAGGGAATTATAGAAGGCAATTGGTGTTCCGTAAACGTTAGCGAGGGGACACGTGCTGCTGCCACTTTTTGAATGCTTAGTTGTAGCAGATGTACTCGACCCGTTGAGATCTCTAATGAAGAACACAGATTTGAAATGAAATATCCAATTCTCCCTACTCTTATCTCGTTTTCTTTGGTTAGTCTGTCCATCTTTTAAGCTAAATCAAATCTTCAATTTTTTTTAATAAAAAATGGTAATATAAATAAAACTTGACATAGAATTGGACCAAATAAGAGGAGTAAGAACAAAACGTGCGAAAGAATCGGCTCTATATGGTTTCATTCTCGAAGATCTAATGTGATTTTATTATCAAATGTGTCTATTATAACAATTTTCAATACAATAGGAGCCATGTCCACAAGAATCAGAAATGGGCTCGGCAAACTAGCCCACGTCCCATGTGCCAAATCTCTCTCTCTGTCTCCCCCTCTCTCTCTGCACTGCGTGAAGTGGAATTTTCTTTTATTAATTCCACCAAACTTAGCATCCTTCATGCATTTTTTTCAGCATATTCAGTTGAAGCTAATTGCATCTCTCTATCTTCTCTGCACTGTGTGAAGTGAAAATTTCTTTTATTAATTCCACCAAACGTAGCATTTTCATGCATTTTTTCAATATATTCGGTTGGAGCTAATTGCACTTGACTAAAAAGGATAACTGCAATATTTCCGAAAATATCAAAGATGTGTATGACAATATGTCATAGTCATAACAGTTTAGAAAGGTAAATATGCTAAAACTCATTCGTAAATCGTATATAGTGAAGATCGTATATAGTGAAGGTGCAAATGCACACGGGGAAATAAAAGAAACCTGTTTTTTTATCACCGTGTAGACTTCAAGTTAAAAGACATTAAAACAACAACTAAGAAACGTGCATCACGTCACTTGTCTCAACTACACTGTTCTTGTTTATGCCTGAAAATTTGATCGGACTACAACTTCTCCCCCTCCTCTTACCAGAAGCCTTGGCTGTGGGGTTTTGCACTTCCATAACCATAGATACAAGTTTCTGAGAGTGGAAACAAACTTCCGGACCAGCGGCTGTTGGACCAGCATCCACTCGATGCTGCGCCACTTTAGTGTTCTGGAGTCCCTGGCTTGGCCTGAATGCAATGCCCAGCTCCACACAAGAAGCAAAGATCTGACGGCACATCTTTAATAGAATAATAGCTAGCTTTTACTGTTGTAGGCCAGGGATTTTTGGTCTGCTTTTTGCCCAATCCGCACATCCCAGAGAGATAAGTTCACTGAATGGAAAGGATCACCTGAAGCATTGTTTATCAGAAGCAAAATTTCGTAGATTAAAGCAAAAACGAGAACAGACATGGAAATACAAGAAACAAGTGTTCTATACTCAATTGATGCATTCAATCAACCAGAGCAAAGCCTCTTTTAATGTATTGCACACAGGGAAATGGCAAATCTAAAACAAACTCCACCAAAGTGGATTTGGCAATAAGGGAGTTGAGAAGAGAATTCCTGTCAAGTGATAGAGCCAATCTCTGGTCACCACGTCTGCAAGCCACAAGAGAGATGTTGCAGAGCCAAGGCACTGAAACTTTATAAGCCAGCCCCAAGTGTTTCTTGTAAGCTCTGCAAACCTGTGAGACGTATTTGCCCATAGGCAGGATGTTTTCAAAATGAGTATGACAAGTCTCTGGAGCAAAAACATCCGAATCCGCATGGAGGTTGACCACAACTGTGCCATGGTCCGGGTGAAGCCGGTTTGCAAGAGATTTCAAGAATGGACCATCCGGATCCCACAATCTGTGAGGGAAAATGTCATCCCCATCATAGGCATCTACAAAGACCAAGTCATACAGATTTTCATTGCTGCGAAGGAAATCTTCAGCATCCGAAATGTAAAGACAGAGCCTCTTCTGGGTTCCTTGCCACAGATCTTGATTAGGTGAATCAATAAGTCTGAAAGAGTCGCCTGACATATTTTTTATTTCACAAGCAGGGAAGCCCATTGCTTGGATGGATGCAGATACAACAACAGGATCGATCTCGACAATGTGAATGACTGCACCTGAAATAAGCAATACCCAATGTCACTGATTAGACTTAGCATGACAGATGGAAAATATTCAGATACAGCCGACATGAAGGAATGCAATTTAGGGGCAAGGCAATTACAAAAATAAACAGACCCTGTAGACTTCCTAACAGTGACCCAAAAGGCTAATGAAGAGTTCGTCAGGATAGCATGAGACTGCAATACAGTCCATACCCAAAAACGCAACACAAAAACAGTAAATAGAGAGGGCCTACACTCTTAAACCTCGTTGAAGTTTGTAACCGAGAATGAATTGAATTAAGCTGTTGACAACTTGCAGAGCAAATTCTAGGTCCTCTCATTATCAAAATCAAGTTGCCACCACATTAGCATGGACGATCTGATTAAGAAAAAAAAGATGACCAACAAAAGAAAATGATCACATAGAAGGTTTGGCATTTGATTCCATGGCTTTTTTCACTAAAAAAAAGGAATTCAGAATAAAGACTAAGTTGAAGAGCCTAGCACACCACATGAATATCGTTGGCATAATGATAACAAATGCAACATATACAGCTCTTTTTCGTCCTTTCTGACCTAATAGAGCATATGAAGATGGTGCTGGTTTACCAGATTTTTCCATTCTAGCATCACATTGTGCAGCACCTCATTATAATTAGCTAATAATGAATGCAAAGAAAACAAACAGAAATAAGAGACTAAGAAAAGGCTTATAACTGAGAATTCAATCGAATATTGATTAAGCTATACACTCCAAAATAATAAAAAGGGATTGAAGTGTACACAAATAAGTTAAGATCAAGATAGAAACATGGTTGGTATTTTGCACACCATCAAAAACTAGAAAGTCACAATTTATTTATGCAATTTTGACTATGGAGACAAGTGGAATTAAAAACTACCTTGGAGTTTACTAGCCAAGAATAAAGGCAAGCTTCCACCCCCATGACCAATGCATAAAACATGCATGGCTTTGTTCCCAGAAACTGCACCCTGGAGGTCAAAACCAAGAGAAGCCAATGTAGCCAAACCAACTGACACAAGACTTTTCAGATCTGCAAAGAGACTGTCATAATCAGAGGAAGCGACCTTGACAATGTAAAACTAAAAGTACAAAACAATCAAACAAATTCCTAAGTAGTCAACATGATTATCTATACTAGCTATGAATAAGCAACGTGTACAAAACATGAATCTTGGAACTTCTAATATCACATTAGCTTACATTCTTTGAGAGAAACTCAGTGCCAAGGAGTCCGTTTGCATATTGAACACCACCAAATAGAAAAATCTCCACCCAAGTGCAAAAGCTCCAACAAAGGCACCAGGACCATTGCCCAAGTTAAAAATACCACAAGTTTATTTAATCTTTTACATGAGAAGAATTATTGTGTTAACTCCCACAATAGCTGTTCCCAAAAGCATCAGTTTCCTTAAAATTTATGCCTAACTTCTTACTAAGGTCTCCTACAAGTGAAGAAAGAAAATTTGCTTAAACTAGCTTTAGCATTTAGATGAGAGGAGCCCATCACATGATTGAAGTACTGGTAATCTAGTATAGCTGCTACATTTAAATATCTGGACCGTAACCAAACTCTATTAACTTTGTTGCACATGATATCTTATTGCTGTTACATAACTTTAGCTAAGCCTCTTATGGTTATGATGCATTTAAAAGGTAATGTATTTGGAATTTAAATATTGATAATCAACCATATATTAACATGGGCAATTTATATTAAAAATTACACCATAGAAGCATGATCCATTTAAACTCCGCCTAGGTATGAGCCTCTTGTGCTTAGCCGGTCCGAGCCCGGATAAAAGAGGAGGGTTGCGGTAGGTGACAACGAACATAAAAATCTTGTCACATTTTATGATATTGATTCAATCAAAATTAACATTGGGGCATTCTCTACTTATGACGCGTTGCACCGAAGCCCGGGTGTAGTGAGAAATAGGCAAAGGTTGAGGGCGTTCCCCGCAAGCGACGTGCCACGTCGACGTCCAGATGTAGTGTTAAATGAGCAAGGGTTTTCACATCATCAATGGATGTGGGTAAAGAAGCTAGTCCATGGAACCGAACATAAAATAGGACACAGGATAAACTTAGAGAATAATAGATGTTACTACATAAAGCATTCTAAGAAAATGCAGGTTTAGAAGAGGATCAGAGTAGGTTTTGCAGTGGTAGCGATGAGGAGAATAGGAGATAGGATTATCCTAGTGCAATTAGTTATAGATGGAGATGCGATTAATGTAGTTAGTGCCTATGCTCTACAAGTTGGATTAGATAGTGAGAGTAAACGGAAGTTGTGGGAGGATATAGATGACCTTATGCAGACCATACCAAATGAAGATAATATCTTTATTAGTGGGGACCTCAATAGGCATGTAGGAAGTGAACATCAGGGTTATGAGAAGGTTTAAGGAGGTTTTGGCTTTGAGACTAGAAATGAGGAGGGAAAAAGCATCTTCGATTTTGCTATAGCCTACGACCTTATACTAGCAAATACTCACTTTATAAAAATAGAATCTCATTTAGTGACCTTTAAAAGTGGACAAAATAGAAGCCAAATTGACTTCCTTCTCACAAGAAAAAGAAATCGTGCTTTATGCAAAGATTGTAAAGTTATCCCCATAGAGGCCTTAACAAGTCAACACATGTTAGTAGTCTTAGATATTAAGATCAAGAGGTGGTTGGATACGTTTAAAAAGAAGACTACTGTTAGAATAAGGTGGTGGGAATTAAAAGGGATGAAGCAAGTGATGTTTAAGAATGAACTATGTGGATAGATATGGCTTCAAAGATTAGATATTGGAAGTTGGATTTGGAGACTAATACTATGTGGATAGATATGACTTCAAAGATTAGAGAAGTACCTGAAAAAGTACTCGGAGAGTCTAAAGGACATGACCCACTTGCGAAGGAAAGGTGGCGGTAGAATGAGGAGGTACAAAAGACGGTGAAGAGTAAAAGATAATGGTATAAAAGATTGCCAAAATGTGATAATAATGAAGCTTATGAATAATACAAGATAGCAAAAAATGAAGCAAAAAATGTTGTTAATCGGACAAGAGCTCAAGCCTTTGAAAAAATGTATGAGAAACTTGGAACTAAGGAAGGAGAAAAAGATATTTATAGATTGACAAAGATAAGAGAGAAAAGATGTCGGGATCTTAACTAAATTAGGTGCATCAAGAATAGTGAAGGAAAGGTTTTGGTGAAAGATAAGGACATCAGAGAAAGGTGGACAAGCTACTTTAACAATCTTTTTAATGATAATCATAGTGGACATAGAATGTACAATATAGCATAATTTAAACTATACTAGAAGGATTAGATTTTCGGAAGTCAAGAAAACATTGAAGAGGATGAAAGTAGATAAAGTTTGTAGCCCTGATAGAATTCCTATTGAAGTATGGAAACGTTTAAAAAATGTAGAAGTGAAATGGTTAACCTAACTATTTAACAAGATCTTAGTCTCTAAGAAAATGCAAGATGAATGGAGGAAGAACATTCTTGTACCTATTTTTAAAAACAAAAGAGATATCCAGGACTGCTCAAATTATAGAGGAATTAAGCTCACGAGTCATACTATGAAGCTGTGGGAGAGAGTTGTAGAACATTGTTTACGTTCTAACACAACTATCTCGGCCAATCAATTCGTCTTTATGCCAAGTCGATCAACTATGGAAGCTATCTTTCTCATTAGGAGGTTGATAGAGAAATATAGAGATACGAAAAAAGATCTACATATAGTGTTCATCAATTTGGAGAAGGCCTATGATAGAGTTCCAAGAGATGTCTTATAGTGGGTGTTGGAGCGCAAGAGGGTATCTATTAGGCACATACAAGTATTAAAAGATATGTATGAAGGAGCAACTACTAGTGTCTGTACGTTCGGAGGAGAAACAAGAGATTTCCCTATTTCCGTTGGAGTGCATCAAGAATCAATAGTAAGTCCTTACCTTTTCACATTAGTTATGGATGATTTAACAAAGAATATAAAGAGGACATTCCGTGGTGTATGATATTTGCGGATGATATTCTGTTGATAGATGAGATGCAAGAGGGAGTTAATAGAAAACTAGAGATTTGGAGAAACACCTTAGAGTCTAAGGGTTTCAGATTAAGTAAAACTAAGACATAATACATGCATTGTAAGTTTAGTGAAGGTCAGATAGGCGAAAAGGAGGGAGTTAACTTAGATGGGATGGTAATACCTCAAAACACCTATTTCAAATATATTGGTTCGATCCTCCAAGAAGACGGAGAGTGACGATAAGGATGTTAGCCGTATGAAAAAGTAGGATGGGTAAAGTGGAGACTTGCCACGGAGTCTTGTGTGACCGCAAGATCCCAACGAAGCTGAAAGGAAAATTCTACCGTACATCGATAAGACCTGCAATGTTATATGGTGGTGTGTGTTGGGCGATAAAGGTGCAACATGTCTCCAAGATGAGTATTGTCGAGATGAGAATGTTAAAGTGGATGTACGAGCATTCTACGCTAGATAAAATTCATAATGAGTATATTAAAGAAAAGGTAGGAATGGTACCAATTGAGGACAAATTAAGAGAAGGGCGACTGAGATGGTTTGGGCATGTTAGGCATAGGCCTAGGGAGGCTCCGGTTAAAAAAGTGAAGCATATTAGGATAGAGGAAGGAAATAAAGGAAGGGGTAGACCTAGATTAACTTGGAAGATAGTAGTTCAATATGATTTGGAAGCTTTAACCTTTTAGAAGAGGTAGCCCAAAATCGTTTAGAGTTGAAACAAAGAATCCATATAGTCGACCCTGATTATTTGGGATTAAGGCTTCGTTGAGTTGAGTTGAGTTGAGTTGAGAAGTAAGATTCATTCACTTTGACAAACTTGCCCCAATTCCCAATCCCACTCCTGTTCCCAAAAGATTGTAAGCTAGAAAATACTTTTGCATCTCCCCCCATCTCATGCCTATCACCAATCCCATTACTGCTTGATGCTACTATGTTCTAAAAGCTCAAAGCAAATCTAGAATAATCAAAATCATCTTCCGCACCCCCCTCCCCAACCATTCATCTGGTGGAAGTTTCATTTTCCATCTAGTGAGATGTAACAAACCAAAATCCATTACCTATTTACCGCTTCTGGGCTCGTAACCAGTAATAAGACTTGGTTGAGTTAATTTTAGTAAAGGATTAACTGGATTGAGCATATTTACAATAAACAAATACATCCTAGAAATAAAATGCAAAAAGAGATAAAATCATGGTGAACAAGGAAAATAAGAAAAATCAAGCCAATACTCTACAATGATGGCACAGTCAACCAAGCTAACACTACTACAGTTGTCATACAGTAATATCCCTACCATCTGGAAAGTCCTGAACAAAGAAATGATAAGGGTGATCTTCCTATAATATAGTTAAGTAGTAGAACAACTTTTTCTTGAAAGCAGAAGTGATAGGTTAATAGACATCACGTAATTAACATTGAAGTAATTGATCAGCATGCATCACATTTAAACCATTAAGGTAAAGGTAGCTAACAATAACAAAATATTAACCTAATAAACTTCTTAGAAGCCTTTACTTCATGTGATCTAATTTGATAACATTTCTGGCCATTCTAGTTAGATTTTTTAAGGTGGTTGGCACCACATGTTTTCATTAATACAAAAAGGATTACAAGGGATGTTCGAATATTGGGGAAGAAGGGAAAGAAACCCCACATAAAAAGCGCCCCATAAAAAAAGGCACCCCAAGGACACCAGCACCAGACCCAAAAAAAGCCATATTGAGACCCCAAAAGAAACAAAAGAAAAAAAAAATGAAGAAAAATTCTAGTTAGATTAACTATGTTATATTTCAAATGTTTTCTTTTTATAGTTCATATTTATCATATATATTTGATCTCCTATTTTCTTAACATCATTAGTTCATATCTTACAAATTAGCCAGTCTTCAAATTTCACAACTTCTATTTCAGGGCTTGCAAGTTCAAAACGAATCAGCCTGATTTGGTGCATCCAGTCCGAAGTTGAACTGTATCAGATTGATTTAACTCAATGTTTCATAATCTGCAACGTCATTAACACGCCAACATCACTAGTCATATGGTAGCATTTAGGATAATATAGTAAATAATGTAGGAGTATATGTTTTATTATGAATCATTGTATGAGAAATAAGAAACTTATGCATCTATTCTACTGAGAGCAGATGGTTTACTAACTTCAGAAGAATCTTATTTTATCTAACTTCTTGGGCAGCAAACACAGATATTTCAGTGATAACTGCGTTGCTGGCAATTAAATAAGTTTGTACCTTAGATTGGGCATCCAGTTTCTAGGAATCTTTGACCTTTTCCCTTCAAGAGTATAGGCATATATACTCACGCAAGGATCTGTACATGTCCAATTATTTTCCAGCTAAACCTGAAGACTGGTTTTTTCTGCCTTATACTTGGCAAAACCATAGAATACTTTCCATTTATTATGACACCACAGAATCCTTTCAGAGATGAAGACAAATCCATAAAATGAGGGAAATTCTGAAAAGAACCAAGTAAAGGAATTTACATGGGACAGCCAAACAATGTGGCTGCTGCATCAAATATAATGAGCCAGGATCTGACTTTCGGAATGCTGCCAGGACTTTAGCCGTGCTTTGGCGAGTAATATCGTTAAAACGAAGCACACGCCACTGGTAACCAAGTATTCTAAGCTGCACGCTCGGATCGGATTCTGGATGTATCTGTACATACCTTTGTTGGAGCCATCTCTCTATCGCTGGCCATTGATCTGATGCCTGAAGGAAACAAATGAAAGATGCCATTTGACATATATACGCTGATTAGGGCTGTGCATAATTCGGTTCAAACCGAAAAATCAAACCGAACTGAATGATTTGGTTCGGTTTGGGCTCGAACCGAAAAATTGAATAAATTGATTTTTAAAAAATAAATATATATATTTTATATTAACATTATATATATATATATATATATATATATATATATATATATATATATATATATATATATATATATATATATATATATATATATTTTGTATGGTCATATACATATTTATGCATAAATTTATATTTTAATTTTTTAATTTTGATATTAAATACACATATATACATTTCATATGAATAAAAAATAAATTTTCAGTTTGAACCCAACCGAACCAATTTTTTTCCGGTTCGGTTCAGTTCGGTTTCATGTGCTAATTCAGTTCAGTTCAGTTTGGAGAAATTTTCTCCAAAACTGAACCGAACCGAACCATGTACAGCCCTAGTCTCTGATAGTTAAATTTGTACTTTAAATTTTCGAGCCAGTTGAACGGTGCCAACAAATTTGATCAATTTGTAGACACCAAAACCAGGCTACATTTGCTTCTATATTTCAGCCGTGTACATTTGTAATTCTGGTGTTTCGTTATTAACAAAGACAAAAAAGAGGAAAATTTAAAAAACCTGAAAGCTCCATGGAAACCAACGATGAGACTTCACCATCAGCCTAGAACCCGTCCCAAACGCTCATCTTAAGAGACCATTTGGTTTGACGTGCAACACTGTAAAATATGGACTTTGATATCACCGATTTCAAAATTAGCGAAGGTAAAATCTCGGAATTTAAACTCACTAATTTTGAGTTTTAGATCGAAAACAGAAGTCGGGTAGAAAATTACCACATGGGCCGATATCATTTGGAAACTCAATGATTCACAATAAATCAAACGCATAAAAAAAAAACGTAAACTAATTTATAACACTCCAAACATAAGAAGAACACTAATTTACAATATTTTATGACATTTTACGGCACATTAAACAACTCCTAAGTTGAAACGGCAAGAATGGCAACGCGTACGATACGAGGTTAGGGGAAGAGGAGGAGGAGGCACAGGGCTCACAGGTCTGGAAGAAGGGTGGGCGACCACCGAGACAAGGCCGTTTCCATGGCCGGACTGCTGCTGGAACACGGTGAGACCGCCGGACTCGGGCTCCCACCACTCGGGAGAGAAGGACCAGTCGCCTTCGTCCTCCAGGTGGCGGCAGACGGCGGTTGAGAAGCCCCGGAAGCTTCTCCGGATCGCCCTAACTCCCTGCCGCCACATCGGGGGATCAACGCGGAACACAACCAGGTATATTTGGACTTTGGAGTCCTCGCACAGCAACGCATAGTCGTAAGCCCAGTTCAGATTTGCAAAGTTTATAAAACACGCGTGAACATATCATAAGCGCATTTAGGGCTCGTTTGGTATGTTTTTGGAATATCATAAAGCATGACAACATTATTCATATATTTTATGCCCAATCAAACAGCAGTTTAATACAGATTTGTTTATCATAACCTTCAGCGATGCGCTAAAATCATCGATTTGTGAATATTAATCGATTTGGAGATAGACTTGCTGTAATGTTGCACAATGCTGCTACAGCATGACCCATTTTTTATTAAAAGTTAAGGATGTTGAGCTGAGATAGTCTCCCAGTTTGCAAACTTTTTTTCTCTAAAAATGATAAAAATGATCAGAAAATAACTGTCTTGACATTGCAATTCACATGAATTTACCATGTCTGGACATTGCAGCAAGTCTCTCTCTTTCTGAAGAGGAAGCAGGCCCACCTTAAGCACACTTGCAACAACAACAAAAAAAAAAAAAAATAGATTTTAAAAAAATCTGTGAAAAGCATATCTTGACCCTCAAACGACACATTGTGCCCGAGTAAAAGCAAGGCAATCGCATGGATAGATAACACCAGCGTTTTTTTTTTTTCTCAGAGATAAGATTTTCTAAGATGCTTTTGCTCTAAGACTATAATATTTTTCTACTCGTACAAAGATGAGAGTCTTATTTCAGTACGAGCAAGAGACATATAAAAGTTCAGAAGATCTCATCTCTTTCTTTTCTAATAGAAATACTTGTTACAATGCTAGTTTACTTACAACAGCCGGCCCTTAGGCTGAAGACAGTTTAACCCTTTTAACCCTCTCAGTTGACTCATGGGCTTAAAACAGAGGTCCAACTGTTGGCCCGTGTCTGCTTCGGCCCGAAAGCCCATGAATTGGCCCAGCCCATTGACATTCCTAGCTGGGAATGTGGGGGCTATGCTTGTGTGTCGATGGAATCGCGATGATGAGTTTCCATCAATAACATATGCACTACTTTTGCCGCTTTAGGTATTGTGTGAGAATATAATAAAGAAAATTTAAATGAATATGACACAAATGACACACCACACACTTGTTCGATAACCCCTGCAACTTCACAAAACAAAAGATTATTCAACAATCGATGAGCCCTTAGTACAATGCCCAAATATGTGAACGAAATTGTGCAGGGGCTCTGGCATGTGTACAAGGTGCGAAGGCAAACATTTGAGGCAAGCTTGTTAGAGCGAGAATTGGCTGTGAGGCTTGTTGTAAGGCTAATTATTTTACATAAAAATCTTAGAGAATTTCCGGAATGTGGCAATCTTATCCCTAATAAGTAATAAGCGCAACCATCCTCGGATGCGTTGAGGCCCTAACATTTGCTAGAGAGGTAAGGGGCGAGCATGGAGTGGGGGGAGGAGACCTCCTCGGCGGCAATGGCGGATCCATCATTCATCCAGTGGGGTTCTGGGACATCACTGGATTTTTACAAATTTATTGGTTCAATCTAAGGCTGTATAGTCTGGCACTCCACTGACCAAATCCTGGACCCCACTAGTCTAACTCAGAACCTCATATGACTTAGTCCAAAATCCCATAGATCCAACTATACTTATGACTTAATATCCGAATGATCCCACTAAACAAAATTTCTACATTTGTCATTGCTCGGCTCACCAACATAAGGCCGCCGCATGGCAGTAAACATCGGTAGGACTCGAAGACATATGTCGTTGAGGGACATACGGATTTCGTGTAAGATCTCGAGTGCCTCTATAGAATACTAAGGTCTCCGAATGGGATCTTTCCCCTACGAGAGAGTCAATGTTCTACAATCCACAAAGCCAGAGCCAAAACAGGGGATACCCCGCCAGACGACAGTTGATCACGCCACTACAACAAAGAGGAGGAAATATAAAGGAGAAAGGAGAAGACAGGGGTAGCCAACAAAGGTTGCAAAGCCGAGCTCTGGCGAGAAGAAAGTTGCCATAAGAGGAAACCCACAAGGGGTCAAAAATGGTCGTGCAAACCTTACTGATCAAAACAAGAAAAGGAAAGAAGGGTGAACAGAGGAGGGAGGGAGATATGGGAGGACGGGGTTTGAGTGAAGGAAATGGCTACGAAAGGGAGATGGGGAGGAACGGGGATGGTGGGTTAGAGGAGAGCGGAGGATGTGAAGGAGAGGAAACCGAGTGGGGGAGAAAGAGGGGGAAGAGGAGACATACGAAGGGAGATGGATCTCAAAAGGGGGGAGGAGAAAGGAGAGAAGATAGGAAACCTGGCAAAATTGTTCACGTAATTGATCGCTCATAGGTTACCAACCACACCCCAAGAAGAATGAGTGAGTATAGAAAATTAAAAATTTTATTTATATGTAAAATAAAATGATAAAAACTTTATTAAATTTGCTTTCCCTCATTTAACTAACTCGAATCTTAACTGCCTACTTAAGTTTGGCTCATTTAGTCAAGTGAGTCGAGCTAGGTAGAGTCATTTGTGAGTCAAGTTTGAGCAACTCATGAATGGCTCAACTCATTGCTACCACTGGTTGGACATATTTTGGCCCACCAGTGAGGATGACAAAAGTCATTTGATTGCAACTTATTGCCACATGTTGGTCCATGGGGATATTTGGACTTACATGGCCACCCATGCTAGCATCATCACCCCATGATAAGGCACCGCTTGGTGCACTGGAGAGAGAGAGAGAGAGAGAGAGAGAGAGAGAGAGAGAGAGAGAGAGAGAGAGAGAGAGAGAGAGAGGCATTTTGAATGGATTTAAATAAACGATCTGATATTAGTGCACGCAACATACATGTAACTAAATCCAATATTAGAGTTTCATATCAATGAGTTCATACATGGGAAAACTTACTAGCCCATATTTGAAGTCTAACACTAAGAGTCCAACATATATAAGTTCAACACTTCTAAGTGGGCTCATAGGTCTAATTTTAATCCAATAATACTAGTGGTTCAATATAACTCCACACTTGCATTTATATCAAGCAATGGCACAAGATGATCATAAAATATGTACATCAATATAAGGTTCCCATGTAAAGATGAAAAGTCTAATTCATGTTGGATTTCTCTCCATCACTTTTTAACATCCAAATGATATGTTTCATCATCTTTTCAAATTAAGTCAAGTTTTCAATTATTACTTTTAAGACATGCTCCATAAAGTGAACATATGTATCCTTAAAGAATTCAATGTAGTCATTTGTGTTTTCATCATATCAACTATTTGTATCCACTGATAATCAAGGCAAACTTTCTTGATTTAAAATCATGATGTCATATCATCAAGTTACTATGCGCACAACCTATCCTTACTTATAAATAGAGCATCCTATTCTACTCTTTTTTCTAAGTTAAGGAGAGTGTAAGGAGACCTATCATTTGTTAAATTCATCTTTCTTAGGAAGTTGTAGAGAGATCCCTAACCCAAGTCTCAAAAGATCATTAACTCAATCCATCCAAGCGCTAGTCCAAGTACCATATCATCCACCATTGTTGAATCATGTGATTTGATGCTACGATGTCACTCCACCATTTCACAAGAAGTGTAGTAGAACTTAAAAACCACATGTCATTTGATCTCACTGGTGGGGAACAAAATCATAATAAAAGTAGTATCTAGTCTAGCAACTCTAAGGCAATGGTGATCCTCCAGCTAGATGGGAGGCCACAATTGGTACGTACTCCACCATCTTGTTGGTTTCGCATGTGTCTGGATACGAACATAAACGCAGCAGATAAAATTAAATGGGGATCGGATCCGTCCCATTTTGATCTACAAAAATCTTAAACGGTAACTCGGATTTACCTTGCACGGATTCGAATCCGCGTTCGTCCGATTCCGTAGGTGTGATGTCACAAGCCGCACAGGTGTTCGGCCTCTAACGGTATCTACGTGGTTTTCCTCTTGGTGAATCGTCCTCGCTTCCTCGCTCGCAGCAGCATCTGCGGATCCCATCTGACTGCACATAATTCTCCGTGACATACGGATTCAGATTCCCATCGGACGGGAAGACAGAGCAGGCGAAAGTTGGAGCGGAGTCTTCCGGGGCCAACCAGAGGTGGGGGGGCCAGAGAGAGAAAGGAGAGAGAGAGAGAGAGGGGGGGGGGGGGGGGGGGGGGGGGCGACTAGGTCAGGGTTGCTTGCCCCTGACCTAGCCCCGATATTTTATAATAGGCGTTTTGCAATTTTTCAAAAAAAATCACACTTATCTGAAATCCCATCAGAATGTCCACCAATTTGAAAACCATTTGCGTGTGACTCTCTAGGTCTAATTTTCAGTCCAGTTAATGGCTCATTAAGTTTAGTAATCTTTTATGGACCCACTGAATTAATTCATATCTTTATATTAATTAATCAACCGAATTAATGTCCCACAGTAAATTCAGACGGACTTCCGATCACGTTGGGTGTCAAGCAACACCGCGTGATCCCGGAAGGTATTGGAATTTATGCAACCCACTATAGGAACTTTTTCGTCAACGGTTATCGCGTGGATATAATCCTTCATCCGTGCAATGTTCCCGAATCGACCTAAGGTATGGTTTACTGTTAAACCCTAGCCGGTCGATTCACTTAAATTAGATGCTGCTAATCTATATCAAATAATTATTTATCTGATACAGAGTCCGCCCTGGCTAGGGACTTGAGCACATTATTCCCATAACATTCTCTCTCCTTTTACCGAGAGCGGATGATCCCGTATTGAAAACACAATTACCGTCAAGGGCATCTCCCTAAACTTGATCACTTGACTTATTGATAACCCATAGTTAGGGATTCGTTAGTCGAGGTCCAAAATTCAGAATGTTACAAACAAGGTATCCTTGGTGGCTCAGGTCCAAGGATCACGCAACCGTGACAAAAGAATCGAGCTGGTTAACACTTAGGTAAATACCATCCAGCGACTCATGGTCAGATCAGTTCAGTGAATTCATTCACCAATAAGCACCTACAGGTCTAGCATAGTGTCTCCACACAAATGACTTATAGGATCAGTCACCCTCATCGTATGAGCTTAAGAAACTTGTACTAGTCTATCCGGATGTTTGATGTCCGTCTCAAACATCATCCGACTAGGAACAATAAAAAATATTTGTTTATAAGTCTTCGATTATGTAATTATGATCTCATCATAATCCGAAGACTATTGCGCATGTTCATAGATTTCATCGTGATACGATAAACAAAGATCGATTTAATTACACAATGAATTTATGTCATTATATTAATAAATTGAATAATATACAGTATCGGATTGACTTTCGGGCCACCTAATACTAACACATCCATCTCAGTCCACCCTTGATCCATGTGAGACTTAGAAGAGTTAGTAAAAATAAGGAGAAGAGGAGGAAAATATAAGTAGATTGACATATTGACTATAAGATGGTTGTTTTAGTAATTAAAATGTATCTTTACCTCTTTCCTCCACCGCAAAACCATCCTGGCAAAGGTTCTTAGCATTGATGAAGGTAATGATAATGGCATGAGAAATTTGATAAGTGGAGCATAATCACGAGACCTCCAAATCTATTCTGGAGCATGTAACACATCTAACAATTATTCCCCATAATTTTGATCTACCATCTGATCATCAACTCTATCAACCCTCCTCCTTTTTACTTTTTTATGTTGTCCTGAAAGACATTCTAGCGTTGATGCTTTGCATTCTTTCTGAACACTAAGAACTTTGGTGTATCGTAACATAACCTCTTTCGTCTTTTAGATTAGTTCATAGCTATTCGGTGGTATTCTAACATATTCTTATCTGTGACACCAAGAGAGAAGAAAGTTAAGAATTGAGAAGATAATATAATCTCCTTTTCTATAAACAGTAGAAAGAAATGGAAAATTAAGGTAAAAAGAAGATGTATAGACAAGTATTTAGACAATAGTAGTCACGACAAGCATATCTGTTGTCACTGAATTTATGAATTATCATGACCTAGCCAAAATAATCAATGAAAGGGTGATTATGAAGTTAATTTAGTTGTTTATGCAGTGACGGCATTGGCCGAAGGGTTAGAAAATCAACCTTAGTAGTTTCAGATTCATTCAATCTACATTTATGAAGAAACATTCACAAAAGACTCGTAGGCCTGGAGTCCTATTAAAGAAGAGGTGGCTGAGGGAATGACTTCCCATTATGGGAGTGATTGTCATAAGCCATGGATCTTCTTTCAATCTGCCCAATGCACAAATAAGCTTCCAATATGTGTTGTTTTATCTGAATCTGTGCATTAGTTTTTAGTCTGGGACTGCTGTTCAGACTAGGAGTGAGTCTTGGGAGAGGTTCAAATGCATGGTTTAGACTAACTTTTGAATTCCTATTATAGGCAATCTCTCCTCAATCCTAAAATGATGTTCGATAGCCTGTGACTCCCTTTTGAAATTCTAACTTTTCTATTATTTATTTTAATTACATTAAGTGCTCATCCCTTTGGGTCATGCTTTTAGAGATTGAATGAGGGAAAGACCGCTTCATGAGGGAATGACCTCCCAAAGACTTCCTAAGTTTCTAAAATCTGAAGGTGTGGGGCTCAATTCTATTTATTTGAGTTAAGTTTCTTATATATTTTACATGTTTTAAAAGAGTTCCGAGGATTATTCCTAATTTTTTTCTTTTAAGAAGTACATCATTGGATTAACTAACTTTCATATATGTTGTCCATAAAGTGACCTTTACATTAAAGCATATGCTCTTTCTAAGCCCTCATTTCCCCTTTGAGTTTGCTTGGAATAAGTATACTCGATATAAGAACCAATATGTGTAAGCTAGTCTCACTTATGGGGAATTCTTGACCCTTCATTGTAGAGGTGTTTGGGTCACTTCCTTAAATGGGTCATACCTGGCTCCTTGAAGGCCTTGAGGATATTGATAGTGCAAGATTTACCTGGCACACCTTCCTTTAAAAGCCAATTAGCTTGGGGATCCATGAGCACGGAGACCTTTCAGGGACATCCCTTGTGGGTCCCTCCTAAGTACAGTTCCTTATGAGCATTGCTCTCTCATCTTTGTATATATTATCTTGTTATACACATGGACAATAAGATCTTACAATGATATTGGGGTCAAGAGCAATATTTTCTTAATTATCCTTAATTGAGATTATTATGATCTTAATAAGAATATTGTGTAAGTAAAATGCTCATGAGATCCCTGTACTAATGAGGACCCTACAAAGAGGATTATGCCTAAAAAAGGAGACGAAATGTTGTTGGATTGTCCTTGGGTCTGGATAGGATCTTATATCTAAGTCCTTACCCACAGACTGATGAGTCTAGGAACTCAAGTTAAGGGTAAAGAAGGGTCCGGGTACATGAGTTTCTAACCGGACTTATTGACGGAACCTGAAGATTTATGATTGAAAATCATTGTGTTAATCATGTTTTTTTAGTTGCCATGATGTACTTGTGTAGGTGAAATCAAGACAATCCAAATTTGCAAGTTTTTCGAGTATGTGTCCCCATTCCAGACTCACAGAACAAAAGCATAACTCAATCATCCTTGAAATGCAGACAATAAAGTTAAATTTGATTGAACTTAATATTCTAAATCAAATCTAAATAGTTAATGTCAGTCTCCATTTGATATAAACATTCAAGTTTGAAGATTTGTTTGCTACAAAGAAGGAATTTGAGTCTAGCAGTCACTACAGACTCAAGAATATGGCAGACTCGTAAGCTTACATAATTCACTAAACTTAAATCAAGTGTGACACACGATTACATGAAAGCAAATGAATTATGTTTTCCAGGCTTCTCGAGATCAGGAAATTCAATGAATCGAGTCTGAGTCTGACAGGATGCCCCAGGCTCCTCTCACATCCAAATCTTCCAAACTTCGAAACATCATAACCACATGAAATAATGAGCCCGAGTAAATCTTATTTAGAGATCTCAGCTTCTTGAGACTTTATAAATGATTGAATTGAACTCAAAATGCAACAAAGAGCTGCAGATTCTTCTTTTCAAATTAAGCCCAAGTCTGACATATTGTTCCAGACTCGTATCATGGATCCAAAAATTGTACCTCTTGAGTCCTTAATGTAACCTAATATAATAAGTTTATATGGTCAATTTCAAACTAGCAATAAAGAAAGATCATCAGATTTCTAGAAATGATAACAAATATTCATAAAAATCTTAAATAACTCCGTTCAAACTCACCATTCCATAGTCTTACATAGATATTTAGAACTGACCATGCTAGACTCACAATATGATGCTACATAAACATGGTTAAAAGCAAGTTGATAATAGAAGCAATCATGAAATATTTTCATGTTAAAATGGCAACACATAAACCTCTTCAAGCTTCAAGTTAATCCACTTTGTAAGTAGATAAGTGCACACAGTTTTTCATAAGTAATTATTCTTCATTTATAGAGTGTTATGTTAAATTCTTCTAACGATTAGTCACGAATTTTCCTCTTTTATAGAAAATATAATTAACACTACTTATTTATGGATTGTGAGATCAGTTCAAATGAATCTACACAATTATTTGATAAAGTCGGAACTATGCGCACAAAAACTCTAAATCCCAAATAATCACAAAAAACCATGACAATATCTCAAGATCAGTGCATATGTCCTCACCTCGTAAGCTGACGGGGGGAAACTTCTCAACTAGTGCAAGGAGGAATAAGACTAGTTCTTAGGATGCTGCCATAATGCATTGGAGCTTTCTCACGGTCAACTTCAAAATTGGTCGGCTCGTACCTTGGTGGAACAACAACCCAAAATAGGATATCCTTACTATTTGTCTTCTCCTAAAAGGGCACAAAGTACTTCCCATCGACTAATCTGCTCATTTCTATAGAGAGACAAATCTTAGAAATTATAGCTTTGTCGTGGCCTTATTGTTGAAGATTCAACAAAATATCTTTATGAACTACGTTATTTTTGGATTTTTCACCCCAAATCTATTTCTGCTGTAATTAGTATGATGAACCATGTTGTTTCTAGATTTTGCACCCAAAATGAATTTCTATTGTAATTATATATTATGATTTTAAATAGATTAGTTTAATCGAGTCTCCATTATTTATTTTCTCTCTCTCTGTCTCTCCAATGATCCTCCTCATCCCTTTGACGTATATGTTTTTAGTCAAAAGGCATGAAGCATGAGAGATAGAAACATTTTTATTTTTATGAAGTGTTTTTAGTTATTGGACGTAGCTTCATGGATTTTCCTAAGCTCTTGTTTCTCAGTGGAAGGGAGCACAATTCATTACAAACATACATAATATACAATTATTATTTTTATATATAAGATTTTTCAAATAGATGCTAAAAGGATAGGAAAAAAACACTCATTTTTTCAAATAGTGTGCAGGAAGGTTTTGAGGACTATAGCCAATCCCATCTGTTTTTATAAGAATATTTTTATTCAAATATTAAATTTGATGATTGAAGGAATAATCTCTTCATCTTAATGGAATCAGAATCTCATCAGCTTAATGGAGATTAGATATATACATGGGCTCTTTTGCAACTGTAGCATTACAAAAAGGTTATTAACAACAATATGAAAATAAGACTGTCAATTTTACAAAAAAAATGTTAAAAAAGGTATATTTATAAATTTTCCAAAAAGAAAGTTACAAAACATAGTTCAACTACTTAACTACTTCCATTACAGTTTAATTTTACTAGAAGCTGTATGTTGTTTGAGAGTCTAACATTTAGTGGAGGCGTTAAACATATTCCTCACAATCCTCCTCATCTTCATGATCAAATGGACAAGCAATAATCACATCTTCTATTCAATAAAAGCCTAGTGTCATATCTAGATTCAAAACATTCCTCATCACCGTAAAAAGTCTTGTGTACTATCTAAATCAAATATTGATTAGATTACACTAAAGGATGTGATAATGAATATGATGCTCTTAAAGGCATCTTAGACATCTAAATTCTATGAGATACTTTGACATAATTGAGATCTTTTAGCAAAGTACATGTGAAGAGCATTTTATTTTATTTAGAGATAGATTATTGGATCATCAATTCTAGTAACAACTCAGTATATAGAAAAATAGATGACATTGTTGATACATAATTAAATATTATGCACATTATATAAATTTGATAAATATTCGATACATTTAATGTCGGATCATGCTAATATTTTACAAGAGCCTTTGGGAGTGAGTTAGAATTTTCCATCAAGGATATACCAATTAATTTATAGGGTTAAACCATAATAATGATTATCTTTAAACATCACTAAGTAGGAAACTAACGCAGGAAAAAAAAAAAAGATAATTTACTATATTATGGACCAGTTGAAACTTTTTAACTGTAGTGAATAACTTAATCTTTGCTAAAGGTTTTCAAATGCCTTCAGCATAATAGATTGAGATCATCTACTCCACTTTTTCTACATTATTGGTGCTCCATTTCATCCTATTAATTTAGTTATTGAGGTGGAAATAAAGTGAAAAAGAAAAATTTTTACTTTTTAAAAGTTCTAGACCAATCAAAATCAGTAGCATATAAGTTATGTAGAAAACATGGAGTAGTCGGCTTCTGTGAGGCATGGCTAACATTTTTTTAGCTAAAATTTTAATTGGCTGCCATAGTTTGTGTTTGTCGCTACAAACAATTATTGGTGATGGCTTTTATAACCCTCACTAGTACGTTCGCCAGTGTTCTTGATTATCGCTACTCTTCCCCTAAAATCCACAAAAGATAAGTAGGGAGGATGATCATTCCCTAAAACCCACCAAATATTAATAGGGAGGGTGATCATTCTATCCCTTTTTTTTACATCCTCTTTTAGTATACTCTTCCCTCTGATTATTGTAATTATTACATTGGCATAAATATAGGGCCTCTACTCAAACTTGTATAATAATATTCTTTCTTATTATCGAATTTGATACAAGGTATAAAAAGATAGAAATTTTTGCAAATAATCTCCCTACAAAAATTTTCTATACTGTAGATAACCTTCTGCCTAATTCATATTTGTGTATGACCTCCTTAAATATAATGATATTTGCATACAATTCCCTATATGGTTTGTTAAATTTCACCTTAATTAAAATATTGTTATTTTAAATAACATATGTAAAAACATTTAATAAAAATAATATCTTTAGTTAAAATACAAATACTTCACTAGAAAGATCACATAGGCATTTATCCATAAGTTTATTATAATCTAACTTTACCAGTATATTTAACATCAAAAAAGTATTTCTATTTAAGGATATATTTAGCACTCAAATTTAAAACATACTACATAGTTAAGAGAGATTGTGCACAAATACCACTGTAGTTAAGGGGGTTATACCTAAATATGAATTAGGCAGAGGGTTTATCTAAAAAATATAAAATCTATTAGGGGTTTATCTACAAAAAATTTAAAAAGATTGAGATTTTTGTAAATAATCCCCTAAAAGATGCCATATTTGTAGATTACCTCATGCATGATTCATATTTGCGTATAACTTCCTTGACTTTGGTAGGATTTGCGTATAACTCCCTTGACTATGTGATTTATTTTGAATTTCACTTGAGTTAAAATATTTTTACTTCACATAAAAAAAATAAAAATTTAATGTTAAATATATAGAAAAAACTTATGAATAGATGTTTATGTGATTTTTTTGTGAGATGTATATATTTTAATTGATGATATTATTAATATCTTTGTTTAATAACTTTCGCATATTTTATGTAAGTAATAATAGTTTAATTTAAGTGAAATTTAAATTAAACCTACTTAGTTGAGAGGATTATGTGCAAATAATATTATAGTTAGGGAGATTATTTGCAAATACGAGTCATATAAAGAGTTAAATACAAATATGACATTATTTATGGAATTATTTGCCAAAACCCCTAAAAAGATATCACGTTCTAAAATTTAGGCAGTCAGCAGGCCGACTGCGGTCACCAGACGGAGCATCAGCACCAGCCCGCTTTCTGCGAACGTCCAGTAGGTCTCCGTCTCCGCCGGGAACCGCCGGTTAGACTCCGGCAGCAGGGTCCCGCGGTTGACGTGCCGCAACAAGTCCGACACGTCCATGACGTCGGCCACGGCGCGGATGCTCGCCACGGCGGGCCGCGACGCCGACGGGACGCCCCTGAGGCGGATGTGCTCCTCCTTCATGACGCCATCAAGCACGATTGTGGACACTACCATCTTAGTTATGCCCGAGAATCGCAGGGCCCTCCGTAGCAACATGGCGTTGCGCCGTTGTGGTTCCGCGGCGGAGATGGGTGTCTCCCTGCTTGGCGGCTGGGCTTCGACCTCCGCAGTAGTGGTCGACGGGGCTCTTAAGGAGCTGGTGGTGGCGCTTATGGTACCTTTGATGCTTGGGTAGGCCGACGCCCAGAAGTCTCTTGATCCTGGCCCTTGGGTAAAGAACTCGGACCCTGCACCTACATGCATGTTAGATGTTCCAAGTCCAAAAATGGTCCTTCACAGGGATTACTCAACGTATATTGGGTGAAGAACTCGGATCCTGCACCTGCATGCGTAAGTATCTACCGATGTTCGACCAAAGGACAGAACTGCAAGCTCTTTCTCCGATATTGGAAGATCAACTTAATTATGTATAGATTCAAGGTTACGCATGTATGTGTTTTTTTCTTACCAAGAGCAGTAATGATCCGTGGGGGAATGCTAGCTAGTTGTACTGACTTAACATACTCTCTAAAGATACTATTTCCACACCATTTATTTATCCATAAATTTAATGCAATGCTTACCATTTCATGAGAAAGAGTATTTTAAACTCTTATTAGAAAGACTATCTTTTCATAAACGCGTTGATCTATCATTAATTAGTTTCTTATTTGTCAAAAGATGACACTATAATAGAAAGTTTTTTTTTTTTTTTAACGCGATGATGAAAAATTCGACCTTTTCTTTTATTCGAAAAAAAGACCTTAAATGAAAATTACTTAATTATTATATTATTTGAGAGAATATTCGACTCTTAAAATATTTCATTTACCAAACAATATGATTAAAAATAACCTTCTACCTAATAAGTGAATCAGTATGACTTGATGCATTGAAAGTAGATAGCTGTTAGTAATAGTAACTTTTTTATTTTTAAAATTTTTTAGGTCGACCTATCATATCCTACACATGTACAATCTGATATTTGATTGAACTATGTAAAAAGAATCTAAAAAATCAAAAACTGTACCGCTAACTTGATCCTCAAAGGTGCAGAACGTCTTCAGTATCTGCTCGAAGCTCTTCAGCTCGTCGTCGGTGCAGCCATCGGGCAGCGTCACCCCGTAGAGAATGCTGGGAAGCGAGAAGCAGAACCTCCGAGGCCCGACGCGGAGCACGGTGGAGTCCTTGCCGAGGGGCCAGTAGTGCCCGCCGAGGCAGCAGACGAGGAAAGCGATGGTTTCCAGCAGCGGGTTCCTAAGGGCATACACCTCGAGCTCGCCCGAGGTGAGGAGCCCGATGTCCTCGGTCCGGCAGCCGCAGAGCAGCGCGAGTTCGGACGCGCCGGTGGTGACCTTCAGCAGCAAGTTCTGGTTGGCGAGGGGGATGTTGACGAGGATGTCCTCGCCTGATGGGTTCTGCTGCACAGAGTCCTGATTGAGGAGGGTGTCCTCGCCTGATGGGTTCTGCTGCACAGAGTCCTGATTGAGGAGGGTGTCCTCGCCTGATGGGTTCTGCTGCACAGAGTCCTGATTGAGGAGGGTGTCCTCGCCTGATGGGTTCTGCTGTACAGAGTCCTGATTGAGGAGTGTGTCCTCGCCTGAGAGGTTCTGCTGCACAGAGTCCATTTCTTGTTCGTCGGGGGTGGTTTTGCACCAAGATCCTACAGTATTGGAACGTTAATGATGTGCTTCAAATTAAAGGGAAGTTAAAAACTTCTATATATCTACTAAAGGGAGCCGAGTGAACCACACGTACAAACAATAAGTAAATTAGAGCTAGCAAAAGAAAAAATAAAAGGTAAAACACATATATGACAACATCTACATTTCTCCAGTTCCTTTCATTTCTTTGCCCTATTCATGATGAAAAAGAAATTAGTACAAAATCTTTTATAGTGTTTCCATAAGATCGATTTTGCCAATACCATAAACCCAAAAAATCCAAAAGTAACCTTCATATATGTGAATATATATATGAATCAAAACGCCGAACCCCATACCCCACTTCCTACTTCAACCGTTGAGATACTTCCCAAATGAGACACAATAAACTCCAAAAACAGAAAGAAAGGTGAGAGAGTTAGCTACAAACTTGCGATACCATCCATCCACAATTTCACCGCATGCATGCTCTTCATTTTGGATAAAAAGCACAAAGAGGTGAACGCTAAAACAGTCAGGAGGAAAAGAGTTAGACGAGAGTAAAGGTTAACCCTCTGTCGAGGTGAACCACTAAGAACTGAGCTAGTGCTAGCTGATGCTGTGAACGTTAGCACTGCAGTCTTTCATCTCTCCCCCAAGAATATAACACAAAAACTAGAGAGAGAGAGAGAGAAGTCTAGACCTACACAGAGACAGTAGGGGATCTTCGCCTTCGACTTCGGTGTGAGGAAGCTGCTGCTGGGGTGGGAGGGTTTAAGTAGAGAGGGGAAGGGCCGGGGGAAGGTGGCGAGCGGCGTGGTTAGCAAGCGCGGGGCAGGCGGTGTGCGGCCTGCCGCATGGCTGGCGATAACGCAACACAGCGAAACGGCGGGTCGGGTCGCGTGAGCCGCGCGCGTACGTGGCCGTGCGTTGGGTATGGGCCGTCAACGTGGGCCCCCTCTTACCCTCTCCCCGCTTGAACGCGCGCCTTTTGTAACGCCACCCGCAAACTTGCACCCGCATCTGCTCACTTACGTCCAAAGATTGCCAACGGAACCCCCTATCCTCCGCTATCTTTCCATTTCTACCCCTAACAATTTCGTGGAACTCTTTCCCTGTCCTCCTAAGGGCGGCTCTTCGACTCGCGAGTAGTGTACCAATTTCTCGTCCCGACCGGCTCATTTGCCTCCACTGGAGAAGAAGATCCGTACTTGGTGCGACTCACCTGACAGATCTAATCAGCTGATCAAAACCACACGCACGACATTGCTGGTACGACCACATTAGACGATGCAACGAATAATTTTTTAAAAATATATATATATTTAGAAACGGCGGGCAGACCCATTGGGCCATCCCTAAAACTGCTGGCTCTATCTTGCAACGTACGGAAGCTATGGCTTCTTTGAATCGAAGTAATTAATTAGAAGTATATTTTTGTACGGTTTGGGATAGGTCGAACTCGATTTGTATTTATTTCATACTTGATCTCGACTCCACTTATGAGAAATGTGGAAAAAAAAATGCAGAAAGGTTACTTGATGACCTAATCATAGACCGTTGCACAATCAAAAGAATTGTTGCGGGGTCTAATTGAACGTTCTTCAAAATAAAACGACACCCATAAGCTTACTTATTTAGCAAACTTAAGTAAGCGGAAGTTTAAGTAAGTTTGTTGAAACTAGGTTTAAATATAAAGAAGGTTTTTTTTTAAAAAAGTGCAAGAGTATATAATACAAGTCCGCATTTTAAGTAAAACTAACTACATAAAAAATACATACTATTAAAGGAGCTTTTCAAACCAACAAGTGCACGGCTCAACCTAGCGTCGACCATAGAGGAATTTTTAGTGGATTGCTGTATCACTATTCTAAAATAAGACATTTAGTAGATTTAAAATATTTATATGTATATTTGTTGAACTCGTGCATTTAATTTTCTCTGTTCTAGTTTATCTCATGTGCTATTAAGCTCTCATTTATTTAAGTTATTAAATGAATAGAAACAAAAAACTATAAAATGCACATATATATAAAGATATAGCAAAGAGTGCAGAGGAGAGGGTAAATGAGAGAGGAAAAAGTTCCCAAGAAATTGAATACAAATCATCCCCGAGAAATTGAATAGTTTCATATTTTCGTCTCGCATCGTATAGGGGCAATTTTGGTACATAAAGTCATAACATACTTTCCGCCGCGATCGCAAAAAATGAACTTTTGTCGTGACATAATCATTGTATTAAGGTCATAGCATACTTTTCGCCACGATCGCAAAAAATGAACTTTTGTCGTGACATAATCATTGTATTAAGGTCATAGCATACTTTTCGCCGTGATCACAAAAAATCAACTTTTGTCGTGACATAATCATTGTATTAAAGTCATAACAAACTTGTAGCCGCGATCACAAAAAATCAACTTTTGTCGTGACATAATCATTGTATTAAAGTCATAACAAACTTGTCGCCGCGATCATAAAAAATAAACTTTTGTCGTGACATAATCCCTGTATTGGCAAGAACCACCAAAATCCTTTGCAACATTCATCCAAAGATTGTTGTATAGCTGATTTTTGTTTTTATTGTAAGCATCAAGAGGATCACATTTTCCATGACATCCATAGGCATTGAATGATCTAAATTTGTATGGTAATTTTCTAGAGATATTGAATATCAATGATTTGATATTCTTTTGGTTATATTCGATTATCTTCCTCAATAATTACAATTAAGGAGCTAGTTAGAGGATATTTTCTTGATGTCACATCCTTGACGATTATATTCAAATGCCTGACATGGGTTATTTCACAATGAAAAGGTCATTAACTTCATCAATTTCCACATACTTAGATTAAGACATTATAACCAAGTCATTTTTACCATATTAGTTTATCATTTGATTGGCCGACCTAGGTAGGCAATAATTTAACGATTGAATAAGTTGCAAGTTGCCATTACTTTTGTTCTTGACAAATTCAATACTAATTAATTAGTTATGATATACTACAATGATTGGATAAGTCGCAGATTGACATGCCTTTATCCTTTTATTAGAATCAAATATTATTAAGCATTTGTGCCCATAGTTAATAGCTTTTTCTTCAAACCTCGCAACTTGGCCATATACTCCACACATTATGATGATGAAGCTTGATAATTCAGGTAGATTATTGTAAAAACTTGATTTACAAGCAAAACTCTATAATCAAAATATTGTAAATAAATCATGCCTATGTTCAAGTTCAATCGGTTGAGGATTCTCTGTTCCTCGTGCCCCAGAGATGAGATTGCATATGGATTTGAGTTCTTTTTTTAATCTTTCCTACGAGTCTAAATGACATGTCGTTAAGTAGTATGTATCTTTTTAAAATAAAGTTGCTCATATTCGGCTACATTTAATATTAATTAATTTATTAAAACCATATAAGCTTTCGATGGACACCAGAAAATTATGCCTCAGTGTAGGCTTAATTGTTCCCATGAGTGGGACTTCTTTTGCTTTTCTAAAGGTTCTTGAATACTTTATATATAATTTAAAGAAGCCTGCGCATTACTTTTTATGGTAATCTTTTACCATTTAAAAGCCTCTTTCTCTTGAGCAGGATTGCATGTCATTTCTAGTAGCTCAACAACAGACGCATCAAATTGTTAAAAGAAGTTTAAGTCCATTAAGGACAATTAATCAATTATGTACGTAGTCTCATGTCTATGTAGTTTTGGCCACTTAGACGTTAATTAGTATTGCAATAATGAACACTTTCTTATGACACCTTATTTATAGCAGCTTAAGTTCAATATAAAATAATTCCATCTAAAAAAAACAAATGAATCTGACCAAAGGAAATCAGGAAAATTTGAAAATGTTTGTAAGGAAGAGTAAGCAGCCAATGAAATGCACATGGCCTGATCAACGTCAGTCTTCACGCTGACTCTGCAATGACAAGATCAACCTTTGAAGATATGAAGTACGTCTCGATAACACCAGCTGCTGACGAGTACTTCAGAAAAATAAAGGGGGAAGATCAACAACACCAGATGATGATCGAAGGAAGGCATAATAGTTGGGTTTTCTCTAGGGACAGATTAAGGTGATCGGTTTGGAGTCTTCGGACTCGGCAAGAAAGTGATCGGTTCTAAAATTATCGACTTTGTAGACATCTATTCCAATTTCCAGACTTCTAGTTGGAAGCAGATAACTTCTCCGTAACAGACAATTCACTCCTAGGGTTCCATGTTCCCTTTCCAATTAACTGCTAGCAAAAGAAGAATGCTTTTTGCCAAAATGTCCGGTCAAACATGCCCCCAAGCAATGATTTGCCATCACTTTTATCTGGGAGATCTCTCAAAAATCTCTCTCTCCAAGAATTTCGAGATAACGTAGAAACAAAAGAAGAATAACGAGAAAAAGGATCGAGGAAGAGGTGAAATACAAAAGAAGGCCAATAGAAAAGGAAATAAGGATAACAATAAAAGAGGAACTTTCCAAAACGTTGAAATCAAATTAAGATTTAGGAAAATCATTTTTGTATATGTAAACATATTATACGACGATCTTGTTATTATTATTATGATAATTATATTGAAGATAAGACAATAACGACGTTAGCCTTTTTTTATTTTTTTCATCTCTGTAATCTTTCAATATTCTTTATAAACTCCTACAATCTTCATATTTCCTTAAATTCTCTACAATGTTTGAATTATAATTAAAAAAATCCTCTAAAGGGGTTTTTTAAGGAAGGTTCAGAGATATTTTAGGAACATTTTAAATGATTACAGGAACTAATAAAGAATATAAAGATTACAAGAATTTATAAGGAATATTAAAAATTATAAGAATTGAGAAGGGAAAATCTTAATTACGTTTTGCTCAAAAACAATACCAAACCTTTAAAAGCTCGCGCTGTACTGATCGATGGGAACCGCATTACGTGGCTGCGACTGAGGTCACGCTCATGTCGACAAATCTAAAATACTTTATCCAGCTTAAATATTGCGAGAGAAATAATAACGAATCAAAGTAAATACGACATGAATGTCAGACCATACATTTGCCCCCTAATCTCCGTGACACCTTATAGCATCCTTTATTCCATCAATGAAGAGTTATCCATAATCAGAAACTGCCGTGGTAAATACCCGGAAAACCACCTGCTAGCCTCAACCAAACGGGAATTTGGCCTGCAGTCCAAAAAGCAATAGTAGGTTTGATTTCCGGTCCACCTCCCCAGTTTTATAACGCCGGGTTCTTCAACTGGAAGTCCTTTAATGACCAAAATACCTTCCGAAGAATACAAATAAAATTTCTTAGAGTTGAATGTGCTGGCTTGTGGAAATCCGATGCAAATTAGATGACAGGCAATCCTACTTCATGCTCTATTGCTATCATTTCTAGAGAACCAACAGCCTAGTTCTCAGAGGAGAAGGGGACGAAGCACCGCACTAGTTCTCGCTCTTTCTCGCTCTACTTTCTCTCTCTACATGCCACGAACCAGAAAGAGAGAGAGAGAGAGAGCTGCTATTTCTGCTGCTAATTGCACGGGAGGCTGCCGGAGGGACAACTCACCGAAGGTGGCTTGAGAGCTGACGGAGACCTCAAGTCATGCCGCGCCGTACGCCACCCTCACTCGCATCACTGTCGCCCCCATCACCACGGAGGCGGCAAATGATGAATCGCCGCCCTCTGCCCCACACCTTTTCTGCACCAAAATTCCCCCCGACCGCATCTCCCACTCGATCCCCCTCCTCTGGTCTCTACCCGCCCACCCCCTCCCTTTCTTCCTCCACATCATCTCTTCCCGCTGCAATTCTAGAGAGAGAGAGATTTGTATAGAGAGAGAAAGTGTTACTAACGATTTCTATGGCAGGAGGTTTTAATGGGGAGCGGAGATATGAGAATGGGAGAGGACCAATGACCTCCCGCCCACTCGTAATGCAAGTCCTCCACCACCGCGTCGCCCCGTCGATGCTGCCGAATCTCCCAACAGGTCTTCCTCGTCGACGCCGTGGTGCCTCCCAACAGGAGAATACAGCTCACCATCCCCCCGCCTAACGTCGTCGTCGCCCCTGCCTAGCCTGCTCCTTCCCGCCGTCGCCCCCGCCATCGTCACCACCACAAGCTTAACCTTAACAAAAGGGGAGAGAATAGGAGAGCAGGGGATAACCGGAGGGGGAGAGGGGGGGTCACGGGTTGGGATGGGAGAGGGGGGTCATAGATGCGATGGGGGGTATCTTGGGGTTTTCATATTCATGAACGGTCCTAAACGGCAAAAAATAACATAATGGATTTAAAATTAAAAGATCTCTAACTTTTAGACCTAAAGTGATGTTTTTTAGTAAAAAGACTAGAAATTAAATTTGACCTTTTTAGACTGCAGATTCAAAAACCCTCAACCAAAAGTTGGTCCAAGACGGTCATTGCAATTATCACCACGAAAGATCTCCGGAAAAATATTAATAAAAAACAATTACATACATAACCCTGTTAAAATAAAAAATTGCACTTTTACTCATTTTATTTCTATACCATTTTTAATAACTCGGTTACATGTCCATTGTTGTAAAAAAAAAAGACCCTTCCACTGACATCCGTTAACATTCTGTTAAATCCTTATTATCTAACCATGGTTAACCTTTAACCAAAATTCCAAGTCTAAAATACACTTATTCTTTTACCAATTATTTCTCTCTCTTTCCATCTATTTCATTCTCTCTCTTTGAGACAATGTGTCGATAAAAAGAATTAAGATATTTTTGTCTAAACATTAAATTTAACTGTTGAAAAAGGAATATTTGCTATATCCTTAATGGAAGTTAAACTATAGGGCCATTTTTGCAAGCATTGAGATGCAGTTAAGTCCTTCACAATAATAAGAAAATAAGATGGGCAAAAAATTCTAACAAGATTATATATGCAATTATCCCATAATAATAAATAATAAGAAGCGACCATGCATTGCAAGAAAAACTCATCTCAACAACGGCAAACCCCTCTCCTGCCGAAAAAGGGAACGAGGAAGGAAAGATCCTCACCACCAAGCAGCGAAGGGATACCTTTCTACGCCAGCCAATCAAATAAAACCTCCACAACATTTATCAATATCATTTGACCGAGGGGGAGAACAAAATCTAGATGAAATCAAACTTAGGATGTGGCGTTATGCAAGCTGTGTCCGTTGCGCGAGGCCTGGGGGAGCACTGTTACCCGGTCACGCGGGCCTTGATGGTGATACCCGTTTCCCCTTGGCCTGCTGTTGTAGTCTTTAGCTTCGTTGCCGTCTTGCCCACTTCCTCGACCAAACGCGCGAGAACCAAACCGGCCCCTCGGAGCCTCTGACTGGTACCCTCCCCTTCCTCTACCCCTTCCTGCATAGAATCCGGAAAAGATGGCTTCAAAAATTCATACAATTCTAAATCTCGGAAACTGCTATTAACCACTGCGACGTTACAAACAATTCAAGCAATCTCAACATATTCGTTAAGGGGGAAAAAAAAAAGGTCGGAAGCCGTCCACTGTCACATCCCGACAAAAATATTAAACAATTCGATGTACCCAATTATGATCAGTTACACCATATTTCTGACGATCATCAACGTCATCACCATCAACCATACCACCGCCATCATAATTGGGATTAGCAGTTTCAAATGTCACAATCTTCACAAGAATCCTCCAGGTAAAACATCTCAAAAGGGATTTAGACTAGTAAAATCACCATGCTGTTTGTAGCCAATGGGCATTTTAGTTTAGTCCAGGACAAAAATTCTAGCCAAGAAAAGGCATTTAGAATCCAAAGGAGACTGCCTCCCCTCACAGAGAACCTGGCTGACACCGGTTTTGTAAGGTTTGAGCCCCTTGGAAGAAGCTAGGAAAGAAGAAATAATGTATTATGTGAAGATGGAGCACCATGTAGCATTAATTGACACCATCATGGACGGAAAGTAAGTAGTCTACAGAGTGCATTTCATGCTGAATTTATATTCTGGGTTAAATGGAGATATTGGGGCTGAAAATAAGTAAATAGCTCATCATTGCATTTAAGCTAAAGAAAGCCTAAGCAACATAATACTACATCTGTCATCAAAGAAATATGATACTTTGCTTAATCACCGGCAATCTTTGCTTAATCAACAGCAATTATTAAAGAAATATGATACTTTGCTTAATCACCGGCAATCTTTGCTTAATCAACAGCAATTATTATGAAACTTACTTCCTCGAGCAGCAAGGCTGCCAGGTCTCCTCTCTTCTACATATATTTGCCGTCCACCAAACAGAATTGGAGATGTCTGCAACAAAACAGACTTGATCAGATAAACCCAAAAAACAAATTCACATGACACAACTTACACGCAGAATCATAAAATGCAGGCATGAACAGGCAAACAGCATTCACATGCCAAATGGCCCAACGATGGTAGTTGTTTGACGCCCTTTCATGTGGGCATTTATTTGATGTCAAAACAGCAAAGAATTTAGAGGTGTGAATTCAAATAATTTATCAAAGTGAAAAATTGAATAATGGATCCTCACACTCGAGTCATTCTAGGATGGTTAACCCAACAATGGTAGTTGTTTGACCCCCTTTCATGTGGCAATTTCTTTGATCTCAAAACAGCAAAGAATTTAGAGCTGTGAATTTCAATTATTTATCAAAGTGAAAAGTGGAGCCTCAAGTCATTCTAGGATGGTTTTTTTTTTTTTTTTGAAAGTGGATAGTACGACAATTTCATTAAATGAAAAAAAAAAGTTTACAAGTGTGAATAAGGAAATAAAGGGCCAAAACGTATCCTACTTTACAAAAGGCACCAAGTAGGTGCAACACTCTATAACTCACAAGCCTCTCAAAAGATCAAAAAAGGAGGATATATAAGTATTGTTTTTGTACAAAAACGAATGAGGCCAGCCGACTAGGCACTAGAGCTTCCTCCTTAAACATTCCTCTATTTCCTTCATTCCAGATTGTCCAAAAAGTCACATGACCACAATGACTGCATGTCCTTGGGAACTAGAGCCACCTTTCACTTGAGCAAGAGCTCATCCACTAATATCACCTGAGGCATCTGCCGGTCAATGCAATCCATAATCAGCTGCCACACCTCCAGGGTAAAGGGACAGAAAACAAAGAGATGATCAGCCGACTACTCATGCTCTCCACAGAGGCAACACAGAGTCTGAATATTATCCAAGTATCTGCTCAACCTATCTGCTGTAGGAAGTCTTCCCAGGGAGATCTTCCACATGAGGATTTGAACCTTCAGCGTGCTCCTAGTGGACCAAATAGGACCAATGAAAGTAGATCAATGTCCCCCATCAGCAACGACAGAATAAACAGCCTTGGCAGAAAATCTACCTTGAGTCCCCACCTCCACACCCAAGCATCCTGAGTGGTTGGTTGCAAACAAACATCCTGCAGTGCAAGAAAGAGCTGACAGAGTTCCCCAGTCCCCTCCTCCCTCAAAGATCTTCTAAAGGTGGGGGGTTCCAATCCCCCCCCCCTCATCAAAGACCTCAGCCACTGTAGTCCTCTGATCTGTAGCAATGCGAAATAAGGCAAGGAAAGAGGAGCTAAAGGTGTAGTCACCACACCAAGGATCCAACCAGAAGAGACACATGTGCCCATCATCAAGCACGATCTTGTTCCCTGTACGGATGAGGTCCATAGACTCAAGAATACCCCTCCACACACTGGAAACCTTCATAGATGTAGAGATCGCTAGGTCCCAGTGTATGGACGCCCTATAGTACCTCTGCACAATGATATCCTTCCACTTTCCTGTACCCGGGCTCCCGAGTTTCCACAACCATTTTGATAGGAGTGCCAAATTGAAAGCATAGATATCCCTTAAGCCAAGACCTCCATTCATCTTGCTTCTGCAAACCCTACACCAGCAGATGGGGAAAGCCCCCTTCTTCCGATCCCCACTCCCACACCAGAAGAAATGTCTTCTTATAGCATCAAGTCATTTGGCAACCATCTAAGGCATCCCGAATATGGAAAGGAAGTACACTGGAATACTATCAAACACAGCCTGACAGAGGACCATCCTTCCTCCACATGATAGAAGTCTTCCCTTCTATCCTACCAACCTGGATTGGAATTTGTGAATCACCTTCTGCCAGTCCTGTTCCCGCAGAGCTCTCGGAGTAAGAGGAAGGCCCAAATAAGTAATAGGAAATTCACCAATTTTGCAACCCAAAATCAAAGCTACCCTTCTCAACTCCTTTGAATCAATGTGTATACCAATAAGACTTCTTTTTATGGAAGTTGACCCTCATGCCATTAACCTCATCCAGAAACTCCAAGATGAGCCTTGCCACAAATAGTTGCTCCACATCTCCTCTCTGGAAGAAAAGGATAGTGTCATCTGCACATTGATGATGGGAAATACAAACTCCACCTCTACCAATGTTGCACCCATGAACGAGACCACCTAAAGCTGCTCTGTCCCATGTACTGCTCAATAGGTGGGCCACAAGGATGAAGAGAAGAGGGGATAAAGGGTCCCCCTGTCGCAAACCTCTCCCACTATGGAATAAATGAGATGGTTCCCCATTAATAAGAACTGCAAAAGAAGCAGAGGTCAAACATGCCTGGATCCAATCCATCCATGTCTCACCAAAACCCATCTTAGCTAGAACTTGGAACAGACAACTCCAGTTAACCCAGTCATAAACCTTCAATTGTCGTTGTCATCGGCCTCCGCCGTCACCGGTGCCGGTGCCGGCCCCGCCCTAGCATCGCAGTCCGCCGCCATCGCCAGCTCCCTCGCTCTCTTCCTCCCTGCGTTAGGATTTAGGGAAGGGTGGGGGAGGGGGGCAGGAGATAGGGGGCAGGTCACACCCTTTTAAGGGCCTACCTAGTCGAACCAGATCTGGCCTGGCCCTGGTCCGAACCAGGTCAGGCTCCAGCCAGGCCCGGTCCAAGCCATAGCCGATCACAGGCTCATGGCTCTAATTACAAGTGGTCAGAACCACTTGGCTCAACCTTGGTCCCAACCCAGGGTCAGTTTCTTGCGAGCCAGGTCCAAGCCTGGTCCAGTGCAGTGCACCCTACGGTGCAACATGTGTTCTTATCGCACCGCCAACGCCAGGAGCTCATCTGGGCTCCGATTCGCGCACCGTTCGCGCCGTTGGATTCATCTCGACGAGCCCGACCGGATCTAACACGTTGCGTGTCCGACTTGCCTCGTTTTGCGTGTCGCTTCTGTACACATAGAGGCCCTCATTTGTGCTCCGTCCCTTGCACTGATCATACATCCGGCATCCTTGCAGCGAGGCGGGACTCGTCCAGCACTTCTTCGGCCAATGGTATATCGTTTTGCATGCCGCACTTATACGCTTTACGAGGACGTTTGTGCATGCCGTTCGAAGTCGTCCCGGACTCCGATTTAAGCGTCGTCAATAGCGTTGGTCTCGTCTCAATGAGGCCCATCCAGTTTCAGCATACATCTGCCCCGACTTGCATCGTTTTGCATGTCACTTCTACACGCTTATAGAGGTTAGTGATTTGAGCTCCGTTTCTTGTGCCGATCATACCATTGACATCTTTGCAGTGAGGTGTACCTCATGCGATGCTTCTTCAGTCAGTGGTGCATCATTTTGCGTGCCACTTTCTATGCTTTCCGAGGCGATGACTACTAGCTACTTGAGCAAACATTGGGGGATGTATATGGATCTTGGATTGAATAAATTAGCGGATGATTGGGACAACTTCAGGAAGGGTTGGAAGCACGATTGGGACCAACTGAGGGGTGATTTTCAAAACCTTTATGCCATGCTGACCAAGCCAAAAGATGTTGTCTATGAGACCGACCCAGCGATGATCGAAGAGTATGAAAATCAAATGAAGGAGGTACACTATGTGGCTAATCCAGCTCTAGAAGATGAATATTTGAGGGAGGTTGAATCAGTGATGCATATAGCAGATAATGACCTATTTCTCACTGAAGAGAAATGAGCTGAAGATAGGAAAGCTACTAGGAGATGTGGTCGATCAGTCAAAGGTCATACGGGATGTCATCAGTCTGTAAGATTTTGACCACATATGGAGCGACATTGAGGCACACTTTCTTCCTCAGGTTGGAGCAATTCTGCACACGATGATTCTTGAGCCGTCTGTGTTGTTTCCCGAGTATGCTACCATCATTTCTCCATGGATATTGGCTCACTTTAAAACTCGAGGACGAGTTTTTTCAAACAATAGGAGAATGATGGGAATCCAAGAAGTGGAGAAACGGAGCCCAAGGCCCATTCTTTATTTTGTTTAGCCCATTCGAGGCCCAATAGATGTATTTTCCTTTATTTTAGATTTAGGTCTATTTTTAAGTCTTTTCTTTGAATAAGGGGTATTTTGGTCCTTTAATGTTAGGGTTTCTTTTGTGGAGTCTCTATATATTGTCTTGTAACCCTCCTTTGAGAGGCAATGAAGATTTAATGAATGAAAATGAAAGAGCAACTGTCTGAGGCGTTTTCTCCCGAGATGGGATGGGAACCCGTGCGAGGGCGTAAGGCCTAGTTTCTTCTTCCCCAACCCCCCCCCCTTTTCTTCTCATGTTCGTCTCCTTCAGCCCTTGTCAACCCTCTCTTCTTCCTTCATTCCGTTTCCCTTCCTTGAGGAGCATAGACCCCAGACAAGTCCCAGATAAAACCATATGCTATAGAGCGGAAAGAAAGTGAAATGACATACCTACTCACCTCCCTCACTTCTTCCTTCTCTCCCACTGCAAACTCATTCCAGAGCATCAGAAAACCCCCCGACCTTCCCACAACAGGAGAGAAAGGCCCCTTTAGTGAGTCTACCTCCCCCAATCTCCCTCACTAGCTCCACCCCGTCCCCCTCACATTTGGTCTCCTGAAGACAAAGAACATCAATCTTACACCTTCTCACGAATTCCCTAACTATCACCCTCTTCTCCCTCCCACACAAACCCCTCACATTCCACGAGACGATTCTCATTGGGAAACAATCTGATCTCCCTCCCTTCCATCTTCATCCTCACCCTCCTAATCCGAAGACTCCTTAGCCTCTTCCCTCATCCTTTGAACACTCCTATTTGGACACTCCTATTAATTCCAATTTGCCATCTCCTCTGAATTTTAGAGTAAGTAACACATATGTCCTTATCTACCCCACTGACAGAAACACCCACCTTCTCTACCACCTCTCGTGCCTTCCCCTATGCAATCCTCTGTACCTTGGCCACAACCTCCCCATCCTCTATATCAATCTCCTATGCAAGCTCCTCCTCCCACACTGCCGCCTCAAAATTATGGGACCCCCCGTCGGAAATGTTGTATGGATCCTCCTTAATAGGATCCTGCTTGTCCACTACAGTAGGAGGAGTAGCTGAGACATGATCAAGACCATTGTCGTGTAGGGGATCCTGTGCTCGAAACTGTGGATCTCCTAAGGCGGCATGCTGGAATTCCAATTGACCTGCCATACTAAGAGGAAGGAGCATTTGATTCCCACAAACTGCCTCAACTTGAAGAGAAGGCTTTGCCACCCTCTGAGGAACCCTTCCAAGAGCAAAATAGGAGCATCACAAAATCGAGGTCGACTAATCATCTGAACAACACCAGGGTCACCCTGGGCCAATTGACCATCGACGGATAGGGACGAGCCCCCCTGTTGCTCCTGTGCCCACCTCTTATCTCCAAGCCAGGATGCATCTCCATCTGGGGTTGCTTGATCTCTCTTCCACTGGATGCCAGCGCAGAAGCATCAAGAAATGGCAGAGCATGGGCCGCCCCATAACGAGTGCCCAGATGCTCTGCAGCTTCCCCCAGGACAATAAGTAGAGTAGCTAGGCCCCTAGAAGTCGATTCTTGGCTCCGAGGTGCCAAGAGGTGCTGAGAGACGCCCAACTAACCCCCAGCAAGAATCACCGTACGACCTCCGCCAGCTTGGGAGTTGTCGAATCTGCTCAGGGGTAAAAGAGGAGGCTGGGTTGACAGCTGAGGGGGGAAAGGCGGTGCAGGCAAAGCCAGCGGCCAAGGCAGGACAGGCGGCGGCGCAGGACTCAAATGAGACTGCCACAGCTAAACATCCAGACTCAACAGCAAAGGAGTCGAGTGGGTAAGAGGAACAGTATCGGACATGTGGGGGTTCGATACAAAACAGTCTCAGATCGTCCGCGCCATATCAGGTAAGTCATTGGGCCCAGGATGACCCAAACTCGCCCTCGAAAGGTCCGGTCCACCTCCTGCCGAAGCTCGGATCCTCCGTTCATCGAACTATTGGCATGCATTTTAAAATCCGAAAGGACGGGTTCTCAGCTGGTCACATGTGTGGCACAGAGGACCCATCATCCCCTACCTCGCTCTCGGTCATCTGAAACCCTAGATCCTAGGGCCTCCTCCGCCCACCTTCATCTCTAGGCCACTTCTCCACCTTAAGCAAGAAGATCGAACCATCGACCAAGACCTCCAGCACCGCACATCCTCTGTCATCGAGGCCTCCACGATGATGGCCAGCAACGACAATCCCCCAGCAAACCACTCAACAACCAGGATGTCGACAGTGAAACCGGTGATGACTAACGCAAGTAACTCGCTGTCTAGGAGAAACAAAGGGTCTCCCAAAACTTTTAAACTAATCCTCGGCCCCCCCCCCCCCGGAGCGGGGAAAGTGAGGTCGTGCAACTCCCATAAAGAGAAGTTGACCCTTAGCCCCTGCCCCAGTAGGGAGCCGGCCTTAACAACCTCCTTCGCCTGACTACTGCTCCCATGAATCATCAGGAAGGAATCTAGGGAGATCCATGAGACTTGCCAAGATACCGTAGCAACCCACCTCTCTGCAAGCAAATGGAAAACCCTACCGTACAGAGCACCCCCTATTTCAATACGGCCCCTCACACATTTACGGACCCAAGCCTTCCTCTCCGATCCTGGCACCACCACCCTCTGGCAAGACGACCGTCGGGCAGATGGGATGGTACGGAGAGGCACACCAGCTCAGGAACCTCTGTTACCCAAACCTCTGACGACATCAGCGTGGGAGGCTCTATGACTGAGGGGGCAGAACCTCCGCCGATGGCCAGCCCTCCCGCAGCTCCAGTACACTCTAGGGGGCAATTGGGCACCAAGAGAGGGGCTGAAACCTCCTCCAAAAGGCACGCTGTTTGCGCCCGTCGCTGGAGGGCGACGAGTTCCCCAAAGAGCCAACATTTTAGCAAGGAATTCTGGCACGGATCAGGGCCCGCCGATCCCAATCTGAATTGGGATCGGATAAGGCTGATTCTCGCTGAAATCGGCCGGAATCGCCGGGGATCGGCCGGATTGGGACCCGCCAATCCCAATCTGGATCAGGATCAGCCGATTTTGCATTCCATATTTTTTAGGCTTCTAGGATAGTTTATTATCCATGTCTGAAAAGCAAAATGACATTATAATTGCTACGGTTTAAATTTCAAATACTGGTTATGGTATAAAACTACCCGGTTGGAAAAAGAAGCATAATTATAAGTGTTTTTCACAAATAAACTGATGGACAATAACATACATAACAAAAAATGACGAAGCACATGATCTCCATGAAAATGCAGAGAAATAACACAACCAACCTAAATATGGTTTTAAATGTCTTTGCTCAAAATCACAGAGTGCTGTGAAACTTAACACTAACAACATACTTGATTTAAAATTCCAAGGCTAGAAGCATATCCGTTCTGACATTGAATGCAAACTTCCACTTCAAGGAAACATAAAACTATGTATATAAGGCAAAAGGGGCTATACAATAAGTGTCTCTCGTTACTGAAATGAACAAACCTTTAGCGCATTCTGAACACCAACAATATCTTCGAATTCAACAAAGGCATAGTAGACACCAGCCTCCTGTTCATGAATAGTAAACAAATTAGCAAAGCAGAATTTAATTGCTACCTGCAAATGTGAAGATACTACAGAACATTCGTGCGTGTGTCTGTGTGTATGAGAGAGAGAGACCTTGCGGCTCTTGATAAGGACACCATCAGGTTTGATTCTACCAAAGTTCCTGAACTCTCGTTCAAGATCTGAAGCAGATGCAGAAGGGGGTAGATTTCTGACATAAACAGATTTTACCTCACCTGAAAACCAAAAGGCAGGTAAGAAGACTCCAGAATCATAGAATGTAACAAACTAATATACTCATAAAAACGATACCAGTAGAAGAAGGTCCTTATTCTACCAAATAAATTCATAGAAAACATACACATAGAAGAGAGAGAGAGAGAGAAGGGGGGGAGAGTTTGACTAATAAATAGTTTTTTCCTAGACACTCGCATCCAGTGAAAACATAAAAATTGAAAATTCAGATTAGAATAAATTGCTAGGGTTGCAAAATTTTAAAAGAATGGTTTGAAAGAAATGTTAAAAATGGAAACTTGTGATGCATTTATAACGCTGATAATAGAACAGGGCATAATAATAAAATATGCTTGTGAATGCTGAACAACATTAAACTTTATAGTCCACAAATCAAAAAGCAACACGAAAATGTTACCATTCAGTTATTTTCTGACCGTTTCTTAAAAGTATTTTGACCAACCAAAGAAAATAATGCTAAGCAGCCACACAGGAACAGTTGAAGCAGTGAAGACTAAATTACAAATGAGTTAAAAAACAGAGATTCGGTTAATCTAACTAAAGGAGTCTTCTTTAATCTTCTGTCTGCAAAAAGGGAATCTTCATAATAACCTTCTCTGCAAAATAGTGAAAAGAAATTTTCACCTTCATCTTCTGGTGCTGTGATGTCCTCTGCCCAAGGGCTGGACTTCTCAGCTCCAGAATATGACTGCTGTGGAGTAGCCTGTGGTGCATTCTGCAACTCGGTAGCTGCTGGCACATTTTTAACTATCGTGGATTGAGAAGTTACAACATGTCCAGGTTGCCCTTTTGCTGCTCGCAACTTCAATTCAAATTCATTAAAAAAGGCAACCAATAAGACCACATTACAAAAGATGCATTACAGGAAAGCAAGTCCTAGAACATAATACATACAATGGATGCGTAAGTGTGTTTTGGCAGTTCTCCAATGGGTTCCTCAACAGGCGAGAGATGATCCTGCACATTTGATCCGCTAGGAAATGAAGCTACAGGCTCTTCCGCTGAAATTTCTTCTTCAGCTCTATCATCAGCCTCAGAAATGTGCTGCTCTGGCTCAGGAACGCCATACTTATCGATCGCCTCCGTTTCTTCAGCATCAGCAGGAACCACAAAGTCATTTCTGTGAATTTCTCTCCCATGCATGTAATCGGAAACTGCAAAAACAATCATGTTACTCATGGCCATCAACTGTTACAAGCTAATAAGCATCATGGAAGCTTTTATGAAAAAGATCAACCAACTATTTGAATATATAAATTATTTAAGCAACTCAAATGGAAGATTAGATATTCTGCCCGCAAGTCTGAATACGCCAGCTAGAAACAGATAAGACCATGTCACAGCTGCTCCTAGAGAAGATATTAATCACTACAGTCCCAAAAATCCAAATCAGAATTTGAGTAAGCATTTTGACTTCAGAATGGATGGAATTTGAGTAAGCATTCTGATTTCAGAATATGGATGGATGAATGATGGACAAAATCAGAATTGGCCAAGTGAAGCAAGGATAACGTGATGGAACAAAGACCTCAAATGCGATACGTGCCACAGGATAATGCTGAATCACTATGGCAAAGCAAAATATTAGCACTATAGAGAATGTTTTACCCAACTGGTAGCAAAAGAACTGAGATAGGCATATCTGACAAGCAGATGGAATGTCCAAGATAGAATAAGTGCATTGAGAACCAGCTATGACAGAAGATCAGGACAATGAAAACAGTGCCAGAATATCCCCCTTAATGGAGATTTTCTCAACAGAAATTGACACATGGCAAAATTAACAACATGGGCATGGACACAAACCACAAAAACTAAGATCACCGAAGAAAGATCATAAGGATCCATTTACATAGGACACTGCCTATCTAATATACATACATCTGCAACGTAAAGCCCTTCTCCTATGACCCAAACCAGAGTTGAATGCTTAATGTGAAAGGACCAAGAGATGTAAACTCTCTTACGAGGTGTATGTATATCAATAACATGCTTGAGCCTATAGCATGTTTCTTCCTAAAACAGAGTTAATTAAAGTTTACAGGCTGCTGCTACAGTAAGGTAAAAAAATAAATGCACCACCAGAAATTTTAAGGCAGATTAAAAAAAAAAAAAAAAGAAGAAGAAGAACCAGGTCGATGAAGGACAAACAATAACAGAAAAGCAAGAACCAAGTAAATGATGGCAAAGTGAATAATATGTCAGCATCAAGTAGCACAAAATAGCAGCAAGAAAGGGAACATTACAATACAGCGAATACAGTGCAGAATGCAGACAAATCATCTTTTATCCAAAATTGAAACGAGCTATATTGAATTAGAGAGATTGGACATGCCAACCAGAGTTGTACGTCTCATGTAATTCCTTTTCTTCCCACTTGAGAATAAAACCAGTAACCAATATCACTTGATACACAAAAACAGAAAATGGCAACTCAAAGGCAATTCCAATTTAACGAAATCAGCATAAACATCGCCAGCTTCATTTTAAAGAAATGGCATTTAAAATGATGTCCTCATTAACTAAAAATTTGAATAAGCAATCAGCGAGTGTATCACCAGTTACAGCCTCAAAATCTGACAGAGGGAGAGAGGTTGCATCTGATACGCCAGTGTCACATGCCAGTTGCCAAGTATTACAATTAAATTTCCATTGTATTATTTATGTTATTCTTGTATTTGTCTTTAATACTTTAATTTATTTAAAAAACAATGTATGTTGATTCTTAAGCGCTAAACTTTTACAAGACCTTAAAGTTAGAAGAAGGAAAAAAAATTACGTTAAACAGCAGCAAGCATGACAGTGGGGAAGACAGAAAAGATGATTCTAAGGGGTGAAAGGATAAGATGCTAAAAGGGTAAAAAAGAAGAAAGAGAACTTGGTATTTTGGTCTGTAAGAAGATTTTGAATTTCTTATATGTAACCTCAGCAACGTAAATTGTAGTATTCTTTTTTTTATTAGTTGGTCCACTAGCCCAGTGCCTATAGAGGTGGGACCCACACCACGAGGGAATGGCAGGAATCTCCCTTTTTTTAATCATGAACGGCATTATTTCAGCTTTTTTTCTGGAGTGCACTTAATAACCAAGGAATGACACAATCTACAAACCCTTCCATGAAGTCATGTGCACGTAAATGTTCCAAATAATTCCTGTTTCTAACCTGATTGGACTCGTTGTAACTCAAACAAAGGATGTTAACACAATGTCATTAATATAAAACAAGGGAATGCACAACATAAGAGTAAAATCTCACAGAAGTCCCACTCTACAAAAGTAATAGGCCCACGCCAAGATGATGCTCCTTCTACCAAGATGTCCTCCAAGTTATAAATCTTTTGGCCCATTTATATTGTTTAATAGCATGCAGTCACATTCTATTTCAATGAAGTGCAACGAAATCGAAAGTATGTTTTTTTTCAGTTTCATTTCCAATAAATATAACAATTTAAAAAGAACCAAAAACACATTATGCTGACTCTATTTTCAATTCTCATTATTATCAGATGTCAAGTAGAAAACATTCATTTCCAACTTTGTCCCCAACTCATGCGCAACCTAAACAACCTTTGTTTAATTTGTTCTTGTTAAAAAAAAAATTCATCATTCCCACTGGAACAAAAAGATACCTAATTCGTCACCTTGTTTTACCTCTACCAGTGAGGGCATGGTTGGCAGTATCGGCCGATACCGATACGTATCGTTGTCGGCCGGAACCAATACCGATACCGGGTAAAATGGTCGATACCCGAATCTTTAAAAAAAAAGACAGCCGATACGCTCGAAACCGGGCCGCTACCGGCCGGTACACATAAAAGGCCCCTTTAAAAGGGGTCTTTCACTTTCCCCTCTCACAGAAACAGATCTGTGAGAGGGAGGAGCCTGCGGGAGGGAGAGGAAGTGAGGGAGGGGAAGAAGGGAAAGGAGGAGAAGCCGCCTGCCGCCCCTGCAGCACGCTGCCGTCATCGCCGAGGAGGTTTTGGGTGGAAGAAAAAAAAGAAAAAATAGTGTGTACATATATATATATATATATATAATTTTTATTATTTTTTAGTTGTTAAGTGTTATTAGATTATTTACGTTTGTTTTCTTAGCAAAATAGACAACCCCTAATTTTCGACCCTAATTAACGGTTAAAAATTGAGACTTTTATCAAGTTACTTCAATTAAACATTAATTGAAGCCTCATTAACCTTTATTGCATACTTTAGAGTAGGAACATATTGTCAATTGCATTGATTGAACGTTAATTAGAAAAAAAATCCCAATTTTGACCTTAATTAGCGATTAAAAATTAGGACTTTTATCTAATTATGTTAATTAAACATCAATTAAAGTCTCATTAAGCTTCATTGCATATTTTAAAGTTGGAGCATACTGTCAATTATGTTGATTGAGGGTTAATTAAGAAAAAACTCCAATTTTGACCTTAATTAATGGTTAATTATTAGGAGTTTTGTCTAATTACTTTAATTAAATATCAATTGAAGTATAATTAAACTTCACTACATACTTTAGAGTAGGAACATGATGTCAATTACGTTGATTGAACGTTAATTAGAAATAAATCTCAATTTTGACCCTAATTAACGGTTAAAAATTGAAATTTTTGTCTAATTACCTTAACTTAACATCAATTGAAGCCTAATTAAGTTTCATTACATACTTTAAAATAGGAGCATGCTGCCAATTACGTTGATTGAAAGTTAATTAGAGAAAAATTCAAATTTTGACCCTAATTAACAATTAAAAATTCAGACTTTTGTCTAATACCTTTATTAAATATTAATTGAAGCCTAATTAAGATTCACTGCATACTTTAGAGCAGGAGTACGCTGTCAATTGCGTTGATTGAATATTAATTATAGAAAAATCTCAATTTTGACCTTAATTAGCAATTAAAAATTAAGACTTTTATCTAATTACCATAATTAAACATCAATCAAAGTCTAAATAAACTTCACTGCATACGTTAGAGCAGGAGCATGATGTCAATTGTACTTATATATGTTTCTCTTTTTTTTTTCTTGTTGAAGAATCGTGGTTTAACATCAGCAATCCGGTGAGAGACAGCAAGGATAGAACCCAGGGTGGGCCCATATCACATTGGTTGATGCTACAAGGAGGAGAATGAAATGTAAATATTGTGGCAAAGAGATGGGTGGTGGAGTGACTAGAGGAAAATAACATTTAGCAAGGATCTCGGAACAGTTCACGAGGTGTACCGTCCGTCTTCGACCAGTGTCTAGCGAGATGCATGCATTATTGCATGGACGGAACTGAAACACGTCACTCCAAGACGACGCCAATTAGAAACACATCGGCTAACCAAGACGCCTTTAGAGGGCTAAAATAAGAAAGATAATCTCGAAAAAAAGGAAAGATGATTACAAAATCTTTAAAACACGTCGACTACGAAAGACACGATTAAGATAAATAAGAAATTGATTAACTAAAAATGAACAAAAGAATGAAGAGGAGGTTGAACTTCAAGATGAGATTTTAGGTAGACAAAATAGAAAAGGCAAAGGACTATATACTGGGGTCAGTGGCATTTCTCTACATGAGAGGTAGAGGGTTTAACATATTGTTGACTCTAGTGATGATGATTAAGATCATAAGATGGATGCAGCTACAAGAAAAAGTTTATGGCACCTAGCAGAAGACGAAGCCTAAAGGAGAGGTTCTAGACTATCAAGAACAGGCACAACTCAACATAGAGGCCACGGTTCTACGGCCCGTGATACAACAGAGGATATGACACACATCAAATGAATCCTATAGACAATTATCTTTTTAGAAAGCAGAGTTCTAGTCAGTCAAAAATCAAACAAGCATTGAGAAGAATAAAAAAGTCAAATGAAGCGGCAGAACATACTTTTAAGAGCATCTGCAAATGGTTTTTGCACGCAGGTGTTCCCTCACATGCAGTTCAGTCTCATTATTTTCAACATATGATTAACGTTATAGGAGATCATGGCCCTAAGTTAAAAACTCCCACACGTCGAGACATATATGGACGTCGACTTGATGGAGAATATGAAGAACTTCAACAGTGGATTGAAAGCTTTAAAACTATATGGAAGGAGAGAGGATGTACAATTATGTGCGATGGTTGTTTGATACCATGAAAAAGTCCATGATTAATTTTCTAATTTATTGCACGGAAGGGATAGTTTTTACGAAATATGTTGATGCATCAAACTATTCAAAGAATGTCAAATATTTGTTTGGTTTAATAGATCAGATGGTGCAGGAAATTGGAGAGAAAAATATTGTCTAAGTAGTCACTAATAATGAATCAAGTTATAAAACTACTGCAGGGAGGAAATTAACGGACAAACGCAAACACCTTTATTGAGTCTCATGTGCAGCGCATAGTCTGGACTTGATGCTTGAAGATATTGATAAGGACCCGGATGTAAATAAGATAGTAAAGATAACAGAAAAAATTACCCAATACATTTATGGTCATCCTAAGATCTTGAACATATTCATAGAACAAGCAAGTGGGGACCGAGATCTCATCCGTACGAGGCCTACAAGATTTGCATCTAATTTCATTTCCTTAAAATCTTTATACAAATTCATGAATGAGATCAAAAGTTTTATGTATAATAAGGAATTGGAGTATGTGCAGAATAACTCTTCTGAAGCTAAATGTGAACATTTAAAAGTAAGAAAAATCATAGATAACAAAAAAAATTGGAACAATGTGCACACTTATCTATTGTTGGTGGAATCCTTCGTAAAGGTCTTAAAATTAATAGATAAGGATGATAAGAATTACATAAGTTATTTGTACGAGGCAATCGATATTACTCAAATGCACAACAAGAAAGCATTTTCCAATACTTATATCAAGTGGTCGGAGATTATTGATATCATATAAGAAAGTGCATTACACCACGACTTGCATGCAGTTGGTAAGTAAAGTCTTGTACAGTTAAATCACACATTATTCATTAAATTGTTATTTACTAATTCATCTACTTAAATGCATGTTATTTTTAAAATCTTCGAGTTGTACAGTCGTCAAGTGCACATTGATGGAGAGATAATCCAAGACACACTCAATGTCATCACATACTTGTCGAAGACGGTAGAAGATAGAATTAAGGCAGAGAGACATGTGTTTATCAATTATATCAAAAAGTGACTTTAATATATAATTAATTGCTTTTATTTTCAAGTTCTATCAATTATATTAATTGTTCATTCCATCTTTGTAGATGTATACGTATAAGTTAAGGCTCGAAACATAATAAGGATCAGGTGTAAATTGCCGTGGAAAAAGTGAGCTCATATATATGCAATGATAAGAAACAAGAACATACATTGATTCTTTTTTCTTTCTTTTTTTTACTGATAAAACAGCTGAGTGGTGGATAGTGGTGTACAACAGAGACAGGTGCTATAATCATTTGGCTTCTGTAACAGTGAGAATTTTGAGTCAAACGATATCGACAAGCCAATGTGAAAGAAATTAGAACACATTTAGCATTATACACTCAAAAATTTATAACCGCTGAACGATTAGAAAAACTAGTGTACTATCATTACAACATGAGATTGAAGATCAAAAACATCCGATTGAGAAAACAATTGAGAGAGAAACGAATTGTCGGGTAGGCAGAAGATGTTTTTGGCCAAATTGATGTTGATGAATTATTTAATGATGGGAATCCCTTGCAGACTTGGGTTGAGATGCGAGTAATTGTCGATGAGCCAGTATTTTATCCTGATGATACAGAATGGGCAAAGTGCATATTAGATGGAGCTATTACTAGATATCCAGAATTAAGAACATCAAAAAGGCAAAAAGAAGATCCACCTCCTTCAGATGAGCATCAGAGTCAAAGAAAGTATGTGCCTTTGTTTGTATTTGATACTGAGCTTGAGCCTGCTAGACACTCAAAATTAGATAGCAGGCTAGTCACTCCTAGAATGGTTGGACTATCACCATTCTTGAGAAGTACAACCATATTTGAGAGGACTAATATGGCTACCAGAGACGAGCCCGCAATTGTTCAGATGAAACAAATCTATGTGAGACATACACCACGAGAAAAAGGAGTATTCCATCGGCCAAAAAAGGATCTAGCATGAAGGGATAGCCAGCAAGAGACATCACAAACAAAAAAATCAAGCAAGGTCAAGAGAAAGTTGATTATTGATTATGGTGAGGATGATGATGATGATGATGATAGCACACAGTCTCCTAGTGATGATGCTGGTACAACTGTAGGTGCTACTATTGGTGGCGAAGTGTATGCATCTAGTTTCTTCTTGCACACTAACACTGATAAAGGACAAAGTCGAAGTCAAGGAGATTATGATTCACAAAGTCAGTATGGACAGCAGTCATGTTATAGAGGTGGACAATAAGAAGCAAGCATGTATAACTGGGGAGAACGAGTGGAGTATAAAAGCTTCTAATTCTATCCACCCAGTAGCAGTTATAGGTCAGGATCTTCTTCTTATCCTCAATGTGCTTCTTCTCATCATAATTCTGGAATTCCAGCAAGTCAACAAGCGTATATATTCTCTAAGAGGGATCCAGAGAGGGATGCACGACTTGGCTACATCATTGTTTAGTTATGGTGAATATAAGGAACATATGTAAATGTTTAGTACACTAGTAGAATATTTTCCATGTTTAATATGTATCAAAATAATCATTTAGGATGCATTATACGTACTTCTTTGCCTTGATCCACCTTTCTCACACTCAACACATATCTAATTATTTTTTTTAATTTTTTTCTTGATTTTTTATTATTCTTTTCTAAATTTTTTCTGATTTTTCCAAGTTTTTTTACCGGTACTACTATCCATGGGTGAGGGGGATAGGGAGATAATGAGAAGTTTTTGTTCCATGAGAAGAAAAAAAAAAGTTTCTGAGACTAAGAAAACACTTGAAGAGAAATAAATTTTCCATAGTTAAGAGGTCACTGAGAAAATAAGTCTCCCTATGTTTAGGAAGGAATATGTTTAATTCTCTTGCATATTTCACTCTTCTCAAGCTCTCACTATGTCGTCAACTTTCTGACACCATTTAAGCTCCATGTGTCCATTTAATTTATCTCCCGACAAGACCCTCTATAATTTCTGATGTACAAAAGAGAGCTCTATATATGTAACTACTTAAGGTTCCCAAGACTCTCTTTTTTTTTCTTAAATATTCTCCTTCTCCAGCTTTCTTAGACTCTTTACATACTCTTTTTCCTTATCATGTTACATAGGTCCTCCCATAAGAAGCTTACTGAAGTCCAACGGGAGACACTTTTTCACATCAAGGTGGGCCAATTATGTTGCACTAATGAAGAGTTGTAAGGGGTACTACGCAAATCATTTTTAAAAAAAATTAATTAATAAGAAAGGTGACATTTAAGAGAATCCTTAAGGGCTGGTTTGTTTCATAGATACAATATTCCGGATTTCCTATACCCAGATCTCTTATACCTAGAATAACAAAAATTCTCTTTGGAGCACTTTTTCTTATTCTAGGAATGAGCAATTCGAGCCTTTTAGGTGAGTTGAGTTATTCCACTTATACTGAGAATCGTCCGCACCAAAAATAACACGTCCGCGCTCTCAAATTTGTATTTGCAGAATAAACGTCATAAGCCATCCTATTCGACTCCTTATTCCCGAAACAAACCGGCCCTAAAAGTATAGAAAGAAAAGTATATTTAACATTTTAGTGAATCTGTGATATAATTAAATTATTAATAAGTATTACAGAAAATGCATGATTTTAGAAAAAGAACATATTTATAAATTCTTAAAAAATATAAATATAATTACTAAAAGTTTGTCTTAAAAAAAAATTGACTATTTTTATACGGTCTTGATTAAAAAATTTCAAGATTCCAAAGCCGCCATTAGATAGTTGGAAAAGGGACATTAGAAGTTAATTGTTGAAAAAAAGGATAAACTTAAATTAATTAGTGAAGAAAAACTTAAAGTAGGGATAAATAAGTAATTATTTTAAGAGGATGGAGTAAGAATTAGTGAGAGACACCCCATACCCTCTAGAAACTACCTCCTAGAAGACACTTCGACAAGCATACCTTTTGTAAAAATCTTAACATATCTTTTGTAATATTAGAATATCTTTGCATATCTTTTGTAATCTTAGAATATATTTACATATCTTTTGTAATTTTAGAATATCTTTGCATATCATTTGTAAATATCTTAGAATATCTTTGTATATTTTTTGTAATCTTAAAATATCTTTACATATCTTTTGTAATCTTAGAATATCGTAAAAATATCTTAAAATATATTTGCATATATTTTCATAATCTTCACATATCTCTTTAAAATCTTATGTAATAATGAAAGACGACACCTCACCCATGCCACCTCATTATGTATAGATACCTTATCTAAATACCTCACCACCCTTCTAGTTCCTTCTCTCATCCTTATCATATTCGTTTCCTCCTCTTATAAATAGGTGTAATCCTCCTTACATTCAAAACATATCTTCCATCACCAACATATTAGAGAGAGAGAGAGAGAGGGAACTATTCTCACTCTCTCTCTCTCTCTCTCTCTCTCTCTCTCTCTCTCTCTCTCTCTCAGATGTTGATGATGGAGGATATGTGTTAGAGGTAAGGGGGTTAGCCCTATTATAAAAGAATGAAAGAAAGAGGATAAAGATGAAGAAAGAACTAGATGGGTGATGAGGTGTATACTAAAGTTACCGTCAAAGGGTGCTGAGGTGTCTACTAAAGTTACCGTCCTAATCAATTTGCAATAAAGTGACATAGGTAAGGTGTCCTCTTTCATTATTACATAATGTTTTAAAAAAATACACTAAGATTACAAAAAAAATATGCAAAGATATTTTAAGATTACAAAAGATATATAAAAACATTCTAAGATATCTACAAAAGATATGCAAAGGCATTCTAATATTATAAAAAAATATGCAAAGATATTCTAAAATTACAAAAGATATGTAAAGATATCCTAAAATATTTACAAAACATATGCAAAGATATTCTAAGATTATAAAAAATATGTAAAGATATTCTAAAATAATTACAAAAGATATACTTATTGAGGTGTCCTCTAAGAGGAAGTTTCTAAAGGGTATAAGGTGTCCTTTATTAATTATTATCCTATCCTATTAAAATAACTCTTTATGTACTCTTATTCCAAGTCTTTCTTCACTAATTTAGCAAGGGTGATGCTATCACGTGGTGGCTGATCCTTCACGCAACCCTATGGGCCATTTAGATGCAAAGAAACAGGAGAATATTTAGGAGGGAGGCTTCAAACACGGATAGGCTCGAAAGCTTTGTGTGTAATAGAGTGAAAGAGTGGATGAGAGTTCTTTGTAAAGATCATTTACATGGTACCACCTCCCTTTTTTATTCTTTGGAGGACGTCTTTCTTCACTAATTAACTTAAGTTGATCATTTTTCACCGATTAACTTCTGATATCCCTTTTTTAACTGTCTAAAAATGGTTTTGGAATGTTGAAAATTTTAAATCAAGGCTTATAAAAATAGTCAATTTCATTTAAGACAAAAACTTTTAATAATTGAATTTATACTTTTTAAGAATTTACAAATACATATTTTTATAAAATCATATATTTTCAATAATACTTGTTAATAATCTAATTGTATCATAAATTCACTGGGCCACTTTGATTGGAGAATAGGAGAAGAATAAGGACGAATAAGGGGAGAATAGGCTTAATTTTGCTTTGACAAGCGAAATGGCTTATACCGGTGCAAAATGGCGTATTCGGAGAATAAGGATAATAGTCATCCCACCCTAGACCCAAGAATTACTTATTCTTCTTATTCCGTCAACAGATCCCACAAAACTATCAAATCGAAACACCTCTTATTCTAGTATAAGTCATTCCATCAGTGGGCCCCACGTAATAACTTATTCTGCAAACAAAGTGGGGCTAAAGTTCTAAATAAATTTTTCCTTCTATACTTTTAAGAATTCTTTTAAATGTCACCCTTCTTATTAATTAGAAAAAAAATAAACAATTTGAGTAGAACCCTCATGTTCTCCCCCACTAAAAGAAATTGGTCCTCCAAATTAACACTATTAAACATGGAAATGAAATAACCACTAACTTATGAACAACTCTAGGTACTTTTCCTTTACAATCTATCCTTCATCTCTGGCAAGGTTGGATCCAACATCCTTCACAAAAAAAGTGCAAGTCACCATTAATCATAATGTAAAGATATATTAGCTCACTAAATAATTCCCCTTTATGGCTCTACCCACCTCACAAGCAATCAAGCTTTTAGGATGCCTAACCTAGCCCTTAAGATTCCTAACCTAATGGTATGATACCAAAAAAATTGTCACGTCCCAAATTTTGAGGTGCAACAACAAAGAAAGGCCATTCCATTTCAACAAAAGACCCATACCCAAGTTTCATAGCTTTGCGTCTACTATCCCGACCATGATTTCCTACCCGTATAAATAAAGGAAAGGTCTAAATCAAGTTCAAGACTATTTCTCAATATAATAAAATAATATGACAAAACCGGCTGCAAAACCATCAATAAGCTTGATAACAAATTCCTAGGTTCTCCATTTGATACAAGTGTCAGTCATTATTATTTACAATGGCCTCTAAAATTTACAAAAACTAGAATTTACATGAAACAGTGCAAGAGAAACTAAGTGGCTCTCTACTCAGTCCCATCTTAATCACTAATTTCTTCTTCTTTAGTACATGAAAAATGTTAGTTTGAAATTTTGTAAGCATAATACGCTTAATAGGATTTACATCTCAAAATATCGTAACATTACTATTATTAACGCATTAGTTAATTATGAAGGCTTGCAAAAGAAGGATGATCAAGTAACAAATGAATTAAGATAATAGGGCTCAGATCTAAGATAACATAAGGAAAAGGTCATTTGTAAATAATCATAGATGGTAATGCAAGTACTCGAGAGAAGGGCGGGCCAAGAGCAACGGTTAAGTTACCCTGTTTGTGACCTGGAGGTCATGGGTTCAAACCCAGGAAACAACCTCTCTGCTTAGCAGAGGTAAGGCTGCATACATCGTCCCTTTCCCATACCCCACAAATGGTAATATTACTATTATTAACATATTAGTTAATTATGAAGACTTACAAGAAAAGGAAAATCAAGTACCAAATGAATTAAGATAATAGGGTTCAAATGTAAGATAACAAGAAGGAAAAGGTCAGTTGTAAATAATTATAGATGGTAATGCAAGTACTCAAGAGAGGGCCTGGAACAACGGTTAAGTTGCCCCATTTGTAATTTGGAGGTCATGGGTTCGAACCAAGGAAACAACCTCTCTGCTTAGCATGGGTAAGGTTGCGTACATCGTCCATTTCCCATACCCCACAAATGGTGGGAGCTTCGTACACTAGGTACGGCCTTTCTAGTACAAGTACACAAGAACTAGTAATTACAAACAATCAAGTATGGTATGAGTAAATAAACAAGTGAAACATAGTTGTTAAACAAGTAAGCAAGTAGACGAGTCAAAGGCGTGAGAATCAGTAGACTGGACATTATTGGTTATCAGTAAATAAGTCATGAAGCAATCAAGTATCAGGTATCAAGAATCAGGAATGGTCTACCAACTCAATCAAGAACAAGAGGTGCAATGCCACACCTTGCAGAACTACCCCAAATAGAACCCCTTTATGAAGAACTCCTAGAAAATTATCCCTGACGACATCCCAAGATCAAGAACTCGTGATGCGGGACGAGGAGGGGGGGATAAAAGTGGAGTTTAGAGGAGGGGAACCAGTCGGCGTCGCACCGATGGAAAGGCTCCGGCGTCGCATCGGAGCTGGGAGAGAAGGCTCCTCGGCGTCGCACCGAGGAGGGGAAGACCCTTGGCGTCACACCAAGGACGGGGTATGGGCTCTCTCTCGCAGAGAACCGTTTCAGCACGCACCATACACAGGTAAACTTTTTTTCTTCTCCATTTCATCCCTTTCCATCTCTGAAAACGACATACATATAGGGAGATATGTAACTCCCGTCCCTTCTCATTCCCCATCCGACTCTTGGACTACCCTTATTCCTATTTCCATAACTCCTAAAATTAACAAAGACATAATGGGCCATAAATTGGCCTAATAAAAGCACAAGGGAATGGGAGAGGGATCCTTTGCTTCATATTCTGCATCAATCTCCCCTGGTTCGAAAAAACTCGTCCTCGAGTTTTGAAATGCGCCAGTATAATCAAGCGGACGATTGGATCATCTGTGGGAGTCTTCAAGCAGATAATCGTATCAAGAATCACCACCCAGTCTGCTGTATGTGAATCACAGAAAGTCTGCCATATCATATCCACGGGAGACTGTAGCAAGTCATTTATATCCTTGTACAGAGTAGCTATCATCACATCTTCAGTAAATGTTGGATGAGGTTTTGAACCAGCAAAAATATCATCAGTAATAAGATGTAACTCTGCCTCAACAAGTAAGTCCTGATCCCATGAGATAATAGGAACTGGTGCAGTATCAAGTAGATCTGTGCAAAACACATCATCATAAATGCGATCCAATCCTGACCGTCTAAATAATGCGTGATCCCAACTGTGAACCACCCATGAGGCATCAACTTCGAACACTGTATCATCAATCAAATGTAGTCCAGAAGCAATGAATAAATCGTGATCCCAACCAGTAATAGATGAGGGTGCCATTTTAGCTAAACAAGCTAATAACTGTTGAAGCTTCTCCTGAGTATGATAGGTAGAATTGAGAATGCGAAAGGATGTATGGTATCCCTCAGGTCGTAAAAGACAATCCCGCTCTATGGGATCAATCACAACTTGTCGCACGTCCATCCATTCTTTGCCCAAGCTAATATATGAACCATGTGGGGTAACCTTGCACCATGCATGATCATAATATCTGACAGATCGGGAAATGCCTTTGTCCTTTAAAAGATGGGAAAATTGCACACAAGCTTGGTCTCCACAGACAACTATATAGTCCGTATGGGATAGAGAATCCACAATCGATTGCGAAATAAAATTACCGAACAGACTTGCAGTAAGAAACACCCTGGCTTGCATAGAATCGGGTAGGTCCACCTCAAACGTAAAGTCCATCGTGAGGAAACGTACCTAGGATTCCGACTTGTGAGACAAATTGGTCCAGATAGAGCAGATGACGTGCAGATCAATGCACCACTAGGTGAAGAAGAGCTGACGAGGTCCGTCTCGCTGCTGGGATGCCAACGGTATGATCGGTGCGCAAAACGGGGCACAAAAGATCACCTCGATATACATGCAGAAGTGGCACGCAAATCTATGCAAATCGGATCTGATGTGTGCTGAAATTGGATAGGCCTCGCTGAGACGAATCCAAAGTCACTGACGGTGCTCAAATCGGAGTCCGGGACGACTTCGAAACGGTGAACACAAGTGTCCTCGTAATGCGTGCAAGTGCGGCACGCAAAACAAGGCAAGTCTGGCTGCTGGCCGCTGTGAAATCAATGCATTGGGAGACTGGCACGCAAATCGAGACGGCTGACGTGGGTCTCGAGATGTGCGATCAAGGTCCTCGATATGCGTGTGGCACGCAAAACGAGGCAAGTCGGAGACGCAGCACTTTGGATCTATGATGGCCTCGTCAAGACGAACTCAACGAAGCTGACGGCACGTGAATCGGAGCACGAACGAGCTCTGCATGAGGGAGGTGCGATAACGACTCCAATTGCACCCTTGTTGCACCACCAAGAACCTGGATTGGCTCCTGGTTCGGATCTGACCGCACCCTGGTTCGGACCAAGTGGCACCCTGGCTCAAACCACCTTGAAAACGGGTCTGAACCCACTTCAAACAATCTGGCTGGACCAGGTTCAAAATGTTAAAGGTAATATGTGGACTAAACCGAACCGGACCGGTTCACCCGGTTGGACCGCTTTGGCCTAAAAGGGGCCCGACCCTTTTCCTTCTCCACCCGTCGTCTTCTTTCCTTGCCCTAGCTCAAACAACACGAGCCGCAGACGACCGGGCAGCGGCGAGGACAGGCGCGCGGAGGTGGCGACGGCGACGGCGTGCGGGGCGAGTGGCGCTGGTGGCCGGCGGCGACGGCGACGGCGATGCGGTCGGTTGGCGGCGACGGGCGATGGCCTTAACTCAGACGGCAGTGGCTACCACGGCCGTCGATGGATGCAGAATACGAAGCAAAGGATTCCTCTCCCATTCCCTTGTGCTTTTATTAGGCCAATTTATGGCCCATTATGTCTTTGTTAATTTTAGGAGTTATGGAAATAGGAATATGGGTAGTCCAAGAGTCGGATGGGGAATGAGAAGGGACGGGAGTTACATATCTCCCTATATGTATGTCGTTTTCAGAGATAGAAAGGGATGAAATGGGGAAGAAAAAAAGTTTACCTGTGTATGGTGCGTGCTGAAACGGTTCTCTGCGAGAGAGAGCCCATACCCCGTCCTTGGTGTGACGCCAAGGGTCTTCCCCTCCTCGGTGCAACGCCGAGGATCCTTCTCTCACAGCTCCGGTGCGACGCCGGAGCCTTTCCATCGGTGCAACGCCGACTGGTTCCCCTCCTCTAAACTCCACTTTTATCCCCCCCTCCTCGTCCCGCATCAGTTTTGGATGGTATCAGAGCCAGGTTCGATCCCCGCTACGCCGCCGCGCCATCGTCGTCGTCGCCGGATCCCGCCTCCTCCCGCTGCCGCCGTGGTCGTCGGCGTTGCCGACACCCACCGGCCTCCTCCCCCGCCGCTGCAACCCCACCCCGCCTTTGCCATAGGACCCCGCTGTCACTGCCGGCATCCGCCTTTGCCACAAGCTTCCCTCGACCAAGGTGAAGAGTAGAAGAACAGGAGACGAACCCAGCCGCGATCGCGGCCGCCGGAGTCGCTCTGCAGCGCCGACGCAGCCACTCCGCCCCGCCCTCGCCGCCGCCTTGTCCCGCCGACGCCACAGCCGCTCCGCGGTCCCATCGTCGCCGCCAGCCACCGGCGCCACTCGCCCCGCCGCCTGCGCCACGACCGCCACAGTCGCCGCTTGCACCGCCACCTGCCGCCACGACCGCCGTCGTCGAGCCCCGCCACCGTCGCCGTCGCAGCCTCCCCCCAGCACCGCCGCCGTCGCCACCGCCCCTGCCACCTTCGTGCCCCGCCCCCACCTGGATCGGTTCGATGTTGGTGAAAGGAGGGGGGGATAAAAGTGGAGTTTAGAGGAGGGGAACCAGTCAGCGTCGCACCGATGGAAAGGCTCCGGCGTCGCACCAGAGCTGGGAGAGAAGGCTCCTCGGCGTCGCACCGAGGAGGGGAAGACCCTTGGCGTCACACCAAGGACGGGGTATGGGCTCTCTCTCGCAGAGAACCGTTTCAGCACGCACCATACACAGGTAAACTTTTTTTCTTCTCCATTTCATCCCTTTCCATCTCTGAAAACGACATACATATAGGGAGATATGTAACTTCCGTCCCTTCTCATTCCCCATCCGACTCTTGGACTACCCTTATTCCTATTTCCATAACTCCTAAAATTAACAAAGACATAATGGGCCATAAATTAGCCTAATAAAAGCACAAGGGAATGGGAGAGGGATCATTTGCTTCGTATCAGAGCATACCCGATCCACCCACTGCGCCGCCGCTCGCCGTCGCTGCTCGCCGCTGTCACGCCCGCCACCCGCGCCTTCCACCTCCGCCGAATCCACTGTCGCCGCAGCCCGCCATTGCCATCGCCATAGCCCCTCTTAGCCGTCTCTCCCATCGCTGCCTCCCGCAGCCGCTCTCGCCATCGCCACCATCACCAGCTTCCCCCGCCACTGTCGACGTGACCGCTCGCCAACGACGCAGACGGCGCACATATTGATGCAAAGAATACGAAGCCGCCGTCGTCGGTGAAAGAATACGAAGCCCCTGCCACCTCCGCCGAAGCCGCCGTCGTCGAGCTCCACCGCCGTCGCCGTCGTCATCGTCGGCTTTCCCCCAACCACCTCCACCGCCGTCGCCTGTCCCCGCCAACATCGACGGCCGTGGTAGCCGCTGTCGTCTGACTTAAGGCCATCGCCCGTCGCCGCCAACCGACCGCATCGCCGTCGCCGTCGCCGCCGGCCACCAGCGCCACTCGCCCCGCACGCCGTCGCCGTCGCCACCTCCGCGCGCCTGTCCTCGCCGCTGCCCGGTCGTCTGCGGCTCGTGTTGTTTGAGCTAGGGCAAGGAAAGAAGACGACGGGTGGAGAAGGAAAAGGGTCGGGCCCCTTTTAGGCCAAAGCGGTCCAACCGGGTGAACCGGTCCGATTCGGTTTAGTCCACATATTACCTTTAACATTTTGAACCTGGTCCAGCCAGATTGTTTGAAGTGGGTTCAGACCCGTTTTCAAGGTGGTTTGAGCCAGGGTGCCACTTGGTCCGAACCAGGGTGCGGTCAGGTCCGAACCAGGAGCCAATCCAGGTTCTTGGTGGTGCAACAAGGGTGCAATTAGAGCCGTTATCGCACCTCCCTCATGCAGAGCTCGTTCGTGCTCCGATTCGCGTGCCGTCAGCTTCGTTGAGTTCGTCTTGACGAGGCCATCCCAGATCCAAAGTGTTGCGTCTCCGACTTGCCTCGTTTTGCGTGCCACCTCAGCACGCATATCGAGGACCTTGATCGCACATCTCGAGACCCATGTCAGCCGTCTCGATTTACGTGCCAGTCTCCCAATGCATTGATTTCACAGCGGCCAGCAGCGACGGCGAGCGGCGGCGCAGTGGGTGGATCGGGTATGCTCTGATACCAAAACTGATGCGGGACGAGGAGGGGGGGATAAAAGTGGAGTTTAGAGGAGGGGAACCAGTCGGCGTCGCACCGATGGAAAGGCTCCGGCGTCGCACCGGAGCTGGGAGAGAAGGCTCCTCGGCGTCGCACCGAGGAGGGGAAGACCCTTGGCGTCACACCAAGGACGGGGTATGGGCTCTCTCTCGCAGAGAACCGTTTCAGCACGCACTGATGGGGATCCAGGAACGGCTGGAATGGGGTCAAAGGCCCAATGTGCAGTTTAGTTGGACCATTAGGGGTCCATTTGGAGTCTTTTAACTTATATGTAATTTTCCCATGTTTTTTAGTTATTTTCGGAATCCTATGGGTAGTTTAGTAATTTTCATATTAGGGTTTCTTTGAAGAGTCTATATATTGTCTTGTACCCCCTCGTGGGAAGGATCGAAGAAGAAATTTGAAATGAAGAGCCGCCGTTGCGTGTTTTCTCCCGAGACGGGACGGGAACCCTAGCCTTCTTCTCCTCCAACCCCTCTCTTCTCTCTACTTCCGGTCTACCCCCTCTCCTGTCCCGCATCAACTTGGTATCAGAGCCGTAGGTTGTGGCTAGGGCGCCTTTGTTGCATTTTTATCTATTCATTTTATTCTTTATCTATTCATTTTATTCATCTTGTTAGTTTTAGCGTGTCTCCATCTAGTTAGTGTCTCACTGTGTTTAGTGATCCATATCATGCATATTAGTCGTTTAGGTGTCAGTTGATGCACGTTGTTACTCAGTCTGCCTTGCATGCCCACTCGTAGCAGTGCGATTTTCCACATGTCTGCACCTGCGTCAGGTTCGCAGGCGGGGTCCCCGGATGTTTCGGATTTAGCCGCGACAGTTAGTCGGCTCGTGCAGCGCATGGACCCGGTTCGATCCGACTCGCGTGTACCGTCGGAGGAGGACGACTGCAGCCTACCCAACATCTCTGTGGCTCGACGATGGGTCTCCCTAGTGTTGGCATGTGATTATTGTATTGAGGAGCAGTTAGGATTGATGTAAGGCCCATTATAAGCCCAGTTATCTCCTTTTTATTTATTTAGCATTTTCTGCATTGTGTTAGGGCTAATTACGTCATTTGCTTCATTAGGTGGCTATTAGGGTTTTTTTTTCTTCTATTTAAGGCACTGTAGCCTCTTTTGGAGGGGCATTGAAGTTTTGAATGAAAATTTGCAGCCGCCTCGTCTCGTGCATGCGCGATTGTGCGTGAGGAATTAGGTTTCCCTGTGTTAGCTTCCCCCTCCCTCGCTCTCCCCCTCCCTCCCTCTCTCGGCGCCGACGTATCACTCCTCCCCGCGTTCCGGCCAACCTCCTATCTCCTCCCGGCCAACCCACACTACGCAGCGGAAGCGCGGCGGGCCCTCCCTGTTCGCCGCTGGGATTTTTCCCCACCCCCCCCCATCGCCTGCCGTTCCCCTCCCCGCCACCACCGGCTCCGGAGGGCCCTCCTTCAAGCCCAGCCCTACAACCCCAGGCCGAACGACCTCCCGCTCGAAGCCCGCCTGCTCGCACGCCGTCGTGCCGCGGCACCCCGGCCACCGTCACCGCCAGTTCAGGAATCCCCCTCCCGCCGGTTCCCCATCCTTCCAGCTCCACACAGGTCGGCGCAACACCCCGCGGCTTGCCGCGCGTTCGCAGGGCTCTCACCCCGGCGGTACCCGCAGTCCGCCAGCACCCGCACGCAGGTCCGCCTCCTCCCTCACTCCCTCTCCGCACACGCCATCCAGCCAGCACGCCTGCTTCCGGCCCTACGAGCTCCTTCCCCACTGCCGCCGCAGGCTTCGGGGTCCTGTCCGCGGCTTTCCCGCGCGTCGCGGACCTGAGGCGACATCCCCGCGGCCCCTTCCGACGGCCAGCACGACGTTGTCCCTGTGTGACCCCCCCCCCCCCCCCCGAGAGCCATCCTCCTCTCCGCACGTCAGTTCTGGGCGGACCCAGCGCGAGCTTCCGGCCCGCAGCACCCTGGTTCTGGAGATTTCCCCCCCCCCTCCCGTGGGTTCTCCTTCCTGCCAGTTCACGCCCAGGCCAGCGCGAAACCGCCGCCGACTCGCTGTATCCAGACCGACAGCCTCCCACAGCGCCCTCCCGCGGGCTTTTCAAAGCGCTTCACCACGGTTCCTGCGGCCCAGAGGGCCTTTACCGCCGTACCCAGCAGCAATCAACGCTATAGGTGTGCGCAAAGAGGGTTCGTCCACTTCACGAGGTTCGTTCGACACTGTTCGCGGCGGATTCGAGGCGTTTCAGCAGATTTAGTCTGCCCGGTATTGCCCCACTCTACAGTGGGTCGGTTAGTATTTTTTTGTGCCCATATTCCCTTGCCGACTTGTCGTTTATTATATGGTCATACATGTTCCCGTGCTCGAGAGTAGAGTCCTAGCTAGATATTATTCATGATTGCCGGATTGTGAGCGTGAGGACCATCCCTTGTCATTAAATTGAATATATTGGATGCGTTGACGTTGTCCTAGCCTAGTGATAGTTCCTACTACACCGGTCCTGTTATTTTTATCACAGTGAGCGGACGATACTCGAGTTGCGTGCGACTTACATTGCGTAGTTAACTTCATGAAAATATGGATTTTCGAGGAGTATTTGCCGTACCCGTACACTACATTTGCTGATCTCGGATCGTGACACTAGTTCGGACTCGTTTCGGTACTCGTCCCGCGTCAGTTTTTATCATCATGGATTTTAGTTTTGAGGTAGAGCTACCCAATTCCGTGAAAACTCGGGTGTATCTTGAGGCAACGTCGTTCGGCAACGTCATTTCACAATCTATTGTGGATTCTATCTCCCACACGGACTACGTAAGGGTCTCTAGAAATCAAGTCTATGTGCCATTTTTCCATCTCTTAAGGAGCAGCAGTACTTCCCGAGCCGTCAGGTATTATGATGATGCATGGTGCAAGATTATACCCAATGGCTCGTATATCGGTTTGGGTAGAGAATGGATAGACGAGCGGCAAGTTGTGATTGATCATACTGGACGAGATTGTCTAATACACCCTGAGGAATACCAGGCTCCCTTTCTTATTCCCAATGCCACTTACCAGGATCGAGAGAGGTTTCAACAAGCAGATGATTGGGAGCGTGAGAAGTCCGAAATGAGGAGTGAACTTCAGAAGATTTCTGCCATGCTTGCCAAGCTGACCAAGCCAAAAGATGTTGTCTATGAGGCCGACCCAACGATGCTTGAGGAGTATGAAAATCAAATGAAGGAGGTGCACTATATGGCCGATCCAGTCCTAGAAGATGAATATTTGGGGGAGGTCGAATCAGTGACGCCTATAGCAGATAATGACATCTTCCCCACTAAAGGGAATGGGCCGAAGACAGAACCGCTACTGGAAGATGTAGTCGATAAGCCGAAGGTCATTAAAGATGTCATCAGTTTGCATGATTTTGACCACATATGGAGCGACGTCGAGGCACAATTTTCTCCTCAGGTTGGAGCATTCATGTGCGCGATGGTTCATGGGTCATCGGTGTTGTTTTCCGAGCATGCTACCATCATTCCCCTATGGATATTGACTCATTTTAAAATTCGAGGACGAATTTTTTTGAACCAGGGGAGAATGATGGGGATCGAGGAACGGCTGGAATGGGGTCAAAGGCCCAATGTGCAGTTTAGTTGGGCCATTAGGGGTCCATTTGGAGTCTTTTAATTTATATGTAATTTTCCCATGTTTTTTAATTATTTTCGGAGTCCTAGGGGTAGTTTAGTAATTTTCATATTAGGGTTTCTTTGAAGAGTCTATATATTGTCCTGTATCCCCTCGTGGGAAAGCATTGAAGAGAATATTTTGAAATGACGAGCCGCCGTTGCGTGTTTTCTCCCGAGACGGGACGGAAACCCTAGCCTTCTTCTCCTCCAACCCCTCTCTTCTCTCTACTTCCGGCCTACCCCCTCTCCTGTCCCGCATCACGCACCATACACAGGTAAACTTTTTTTCTTCTCCATTTCATCCCTTTCCATCTCTGAAAACGACATACATATAGGGAGATATGTAACTCCCGTCCCTTCTCATTCCCCATCCGACTCTTGGACTACCCTTATTCCTATTTCCATAACTCCTAAAATTAACAAAGACATAATGGGCCATAAATTGGCCTAATAAAAGCACAAGGGAATGGGAGAGGGATCCTTTGCTTCGTATTCTGCATCAACTCGTTGAGGAAAATCCCTCGCAAAAAATTCTATACCGGGTGCCTCTAAAAGGAAAATCCCAAGCGAAATGTTCTACCAATTGATCATTAAACCTTACAAGTATAAGAACTTGGGGGGTGCTCCTCCTTGGGACTAAATCCAACCCCATGGCCACTGGCATTGAAAAGTCAACGATCCCAAAGGCCACAAGCAGTCAATAACTAGACCCAATACAAGAAAAATGTCCAATAAATCTCATGAATCAAGTCGATATACAAGACATCAAGAAAAGTGTAACTCAACTAGAAAAGTTTGATAGTTCAAGGAGAACAAATATGAATATCAAGCGAATAGAAAGAGGTGACAATTTTTCTATTATTTCTTAAGGGAGTTGGAAAACACATATGTAATTTAAGAAAGTATACCTATACGCTTCCGCTGAGCAACTCTGCTACACCCATATGCACGCGGATAACAACCAATCCACTGCCTTGAGATGCCTCTTCATGTCAATAACTTTACAGCCTGAGTAGGAATGAAAACCACCTTCCCTCTGGATTTCTTCTCCTTCTTCTTCTTCTTCTTCTCCTTCTCCCTCCCTCCCCCACTCTATCTCTCTCTCTCTCTAAGATGTTAGTTGTGGAGGATATTTGTTGAAGGTAAAGATGTTAGCCTATTTATAAGAGGAGGAAAGTAAGAAGATAAGGATGAGAGAAGGAACTAAAAGGATGATGAGCTGTCTAGCGAAGGCGCCCACCCTACTCATTATACAATGAGGTGGCATGCGTTAGGTGTCTTCTTTCATTATAACATAAGATTTTAAAAAGAGATTCTAAGTTTACAAAAAAGATATTCAAAGCAATTTTAAGATATTCTAAAATTACAAAAGATATGTAAAAATATTCTAAAATTACAAAAAGATATGTAAAGATAATCTAATTTTTTTGCAAAATATATGTAAAGATATTCTAAGCTTACAAAAGATATGCAAAGATATTTTAAGATATTTACAAAAGATATACTTATTGAGGTGTCATCTAGGAAGAAGCTCCTAGAAGATATGAGGTGTCCCTTATTAATTCTTATCCCATCCTTTAAATTAATTACTTATATACCCCTACTGCATATCATTCTTTTCTACTTAACCTAAGTTGATCACTTTTCACCAATTAACTTATAATGTCCCTTTTTCAATTGTCTAAGGGTGATTTTGGAATCTTGGAAATTTTAAATTAAGATTTTATAAAAATAGTCAATTTCATTTAAGACAAAAGAACTTTCAACAATTGTATTTATACTTTTTAAAAATTTACAAATATGTCATGTTCTAAAATTATATATTTTAAATAATACTTATTAATAATTTAATAATATGATAAATTTACTACTTTTCCTTCTATACTTTTAAGGATTCTCTTAAATGTCACCCTTCTTATTAATTAGAAAAAAATATAAACAATTTGAGTTGAGCCCTCACAAAATTGATCACTATCTGATTGACAACCCTAGTGTCATTAATGCAGAGATGGTTGTATTACTAAGGCAGACCTAACACCAACCATGTTGCTCTGTGGGTCAAACACCATTCTCTTGCACTCGAAGCAAACTTTGACAACCAAAGCAACCAGCTTTGGTAGGCAACAAGCTAATGGGCCCATCCTTACTGCAGAATGAATAGGTCATTCAGAGTCATGTAGATGAGAACAAAGCTCAAGGCTGGCCATGTCCAATGGGTTATCATAAGGTAGGGGTGATAACACTTTTTTTCTCCAGTCTGGAATCATATACCCTATAGATATAAGCTTGATTTCTCTTGGGGAGAAAAAAAATCTAAGGTCCAGAGGTGAGGACATCTTAACGTTGTTTTCCCTCTCATCTTTTTCCAACCCTGGGACACAAACGAAAGGGTAGCTGTCCATTTGGTCTCCAGCCTTGGCAAACTGACTTTTCCTAGAAAGTTGACTGCTACACAATTTTCCATAATTGTCACCCACTCAAAATGTCTATCAAGTTATGGGCAGTCCCCACCACCATTACTCTCAGAAGGTTGAATTTCAGTCATGACAGTTGGCCATAGTGTGCCACCTGTCATTGGAATTAGAACCAAATCTGGTGGTGATAATTAAACATATCACTGTTCAAGGTGCACATAAAGTATTTAACAATGGAGGTTGGTGAAAAAAATGACCGTGGAAAACTTGTACAACATTAAGAAATTGATATACAAATTATGATCTTATTTTCAACTCAAGTGTTAGGAATCACTGACAGAGGATCAATATAATGGCTAGATTTATCAAGATACTATCAAGGATCAGCAGCTCGTACCAAATTTTGTCAAAGATAATGGCATCCACAATCACTGAACCAAATTCCAGCTGGCAATCGCTAAGTAAAGTTAAGTGGCAGTGATTAGAAGAAGCTGATCACAAAATATTCCATAAAGTAATGTATTAAGATTGTTGGGAGTACAAATAACTTGACTGCCAAACATATCCAGGCTTTTCTGCAAACAAAATGTGCTTAATAAAACTTGCCATCCACCATTAAATCCTAAACTTCCTTATTAATTGATAACTGAACATATACCTGGTTCAGGAATAGAAGTGGCAGCATTAACTGGGGGATCAAAGTTATCCTGTCCAGGCAGAGGAGATTGATGCAGATGCAATTGTTCCTCATCCTGAAGGTGAAAAATGTCATTGAGGACAAAATATCCTTTCTCTTGCGGAGCAAGGAAAAAGGTCTGTACAAATCTCCTCCGGCCACTAAATTCCTTGGCTTGCACGGAACCTGACACCATCACCAACACACCTCCACTCCAAGATTCCAATGAATGAGCAGTTTTGATCTCAATGCCAGTAAATTTCAGAGACATAATGAGATTGTGAATTTGCTGCAACAAATAAAGCAACTTATGTTAATGCAAGCTAAAATTCCATAATATTTAGTCAATAAAAAGGCCCCCCTTCTCAAGCTCAACACACATGCAGAGCAAAGAAAAAAAGAGAGAAGAAGAGGCTCTGTTGGGAATTTTTCTGCAGAAAAAGAAGAACAAGAAGGATCCCATTTGAAGCTTTATGTGCGTGAACATAAAAGGACACAAGAAGGATCATTTAATTGTTTAATTAGCAATGTAACATTGTCAAGAAAATATAAATGGGTTTATTTCTATTGGTGAAATAGCCCTTGCTTCCTACTGGTTTACTCTTATTGGTAAAGTAATCATTCTTTATTGGTTCATTCTTAATAGAATGACCATGTGGTTATTGGTTCTCTCTTATTGGTAGAGCGGCCATATAACACATGAATCATTTTATTAAGGTGACCATTATTATTAATTTCTATAAAGTTTACATGGTTTACTCTTATTGGTAGAGTAACCATTGTTATTTATTGGTTCATTCTTAATAGAATGACAATGTGGTTATTGGTTCTCTCTTATGGGTAGAACGGCCATATAACCTATAGACCATTTTATTAAGGATACCTAAGTTGTGTAGTTTAATTTAATTAATGAAAAGATCATATTATTGTCTCATTTTATCATATGTTTGCGGTTCGTTCATATTAGTTGAACGGCCAACTTCTTCTTGATTCCTTCGTATTGGTTGAAGGACCATTTTGGAATATCCTTAAGTATGTGGTGGCCCCCATACCCCATTAATTAAGGATGTCATTTATGATAGCTATCCTCCTAATTGAACCTAAAAAGGGGGGATATGTAGTCCAAATATCCATGTCTTTTAAAGGATACTTAAAGGATATCTTTGAGTCATTTGATATCCTTTAAGGGATTCTAATGAAGATTAAGTCCAAAAGACATGTCTTCTTAGCACCATTTGAAAACCCCAAGTCCTCATGTCTCCATGGGAACTTAAAGATCCCTTAAGTATCCTTTAAGAACCTTTTGTATGCCCCCCAAATAAAAAGAATCTATTATGCATGAATGGCATCAAAGCGTTTTATTTGTCTTACTCTTGGGACTTAATGGATGGTTAATCAAGGGTTGCCAGTCAATGACATGGCGTAATTAACAATGATTGAGGTCAGTGAGGAGGGGTCAAGAAAATGGATCCATGCTTGATCTAAAATCTTAGACTTGGGGATTAATCCTAAATCCTCAAAGTCTACATTAAAAAAAAAAAAACAAAGAGAAGAATATGTTTTTTCAAAACTCCAAGAATTCTCTTTTCAAATTCATATTCTTTTTTCAAAACAAAAGAAAAAATTTAAAAAAACGAAGTCTCACATATTGGCACGCCCGGTAGGACCCCTCCTTCCCTTCATCCCCTTGGAAACCTAAAATCCATAACTACTTAGAGCCCATTATCTCCTTAAAAAGCCAAAAATCCATGGCTACTTGGAATCATTATTCCCTTGAAAACCCAAAATTCACAACTACCTGAAGCCTTTATCCCCTTCAAAACCCAAAATTCAGGACTACTTGGAGCCTTCATCCTCTTGAAATCACAAAATTCATGGCTACTTGGAACCTTTATCTCCTTGAAAACTCAAAATCCATGGCTATTAAGATCATTTATCCCCTTGAAAATCCAAAATATATGGTTATTTGGAGTCTTTATCCCCTCAAAAAATCCCAAAAGTCCAACATACTATCTGGAACTTTCACTTTCCAGGATAATCACTAATCCCACCGGAAAAGTTCACCTAAAAGACAAAGGAGCCAGTCGGTCCCCAAAGCTTCACAAATCTATAATTCCCAAGTCCCACCACTCTGGCCCACAAGGAGGAAGCCACAATTCCCTACCGAACAAAATTGGGAACTTTACCCAAATCTGGCCCATAGCAGAGCCATAATTCCCTACTGGAAAAAAAAAAAAGAACTGAAAATTGAGGTACTCCGACGGACTTAATTGTTTCCTCCCATAAAAGAGACAGTTAAGGGTAAAAAGATCTCAAAATACAGTTAAAGTAAAAATCCGCAAGGACGCCTTAGGCAAAAATCGATAACCCCACTGCATAAAAATCCGAAAGGGCGTGCAGGCAAAAGTAAGAGAAGGCTACCTCTGGTGAAAATCCGAAAGGGTGATGGTGTTGGCATTGAAAGAGAGAAAAGGAACAAAGAAAAAGAAAATGAAAGAAAGGCTAGTATGCAACATATTCCAAAGAATTCATACCACCAAAAAGTATATGATATACTGAAATGTCATAGGAACCCGACACAAGCCCTCGGAATGACTTAAACAAGAAAATTGGCAAGATATGATTCCTTCTCATCCAAGCTCAAAAGAGCAGCATCCCTTTGGCACTATAGAACAACAGACCCCTCGGGAACACCCACAGCTGAAAAGAAAGAAGGAAACAGGTCAGACAGTTGTCTGAAAAAGAAGCAATAACAAAAAGAAACAGAAAGCCAATGATTGTTATGTACCCTTGTCAAGCGAGGGAATATATACTCCTGTTGGGGGGTCGACTGCAGCCAAGGAATTTCCGATCAAATCGGGTTCCCAAATCGGGAACCGCCGATCCCGATCCAAATCGGGATCGGATCGGCCAGAATCGGCCTGGATCGGTCAGAATCGGCCAGGATCGGCCGGAATCGGCTGAATCGGGACATGCCGATCCGGATCGAGATCAGCCGATTATGCATTCCATGACTGCAGCCACCTCGGGAGTGGAAAGTGGTACACCTAGATAGCAAATAAACATCAAGTCAAAAAATCACTGGAAAGGTATCGAAAAGAGATTAAGCAGTCATATAGGCATCAATAGTCCCACCGGTCGAAGGTTGCGCCTCTTGAGGTGGTGACAAAACACCTTCTCGGAAGAGATCCTCGAGCTCAATCTCGCGCTCCTTTGCTACCGAAAAAAAAAAAATAGCCGAGAAAGCAAATGATCAAGCAAGTCAAAGTCGGCCTGACTTCACCAAAAAGTTTTCAGGCGTCGTCCAAGAACAACAAAGGCAGGCCTCTTGCGGCAGCCACGACGCAAAGGAAGAAAGAAGCGGGCTAAGTGCAACAGGAAAGAAAGAAAAAACTAAGAGCAGTTTACTATCAAATGGTGTGGAAGGACAAAGAAGCAAGATGAAAGCCTACAAATCATAACAAAGTTACAAAGACCAGCTCACTATAGTCAAAGCTTCGGCCAGTTAGGGTCTTTTTCCCAATATGCCCTAAAATGCCAGAAGAGGTTATCCACACCCAAAGATCGGTTGGTCACAGTCAAAGCCTCGGCCAGTTAAGGTCACTTTCACAATATGTCCTAAAATGCCAGAAAAGCAAGTTATTCATATCCAAAGATCGACTTGTTGCAGTCAAAGCTCCAGCCAGTTAGGGTCACTTTCGACATGTGCCCTAAAATTTCAGAAAAGTAGGTTATTCATTACCAAAGATCGACTTGTTGCAGTCAAAGCTCCAGCCAGTTATGGTCACTTTCATCATGTGCCCTAAAATTTCAGAAAGGGGTATCTATACCCAAAGATCGACTTGTTGCAGTCGAAGCTCCAGCCAGTTAGGGCCACTTTCATCATGTGCCCTAAAATGCTAGAAGAGGGTATTCATATCCAAAGATCGTCCTCTTGCGGTCAAAGCTCCAGCCAATTAGGGTCAGTTCCATTGCATACCCTAAAATGCCGAAATGGGGTATTCATGCCCAAGCATTTTTGAAGAAGTTCGCAAATGCCGGGAGATGAGCTACCCTTGCTCAAAGGCAATAAAATCTTAGAGGATTAACACCACAAAGAATGGTTTAATCCCGAGATCTCAAAACAGATTACGACATACTCAAATCAAGGTCCACGAGCCTTCAACCGAATGCAAGATGAGCGCATGAGATGAAGCCGTTACGAGACCATGATGATGCGAATACACGGGACATATGCCTCCGTCCTTGCTCCTGACACATGCCCCATGGGGGGCACTTGTTGAAACCTTTTTTTTCTGAAGCAAAAAGAAAAAAAAGAAAAGAGGGAGAGAGGGGGATTGGCTGAGGAAGAAAAGAGAAAAGAGAGAGAGAGAGAGGTGCGGTTAGGAGAAGAAAGAGAGGAAGAACGTCACCACCCCCAGCGGTCCATGTATTGGACCCCCACCGATGGTGGGGGGTAAAAAAGGCTTTGTTGGGAATTTTTCTGCAGAAAAAGAAGAACAAGGACCCCATTTAAAGCTTTGTGCGTGGACATAAAAGAACACAAGAAGGATCATTTAATTGTTTAATTAGCAATGTAACATTGTCAAGAAAAATATAAATGGGTTTATTTCTATTGGTGAAATAGCCCTTGCTTCCTACTGGTTTACTCTTATTGGTAGAGTAATCATTCTTTATTGGTTCATTCTTAATAGAATGACCATGTGGTTATTGGTTCTCTCTTATTGGTAGAGCGGCCATATAACACATGAATCATTTTATTAAGGTGACCATTATTTATTAATTTCTATAAAGTTTACATGGTTTACTCTTATTGGTAGAGTAACCATTGTTATTTATTGGTTCATTCTTAATAGAATGACAATGTGGTTATTGGTTCTCTCTTATGGGTAGAACGGCCATATAACCTATAGACCATTTTATTAAGGATACCTAAGTTGTGTAGTTTAATTTAATTAATGAAAAGATCATATTATTGTCTCATTTTATCATATGTTTGCGGTTCGTTCATATTAGTTGAACGGCCAACTTCTTCTTGATTCCTTCGTATTGGTTGAAGGACCATTTTGGAATATCCTTAAGTATGTGGTGGCCCCCATACCCCATTAATTAAGGATGTCCTTTATGATATATATCCTCCTAATTGAACCTAAAAAGGGGGGATATGTTGTCCAAATATCCATGTCCTTTAAAGGATACTTAAAGGATATCTTTGAGTCATTTGATATCCTTTAAGGGATTCTAATGAAGATTAAGTCCAAAAGACATGTCTTCTTAGCACCATTTGAAAACCCTAATTCCTCATGTCTCCATGGGAACTTAAAGATCCCTTAAGTATCCTTTAAAAACCTTTTGTATGCCCCCCAAATAAAAAGAATCCATTCTGCATGCATGGCATCAAAGCGTTTTATTTGTCTTACTCTTGGGACTTAATGGACGGTTAATCAAGGGTGGCCAGTCAATGACATGGCGTAATTAACAATGATTGAGGTCAGTGAGGAGAGGTCAAGAACATGGATCTATGCTTGATCCAAAATCTTAGACTTAGGGATTGATCTTAAATCCTTAAAGTCTACATTTAAAAAAAAAAAGATTTTTTCAAAACTCCAAGAATTCTCTTTTCAAATTCAAATTCTTTTTTCAAAACAAAAGAAAATTTTAAAAAAACGAAGTCTCACACCAGGCAAATCAGGCCTATGTATAGACTATAAAGTTTTAGGTTGGCAACTTTTACTGAGACTGTCAAAGGCTCATAAACAATATATATAGTAACAAAATACTTGCATGATAAGTATTATAGATTTACCTGATATTTGCAAATGCCAAACCAAGGAATGCAATCTCAGATGCCAGAATCGTCCCGAAGGCCGAAGAGCAGAGATCTCCAAGGGATCTCCACAAGATCTCAGAGAGATTTGGAATAACATCCAAAGATCATGATCATTTATACTTTAAAAAAACATTTAGATGTTGTATCGTTAGCCATTCGATATGATTACATTATAAAAATAATGAGTTTTTTGCAAATAACCCCCTACAGAATGTCGTATTTGTAGATAACCCCATGTATGATTTGTATTTGTATATAGCCCCCTTAACTATAGTATTATTTGCATATAACACCCTTAACTAAGTCGATTTATTTTAAATCTCACTTAAATTAGAATATTGTTACTTATGTAGAATACGTGAAAACTATTAAATAAAAATATTGATAATATCTTCAATTAAATGAATACATCGCATAAGAAAAATCGCATAAACACCTATTCATAAGCTAGTTGCATACATTTAACATCAAAAAAAATATTTTTATGTGGAGTAAAAATATTTTAACTCGGGTGAAATTTAAAACAAATCACATAATTAAGGGGGTTATATGCAAATACCACTAAAGTTAAGGGGGTTATAGCAAATATGAATCATGCAGGGGTTATTTACAAATATGACATCTTTTACGGGGTTATTTGCAAAAACCCTTAAAATAATAACAACATGAATGAAAAAACATGATTGCACATCTATAAAGATTGCTATCAAATCTTAATGCCATCTTAGTGTGTTGGAAAGAAGCTCCTCCTCTGTCATCATACTCATCTTCTCCTCTATTGTAATTCTCGTCTCCTCCTCCTCCATTTCTTCTCTCTCCCCCCCCCCCAAAAAAAAAAAAACAATACCAATCCTACTCTTCCCCCTTAGTCTTTCTCCATCTCCATCCTATTCCTAATCTTAGTAGAGATTTCATCTCGAGACCAGGAGAGACAGATCTCAAAGATACGGTGGAGATGGTAAACCATGCACCAAAGCTCAGGGCTATCAGCATGGCTTGGCCAGACCAAACAATTTTTGGTCTATGGTCCTATTGTTTTGGCCCACAAGTATTCCAGTTTAAATAGCCTGGGATTGTGAGGCCCCCAGCCAGGCCAGGACCTTTATATGCCTACTTGAAAGGTACCAAAGCTACTTCTCAGCAAAATTGTACTTTTTCATCTTTTAACATTGTCCTCGTCAGCAAACTTCAAGCTTCAAACTCAGGTATTTTGGATCATAAAGCAGATAACATGGCTCTTAAACTATCACAGGTTTATCTATTTTACATGTAGGGTATATATTTGGACAACAGCACACCAAGGAAAAGAGTTTGAAGGTTGCACAAAGCGGAAGCATTTTTATTTTGTAAGATAGACCCCAGCATCCTCAATTGTAAGCTCTTTATATTTCACAAAAAGTACAGATTTCTTCCACAGCACATGAGGAGATAAATTAGAAGTGGCACAAAAACAAAAGCACCAACTGACTTCACGCCCAAGCAGCACATAGAACAACCCCCCCCCCCCAACCAGCCTCTCCAATGATAGAACATCCATAAAGCTTCTACAATCATGCCATGAACTTGATTATCTGCGAATCACAAGCTCTGTTGTATGTCTGTTTAAACAAATGGCTCAAAGTGGGTGACTAGTAAAACTATATGACACTTGCCCTTCGGGACTTATTAACTAGAGACCAACCAATAATTTCATGTACAGTTCAACCACTTAATCTCATCGGGTTTGTATACTAATCCTCTGACTGGACCGACATCTAGTTCTTTGCATGAGGATATTGAAGTTTGAAGTTTAAACTGACATGAACAATTTAATTCACAAGGAAAACTAAGATGGTTTATAAGCATCTTCTTCTGCAGAATTTGTCAATATTTTTAATCTTCAGAAAATCAACCTCAAATAAAAGACTAAAAAAAAAAGTTTGTTGAAGACTTCTTCATGGCACATATCATCAACTCTGCAGTTTTATTTTGAAAAAATAAACTCTACAATTATAAGGAATTTAAAATTTAAAAAAAATGCCTACCGAACAATGGAATGGCCTTGAATTCAGCAAGGCGACATAGGGAAGGTCATCTCCTTGCCTATTAGACAAGGGGTATGTTGACGCCAACATCATTAGGCATGGAATAGAAAGTCAACGTGTCTATGTGGAGCACGTATGTATGTGATACATATTAAAAGTATCTACATGAGGTCATCTCAGATAATGACAAAAGATAAATAAATAAATAAAAACATCTAGAAAATATTTTCCATGGTTTACTAGGAATCACAGTCTATCTTTTGAAAAAAACAAATATGAAGCATAGTTCTTTTGAATCCTTTCTTCCTAAAAGAATAAATGTTCTTCTTTAAATTGAACCAGTAGTGTTCAAACTTTCTTTTCTTAAATCACGATCACTCCCATAAAAACATTACATACATTCAAAAAAAAAAATCTTAGCACAGGATACTAAACACCACTGGTCCTCTAAATACCAAAGTAGCTTCCACTTACATTCACATGCATTGGAGAGCGACAGGGAGGGAGAGCAAAGATCGTAGAAGAACTACACCAAGATAAAGTGCCAAAAATGTTGAAGCCGTGAAGCGTCAAGGTGAGCATACGCATGCATGCGAAACCACCCACATTTCACATCAAAAAAACATATGAAAGATATAACACGCAAGAACAACAGATTACCAGCATGCCAGAGGCCGTCTCCGACGTGCTCCCATCAATGTGCACCAGGGTACTCAAATCCGTGTAGAATTGATGCACCAAGTTCGGTCGCTGCTGAAGAACCTGGTAGTACTGACCAACGAAATAACTCCCCACCTGCTCAATACCAGAGGAATCGAAGAAAGGGGAGAAGAAAGAAACACAAACACAAACGCATGTGAAGCAGTCTAAGCGAAAAGCCGCTACCAATATCAACAGATGAGTTCCCGAATCAGCCGATTACCTGGACAGCGCTGACGGGAGCCAAGTACGCGGTCGCCATTGTCGCCCAGAGGAGCATGCAGGGGAGCCCAGCCCCTCAATCTCCCCCAAACCCACCCGCGAAACCCTAGATTTGCACGATCGATATCCCGATGCTGGCTTTCCAACTTCGCACCACGGAATATTCGAATTCGATCTGCGCTGCTTCTAACAAGAAAAAAAATGGAAAGGGGCTTAAGATTCGCCGGCAAAGACACCTCCCTGTTCTTCTGAGGAAGATCTCGCTTCTCCCTTTCCCCTCTGCTCTCTCCTTCCTTTCTTGCTTTCTCTGTCTCTCCTCTCCTTCCCCCCGGCGGCAGTGGGCGCTTCTTTCTCCAGAATCCCCTCTCTCTTCTCTTCTCTCTCTCTCTCTCTCTCTCTTCTTTTTATCTCTCTCTTCGCCTTGGCCTCCCACGGTCGCTTTATCGCCAATGGGCAGTGGTACTGGGACGGCGCAGTTTAACGCGAGGCGACCGTATCCTCGTCCGCTATCGTGCGCTAGGCGCGTGGAGAGTTTATAGCCGTCGGATCTGAGGAGCTCGTGGAGATCCGCGCCACTTTCCCATTTCAAAAACGGCCCCGATGAGGGGACACGTGAAACGTAGAGAGGTAGTGCCCGGATCCCTTTTTTAACCTCGGCCCACCCGGCTGGATTTGGCGTGGTGAGGTTGGATTTAATTACCTTACCGGTGGGTAAATGCCGCGCACGTGCGCCCCCGTAATGTCCTACGTTCTCTATTAAGGCGACCTGGAAGCCGAAGATTTGGCCGTCCCTTTCACGGCCAGTCGTGGTATTCACTGTGCCAAAAGGTTTCGGGGCCCGCGTCAACCATGTAAAAACTGCCATATCCGGTGAGGCAAAGCCCAGGTAACGACGCACACGAGCCGGCCAGCTTGGGTAGGAGGAGGGCCAGCGAAGCCTGTGTGGTAAGTTGGTGGTACTCAGTGTTCTCCATGTTATCCTCTTAGTAACTTTTGTTACTTCCACTACATCCCAACCCTCCAACGGTTAGAAACTAATGTTCTAAATAAGAATAATTCTCTTTACGTCCGATTATACCACATCTTCCATTTTAACACTAATGATATTTTTTTGACCTCTCTATTTTTTTCTTTGGACTTCTTTTTTTCTTTCTTTCTTTCGACGAAAAGTTTTTAGTGAACAATATACAAATATTATGCTTCTTGGAAGAGCAATAAACTTGTTTGACATCGTAAAGTCATAATTCTCGATTGGGCACAAGTAACCACAACAACAATACGACTTCTTTTTTTCTCAATTACAACAACACGACTCCTCCAACGAGACAACATTTTAACAATGTGTTGCCGACAATTATTATGCAATATTATAAAGTTTTAAATAATAACAAGCATATTTTATACATAAACTTTTATAATCTTTTGATATTATAAATACGTCATCTTAATCTGATTATTTGCAAATAAGTCTCTACGATCTACTGTCAATTAGTGAGAGGTCCCTAAAGTTTACAAATAAACTCCTGAAAATGTTGTAAGCTTTAGAAACCTTTCACTAATTTACGGTAGATTGTCGAAACTTATTTATAAATAATGATATTATGAGGACTTATTTGTAATATCAAATGTTTATAAGAGCTTATGTGTAAAACTTAATAATAAATGTCACAACGATGATGGTTTCTCTCATGCATATAACATGTATTGTTTATTCCAAGTCGCAACTACTAACAGCATTGCTGAGAATAAATGTGGATAGACGATAGTCACTTGCACCGTAAAACAAGTTGAGAAGGCTTTTGTGACTAATGGCAAATTTTACATTTTGCCAATATGTAAGCAACGTGGTTCATCACTTTTGCTATTACTTATTTTGTTAAAGGCAAAAATAATGAGAAGTAGCGAGAGAGAGGGGACGAGAGAAAGATGTTGAAAATATAAGGAATGAAGACTTAACAAGGATGGAATCATACCTTTTTTTCTCCCACTAGTGACATTAACAATTTAATAGAAAACTCATCATTTAATGGAAGTGATAACCTACGAGTATGAATATGCTAACTTTCTTTTCCTTTCTTGATAATTGATGTAGCCGAAGCTATCACGACCGGATTCCGAAGCCGGAATCCGAAGAGAGGGATCCGGTGCTTGGTCGGATCGGTGTTGAGGGGGGCTCGACGGGGATCTGGAAGACGGAGGACGCAGAGGCGGCGGAGCCGAGGGTCCGGAGGCTAGCTCGCTCCGGGAAGTCGTGGCCGAAGTTCCTTCGGCGGACGAAGGGGCGGTGCGGATGAATCTCCTTCCGACTGATCTGTCGTCAGGTGACGAAGCCGAAGCCGAAAGTCCGAGGCCGAAAGTGACTCGGAGTGGGCTTGCTCTTGGATAGTGAGCCCAAAGCTCCTTCGGCGGACGGAGGGGCAGCGCGAGACCGAGTCTCCTATCTTGGGGCAGCCGGCGTACGGCGTCGAGACCAGGGAGAGGAGTCCGAGGTCGGCGGCCGATACCGACTCGGGAAGGTCGGCGAAGATTCGAACCGAGCTCCTGCAGGAGGGAAAGAAGAAGAAAACCGGTCAGCAGGAGTCCCCGGGTTTCGGCCATGGGGAACCCCCTCCGACGGTCAAGTTAGCTCCTGAAGAAGATTCGATTCAGAAGACTAAGGGAGTAGCTTTAATGCTTTTCGGACTGTAGTCCTTTAAGGGTCTCGGAGGCTTGAGGAAGCATCCTTTGGGCAATAAATAGCGGTGTATTTATAGCAAAGGATAGCGGATGGTTAACGGTGGCAGCCGATATAGGACTAAATGAGGGCTTACTGATAAACCGCCATAGTGCCTGATCCGCCACCGGAGTGGGCCGGATTCGGCTACCGGGCCGAAGGGGGTTGGGCCGCTGATGGGCCGAAGCCTGTTGGGCCTTGGGCTGCCGCGCTGTTCCCGGGCCGTAGGCTGGTGGGCCGCTGACGGGCTGAAGCCTGTTGGGCCGGGAGCGACGGTGCCGCTTATGGGCCGAAGGCTGCTGGGCCGCTGATGGGCCGGAGGCTCCCGGAGGGCCTAGTACTGCTGTTGTTGGGCTGAAAGGGGTCTGGGCTTGCCTTAATGGGCCGAATCGGATTCTGCCTCATCAATAATAAACAATCTTATGACTGAGTTTTTCAAAGTTATACCTTCGATCTAGTACCATGTATTCCTTTTTTCTTTTCGTTCAGTTGTCTGTATCCCTTTATTTTTCTATAGGAAAAACTTTAAACACAAGAATAATGTAGAAACATTATACCTATTTCAGAACAAAAGATCCATCTAATATTGAAAAGTTAACAACATCAACTAGTCCCGAGTAAGCATGCCAACAATCACTGTCTTACAAAGATTTTTTTTTTTTTTTTTTGATCAGAAAAATGAGCGAAGCTCCAATATATAATACTAAGGAAGGACTAAATCAGCCAGTACAAAAGGTTGGATACTATTTGGGATATCAGGATATCTCCACCTAGCATCCTCATCAATAGACAAAGCATGTTTTGCTAAATGGTGAGCGAATTGATTACAGGATCTGGGAATATATCGGATGTCAGCATGGAGAATTTTCTGAAGGGTCTTGCAGTCCTGGATGAATGGACTGATCTTCCATGGAACAGAGTAACCTTGAATGATAGCTTTGTCAATTTTTTGGGCATCCCCTTCAATGGTCACCTTAAGATCCAAGGAACCTGTGATGTTAAGCGCTGCTCTCGCAGCTTCAGCTTCAGCCAATTCAGGATCTGAGTGAGGAAGCTTGAAGGATTTACAAAGATTGATGACTCCAACATGATTTCTGACTACAATTGCGATGGAGATGGAATTAGCATTAGTGGTTGCATCAACATTGATTTTGTACTCACCAGTGGGGAGACTTTCCCAACGGTCAATTCAGATTGGATAAATCTGACGAGTGGGGTGGACGACAATATTCCAATTTTGAATATCTTGCATAGCTAGCCTCACAGTTTTAGTAGGGGAAGGAGTTTTGTTGTTGAAGATTGCTCCACATCTGGCCTTCCAGATGTGCCAAAGAAGGGAGAAACTTTGACAGGTGTGCATGATATCTTTCTTTGAGTTGGCAAAAGGCTGAGATCTCCACTCAAGAATTCTATCCTCAATTTTCCTGATGTCTTGGTCTGTGTGATAATTGAGGAGGGGACATTTTCTAAGTTTCCCTCGCATGATCACAATTAAAAAGTGCATGCAGAGTGTTCTCTTCTGTATTGCAAACTTGGCAGTAACTGTCCAACCGAGGGAAAATAGACTTCATTCTAGCAGCCAAAGGGAGCATATTGTTGATGCACTTCCAGTTGAATATCATGATCTTAGGAGGTACCACCTTGGTTAAGTGAGAATTCCACAAGGCAATCCAAATTGAGTCCATATTATATGAGGATGGGGGTCTGTGGTGATCCCTTAACAAATTGTAGGCAGATTTGAGGGTGAACTCACCATTCTCTGACAGCCTCCAGATAAGTTGATCCAAAGGCTTTGGATTAATTTGAGGAAGGGGGATGGACATAATCCATTTAGCAACATCTGGATTGAAAAGAGAGGAAATAAGACCAGTCCTCCATTTATGATCTTCAACGAGGGAAGCCACCAGTTGAGGAGGGGGGCCCACAAAATTGGGATTAATGAGAGGGGAGGTGGTTATCTCTAGAATCCAACTATCCTTCCAAATGTCAACACAGGAGCCATTTTGGATGGACCAGAAAGACCCTCTTTTAAGATAAGGGTGCAACTTGACCATAGCTGTCCAGAATTGAGAGCTTCTGTTGCTGGTGGGAACATCCCAAAAAGGCCATCTGTTAAGATATTTAGCTTGAAGAAGAGAAGCCCGCATGGAGGACTGGTCATTTACAAAATTCCAAGAGAGCTTCAGGATAGCTGCTTTGTTATAATCTTCAAACTCCCTAATGTTAAGACCCCCATTCATCTTATGAAGTTTCATTTTGTCCCACTTGCACAGATGGATTTTTTCCTTGCCTCGAGTGTGGCCCCACCAAAAATTGCATTGGATTTGTTCAATCTAGAAATAACTGTCTTGAGAAATAGAGTTGTTTCCATGACATGAGCTGGAATAGCCGAGACTGTAGATTGGAGAAGAAGTGTTCTGCCAGCTTCGGACTGTGTGTTGACCTTCCAAGAGCTGATTTTCTTACTGATTATGTCTTCAATTTATTTTAACTGAGGAATTATGCCTTTGCCTGGCCAGAGAGGGGTACCTAAATAAAGCTCTTTCTTAGACATCTGACAGATATCGATGGATTTGCACAGGTATTCTTGGAGAGCTGGGGGGGTATTAGGACTAAAGAGGATACCAGGCTTATCTTTGTTCATTTGTTGACCCGACCACATTTCATACTGATGCAGGATATCCATGATTTCCTTGAGTTCATTCTCTTCAGCCTTACCAAAAATAAAAATATCATCTGCATACATCACATGGGTGATGGGTTGGGCATGGACATTAACCTTGAAACCTTCGATCTTACCTTGATTCTGCTTGAGATTAAGAAGAGCAGTAATATTCTCAGGACAGAAGATATACAAGTATGGTGATAAAGGACAGTCCTGTCTCAGCCCTCTAGATGGAATGAAGGCCTTAGAGGGTTCACCGTTGATAATAATTGAGTAAGAAGCTGTGGTTACACATTGCATAATGAGGGAGATGGCAAGGTTGGAGAAGCTGAATTTTCCCAGAGAGGACCTAATAAAAGACCATTCCATTTTGTCATATGCTTTGGACATATCAATCATAAGGCCAAAAGCTCCAGCTAGCCTTGCCTCCTTTAATCTTGAGAGAATGCGTAAGTTCCTAAATTAAGACAACACTGTTAGAAATATGCTTGTGGGGAATGAACGCACCTTGGTTTTGGGAGATGATGTGGTTGGGCTTGATTCTGGATGCCAGTATTTTAGCAATCACCTTGTAGATGACATTGTAGAGCCCGATTGGGCAAAGGTCATTAGGCGAGGAGATGGGGAATTTTTTTGGGATGAGAGTGGTGTAGGTGTGGTTCAATATATCAGGCATCTTGTTGTTAGTGAAGAAGTTTTTTATCAACTCAAAAGTCTCATGTTTCAGGGTGGACCAGAATTTTTGAAAGAGAATGGGAGGTAGACCGTCAGGGCATGGGGCCTTATGAGGTTTCATACTGTTGATGGCTGATTCTACCTCCTCCAAGGTAGGGATGGAAATGATATTGAGATTGTCTTGCGGGGTTATGGTGTTGAAAGTGAGGTTGATGGAAGTTGGAATGATGGGAGGGGTGGTGGTCTTGTAGATCGATTTGAAATGGTTGACAATGCAATCAGCAATATCCTTGCGGTTCCCAGTCCACCTGCCGGACGGGAGCTGAATCCAGACAATCCGGTTGGAGATTCTTCTGTTAAGAACACCGATGTGGAAGTAGTTTGTGCTTCTGGCACCATCTTTGTACCAATGAGCTTTGGCCTGTTAGAACCAAAATTCATTCTCTAGCCTCCACAGATTCTCTGCTTCTTGTTCTAATTGAATTTCTTTCTCAATGTTGTAATCCGAGATGGGAAGGGAGCTGATGAGTTTCAATTCTTTGTTGATTTCATCAAGTCTCTGACTGGGATTTCTCCGATTAGCTTTTCTCCAGTTGCAGATCTCAGTCTAGATGTTGGATATTTTGCTCGCATAGTTGGAGGAGAGGATGAGGTTGTTGTTCCAACTTCTCTCAATAACACCACCAAAACTTTGATTAAGGAGCCAAGCAGACTCCAATCTAAAAGGCCTCTTCCATAATCTTTTCGAACCCAGCAGATTAAATAAAATGGGACTGTGGTCACTACAGAGTTTGGGGAGGTGGAGAACACTGACTTTGGGGAACATCAATCTCCAATTTGTATTTGCAAAGGCCATGTCAAGTCTCTCACTGATGTAGTCTTTAGCTTTGCGTCTGTTAGACCAAGTATATGCGGGACCATTGAAGCCCAGGTCCAGTAAGCCAACTTTGTCAATAAAATTTGCAAAGTGAGAAGTTTGTAGGAAGGTAACTGACACGGTATTGGGGGCTAAGTCAGACGTTTTCCGTTTAGGTGTGGGAGAACACTGAGGCTCCTCCTGACTGTCAACTTTAAGTAGTTGTTGGACAATTTCGATATCCATGGGATGGTGGGAGATATGTATGGGGCAGTGAATGGACTGGGGGTCTGTTTAGGTGCTGGCTTGGCTTGTGCAAGGGGATGGGTTGTTACATGGGACAACGGTCATATGAGCAGAGGGTGACTAGTCACATTGGGCATTTTATTTGGGTAGGAAGTGGCGGTTGGCTTGGTGGTGTGACTGATTGGACTAAAGCTGTGAAGGGGATCCTGAGCATCTCTTGGAGTGGGTGATCATGACATAGTTTCCTGCTGACTCTCAGTAGTTTTCCGGCAAGCCCCCCAGTTGGTGAACTATCTACAAAGATAATCTTTGTAGCATGCTTCAAACATCTCTTCATATCAAAATATTTGCCTGCCATTGTTATTAATGTGCCAATGTAGCAAGTCTATAGTCACATTGGTCTCAATCTACATGACACCTATTTCATTACTCAAAGTAACAACTAGTAGTAGTATTCATGTGCAAAAAAGCTAGGCAGTTGGAGTCCAATTGGGAATATATGTGAAAATTTATTTAATTTTGTCATTGAAATTTGATGTGACTTTGCATATGATGCATCGCCTCTCAATTGCTAGAATAGGAGACTTGTTTTAAGAATCTAACTTGTCTTTGAAATCCATAAAGTTTTCTCATCTACGTCTTTCTTAAAATAGGAATTTCCATGTGTGATATTTTTATTTTCACAGTTGAAGACATGTTGACAATTCTAAGGGAATCGCTCAACAGTTCTTTCTAAACAAGCCCTTGTGAAAACAACTATGAAGTCCCTTGCAACTAGTGACAACAATTGTGTTCTTTAGGGTAATATGGTTCATATGGTTTACCGTTATTTGTTTTATTAAGTGTGGAGAAAAAAAATAAAAATTAAGGAAACTAATTATTAATTTAATGGAAGTAACAAATTCAGCAATATGAAAAAATAGTAACTTTCTTTTATCTTTTAGTAATAATACAACAAGTGACTCATCCTAAAAGCCATGTCTTTGAAATCAAGGATATACATATTGGCATAGTTAAAACATTGTTAAAGAAAAAAAATTAAAGAACTCTGATTATAGGTTCAACGGTGAAGCTCAATATAAGGATTGGATTTTGGTAAAATATGAAAAGTTCACCTTTAGATGATTTTAAGAGTGAAATTTTTTTATCCAACTATCCTCTCCCTATGCACAAATAGGGATGGCCACGAGTTGAGCTGAGCCGAGCTTTTAAGTGCTCTAGCTTGGTTTGACTAGACACAAGCGAGTTGGACCTCGAGCCTATTTCAAGTTTCATTCGTGGGCTTGAGCTCGGCTCGCTCAAAATTTATTGAGCTCGAGCCCGCTCGAGCTTGGCTCGTGAGTCAACTCGGATAATAAGCCAACTCACCTGCTTAAGCATGACAAAGCTACGGTGGGCATCTGAATTATTAGGGCTGCAACTTTGGATGGGTCAACCCGATGGTTAGGTCGGGTTGAACCCGATCAAGTTAGGGTTTGGTTGGGGTTAGGGGTTCTTTCAACCCAACCTTACATGAGTTACGTTGGGTTGAGGTTCGACCAACCCGACCTAACCCGAACCCGATGTTAATATATATAAATGATAACATAGATAATTATAATATATTTCATTAATTTTATATCATTGAATACAAATATAATTTATAATGTGAACAAGGATGTTCTCAAATAATAATCATGTAACTATGTGTCTACCTTCTTTTTTATTATTTTGTTAAGATAGATACATAAATTTACTCATACCTCTATACATGGAATTTTGGTAGTAAGAAAGAAAAGTTAAAAATATAGGGCATTAAGCATATAATCCAACCCAACCCAATGAAGCTTGGGTTACATGGGTTGAGTTGGGTCGGGACATTGTTAGACGGGTTGAATTAGGGTTGAGGAGGTTGGGTTGGATGGTGGGTTGGGTTGGGTTAAGGTTGAAGGGTAGTTGGGTTAAGATTGACCCCAACTCGACCTAATCCGACTCGAGTTGCAACCCTATGAATTATAGTGTTCCGAAAACTGAGATTTTCTAAACTACCCGATCCAGAACTAAAAACCTCCCAGCCCCGCTTTGATATTGGATAGGTTAAGATGATGGAGCGTGACTCGTGTGGCCGATGCTAGATAGATGGGATAAAATTTTTGACGATGATGAGTATAAGTTTTTTCACAGACAAATTGCAAAAACTCATTGTTTGTGAAATTTCATTGGAATGTTATAGAAGTGTCAAATAATAATAGGTCACAGTCAAGTACAATATTAAATATGTGTTCGGTTAGACAATAAGAAAAAAATCCTCAATCTATTTATGCTTTATGTTTAATGTGTATATATATACATATAGGAAAAGTATTAAATGTGCTTTAGACGCATCTAAGATCGATGCAATGGGTGATCGACTAATCTTAAAATTTTTGAATCATGTGCTCGCATACTCCCGCGACATCTGATTCAACTTTTATCAAAATCAATCATCTGATCAAATATTTGATTGAATGACTAGAGCGTAACTATCTTAGATGCACTTGGGGATTTAATTAGGGCGCGGCGAACTGCAGCAGGTGTGGCGAGGGCCTCCAACGACCCAGTTCGAGTTCTCTCCGAGGGGGAAGGGGGTTTCTCCCTCTTCCACTAGGAAGATCGGACCCTCCTCCCCCTCTCCCCCTTTTGGGAGGGCATTTTTTCTCCCCCTTTTGGAGGCCTCTTCTTCTTCCTTGTGGAGAGTATTTTCCCCTTTCCTCGTGGAAGGTTTTGCCCAAAAGAGTTTCACTCTTTTGGATCGGTCTCCGTCGGAGGATCCTCCCTCTCATCAGCTGCGACTATCCCCCACTCCACCCCCTTGTTTCCTTTGCTTTCATTTTTAACGACCCGTTTTGTACCCCTTCTTAGTTTACCTTCCAAACCTCCCTGATCTCTCAGCAAATACTTGTTTTCCCTTGTGTGCTGGTTCTTACTAGTGTCATCGGTTGCGATTTCCTTTTCACCAGTGGGAGTCTTACTGTTGTCGTCTTTTGTGTGGGCTTTGTGGTATTGCCTACCACCTGTTCGATGAAATGCCGAACTCTAGATAGAAACTCGTGTCTGTGTGCGCATCCCCCTACTCCGTTGTTGTGAGTAGGCCCTCCAAGCTCTTCTAGTTCACGGGCAAACTGCCTACATCTCTACAACTCCCCTTTCTCTTGTTGAAGACTTCTAGTTTGGAATTGCTTGTGATCCTCGCCGGCATGTTTAGTTGGCTCCCAGTGGTTGTCAACTATTTAATCTGTATTTGTTGTGTTTTATCTATATGTTTTGTGTTCATGAAGGGTATGGTCCTAACTACTCTGGTAGTATATGCGTGCTCTTTTGCATGGAAGGTGTTTTGTTTTATGTTCTCACTGTACTGCTCATATTTTATGAATGAAAGCTTCACTTATGATGTTAAAAAAAAAAAAAACTATCTTAGATGGACTTTGAGATGTGCTCAATCCGCCTGCATATATTATATATTTTTTATATATTTATGTATGCATACATTTATATATCAAATCTTAAAAGTAAGAGGAGAACATGATAATAACATAAATGTAAATCATTCATTAATGGCGGAGGGACATTCCTAGGTATCTTATTTTTAATTTCATCAATCAAGAAACTTTTCACTTTTTTCGAGCCATAATGCAAGGTACATACATAGTGGGTGAGAACTGAGAAGCATTATTTCACCTAGGTCATTTTGGATTGTCAATGACCTTTTGGGTCTATCCTAATATCACTACAAGAAACACTTGAGGCACCAATATTTTTAAATTTAAATTTTAAAATTTTAGGTAGGTTCTATTATATCCTACATATCCATACAGTTCAACCACCAATCAGATGGCTAAAAAAGATCTAAAACATAAAAAATTAAGCTCAAACAAACAATATAAAATAAATTTATCATTTATTTAAGTTTACTTTTTGATTTTTTCAATCACTGATTGGTGTAATACCGGCGGCAAGTGTTTCTGATGTTACTATAGTTCTTGTGTGGGTTAACACATTCTGGCAACTGTTAATGTTACCAAATTTGGGCCGTTGGGCCGACCTAGTTGTTCGTTTTGGACTTTGTGTCCAGAAGCGTCCTAGACTGGACCCAGGCCCGGCCATTGGCGGCCTCCATACCGATCGGGAACACCCAGATTTCCAGACTTTAAAAACGGTGCGCCCTGGTTAGTGGTTACCCCTCTATCTTCTCGCATACCCTGCCCTCCGATTGCTTGCACTCAGCACTGCCGCCGCGGCCGCCAGGGGCGAGCGAGGGAGAGATCGGCGACACAGAAGACGCTCTTCCATAGGGTTTTGCCTTGGCGAGGTCCATTTCTTGTTCATCTCTTGTTCAGATTCCAAGTCGGAAGGTTTATGTAATTCTTCTGCTAGGGTTTTTCGTCTGGTTCGATTCTAGGGTTTCTTCGATGTGTGATGGGAAGCTGGCGGCAACCACTGCAGCTCCCGCAGCTCGCACCAAGTGCGACGCCGGCGCTTGCCGAGCGTTGCCATGTGGGCAGGGTTTTGGCGACACGTCCACTTTCGTTGCCACAGCGGCATGGCGGAACGCTCGCAACACGCAACACGTTCTGTTCTTTTGTTACTTCCTAGTTTGAAATCCTCGTTGCTCCCATTGGTTCCACGCGTAGTTGGAACTCTTTTTTTCTTTTGTTTTTGTGCTGGTACATGGAGTTCTCGAGGGATAAGGTTCCTTGCAGATGGATCTTGACCCGCTTTTAGATTGGCGGATACGATTTTTCTTTTTATTTTCCATGTTACCTTCCCATCAGGCAGGGTTCTACCCACACAGCACATGCCGATATTAATCCCTTCTAAAGTATAATCCTTCCGGTCCACGAGGGTTTTTAGAATCACTGTAGTTCTACTTGCTTTATCATCACTCTATTTGCAATGATTTTATGTTTAAGTGTGGTTCATGGAAATAGTGAGCTTACTGAGTTGGTTGAATCTTGCTATCTGGAACTTATTGCAGCTCTGTTTCCATTCTTCATTGGTCGATTGTGTGTTTCTCATGTCTTCTCAAACAGGTTTGATTCCTTTTGATAGCAGAATTCTGGTATTGGTCTTGGTATCCAACATAAAATGGAAGAGAATCAAACAGTGGCGGCTCAAACATCAACTGTACAGGAGTACACATCCGTGGGTTATGGTGAATACCATGCAGTATCTGATGTTGGTGTGGTTACCGCCACAGAATCAGTAGCTCCTATATCCGATGCGGATGCAGTGTATGCTACTGAAGGATCTAGCTATGCCGAGGTGAATGTAGATAATGCAAATCCGAGTACTGCTATTGAAGATACTACTCTTAGTTCGGCATATGAATCCAAGTCGGCCGCTGTGATGACTTCTGTGGATGAAGCTGTTGTCAAGCAGGAAAATGCTGTTGGCGAAACAGGTCAACATGTTGGTTATGATTCTGTGAATGGAGGTGTTGCCCAATCTATGGACTTCACATCAATTGTTGGTGAGAATGGAAGTGCATCAACTGCAGCCGGAGGCACTGTATTGGAGCAGCGATTTGGTGGAGAATCTGGTAGTTCATTTGCTTTACTATCTTGGTTTTATTGCTTAAGATAGCTAACATGTGTTCATTTCCCCTCAAATAGTGGTTGTAAGATCTAGTTATGCTTAGTGCATTGGGGGCGGGGGCAAGAGATCTTAAAAAATAAGCTTCTGTTCCAGAGAGAGTGGCTCTTTTTATTTGATCGATAATGCGGGATAAGGGGCTTCTGCTTTTGTGTAGGCATCGCTTAGAAGTCTCCCCTTTTTGTGTTGTTGAGGGAAGTCTGATCTTGTTCTGTATATTGGGTTGGTTATGTGTCATCTACACCTCCTTGGTATTTTCCTTTGTCTTTTGGGGCTTTTATGAGTGGCTATTGACTATATATTATATCCCCTCTTTTTTTAATATTAATATAATCGTGATACTATACACTTTTGAAAAGATATAGTTATGCTTAACATCTAAATATGTCATTTTTCTACATATTTGGGTGGAGTTGTTGCTTATACTCTTTTGTACAATTTTCTGTCCAGGAATTTCAACTGAGGAAGATAGATTGTGGAGCATAGTAAGGGCCAATAGTCTAGATTTCAACGCTTGGACGACCTTAATTCAAGAAAGTGAGAAAGAGGTACCTTTGTTAATTCTTTCCTCGATGAAGCTGTCCATTTTATGCCCATTTGAAGTTATTATTGTAGGTCTTCCTTCCAAACCAAAAGATACATTAGCCGAAGTGGCTACATTGCACTGCTTACTATTTTCTCAAACTTGCCATTTTTTTTGCTTTAAAGTTTTAGGAGAACAGTGATTGTAAATTTAGGTGCTGTTATAATCATCGCTTTGGAAAAGGAAAGAGCAGCGAGTGACTGTATGTGGTTAAGTATTGATGCTGGTCTTCATGAGTTGGACCTTCTTGTTGCAGTGATTTTCTCCTTGGAATGCAAGCATGTGTTTTGTTTATACTGAATTCCATTTTCTTGTACTCATATTACTATACGAGCAACTTTCCAAATGACGCCGTGAGATACTGGTGCTCTGAGTACTGACAGCAACATGCCAAAATGTTCTAAGATAATAATTACATTTGCATCCATCATGCTTACTTGATCTGGTTGCAGAATCTTACTATACTGCGTCCAAATATTTTAATCTGATTTTGCCTTCCTCTTGCACTTAGAAGAGGTTACTTCAGAAGCAGTTGGTTTGCCCTGAGTAGTTGTTTCAATAATTTGAGCTTCATTTGCCTTCTTAACTGCAACTGGATGCATATCTCATAATTGAACTATAAAGAATACATTTAAATCATTTGTACCAATATTATTCAATTCTATGTGCTGCATTCACATGATGAATAAATTTTCTAGTACCTCTGGTGATTGGTGAAGGTTAGCTTTTGTTAGAATTTGCACCATGAGTACCCCTAGTTTGAGACGTTGGCTTCTTTCACCCATGCATCCACTTGATAAATAATTACCTTCAACAACTTCATCACTCAAAACAAAAGTGGGAGTGTACTACACGATGAGAAGAAGGTGTTGAAAAAAAGATTGCAGTCAACCAAGCGAAATCAATATTGAAGCATAGAACTCAGTGAAGTAACTATGTTTGTTTGTAGGTCTTTCCTACTACAGGTACACCTCTGCCTATCTTCCACCACCACAAAGAGAGAGCATCTCTTCATACAGCTGTCTCAGAGAGAGAGAGAGATAGTCCCATCACCACAAAGAGAGAGCATCTCTCTGTACGCTGTTTCTTTGTGGGGAGGGAGAGAGAGTTAGATCAGGGTGAGAGGGAGGGAGCCAGGGAGGAGTCTGCATCTGTGGCAGATTGGGTCTTCTCCACCATGCTTCCATAATTGGGGGTGAGAGAGAGAGAGAGTCCAGTGCATAAGGGCTTTTCCACGTTTCCACTCTCCATCATACTGAATTTGGTTTCCTTTGTTTGCTAAGGAAGCTGGAGCCTTGGTACTGGGGGTGAATGCTTTAAAGAGGGAGTGAGGAGCAAGCGAGAGCGAGTCCAACATGTCAAGGCGCCTCCTCCATGCTAGAGAGAGAAGCGACAGTGGAGGGGAGAAGGTAAAGAGGGGAAGAGAGGGTTGCCTGGTGGATCTAGTCTCCTTCTTTTGCTAAGGAAGTCAGATGCTTGATACCAGGCATCACAGAGAGAGAGAGCGAGAGTCTTGATACCACATCTGTGTCAGGGGGTTGCAGGTGATTGAGCGGCTGATGTTGCCACTGTAGTGATGCCATTTGCTGATGCCTGTTGCTATTGGGAATGGGATTGCGGTGGGGGGTCCTGTGGAGACTCTGTTGTGCAATGGGAAGAAAGTCAGGGAGGCTCTGTTGCGCAGCGGAAGGCAAGTCAGGGGTTTGGCCTAGGAGGCTAGGGAAACTTGGCCAAGGTGGCTAGGGTTTTCTTCATTTGAACTGGGGTCAGCTTTTAGCTTGGGATGGGCCTGGTTGCTCGACTTCTCAACCCAATACAAATCGACCTATCTTGGATTAGCCTTAACCCAACCAAACTTGACTTTGGTTGGGTTCATCTCGACCTTTGCTCAGCTCTCAGGTGGCCTGTTCAGATTTGGGCTTTACCCAAGCAGAGTTGCAGTCTTACTGCTGGCTATGTTTTGGGTTCAGCGCTTTTGTAGTGCATATCCCTTTTCAACTATGCTTGGGTCATTTTCTCTTTAACTGGCTGGCTGATGGATGGGATATGTTGAGCCAGCTAGGGACAAGCTTCTGGATCGTTTGTGTTGTAGGGTTTGCTCTTATCATCTTTTCACGGGGATTTAGATACCAAATTTCAGTTCATAAGCCTATGACAAATGCTAGGTACTGGCTGGAACTCTACATGTACTTGGGAATGGGCACCGATGGTTTTGTTGGAAGGACAGTTGGTTTGGCACAGTACCTCTGAGGGAGAAGTTCCTTTGCTCTTTAGTATAGCTTGCTGTCCATTGGTAGTGGCTGCTGGGATGTGGGACTCGGGTGGATGGCTTCCTACCTTTAGAAGGAACCTTTGTGGTGAGGAGTGTGTTCAGTTCATGGAGCTCTTGCTTTCCCTTCAGGGGGTTCATTATCGATCATACTCAAGATGATGCTTGGGAGTGGAGATGGGAGGTCAACAGGTCATATTCAGTTAACTCAGCATACAATTGGATTCATGATGGAGGACTACGGTATCCTCTCTTCAAGCATGTTTGGAAGACTAGAAGCCCTTTGAAAGTGAAAGTCCTTGTGTGGAGAATCACTCAAGGGATACTTCCCACATGTGATTGGCTGGCAGCCTTTGTGGAAGGTCTGCTGGTCAATTACTCCCTATGTGACCAAGCGGACGGGAATATTGGCCATCTCTTCCTACTTTGTCCTTTCACCAAGGAGGTATGGAGTCTTGTCCTAGAGAAGATTAGATGTGCTCATATCTTGCCTTCTGCAGTGGCTGCCTTGCTTCTTGGGTGGGAGCGGAAATGGATTTCTAAGGAGGAATGGAGGATGGCAAGATCTGGTGGGTGATCCTTCACGCTACCTTATGGCCGGTTTGGGGGCGAACAAAATGCCAGGATCTTTAAGAAGGTTTCCAAGTCAGGACAGGTTAGCTTCTTTCATTAGCGATGTATCAAAAGAGTGGGGCATGCTTCTATGCAATGTTAGTCCCTCATCTTCTTCATTTTTGTACCTTTTAGGAGGGAGTTGCTCACACCTTATTGGTGTGTCTTTTGTACATGGGATTTTTTGTGAGTGTACCCCTCTAATACTTGTAAATTCCTTTTTCTTCAATACAATTTGTGGTAATAAAAAGGGGTTCTGCCAACAACTCCCTAAAAGATGTTATATTTGTAGATAAACCCCCTGTATGATTATAACACCCTTAAATATGGTGTTATTTGCATAAACCTCCCCTCAACTATGTTGGTTTACTTTGAATTTCACATGAATTAAAATATTATTTGCCTACATAGAATATGCGAAAGTCATTAAAGTGATATACTACTAATATTCTCAGTTAAAATATAGACACCTCACAAGGAAAATCACATAAACATCCGTAAACTTCTCGTATGTATTTGCATCGAAAAAATTATTTCCATTTTAATGTAGAGTAAAAAGACTTTAACTAAGGTGAAATTAAAAACAAACCACATAGTTCAGGGGGTTGTACGCAAATACCGCCATGGTTAAGAGGGTTATACGCAAATATGAATTATATAAGGTTAAGGGGGTTAGATTCAAATATGAATTATATAAGGGGTTATCTACAGATATGGAATCTTTTAGGGGTTATTTGCAAAACCCCCAAAAAATCTCAGTTCATAATAGATGTCGAGGACTTGAGGTAGTACTGTAGTGGTGCTAAGTAGCAAAGTGGAGTTAACTTTGCTTGTTCAAGTTCGATTTGTTTATTATCAAGCTGAACTTTTATTGTGCGATGTTTAAATAGTAAACAACCACAGCTCTTATCTGCTAAAGCTTGGCTCATTTATATAAGCAAGCCTAATTCAAATCTGATTCAAGCTCTTTGAGTACTAAGTGAATCAAACTCAGTTACTGTTTACGAGCTTGTTTGAGCTATTAAACAAGCCAAGAAAATATAATCTAGTTACAAAGTAGGATATAAATGAGTTTAAGTGAGCTGTTAAACAAACATGAATGAACTAGCAAACAAAATTTTTCAATCAAATATGTATATGTATACACACACACACACACACATATATATATATATATATATATAGACATGGAATGTGGATGGTACCACTTGCATTAGAAAAATAAGATAAAGATGGGCATGTACAACTAATAAGAGGGCAAACAACAAAAGTCCCTCCTATACAAAATACCAAGATGGTGTGACTATAACAAGACTCCTCCAGAAGACAAAACAAGGAGTTACAACTGTCCACTCTACAAAGGTCCTTGCCCACACCCTAACCCTGACACTAACAAAAGAGAAGACCCTGTCAGGCATCTTCGCCCCCTTTCTGAATATCCTGTTGTTACATTCTGTCCAAACGAATATAATCAGACTTTAATGGAGCTTGTTCAGCTTGTTTATCAGTGGAGCTTGTGGTTTTGTTCACACCTGGTTTCTTAATTTGATTAACTGGAGGAGGCTTTTGTTGACCCCACTTGTGTGCTTTTCATTGAGTGCTCCAGTTCACCTACATCCTACCTTGAGGGGTGCCACAAGATGGCTGATCCTCTCCCAATTTTGTGTAACTTGTCTAGTTTGATTATTCAGATTTTTTTTTCTTTACCTGTGTATAGGGGTGGATAGTTGGGGTGCTGACAGCTGACTATCTTGATGATCTCTTAGATGTTGTGTTGGTTCGGACTAGCAATTCTCAGGTATATTACTGACTATGTGGGTTAGTATAGAAAGCTGTAGAGACTATTGTGTGAAGAAGGGTGTTCATGGAGTAAACCTTCCGGTTGTTATGAACAGAAAAAGAAAAGAAGAAAGGCTAGAGGGATTTAAAAAAAAAATTCCTTTGGGAGCAGGAGTTGGAATGGTGAGTGGGAGTGCCTTTGAGAGAGGAATGAGTAGTAAAATGAGTGAATCTTGCTTCTAAGGTTGTATATGGAGATGATCAAGTCATCAAGGGTACATTCATTGGGCTAGATGCTGTTCAAAGTCAGATCTTGAGGACAATGGTGTACTTTAATTATCACAGTTTACTTTTGTTTCTGTTGTACACAAGTCAATGGTGGTGATTTTGTGAATGATTGCATTTTTTTTGGACTACAGGACTAGTCATTTTACTGTGAGTTCTTTTTCTTTTTCCTAACGGTTGTTGATTGTTGGGGTCAGTGGTCTGCAAAATACTTGGCAGGTTATTGCCAAGGCGACCCCCTAGTTGACAAGCCTTTTTTTTCCTAGGCTTAGGTGGCTGAATGCCGTTTTGGGCCTTGAAAAAGCAGGCCTAGGCACTGCTTAAGCAAGCCTATTTAAGCAGTGCCTAGGTGAGCCTAGCAACTAGCATGCTTAGGCAATGCCTAGGCCGGTTCATGGGTGGGTCAAATTGGGTCCATTGGGATTTAACCCTATTATAAAATAGGGTTGTGTGGATGACTAGGCCTTACTTTGGGCTGGTCAAATTGGGTCCATCGGGATCCAGTCCTGATATAAAAAGGGTTGTAGAGATGACTGGGCCCTCGTTCCTGAGGACACAATATTCTCCTCTCCCTACAATGGCCATGATGAGGCAAATAGTCCCACTAATCAAATGGACGAATGCGGAACTCCTCATGACCATTTACATCCTCTCAAATGACCCCGACAATGAGTCATTTGAGACAAGAAGCACAATCTTTTTGGCAAGTATGAAGTATAGGTTGAGTTCCTCTCTTTATCCTCTCACCTTTCTTGGGTTGCATGTGTCCCTGTCCTCTCTTCTTCTTCTCTACAAGTGTTTATCTCCCTATCTTTAAGTATCACCCCCCCCCCCCCCCCCCCCCCCCCAAAAAAAAAAAAAAAAAAAAACCACTCACACACAAATCACCTGATTGTGAAGGTGCTGCCTCTGTGCTTAAGCGCTTAGGCACTCAGGGACCCCAAGTACACCTTGCGTCACCTTATTGGCTTGATAACTATGCTTGGAAGTACATGGTCTGAGTCTTGTTGGATGTTCAGGAGGTTCAGTTCCAGATACCTCTAGGACCTGAATAATACAAATCTTCTGGTTCAAACTTTTTAGTGTTTTTGTTAAGATGATTGTGTTTTTTTTATTCTGTTGAAAGGAACCCTTTATGCAACTGGTGGGCAGCATATAATGTATTTCTCTTGTTTGCTGTTTGCAGAGTAACATCCAAAAAATCCGAAAAGTCTATGATGCATTTTTAGCTGAATTTCCCTTGTGCTATGGGTACTGGAAAAAGTATGCGGATCACGAGGGACGCTTAGGCTCTATTGAAAAGGTTATAGAAGTGTATGAGCGGGCAGTTCTTGCCGTGACTTATTCTGTCGACATTTGGTTGCACTACTGTGAATTTGCAATGTCAACCTATGAAGATCCTGACACCATCAGAAGGTAATATTTTCTTTCTGGTCCTCTATATTACACATCCAATTTGCTTTGGGTTCTTGTTTGTTCTAGTGGTGATGATAATCTAGTTATTCTCTCTTCTAACCTTTATTTCAGTATATGCTACAACAGCAATACAGCACATATGTGGCGGGAGAGGTTTGCTGGGAATGCACATAGGGATATTTCATGTGCAGTTCCTCTTTTTTTGATGTTATTTTCTCCATTTTTTCTATGTTTTCTTAATGTTTAATTGCGTTTCTTTTTTCCCCAATGGCCCTTCCTGTTATTTCTTCTATCTCCCAAGGCCTGTGTAGTAGACATATAGTTGTCGTGATGCCAACCTTTTAACTATCGTACTCTTGAGGCTATCATGGGTGCACCAATTTGCAAAATGATGCTCGGGAAAGATCAGGCTCGGTTAAGGGCTAAGGCCTCTATGCTCTCCTCCGTTTCATGGACATAATATGGTTTTTGCAGGAAGGTAAATGCAGCATTTTGTGCATAATTTGGAAGTGTCATGTGATGCTAGTGTTTTCCCCCTTATAGGGTCCTATTCACGGATGGCTGTATGATGATTTTTGGTTGCTTGAGCATTTGTTACAACATGGTTGCATGTTTCATGGTGATGCAGGCTTTTTGAGCGAGGGCTAGCATATGTTGGAACAGATTATTTATCTTCTCCATTGTGGGATGAGTACATAAAGTATGAATATTCACAGCAGGCATGGAGCCACGTGGCAATGATTTATACTAGGATCCTAGAGAATCCTATTCAGAACTTGGATCGCTATTTTAACAGGTATTAACCTTTTTGTGGCTGTTTACTATTGTCTGTTCACTGTTTGTTGTTTCTTTTCTGAAAATTATCCTTCATGTGAAAATTTTATTATTTTTCTGTTGTATTGGTGGATTTATTTGGTATATGAAACCAGACTATAGATTTAACAACAATATTTGTTCTCCTTTTTACGATGATAATTGACCAAATCCACTCCAGCAAAATATGCAAATCTCTGGAGATCTCGTTTGAGTTAGTATAGATTTTGGACATGGCTTTCTTGTCTGATTTTTGGTGCACATCGTATAAAGGTCTCGGAGACATATAGGACCTATTAGATCCCATTCAGACACAGCGTAATCATGCTACTGAGTACTTGTAACTAGATCAATACAATTTACCCCAAAGGGGATGTGTACTTTAGTGAAAAGGGAATTGACATGACGGTTTGAGCCATACCACAATGACAATGAATAGGGGATGCTGTGTAGTTCTATAATCTTACTACCCCCAACCTCCGTTACCCAAGTTTGCCACATAATCCTTTTTAGGCTCCGTACAAGCATGAGTCTAGGCATGCAAGCTCTTGGAGTGTTATTTTTTCTAATGGGAGTAGCCATTTGGCTATTGGTAACTACTCTATTTTCTTTACCAGTACCACTGCCTTTATGTTAAATGTTTTCTCCTCCTTTTTCTGTTCCTCTTACCTACAAATTTAATTCTAGGAAATAGCAGCTGCTTTGGGCATCATTGGTGCTTGCTTATAACTATCTGCCTTAGAATTGCCTGATTCCTAAAAAAATCTTAGTTCAGGCTTATTCAAAGTGGTGTCCTTGTGTACCTTTACCCTTTGATTCAGTTGCATCTTTCGAAGCTCTGTTTCTTAAGTTTGTATTGCCCTGTAATGTTCTCTTGATGCTCTATATTGAGTTTTGTCTGTTTTGCTTGCCTTCTTTATGTACATAGATTATGTAAATATTTCTGTACACTCCTAATCTATATACATTTAGCTCACAGTTGTGTTGTTCTTCACTAAATAATAAATGCTTCTTGCTGCAACAGCTTTAAGGAGTTGGCCGCAGTTCGACCTCTGTCAGAAATACGAACTGCTGAGGAAGCAGCCATGGTCAGTGCAAGTACAGTGGCTACTGGCCAAGGAGTTGAGGGCGAGGTTCGTCCTGATACTGTGGAACAATCTACTAAAACCGTAAGTGCAGGCTTAACAGAAGCCGAGGAGTTGGAGAAGTATATCGCAATTAGAGAAGAGATGTATAAGAAAGCTAAAGAGTTCGATTCTAAGATCATTGGTTTTGAAACAGCTATTAGGAGGCCTTATTTCCATGTCCGGCCCCTTGACGATCCAGAGCTTGAGAACTGGCATAACTATCTAGACTTTATTGAAAGAGGGGATGACTTCAATAAGGTATGTCTACAGTCTCCTTTACGCATGTTTCCAGAACTCAATTTTTAGTCTTTTGATGAGTCATGACTTCGGCGGTCTTAGTACAAATGTTTCCAACACTATTAACTCACTGTTGAGTGTTACTGGCTGCATTATATTCCTTATTGGCTAAAGTCTGTTCGCTGAAGCTACATTTTAAAAAGGGAATATGAACTGAGGCCAGAGCATGGGCTTGTCATATGTTCCATGAGGCTAAGTACTTTAAACCCTCATTTGTGTGGACATTCTGGGTTCACGATCTGTCTTGCATAGCAATTATGATCTTTAAAATTCCCATCTGATATATGCAGGTGTCTTCTTAGTGCTCACCCGCATAACCATCTATCTATCAGGCAAGGAGGGTCCCTCTGTAATGAGGGGCCTCCCTGATCAGCCAATGGAGTACTCCTTGTGCACCTCTTTTTTGCTATATTTGATCTATTTCACTTTCCATCCATTTAAGCCTTGGTGAATTGTATAATGTGACCAATATTATTGCAGGTTGTCAAATTATATGAAAGATGCTTGATTGCTTGTGCTAATTATCCTGAGTACTGGATACGTTATGTTCTATGCATGGAAGCCAGTGGAAGCTTGGAGCTTGCAAATAATGCTCTTGCTCGTGCCACACAAGTCTTTGTTAAGGTACGCTTCAATGCTTTTGCAATGCTTCCTGCTTATTCAGTGTGACAAATTCAATGCTGTGACATTTATATGTACTGAATCACTGGATTGTTCTTCCAGTTGCATGTTTTTTTTGTTTATATATATATATATCTTTGTTAAGGTATATGACAGTAGCCAGTTTCCCATGGTTTCTATTAATGTTTCTGTACATCAATGCCTTGAATGCTGCAGAAAAAAGTGACAGTTTAAACTGGTCTGGAATGATTGACTTTGGAAGCCGTAGGTGTTTTTTGAGGTTGTACAGTCCTGCAAGGAACATGTTAATGACAATCTTTGAAATAATAAATAGAAGAATTTTCATTCTTTTTTCTCTCTTCGTTTCGTGGCCCTGGGTTTACTCAGTGCCATCCAATGTTAATCCTTGATGACCACAAGAAGGCCTGTTCCAACCAAAAAAGATGGCAAGATTAGCCATTGATGATGTTTTCCCTCTGTTTTAACGGCAGCTGCCTAGATGCTTAGGTGGCCCACCTAGGCACCTCCAATGAGTTGGCTGCCTTGAAGGTTTCCTCTTCGGACTTTTCCTCAATGGTTTTGTCTCATTGGGGCTTGTCCCCCTCTGAATGTCTTTGATGTAACCCTTCACTATTACAAACTGTGCAATTGTTCATTTTTTACGCAAAGTCATAGTTTCCGTCTTTTGTCCTAGGCATAGGCCTAATCTACATAAATCTAGCATGCACTTTGAAGTTTTTAATCTTGGCACATAGTTCCGAGGGTGCATTTGGAAACAAGGTTAGATTATGGATTATTTCCATAATCTTATATTTTAAAGAATTTAACAAATACAGACTTTTAATGATAAATCCATCTTCAAAGTCACATTTGAGTATTCAATGGATTATAGATCATGGTGTTAAACTCTGTTGTCCCTTACCTTTTCGATAAAAAGAATGAGTCTTAATGTTCTTATATGTCATTTTAATTTATTATCCACCTGACCTTCCTCAAAATTCGTGTAAAAGCAACTTCAAGCTTGGTTTTGGAGAAACTCTTCTCTTCCCTTTGTGTCTATCTCTCTACTTCCCCACTTAAAATCTCCATGCACAAAGTCCCAATGCATCTTGGCTCATTTGGAATGGATTATGGCATGTTAGCAGTTCCAAAGATTGGAATCCATGTCATAATCTTTTGCAAACGCACCTAAGATTCTGTATATCACATTATATCCATAAACTAGGATGCAACATATTTGCTCATCTAAGAGCCTTGTATTATACTTCAAGAAAATTTGTTCTTGATCTTATATTCCTTTATACCTTATTTAAAAAGTGAAAATAACTCATTATTGCCCCCTTTTTGTTCAACGTATAGCCAAAGTTTCCAAATGTCATTAGCAATAAAAATATATTTAGTCAGGTCTAATAGTATAATAATATTATCTAAAATGCTAAAAAGTGACGAAAATATGTGCCTCATTAGTATACAAGCTGTGGTTCAAAGTATTTTACGTGTTTTTTTGGGACTTTTGTGTCAGTACCTTGTCAAAATTTTACTTGTGTACAAAATTCTTCTTCAAGTTTGCATTTGCACCAACACCGTCATTATAACAAAATAGTGCCACAATTGCCTCTGCCATTATGAATGTTCATTTGAGTTGGGCTAACTTTCACTAACCTGGATTAACCAATAACTCACTAGTGGCACTATTTCTTTGTACGAGGAGGATATCCATGGAAAAACAAATGTTGGATGGTTTTTTACATAAATAAGAATTTAACAGGCTTGGGTGTGGAATTCTCTTTTGCCCCCTATTTCTGTTCACTGCATGTTTTTGCTTTTCTATTCTATAATTATTTTTGCATGGTTGGGTATTGGAGCACGAGCTTTAATATCTTCACTTCTCCTTTTTCCAATTTCCGTTCAGCATGTTTTGTAAATAATTTCCTCACATTCTCCGAGATACTTTAGTATTGAAGAGAAGTGAGCGAAATGTACAGTATTCAGGCTAAAAAAGAAAAATCCTTTAGTTGTACTTTATGCAGTCCCTCTGTTGGCTTGACATTAGTGACTTTTCTCATGTTTTGAATTCTTTTTCCCAGAAACAACCAGAGATTCACCTTTTTGCTGCTAGATTCAAAGAAAATAACGGGGAAATTTCTGGAGCTCGTGCAGAGTATCAGCTTCTGCATTCTGAGATTTCACCTGGTTTCCTTGAAGCTATAGTTAGGCATGCAAACATGGAGTACCGTCTGGTAAAATGAACTGAATTAATTATCTGAATTATGCCAGAAGTTTTAGCTTTAGCGTTTTCTTTCTCAAACAGCTTTTTTTTGTGTTTTGTAGGGGAACAAGGATGCTGCCTTCTCTGTTTATGAAGAATCTATTGCTGCTGAACGGGGAAAGGAACTGTCTCAAGTATTACCTATGCTGTTAGCTCAGTATTCACGATTTTTGTACTTGGTAAGATTAGCTTATTTGAGTGCAGAGGTTAACATGCCAACATTCTGAGAATTTAGATATTTGGACTTTGTTTGTCTTGTAGTATTGTGTATTGTTCCCCACTAATGGGTCATTTGTCTGTCACATGAGCACAACAGTTTGTTGCATGATGAGATCTCACTTTCACATATAAGTTTGCATTTTTTTCTCAAGGATATAGTTGGAGGTTGGAAGCCCACCATTTCTAGCCTCATGTTTGCACACCAGACAACTGCGATGCAAACCATGCTTGGCATGTGACATGTGGATACCTGCCTGTGGCTTTGCCATGGGTTGCAAACGAGTGGATTTGAACATAGGACCTGTGTGAAAAATCCCCAGGATCTATGCCAACACAAGCAACAGCCAGTATGAGCTCTTTGCAGTTCTAGGAGTCCTAATATTGTTTAACATAATTTTGTTAGGGTCACCTCATATTTAAGTTTTTGGATTTCTCTGAATACATGATTTATTTTGTGTTTGCTAGTATAACTAGCTTCTGAACTTCTTTCATTATGCTTCATAATTCAGCTCATTCCAAATTCGTTTGTTTACTAGAAAACTCGATGAATACTCTTGGTTAATCCTTCTCATGTCTCGGTGGCTGCTACAACTGATCCTTAAAGTCCTCTATTTTTTGTGAGCAATAATGTTTCACACTATTTGTGTAGAAATTGAATTTGCAATGCTCAATGGAGCACCTAAATTGTGTTGTGATCAAGTCTGGAACTGGTTGCCCAATTCTATGAATTGAATTAGCTGTGAGCACATTTTCATTTTGATGTAGGTGACTGGGAATTCTGAAAAAGCGAAGGAAATACTTTCTGGTGGTTTTGAGCATTTGCAACTTTCGAAGCCACTTATCGAGGTGATCATTATTCAAGTTTTATATTGTTATTCTGTAACACTTTACTATGTTTTTCCTGTGTTTTTTTTTTAACCTATTTACTGCATTTTGCAGGCTATAATTCATCTTGAATCTATTCTTCAATTGCCGAAGCGAATTGATTATTTGGATTCACTAGTTGAAAGATTCATATCTCCTAATCCTGACTACCCTAATGCAGCGAGCACTGCCGACAGAGAAGACCTTTCTAGCATATATTTGGAGGTAATCCTTGATAGTCAAAACATCAAATTCTTGCCTGCTTGTTGAAGACAAACATCCTATATTTCTCACTGGATATGGTAATTGTGCTACTTTCATACCTTTATTTAACTGTAGTTTTTAGTGTAGGAATCTCAGCCAACCAGTAGGGCCTGATGTGCACACCATATGCATGTAAATAGCTGGATTGTGGTCTGTCCACGGGTTGCCCTTGGTGTCTTCCGAGCACAAGTCAATAGGACCAAACAGATTTCCAGGTGCACAAGTCAGTAGGAGCAACCATGCCGGTGCATCTATATGTATTGTAAAAGAACAATAGAAAAAATGGAAGTGAGGAACAGGGAAGGGAGATAGAGATGCCGTCAAAATAGAGATCCGAGGGGACTTAGGGAGTGTGAAAGTGCCTTACAAAGTCATTTAGGGAAGAACAGTGTCCATTGAAGTCTAGGGTTCCTGCTTTCTATTATAGAAAGTATAGGTATCCTAGATTTTAGGACTGGTAGGGGAGAGGGAATGAGTTGGCTGGCTCAGAGTTGGTCTGAAACTGATTAGTGATGTTGCTGGGGCAAATGCAGATGTGATATATATGTATCTATGCTTGTTTCCATGTTTGATAAGTGATGATATTCAATTCAGACATGATATCATCAGAATAAATACTGATGTTCATGTTTGCAACAAACAAATGCATCTAAAAAACAACTTAGAAATCCGTACTTATTATCAAATTATGGGATTTTTTATGCATGTATGAGTTGCAACTTGCAAGGACAACATTTTTGTTGTCCAGTTTATGATTGAAAATAGACATCTTAAAATTATGTAATAGGTGTTTTTGGGAAGCCATATTTGCCTCCACGTTTAAAAATGGATATGAAGTGCATATCCATATTTGAGAAGCCCATACATAAAATATGGGAATGAATTGAATGTCTATTTACATTAATGGATTTGATCCCTGCCCATCTGAGGTCAACACAACTACTCCAAATGACCTCTATTTTGGGTGCAAGTATTAGAGAAAGCAAAAATATGACAGATGGCAGGCCCAGATTGAGTTCTTGTTGTAGGAGACCAAACTGGTGATAGTGTGGGTTGATAGTGTGGGTTGTTGGGTCCCGTGGTGGACATTGAGCAGTGTGTGTTCAGCAGCTGCAGTTGCAGGAATACGATGAGGCACTAAGGTATTAAGTTTATGACCCTCTGGCCTATCATGTGCTTCGCATGTGTTGTAGCTTGACAGCAGCTGGCTGGTGTGCTGTCAACTTCCACTAATGGGAACCTAGAACCAACTGTTTACTCCATTGTTTTAAAAACTGTCTCACCTACTGAACCATTCATTCTACCAGGTGAAGTGTTAATGTTCAATCATCGGGTTTAATGGGGAGATAACCCGGATACACATGGAAACAATCCTAAACTATGTCTACAAGTTTAGTACCAAAAAAAAACAATACAAAAGTTCCTATGTAGTCTGAGGCGAGAGGCGACCGAGGCGATCGGGGGGTCGCCTCAGCCTCAAACGCCTAGGCGATGGCCTAGGCGTTTGAGGCGACATTTTAAAAAAAAAATTATAATTTACTTATTATACAAAATAGCCAAATAATCATACAGAATGATATTTATTCACTCAAATTATCAAATATAACCATATAATTTGAGAGAGACAGAGAAGGAGGGAGTGCGAGAGAGAGAGAGAGAGCGGGAGAGAGAGAGAGAGAGAGCGAGAGAGACAGAGAGAGCGGGAGAGCGAGAGAGAGAGAGAGAGCGGGAGAGACAGAGAAGGAGGGAGTGCGAGAGAGACAGAGAGAGCGGGAGAGAGAGAGAGAGAGCGAGAGAGACAGAGAGAGCGGGAGAGACAGAGAAGGAGGGAGTGCGAGAGAGAGAGAGAGAGCGGGAGAGAGAGAGAGAGAGCGAGAGAGACAGAGAGAGCGGGAGAGAGAGAAGGAGGGAGTGCGAGAGAGACAGAGAGAGCGGGAGAGAGAGCGAGAGAGACAGAGAGAGCGGGAGAGACAGAGAAGGAGGGAGTGCGAGAGAGACAGAGAGAGCGGGAGAGAGAGAGAGAGCGAGAGAGAGAGAGAGAGAGCGGGAGAGACAGAGAAGGAGGGAGTGCGAGAGAGACATAGAGAGCGGGAGAGAGAGAGAGAGAGCGAGAGAGACAGAGAGAGCGGGAGAGACAGAGAAGGAGGGAGTGCGAGAGAGACAGAGAGAGCGGGAGAGACAGAGAAGGAGGGAGTGCGAGAGAGACAGAGAAGGAGGGAGTGCGAGAGAGACAGAGAGAGCGGGAGAGAGAGAGAGAGAGCGCGAGAGACAGAGAGAGCGGGAGAGACAGAGAAGGAGGGAGTGCGAGAGAGAGAGAGAGAGCGGGAGAGAGAGAGAGAGAGCGAGAGACAGAGAGAGCGGGAGAGACAGAGAAGGAGGGAGTGCGAGAGAGAGAGAGAGAGAGCGAGAGAGACAGAGAGAGCGGGAGAGACAGAGAAGGAGGGAGTGCGAGAGAGACAGAGAGAGCGGGAGAGAGAGAGAGAGAGCGAGAGAGACAGAGAGAGTGGGAGAGACAGAGAGAGAGGGAGAGAGATACGACTTACCTGCCGTCGTCGTCGCCGTCGCCGTCGCCGGAGAAGTTCTCCGCTGCCGCCGGAGTCGGTTCCCGCCGATGCCCGCTCGTATCCTTGCCGGAGGAGATCGCCTGCCGCTCGGCTCGTGTCGGGACGCAGTGAAATTAGGGTAACCGGTGGAGGGGGGAGGCTTATAACAGTGGGCGGGAGAGACAGTGGGCCGTGGGCTTCTTCGTAGCGGGCCGGTGGGCTCCAAACGAACCGGACCTGAGGCGCTGAAGGCGTGCGAGGCGCGCCTAGGCGAACGACTGGGCGAGCGAGGCGTTTCCGGCGATCGCCTAGGCGAAAACCGGGAAAGCGAGGCGCCGACCCCTCGCCTCGCCTCGCCTCGTCGCCTAGGCGAACGCCTCGCCCGCCTTTGATAACAGAGAAAAGTTCACACGAAGATAAAATCCAAAGTTTAGTACACAAACATAATTCTTCATAAAATATAAAATTTTAAGATGAGTATAGAAATAACAAATGTTTGTTGGTATCCACTGATAAGGTTATTCGCAAACTAAGGTGAAATCTTAAACCTTGGAAGACCATGGGCATCATTACATGCTGTAGAAGGGAACGTGTGTTGCTAAACATGAAGCAGTGAGTGTGTTATAGCTGTGCAAGTGTGCTGAACATTTATCCACATTGGGATATGAGTGAAGACCAGAACAGGTATGACTATAAAAGTTTGTCATTGTTGTCTTTCTGGTACCCTGGAAGTCTGGTTGGAAAGTCTTGCTTTGGGCCTCCAGCTTCCTCTGGTTTTGCTGGTTTATGACGGTTCAAAAGTCTTTTGCAGAAAACGTGTACTTTCAATTTGAAACCCGGAAAATCACCCGGTTTATGGTTAAGTGGTTCAACTGGCCGTTCCATTTGGGTTTTAAACGCATGGTTTTCTGCCTCCCTGGATCTTCCTCCCATCATTCCTGCCAGCTGCCAGGTGTGCTTCATACTTATGATGTGCCTCAGAAGAGGGAATGTGGGTTAGTCAAAATTAGCACAGCTTTCTGAAATCTGTTGTCAGAATGCAGAGGGACGGGAAAGACAATGTTTTTTGGTAGGCAGCCCCTCCCCTCCCCTAATTTTCCTCACCCATTGGGACTCCTGGAGGCAGGGGCAGTCAAGGAAGGCGCATCCTAAGCCAGTTGCCGACCCGGCACCAGATTGGATGGTTTGTGCAGAACCTGGCCCGATTGACTGAGTTTTACTGGGTGTTCAGCTTTAACTGGGCCATGCATATAGCTTTGGCCTGGTTTTAATGGTGTGTCGAGCATTAACTGGTTGATCAGTCTGTCCAGTCCAGGTTTTCAAACCGTAATTGGAGGGATGTATTAAGAGGAAAAGTTGAGCTTGGCGGCTTGTGAAATCTGCATCTGTTGATCTTTGATGTGTCCGTTTCTTGACAACCATGTTTATCCTGAAAAGGTTTAGAGTTTAATTATGCTCTGTTCAGTTGTATGCTGCTTGTGCAGTCATTTGATAACACTATTCTGCGTAAGTGCAAGTATTACAACAAAGTCCACAATAGGACTGAGGTCTTGTTATGCTTGCCCTTGAGCTGTTGCTTTGAATTTGCTTAAGTTTTTAGATATCTGCAAGTATTACAAGAGTATACGATAGGACTGAGGTCTTGTTATGCTTTTCTTGGGCTTGCCTTTGATCTATTATTCTGAATTTGCTACAGTTTTTAGATCTCTTTGGAGATGCACAGTCTGTCAAGAAGGCTGACACTCGGCACTGCATGCTGTTTTTACGTCACAAAAGCACATCCATCTCCAGAAAGCGGCATGCAGAGGATTACTTGGATTCTGATAAGACGAAACTAGCAAAAACTTACATGTCATCAGCTCAGTCTTTAATGGGTGCCTATCCAAATGCACAGACCCAATGGCCAGCTGGATATGGAAACAAACCTCCTACTTGGCCACAGGTTCCCCCAACACAAGGACAACAATGGAATCCTGCTTATATGCCACAGGTGAGCTATTTTTATGTTCTCCTAGTTTGAAATTGGGTGTAGGTTAGTGCTAAGCTATGTGATCTTATCTTTTTTTTAGAACTCAAGATGTGTGATCTTATCATGTGCCTAGTAATGATGTTGTCAAAATTTAATTGTAGGTCTATACGTTGAGCTTGCATACTCACATTTTCCTGGTTGCTTATGTTATTTCTCTATAATGTAAATAGGGAGCTTTCAAGCAACGTCTCTGACGACAACATTTCATGTTTTTCATAATTTTGATTTACATTTATGTTATATTTCTTTTCAGCATTTGTTTTCCTGTTTGCATGGCTTCTATGTACACCGTGCTAGTTTTATTTTCCTCTGCAATTTAATGCTGAGAAAGAAAACAAGAAGCTTAGTGAATGACCCTAGTATTGGTATATGATTTGATTGAAACAATGTGTTAATATGAGACTAGTTTCTGCCATAGCTTTGAATTTCAACTTACATAATCTATCTGTAGTATATCTATGGTAGATCCATTTGCTTGAAAATTTTGTTAATGTGAGACTTATTCCTTCATCAGCTTTCAATACTGAAAGTTCTTGTCTGCCTTTGTCTTGTAGGTTCATACTTAAGAGTATATGTACTTTTAAACTAATGGGCATTATTAAATTTCAGGCAGGGTACAGCGGATATGGAAGTTACGGAACCTATACTCAACCCCAGGCTGCCACGTCAGCTCCACAGAGCACTGCTGCTTATGGTGCTTATCCTACAACATACCCCGCCCAGGTAATTCAGTTCTTCGTTGTCTCACATCGTCAGTCAATTGGGAGGTAGTAGATTGGAGGACTTGGGTTATCCATTTTTTCCCTTTCCGTTTTTAGGTTGTGTTGCAGTTCGGACTATTGTACTTCACCGGTTAAAATGAAAGATCTCCTTTTTGCTTTTAGGTTGTGTTGCATGCAGTTCGGACTATTGTGCTTCACCAGTGAAAAAGAAAACTCTCTACTTTAATTACTTTACCTAGATTTGCTTTTATTTCTGGAATCCAACATGACAGTGGATTGGCATCCCCTTGATAAGATGATCAATTACTAAATCTTGTGAAGCACATAATTTGCATGGGAGGTATATAAACTGGCAGAACCACATGGGAACCAGCCTTGAACCTGTCAGGTCCCATATGGGGAGAGAAAGGCCGGTTCCCATGAACCTGTCCAGTGGTCCCTTGTGGGGAGTGAAAGGCCAAACCTTGGGTTTAAGTGGATGGAATCAAAAGGATTTCTATGCAAGCAGGAGGTAATTGGCAGTTTTTGAGGGTGGTTGATTCCATTAGGGTTTCATTTTTTGGGCCCCATATTAGTCTTTCATTATAAATGTTAGGTTCCATGTGCATTGTGGTATGATGATGCTTTGTGTGGCATAATCTACCAAGCTGAAGTGCCATATGCTCCTGATATTTGGAAATGCATCATCTGCCAAGCTGATGGCCTCTATAACTCCTCACATTTGACCCCTTCAAATGTGAGAAAGAGGGGGGGGGGGTAAGACAGTCTGGTTTCTGGGGTTGCGTCTATCTTTGATGCACCTGGGTTTGTTTGATCGGATTCTTTGCCTATGTAATTTTATGTATATAATTAATAACATGTTACATATGAATTTGTTAGATTAGATCCTTTGCCTATATAATTTTATGTAGAAAATGAATGGATTATATTATTTGTTAGACAAAAAATGTATTACGTAAAATAGGGGATTATATTCTAGGATGGTTGAGAACTGGTGTGCTGGGATGTATCGGCCCTTATTTGATTTCTGTACTGCTGGCTTAGTTTGCTGTGGCTTGACCTTATTTTGTCTGCGTCTGATGTTTTTGCAGGCTTATCCGCCCCAAAGCTTCTCGCAACCGGCAGCAACAGCAGCGGGCTATGCGCAGCAGCAGGCTGCGGTCCCACAAGCTTATTACAGTGGTTACTATTAAGCTAGCAAAACAATGTGCTATATAACTTTGTAGGCCACTTGTAACCTAGGTTTTCTTACTGATGCTTGCCATTTGAGCTATCACCACCAGTTTTAGGATGTCGGTGCGGTTTAGCCGCTTCTCAGAAAAGTCCATGGCAAAGCTAGTGGCTTTTGTAATACTCGAGTCAGTGTAATGTAGGGAATCGTTGGCCAACTTCTTTGTCATTCATTTCTGTACGCTCTTCTTAGGCACACTCAGCCCCCGCGCTCGTTTTGAAGTTATTATCTGGGCTTGAAACTGGTTGAGTTTACCGGTTGCTGACCAAAATGTAATGGCAAGTCTTTTTTCCTGGCGCTTGAATATGAAAGGTAATACACTTTTTTGGGTCTTTTGACATGTGTATGTAACCATCGTCCCGGTAAAGCTGATGCGTTTGGTTCTATGTAAAACATATTCGTGTGGAAAAAGTTTTCTAAGGAAATGAATTTACTTGAAAATTAAAAACAGAATCTGTTATTTGATGTTTATGAAAATATTTTCCTGAAATCCCTTTCATTTGTTTGTTTTCTTGTAAAACTTTTTTGAATAAGATTTCATGTTTGTTTGTGTGCAAAATAAATTTACAGTTCAATGATATTTCTATCTGAATTGATTTGGAAGGATGCAATCTGACTGGAATGGCGAATCTGATCTTCAAATTTGGATAGATGACAACATTGGAGTGCAATTTTCGTTAGTTCATTATTTATTTCACGACCATTGCAGTACACATAAGCTTCCCCATGGAAGGGGGAGGGAGTTGAAGTTGACCACTCACTTCTATACGTTCCCAACTCAACATGCTAGCTAAGTGGTTACCTAGTTCTCTCGACACGGTATTTTTTAAGGCCTATGAAATGCGTTTCAGCGTTCAGGATGAAACTAATGGAAAAAAAACAGCCCAAGCGACGAGGAACAAGGAGTAAATCATGACTTTTCTGTTAGAGGAGTACGAAGACACGCACACACGTACACACTGTTACTTGAGCCGGCAGTCAACTTCGGTTGCAGAGGAAGGTTTAGGTCAAAGTCCTCACAGGTCGAGCTTGTCCCACCGAGGGGGGTATGGTGGCACCTTCAGTGCAGGCGCTTGTTCTCCAAAGGCCAATGAGAAGCAAGTGAGTAGGTGGAGCACCGGTACACCTGGGGGCTGTCCCCCGGCACCCTCGACATGGGGCCGATGAAGCCGATGAAGTTGAGGCCATGGTGACCGAGGACGGGGTGACGTATAGGCCAGTGGCGGGGAGCTTATGGTGGTTGGCCTTGTGGCCGTCGAGGGCCGGGTAAGAAGAGACGGTGAAGCTGCGCATGTGGGGAGGAGCATGGGAGAGACGAGCCGCGCGAGGGACGCCATGGTCGCTGTTGAGGAAGGAGAAGAGCAATGCCATCGGGACTCCTCTCGAGACGAAAACCCCATGTAGACGGGAAAAGCGTTGCCATAGAAAACGGCATTCAGGATTCCGGATGCATGCCATGGATGCCAAAATCTGGAAAACAGGGGATCAATAGATTAATTGTAATAGTCGGTCGGCATTTTTTAAATAGAAATAATAATAATAAATAAAATAATAAAATAATTATAATTAAAAAGACAGTGTAATAGAGTTATTTTAATAAGCCCATTAACATAATTTTTTAGCCCATTAAGTAGAAGAAATTTCTGAGTTCAAGTAATCAAGACAGTAGGTTGGTATTTTGAAAATAACTTTCACTGTGTAACACAACTTTTGTCGTCATTGGAACTGTTGGAAAGAACTCAAAGAGATCCATAACTTTGTAGAAGATTATTTCTACAGATCTTTTCGTTTCTCAGTTCGAAAAATTGAATGTTCAGTTAAAATAAGTAGAGTTGCGTGAGATGAGTTTGATTTGGAATAAGATTCTCTCTAATTTATGAAAAGATAGTTTAATCTAATTTAAGAGTAGTCTGTCCAGGTTGTGTCGGATCAAAAGTAGGATGTTAACTTTATATGTATGTGGTTGGGGGCGTGGCCTACCCTAGTCGTCGTTCTCTATTAAGAAAGGTGGGTGTTTTGCTCTTGTTCTTGAAGAAAGAAGAGCCACGGTGAAGGCGACACTGCGTTGCTCCTCTTTGCTTTGTGCAGGGTCGAGGAGGCACAACGTTGTGCAGCGATCGCTGTACATCTAGACGACAATCACGGTGGCGGAGGATGTAGTGCAGTAACAGTGGAGGTGATGCCTTGGTGCTCCTCTCTTATGCGGCTTTCTGTAGCAGTGAGGAAGGTGTGGTGCAACAGTGGTGGACCATGCAGCAGAGGACGTGGTGTAGCAGCGACAACGGCGACGTAACAGCACTGCTCCTCTTTCGTGTGGTAGGGAGGCGAGGTGTGGTGTCCCGACGGATGATGACTACAACGATGGACCATGTTAGAGGAGGATGTGGTGCAGCAACAACAGAGGCAATGCAACGGTGGTACTCTTCCCTGAGGCGAGGAGGCATGATAGTGGAGGACGTGGTGCAGCAGCGGCAGAGACGGTGTGGAGGAAGCGGAAGATGAAACATCTTTTGTTCAGTGGAGGAAGGTCCCGTGACGAACAAGTTGCTTTCTTTGTTTTTTGTTTTTTTTTTCTTTTTCTTTCTCAAATTAAATAAGCAAAGCGAAAATATTAAGACAGCTGGACGAATAAGACTTAGTGGAGTCCAATCGAGTAAAGAAGATGAAGTAGACAATCTGAGTCCATTCGCCGCATCCTAATTCTTCATAGAGATAGAAAGAGAAAGCCGATCTATAAAGAGGACCCTAATTCGCCATAAAGATAGAGAGAGATTTTCAAAATATAAATTTACTCAATATATAGAAAGGGAAAGTCCTACAGAACCCCATTCTGCCGCACACTAATTCTTCATAAAGAGGGATAGACAAAGGCCACGTATCATGTTTATAGTTTTGACGGAAAAATAAGAATTCTATTTTGGTATTATAGTATAGATATGAAGTCAATTAGTGGTTTTTGATCACCGGTTTAATGTTTCTTCACATATCCTGTTTACTTTTTTCACACCAGTTCAATGTGTATTCACTTATCTACATTTCTTTCGTCACACTTATTCAACCGCTTTGGCCTGGATATTAGTATGTTTTGAACTCTCATCAAGATTCTCACATAGCTTCAAAGGAAGTAATACATTTGACGAATAATTTGTGAAATTTTCCATAAGAGCTCGACTCCGAATAAATAAGGATTTTTTTGCATAGATATCCCTCAAATACACTGTATTTGTATGTATAGCCCTAACTCTCACATATTATCATCAATACTACTAAAATCTTCAAAATGTTGCATTTATCCCCTTCCATCAAATTTAAGTGAATTTCAACGAAATATGTCAAAAATATTGCATAAATCATGATATCATCGGAGGTGTCGGGGGGTACATAATGCAATTTTTTTGTGAATTGAGAGGTATATATGTAAAATATTAGTGAATTTAAGGATATGTATGCAAAATCCCTAAATTGAGGGGTATAAGTGCAACTTTCTAAATATTTCAGGGGTATTGATGCTAATACATGAGAGTTGGAGGCATATATACAAATACGGTGTATTTGAGGAGTATATATATGCAAAAAACCCATAAATAAGTTGGAATAAAAAGTTAAGTTTAATTCATTAATGAGTTAAGTCTGAACACATGTGAGGCTGACTATATTATGTTTATGAATGAGCTCGTTTGAATGCTCATTAAGTGCTCGTTTCACAACTCATTAACAACTCATTTATACGCTCAGTAAAAGATCATTTAAGCACTCATTAACATTACTTTTAAATAATCATTTAATTATTCCATTCATAAACAAACTTATTTAATAAGATATTAATATTTTGTATAATTTTTTATCAAATAACTAAGGGAGCAAATAAACTAGTATGCATCATGGTTTCATTTGAGATTAAAATTTAAAATTTAATAAATTTAGACTAAATTTATCTCAATACTCTAGGTTTCGCTCATTGAATAATTAAATGAGTCAATCTTGAACACCTATCATAAATACTCAGTTCAAATTCGAACCAGGTTAAAATTAATTGAACTAAATTTAAACAGAGTAAAACCCGGTTCAACTCAACCATTATTCATCTTAATTCTCATTTTACATTATGAGGATGTGTGTGTGTGTGAATTGAAAAATCCAATAAGCATTTCAACATGACATGAGAACCAATATTCCAACAATTTTCATCTTTGTTGACGCATGAAGAGCTCAAGACTTGTTTTCTATGTTTCACATTAACTGATTAGGAAATAGCATGTTTTCTTATTAATCGTCTACATGTTTTTCCGTTAGACAAACCACCTTTTTTTTCCTATTACATCAGCATGACGTTAAAAATTGAACTTTGGCCGACTACTGTCACTATATTTTCGAGTCTTTTTTTATTTTTCTATTAGTTGTCTAATCTATTCCTCTCGCCTCTATATTTTTGCTCTCTCACTCCACTTGTTAAACTTGAGAAGTTGGAAAGGTATTCCCACATCATAACTATTGCTAGGGGCGTTCGTTGGTCCTACTTGCCCCGTCGTCTTCCTCATTGGGTTCCCCTTGGGGGAAGGGTGAGTTCGTTGGTGAGGAGCCCCTCTCCCTTCTCCCATATGGGAGGTAGCTTCTCCCTCTTGGGAGCTTTTGATCTCCTTCGGCAAGTATCCATTCAAGTGAGTCTACAATTCCTTGGTTTTGGTCCATTTTTGACGAAGTTTCGGCTTTTAACTTTGTTTTTACTACTTGTCCATCGGAGTGATGTTCTCTTAGCCTTTTAATCTCTGACTGGCACTTTGGTCGTCTTCTATCACCTTGTTTTGCTCAAAATCCTTGTAACCTCTCCTCTCTATCCTTCTTCCCCAACCCCATTTCCTTCCCATGAGGATTCGACTGTCTCTACCTTAGCTCTTCGTGGGTGGCGATCAGAAGCTCACCCTGGCATCCTACCGTATGTCTAGGCGCCACTTTGATTGGAGAATAAATTATTTTGTGAAGTCGTATACTAGAATAAGAGATGTTTCGATTTGATAGTTTTGTGGGACCAACTAACGGAAAAAGAAGAATAAATAATTTTTGATTCTCAGGTAGAATGACTTATTCTCTTCCATTTTGTTTGCCGGATAGGGCAGAATAAGTGTGGTTTATTCTTAGAATAAGCCTAAATCACCTTTGATTGGCGGAATTGCTTATGCTCTCCTATTCCCGCGAATAAGCCGAATTGGGCGAATACGTAATTCCGGCCTACCCTCCTGAATTGCTTATTCCGGCATTTTAACACAGGGGCATGCACAAGACAAACGACATCGTCGTTCGAGCCCCTGCGAAAGGCATCCTCCCCTCCGCCCCTGCGAAAGGCATCCTCCCCTCTGCTCCCTCGCCTTTACTCCTCCCCCAGCGAAAGGCGCCTGGCTGTCGCCATGAACTCGCCACCCCTCTCGACCTGCGTTTGACAGGCTTCTGGTGTACTTGCTTCGTCGACTGCACGGACAAACGTAGAGGACACTGTCCATCGGTGGACTAAGCCTTGATCTAGTGGTTTGTAGTTTGATTCTCCTCGGTAGGTCGGATGTACCTCCTTTTCCCTTTTTTTTTGTGGAATGAGTTTGCCCTTCTCTGGCCTTCCGCGTGATGCCTTCTTCAAGGAGACGCCTTCGAGCGCCTAACCTAGGGTTTCTACCTAGACGTGTAGTCAAACGCGTAGCAGCGGCTTTGGACATGCTACAGCTTCGAAGGTTTGCTTTTTGCAGTGACGTTTTCCATCGAACACTAGGGTTTCCCTTCCTTTTCCTCTTCCCAAGGGTCACGGACGCTTCTATCCTGCAAGCTATCCAATCTTTCGCAGTGTTCCTTCCCATCCATCATTTAAGCCTGCTGTATGGTCTTTCTCTGATAAATGGATGAACGAGGCTGGTAAGGAAGGCAGGGATGCTTCGGTTGGAGGCAAGGCGCTGTAGTGTGGAAGCTGGGGGGGAGGATTTGGTTGCGTCCACGATTTCCTCTTCTTCTTCAAACGAGAAGCCTTCATCGGCGGCCTTCATCTCTTGGATTCATGGGTTTTTCTACAACTTTGCACTTGAATACCTTCTTCTCGTCCTTCTATTTGATGCGATTTCCATGATATTTCTATCTGCCTATGTGCTTCTTACGTAGGTTTATTTTGTGCATTTCGCATAGAACCTAGCATATTTCTGCTTGCTAACCGAAGATGGTTGCTCTAGTTCCATGATAGAGCGCACTCTTGTGGTGGCTCTAGTTCCATGATAGAGTTGAGAAAATGATGGAAGTTGTCTTTTATTGACAGGGTGATAACTCCATATATACGCGTGATGAGAGGCAATCCTAATAAAAATGGGACTTGACAATGTATTTCCTAACACATGGCACAAAGAACTGTTGGGATCTGGGCGGGAAGCGAAGAACGCAGCGGAAATGATGAACAAAAATGATCCCGCCCGATGCCCGTTGATCCGATTCGGAACGAAAAACTAAAACCGAAAACTACGAGAAGTAATCCGATTATCGTGCGCGGATTCGAATCCGCTTCTGTCTCGGTTCTGTCGAGGCGATGCCATATGGCCGAGTACAATGACAGAGGGAGATAAAATTACAATGGAATGAGAAAGAGAGGGAAACACGCATGCCTCATTAATTAACACTTAATTAATGTACATCACTGTAGACACGCTAATTTTGACGTCATTTTGAGTAAATTTCATATCATATAATAATGCCTCAGAATGGTTTGATATTTAATCATTGATTAATTTTTATTGATTTTTTTGAGTGTCGGGTCGAACAGACATGTTTAAGTTAATCAATCAAATTGATTTTAACTTAAATTTCAGTTAAAATATGCATAAATTCTAAAAGACGTCGACATGTGTGGACGCCATTTAGAGTTTATTCATATTTTAACGTTTAAATTTGAATTTTAATCAGTTGATTAATTAGCTAAAAGGCGTCTGTGAAGGTTGACACGTTTTAAGTTTCCTAAGCTATTTTAACTTCTCTTCCGGATGTTTATCCTTATCTTAATTAGTGTAAAAGACGTCTACACATGTAGACGCGTTTTAGCTAATAAAGATAAAGATAAGTTTTTCCGGATATTTATCCTTATCTTAATTAATCTGAAAGGCGTCATCAAAGGTGGACGCGTTTTAGATAATTACAGATAAAGATGAATTAATCAGTAATTATCTGTCGGTTAAGGTAGATAAATCCTAGATTTTTCTATGTTAATCGCGAACGCAGAAAATGCCTATAAATACCTTGCATCTCAAAGAGTTAAAAAAAAGGAGAGAGAGAATTATTGAGCCACAGCGTTATAGCGATTTGAAGATCGGAGCAATCACGTCGGAACGCCGGAGCGCTGCCATTTCCAGAAGACGGCATCCCTCTTCAAGATCTTCATCCTTCAAGGCTCCAACTGGGCATAAGTGTTTCATTCTGAATTTCATTTTTGCATCATTCATTAGTTTCATACCTCATATTCATTTCAGGCAACACGCACCACATCATTAATTTTCCAAAACCCATTTGTTTTAAAGGGGTTTCAAAGCCATTTAAACAAGTGAGTTGCTGTTTAAACATGTTTATAATCATGGTTAGCTTTGATATTATTTCTATTTAAATTCTCATCAGTATTTCTCCTTTATTTTTCTGTTTCTCTGTCTCCGCTACATTCAACAACAACAACAAGAAATCAAAAGGGGGAAATCAAGCACGAAGCCAGGAGAACTTCTGGACGATCCTCAACATTCAACAGTAAGAACAAAAGAACAAGAAAGGGCTCTCTTTCTTCAGCCGGCTGAAGGAGGGGAACCAATGAATCATTCTTCCGCATTCAAACAGGTAGGCGATCAAAACCTCTTTTGAAGCTTTTTAGTTAAAAGTTTCTGGCGATCACTGCACCTTAGTTGCATTTTTTTTTAATAGGTTAATTTACCCTAAACAACATAGTTTTTCACATTAATCACACGAGCAATTTTTCAGCACCTACAACTCTTTTTGGCGATCACGGTGGGACTTGGTCTCGCCGTCTTTTAATTTCTTTTGTTCTTGCTATTATCATACCGGGCACCCACGGTGCACCATTTGTGTCTTTCGACACGTCCTCACCAATTGGTGAGTGTTTAGTTTGATTAATTTCCCTCGTGCACCACGTGCACACCCCAGTGGCAAGATCTTGCCTCCCCTTGATTAGTTCAAAAGAAGCTGTTTTTTGTGATAAAATGCTGTGTGATTGAGTGATTTCCTAGTTGTTTAGTTAGTAAATCATCCTGTTTAAAATCTGAAACTAAAAATCTTTGCATGAGTCGATTGTTTACTGCATTTTACCCTGTTTAAGGAGGATCCGACCCAGAAAATCATTCTGGAAATCTGTTTCTGCGAACTAAAAAGCGTCCAGGAACAGCGACGCGTTTCAAAACCGCGTCAGCACACCTAGACGCTTTTTAGCCTCCAGACTTTCTCTGTCGTTTACATCTGTTTCTGCGAAATAATTAAGTTCTGTGTTGAATAGCGTCGACCATAATCGACGCGATTCAGACAGTTTTTAGTTATTTTCCAGGCTTTCTCTGCTGTTTGCATCTGTTCTCTGCGAAAGAATTAAGTTCTGTTTTGAATAGCGTCGACTATAATCGACGCGATTCAGACAGTTTCTTAATTGTTTTTCAGTTTCCAGATTTCTGTGTTGAGTGCTAGCTACCCATTACTTTATTAAGCATTAGAGGCCATCCAAGTCGCAGGGCATATGCATTGAGGCTAAAACCCTCCTTTTCTTAGGAACACATTACTCGACGTCAGCAACTCTGTCTGATTGGGTTGGTCCCTTGATCAGACTAGAGAAGTTGACGTTGAGACCTCCATAAGTCCCCAAAATCAAGGTATTCCTCCTTGATCATCGGGCTGGTTGTACCAATTGAAGTCCCGGCTAGATTCCAAAAGCGTTGTGAGAGAGAACCCTAGAGAATAACGTGGAAATCAAACTGAAACTAGGATCCTTCCCTGAGCGAAATTGTGGTTTAATCCAATTCAAATAACTCAACAAGGAATCCTGAAATCACGTTAAGCATCCACTTATTTGATTAATCTCTGCACAACTTGTCTGATTAAATCTTTGAAAAGGGAATCTAATATCATGTTGCTGCGATCAGGCAGAGATTTGAGTATGGCTCAAGACGCCATTATCAACTACGAGGGAGATGCTAATGCCCCTCGCAATTCAGATTTCAACTACGAGAACGGGAGAGATGCTGATGCCTCTCGTAATTCTGTCCCCATTCCAGTTCGACATGACGGGAATGTCCGAACTCCTCTTTTTCACCCACACGATCAATATCATGATCTTCCTCCGCATGAATATGCGATTCCTAATCCTGACCTTGAGGGAGACATGAATCAGAATGATCCCTCACCCTCCGATCCTATGGATCTTGTCAACGCCTTGGGAGTTCTTGCCTCCCGACTGGACCCTCAGCAGTTCGAGGCGATCCAGTCTATCCTGAAGGGGAAGGCACCCGTGCAGCCTGCTGAGCCGAACCCTATGGCTCCCCCCGTTGTTCCTCAACAACCTCCTCCTCCTCCTCCTTATATCCATCAGGCCATGGAAGGCCTTCATCTTACTTCTCGGCCAACTGGGCCACAACTTTCATCATCCAGGCAACCGGCTAGACCGCAGACGCCCATTTATCAAAATGCCCTCGGGCATGGCGGAAGCTCTGCCGGACCTCATCCTTATTATCCTCCTTGTCCAACGTACTCTAGGCAGCAGGCCTATCAAGTACTTCCTCCTCCTCCTCCTCCCCAGGCAGATCTAACCACGCAGACGTTGCTGGCCAAGATGGAGCGCATGGATGAGCAGTTCAACAATCTCCAGAAGATGATGGGGGTTAAAGCTGTGCCAGAAATCAGTCTACCGAGCCTGCCAGTATTCCATCTGCCACCCTCTGAAATGCCAGTGTATCGAAAGTATAATGGTACTGGTAACCCCTTCACGCACCTGAAGGAGTTCATGTACGAATCCTCTTTCTGGCAGAATGACAAGAGGTCGTTGGCCTTCTTGTTCAGGAGATCTCTAGAGGGACCAGCCCTCGAGTGGTTCTTTTCTCTGGAACCCTCCGAAGTAGAGGATTACGGTATCGTTTCACGCAAATTCATCCAACGATACCATGACAGAGTTGCACCCTCCTTGTCTATCACGGACCTCATTGCAGAAAAGATGAAACCGGACGAGGAGTTTGTCAGTTTCGCTGACAGGTGGCGGGGCCTGGCTGAAAAAGTGAAGGATCACTTGTCTGAATCTGAACAAGTGAAGATGTTAATTTCTAACGCCACTCCCCAGTTCAAGCTAGTCCTCTCCTTGAACAACTTGACTAATATGGCAGAGCTCTATGAAAGAGCACGATACTGCCAGAATGCTTTCAAGGACGCTACGTTCTCTAGCGTCTTTGATCCTCACAGACCTAGCAGGCCTCCACCTCGGAAGCCTGCAGTGCCAAATTCTCCTAGCACAGGTCCAACTACTGAGGGCACGCTCTCTCATGAGCAGGTCAGTACCATGAACAATAATTCGCCCCAGTTTGTGAGGAACCAGCAACAGTATCAGAGGCCACCACAGCTGAACCAACAAGGATACAGGCAGCAGCAGAACCCCCATTACCAACAGCAGTACCAGCGGCCTCAGCAGCCGAATCAGCAACAGCTACAGCAACAGCCGCAACGGCAACAGCAGTATCAACAGCAGCCTCAACAGCAGTATCAGCAGCAACAGCCACAGTACCAGCCGCGTGCACCGCCGGCATACCACAATGTCCCTCCTCCTGGTGACTACAACCAGCAGAGGAGACCTCCAGGCCCGAAAAGGGCAGAATACCCGGCCCTCCCAGAATCCTTGGCGGATATCTTCAGCGCTTTAATGGCAGCTAATGCCTTAGTTTTGCCAAGGGAAAAGGCCGTCTGGCCTCAGAATGCCGATACGTCCAGGTATTGCTACTTCCACAGGCAACCTGGGCATACCATTGACACCTGCTTTCAATTCAGAGATTATATTCATGATCTCAATGAGCAGGGCGGTATTGACTGGGAAGAAATGAAGAAGTACATAACAGCCCTGAAGGCGAGGAGACCGCAGCAGCAGCAGCAGCAAGCAAGACCACCGGCACAAGTAGCAGCACCACCCAACATGGGTATAGTGCAGAATCCACTCCCGGAGCATCAGAACCAAAACCAGGTTGCTCCCATCTTGACGAACAGCCAGTCTGAGGCTGGTCGTGGGCAGCAGTGGAGAGTAGAGGACTCTTCCTCTCTTTGTTCAACGGGTCACGTTCAAAGTACCGCAGAGCGACCACCACGCCGCACCATCCACATACCAAGGCCACAACCTGTTACCATTACCCCCATACCCACACCTACATACCACTCGCCCACACCCAATAACCCATTACCACTACCCGCCTTCCTTAGACCTATTACGCCCCGCACCACTACGCCTCCATCATATAACCCCCCGCAAACCAATAACACACCTCTTCTACCATCTAGGCCATTATTACGCATACCATTTCCTACTTCACCCGCTACCACCACCGCTTACCCCGATATGCCTTTACCATCTAGACCGCTATTACGCATACCATTCCCCACTTCACCAACCACTTACCCATCCACCATCCAACCCTCTAGGCCTTTAATCCGCACCGCGCCATCACCATCTAACCCTACGCCATCACCTACCTACCAACCCTCTACGCCATCCGCACCATCCAACTCTGCGGTACTTAAGGTGTCACCCGGATCCTCCACGGTTGAGGAACATGCGCTCCGTAGTAGCAGGATTTTCAACAAGGTCTTCCCTCAGTCCACAGTCAGAGACGGCCCATCACAGCCGACTGAGGAAGCCCATAATGAAGAGAGTGCACCAGGCACTCAATACGACCTGTTGAAACACCTGGATCGGACACCGGTACGGATCACTATACTCGAACTGATCAAAAGATCCAAGAGTCACCAAGAAGCTTTAATGGAATATCTGCAGAAGGTGATGGTCAATGAAGACGTGCCGGTAGAGAAGATTGCAGCACTACTAGTTCCTCAGGGGGATCAGCCCTCCATAACATTTCATACATCGGAACTAGCACCGCCAGCAGCTAGAAGCATGGCCCTGAGTATCACGGTCAACATCTGTAAGAAGGCCGTGGATGCATGCCTGGTCGACACAGGAGCTTCGATCAATGTTTTACCTCCGAAGACCCTGGAGCTGTGCGGTGTGCCCAAAGAGAAATGGCTGCCCAACCCCATCTCAGTAACAGCATATGATAATTCTACCCGTTCCCCTCTGGGAATGGTCTATTTAAAGGTGGAGCTGGGTCCCGTAAGTCACGCAGAGGTCGAATTTCACATCCTGGAAATTGACCCTTCCATAAATGCCATTCTAGGTCGTCCTTATATTAAAACTCTTGAGGCGATTCCCTCTACGAATCATCAATGCCTCAAACTCCCTTATAAAGGACGAATTATTAAAGTGACGAGCATGCCGATCCTTGCTGCTGCTCATTCCTTGAACATTAAATCTGCTGTTCTACCTGGCCGACAACCTTTTCTGTCGGTATTACAGGTCTACCGTCCAGTGGCTGATCCTCTGAAAGCCGCCGCTATTTCTCCATATCCGTTAGATGCTATCAAAAGGGGGAAGTGCATGAGTACCACAGGATGGAGGATTATGATGAAGAACGGCTACGAGCCTGGGAAAGGTCTGGGCATACAATTGCAAGGCAGGACCACTCCTGTCAGAAATCATCGAGCAGCACCTGGAAGTGGTCTGGGCTATAGGCCAATAAAACTAAAGAAAGATCCGGTTCAGAAAGCAGAGAGCGAACAAGGTCCGAAGATCTGGGAGACAATGTCTACGCCACCTAAAGAAGGCCGAGAACCCTTAACATGGACCCTGTGTACGCACTTTGTGAAAGGGCCAATACTTAGCCAAGACAATACGGTGGTCATTACTTCCTGTTTTGACTTCCATGATATATATGGGAGGGATTTGGCCAGACATTGCTCCGAATTGCTTACGTACCAATCCTTGGAGGCTCTGCGGCCTATGAAAAGGAGGAAATTTCATGATCCCGAATGTGAATGGTATAGGTGGTTCGATCTGAGGGACCTGTACATAGCACTGAACAGACTATTTCTGGATCCTGCAGAACCTAAGTGGCCGCCGCAGATTGATGAACTGATTGAAAGCCCTGGTGCCATATTCGACAAGCGGATACTGCTATCCGAAGAAACTGACGAAGGGGAGCCGGATGACCCATATCAAGCTGGTTACACAACAGATCTGCTATGGAGGGGGACATATCCTTCACATGTCTTCATGCTCCATACTCTTTTCCGTACATTGCTCTTGACCCCGACTTGGTCGCGGGTCATAATTGAAGATATTCCACGGGCTCCGCCCGTCATGATTACTCTGTCCCCTCGGGACATTATACCACAACCTCCTCTCGATCTAGAGAGGTTGTATGATCTGATTTGGGACATATTACTATATGATCCCCCTAATCCTTTGGCCTTGGTGCCACTTCCTCCGTCTGATTCTCCTCCCATTTGTATTCATTCCTGCTTTATGTTTAATTCTTTCATTTTCCGAAAAAAAAACGCCAATTTGGCAACAAATTCTTCACAGATCCTCATCGAGGAAACATCTTACTTGTCCGATTGCATCCCGCCGCGCGGGTCCTTCGGTCAAGATTCTCTCCTAGATCTACTCTGTCCCTCCCCTCGGGAGGATTCTCTTGTATTTCCACTTGTATCCCAAGATTTTCATCCTGCTTCATCTTCGTTAGGTTATGATAGTGAGTTTAGTGAAGTTAAGCAGTCTAGTCAGGTTAGGAAGTCTAGGAAGCCTAAGGGTAGGCAAATTCCAGATAGATACCTCCAGGCCTTAGTCGATAAATGCTCTTCTTGTTCTTTAATCCCTCAGCTTTTAGAAAATCCAATTCAGATGCCAGAAGATTGTACAGACGATGAGTCAGTCAATGATGGGTACGGGGTATATGAGTTGATGCATGAAAAAGACCCCATTGTTGAAGAGGAAGATGACGAGGACGCGGCTGAGGCATATGCCAGTGGAGTGAAGAGATTTGATGAACCCTCAGCTGCCGTAGAAGAGCCCACCAAAGAAATTAATTTAGGGACCGAAGACGAACCTAAGGTTGTCCTCGTCAGTAAAAATCTTTCTTCAGAGGATGAGAAAGCAATGGTACAAGTACTCAAGGACTATAAGGACACTTTCGCCTGGAGTTATGAGGATATGCCGGGGTTAGACTCAACTTTGGTTGAACACAGACTGACATTAAAGGAAGGAGCTAGCCCTGTCAAACAGAAATTAAGGCGATTCCACCCACAAATGGCTTTAAAGATGAAGGAAGAGGTCGATAAATTGCACAAAGCCAAATTTATTAAAGTTGTCCTTTATCCACAATGGGTGGCTAATATAGTCCCGGTTATGAAGAAGGACGGGAAGGTCAGGATTTGCATCGACTTCCGTGATTTGAACCGGGCGTGTCCTAAAGATGATTTTCCATTGCCTCATATTGATGTACTCATCGATAACACTGCTGGTTATGAGACGTTATCATTCATAGACGGATTTTCAGGATATAATCAGATTAAGCTGGCAGAAGAAGATCAAGAGAAAACGTCATTCACTACACCTTGGGGAACATATTGTTATGTTGTCATGCCATTTGGATTAAAGAATGCTGGAGCCACTTATCAAAGAGCCATGATGGCAATATTCCATGACATGATGCACATAGATTTGGAAGTGTATGTGGATGACTTATTGGTTAAATCTAAAACAAAGGCTGAGCACGCCAAAGTTTTGGCAAGGGTATTAGAGAGATCAAGAGAATATCAGTTGAAGATGAACCCCAAGAAATGTGTATTCGGGGTATCTTCAGGAAAATTGCTTGGATTTATCGTCAGTAAACGGGGAATTGAGATCGATCCTAACAAGGCGAAGGCTATTAGAGAAATGCCACCTCCCAAAAACTTGAAAGAGTTGAGAGGATTAATCGGGAGGTTGCAATTTATTCGCCGTTTTGTCTCCCAGCACTCACAAAGGTGTAAGCCATTTTACGAGCTTACCAAGCCAGGAGTCAAATTCGATTGGGACGATAAGTGTCAGGAGGCATTCGATGGATTAAAGAATTATTTAGCAAGTCCTCCTGTTTTGAGACCACCATCTCCAGGCAAACAATTGATACTTTACATTTCAGTCCTGGATGATGCTGTGGGGGCTGTCCTAGCACAAGAAGATGAAGAAGGAAAAGAGAGGGCAGCCTATTATCTCTCTAAACTTCTCAACCCCGCTGAACAGAGATATACGGCGATGGAGAAAACATGTGCAGCATTGGTCTGGGTTGTGCAGAAACTAAAGCATTATTTTCTGGCCCATGAAGTCCATCTCATCGCTAGGATGAATCCGATCAAATTCCTTCTGGAGAAATCTGTTCTTACTGATAGGTTAGCGCGATGGCAAAGCTTTCTATCTCAATTCGACATCACTTATATTCAGCAGAAAGCGATCAAGGGCTATGCCATAGCAGAACATCTCGCTCATCATCCCCTTCCTAGATTTGATCCAGTCCGATCAGAGTTTCCGGATGAGGAACTGATGTCCGTAAATCAAATCAGAGATGATATGTGGACTCTGCATTTTGACGGAGCTCTGAATTCTCATGGAAAAGGGATCGGTATCGTTTTGTTATCACCTGAAGGTATCACCATTCCACAAGCCTTTCAGCTTGATTTTCCAGTCACAAACAATATAGCTGAATACGAGGCACTCCTTGCTGGTCTCGAGGCTGCTCATTTCCATGGTGCCACCAAACTCAGGATTGTAGGTGATAGCCAACTGATTCTTCGCCAAGTGCTGACCAAGTATCGAACTCTCGATCCCAAACTCAAGCCTTACCAAGAACTGACTTCTGCTTATTCAAAGCTTTTCACGAAATTGATCTTTGTCCATGTCCCTAGGAATCAGAACATCTTAGCTGACGCTCTAGCTTCACTAGCATCTTCTCTTAATTTTCCAATCAGCAAACAATCCGAATCAATCATAGTTCATAGGCGTCTTTCACCTGCCGTGAAAGATCCTTCATTCCTTAGAACTAAGGAGAAGTTGCTGAAGAAAGTCAGGGACGGAGATATCATTGAGAAAAGGGAAATCATGTTAATGGAGCTGTTAGAAGAGATGGATGATGAACAGAAGCCATGGTATTATGAAATTGCAAAATATTGTGAAGATCAATCGTATCCTGAGGAAGCTACAACTGAGGAGAAGAGAGCTATCAGGAGAGTTGCTCAACGATACACCTTAGTTGGGGGAGCACTGTATAAGAGAAGTTTTGATGGAGTTCTTCTGAGATGTCTAGACGAAGATGAGCTCTGGAAGGTTATGGAAGGAGCTTATAGTGGAGTTTGTGGTGGTCATGTCAATGGACAGATGCTAGCAAAGAAGATCCTTAGACAAGGATTTTATTGGCCAACCATGGAAGAAGGCTGCGTAGGATATGTCCGTAGGTGTGCTAAGTGTCAACTTCACGCCGACAAAATTCATTCTCCTGCATCTTCACTCCATCCTGTTTCTTCCCCATGGCCTTTCTCCATGTGGGCTTTCGACATTATTGGACCTCTTGGTAATCCAGATTCCGGCATCAAGCAAAAATCTTTCATTCTCACGGCAACGAAATACTTCACCAAGTGGGCAGAAGCTGAAGCATACGTGGAGATCAAAGCATCAACCGTCTGCAAATTCATCATGAAGAACATCATCACCCGATTTGGAATTCCAAGCACCATCGTCACCGATAACGGACCGCAGTTCGTGTCACAGGAATTGAAGGACCTCTGTAACAGGTATAAAATTGCATTGCATCATTCGTCTCCTTATTATCCGCAAGGCAATGGCCAAGCAGAGGCAACAAATAAGACTTTGATAAAAATCATAAAAAAGACGTGCAAATCTAACAAATTCGCAGATTGGCCAGAAAAATTGGTTGAGGCTCTATGGGCTTACCGAACTTCAATCCGCACGCCCACTGGACAAACTCCTTATTCCTTAACATTTGGAATGGAGGCGGTAGTTCCATATGAGATCCTTATACCGTCATTAAGAGTACAGTTGAATAAGAAATTTTCCATTGATGAACATCGTTCAGCACTCCTTGCTCAATTGGAACTTTTAGACGAAAAAAGATGGTCAGCTGCTAATCATGCAAAAGTCTATCAAAATAGACTAGCACGTTTTTATCAAAAGAAAGTCATTGAACATAAGTTCAAAGTCGGTGAAATGGTTGTCAAAAGAATTTTTATAAAACCTGGTGGTCCGCGTTCTAAGCTCCAACCCAACTGGGAAGGACCTTATGTTGTATCGCACGCTTTTCCTGGCAATGCTTATCGTCTTATTAATGCAGAAGGAGAAGAGTTAAAACATCCTTGGAATGGTTTACATCTTAAGAAATACTACCCTTACGTTAGAGAGTCGATCAGTATGGTACAAAGACCAATGGAATCAGAAAGTTTATAAACTCAAATTTCTTTATTAGTCTGGATAACTTAACTTTAAGCCCATTACTGCACACACTGACACGTTTGATTCGTGAGTAACAAGAGATGACAAGTCCTAAAGGATATCGAAAGCTTGACCGAAAGTGTGAAGTACAAATCATTCGTTTTTAAACAAAAATTCTGTTTTTAACTCGGCCCATGATGTCGGAACGAGGCTTAGAATAGACTACCAAGAATACCCGCCATCTTAGTAGGAGGCCGTCATAAAAAAAATGGGGGAGATCCGTCCCGAAGAAAAGAAAAAAAAAGGAAGAAAAGAAAAGCAAGGCAAAAGCCAAATGTCAAATCAATAGGCCATTACATTACAAACGTTACATCAAGGCCACGAAATGAAATAAAAGGGAACGCAAAGTCGATAAATACCCCGGAAAGAAAATGACCGAACCCCAACGGATATTAGGGTAGAAAAGGGACATCTTTTTAAGTCTCCGGAACCTTCTCATGGGCTTTCTAAATTTATTCATCTTTTCTTTCTAAAGAGATGTACTCCAAACTTAAGGAATGACTTAGATTGACTAAGAGTCAAATCATCAAATGGGATCACGAATGGAAACACAAATTCAAACACGATGGGTTTAAGTTGAGTTGTTAAAGAATAATTTGGGAATTAAGTTAATAAATGAATATGATCATTTGATTCAAGTACCATGCTGATCTTTTAGTCAAAAAAAAAAATCCAAAAAAATACATATGTCAAAAATCCAAAAAAAAACATATGTCAAAAATCCAAAAAAAATACATATGTCAAAAATCCAAAAAAAATATATGTCAAAAATCCAAAAAAAAACACAAATCAAAAATTCCAAAAAAATACATATGTCAAAATTCAAAAAAAGTATATATTTCAAAACCCCAAACAAAAATGAATATTTTCAAAACAAAAAATTTCAGTTAACATCTGCTTGTTGCATTTAGTGTGTTTCATCCTTTTATTTTCAGTGAGCATCTGTGTGCTTGTATGTCGCATTTTACTTAAGTCTGATTATTCTCATTACCTTTGTTAATAAAGGCTATGCCCCTTGACCATTTATTGAAGAAAAGATTGATTGACCATTTATTTGGTCGGGCAAGGGGCTAAGCCTAAACAGATACTTAACCTGTTTGTTAAGTGTGTACAGGATGCAAGATAAACACAGGAACACAAGATTGGAGCCAAAAGTTTCACGTATATTATCAAAAGGCGTTTTTGTACATGATACATGAAGAAAAAGATACATGAGCCCTCAAGGTTGGCTCTCCCCTCCGCCCTCGTCCAACTGGCTCTGGGCCTCGTCAGGAGCATCCGGTGCTGGCTCTCGACTAGGAGGTGGAGGTGGTCCCATCGCGCTCGGACCCGCCTGACCAGAGGACACGGCAGCACTGGCGGTGAAGGCACTGGTCAGACCGCGCTCTTGTGCACGCTGTCGAGCACGCCTATACCTCTCTTCCACACTCCGGCGCTCATGCTCCGCAATGCCAAGCTGGACCCGAAGAGCGGATATCTCAGCATCCATCTTCTGCCGCTCCTGCCTTTCCCGCTCTCGCTCCTCGTTGATGACTTCCAGGCGGGTCTGGAGGCGCGCAAGATCTCCAGCCGAAAGTCGGGCCACCTGTTCCTCCAGAGCCCGGATCCGCTCTGCATCAGCCTCGGCACGAGCCGCTGCAGCCCGGGCATGATCTATCTCCGCTTCAGCCCTCTGAAGGGTTTCCTGAAGCTCAGCAACCTGAAAGGAAGATTTTGTTAGTCCAAGGCAATCAATCAAGTAATCAATTTCAGAATTCAAAAGTTGAAGAACTTACCTGAGCAGCACGGTCCTCCTCCGCGAGAGAAGCCCGGTGAATGGCAGAGGCAAGCTGACTCTGGAGGTCAGCCATAGCAGCATCATGAGCAGCGGACGAAGAAGAGGATGAAGCCCCGAAGGTAGGAGGAGCCGCCTGGGTGTAGACGGCTCGCTGCATCGAAGGACAACTATAAGTGGTTAATCGCCAAAACAATTAATCAATTAAAACATGCATGCATATTCACCCATACATACCAGGTCATATAACTCCTTCTGGATTTGTTCTAGCTGGGCCTCCGCATCATGTAGGCGGGCCCGGAGGTCGACGATGACTGCATCACGCGCATCCTGCATGTCATACATACATTCATTTACAAATATAAATCAAGATAATAATAAAATTAAAGACGCATGAATTCATACTTACATCGAGTGGTCGGAGGAGCCGAAGCTGATCGGCGTAGTGGGCCCGGTACTGCTGGAGGTAGGCCTCGCTACTCCCCGCCCGTGACTCCACTCTGACACCCCGGCGATGCCAGTCTTCATATTGTTCAGGAAATTTCGCCCGCCAATCAGTGAGGGCTTGCTTGCCCCTCATGCTCCTTCCTACGCCCTCCGGGACCTCCTCGTCGATCCACTCCTGGTGGAGGCCCAGGGTCCTCATCACTAGCCGGAGGCGGAGGAGCTCGATCTCATTGAGGCAATGCACCCACATCTGCCTCCCAAACCGCCTCCTGCCAGCCGTCACCCACGGCTGACCCTCCTCATTCATGCCCAGATATGGGCGCCAAATCACCTGCATATAGGTTAGATGCATTCATAAAAAATTTGCATTTAATAAAAAGATTGCATTTAATGAAATTGAACAAGTTAAAAGCTTACCAAGAGTTCTGGATAATCCAGAAACTGACGGCGGAGGGCCGTCAGTTGGTGATGCTGTGGAGCCGTGTCCACAATCGGCTGCCAACGGCAGGCAAAAGGGACGGCATTTGGACGAATAATCCTCGCTCTGCCGAGCGGGAAGTAGTAGTAGCTCCACACCTCCATTCATGAACATATAGGTTAGAAGAAGCATCATATCATATTGCACTGCATATAACAAATAATTAAACAATTTAATACCTGAAGAAATGGCGAGAAGCCACTGATAGTAGTCTCACGGTCCGGCGTGACCGCGGATAGGTCGGCAAAGAGGTGAGCCAGAAGGGCTGCACCCCAAGCATACTCTCCTAGGCTAGCTAAATCATCTAACAAGTAAAGAAATCTACAGTGGATATGGTCGCCCTTCGTACCGAAGAGCAACCTACCGAAAAAGAAAACTAAGAAGACTCTGAGCTGTCTATCTACCTCATCTACCTGACTGGGGTCACTACAATAGACTGAAGAGGATGACTCTGCTAACCTATCCCTGAACTCCTCCCGGGTCTCGTCAGACCGACGCCGGGGCTCATCTAGACCTAGGGCTGCCTCTACCTCTACTCGAGGAACCATCCTAGACTCCCTGCCTAGGCTAGATACCTCTATCCCTAACAAAGCCTCTGCCAATCCCTGGTAGTTGGGGTAGGTCACCCCGCTCACTGGTCGGCCCTCTACCCGGAGGCCGGTAATCCTGGCCACATCCTCTAGGGAGGGGACCATATGCCCCCATGACATTAGGAATGCCCGACTCTCTGCATGCCAACGCTCCCTGAGCGCCTGCAGCAGGACCAGATCAAGCCAAAATAGCTCAATGTCCAGTACCTCGCCGAATCCCATCTGGCGCAAGCGTGCCTTCTGGAAGTCGGGGAGCCCCCTATAAGCCCCTACTACTAGGTCCCATGAAATCCTAGCCCTCATCACTCCCTGCAAGCAGACATAAAAATAAAGGTAAGTAATTATTAAAAAAAAAAACAGAAAAATCAGTTCTGTTTTGAAAAAACGTCAGCACACGCAGACGTGTTTTAAAACACGTCAATGTGCGTTGACGCAATTCAAACTCTTTATTCCTAATTAAAAATCCGGAATTTATGTTGAAAGACGCCTTTTGAAAGGCGTCACCTGGTCTGGACGCCTTTCAAGTTCAGATTCCGGATTCCTTCAAGAATCCCGTTTTCTCCCCTCTTTTCTCATCCATTCATCCCACAAGGAGCGTACCGTGTGGAGGTCGCCCTCCTCTTCTTCTTCTACCGCCATGGGTGCCGGTGGAGGGAGCTCCTCCTCCAAGAAAGCCGCCGCCTCCGCAAGAGCCGCCGGAACCTCCTCGGGAGCTTCTTCTTGCCTCCGCCTCCTCTTGGCTATGACCTTCGTCTTCCCAGAACCTTCACCGCGCTCCATAGTTTGAGAAGAGGGAGATTTGAGGGAAAGATCGCCGGAGCTCGGAAATCGCCGCCGGAGAGAAAGTTTTTGGAAAAGTGAGGAAGAAAGGGGGTCTTCGCGGGTCTGTTAACGAAAGTCTAAAAGGCGTCGACTTAGGATGACGCGTTTTAGGGCGCAAAAGTTGAGGCGGCACTGACAGAGGTTTGAATTTGAATGAAAGACGTCCACCTAAGTAGTCGCGTTTCAATATTTTTGTCAGAACCGTACAGAAGAAAATCATTAAAGGCGTCTTAGTGTGTTGACGCGTTTCAGAGAATTAATCGTGGAATTAATGACATAATCCTGGAAAAAGTAGGATAGAGAGTTGAAAGGCGTCATGATGTACAGACACGGTTTAAGCTTTAAATCGGGTTTTTGAGGATTAAATTGAATTTCTGGAAAAGAATTATTATTGAAAGGCGTCAGGTCCGGAAGACGCGTTTTAAGTTTTTCATTGAATTTATAGTTTAAAGGCGTCTTTCTGACTGGACGCGTTTTACATTAAACAGGACCCGAACTGTTGAGGAAAGGTTTTGAGGCATAAGAAAAACTTCTTTATTCAATAAAATTCTTTATTACATCATGAATAAAAGAGAAAGAGGACATTCAAGGAAGGATTTCATGAAGATCTTTAATATAATGAGCTTTCAATCCTTTATCTCTATCTTTAGAGGATCTTACACGGTAACTGAAGCCAAGATTCCATAGAGTGATAATGATTTGTACGGCTTCATAGTCTTCGTCGGATTCCAAGTCGCGCTTCTTGATCGGAAGTGTGGGAGAGAACTCTGGGAATTCACGACGGCCCAAGCTAAGTTGAGTAAGGCACCGATGTGGATTGTACAGCACGAATTCGGTGGCTCCGATCAACTTAAGGTCTGCTCCTGCTGCACGGCGCACCCACACAGGTTTTCCAACCAAAGCAAGTGGAGACGAGTCGAATATGTCGGACGTCATGAGCTTTAAATATTCTCTCCAATCAGCTCGGGTCTTGAGTTTTGGAACCTTGTTAACCATATACTCATTGAACTTTACAACATTAGCTATGCAATGAATTGGGCTATTCAAGTAGATTTGAGATAGATTCAGAGGCATTTTCTTGCTGTGCTCAAACTTAAAGTGAAGTTCAACCCATAAGGCGAAGAGTAACATGCATCCGTAAGGAGGACGGCCCACAGACGTTGCAGAAAGCCCACTATAAAGATATGCTAAGAGTGCAGTGCTAATGGATTTACCTTCGAAAATTGCGCATATAGCACTAACTTGGTCATCTTCTAAGATGTTATCCTGCGCAGAGAAGAATAAGGCACCGGCTAGGCATGTAACTAAAGCTTTTGTTACATCCTCCGCTTCATCCTCTCTTAGATCATCGATTTCATATAGCGTCCACTCGGCTAGCTTGGTGAGATTAATCCCCTTTTTAGTGAGACATCCTTTAGCTTCTGAAGGATCTTTCATAATAGATGTCAACAATTGTTGACCGGTGATTCTCTCCTTCATCAAAGCTATTTTCTCTTTGTTCTCTTTGGTCTTTGGGAGACCTAAAAGAAGCTCCGCCTCCTCCAGAAGAATCGTGCACTCGAAATCTTGGAAAAAGAACGTGTGAGTTTGGGGATGCCACCATTCGATCAAGGCACCCATAGCCGCCCAATCTGCGTTCGTGCTCTTGTAATGCTTGGCAAGCACTACAAGACCTTGAAGATTCCACTTGGATATGAACACTTGCATGGAAACCTTGATGCTTTTTGCAAGTTTACGGATCCAAGGTAAGGAGGTGAACTTCCTTGGGCCAGGAAACATGGGATAGTTCTGAAAATCGAAAGAAAAGACGAAGAACATGATGAGGAACGCGAAGAACATAATGAAGAACATGAAGAGAATTGACAAAGAAGTTGATTGAACTTACTTGGAGATTGGGATTTCTTCCATTCAGATGATTCTCCACATCTGAAAACTGCTCCAAAGACATCTTCATCTTCTTGCTAGAATTTATGCTCTCTTTTTCGGAGTTCCTCCTCCTTGAAGCTTGGAAAGCTTGGAAACCTTGGAACCTTGAAGAAACCTTGAAGAAAGCTCAACTTTTGATCTTTGGATTGTAGTGTGATTGCTTGGGAACGACCTAAGGATGTTTATATAGACAGCATTGCGATCCTAGGAAGACTTTTCCGGATTGGAAAAGGGATGTGCATTGATAGAGTTGGAATTCGAGTAGAGAACAAGCAGAAACCTGTTTCTGTGAGTAAAAGACGTCGAGGATAAGCGACGCGTTTCAAAGATAAAAGGCGTCTGCGCGACACGACGCGTTTCATATATTTATATGATTTATCCGAAATTCTATGGGTTTCGATGTTTAAATTGAATATTTATTGGAATTACTAACAATTTTGATTGCAGGAAATTCAAGAAAAATTGAGTAAAGCTGAAATATCAAGAAGATCTTACTGTGGGATTCAAGAAGTCTTGACCGTGGCTAAAAAGACGGTTATTTCTACCCTTGTACTCCTTTCATGTAATTATTTTGCATTTGCATTATTATATGATAAATATTTATTAGATCATATCAAGGACCTTGTGGTTTTGATGAAACTGGAATTTGAGTTCCCCTACAACAAAAACAGTGATAATTCCAGAGGATTCTTAATCGCATGGATAGGCCGTTGGATTGTTAATTAGTGAGGACGATAGTTCCACTTTTGTGAAACGGTGCGTGGATAAACGAGCTTCGGCTTAGCACTGGATTGCAAGAGTTGGTGTCTTGACTCATTAATGGCAATTTAACAATATTATCTTTGATTAATTTATATTTTATTTGACTTTATATTTTTCTTTTAGCCCAGCATGCATCATGTAGGACTTTGAAATCATTGTGATAAGGATTAATTATTGATTAAGTTTCAGACCATTAATCAAATAATTCAAACATGATATGAAATATTCCATTCCGAATTGAGTATCTTGATTATCTTTGAGGTTCGCTTGAAGATATCATTGGAATTCTATCCTTGATTGGATTCTTTATCCAATATTTCTTGTTTTCTTTTAAGATCCATCATGGCTGCAGCACGTCCACATTGGCTGGCAAACGCTCCCCATGATGAAACCTACAGTGTCTATGACCTGGGGTACTTCCCACTCCGAGGAGATTGATCGACCTTATTTTATTTCCTTGTTTACCTCATCCAGACAGGATTGATTCCATTGATCTCTTTGAACTATCTTCATTGATGATTTTGAGAAAAATTCCAATCATGTGATGTTAAGAGCGTGTCTCATCACACCTTGGCATCACATTTTCAATACATTCCATTTCATTTCACTCCCTTGCAAAGACGATGCCAAGGTGAGGCAGCTGTAGACACGCTAATTTTGACGTCATTTTGAGTAAATTTCATATCATATAATAATGCCTCAGAATGGTTTGATATTTAATCATTGATTAATTTTTATTGATTTTTTTGAGTGTCGGGTTGAACAGACATGTTTAAGTTAATCAATCAAATTGATTTTAACTTAAATTTCAGTTAAAATATGCATAAATTCTAAAAGACGTCGACCTGTGTGGACGCCATTTAGAGTTTATTCATATTTTAACGTTTAAATTTGAATTTTAATCAGTTGATTAATTAGCTAAAAGGCGTCTGTGAAGGCTGACGCGTTTTAAGTTTCCTAAGCTATTTTAACTTCTCTTCCGGATGTTTATCCTTATCTTAATTAGTGTAAAAGACGTCTACACATGTAGACGCGTTTTAGCTAATAAAGATAAAGATAAGTTTTTCCGGATATTTATCCTTATCTTAATTAATCTGAAAGGCGTCATCAAAGGTGGACGCGTTTTAGATAATTACAGATAAAGATGAATTAATCAGTAATTATCTGTCGGTTAAGGTAGATAAATCCTAGATTTTTCTATGTTAATCGCGAACGCAGAAAATGCCTATAAATACCTTGCATCTCAAAGAGTTAAAAAAAAGGAGAGAGAGAATTATTGAGCCACAGCGTTATAGCGATTTGAAGATCGGAGCAATCACGTCGGAACGCCGGAGCGCTGCCATTTCCAGAAGACGGCATCCCTCTTCAAGATCTTCATCCTTCAAGGCTCCAACTGGGCATAAGTGTTTCATTCTGAATTTCATTTTTGCATCATTCATTAGTTTCATACCTCATATTCATTTCAGGCAACACACACCACATCATTAATTTTCCAAAACCCATTTGTTTTAAAGGGGTTTCAAAGCCATTTAAACAAGTGAGTTGCTGTTTAAACATGTTTATAATCATGGTTGGCTTTGATATTATTTCTATTTAAATTCTCATCAGTATTTCTCCTTTATTTTTCTGTTTCTCTGTCTCCGCTGCATTCAACAACAATAACAAGAAATCAAAAGGGGGAAATCAAGCACGAAGCCAGGAGAACTTCTGGACGATCCTCAACATTCAACAGCAAGAACAAAAGAACAAGAAAGGGCTCTCTTTCTTCAGCCGGCTGAAGGAGGGGAACCAAGGACTCATTCTTTCGCATTCAAACAGGTAGGCGATCAAAACCTTTTTTGAAGCTTTTTAGTTAAAAGTTTCTGGCGATCACTGCACCTTAGTTGCATTTTTTTTTAATAGGTTAATTTACCCTAAACAACATAGTTTTTCACATTAATCACACGAGCAATTTTTCAGCACCTACAATCACATCCCATAACAATCCACATAATCACATACCATCACATGATATGAAATTTAACTAAGTGAATGTACATGACCACCACAAATTTTAACCATCCATACATGATAAAACGCATCACATGAAGGCTAAATTTTTTGAAAATATAATAATTTTGGCTTTTTTAAAACCTGGGTACCAATCAAAATAGGATAATTTGAATTTTCAAAAATCTTATTTTCTAACATGTAATAAATCTAATTTAAAGCATTAAACACATCAACATGTGCACACAAAGTTAAAATTAAAATTCTAAAATATTCCATGCAAAATTTAGAACAATTCTAAATTAATTAATTTAACACTTAGATTAATATTAATTCACATTAATAACAATTATTAATGTGAAACAATCTAACATTTAGAAAGAATTAAAAATTCATAAATAACATTTATAAAAGAATTTTCAACTCAAATTATTAACCTCTTAACAACTCATTGTTAAAACCCTTTAATTAAAAGACATTTCTCAATGACAATTATTACGAAATAATAATTAGAACATTTCTAATTAAAATAGTCTAACATCTTAGACTTAATTTAATCTCTTAATAACTTTTATTAAAAGATTAATTATTAAGTAGATTAGATCTTCAAAATACAATTAACGGATCTTTAAGAATATTAATTAGTTTAATAACTATTAGTAAGCTTTAATTAATCCTCAATAACTTTTATTAAGGTTAATTCTCAAGAAACAATTAACTCTTTAATAACTATTATTAAAAGTTAATAAAACACTTAATAACTTTTATTAAGTGTCCCTTAATCAAATACTTAATTTCACAACAACAATTGCTAAGAAATAAAAATGATCTAATTAGTTGACTATGATTAATTAACAACATTTGATAATTAAAGTTTAAGTCACTACTTAATAATCAAATAACAATTCTTGTTAATATAATTTTAAGATCAAATCTTAAATATAAATTAACAACACTTGTTAATTAAGATTAAAAACATTATCTTAATTATTAATAACAACAATTGTTAATAATTAATTAAGATCCAATTTTAAATAAATAACAACATTTGTCAATTATATTTAAGATCATATCTTAAATATAAACCCCTTTAATCAGCTAATTAAAAGTTATTTATAATTAAGATCATATCTTAATTATAACTGATTTAATTAATTAATTAAAATCAATTAATAATAAGATCTTATCTTATTTGGTTAAAAACAATTAACTATTAAGATCATATCTTAATAAACCCCACAAAATATTTGATTAAAATAACAATTCATAATTAAGATCATATCTTAATTATATCCTCTTTTAACTTAAAATAATTAATTTAATGTTTAAAACAATTTTAAACATTATTAATTTCAATTTCAAGTTAAATAGGGTGGGTTTTTTTTTTAAAATAAGGGGTTTTTGGGGTTAAAGGGGCCAAAATAGGCTTAATGGGCCTGAGCAAGTGGGCTCGGGCCCAGCTGGCTCTGGCTGGTGCAGCCAGGGCCACACCTAGCTCGAGCTAGGGGCACCTGGCCGAGCCATGCCGGGCCCCAGGCGCGCAAGGGCCGGGCCAGGGCCGGACCCAGGCACGACCTGGCTCATCTGATATATTAATTACAATGTGTAGGATGCAATTGGGGAGATTGATGGGATGCACATCATCGCTCATCTCCCACGAAAAGATCATGGACAGTTTCGTAATCGCAAATGTTATATAAGTCAAAATGTAATGGGGGTAGTTTTATTCGACTTTACTTTTCTATATGTTGCTGTCGGTTGGGAAGGTTCTGCAGCTGACATGAGAGTGTTGAAATGGGCGTCAGATGAAGGCGAGTTTCGCGTCCCTCGCGGCAAGTATTACCTCGTTGACTTTGGCTATGCAAACACACGTAGTTTCTTAGCTCCTTATCGTGGCCAACGGTATCACATAGGCCAATTTAGGGGTCGTGGTCGGCACTATGCAAATAAGAAGGAAAAATTCAACCACAGGCATGCACAACTGAGGAATTGTGTGGAGCGAGTGTTCGGTGTGCTGAAGAATCGTTTTCAAATATTAGGAGAGGGTTGTAAGTATCCATGGGCAACGCAACGAAAGATAGTGCTAGCATGTTGTGTCGTCCATAACTTCATACGTCGGAGGCAGGGACATGATGTATATTTTAGTATGGGAAATGAAAGTGGACATCATGATGATGGTGATGCTGATTACCCAGATGACATTGCACCGAGTCAAGCTGAGCTAGTTGTAGGGGATCACATAAGAGAGGGAATTGCTGACCAACTTTGGGGCGACAATAATTAGATTTGACGGATGTTTTATTTGCTTGTTGTTCGAGGGTCGTGCTTTCCTTTAGTTATTGGTACTCATATTTGGTGGATGTTTTGTTTGTTTGTTCGTAGGTCGTAATCCCGTTATTTGTACTCGTATTTGGTGGTTGTTTTCTTTGCATCTAAACTAAAGTTCGGTGAATTTACTTTTCGCAACTCAATATTAAGTTTAGTGATGATAAGTATTAGACGACTTCTTTATTTTTTCTGTAATTTATGTTTACAGGTGTGTGAACAAGACTAGTAACGCTTCTTTCTTAAACACACTCAGATAAGAGGCGTGACATATTTGTATGACAATGATGAAAAAATAACTATTGCATCTATTGGTTGGATGGCTTTTAAGCAATTCCAATACGTGGTGAAATTCTTGTTTCTGAGTCTACCCTTCGGATATTAGGAGGGCATTCGCATCTTTATATGAGTGTTATATTGTATGGGTAATGATAAAAAAATAAGTATTATATCTATTGGTTGGATGGCTTTTAAGTAACCCCAATACGTGATGAAATTTTTGTTTCTGAGTCCACCCTTCGGAAATTAGGAGAGTATTTGCTGCCTTATTTGAGTGTTATATTGTATAGGCAATGATGGGAAAATAAGTATTGTATCTATTGGTTGGATGGCTTTTAAGCAACCCCAATACGTGATGAAACTCTTGTTTCTGAGTCCATCCTTCCGATATTAGGAGTACATTTGCAGCCTTATATGTGTGTTATATTGTATGGGCAATGATGGACAAATAAGTATTGTATCTATTGGTTGGATGGCTTTTAAGCAACCCCAATACGTGATGAAATTCTTGTTTCTGAGCCCACCCTTCTGATATTAGGAGTACATTTGCAGCCTTATATGTGTGTTATATTGTATGGGCAATGATGGGAAAAAAAGTATTGTATCTATTGGTTGGATGGCTTTTAAGCAACCTCAATACGTGATGAAATTCTTGTTTCTGAACCCACCATTCTGATATTAGGAGTACATTTGCAGCCTTATATGCGTGTTATATTGTATGGGCAATGATGGACAAATAATTATTGTATCTATTGGTTGGATGGCTTTTAAGCAACCCCAATATGTGATGAAAATCTTGTTTATGAGTCCACCTTATATTTAGTTATGAACAATTATTTGTGTGAATATAATAGAGGTTGCATGAGTCTCATGTGAGTTTATACTATTGTAGGTGTGATTAAATTTCCATTGACTGAAATGTGATGATTCCATCATTTGATATAATGTTATTTTACTTCATTTGAAATGAGAAATTATGCATTTGCTACTGTGAATTTGTGATGAAGGTCATATGTGCCTTATTTGATTTTACGTCATTTCGCTTATTTTGAAATGCAAAATTGTAATGGAGATTACACAAGCCTCGTTTGATTTCATGCCATTTCAGTTATTACTAAATGAGAAATTATAATAGAGGTTGCATTAGCCTTTATTGATTTCATGTCATTTCGTTTTTTTTTAAAAACGTAAAATTTTAATGGAAGTTGCATGAGCCTCGTTTGATTTCATGCCATTTCGTTTATTTTGAAATGAGAAATTATAATAGAAGTTGTATGAGCCTCATTTGATTTCATGCCATTTTGGTTAATGCTAAATAAGAAATTGTAATAAAGGTTGCACGAGCCTCGGTTGATTTCATATTATTTCACTTATTTTGAAACGTGAAATTGTAATGGAGGTTGTATGAGCCTCATTTGATTTCATGTCATTTCTCTTATTTTGAAATGAGAAATTATAATGGAGGTTGCACGAGTCTCGTTTGATTTCATGCCATTTTGGTTAATGCTAAATGAGAAATTGTAATAAAAGTTGCACGAGCCTGGATTGATTTCTTGCTATTTCACTTTTTTTGAAGCTTGAAATTTTAATGGAGATTGCATGAGCCTTATTTGATTTCATGTAATTTAAATAATTTGAAATGTGAAACATGAAAGGAGCTCGCATCAGTCTCGATATATTTTTTGCCAGTTTGTTGTTTTTTGTATGCATATATTACGCAGTATGTTGGACAATAAGAAAACCAATCCATTATGCAGATATTTCCATTCTATCAAGTTGTGAACGTGACAAAAGTTCATGAAGCAATTACAGTTGAAGGATCTGGTGTATAGAATAATGTAAATTTTGAAAATAGAAGAGAAGTATTGTATAAAATAAAAATTTGCTTTCTTATTATTATTATTTTTTTCTTTGTTGAAACGTTGTCAAGTTTAATATATGGAACATGTATCCTAAATATTATTTTTGGAGAAAAATATTGTCTCAACTCTACAAAGTGTGCAATTTGTGTGTCATTTTTTCATTGTGCAATCAATGTCGAGCATCACTTTTTCATTGTGCGACATATATGCACATATATGTATGTATGTATGCATTTATATACATACGTATATGTATATATATTATACATAGATATACACGTACATTCATATACGTACGTGTGTATGCATATCTACATATATTCTTATGTATTTATGTACACATCTGTAAATATGTATACGTATATGTATATGCATATATCTCATACATACATATATATAGATATATATACATACATATATGTATGTATGTATGATATATATACATCTTCCCTATGTATGTATTTATACGTATGTATGATATATAGATATACATAACTGTGCATATATAAGTATGTGTATATTTGTATATATGTGCGTACGTATATATTTATGTATGATATATATACATATATGTATGTACCTATATATACATACGTACATACATAAATATACGTATATATAATTTAATAACATATTTTATTTTATTAAACTATTAACTTGATAATATAATTTATTGAAAAAAATATTTATAATCATATATACATTATATGTTATTAAATTTTTTCACATTTTATATCTTTGTCAAAGGTGGTCAGCAACTATCTATAAAATAAGAAGGATAATGAAAAGGATAATTTGGACTTAAAAGTTTCTTATTCTCCTTTTTATTCTTTAGAATGCAATCAAAGCAATTAAAATGACTTTTTATTCTACTTCAAATAAATATGCGTTATCAAAGTGACACACTTCTTATTCTAGAATAACCAATCCGATATACCATATCCGTTATAAGTAATCCGGCAAACAAAGCGGCGCTTAAAACCTCACTTTGTTTATAGAATAAGTTATTACGTGGGGCCCACTGGCGGAATAGCATATAGTAAAATAAAAGGTGTTTCAGTTTAATAGTTTTGTGGGACCCGCAGACGGAATAAGAAGAATAAGTAATTCTTGGGTCTAGGGTGGGATGACTTATTCTCCTTATTCTCCGAATACGCTATTCTGCACTAGTATAAGCCATTATCCTTGTCAAAACAAAATTAAACGCATTCTCTCATTATTCACCCTTATTTTTCTTCTATTCTCTAATCAAAGTGACACTTTATTTCTCAATACGTTATTCTGTACGATATAAGTCATTCCGCATGTCAAAGCAAAATTAAACTTATTCTTCTCTTATTCGTCCATAATCTTCTCCAATTCTCCAATCGAAGTGGAGCTAAGATTTTAGACGAAGCGCGCATTCATTCCCTACTAGAACAATTATCTTGAGTCCATTATTGTTGTTGTGGTGCCTCAGTTCCTGGAAGATCCTTTTACATGCCCTTCTGTGGAGCATGATATCTGAGGCTGTCCCCTACTTATTTCAGCTGCCGGAGTTTAGATGTAGCCTTTTCAACCTTGAGGAGGTTGCCTATCACCTTGATATCTGTTTGTCTGCTTAGTTGGGCGGCTTTGATCTCTATAGTACTTGTTTACATGTTTTGCAGGTCTAAGTCTTTCATCATGGTAATAAGGGGATGGGTATGCTACCGACGTGGGGGTGTTTACTTTGGTCTCTTTGTATGTACTATAGTGAGTAGAGTCCCGTACGGTTGTGGACTTTATCTTTATGTTTTTTTTTAAAAAAAGGAATGCATGATTATTATCTCCTTGACCCAAAAAAAGGTTAGATTTGAAGGGAAACCCTTTCAACTCAAATCGAAGACCCCTCCATAAATCAAAACAAATCAAATTGAATATATTCGAGTTATATCTATTTGGTTCAAGTTATTGCCAAAAAAGTATTCAGAAATTTTTACATATATAAGTTCACTAAAGTCTTGCATATATATATGTATGTATGTATGTATGTATCATTACTTTACCTGAATAATTGACAAAATCTTTATAGACTATGTGGTTGGAGTTCACCTCATTTTGATGAAAGGATATAACTACAACTTTCTTAACGATGTTAGAGATATTAATAATAACATATCCAAGTTATTGTGTACGTACAAATATGACAGCGTACAAGAATATATATACAATACCTTTATGTATGAGTTTAAGACAATTTCAAAGATGTCCTTAAATTTTCAAGAAATTTTAGTATAAATAAAAAACCAGCATATTTACTATTAAAAGAAATATATCTTCGTATATTTAAACTCAAAGAAAGGAAAATAACAAGTACTTTAAAATACCATAATACAAAATATTTTAATATAAAAGATGATGCATGCTTTTTTATAACGTTAAGTGTGCCATCCGGATAAAAGATAAATTATTTATACATAAAAGACCATTATAAAATTATTCTTGAAACAAATATTTACATGAGTTTATGACTTACCGTTAAATCTAAAAATAACATGCGCACAGGGTCCATGAAACTAGTATATGTTATAGATAGATTCCTTTGTAAATCGTGCTTATTCCTCTGATGATCCTTGTCATTTTGTAATTTTTGTATTCATCCAAACTTTTGTCTTCATAAACAACTTTCACCAGATAACGAAAACACCATTATGTGCAAAATTTACGATGCGTCCCATGGCTAAGTTACCAATATACCCCCTGCCCCAATAAACGCCGGTTCGACCGCATCATTGAACCGTTTCACCTTAGGCCGACAATGTAACCGGTTTGTCGAACCGGTCGGTCTTTAAAGCAACGTAAAGGGTTTAAGGATTAAGAATTTATTAAGAGCTGCCGTGCACCCAGGATTGCCGCTCAGCGGCAGAGATGCCGGCGCACTCGCATCTTCGCCGCCTCTCCTCCGCCCCCTTCCGCCACCGGAACCCCCACCCTACCTCCCCAACCCTCGCCGGAGCGGCCAACCCGGCCTCCCTCCTTCGCCTCCTCTCCAACACCGCCGCCGCACCCACCCAGGTCTCCCTCTGCCTCCGCCGCGGCCACCTCATCGACGCGCTCCGACTCCGCCTCCGCTCCCACGATCCCTCCACCCCGCTTCCCCTCTCCGCCTTCTCCCCCGTCGACCCCTTCGTCGCCGTCCACGCCCTCCGCTCTGCGCCGTCCCCGGATGCCGCCCTCTGCCTCTTCCGCGCTCTCCAGGCCGACCCCTCCTTCTCCCACACCCACCGCACCTTCCACGCCCTCGCCAACTCCCTCTCCCTCTCCCGCCGTGTCGTGGACCTCCGCTCCCTCCTGGATGCTGCCGACGCCGGCACGTTTCCCCGCGCCTTTCCCCCCTCCCCCATGGACCGCCTCCGGTGGTACGCCGCCGCCGGCGACCTCCCATCCGCCCTCCGCGCCTGGGAAGCTATCCGCAAAGCCTCCGCCGCCGCTAGCCGCCGCCACCCTTGCACCGAGTCCTACAACCTGGTCATCAGCCTCTACGCCACCGCCAGGATGGACGCGGAGGCCGTGGAGATCTTCCGGAAGATGGTGGAGGAGGGGGCGAACCCTAATTCCAGGACCTATACCGTGGTCATGGAACACCTCTTGGGGGCGGGGAAGTTGGAGAACGCCCTTCTGGTGTTCGACCGATTGGAGTCCATGCGAATCCGGCGCACGTCGAAGCAGTACAATGTGCTGGCGGAGGCCTTGTCCGCCACGGGGCGGTTCGACGGCGTCAGAAGGCTGCTTGTGGAGTTGCAGTCCGACGGGATTTGGCCGGGGCGAGCCGTGCGCGCAGCGGTGGCGAGGATGCGCGGGGCCGGCTGCTACGTCGAGGAGACGGAGGACTTTGCCAGGGTGTTCTTGTCGAAGGATGAGAGGATCGGGTATGTCGTGGGCTCAAGCAGCTGCGACGGCGCCTCCGAGGACGACGAGGATGGGGTCGAGGATGGCGGCGATGGCAAGGAGAGCCGCGAAGAGATTAGGTTGAAGCCGTGGCTGGACCCGAATGCTCTGGCCAGCGCTGTAGGGGATTGGGAACCCCGGGAAGTCTCCGCCTTGGAGGAGGCGGAGCTGGTGTGGACGCCCCGGCTGGTCTGCAAGTTCCTGAGGGGTTTCAAGACGGCCGACGCGGCCTGGAGGTTCTTCTGCTGGGTGGGTCACCAGCCCGGTGGCCTCACCCACGATCGGCAGACGGTATCGAGGATGGTAGCGATCCTCGCACGCAGCGGGCACGCCGAGTTGGTCGACCGCCTCCTCTCCAAGGTCAGGACCGACGGGATCACGCTGCCGTTCGGGACCGTCCGCCTGGTCGTGGATTTGTTTGGGCTGGCGAAGAAGGCGGACGCCGCCATGAGGGTCTTCCGGGTCGCGGACGCCGTCTGCGGCCTCCTGTCCAGCGCCCACCGCAGGTTGCTGTGTTCCGCGCTGTTGCGGACCCTCGCCAAGTGCCGGAGAGGCGACGCGATCATGGAGCTGCTGGAGGAAATGATGCTGGCGGGGGTCCTCCCGGACGTGCAGACCTTCGCCGGCCTCATGCAGTTCTACGCATCGGAGGGGGACCTGAGGAGGGTGCAGGAGCTGAGCGGGATGGTAAGGCAGTGCGGCGTGCGGCCCGACGCGTTCACGTACCAGACGCTGATGCGGGCCTACTTAAAGCGCCAGAGAAGCGCTCTTGCACTGAGGGTGTTCGACGATATGCGGAACTCGAATCTGGCCCCCGACGCCGCCACGAAGACGCTGCTCGTTAAGACGCTGTGGAACGAGGGGAAGCTGCGGGAGGCGGCGTATGTGGAGGAGAAGAGCGAGGAGGTGGAAGAGGGACTCCCGGTTGCGTTGCCGGGCCACGTGTGGACATTGAGCTCTGCGGACCTCCTGTGGGTTTATGACCTCTACCGCAACAGTTTCTTGTGCAGCCGCAGCTAGCTATTAGAGCTTTGTCCGGTGAAGTAGTAGTTAATGGTGGGTGCTGCGGTGAGTGGAGCAAAACAAACCGCTCGGTAGTCGCCGTGAGGGATCCATTCTGGTTAGAATAAGAGATGTTTTGATTTGGTAAGGAGACAAAATATAAGATAGGATATCATATTCATAGGTGAAGGAAGGAATGACCTATTCATTGTGCGCCAAAATAACCAATCTCACTCGTCAAACTAGAATAACTTATTCCATGAATAGTTGTTCCGCTGGATTATGCTATCCGACCGATGAGACTTATTAGAGGAATGATTTAACGAGCTTGACTTCAGGGTGAGATCGAGTTCCACAATTAAGGATATTTTTTATTTTTATTTTTCGTTTTTTATGGAGAGAGTAAAGTGAAAAATGTCTCTTACTGTAGGACTCGACCTCACAAATCACTTTTCGACTTATTATGGCAGGAGATGTCTCAGCAGGTCGAGGAGTCTTCTTGGCAAACAGCCTCGAATTGGTTGTTCACCTTTTGTTACCAGAGAGAAGATTAATAAGAAGATAGAAATGAAGAAGTGGCCGGGGCTTATACAAGTGGATTATCGTATGTCGCTGCACAGAGACATTCCGGATTGAGGTCAAAATGGACTGAAAAGCCCGTGAAAAAGTCTAAAAGAGACTGGGCTTTATGTTAAAAAGTGGTATGTGCGGTACTCCAGATCTGTGACTGTGCAAATTCACTGATGAATCACTTGTGCCCAGGGGGGAATTGACCGGGGGGTTGGAGTTTCGTGGGTTTGCTCAGAAAAGGTTGTCCCAGACCTGCGATTCTACGGCCCGGGTTGATAAGTGAGGTGCATAAAGGAGCAGGATTGGAGACGCTCTTTCCAATAGGCAGTAAATTTGTCAAAAGACCATGCAGAAGTGCTTTTCTTTTTTCGGGAAAATTTCCCTGGCTTCTTTGGCAGAATTGTCAGTTTATCTCTTTTTCTTGTTAGAAAATGTGAAAGACTTATTTTTCCTCTCCTTAGTATAATCAAAGTTTTATGATACTAAGTTTATTCTCTTGTCCCGTAGTCCTATTCATCCCGTCATAATAAAAGTACTTAGTTTTTTTTTTCGAAAAGATTACAGTTTTGCCATCTTACGAGTACAATTGTTGTATTAAAAGCTAAAGTCTTAAAGGCTTAACACTTTAAATCATAAACATCTAAACAACATGACATTTGTATAATATTTTAGCTCTTTAATTCTTTAAATCGACTTTTAAATGTTTTAAAAATCTAACACTCTAAGAACCTTATTTTGCCCACCTCGTCTTGGTGCCATCGCTTGGCTACTTGCCTCCAAGATCCCCAAGAAGGCATCACTACTCGGTGCCCATCCCCAACTTCGTGCCTAAGAAGGCGAAGGACCTCGATGATGGAGTAGTCCCAAAGATCCTCATTTTACAATGCTATTTTGGCACGATCAATTGTAATGATAGGTCCATAGTCATCGACTCCAAGATCTCCCTCCCCCCCAATGCCCAGGGTAGAATTCTTCTCGACATCGTCATCTGTTACTGTGAGAAAGGGTCCATGTTATCCTCATTGTTAAAATTTCAGCACATTAAATTCTTAAAGCGTTAGGATTTTAAGACAACGAAAAGTCAACTTAAAGAATTAAAAAGTTAAAATATTATATAATGAGTATTATATTGTTTGTGTCTAAAACTTAAAGTGTTAAGTCCTTAATACTTGAGCATAATACTCGTATTATATTATATGTTTAAAACTTAAAGTGTTAAGTCCTTAATACTCAAGTATAATACTCATATTATATTGTTTATGTGTTAAAAATCTTAGCGGCATGGATAACTTGAAGGCGTTCTTGTGCTAACAAATGACGACATCAAAGAGAATCTTGCCCTTGGCATCTGCTGGAGGGGGGAGATCTTAGGCGTTACTTTGTTTGCAGAATAACGTGGAATAAGGAAGTGTTATTCTGTGAATAAGGCCTATTCTACTTTGATGAGCCGAATGGGTTATTCGGTAGGCCCCACCCGCAGGATTGGTTATCTGCAGAATAAGCCGAATACCTAATTCGGCAGGAACCCCTCGAATTCGTTATTCCAATCTTTTTTGCGAGGGGTAGGACGGGACAAACAACATCACATCGTCGCCCGTGCCGCTGCGAAAGGTGCCTGGTTCGCCGCCTCCTTCGTCCTCGCCTGGCCCTGCCTCTGCTGCCCACTGCCGCCTCCTTCGTCCTTGCCTGGCCCTACCGACTCCCTCTGCTGCGCCGAATGCTCCAGGGACGTCCATGACGCCATCCACACCTTGCGCTTGCCCTTATCCACTGGTTTGCGATTTCTTCCACCATCGGGTTTAGGATTTAGGTCAAACTTCCAGCCGATCTGGGCCTCCATGCGTCCTTTCTCTCCTCCTAATAGGCTTCACGGGGGTGAAGGAAGTGATGGTTCCCTTTTGCAGTGATGGTTCCCATCGTTTTGACGCTCCCTTCTCCTTTGAACGCTATAAACAATACCCACCTTCTCCTATTTGTACCCCTCTGAGGCAAAATCCTACCTTGCGAGCGATGCACAAGTTGGAGGAGGGGAAGTGCGCAAGTGTTCGTGCCTGTAGGGAGGAGCGCCCTTTGAACGCTTCCTCATCTGGTTCCAACTCTGAGCCTTCGTCAGCCAAGCTATCTGCCTGGATTAACCGGTTCCTCTGAACGCCCTCTGTGTTACTTTCCATCTTCTCCTACGTGCTATTTGTGTGACATATTGTGGGTTGTTTTCATGCTTCTATCTTCTGAGTTCTATCTTGTGGGTTGTCTTCATGCTTCTATGTTGAGTTCTATCTTGTGGGTTGTCTTCATACTTCTATGTTGAGTTCTATCTTGTGGGTTGTCTTCATGCTTCTATCTTGAGTTCTATCTTGTGGGTTGTCTTCATGCTTCTATCTTGAGTTCTATCTTGTGGGTTGTCTTCGTGCTTCTATCTTGAGTTCTATCTTGTGGATTTTTTTTTCTATTATTCCTCTTTCAAAAAGAAAAGATATCACCCCTCATATCAAGCTCACATCTCAGTCCACCTGGATAGGACACTCCCCTATCCAATTGGAAAAGTAAAACACAAAAGTTTAAAAAGAACCTAACATAAACTGTTTTATCAAGAAGATAAAACAGGGTTACAAAAGAAGATATCATCAAGAGATCAGCTTCCTCCACAATCTGGCTTTGTCAAAGATAACAGAGCTACCATCAGTCAGAATACCAGCAGCTCGTCCCCACTCTTCCACCCATCTGAATGTCTTCTTCCGTAGTTCATTAGCACTGCTGAAATGGTCACTGAATTCTCTTCTATTTCTCTCACACCATATAGTCCACAACATGGCCGGGCATATGAGAAACCATATACATGTTTAAGGTCATTTTAATCAAATTTCTGCTTTTTAGTCTACAACAAATCTTTCTTTTTGATTAGGCTATATTGGATTAGGTTTTATCATCATATCATAGTGTGAAATTCCCAATGAGCACTTTCATATTCTGAATTTTCAACTCTGTTTTATATAATAATGAATAATTCATTTGCCACTCATTCCATTTTTATGTCTCTTGAAGTAAAGCTGTACTGTTTGGATGTATTTAAAATTGACACATCTACTCTCTCCTCTTCCATTTTTCCCCTTACACACACACACACGCACGAACAAACCAAACTTTTTATGGGGTCTATTAGAATAAGTCGGTGTATCATTTCGTGCTTTGAAATTCCCAAGGATGACTTTCACATTCTGAAGTTTCAACTCATATCAAACTATCACCCCTCACATTCTGAAGTTTCAACTCATACCAAGGAGGATTCACTGTCATTGGACCATTAAATGGGTTTTTAGGGACAAATATGGAGTATTGCTTGCCTAGTCTTTAATGGCCTTTTGGAACTTTTAAACCAATAAAAGATACTCTGGTTTTTATACTACTTTTTCTGTAAGCATGCTCTAAATTGTAATTTATTTTCATGTCCCCCTCTTCTATGATACCTTTTACCTTCATCTTGGTATAGGTATGGGTCTGTTTTCCATGTGCTCCTGAATTTGTTGATGATAGTTATTTTCCCCCTCTTTTCTGTGATAGACCATCTACATAGGCAGCAACGAAAAGAATCTTGATGTGTATGATTTCTCTTTCCCCCTGTACCAGTAAAAGAAATTTTCACAGTTTAATCCACCTACCAACCCCATAATGCCCTTCCCTTTTTCTTGTTTCTGAAATCATGGGGGTTCCTTCCCTATTATGCCACTGTCTTCTTCAATAGTTCATTAGCACTGCTGAAATGGTCACTGAATTCTCTTCTATTTCTCTCACACCATATAGTCCACAACATGGCCAGGCATATGAGAAACCATATACATGTTTAAGGTCATTTTAATCAAATTTCTGCTTTTTAGTCTACAACAAATCTTTCTTTTTGATTAGGCTATATTGGATTAGGTTTTATCATCATATCATAGTGTGAAATTCCCAATGAGCACTTTCATATTCTGAATTTTCAACTCTGTTTTATATAATAATGAATAATTCATTTGCCACTCATTCCATTTTTATGTCTCTTGAAGTAAAACTGTACTGTTTGGATGTATTTAAAATTGACACATCTACCCTCTCCTCTTCCATTTTTCCCCTTACACACACACACACGCACGAACAAACCAAACTTTTTATGGGGTCTATTAGAATAAGTCGGTGTATCATTTCGTGCTTTGAAATTCCCAAGGATGACTTTCACATTCTGAAGTTTCAACTCATATCAAACTATCACCCCTCACATTCTGAAGTTTCAACTCATACCAAGGAGGATTCACTGTCATTGGACCATTAAATGGGTTTTTAGGGACAAATATGGAGTATTGCTTGCCTAGTCTTTAATGGCCTTTTGGAACTTTTAAACCAATAAAAGATACTCTGGTTTTTATACTACTTTTTCTGTAAGCATGCTCTAAATTGTAATTTATTTTCATGTCCCCCTCTTCTATGATACCTTTTACCTTCATCTTGGTATAGGTATGGGTCTGTTTTCCATGTGCTCCTGAATTTGTTGATGATAGTTATTTTCCCCCTCTTTTCTGTGATAGACCCTCTACATAGGCAGCAACGAAAAGAATCTTGATGTGTATGATTTCTCTTTCCCCCTGTACCAGTAAAAGAAATTTTCACAGTTTAATCCACCTACCAACCCCATAATGCCCTTCCCTTTTTCTTGTTTCTGAAATCATGGGGGTTCCTTCCCTATTATGCCACTGTCTTCTGAATTCTCACTTTCTGATTCTTTACACAGTTATTTGAATTAGTCCTCAATTCGCTTCACTTATGTTTTGTTTTTTCTTATGATTAGGAAGTGTAGAAAGCGCAAACATAATATGTCCACTTCGGGTAAGTCTATGCTTATTTGTCATATTAAGTATTTTCTTTTAATGTTAAATTTTATATGCTTGATGAGAACAATCTTGAGTATATTATATATACTTTCCTATTATTACTTTTGTTATTAGATTTTATTTAGAATAGTATTTTCATGAAATTTAATGCTCATCCACATTGATCGAATACTTATCTGTATTAAAAGGAAACAAAGGTAAACATCCAGCTAGAATTGGGGGTGCTGGTAGAATTCGTGCCCCAAACTGGACCAATCAACAAGACAAAATCTTGATTCACCTGCTCATGGAGCAATATGAGAAGGGAAATCATATCGAGGGTACCTTCAAAACGCATGTTTGGTACCAGATCGTGCCTAGCTTCAATGCTGCAAGTCATCTAAATTACAACAAGGACCATCTGCAAAATCGATGGAAGGTCCTCAAAGGGATTTATGTTAAACTTAATGCACTCTTTAAAAGGACCGGGTGGGGTTGGGATGACGAAGCAAAAATGCCTGTGCCTGGAAATGAAACATGGGAGCAAGCCATTGAAGTAAGAACATTTTAAAATTATACCATATTCTTTTCCTATTGCTACTCAGTAACTTAGGTAATGACATGTCCCCAAATGTTTCAGGCAAATAGTGACTTTCGTACATTAAAAGGCAAAACCTTTGAGTTCTTGAGACAGATGGAATACATGACAGCTAGTAGCACGGCGAATGGGGGAGATGCAGAAGGGTCTATGCATGCGTCAGAATATGTGAATACACGTCGACGCAAGACTGTGAATCACAACAATCTCGCACAGTCAGTGGAGCCCTCACCACAGCCACAACATTTACCACAACCAGTGCAAGCCCCACCGCCCTCTGTACAGGTCAATGAAGAATATGTCCAAGGTCATATAGCTATTGGTGATTACGTTAATGCCCTTCGCTATGCATCAGTAGCCCCAAATTATGACTTTGACATCGGTTATGCCAATGCTGGTTCCATAACAGGTGACGATCTTATGTCCATATCCCAGCAACTTCATACCTCATCGTACGGTGGATATGAGCAACACTACAGTGGCGGTTACTTCCCAACCCAATCTCATTACTCCGTTCGAACTCCAACCCCTCCGCCAGCTTCGCCTACATGTATGGTCAATGAAGAGGAGATCACTTCTCCTCAGAAGAAAGAAGCATCTTGCTCAAAGCGTCGGGGTAAAAGAAGCATTGGGGACGAAGCAGTGCTTTCTTTCTCCGCTGCGTTGCGCGAGCGCACTGAAGTTCTTAGGGACTTGAGAGCAGATCGGGCTTCGTCCAAGTGTTCTAGTGGCAGTACCAATGTGTCCGATACACCGGCGGATGTACAAGATACGATCCCAACAGTGAAGGAGTGTATGGATGATCTACGCCGTGTTCCAAACATGCCGCGTAATTTGTACTTCAGGGCTGTGAACATGTTTGGTACACCAAGTATTCGGTCGGTCTACATGGCTCTGCCAGAGGAGGAGAAGCTGGATTGGGTTGTTGCTTGGACTAGTTGAGTTGATTGAGTTCTTGTGGTCATCATCTGTTCTTTTCTACTTTGGGGATTGTATCTTATTATGTCTTCATCGTACTAGGCCCACTTCCACTTGAACCTCTATCTTATGTTCTTATGTTTTGGACTGAAATTTAATCAACGTTGTACTCCTTAGTACTTGATTCACATGTGGTCAGTTATGTCTATTGTGCTAGTATAATGTCCTATTTCTACTTGTATGTCCCGTGCAGGTGTATCATTCTAACTAAGAATGGGACGTTTTAAGTGTTACGTTGTGTGGGTTGGCCGTAAGCCTGGTTTGTACCTTACTTGGGGAGAATGTTATGCCCAAGTGAATGGTTTTCCAGGAGCTCGATACAAGGGGTTCCACTCAATTGAAGAGGGAGAGACAGCACTATATGGTGTTGTGGAGCAGCCTATACCGAGACCAAGAATCACACGCGAGGAATATGCAATGGGCACTCCAAGTACTGTACGAGCCTTGAGTAGTCCCCCAACATCACGCATGTCAACAGATTTCTCATACCAATATTGTATCATGATAATCCTTTTGTTTGTAATTGTCGTCTTACTTTTTTTAATCTTGGTTTGTGTGATTTTAATGCCCTTGAGGGGCCGTTGATGTATTTTGAAGTTCCTTAATCTTACACACCTTTCTTCGTTCTTCTCGCATAATGTCTCGTTATTTTTGTTTGAATCATGTACCATATTGAGTTGGAATGACAATTAAGGGTGCTTCATGTAGACATCAATGATTTCATAATGGAGTTCATTCACGAAGACGACGAGATGATTGAAGAGATTGAAGAAGTAGTACTTGAAGCAATATCAGATCAGTATGCTCCCGTTGTTCCTAGACGAAAGATGTTTACTTCGCTGCATACTGGTCATGTGTGGATACAAGAGGTGCTACAAGGCCATGAACGGATGGTGAGAAAAATATTTTGCAGCTACTTAATTCTAGACTTAGCCTGAGGCTAGAGGGCTGTTGGTAGTAGTTTGAAATTTTGCTTCCATCACTTATTTTTTTCCTAGTATTATCTTTCATCTTAGTGTGTTCGTGTTCTTCAGAAAACCCATAGCATAATTTCAGCGCTCAGCCCTGGTTACACGTATCAGTAAGTACTGCAAGATCAATTTTCCATGATATTGATGGCATAGATGTTACCTCAACTGCACCTACCTCTACTGCACCTAGTTTGTATATACTAACTTAGCTTTGTCATTTCTGCTGCCTTGATCTAATGTTGTTTGGCCTCTTTGTGAATTTCAAGGATGACAGATTTTCAGATTACTCCACAGTTCTGACTGTAAACAAATGATGAGTTTGTTCTTCTGGATTGTAGCCTTTCAATATTATCTTCAAGGGTTCTATTCCCACCTTTTATTATAAGGAAAATATTAAGCTATGGCCTCAGTCACCTGTTGGCTCTTCAAACTTTTGTGAATAACATTTTGTTTGCTTTCAAATTTGATCTGTCATGATACTTGAAATTTGTAATGAGTAAAGTATCCTGATTGAGTAATTCAATATCATTCCCCCTCTTTTAGTCTACAAGAGACCCATAGCTGAAAAGAGTCAGCATCAACAAGATTAGATAGTCATTTGGGAATGCCTATGTAACAGGAAGCAGGTTTTGTGGAATGCCTTTCTAAATTAAATTCTAATTGCATCATAATTTCTTCAACCTTTGTTCTTTTATTCTCATTTTATGTGGTTCATATATTGAAGCAGCACAGAGGTGTTTAGTAAATACATTGCATTTCCAGATTTGTTTCTGTTGCATAGTCAGAGATCAACTTAATCCATGTGGTTATAATTTTGACAGTAGTAATTTCAGATATTGCGGAGATCTCACTTATTATCATGTACTCTACTGTTTCTGGTTTATAGTCAGTAACGACCAAAATGTTTTTATTGCATGCAGCATATCTTGATCAGTTCGATGAGAGCCCTGTACCTAATGAATCAAAGGTTCAACCTCAAAAACTCTTTTTGGAACCAGTTAGGATAATTGAGAAATATCCTTCTGGTGAATGTCATGATAATCAAAAGAAACACATGGTCTGTCTAAACTGGTTACTATCAGATCAGTCATTAGACTTGGAAACTGAGCTAACCCTTGGGTTTCTGGATCACCTTTTATTCGGAACACCTGCTTCTCCACTTAGAAGGATCCTCCTAGAAAGTAGGTTAGGAGATGCTATTGTTGGTGGTGGAGTGGAAGATGAACTACTCCAACCTCAGTTCAGCATTGGGCTAAAAGGTGTATCTGAGGATGATATTAAAAAAGTAGAGGAGTTGATAATGAACACTCAGAAATTTAGCAGATGAAGGTTTTGATCCGATCCGACCCGGACCGACCCGGCCGACCATGGTTCCTCCTACATACAAAGTACTTAGAATGATATGAATCCTTCCTCTTCTTAGAATTAATGAAAAAGGTTATTATTATTGCATTGCCTATGATTCTTTCTTGCTTCTTGTGAATTATAAAGTAAGCATGAAATATATCAATCACAGTGGCTAGGAGATCTTTGATTTTTACAAATGAATGGCATGATCGACCTGCTGGATCCTATGCTTTTGATATTATCTTCCTTAGGGAAAAATGAATCTGTCTATGTTATCGGTCATTTTTTTGTGATTGAAGTTTTCTCTGGACTAGATGCATTATCAGTCATTTTTTTTGTGATTGAAGTTTTCTATGGACTAGATGCATGGATTAATATCATGAACTTTCAGAAATGGTCTTATCAAGGTTGTTAGCTGGTCACTACAAATGACTTAAGTAGCACCTGCATCCTGAGTACAGTTGCCCACTACCAGTCTCTGGAAAAGCCAATATCAGATGATTAACGCTGAGCTTACATGATGTGGAGAGCTACATGGTCTGAGTTTCCCCAACACAAGCAGGGTTCTCTCCAAAAGAAAACGAATCAAGGCTGAGGGCCACCCGTTTTGTCCTTTTGCTGGAAGGTATTGCATGGATTATTGTGGCTTCATGAGCCCTATGGGCTGTGGTATGATATTATGGACCTTAAACCCATTGTTCAGAACTGCGAGTGAAGCAAACTATGCATTTTCTGATATAGGGGCCTATCAGTTGAAGGATACTACTTAGAAGTGCAGGGAGTATTGTGACTTGGAAAGAAAGTGTTTGGTTCGATGTAAAATGCTAAATTGTCATTTAGTTGTTCCAATTTACATGACTCTCCAGTGTTGGGCCTGGTTAAACCTTAATCCTTGTACATTGTTTTTTAATAGGATGAAGAAGTTTCCACATGCATTGTTTTTCTCCTCAATCTGTATCTTGAATAAATGAAGAAATCACATCACAGACTAAGTACTGTCCTCTGTGAATCTGATCGAGAAGGTAACATCTAAAATCTTCAGATCTTGTAATTAATAACCAACCAAAATGTTTTTTTTTATTGTGAGTTAAATTGTTCGTTATTCTTGCAGACCCAACAAGCTGAAAGCAGAAAGCCGGCATTTAGATGGCTGGGTTTGGATGGAGAGCCACAGAATGATGTTAGTTGTTGTCGTTCCAACTGTGAAACAATTGAATAAACGGGTGTTTGGTTCAGATATCACCAATACGGATTTTAAGCGGAGGAAGCCAATCCCTTCAGCACGGAGTAGAAGTGAGATTATCAAGGAATGCAATCTGACAGCGCAGAAGCAGCTGCAGTGCTCAAGAGGTCATGTTTTTGGTCCATTCCGTCCTGCTGGGGTAGCCAGAGGAGAAAAGGATACGGAGCTGACACATGAAAAGAGGGCTTGTATCATTTATTTCTCTATCTTTGGCTATGCAAATTTTAATAGTCCGTATCCTAGGGAGTCGTACTATATTCAGATGTTTTGAAACGTTTAGCATCAACTTTAGTTGATTGCCATTTTGTAACAAAATTTTATGTCACAACATCCGTCCATGTTCATTGTCACCAACAGTGATGCTATGATTTATTTGATAATTATTATCTTTGGTTTTGAAGTTTTGCACAGAACCTGGTGTTCTTCATGTCATCACCACACCATTGAGGCATTGCATTGATTATTAAATTGCTTCCAAATACCACTTATGAAAATGGCACAGTTGCTGGTCCAATGTTAAATAGCATATGTTATACTGTTTTTTTACAGAAATTATCGTATCTGGAGGAATGACAATCAAGTGATTGCTTCTGTAGAAAGATTGCCAAGGCAGAGTGTTCGTTTGAATAGGATGACTTATATATTATTTTTTCCCCTTTTTTTCCCTTTTGTTTATCATTACATGTATTATATATTATTATATTTAAATGTTACATTGTATACCTGCAACAATGAAAGTGAACAATTATATCAGTAAGCATAGAATAATATTTATTAGTTGTTATTCTATCAAATTGGGATAGTATGTAGTGGGATAAGAAGGGTACTTTTGACATAAAAAGGTACCTCTTTTATCTCTTATTCCTCTTTTGCAGTCAAAGCAATTAGAATAACTTATTCTCCAACTCATATTCTAGCTTGAATTGATACCCCTTATCAAATCAAAACACTCCTTATTTTAGAATAAGCTATCCCGCATAACTTATTTTAGAATAAGCAATCCCGCAAACAAAGTGAAGCTAGAAGTATTGCCAATAATGAACCTATTATAAAATGGAGATCTCTGGGACAGCTCTGCCATCACGGAGGTATTTCCCTTCTCGAACACGAAGACAAAGATGTGTGTGTGTGTGTGTGTGTTTGTTGGGGAGGGTGGTGAGGTGGGACAACGGCGACGAAGCAAGGTGGGTGGAGTTGGACCTTGCTGAGACATGGAGGGTAGGAGGGTGATGGTGGCGATGGACAAGCAATGACAACACTTTGTTGGAAATCTTGGAGGCTGGTAGACATGCGATAGTGGTAAGATCATGCGGGCAGAGTAGGGCACGCCTCTGCAGCATCATCTGCGAGCACGAACATGACTCAAACCTATCCTTCCATTAAGATTTTAATGCATTAAAATCTTAAGGTGTCAGTTTTTTAAAGCATCTAAAGGTCAATTTAAAGAATTAAAGTGTTATACAAATATTATGTTGTTTATGTATTTTTGATTTAAAGTGTTAAATTTTTAATATTTATTTTTTAAAACTTCAACTTTTAAAATATTATAATTATATTCGTAAGATCAAAGATAGAATGACAAAATTGACAGCTTTTATTATGATGGGACGGATAGAAAAGGAGACAAGTGCGGTGAACTTGGTATTATGGAATGGAGACATGTGAGGTAAACTTGGTATTATAGAAATTTCGAGGACACGAAGAAAGAGAAAATAAGTAAGTCCATAAAGATGGGCAGCTGCTGGAGCAGTGGGTTCCACACCTGCCTCCTCATGGGAGGTCTCAGGTTCAAACGTGATTAGAGCCAAAAACTCCTCAGTCATGCAGTATGTTACGTGTTAGGATTTTTTAGATTCCACTCAGATTAGAATCTTGTTAATTTGTATATATATTGTAAATATTTGGCCAGTGTGTCCTTTCAGAAAAAAAATAAAAAAAATAAATACATAAAGTAAGGAGATGATTGTACGGTGACGGTACACATTCTTTTGACAGGGAGGAGAAGATACGGACAACTCTGTCAAAGAGGCTAGGAAAAATTTTCTTTTTTTCTTCCCTTCTTTTTTGATCATGGCATCCTGCACAATTTTTATGGCTGTTAAGGTTCCTTGTCACTGAATGATCACATTTCAAGTAATTATGGGATTATGTTTCGTTTCATTCCTTAATTTAAGAAAAGGGCGTGTTCTTGTGTCACATTTCTTTCTTTCTCTCTCTCTCTTCGTTTAGTTCTTTTCAAAGCTTAAGAAAACTTCACAATTGTTTCTTAGCTTATATAAGAGTGAATACGCGACAAAGAACACAGTTTGATGTTACTGCTAATTGATTACAGGTGACTTTCTACTAACAATTCCTTTTATAAAATTTCTCGGTCACGTACCTAACATCGTCGTGTGAAGTGCCGGCTAAACATCCAAATAAGAAAATTTCCCCGGACCCTTTTAAATTTGCTCCGTCTCAAGTTAAGTAAGACTTACCATGTCGATCATGGTTTTCTCCGTTTGGTTCTTATATCATACGGACATCTGAATAATCTCCATGGGTTTTAAAGGTCTTGGGACCGCAACATTCGGATATCGGCGTTAACAGCATTGGTGACTGTTCCACAGAAATGCATACGCAGTATGTAATATGATAGAACCAGAAGCACGCCTACTACTCAATGTAGAATGCCACCAACAACCGGTCTACATCTCTATTAAAGATTGGATAAAGAAGTTAATTTAGCTATACGAACATCTGTAAAGTCCCATGACTTTGATTAACTTTACAGTGATTTCTGCAAGGTAGCTCCTTCCTACGGACGTTGCTCAAAGAATGGAATCTAAGTCGCTCATATTAATTAATTCAGACAACCTAGATTCAGACTTCTCTAGTTCTTCGCTACTCTCAAATGCCAACAACTCATCCACTGCATCGGGAAGTCGAGCGAGCACCTCTACCTAGAATCGAAGGGCATCACTTCTCAATGGTGAGAGTGGCGTCGCCATCAAGGAAGGAGAAATCTCCTTAAATGGTGGAAGGGGGGAAGCATCAGAAGGGCGTCCCTATCTCACTCCTGGTGTCAGCAGGGCTGTACAAGGCCGACCTGTTCCGGGGTCTGTTCTCCTCCAGCTGCTTCACGACCTCCCTCATGTCGGGCCGCACAGACGCCACGGGGGCGCAGCAACCCATCGCCAGCTTCAGCGCCTGGACCAGCCCGTCCTCCATGGGTCTGACACCCTTCAAGACCTCCACGTCGAACACCTCCATGGTCGTCTCCTCCAGCACCGCCACCTTCACCAGCGCCGGCAGGTCCATCACCGCCCCCGTCCTCGCGTCCTTCCCGGGCTTCTTCCCCATCAGCATCTCCAGCAGAAGTATCCCAAACGAGTAGACGTCCGTCCTGGGGCAGCACCTCTTCATCTTCTGCAGCTTGGGGGACTTGTACCCGTCGGTCTTCGCGGCGGCGAACATCTCGTCGGCGACTGCGGGGACCATGAGCTTGTTGAGCCCGTATTCCGTCACCCTCGACACGAAGAACTCGTCCACCAGGACGCTCCTCGATCGCAGGTTCCCATGGGCGATCGGCGTCTCCTGCCCGGTGTGCAGGTAGGCGAGGGCCCTCGCTATCCCCAGCGCTATCTTGTGCCGGCGAGCCCAGTTCAGCATCGGCTTGCCAACTCTCGTCTCTGTAAAGAAAAAAGAAAAGTTTCGATCTTGTGCCATGAGAAAAGTTAGAGGAAATGGTAATAGAGATCAACAGCTATGGCGGAGAAGAGCAAACGTATGCATACTCACCGTGCAGGAGGTCATGGAGCGTTCTGTTCGGGAGGTAGTCGTAGATAAGGAGTTTCTCCCCTCGCTTTCCCTGGTAGAAGGCCCGCAGGGAGACCAGGTTCTCGTGCCGAGTGCGCCCCAGCTGCCGGATCACCGGAAGGCAGGACGCCCGTTCCACGCAGCTGCCCTCCCGCAGTAGCCGCAGGGCGATGGTACCCCCGTCCGCGAGCTTCGCCTTGTACACCGTCCCGTACACCGTCTTCTCCATAACCTGCCCCGTGGCGTTGAGAACGTCCTCCAGCGTCAGGTGCTCCCCGCCCTGGAACACCACCAGCTTCCCTTCCCCGTTGCCCTCGTCCCCTCCTCCCATCTCCTCGTCCTCTTCGGCCGCCTGCCTTCCCCTGTTCCTTCTCCTCCCCTGCACCCACCCGATGAACAGCGACGCCACCACCACCACCCCAGCCATCGGCCCTATAACGATGCCGGCGACGACCCCGGAGCTCAGACGGGTCCTCATCACCACCTCTGCGTCCGCCCCTCCGCATTCCCCCAGCGGCGGCCCGCACAGCCCAGGGCTATTGCCGACGAAGGCCTCCACGCCGAACTTGGCACCCCGGAAACTGGGCAGCATGCCTGTGAAGTTGTTGTGCGAAAGGTTTAGCCTTTCCAGGTTGGCCAACCCCGCGAGCGCGTCGGGGATCGGACCGGAAAGGAGGTTGCTGCCCAGGTCGAGCTCCTGCAGGCCATGGAACTCGGCAAGGAACCCGGGGAACCCGCCCAGGAAACGATTCTCACCCAGGTCCAGCACACGTAGTCGCTCGCAGGAGGTGCGGGGGACGGCCGGCTCCGGCAGGGACCCGGACAGGTTGTTCCTGTGGAGGCGGAGCGAGACGAGGCGGCCGCAGAGGTTCCAGATCGATGGGGGCAAGGCCCCGCCGAGCGAGTTGCCGCTAAGGTCGATGTCGGCAAGCTCCGGGCAGTTCCCCAGCTCGAGCGGGAGGAAGCCCTCGAGCGAGTTAACCCCCAACAAGAGCGAACGAAGCGAGGACAGTTCGCCGATCTCCCGCGGAACAGCGCCCGCGAGGCCGGCGGCGGGGAGCCGTAGGGCCGTGAGCTGGAGGGAGGGGTCCCGCACAAGGGAGAGGTTGGTCCTCGCGGAGGGGTCGTCGCAGCCGAGCGGCGACCCGTCGGGAAGGGCCCATTCTAGTCCGCGCCACTGGCAGAGCGGAACCGAAGCATTCCAGGAGGACAGCTGCAGGTTCTCGGTGTCGCCGCCGCCGGCGCCCCCCTGGAGAGCGGGCTTTATCTTGGCCAAGAGGAGGAGGGCGTCGGAGGTCTCCGCCCCCAGCACAATGCCAGCAGAACCAAGGAACCCGCTGAAGAAGAAGAGGAAGAGCGGGAACAGAAGAAGAGAAACCATTGCGATGCGAAGTGTGGAGGGGAGACAGGAGAGGAAAGAGCAGCTGGGAAGGGAACAGTAGCACTGTGTGTCTGTATGGCGAGGGGAAGGTGTGTGCGGTATGCACGGGAAAGGCAAAGGGCACGTCTTCCTTTTTCTTCTTTTTTCTCCCATGAAAATTATATAGCACTATATGTCCTTTATAGTATCATACGCGAGAGAGAGAGAGAGAGAGAGCAGAAGTTGGAGAATGGAGGTTAGAGGGCTGAAGCTTCGTGGAACTGACGGGTGAGGATACTCGCTTCTCCTTTTTTTAGAACAGTGCTGACCACTTTTCCTTTTCCTTTTTTTTGACCTTTCTCTTGGTGTGTACATACTACATATCTTTCCCTTCATCCCTTTACCGTTTTCTCCTATTTTTATAATTCGCACGCCTCGCCAGTAGCCATCAGCTCGTTGGTGGGCGAGAAGTGTTATTTTTTATATATATTTACTATTTTTGAGGGGGAGCCGCCGGTCTGCGGGCTCGTCTCCTCGCCTCGGCGACCAAGAACGATGCGCGCCGTGGAGCCGTCTCTTCGAAAAGATCTATATTGGTGGGAGAATCCGAGAACCAAGTATATTTTCACACCCCCGCCGTGGCCGTGCAGAGGAAAGAGGACGATTAGGTGAGGGTTAGGATTCACCGCTGGGCGAGTGATGCTGGTGGGAAGGGGGGAGGATAGGGAATGAAAATAGTAGCGGCGGGCAGGAGTCGGGGGTGTTCCACCACAATTTACGGCTCGTACCGTACAGAGGTGAAGGAAAGGTAGGCAAATTTCCAGTGTTTGGCACCCATCAAATGCTGTTCATAAGAAGGAAAACTGAAAAGCATGCAGTTGCCACTTGGTGGTTAAATCGAGCTTTTCTATTTTTTTTGAACTTTAATAGATAGAGCTTTGGAAATAAGAAATTTAAACATGAAAACATGCTGAACAAAAAGACGTATGTATGAATTTTTGTTCCTTCATCTCCGTATTACACGTTTGCGACCCATATTAGTATATTTTTACACATTTTCTTTTGGATTTACTCACATTATGTACCAAAAAAAGTATTGTAGAGGTTACATGCGTGGTCTAGTTAATTGTTGTCTAGCTTGTGCTGTCATTCCCTTGTCGTGACTTAAATTTTACCTAGTCTGATGCCACCTCACGTGAAGCATTTGCACGGGAGGTGGTATGGACAGAGGAGCTTATGCACGAATGAGGTGAACTAGACGGATCATCCGATCCCCAAAATTTTTGTTAATTAAATTTTACTAGAGACATAAAAATAATATTTTTGTTCATATTCAGAATGTCAATTCTATCAAATAACCTCACGACTTCTTTCTGGAAAAAAAAAAAATCATCTGGACCTACTTGTCTAGATTGTGGTGTCCCGAGACAAAATAAAAAGAATTGGGCTTGCATTGGCCTCTCACTTCTAAAGCAAATGACTCGGTCGCTCCTTTTTGTTGTGTGTAGAAAAACACAAACAAATCCACGCCATTTCGTTCCCTGAAAAAAGATGTAACCATCTACATGTCCTGAAACATATTATAGGAAACTTTTAACAAATAGGAGGTGTTGGGACTCGAAGGGTTCTCGGAAAAAGACAGTGCAAGAACATTTGAAAATGGTGTCGTGCGTGCCCGACAGGGGACGACAACAAGGGGAACAGGCCCCATCTTGGCCCCTCTCTTTTTATTTCCCCAAGCGTACGGACCCATTAGCGTATCCGGGGACATGGACGACGCCAGCCAGTTGCGCACATCGGGTGGGAGGAGGTGGAGATCCGGAGAAGTAGGGATGGGGGTGAAGGAAATGATGGTGGAGGCGTGTTTTGTGGGATGCACAGGGGGGAATGACCAGGTTGATGATTGTGAAGGCAGCCGTCGTTTCATGTCCAGGCACCAACCCTAGTTCAGATGGAGCGAGATCGCGTGGGCCGTCCAATATCCTTCAGGCACATGAGATCGAACTGTCCTTATATTTTACATATCATTTTTAAATAAAAATAACTCATATATCATGGTATAATGTGGTCTCATGTGTCTAAAGACATTGGACGATCCAGACATAGAGGTCTAGACGATCTCGTTTCGATTCAGATCCATTGGTTTTGGAATAAGTGATCATTCTTGATTTTCCTACCTTTTCTTATATCTTTAGATGGCAGTTGGTCTATCATCGAAAGTGAAAAAAACATTACAAGAACCATTTATTTATCAACATTCAAAAAGTACATGTACGTTGATTTTAGTTATTTACATATTCAAGAGTGAGATTCTTTAGATCTTTTTTTTGGCTATATTATATCCTCGCTCACATAACAATAAGAAAAAATGAACGACTTTTCTAACTTATCAATGCAAACTTGTTTCTGTCTACTTCCATGTGAGTGGAGACATCATAAGTTAGAGAAAGAAGTACAAAGAATCGCATCTCTGCATATTCTTTTTGTTTAATACAATGAGACTTGTCTGAAAATTTTACTGAATCTAAAAAGGTCTCGTTGTGGGGTTCTTTTATCTATCAAGACATTTCTGTCAAAAAAAAATAGTAAGTGACAATTATAATAAATATTTTTAAAATATTTTAGTGAAATTTGTTGATGCTTAGAGGGTATTAATCTTATATGAAGAAAGTTATATGAATGGAAAATTTTAACATACAAATCAAAGCCCAAACCTATAAGGAAATTTATTAGACAAGGAGAAAGAAAAAAGTTTACAAAGTTCTAGTAGGGGCAATCTCCCTTCAAACTAACAGAAGAGGCCACTTCTCCTAAATTTCGTGTTCTTAAAAGGCAATTTCTAACATATATTAACAAAAATACTTTCTTACTCTAAATCATATATAATATGACTTTTATATCTTTTATCATAGAACACTTTAACAAAAAATTTAATTTGATAATTATTAAAAAATATTTTAATATCTTAAAGTTGTAAGGAATCGTGGTGGAAAGTATAACGGCGTAGTGGAATAAAAATTAATTAATTTTTTCTCGATCCATGTACATCAATTCTCAGATATTTAGATCGTAATAGAATAATAAAAAATACATGAAGATCGGATCTTCACCATCACGAAGATGAAAATCCCTCGTCGAATCAGAGACAAACGAGTAGTCGATCTCAGGATCACGAACCGTTCAAACGTCTAATCTCTAGATGTATTCACACGAGTTTCCAAGGCAGTTTAGATCTCCTCCGCGTTCTGCAAACTCTATCTGGATCTCAACTCTACCATGAACAAAGAGAGGAGAGAGAGAGAGAGAGAGGGTTGATCCAAAGAGAGAGAGAGATGAGGAGGGAGGATGATGGATCGTAGTAGTGGAAAATTCCTAAAGCCTAGCTAAGATTTCTCTATTGCAACTTTTAAAAACTTAAATCTTCTTCAGATCCACGAAAATTCTTTTGTGTGTGATCCTCAAGGCCCAACTGTCTATTTAGTTTTTCGCATATTCAATCAATAACAATTTATTTGACTTAATTAATTATTAGTTATTATCTTTTAATGAATTTTAATCCGATTATCATATAATCGTTAATCCATCATCGCATGATTAATTCTTTAAGCTTTCTCATCATGAAGGGCACCGAGCTACGCCTCATGATCTCAAAAGACATCAGAGATATGTAACTTACTAATCGTAGCCTTTCATCCACAAATACCACATAGTTATAGATCCTCCTCTATACAATGTCCCAGTCAGACTAGGATATAGTTTAACTGTCAAACCCTGATATGCCTTAACCTAATGAAGTCTTATACTCAATAATTAAATAGACAACTCTTTTTCCATTTAATTATCTAAGCCTGGTCAGGGATTTCTCAGTACTACCCCATAGGATATTCTCTTTCCGATGACATACCGACAGTGAATGATTCTATGTTGTCAACTCAATTATCATGGCGAGAATCTCATTGAGTTCGAATAACTGACTATATAGAATCACAAACTTGAGATTTTTTAGGTCAATAATCAAATACTCAATATCACTCAAACAAAGCATCTTTGGTGACTCAGGTCTAAAATCCAACTATGCTAATGTGACTATAGAATACACCGATTGGCAACCATTATGATGACCATTCGGGAATTCTAGGTCAGATCAATTCATTGAATTCATTCCACTAATAAGCATCTGCACATGTATATTAGTGTCATTATACTAGTGACTATGAGATCAGTTAACCTCATCATATGAACAAGTATCACATGCACTAGTTTATCCGGATCTTCAATGTCCCGTCTTAGAGATTCTATGACTAGGAACAATTCAAATACATACACTTAGACGACTGAACTCATTATTATAATCTCATTATGATTCAGTCATCATCGAATATATTGTAAGACTTCATCACATTAAATAATAAACACATATAAAAAGATAAGACGTAACGAAGAATTATCATTTATTATTAATAAGAATGAGATAACTACATGAAATAATACCATTACATTTCATGCGATTGACTTGCAAAACATACATTTCAATCAAAAATATCATAAAAGTATTTTTTTTAAGTTTACTATTAAAGATATTTTATTTTTTGTCATAGCAAAAAATACTCTAAATATCAAAAAGTGGCGCTCTTTTGGTCTGAGCCTCAAAGGTCTTTGCCATAAAGGAACCCTTGCACCCCTGGGCAGTCAACCAGCACGGTCTTTGCTAAAGGCTCATTAGGGTATTGCGAGGATAACACAGTTTATGTTCACAACCCTTAACCCCCGTTTGGCAACATAATAAGTGGTGGAATAGAGGGTTATTTAGCCATCTTTGTTAAAATATTGTTTAGCAATTGGAATATTCGAGTGGTCGAATATTTCGTCAGAGGGCAAAATAATTCCATGATTTTTATTTTGGATCTCCCTCCGAATAAAATAAAAGGGGTGGAACGTCCAGCCCTCCTCTTAAAAAAAAAAACCAATTTGTTCTCTCCATCTCTTGCCAAGTAGAAAATTAAGAAATGAAAGAATAACCCATCAAAACGATATTCTTCCCTGGACTTATTCCGTTGTCAAATAGGAAATATCATTAATTTGTACTGCTGTTTTTTAATATTTTGAAGTGAGACTGTACTTACTGGAATTTTATAAATTCCCTTTTGCCTTGTCTTAGTTGTCTAGCCTTTTTTCTAGTTTGTATATACTATGTGTTATTTTATTGTAAGTTTCTTAGTTAAATAAATGGAGAACTCACATGATGGATTTGCCTCCCACCCAGTACTTCTACTTCACTGATGATATCTTAGTTAATAAATATCTGCTTACTGGGTCCTGTTAGAGAAAATTTCTATCAAAACTCAAGATATTTACAAAATAATGAGCATTTTAGCTTAGATGAAACTAGCTTCATGAAATTACAGTTTTTTCTTTATTTTTACACCTTTTCAATGTTCTACTTTCTTTTTGTTTTTGCGCACTAAGTTCACGATTAGAAATGCCACAGGTTGCACACTCTGGTTTCATGGATATGTTGATACTAAAAATACGTTGTGTCCTGTTTGGTTGGAGTATTACTTCTAATATAGCATTAGTTTGATTAGTATTTTCTAAAACCGCATATGATTTTTATATTTCTGTATTTCGATCTTCTTCTATTTTTCAATACTCCACCCACTTTATGTATTGTAAATGTAAATTAATATAGTTTTGCAGATGTCTAAAATGAAATTACTTTATACCATCCTTAAATGGAGTATTGGCATTGGAAATATACCTAGTTTGGGAGTTGGAATATTGATTCTAACGTAATACCAATTTTAATATTAATGTCCTTAAGCTCTGAGAGGTAGATATTGTAAATGCATGAAGAAATGTAGAGATGGCAATTCGGGGGCAGAGGAGAGGTGAAGGTGAGAGAAGGTAAGGAGAGGGCGTTTTAAGTTAAGAGTAACCTTACGTGTAATGCTTTTAATATGGATTTACACATATTATGTGATAGCTAGATAAGTAATTAATATTGATAGACCATAACAGAACATTAATATCGGTAAACCATAACTAAGCATCTACTACTGAAAGTTGTTGATACAAATATCGAAAATTAGTTATCCTACAAGTATTTGATATATCAACCAAACCCAATTAGACATTCTTAAAAATATTTCAAAGAAAACCTCACTGCTCAAAAACTTCTTTCCGTTTTTTCTTGAGTTTTTTACATATATATCTCTCAAAAACACCGTATTTACATGTATACCCACAATTCTCACATATTATCATCAATACTCCTGCAATTTTTACAATGTTACATTTTATACCCCTCAATTTAATGATTTAGCACAAATATCCTTAAATTCACTAATATTTTACGTATATACCCCTCAATATATTAAAATCTTGTATTTTGTATGCCTGACACTTCCAATGATGTCATGATATATGCAATTTTTTTGACATATTTCGTTAAAATTAACCTGAGTTTGACGAGAAGGCATAAATGCAACATTTTGAAGAGTGCAGGGATATATTGATGATAGTATGTGAGAATTAGGGATATACATGCAAATAGGTTGTTTTTAACGGGTATATATGCAAAAAACTTTTCATAAACCCTTTGTTTGGATCCAACTTGTGGCGTTTAGCCCGGCCTGGTGGGCTCCGAACAATCCGTGGGATTTGTTTGTCGGAGCTGGCGGATTCCCTCAGTGGTTGTTGCCCATGGGCCGTCTGATCAGTTAGGGTCACCCGGCAGGGCCCACATTTGGGAGTGCGCTTGAGGCCAACCATCCTGGCCGTTCGCACAGTGCGATCCATCAATCTCCAATCAAATCTTGGCGCCCGTCCTGTGAAGCACAGGAGAGCCGTTGAAGTGGCTTCCAATCTTCTGCGTAATGCCGCGGAACAAATTCCATACGTCAACAGTCACAGTTGTTCACTATTTGAATAAACAAGTAAAAGTAACTTCTACTAAAAGACAAAATAAATAAAAATAAGTAAAATAAATTCCGGGTAAATTAAGAATAAGAATTTTCAACTTTTAGTCAAAATTTTATTTATTTTTTTAAAGTAATTTTTTCCCATTGAAATAACATCTTTAATAACTAAATTTAAAAAATCTAAATAACCTAGACAAGTACAATATTTTACCATTATCTCATTATCAAAGAGGGTTCTACGGCTAGAGAAACCAAGGGGCCAACTCCATTAAAGATTGCACTTTAGAGATTTTAAATTTTAAAGAAATTTAAACTTTAAAAAAAAGTAACATCATCATCTCTTAAAAGTAGAATAATATGAATATGCATGTGTAACAGAAACGATAAACTTTACCATCAAGTTAGCTCTCTTTCCAAACCCCTAAGCCACCCTAGGAGTAAACCAACTGTCGAGGATAATTGGCTTCACCACTTGTCTCCCTCGTAGGAGTAGGTTCGAATTTGGTTGGAACCTAAAAAACTCATCAATCATGCAACCATTTAGGTGGATCTTTATCCCTAGTTCGCTAGCTTATTTCTTCCGAAATCAGTTTGACCTGTAATTCTCGCCTAATTAGACGGACTTATCGACCAGCTTGGATTTATCTCCAACTCTAGAGATAGAGAATATCTCGATTTTCATTCGGATTGAAATCCCGATCGCTTGTATATATTTATGTATATTTGACCACTGTACCACTCTTTGAAAAAAAAAAAAAACCCACCCTACGAGTAACTGACGGAGTTCAGTACAACACATCACGTAGAGTGTGGGGAGAGACTAGAGCACTCTTCCTGGCCACAAACGGCAGCGTCTCAAGGGCCCCGACACCATCCACACACGGGCACACAGTACAAGCCGCAGACGCACCACAGAAGACAGGACATGGCCGCCTCCACCTCCCCGGCCTCCCTCCTCCACACCGTCGCCCCCCTCCCGCGCTCCGCCGCCCCCCGCAGCTCCGGCTCCACCGCCGCCGCGGTCTGCTGCCTCGGGGGACGCGATGGCCGCCAGCCGGCTGCCCACCACGGGGGTCGGAGGCAGTCCCTCCTGCTTCTCTCCCTGTCCGCCCCGTTTGCATTGGGGCTCGCCCCAGCGATGGCGGAAGACATCCCCCTGTTCGGGCTGAGGAAGAGGCTGAGGACAATCGAGGAGGGGGCGGAGGAGATCTTGAGAGAAGGAGAGAAGGCGGTGGAGCAGGGGATAGAGGCGGCGGAGAAGGAGATCCAGGCGGTGGAAAAGGAGATCCAAGTGGGGGATAAGGAGATCGGCGCGGCGGCGGCGGAGGGGCTGGAACTGGGGCTTGAGGGAGCTCTGGCGCAGGCGGGGGCCGTCGCGGCGGCAGAGGTAGTGGGGGTGCTCGCCGCCGTATCTGTCGTCAATGGAATCCTGGGGCCCGAGGGCCGCTCCTAGAGGCAACTATCTCACCCCTTCTTTGTTTTCAGTAAATGTTTGTACTGTGATTGTGTAGCTATACAATGCAATGGTTGGCTAGACCCTGGTATTATCCATTTTAATGGTGAAAATTTAGAGGCTCAAAATATCAAGAGAAAGACTTGTTTTCATTTAAGAAATATTATGTTTTAAATTTCTTGTACCACCTCCATTATATCTTACATGTGATAATGGAATCAACCGGCAAAAAGCATTAATGATGCAAAGGCCGATGCACCAATTGCAATACAATAGAGTTGTAGTTCATTAGTTATTTTAGAAGTTATTTGTATTCTTCGGATATCCCGCCCAGATCATCATGTAGTTTGATTTCTAATCGGACGACTAAAAAAAATAAAAAATCTTAATAAATAATAAAAATAATATTTTAAATTTAAGAAAATTCAAATTGAGTCATCAAAAAATTTTAAGAAATATTTTTTGTAAATAAAAATACCGGCAGAGAGTGTAGGATTGACTATTGGTACAGCAAGTCTTTCTCAAATATTAATATATCATTACTATATAAAGTTGTGGAGCCCAGAACCTGAGAGAGAAGGAGAGAGAAGAGAACGCAAGGTAAAAGAGGAAAAGGAGTTTCCTTGAGTGTCATGCTTGAATTGTAACCTTAGTATTGTGTTTAGTTGTGTTTAACCACATAAAAGTGTACAGGTTGGAAACTAAAGATTGAGCAGAGTAGCAGCGAAGGTCTTTAAAATGGCAAAGGGACACGTAGGTCAAAGCTTAAAAAAAGTTAGGACGACCAACTTTTTCAGCCAAATTCAACAAAGAACTATCATTTTGGTCACAGCCAAAAGCCGACTCATTTAATCAGACTACATGAAAATTAGCTAATTCAAGGATGCTGGCCCAAATTCTTGACTATCCCCTCTTTGGTTTGCTTGTCCAAAAATCTCTGTTGCCGAAATACTTGCTATGTAGCAGCTTGGCCCACCAGCTATTTGGATTCTGGATTAACCTCCAGCATAGTTTGGCAAGCATAGATTGATTCATCTTTTGCAAGTCCTTTATACCAAGTCCTCCCATAAGCTTGGGTCTCTGAAGGGTGTGCCAAATCTTCCCGTAAGTATGCCTACTATCTTTATTATATCCCCACCAAAAATCTCTTACCAACTCAGTCAGTTCTCTGTTAAGGTTTTTTGGTAAACTCGATGGAGGCCATTACATATGTAGGAATTGAACTGAGTACAAACTTTATCAACACTGTTCTCCAGCTCACCGAAAGTGATCTCGATTTCCAGCACTGCAGTCTTTGTGCGACTCTCCTTAATATGTTGAAGTCATACTTTGAGATCTCTCATAAAACAATGGGATTCCTAGATAGGTATCCTTCCTGTCCACCCCCAGCAAGTCTCTTAATCTTTTTTGTGTTTTTTGAGTGCCAACTTTCTTGCTAAAATGTATTGCTGACTTTGACTAGTTGATTTCCTGACCCGAGCATTTACAAAATGTTGAGAGCCATCTTCTGAAGGCTTAAATCTCCCCTTCTGTTACCTCTCCGAACAGTACCATATCATCAGCAGATGCCGAATGAGAGATAATAGGAGCTTTGCTGTTGATTTTGATCTATTTAATGGTGCTGCAATCCTCTCCTTCATGATCACTGTTGAGAGCATATGCACAAAGTATGAATATGTAAGGCGATAGTGGGTACCCTTGTTGGATTACTCTTAGTTTATTTGATCTGCCCTTTGGATTGCCATTGATCAAAACTTACAAGGACGCCATCTTGTTGTAAGTCGTGATAAGCTTCGTGGTGTCGGCATTGAATCCAAAGGATGTGAGAAAATTCTCAGTGAACGACCATTCCAATTTGTCATAGGTCAAGTTTTAGACAAAACCAGTTGCTCTTGCCTCTACGATAACTCATGCTATGCAGCAATTCCTAAACTATGGCCACATTATCCACGGCTTGCCGGTTGGGGATGAAGGCGCCCTGGTACTCAATGGAGAACAGGTCTCAGTTTGTCAATGAGAATTCTAGTAATGGATTTGTACAGCACAGTGCAAAGGCCTATAGGTTTTATAGCCCTTAGGGTTAATCGCATGCAACCCTAGCGCACACTATGACAACAACTTTTAACACTTAAATGTTAACAGAAATATAAAAAACATAATCTTTTCCTCACATCAACCCGCACAAAATTCATATTGCACTTGTATTCACTTCAGACGTCAAATTTTTAAGTCTTTAACTTTAAATAAAACCAACTCATCCTATTGTAACTAGGGCTGTCAATGGACCGGGTTGGCCTGCGGGCTCACAGGTTGGGCCAAGGGCGGGCTCAGATTTGGGCCTCAATTTTAGACCCACGGGCCAACTCGGGCCAGGGGTGAGTCAACTCGGGCGCGAGCCCCTCTCTTCTTCCTCCCAAAACTAAGCTCACGATTACCCCGGCAGCGGCGGCGTTCTTGGAGGCAACGCCGTCGATGGTGGTTCAGCAGCGGGACGCCCTCAGCCACCAGGACGGCGTTCTTGTCGTCTTCCTGAAGCAGCCCGATGAGCTCGTCCAGGGTGTCGAGCTTTGCGACGGGGGAACAAGTGCAGCTGCTCCGGGAAGCTCCGGTCTTTGCTGGAGGCCATCCGGTGCCTGCTTGCTGATGCACAAGAGAAGGTCTACCCGCACGTTGATAGAACTAGAAGTTGGCTGGGACAAGTGCGGGATGCCGTCTGGGACGCCGAGGTCGTGCTTGACGAGTACGCCACCGACGCTGCCCTCCTCCACCGAGAGTGATGATCATAGCCTGCAGCCTGCTCCCGCCGGCGACGATTCCCCTGATCCTGACCCCCAAATATTGTCCGTCAATAGAATCGGAGCCAACTACGAGCACCTGGCCCCCAACCTCCAGGAGTGCTTTGCTTATTGTTCCCTGTGCCCCCAAGATTATAAGTTCCAAAAGGACGAGCTCGTCCAACTCTCGGCGGCCGACAGCGGCGGGTCCAGAAGAGCGCCAGTGCTAGTGTTGCGGGCCGGTGTTGCTCCGATCGGCCAGCACCCAGCACAATGAAACTCACAAAAAGCCCTCCACACAAAAGAGGGGTAGGACCCAAAGCACAAAGCTGATGTCCCCCGCAAGCGTTCCCCAAGAGATATAAAAGTGTCCATTGGCTATTACTAAGGCTGCAAATGGATCTCAAGCTCCAATTATCCACCCCATTTCCATTCCTATTACTGGATACAAAACCTATTAAAGACGACCAATTACATTATAGAAAATGAAAATTAACCTTATTATAACAGTCCAGAATAGAAATAGTCACTTCCACATCCACTAACATGTTCTTATTTTCAAATTATCACGTATCTTATATATAAGATATGTATCTTATAAAAATTGTAAGGTCATTTATGGGAGGAGTCTAAGACTCAACAAGACAAATGAATAAAAATAACCAAACCTTCAAAAATTACAAAATTGCAAAAATAAACACTAACAAAGAAGATAAAATTCTATCAAAAGATTGTGACATTAAAAAGAAATAAAATACTTATTTTCAAAAATTGTTCAATGAGAATTAATTCAAAGACATCCATCATGAAGAAACTAATGAATTTAAAAAGTCAAAGATGTTCTCAAAAAGTTAAGAATAAATAACAAGTGACTTCTTGAACTTTTCAATAATGTTTTTAAACAAAGAAAATAACAAATGACTGGAGAAGAATTATTACGATTTCATTTTTTAAAATAAAAAAGTATTAAAATTATAATAATTATCATAAAATTAAACTTATGAATCGTATTAAAAAACTTTGAAAAAAAAAAGAAAACATATTACTAATATTTTAATAAATCAATTTGTATTCATACTTATGAGATCTACTACAAAAATTATTTTTCTACTGAGACACTTGATGAGAAGATAAAGAATAAAAAAAAGTACTTAATTATTATTAATTTTAAAAAAATCTACGATCGCATACATAAAAAACTAATTTGAAGGCTTTTAGAAAAGAAAAAAATATCAAAAAATACATTCCTACCACTCAAGATATGTATAAAAAGACTTTAACAAGCGTGAAAACTAGGGCTGTCAACGAAAAATGGATAAAAAATATCCGTTCAATAGTTTTCAGAATCGAAATCGGATATTCCGATAAGCTATCAAAATCAAAACGAAAATACCTACTTTCGTATCCGTTATCCAATTTCTAATTCCGATATTTATTAAATATATTATTAAGAATAATACTAATCTTAAGATCTTTCTAATCAAACGGTTGGGGAGAAAATTGAAACCCTAACTAGCCAACTGTTTCCTACTACTACGCAGCCCCCAAAGGCCCCAAGCCCTCAACGCATCCCCATCTGATCTGGCCATCTCCCCCATCAACTTCTTCCCCTCCACCAGAGCATCCTTCCCTTCCACTTCGCACGGGGCAAATCCCTGGCTTTTGACATTCTAATTCCAAGAAATCTGCGGATGGATCTAATATGGGAAGGTAGGGGTGGATTGCTTGTGGATCAAGGAAGAGTTAGGTGGGGGGGGGGGGAGGGGGTGTTTGGTGTTTGAGGATCCTGGGGACAATCGATTTGGACAATTTCAAGCCGATGCTGGGGAAGTTGGAGGTGGATCTGTGGACGATAATCGAGACCCCTGTCTCTATGGCGGCTAGGGACCATGGAAGGGAGCTCAAGGCGAGGAGGGATGGCATCATGGAGCTGCTCTACGCAACGCCGGGCACTCCCTAATGTCAAAACTGCGACGGGAGGCCGGCCTAATGGGGACCTCTACAGCAAAAGCCAGTGAAAAGGACAGACACTAGTCCAAGTGCACAGAGGAGACAAAAAGCTCGTGAAGGAAGAGAGGAATTAGGGTCCTTCTCATGACGCAGTCACCCAACGCAGAAGAAGGAGAGGAAGAGGAAGAGGACGATCGGATCGAAGAGGTTATAGCCTTATGATTTTCGGTAATTATAGGAAATAATATCTAATTCCAAATCGGAAACAAATCGGAAACAAAAAATAGACTTTCTGATTTTATCGAAAACAGAAACATAAAGTGTACTTTCCAATCTTATCAGAATCGAAAACATATTATCGTTATCAAAATCGGAAAACGAAAACACCTGTTTAAGTATCCGTATCGTACCCATTTACAGCCCTAGTGAAAACTATCACTAAATAGATCTAAAAAAATGTCACTCATGAAATGAAGACATGTTGACTAAAATTAAAAGTTGAAAGTTGAGTCACAGAAAGATTCGAGATGCACTTTACCTCTTCTGCCAACCACAAATCTTTTTGAGTTGACAAATCATAAACTCAAAGGTGAATTTGAATGGGACAACTACAAGACCTATCAGGTTACATAATTCTTAACTGTGAGAAAACATCACATGAAAAAATTATGTAACATTTAAGTTGAAAATGTTCAAGTAGATGAATAGTAAAACTAAAATAGATAAAACTAAAAATAAATACATATAAATATTTTGATATAACTCCTATTAATAATTAAATTTAGAGAGAATAAAAGTGTGATAAAATTAAAATGAGGAAAGTAAAAGATATCAAAATATAGACAAAACTGCTATTCACTTCTATTTTCATCTCAGATTTCCAATTTAAAATTTAAATAGCTTCTTAGTATAATTATAATGATTGTGAAAACTTCTGTTCACTTCATTTTGCATTTTCGATTACCAATTTAAAAGAAAAAATAAATGGAGAAGCTAAAACATTCGTTTATACAACACTATAACAGTCTGTTGACAGCCCTATACATTACAATGTTATTGCCACAACCTGAATAGAATACAATATTTATAACAACCGTTTAGCCGCACACAAACTAAAACGAAGAATAAAGTGTTCTAGATGTTGGTAATTTTGAACTTACAGATACAACAAAACGGTTCAGCGGATTAAAATATGCTTATTTATTTACAGCCATTATCGTGCATGTACGTGAACCAACAAGATTTCCAAGTTCCCAGACACCAATTTACACCAATTGAGGATAATACATCTGGTCAACGCAATGACCTTGGTATAAGACGCAAAATGTCAACGTTGTAGCTTGGCACCTTTACACAAGTGACTAAACCACTACTTTTTTCAAGTAATTTTTCCTTCACCGTGCTCCTGGTTGTATTGACATAACTAACATGTTATCTAACAAACCAAAAAATCCAAGTGGAAAAGTATATGGATTGACCAAAAAGTACAGGGAGAGAAGGCATTATTTTTGCGTCTTAAAAGAGCAACAAAAGCTGTAACCTTAGATGTTAATGGTACCAACAATCATGGAAACCAAAAAGAGAACGTATGAAAAAGACATCCTTCCATAAGAATGAGATGGAAAACGAATAAATGGAACAAGAAACAAACATGATATGAATTGACAAAAAACAGTGAATCAGCTCTTCCTATTCATTATCAAGTACTATTCACCACACATTTGCATGTGTGAATCAAGAACAAGAAGCTCATCATTTCACACTTTTTGAAACGGGAAAGAGGAACACAGTAATCAATGGATCTGATTAGCATTATTAATAAGTAATGAATCAAGTACTACCTAGATCACGGGTGAATAGCGTCCAATCACACACAAAACAAGGCCAAAAGAAAATCTTCAGAGTGTATTGGTGCGTCAGAGCAGAAATGATCAGCATACGCATTGCGTCAGCCAGGGATAACTGTTTATTTCATTTATTCTCATCATCCACACCCAGCTAAACTGGATTTCTTTTCTCAGCGGAGATCACAACCACGAGAAACGAAAAGGAGTGAAGAAAAAGAGCACAGAAAAAGAGTTAGCATATGTTAGAATACCAACCCAGATGGGGGCGAAAATTCAAATATGCTCTTGCAACATTGCATCAGCCGACTCTTTAGAGTCGGCAAACAAGAGAAGAGGACGCAGAGTCAGTTGTATGTGCTCTTTCTTGCAGATTTATGGAGGCAAATTAGAGGACTAGTGAGCTTCTGATAGAAGCTCCCCTGCTTTCAATTCGACAATTGAAACAAGTGGGCAGAATAGGAGGAAATCCGATCATATGTGCTAACAAATCCGATCATAGAATAACCTGGTGAGATGGAAAACGAAGAAGTAAGCACAAAAGCACAGGTAAAAGAAAAAAAGTTAGACATCTCATCTTCAGGTTAATTTCTTCTTTAGCCTTAAAGAGAATAATTCATGCATGTATGTATATTCTTCACCACAATGATCCACTTGCAATGCAGGGCCAAAAGAAAATTAATGGTTTTATGAAATTCCCAAGTCTCAGACCGTCCTAGTTCTTAAATTTCAGCATTGTGCAAGTATATCCTGCACTCAGCCAGTCTCAAACGAGTCATCATTGGCCAGGGAATAAATGAAATAAAAGGAAAACACAGAGGATTAAGGGCAAGAAGAAAAACAAAGAAAACTCTATGCAGGGTGACTACTGACTAAAAAGGGCCCAGACAGGTCAGTATGAACAGAATGCTGTGAACACAAACCAGTCAGCATCTCACCAAAAGGATAATATCTACATCATACAATATATATCTGCCAGTGACTTCTCGGCTACATTACAGTGCATCTTCACTAGAGAAAGCACCTTAGATAGGAAACAGGGTAGTTATAAGGCCAAAAACCAAGGGAAAAGGTTATATAACCAAAAAGCAAGGGAAAACAATAAGGAATTCAACAAAAGGGATATGGATTATAGACCAAAGGAGAAGGGATCAAAGTGGGTCAGAATAGGGTTGATCAGCACTAACAGAGCATCAGCAAGGAATAACTGCTAAATTCATTTGTCACATCATTCACACAAACTAAAAAAAATCAGTTAATAGCGGCAAAGGACCAAGGAGAGTAGAAAGTGAAAACACCGCGAGTGAAAAGAAAGAAACGAAAAACAATAGTTTTTAATCAAAACGCAAACCTTAAAATGAGTGAACCATGAGGGAAAGAAATACAAATGCATTCATTGAGAAAATGGTGGATCAGTTCTTCCTATTCATTATTATCAAGTACTTATCATCGCACATCTGGATGTGTGAATCAAGCATAACAAGCTCATCATCTCGCACCATCTTCCACAAAAACCCTCTAAGAAGAAGATAAATTAGACAACAGAGAGAGAAGAAAAGCAAAGAAATAAGCTTAAGAACAGAGAGATAATGTTAACAGTCCAATTAAGGGGTCATTTAGTGCAAGGTAAAATGCCGTAAAATGTTTTTGGTTTTCCTTAAATTTCGAGTTCTGTAAATTATTTTATGATGCTTTCCATATGTTTGGAGTGTTGTAAATCATTAGATTTCAAAATCCAATGACTTAAGTGATCCTCCTTTTAGTTGCTTTTGATTTCAGCCCAAAACTGCTGAAAACTAGATCCGGGGACTTTCAAAAGCTGACATGTTATGGCATTTAACGGCATACCAAATGACCCCGAAAGTTGGAATAGATAAGGACATAAAATTTGGAACAATTTATAATCAAATACCATCCTTTAAATCTAGAACGGTCATGAGAATCCATGACACCATAGATCTGCATGCTGGTGCGGTCCTTATTGATTAGTCAAATATGGCATCCATCTGTATTTATTTCGCAATTAAGCCTTCTGAAAGAAAAGGACAAATCATTAACCAAGGTTTCCTATCTAAATAACACCTCTCATATTTTTCATCAGGCTACAAAGATGAGTTAGTGTTTTGCACATCCTATTTATGTCTATTTAGAAATACTACATTGTAAAGCTTCCGGTATTTTCATGACAAATCAAACAGCAACAAGGAATAATACTTCAAATCCAAAAGGATCTCTTAATTAGTAGAAAAGTGTAATGGTGTGTCAGAGCAGAAATGATCAGCATACGCGTTGCGTCAGCCAGGGATAACTGTTCATTTCGTTTGTTCTCATCATCCACACAAGAAGCTAGAACACTGGATACCCGAGCTGTTTCAGCAGAACAGATTAACAAAACAAGCAAAAGCAAGAACAACGCCACAAGTGGAAAAACAATGTTATGTAGTCTCTTGCCATTCGCATCGGCCAGCCCTTTAAGGTTTCTTACCACGCCGGCAAGAATGCCGATGGCCCGTCGCCGGGCTACTTTCCACGGGGGAAGGCACTGAGGGGGATGGTTTCCGGGAGAGCCCCCTCTCATCCTCCCTTAGCCGGAACAAGGGACAGGGAGGACTTCCCAGACCTTGGTGCAGAGCGGCGGCGAAGTAGCGGTGAGGCAGGAGACTGAAACCCTAATGCCCCCTCTGGTCTAATTATATAGGCGCAGGAGCGAAGGGCCTGCGGCCGTGGGGTCGTGTATGAAGTGCAAACCCCGCTAACTAGGGCTGTCAACCAGACGGGTACTGTGGGGTTTGAGTAAATCCGCAGTAGACCCGATATTTATACCCAAATAAGACCGACCCAATTAGGTTTTTTCCCCCATCATACCGTACCCAATTTCAAGTCATTTTTACGGTTCCGGTCCACAAACCGACAGCAGAGTCACTAGAACGAAAGTCCTTTTGACGTATTAGCTCAGCTTCCCGATTCTTAGACGGGAGAAATAAGGATCCACAAATATTGGTTTTAGTGGATTACCTTTAAGCATTAAATTTTTTTTCTCAAATTTTAAAAACAAAATCCTAAAATATCAAAATAAGGATGCTCTGATTATACAAGAATAATCTGTTAGATATATTACCTTTCTCATAATATGTTTTTTTAGTGTGTTAACTTCTCAAGAACAGAACAGAAGGCGTATTAAACATGCTTTCTTATTCTACAAAACTTATATGAATACATATAACCTATATCTTAACTTGGGCTTTTAACATTATATAATACATGGATATTTTAAAGCAACTAAATTTATAAATATATATCTACATCTGATAAAATTGTATACAAACATAGATATTTGTTTGCATCCCTGACTGGGGCCAACGAAAACTAAAAACCTACTGAAATAAATTAAAGAGAGAGAGAGAGAGAGAGAGAGAGAGAGAGAGAGAGAGAGAGAGAGAGAGAGAGAGCACGGCAATTTTAGGCACCAGAGAAAGAGGTCCAAATCTGTTGCATCTTCTTTGCCCGGAGCAGCTGCTTGTGCCGTTCAGATCTATTGTTTTCTTCGTCGGAAGTAGCTACTCGCGTCGGAATCCTCAAATTTACTGTCATTTTCTCTCTCTCTCTCTATATATATATAGAATTTTTTTACATATATACCTTTTAAAAGTACTGTATTTGCATATATACCCTTAACTCTCAATATTAGCATCACTACACTAGAAATTTTTGGAAAGTTGCACTTATACCCCTCAATCTAATAGTTTTGCATAAATATCCTTACATTCACTAATATTTTGCATATATATACTCCTCAATTCATTAAAATATTGCATTTTGTACTCCCGACACCTTCAATGATGTCATGATTTATGTAATGTTTTTGACATATTTTGTTGAAATTAACCTAAGTTTGACGGATGAGGTATAAATGCAATATTTTGAAGATTGCAAGGGTATTGATGATAATATGTGAGAGTTGGAAATATATATGCAAATACAGCATATTTGAGGGATATATATGTAAAAAACTTATATATATAACCTACTATTAATTATCTTATAAACTAATAATTAATCAAATATTTAATTATATCTATTAAATAAAATTATTTTTTTGTAAATAAACACGGGTCGTTCACAATAAGGCATGTAGGCTGAATAGATGATCTCAATTAGGACTGTATTTGGACAGGCTAACTTTAGTCTGATCAAGTCAACTCAAAGTTTGGATCGAGTTGATTCCACGTGAAGATGAATTGAATAGTTCAGTTTAGTTCAAGTGGAGTTTATATTTGAGACACTATTTATCAATAAACACGAATATAGGATTAAAAATGATTCCAAGTAACTCAACCAAGCCGAGTTGCATCTTAATCTTAATACGAAAATGTTTGCTACGTCCTTAGATATTGAAGCGGCTATCACTGTCTGAAAGATGCGAAGTCCAATCCACAAACAGTTGAAACTATAATATATTTCTCAAAAGAAAGACTTGTTACATTGGGAACCGGCCCTTCACCTGCAACCAGTACTGCACTGGTCACTGGTGTTTTTTTTTAGGTGGCCTCTAACTTAATTTACATGGCCCTATGATATGACCTCTGATCGGTTGACCCACAAAAAATAAAAAATGAAACCCTAATCACATTTTTTAAAACTATTTTTTGGCATTTAAGTTTTTATTTTTTATTTTATTAAGCCATCCGATCAGAAATCGGATTGTACATCCTTACAAACATAATGAAACTCACTTTGAAAAAGTTAAAAACATCAAGAGCTGCTACAAGATCGGCTGCCAGTGAACAAGTTTTTTCTCATTTCTCAATCTCAAACCCTATAAAATGGGCTTTTATAAGGGCCGTAGCCTATGTGGCCACGACGAAAGCCTCCGGTCCGAAGCCCACATTTGTCACCTTTTGGCTGGGCTCCGTGTGAATCCCCTCTTCTCCTCCTTATTTTCTTATCGGGCTTAAGAACTAGGTATAGAAAATAACACGTTTAAGTACACTTATGTTTGAGGAGCCTGTGTATTTGGTGAGACAGTTACGGAAGTCCGTTTGATTCTTATAACCTACACAGAAGTTGTTGGCTGTTGTTGTCTACCCCGACATATCAAGGAATCAAATATGTTGTAAGGATTAAAGTCAGCTATTTGTTGTAAAGACCAGTGCGTGCCTGCCTCCCTTCTCTTGAAGTCCATTTTTACGTACATAAAAGTTTCACGTGTTTTAATGTAAATAAAAACAGAGAATGTTTTAATAACATTAATACTTGTAACCCTTCGATATGATCCGGCTCAACCGATCCTTGCCAAAGGCTCACATTTTATATGTATTTCGTTCATATATCATCCAAGGGTCATACTTGCTGCATGAGTGCAGCTGCACCCGTAGCAGCTGTAGAAATTGCTTGAAATATAATCTCTTCTTAATATTGGTATTTCTATCATTCAGACAAAGGTTATATAGTATAGACAGTAAACTAGAGTGGTCCATCAACCTGATAATTTTTATTTTAAATTTAAAAAAAAATCAATACTGTCATCCAATCTCGAAGAAGGGATGCATTGCAACCACCAGGGTTTGCACCAATATGCATCATTTAGCATAAGTTGATATGCAAAGGCAGGGCCAGGCTCAACTGCGCTTGGGAAAGCCATTTCTACTGGGAGTTAAACTTGCTTCACCGCGCCAGGTACAGCTGCATTGCCTGGCAGTTTAGCAAGGAAAAAAACTTTAAAACAAAAATTTAGGTTGGCTATAATATGCTGCACATATCTGTATAGGTCGATCTACGATCGAACAATCTTAAAATTTATAAAAGATAAAATATAGAACCCCAATGAATAGTAGAAAAATATTCTTAATGGACTGACCCAACAACCCCAAAATGATTTTTAATTTTTTTTAAAAAATAGGTCATTCGATCGGAAATCTATATATATCGACATGTGAGACATGTTAGGACCTAACTTTTCCCCTTTTGTTGCACTGCAGTGTAGCTGCACCTGGTGACGTAATAAGTTTAACTCTTTGATGAGCCCGGTTGGCGAGGTTGGCAACCCTATTATCCAACTGGGCCGGTCCTGACTGCAGAGGGTGAGCCTAGGTGCCCTAGCCCAGCTTTGCCAGGCCCACCGCCTAGGCCCAGCCAGCATGGCGATCCCTCATTCACGGGAAGGCAAGTGGGCGCATCATCCTTCCACCGCTCAGGGGCCGGCAGATGGCCCATACACACTGGCTTCGAAGGTCACGTCCTCCGCAACCGAACCCCATATATTTCACTGTATCCCTCCATACAGGGAAAACAATCGAGAACACTAAAGACTGCTTATTTTAGTATAGTTTGGACTTAAACTCAGACCTGATATTCTGTCTTGCAGGAAAACATGCTTTGGACTGGACCAAAACAATGACTAAGGATCTATTTAGTTGCACGTAAAAAAAAATATTTTTTTTAAAAAATGATTTATGAGAAAAATAAAAATGTATTTGATTATTTGGTACTTATGAAGACTTTTTTCCTGAAAAATATTTTATTTGTTTGTTTTTCCATAAAATATTTTCCTGAAAATGATTTCATATATTTATTTACTTGTAAAAGAATTTTCACATTACCATATTTCTAGCATAAATATGGCATAGTCAAAGAACCTTTTTTTAACCCAATCAAAACTTGGACGGCAGATTTTTGTTTTTAATTTTCAGCTAGGAGAATACCCTAATGCTGTATCTAATGGTTCAAATAAAACAAAATTATGTAAAGCAACAATATATAACAAGCTTACGGGTGGTTGTTTATGTGATTTTTCTTGAGCTATTTATATTTTAATTGCAATATTTTTTTACTTAATAATTTTACATATTTTATTTACAACAATGATATTCTAATTTAGGTGAAATACGAAGTGAACTCACATAGTTAAGGAGGTTATCTACAAATATTACATTTTTTAGAAAGTTACTTGTTAAAACTCCAAAAGGAAAAGGAGGTCAGGCAGTTATGCATGGAGGGAGAAGAGGCCAACGTCTTCCGAAAAATGGCATCTGAACTGCTTTTGGGGATGCACAAATCAATATTTAGGAACAGTCAATGAAATGTTTTTTATGTTGACCGCGATTTTACATGCTACCAAATAATTCACTTGTCTCAATTTTTTCGAAAATTGTTTCCAGCGACATGTTTTACGAAATGGACCCTAAGTCGATAGTCGAGCACCAAGGCTTAGAAAATTAGTTCGTATATATTGAGTTCCTGACTTTTACCCACCTGAGTCCCCACCCATTGACACTCCAATCCGTAATGTGATTTTATCGAATCCAGCTTGCCTTCAGCCAAGTATTAGCGCGCATTGATTAAAATTCACAGACAGTATCTACATTTACAGGATTTCTTCAAACTTGCCCGAGTGTTATGACAAAACCTAAATATGCTTTCCCGTTTCGATATGCAAGTGCCACGGCACACGTCATGCAAAAATTAGGATGGTCAACGGCCCAGGCCCAGGTCCAGGCCCAGCCCAGTTGAAAGATCGCCGGCCCGTGCAGTACCCAAGCCTAGTCCTTCAAAGTAATGAAAATAATATTATTATTGTAACAGAAAAAACTGCCCACATAATTTACTCTGGACTCCGACTCATTTGCAGTCCTAACCATAAAGGATCGGATCTCGTTTTTTGACGTTTTCCCTGAGGTGCTGACATGGCCTTTGACTAGTACAGAAGAACCCTCAATTATGATTTTTGAGGAATAACCAAGTAGGGCCCTCTAAATCCTCATAGCTGGCGAGGGAAAGTTTCAGAATAAGATCGTTTGAACTATTTTTTCTGGATCTTGGTGCGCCTACGTACTCGACAAAGAAAAGACAAATGAATCATTTATATTTGAAGTGATAGAATTAATCAAGTACGTCACATTTTGTTGCGTTTAAAGACACACCGAGATTTAGACAAAACGATGCAAATGATCTCGCTATGAAAGTTTCTGCTCCTGTGAGGGCCGTGGCCTCCTAAATCTTGTAACGCCATATCCTATGCATCTCGCAAAAGGAAGAAAACTAAACATGGAAGGAAAAGCTTCTAATATTCCGCACTCTTCTACGTGGAACTTAGCTCTGAGTAAAGCTATTCAGATTCTTACTAGATTCTCAGCACAGGATAATTAATTATCACCCCCCCCACCTTAATTCACTTCCCCTCTCGAAGTTCAAGGGGTCAAACGTGGAACAGCTACGTACTTAATATCAATTACGGTTAACCATGCGGATTTACTGGACTACTTGCTAATTCTACTTAATAACAATTATTGTTAATAATGAGGATTCACTGGACTACTTGCTAATTCTAAGTTACCGTACTATTCTATTTATTATCTTTTTCCTTTGACGTCTATTTTCAAATAACATAGCAAAAAATATCAAATTTATAGTACTTTCGAAGGCTTCAAACTTACCTCCAGTATACAATTCATCTTGACTATACAATCTCAAGATTAAATGAGCGAGGATTTCTCTTGAGATGAGTAACATTAACGAATGGAATGACCAAAAAAAGTGGCATTAAAACAGAATAAAGAAGGTGAATTAGAGATTGAATATTTGTTCCTTGGTCTCCTTAAAAGAAGAAATCAAACTTGAGTTGGAACAGCCGAGACAAGAATGACAAAAAGAGATGAAAAAAGAGTGGCATCGTATCAATTCTCTCTTTTATTAAGGAGAGGAGATCTTTTCATTATACATTTAGATCAAAGTCTAGTAGTACTGAGAGGGGAGGAAAGCCAAATATTGTAAAAAAAAATTCATGTGATTTCAAATTTGGCAAATATTTGGGTCCTCCTCTCTCAGTACTGTTGGACTCAAATTCAAATATGTAATGAGAAAATCTATTTCCTTTATTAAAAGGCACAAGATGCACACAATTGACTTAAATTGCCAACTTGTGCTACGGAGCTAGTGCATCGCAACAGGCTGAGCGGTGGGACTCGAGTCGATTTTTCAAAAGTAATTTTATCGACCAGAAGATATAATCACCGCAACACTTTTGACGAAACAAATGGAAGAATTTTTAAGACTCCCAAGCGACTCAAATCCATGATGCCTCAAAAGAAAGCCAAGAAGTAAAATCAGGTGTCCTATCCAATTTCTCATTGCTTAAGCTATGAGCCTTTGAAGGCCTGCTGGCAAGCCAAATCATTCACTATTTCACCTCCGAGACTAGGCATATGAACCAATGATGAAGTTAGCATGAAGTTTCCACTTCGCTTGTGTTCAGCAGTCCAGCTGGTCCTGTACGGCTGCTACTGCGGGGATAGAGATAACGCCTCTAAGGAAAGTCTTCCTTTTCTCATGGGGTCATATGCAAGTAGAGGAAACTTACAGCAAGCAAGCCATGTCAGAATAAATGGCAATGGACTACCTAGTAGAGGTCTGTCAGGCAGCCCATGCTACGCGCAAGGAAATGGTTCTCACACCCACCCGTACGTAGGCAATTCACCACAGGACTCGCAGCATATCTTCTTTTACTGTACATGATTGTGTTTGTGGCTGCGCTTGTCCCAATGGACAAATGCCACAATTCCAGTCTTATTGACAAGTGCTGTGGCATCTTCCCTTCTAAAAGCCTGGCGATCGAAATGCACTGCGGTGCAGAAAATATCGTCCCTTCACTCTTGTGATGTTATTGTGCGTATGCAAAAGAGTAAAGAAAACTCCAGTCACCATCTACTGCTGAGCTCACCAAGAAGACTTCCTCATTCACCATGCGATTAATTGGCCACAAATCTCATGCAAAAGAAGATAAAAATATCGACGTCAAACAAACCGCAACCTTGAGAAGGCGACAACCATATTATTGGCTCATTTTTTTTCTTTATTTTACATGCAATAGGAAGAGGACAGTAGCTTCTCCATCACCACGAGAAAAGAAGCAAACCTACAACAAGACAAGGAAAAAGACAAGATCCGAGGCCTTTCCTCTTCCATCCATTAATAAAGAAAAACAGACCCCGAGAACACACACAAGAAGAAAAAAAACAAAGCCTGAAGCCCGGACTTCCTCAATCACACATGCATTTCTTTCTTCCCACTACTGACCTCATCTTTACAGACACTACACGACCACCACCACCACAACCTACACACAACAACGGCGGATACGTCATATATATATTCATACTTGGTGAATAGAGAAATGCAACTAGAGAAGAGCTGCAGGTGAGGAAGGAGACACCAAATTATGGAGAAAAGTGGTAAGGTGGCGCAGGACTCGGCCGGCTCGGCTCTAATTAAGCCTGGTTGGGGGGGAACTGACCCGCCGAACCGGCCGGCCCCACCCTGACGTTGGCCGACTTCAGCATGAAGCCGCCCTGGCTGGGCGAGTCCTCGTCGTGGTAGGCGTAGGCGAACCCGCCGTGCCTGGTCATGTCCATACCGGCCATCTCGTCCTCGGCGGAGATCCGCAGCAGCCCGAACTTGTGCAGCAGGAAGAAGAGCGGTCCCATGGTGGCGCTTACCCACCCGGCGATCACCAGTATCTGTATGATCTGCGCCGCAAGCAGACGCCCGCCCCCGCCCATGAAGAGCCCGTAGGGACGCCCCGGGTGGCCCGGGTAGACCTCGTTCACGTACTTCTCCTTGGCGAACAGCCCCGTGAAGATGAGCCCCCAGCTGCCGCACCCGCCGTGAAGCTGCGCCGCCTCGAGCGGGTCGTCGTACTTGAAGCGCTCCGCCAGCTTGTTGCAGGCGATGAGGACGGCCGCCGCCACCACGCCGCAGATGATGGCCGCCCAGGGGTCCACCACGGAGCAGCCGGAGGTGATGGCGGCGAAGCCACCCAGGAGCCCATTGCAGACGTCGGTCACGTTCCAGTGGCCCGACAGGAGGCGCTTGCCGAAGAGGGTGGTGAGGGCGGCGGCGCAACCGGCGAGGGTGGTGGTGACCGCCGTGCGCCCCACCGCGGACCACTGCCCGTTGATGGAGCCAGGGGGCCCGTAGGACTTGAAGATGGTGAGGAAGGAGCCAGGATTGAAGCCGTACCAGCCGAACCAGAGGAGGAAGGTGCCGAGGACCACGAGGGAGGCGCTGTGGCCGCGCAGCGCCACGGAACGTCCGGCGTGGTCGAAGCGGCCGATGCGCGGGCCCTCGATGACGGCGCCCCAGAGGCCGGCGATGCCTCCCACCATGTGGACGACCCCCGAGCCAGCGAAGTCGATGGCGCCGGTGCCGAAGAGGAGGTTGTCGGGGCGGGAGGGGCTGGCCCAGCCGTCGGCGGACCAGAACCAGTGCGACACGATGGGGTAGACGAAGCCGGTGAGGAAGGCGGAGTAGATGAGGTAGGCCACGAACTGAGTGCGCTCAGCGATGGAGCCAGAGGTGATGCCGGCGGCGGCGATGGCGAAGGCCCACTGGTACAGGAAGTAGGGGTAGTCGAACCCGGGGCCGGGGACGTCGTTGAGGCCGAAGAAGTGGCGCCCGATGAAGCCGTTGGAGGGGGACCCGAAAGCGAACGCGAAGCCGAAGAGATAATAGAAGATACCGCCCGCGGCGGCGTCCAGGACGTTGGTGAGCATGATGTTCATGGTGTTCTTCGCCCGCACGGACCCGGCGCAGAGCATGGCGAAGCCGAGCTGCATGGCAAAGACGAGATAGGCGGAGAAGAGCAGGTAGGTGCTGTCGATGGCGGAGGTGGCGTCCGTCAGCTGCGCCGACACCGAGTCGAACTGGGTGCTGATGTTATCGAACCGCCCGCATATGAAGCCGATGGCCGCCGTCGACAGGTTGGCGGCGGCCCTCCCCCCGGGGCCGGAGCCCAGCAGCAAGGCCGAGCAGGTCTGGTCGGCCATGTCCCCACTCCCTTCTCCTCCTCCCTAGGTTCTTCAGGAAAGATGGACTGATGGGTGGGTCGAAGACTCCGTGCTTTTGCTTCTCTACGAGGGTCCCCTGCGGTTGCAGGTGCAGCTTTTATAGGCGCGGGTACGGAGAAGGCGACGACACCTCTTCTGGCATCGAAATGGCGAATCGGAAGCCTCGAGCGCTCTAACTCGGTGTGATGTCCACTACGCATCATGTTTAACTGGTTGATCCGCGCGACGTGGCGCGTGTTGGCGACGCTGTTCAACCTTTCCGCTTCCGCTTTGTGAGGACTGCTTCTAGGCGTAAGTTGCTTCGGAGGGAATAAAATTACGAAGCGGATGATTCGGTATCGTATCGAATCCAACCAGAATGGGAAACTCGACTTGGTCAGGCAGGCGACATTCACTGGATATCCCCCCCCCCCCGAAACGTGGGCCTTTCTATTACAATTTCCCGTGTCAATCTGCTCTGGACTCGGCCTACAAGCCTAGAAGGCTATAAGTTCGATAACGGAAATGTGAAAGCCGCACTCATAAATATATTTATTCCATTTATTACATTATTTGGTAGTTTTAAATCTTAAACAGCGGTGCACGGGAGTCTGGTATACACGGATACCGTTTCAAAGCACACAGGATTCCTCTGCCTCAGCTTTAACTTTCCCCTTTCATTCAAATGACAGAAAAATAAAGGGGGCCAACCAATACTATCACTGCCTGAGCGAGAAAAAAAAACCTAATATTATTGCTGTCGAGGGATCTTGACTCAAAACCGTCATGGGTTTTAAGGGCTGGTCGATTTTGGATCAAATTATCATCTTTTAAGCCAGTGGACTAAACTTACCTAGAGAAATCTGACTTTCAATGGATAAAACACTAATTTTCATTTATTCAACTCGGTTCAGTGATATCATCTTACAAACCACAAAACTCGGATGTTGAGTTTGAAGGGGCCCAAGATCATAAGCACTGGCCACAACTGAAATTATCTAATGTAAGACTATTATATAGCCGCTCCAACACTTCTTCTCACGGTCAAGATGGGCCGTAGAAATTAGATAACAGGAGGTGGCGCAAATTAAAAGATAAAGTTAGTTCAAATCTTGCTCTGATATTATGTTAAAATTATTTGGCCATCCAACTCAAAACCTAAGGCAATTAGTAGAGTAGGCACCATCTATTAAACAATCTTTGATTTTGTCCTTTTTCCAATATAGGATTATTCTAACAAGCCCCCTCACGTGCAAGCCGATTTTAAGTTTTGTCACGTGAACCACAAATGTGGGATGCGCGGCCCGATTCATAATCATAGGTTCTGATACCATCTTACAAACCACAAAATCCAGGTGTTGAGTTTGAAGGGACCCAAGATCATAAGCATTGACCACAACTGAAATTATCTGATGTAAGATTATTATATAGCCGCTCCAACAGTTCGAATCACAGTAAATATGTTGGAGGTGATAAATACATACATACATATGTATGTCCCTCATTTAAGTCAGATGCGCTGCAGTGGCTTAATTGCCTAAAAAGTTGTACTCAGCTACACAGTATCGTACTGTACTGTTACATGGCATGATGGTGCAGCAAGTGAAAAAACTTTAATATGTTTTAAAGTCTGTCCTGATATATCATACATGTTTTTATAGACTAATTTATGATTGGATACTCAAAAAGTCTAAAACATCAAAAGTCATTATAGACTTGGTCCATCAAGCTTTTTTTATTCTTTATTGGAACTTAATTTTATATTTTTAAAAATTTGTATTTCGTCTAATTAGAGATCAACCTGTACAAATATATGAGATATATTGAGACTCACCTTAAAAAAAATTAAAAAAAGATTTACAAGTTAAAAAAAGTCAGCGAGAAAAGAAAAAAAAAAGAAGAAAATCAGAAAAGAAATAAGTATTCCGTGACCCGTTTGGACTTTTGGGCCATCCTTCGATACTGCTGCTTATGGAGATGAGTATACGCGCCCTTTTAGAGGGTGGATTCCGCTGCAATTAATTAAAAAAAAGGCAAAAAGGAAAGATACTGAATCTGGTCGTTGGGGGGATCCAAATAAGAGGGAACGGGGGATTCGGGCCTGCCAGCTCATCACCTTCCGAAATAGCGGGTTTTCTAGTAAAATTTATAATATTGTAGAAGAGAATCTTCTATTAACGCCGAGCGTAAGGTCTGTGCGGGCGGCTACTGTGATATTAAATTATCAAATTAACAGAGTGGCATTTTAAGTTAATACTTAATGCCAAAACCAGAATCATCTTGGAGGGCATTTCAGTCCGAATGGTCAGCCATCCGTATTTTGTTATGAAGGCCTCATTCATGTAATGTAGTATTTACCGCGGCCGCATATTTCTGACAGCTAGGTGGTGTTTCAAAATTATGAATGTTTTAGATGTACTTTACAAAACTGTCAACTCACTGAAACACTAAGGGCATATTTGGTAACAATGTTAAGTGAATATAGTTACAACAAATTTTAAGTACTTAAATAAGTCAAATCTTCTATAAGAATCTTATATTTAGTATTGAATTTCTACTTGCTTAGTTTGAAAGGGAGAAATTAGGTGTTAAAAGTTATTTACAAAATACTTTAGTTTCTTAACTTCCAAAGAAAAAACTGTAAAATAGCACTTTTTAAACTGAAGAAAAAGATTGTTAGCAAAGATTTGACTTGTATAACTACGTAGACTTAGTTGTAATCCATATCACTTAACATTTTATATCTAAATAAAAGCAAAAATAACTTCTGACATAAAATTTTGCCGAACACATCTTAAAAATTGTAAAAATTTAAAAGTACTTTAAATTAAAAATTGCACTAACTTCAATTTCAGATATTTGAAGCTGCGCGTGTCATCACAATCTTCGGGGCCTTTTTTTGCTAGGAGCAAGGAGTCGGCTTCCCTTTAGAACAGTCAAGAATAGCAAAAGCCGAATTTTAGAAGGAGCTCATGGTTAAAAAATAATGATAAAAAAAAAGAAGCTTATTAAACATGAATGATGTAGACTGGATCTATCACGACCGGATCCCGCAGACGGGGATCCGGAAAAAGAGGGTCCGGAGCCGGTCCGGACCGAACGATGGAAAGGGGGACCCGACGGGGATCCGCGACGGGGCGAAGACGGGGCTTCTCGGGATGAACTTGATCCGCCCGCGGGGGGCGCGATCTGCCGCCGGAGCTGCTCTTGGATAGTGAGCCGCTGCTCCTTCGGCGGACGGAGGCGCGGCGCGAGCAGGAGCTTCTCTCGGCCGAGTGGTCGACGAGCGTCGGAGCAGAAGCCGGAAAGTCCGAGATCGGACGGGGGGACGGCTCGCTCTCCGACGAGGGAGTCCGAAGGCACCTTCAGCGCGAGGCCGAGCCTCCTGACGCAGGGCAACTGACGGGCTTGCCTTCGGACAGCGAGCCCGAAGACTACTTCAGCGCGAGATCGAGTCTCCTGGCTTGGGGCAGCCGGCGTTCGGCGTCGAGACCAGGGAGAGGAATTCGAGGTCGGCGGCCGAGACCGACTCGGGGAGGTCGGCGATGATTCGAACCGAGCCCCTGCAGGAGGGAAAGAAGAAGAAGAAGAACCAGTCAGCAGGAGTCCCGGGCGTCAGCCCTGGGGAACCCCCTCCAACGGTCAAGTTAGCTCTTGAAGAAGATTCGAGTATATTCCCTCGGATTCTGCCTCATCACATAGCCCCCCACTCTTGTCTTCCTCAGTTCTGAGATGGCGAGAGTATATTCCGAAGCTTGTCAGAAGAACTTTTGCGACAGGCGCTTTATCCGAAGCTCCGCTTCTCTTTCTTACCGCTGGGAAGGAGATGCCCTCGGTCGGCCGAGGGCTACGCGGTTGCTCCGTCCTTGTTTGGAGTGGCGACGAAGGCTCAGAGCCCAGAAGCCGAAGGGCCGCGCCATCTGACTCGTGTCAGGCTTCATTAAATGGACGGGATGGCGCGTCGCCTTGCGAGGAAGCACGGGACACGCGTCGCGTATCCAGCCGCTCTGTCGAAAACACAAACGGATCCCGACCGCTCGCTGGTCGCGGATCGCCTCGGCTCTCTGACCGAGGCTCCACTCGGATCGCCGCCGTTCCCTTCGTCCTACGCGGATCGGGACACGTGGCAAACGTCCGAGCGATCAGCCGAAGGGTCAGAGCGCTCTCGGCCGTTGATCGCTCTGCTTCAAGTCCCGGAGCCGGCCCGTCATCATTGCCGAAGGACGGTGCACGTGGCGGGCATCCGGGAGGAGCGAGGGGAAGAGCGGGGCGATCTCGGCCGCTGGCTTTGGCGGGAGGCGTTTCGAACGGGCTTATAAATACAGGCCCTCCGCAGGGCACTGTTCTTCTTCTCGCTGCCGCGCTTGCGTTCCCTTTGCAACCATCCGAGTCCTTCCTCCTTCTCCAACGAGAGGCCAGCTTCCCGAAAGCTTCATCCGAACTCGCCGGCTGCCGTGGGAGGTTCTTCGTCCCTCAGAGCGCATTACCGGTGGAGCTTGGAGGCTTGAGGTTGCGCTCGGCTCAAGAGAGACTTCCTTCCTTTCTCTGCTAGTAAGCTTTGACCTCCTTTTTCCCCTTCGCGACCTTATGGTCCGGAGCGCTTCTAGTGAGATTACTCCTTCGGACGAGGAGTACACTCCCCCCCATTCTCCTAAGTCTTCTCTGTCAGATCCTCTTGCCTCGGGATCCCTTGCTTCCGGAATGTCTGGGGAGTCTGAGAACTCCGGGACCGAGGGGTCCGAGACCTCTGGAGCAGAGGTCTCTGAGACCGAGATTTCTGGGACCGAAGCTTCTGAGGCCGAAGCTTCTGGTGCCGAGGCTCCCGAAGCCGAGGCTACCCCGGAAGTCCGGGACCTAGGCCAGGCTTCCACCTCGGGGCGCCGTCCTCCGGACACCGTTTCGGGAGCATCCTGCGCCCTCTCGGACGTAGAGGTGAGGAACCTAGTTTCTTACTTCCAGCTCCCTTCTTGGACGACCCCCCATCGGCCCGATTCTGCCACTAGGGCGAATACCGTCCGTCCGGGCTCCTTCTCCATCTATGTTGATAGCTTCGAGGCGGGCTTCCGTCTCCCTCTCCCCACCGTCGTCATCAATCTTCTTAGCTTCTACGGGCTAGCCCCGTCTCAGCTATTCCCCAATTCTTGGCGCACCGTGTACGGATTTCTGAGCGTCTTTGCTCATATAAAAATCCGCCCCTCCATCAATGTCTTCCGCTATCTGTTCAAAATTCAGACGCAGGGGAAGTCCGAGTGGTACTGCTTCGTCCCTCGGGTTGGCCGAAGCATCTTCTCCGGGAAGCCCTCGTCTATCCACGGCTGGAAGAGGAAGTTTATCTTCGTCTCTCTGCCGGAGAACGAGAAGGGCGTGTGGCCCTTCCCCACCGAATGGGCGCCGCTGGCCGTAGGCCTCTCGGGCCCTCCTGCTCTGACCCCAGTTCAGAGCACCATCGTAGGCCACGTCCAGGTCAAGGCTCCGTACGACGTCTCGGAGCTTCTCACTGACGCGGAGCGGCTGATAAATGCCGGGGTTTGGCCGGACCCAAAGTTCGATCCACAGCGGGCCTTCCCTTACCTTCCTCCCGGGGAGACTCCGCGGAGCCGCGGGGGAAGGACTGCCGCTCCTCCGGCCGAAGCTCCTCCGGCTAACGAGGCTGATGAAGTTTCGGCCGAGGGTAAGTCGGCTTTGCGTTAGCATTTGATCACTTTCTCGTCACTAACGCACCGTTCTTGCTTTCAGCGATGGCCGGTCTTGATAACCTCCTCGACCTGATAGCTGATCAACGCGCTCCAGGCCGGGCGCCGGTCCCTCAAGCAGCGAGTAGGCCCAGCCGAGGCTCCGGGGCTCCGAGGACTCGAGGCGGGGTTCCGAGGACCGCGGCCTCCGCCGAGGGTCGCGCTGCTGCCGCTGCTCTCGAGAGGGAGCAGAAGACGAAATTCGCCACGCGAAGGGGCGGCCGAGCGTCGAAGCGCCCCCGGGAAGAGGAGGCCGAAGAGGTGGAGATGGAACCGCTGGTCAGGAGGAGCCCCGGGACCCGGAGGGCCGCAAGGCTGGCGTCCCCCGAGGCGACGAGGGGCGACTCTCCTCCGGCTGTACCGGCTGGGGCCGGTATCAGAAATGAAAGCATGCAGGATCCGCAGACGTGCCTTCGTCTGCTCAGCAGCTTCACCCTCCCGTCAGCTTTTGAAGAGCTGAGGGAGCATTCGATTGCCGACCTGGCGGCGATGAGCGCTCGGCTGTCAGTTCAGGTGAGAAGTCCGAAAACTGTTCAACCTATCCTCCGGTGGCCCCGGATTTTCTAACCCTTATCCACTCTTCGGCTCGCAGGCTGCGATGACGGGCAGTGTCCTGATGCATCAACAGGAGCTGCTCCGACGCAAACTTCTGGAGGCCGAGGTGGGTGCGGCTGGTTCCGGAGAAGGTACCTCGGCGGCGTCCCGTATTGAGCCCTTGGTTGACAGGCTTACCACCGCGAGCGGCCGGGTGCGGGCGCAGCTAGAGGAGAGGGCAGCAGAAGCCCGTGCTGCCGCTGAGGCCAAAGAGAAAGCCGAGGGCGCGCTTGCTGCGGCTCAGGAGGAGAACCGGGTGCTCAAGACCCAGATCCAGGACAAGGAGTCCCGGTGGGCTTCGGAGAAGCGTCGCCTTACCGAGGAGTTCTCGGCCCTGAAGCGGGAACTGGAGGAGGCGGCGGAATCGGTTATCGCCGACTTCAAAGCCGGGAGCGAGTACGCCCAAGAGATCCTCCGAGCCCAGCTGCTGGCGTCTTCTACGGTCTTTGACCTCGGACTGGCTGTCGCCCAGAGGGCCTGCCCGGACGTCGATCTGACCGGGGAAGATATGCCGAGGGGCGCGGAAGCCCGGGAGCTCCTATCCTGGTGGGAGGGACTCATGGCTGAGAGGGCCCTGCCTCCAGGTGCTGAAGGTGAAGTCGAGCCCGCCGAGGAGGCTCCCGCAGAGGAAGCTCCCGCCGAGGCTGCTGCTCCTGAGTCGGTGCAGATTGTTGACTCCCCCTCTCCCTCTCCTGGCCGAAATGTTGTCGAGGCGGAGGAGGAGAGGGCCACCGAGGACTGATGCGAGGGTTCCCCTCGGTTTCTTGTCTTTTCGCTTTTGTAAGCCTTCGGCCAGGTATATGGTCGAGCTTGTACTTCCTTCTGTTCAGGAATATAAAGAGCATTTTTGGGCTTTTACCTTATCGTCTTCTTTTTTCATAACGAGTGGACCTAGTCTTTCCGAAAACCGAGATCCTTTCGTCGTCCGCTATAGCTTGCGAAGCCGAGACCCAACGTAGGTTCGGGTAGGTCGTTGATAGTATCTCGTCAGCAGTTCAGGCTGTTTCAGTTTCGGCTTCTGTAGCCGAAGCCGTTCTCGCATTGTCCACGCAGACTTAGGAAATAGCCAGCCGCGTCCCGATCCGGATTACATGGCCGAAGCCATTCGTCGGATTAGAGGACTTAAGGAATTAGAGAAATCCATGCCGCTCCCGGTACGGTTTACATGGCCGAAGCCACTCCCGATACGGTTTACACGGACTTAAAGAAAGCCATGCCGTGTCCTGATCCGGATTACATGGCCGAAGCCATTCGTCGGATCGAAGGACTCACGGACTTTGAGAGAACCATGCCGCTCCCGGTACGGTTTGCATGGCCGAAGCCACTCCCGATACGGTTTACACGGACTTAAAGAAAACCATGCCGCGTCCTGATCCGGATTACATGGCCGAAGCCATTCGTCGGATCGAAGGACTCACGGACTTTTAAGAGAACCATGCCGCTCCCGGTACGGTTTGCATGGCCAAAGCCACTCCCGATACGGTTTACACGGACTTAGAGAGAACCGTGCCGTGTCCTGATCCGGATTACATGGCCGAAGCCATTCGTCGGATCGAAGGACTCACGGACTTTTAAGAGAACCATGCCGCTCCCGGTACGGTTTGCATGGCCGAAGCCACTCCCGATACTGTTTACACGGACTTAAAGAAAACCATGCCGCGTCCTGATCCGGATTACATGTCCGAAGCCATTCGTCGGATCGAAGGACTCACGGACTTTTAAGAGAACCATGCCGCTCCCGGTACGGTTTGCATGGCCGAAGCCACTCCCGATACGGTTTACACGGACTTAGAGAGAACCGTGCCGTGTCCTGATCCGGATTACATGGCCGAAGCCATTCGTCGGATCGAAGGATTCACGGACTTTTAAGAGAACCATGCCGCTCCCGGTACGGTTTGCATGGCCGAAGCCACTCCCGATACGGTTTACACGGACTTTAGAGAAAACCATGCCGCGTCCTGATCCGGATTACATGGCCGAAGCCATTCGTCGGATCGAATGACTCACGGACTTTTAAGAGAACCATGCCGCTCCCGGTACGGTTTGCATGGCCGAAGCCACTCCCGATACGGTTTACACGGACTTAGAGAGAACCGTGCCGTGTCCTGATCCGGATTACATGGCCGAAGCCATTCGTCGGATCGAAGGATTCACGGACTTTTAAGAGAACCATGCCGCTCCCGGTACGGTTTGCATGGCCGAAGCCACTCCCGATACGGTTTACACGGACTTTAGAGAAAACCATGCCGCGTCCTGATCCGGATTACATGGCCGAAGCCATTCGTCGGATCGAAGGACTCACGGACTTTTAAGAGAACCATGCCGCTCCCGGTACGGTTTGCATGGCCGAAGCCACACCCGATACGGTTTACACGGACTTAGAGAGAACCGTGCCGTGTCCTGATCCGGATTACATGGCCGAAGCCATTCGTCGGATCGAAGGACTCACGGACTTTTAAGAGAACCATGCCGCTCCCGGTACGGTTTGCATGGCCGAAGCCACTCCCGATACGGTTTACACGGACTTTAGAGAAAACCATGCCGCGTCCTGATCCGGATTACATGGCCGAAGCCATTCGTCGGATCGAAGGACTCACGGACTTTTAAGAGAACCATGCCGCTCCCGGTACGGTTTGCATGGCCGAAGCCACTCCCGATACGGTTTACACGGACTTAGAGAGAACCGTGCCGTGTCCTGATCCGGATTACATGGCCGAAGCCATTCGTCGGATCGAAGGACTCACGGACTTTTAAGAGAACCATGCCGCTCCCGGTACAGTTTGCATGGCCGAAGCCACTCCCGATACGGTTTACACGGACTTATAGAAAACCACAACAAGTTTTCCTGAGCAAAAATGAGTTCTCTATTTGTAGCCTCCGGCTAAAAGCCTGGGGAGAGTTGACTTACATATAATAACGCCGAAGGCGCTCTACATTCCATGTGCGAGGAAGGGGTTGGCCCGAAAGGGTCTCCAACCGGTAAGCTCCTCGTCTGATTACCTCCCTGATCCGGTAGGGCCCCTCCCAGTTGGGGGCAAGCTTTCCTGAGGCTTCGGCCGGCTTGGAAGCATGGGCATTCCTCAACACGAGACTTCCCACTTCGAAGCTCCGAGGCTTTACTCGAGTGCTGTGGTACTTGGCCATGCGCTGTTGATAAGCCGCCAGCCGGATACGAGCTTTGTCTCGGACCTCTTCAATGAGGTCCAAGTGGTCTTTCAAACCTTCTTCGTTGACTTCCGTATTATAAGCGATGACTCTGGGAGAAGGGAGGCCGATTTCTATGGGAATAACGGCCTCTATCCCATAGGCCATGCGGAAGGGAGTTTCGCCGGTGGGGGTTCGGCTTGTCGTCCGATAGGCCCATAGGACACTCGGCAGCTCTTCCACCCATCGGCCCTTAGCTTCGCCGAGGCGGGTTTTCAATCCATGTAAGAGGCTCCGGTTAGTGACTTCGGCTTGGCCGTTCGTTTGAGGATGCGCTACCGAAGTGAACTTGTGGAGTATGCCGAAGCTGGCGCAGTTGTCACCGAACCGTCGGCTATCGAACTGCTTTCCGTTGTCTGAGATGACGGCTCGAGGGATGCCGAATCGGCAAATGATGGACTTCCACACGAAGTTCCAAGCATTGTTGTCGGTTATTGAAGCGAGGGGTTCGGCTTCGACCCATTTGGTGAAGTAATCGACCGCCACGATGAGGAATTTCCTTTGGCCGGTGGCGACGGGAGAAGGTCCCAGGATGTCGATTCCCCATTGGGCGAAAGGCCAGGGATCAGATAAGGGGGTCAGAAGGGTGGCCGCCTGATGAATGAGGGAGCTAAACCTCTGGCACTGGTCGCAGCGCCGTACGAGGGCTAGAGCGTCCTCTCGGAGTGTTGGCCACCAGTAGCCTTGTCTTAGGAGCTTGTGAGCCAGGGCTCTTCCTCCCGCATGCGCTCCGCACACCCCTTCGTGGACCTCTCTTACGGCATAGTCGGCTTCTGCTGGGCCGAGGCACCGTAGCAGTGGTCGGCCGAATGATTTCTTGTACAACACCCCGTCCAAAAGGAGAAAGTGGGATGAGCGCTGCCGAATGCGCTTCGCCTCCCTAGGATATGGCGGGACTTCTCCTTGGAGAAGGAAAGCGACGAGGGGGGTCATCCACGTCTCGGCCTCTGCTTCTGCAATTTGCATGGCTTCGGTTTCGCCGAGGCTGGGTTCGGCGAGCTCCTCGACGAGGATCATCCGGCCTCCGCCCCCGTCTTGGGTTGACGCCAGCCGGGAAAGGGCATCGGCCCGGGTATTCTCAGATCTCGGGATCCTCACGGTTTCACAAGAATCGAACTGATTGAGGATCTTGCGAGTTACCTGGAGATAAGACGCCATCACTGCGTCCCGAGCCTCATACTCCCCGGAGACATGGCCGACGATTAACTGGGAATCGCTGAAGGCTTTCAGGTTCCGGGCGCCGAGCCTCTTCGCGGCCCGGAGGCCGGAGATGAGGGCTTCGTACTCGGCGGCGTTGTTAGTCGCTGGAAAGGAGAAACGCAAGGCGTACTCCGTGATGATTCCTTCGGGTGACGCCAGGATCCATCCGGCGCCACTGCCTGTAGAGCACGCGGAGCCGTCCACAAAGAGTCGCCATTCATCCGGTGGTGAGGGTGCCGAAATAGTGTCGGCTTCGACCACCTCGGGTTCCGGCTGTGGTGTTGCGGAAGCGCCGGGGGTAAGTTCGGCGATGAAGTCCGCCAACGCTTGGGCTTTTATTGATACCCGAGGGGCGTAGGAGATGTCGAACTCCCCTAGCTCAATCGCCCACTTCGCCAACCTGCCGGACACCTCCGGCCGGGAAAGAATCTGCCTCAAAGGCTGGTTGGTGAGGACTTTCACGGAATTGGCCAGAAAATACGGCCGAAGTCTCCTTGCAGACGTGACGAGGGCCAGAGCCAACTTTTCCAGAGCTTGGTACCGGAGTTCCGCTCCCTGAAGGGCTCGGCTAGTGTAATAAACGGGCTTCTGAACGCCTTCTTGCTCTCGGACGAGGACGGTGCTGAGGGCCGTCTCGGAGACTGCGAGGTATAAGCTCAGGGGCTCCCCGGGAATTGGTTTTGACAGGATGGGGACTTTGGAGAGGTAGGCCTTCAGCTGATTGAAGGCTGTTTGGCACTCTTCCGTCCAGTCGAAGTGGTTGGCCTTCTTCAGCAGCTTGAAGAAGGGAAAACAGTAGTCGGCCGCCCTTGACATGAAGCGGCTGAGAGCTGCGATCCTCCCGTTCAGCTTCTATACCTCTCGGAGGTTAGCCGGGGGGCGCATCTTCATGATGGCCGAAACCTTCTCGGGGTTAGCCTCCACCCCTCGGTGTGTGACCATGTAGCCGAGGAACTTGCCGGAGGCCACCCCGAAGGCGCACTTGGCCGGGTTCAGCTTCATCTTGTACCGCCTAAGGGCGGAGAACGTCTCGGCCAGGTCGGCCAGGTGCTCCGCAGCGACACGGCTCTTGACCAACATGTCGTCTATATAGACCTCCATGTTTCGGCCGAGCTGTGTGGCGAATATCTTGTTGACCAGTCGTTGATATGTCGCGCCGGCGTTCTTCAGACCGAAGGGCATTCGGGTGTAGCAGTACAGGCCCAAATCGGTGGTGAAGCTGGTCTTGTTCTCGTCGTCCGGATGCATCCGGATCTGGTGGTAGCCTGAATAGGCGTCGAGGAAGCTTAAGAGCTCATGGCCGGAAGTGGCGTCCACCACCTGGTCTATCCGAGGCAGCGGAAAGCTGTCCATGGGACAGGCCTTGTTGAGGTTGGTGAAGTCCACGCACATACGCCATTTGCCATCTTTCTTTGGCACCATGACCACATTGGCGATCCAGTCTGGATGATGCACCTCTCGGAGGTGTCCGGCGTCCAGTCCCTTTTGTACTTCAGCTTGGATGGCGGCCCTCCTTTCCTGGTTGAAGGTGCGCCGCTTCTGCTTCACCGGGGGCTGGTCGGGATCGGTATGGAGTCGGTGCTCTGCCACCTCCGGGTCAACCCCGGGCATGTCTGCCGGAGACCAGGCGAAGACGTCGAGATTCTTTTTCAAGAACTCGGTAAGCTTTTCTGCTTCACCTTTCTCCAGGCCGGAGCCTATCATTAGGACTCGCCCTTCGCCTCCTGGAACAGGGACGGCGAGAAGTGCTTCTCCCGGAGACGCCTCGGCCGATGATTCGATCGCTAGGGTTTCAGCTGCGTTCTTCCCTTTGACCGAAATCATGTAGCACTGCCGAGCTGCTTCTTGGCTTCCTTTGGCTTCGCCTATCCCATAGTTGGTATAGAATTTCAATTTCTGATGGAAGGATGAAGGTACGGCTCCGATTCCGCCGATGAGCCTTCGGCCGAATATGGCGTTGTAGGCTGACTCGATCTTTACAACGGCGAAGTCCGTCTCGACGGTTAATTGCCGGGGGGCGGAGCCTAAGGTTACAGGAAGCCGGACAATGCCCTCTACTCGGCAAGGCGAGCCGTTAAAACCGTAGAGGGGGCCCCGGTGAGGTTTCATGTTAGCCTCACTCAATCCCAACTTTTCAAAACAGTCGTAAAACAAGATATTTGGGGCACTTCCATTATCCACAAAGATCCTATGTACATCATAGTTGTTGATTACAGCATTGACGACGAGAGCGTCGTCATGAGGGACCTGAACATCAGTCAGGTCCTCGGCGCCGAAGGTGATGTCTTCCAGACGAGGCTTCTTCGGCTCGCCTTCAACCGCTGCCACTGTGTTGCGCTGCCGCGGCCTTTCCCCTTCCCCCGGTCCTCCGGATATCATCATGATAGACCCAGAACTTGGTCTTTGATGGGACGATTCTACCGGGGCCGAGGTGGCTTTCGGCGGAGGAGCGGCTTCTATTGCTGGGGGTTGCTGTTGCCTGGGCGCTGCAGGGACGTCCCGGTTCTGCTGCGGCGGCTGCTCCCGGCGGTACTGCGGCAGTCTTCCCTCCCGGATGATGCGGTCGATCTCTTCCCGGAGCTGCCGACACTCATCCGTTGTGTGGCCGACTTCCCGGTGGTACTCACAGTACCTGCTGGGATCCCTTCGGCGAGGATCGGTCTTGATGCGATCAGGTCGCCGGAGCATGCCTTTCACCTCCATGAGCATTCGGGAAGGGGGAGCAGGTAAGGGTAGGTACCGCGGCTGCGGGTCCCGTCGCCTCTCCCTGTCCCAGAACTCCCTGCGATAGCGCTTGCGCGAGGACTCCTGGTCCTCCGGTCGAGGTCGGACCACCTGGGGAGCAGGTGCCGAGACGGCTTCGGCGGCGCCCCTCCCTCGGGATAGCATCAGGGCCTCCCGGTTGATGTACTTGTGGGCCCGGGCCACAAGGTCCTGGAAGGTCGGGGGATGGCGCTTCCCAATGGAACCGAGGAGCCCCTCGTCCCGGCACCCGCTGATCACGGCCGAAACCGCGATCGAGCTGTCGAGGTTCGGGATCTGGGCGGTCTCGGTCCGGAACCTGGTGAAGTAATCCTGGAGAGTCTCGGCAGGATCTTGCCGAATAGCCAGCAAACTGGCGGAGGTCTTGCTCTGCCGGGTGGCATCATAGAACTGGTCGATGAACAATTGGCCCAACTGGACTAAGGAGTGGATGGACTCGGGGGCCAATGTCTCGAACCAGGTGAGGGCGATCTTCTCGAGGGTGAGGGGGAAGAGACGACAGCGGACTGCCTCGGAGATCCCCCGGACCCGGAGGTAGGTGTTGAACCTCTGGAAATGACAGACTGGATCTGTCATCCCGTCATAGAGAGGGCCCTTCGGCAGCTTGAAGTCGGGGGGCACCTCCGTGGCCAGGAGCTCCGCCGTGAACGGGGTCTGCTCCAGGATGCTGCTGGCGAGGGGCGCCCCGTGAGGCCGGGACACCATCTGCTGCATCTCCTTACGCATCGCCTTTAGCCGCCGGTCCAGGTCCGGGGCGGCCGAGGTGGCAACGGATTGCACTCCGGTCCAGGCCGGATGGTACTCCGACGAAGCATAATCCTGCTCCGTCGGGCGATCGGCGCGGGGAGCTCGGGCAGGCAATGCCGAGGGCTCGCTGCGCGCCGCCGCGGCCTCGTAGAGAGAGGCTGGCGCAGGCACCGGTCGGAACCGGGCGTCTTGTACTGAGTAGAACGGGGGGAGCGGCGCCTGCTGGGGAGGCTGCCCCGTCAGTCCCATGCGCTGGGCGATGGCGGACACCATCTCCTGAAGAGGCGCTAGGGACGTGACGGCAGCGGCCAGCGTGGCCACTTGCTGCTGGAGTACCCCCACTCGTTCTTCCGAGCCGAAGGACTCCGGTATGGCCGGTAGAGGCGGGTTCGGCGGGGCAGACGGTGCGCCTTCGGAAGGCGGCATCTGTGCCGAGGCCTCCCGCGCTTCTGCTTCGCTCTGTCCGGATCGTCGGGTCACAGGTCGCTGAGACATGACTTGTTTTGTTGGTTTCCCACAGACGGCGCCACGTGATGTAGACTGGATCTATCACGACCGGATCCCGCAGACGGGGATCCGGAAAAAGAGGGTCCGGAGCCGGTCCGGACCGAACGATGGAAAGGGGGTCCCGACGGGGATCCGCGACGGGGCGAAGACGGGGCTTCTCGGGATGAACTGGATCCGCCCGCGGGGGGCGCGATCTGCCGCCGGAGCTGCTCTTGGATAGTGAGCCGCTGCTCCTTCGGCGGACGGAGGCGCGGCGCGAGCAGGAGCTTCTCTCGGCCGAGTGGTCGACGAGCGTCGGAGCAGAAGCCGGAAAGTCCGAGATCGAACGGGGGGACGGCTCGCTCTCCGACGAGGGAGTCCGAAGGCACCTTCAGCGCGAGGCCGAGCCTCCTGACGCAGGGCAACTGACGGGCTTGCCCTCGGACAGCGAGCCCGAAGGCTACTTCAGCGCGAGACCGAGTCTCCTGGCTTGGGGCAGCCGGCGTTCGGCGTCGAGACCAGGGAGAGGAATCCGAGGTCGGCGGCCGAGACCGACTCGGGGAGGTCGGCGATGATTCGAACCGAGCCCCTGCAAGAGGGAAAGAAGAAGAAGAAGAACCAGTCAGCAGGAGTCCCGGGCGTCAGCCCTGGGGAACCCCCTCCGACGGTCAAGTTAGCTCCTGAAGAAGATTCGATTCAGAAAGCAAGAAAGAGTAGCTATAACGCTATTCGGACAGAAGTCCTTTAAGGGGTTTCGGAAGCTTGGGGAGGCATCCGTTTTTCCCACCACCCCCTTGGCCACAAATAACGGGATATTTGTAGCGGAGAATAGCGGATGGTTAACGGTGGCAGCCGATATAGGACTAATTGCAGGTTTGCTGATAAACCGCCATAGCGCCCGATCCGCCACCGGAGTGGGCCGGAATCGGCTACCGGGCCGAAGGGGGTTGGGCCGCTGACGGGCCGAAGGCCTGTTGGGCCCTGGGCTGCCGCGCTGCTCCCGGGCCGTAGGCTGCTGGGCCGCTGACGGGCTGAAGCATGTTAGGCCGAGAGCGACGGTGCCGCTTATGGGCCGTAGGCTGCTGAGCCGCTGACGGGCCGGAGGCCGCCGGAGGGCCTGGTGCTGCTGCTTTTGGGCTGAACGAGGTTTGGGCCTGCTTCAATGGGCTGAATCGGATTCTGCCTCATCAATGAACTTTCTGAAAACGACGATATATTATATGAACCAATCCAGCTAAGGCCCTCTACTTAATGTCATTCCCTTCTGACACGAATGGAATTTGTCCAGTGGCACATCTGAGGTCAATGTCCTGTGTCATAGAACATATCATGTATCTATGTGAATAAAACAAGGTCACGGCGGGAGCAGAGTGGCATGGTACTCCTCTTGTCCAAGAATGCAAGCAACCTACGTATCATATTACTTGATCAATTTGTAAGTGGCAAGATGCTGTTTGTTGGAAAATGTTACCTTCGAAGTGTATAGCGCATCGCTTCGGCGTGGAGCGGAACGGGCCGGATCTCGAAAATTTCGGATGATTTTTTCAAGAGAAAGCAAGAGAAGAGAGAGATGAGTTTTGTGAGAGAAGAGGAGGAGTTCACATAGGTAGATCTCCTCTCTATATGCTCTCTTATATATAGGAAGAGAGTCTTAAAGAGTCTCCACATATTGGGATTTTTATTCTCCAAATTCTTTTCCACCAAGAAAATGATTTTCAATGTAAATGTATATCCACTACATCCTCCAATATGTTTAACACTGTTAAAAAGCAAAAAGCCATAAGCATAATTACCAAGCAGTATGGGAAATATGGGATGAACTTTACTTTGCGCATTGTTTCTTTGCCGAAACATCAAGCCTAGAAGGATTTCGAAATAAATCTGGTTTCATCTTATTAACCCAATGAAGATACCTCTGTTTCTATTATCAACGTGAAAAGTACTGGCTAGCAGTGAATACAACTGATTTTGGATAATCACACCATTCAATCACTCCTCCACAAGTCCTCAGTATAGGACATGTTTGTTAAAAATTTTAATTGAAAGTCACTTTTGACTTTCACTTCTCATATAGTGAGTTGAGGGAGTGAGATTATATTTAATTTTAGTTTGTTACAAAAGTCAACTCTTTCGTAACAATCTAATTTTTCTCTAATTTTGGAAGCTTCTCTTGTAACTTTTAGTTGGAAGTCAAAGTACAAGTAAAATACTACATAAATAGTTTTCAAGATTTAATGACTTCTACAAAAAATAATTAAATAAAAATACAAAAGTATTTCCAATAAAAACTGTGCCAAACACGACCTTAGAAAGCTGCAGCCTACAATCCAAAGCTTTTGATGAGAAGTCAAACATTCACGTAACTGGCTTTGGACTCTCCTCCACAATAAGTGGGCCAAAAGTTATGGAAGCGCAAAAGTGCTTCCAAAGCTGTGCTAGATAAGCCCTTAAACATGAAGTGAATGAGGATTTAAGGATCGTTTGGTTATCGTAAAATATTACAAAATGTTGTAAAATATTGTATTTTATGTCTCGCAAAAATATAGTTTTTACTATTTTTTATGATGTTCTATATCAAACCAAATAGCACCTAATCTAAAAAGAAGCAGGAATAAGAGTCAATTGACATTCCATTAGGGAAAATTGTGTGACCTGTCAAGATTCCTGCAAAATCTATCTGGCTGATTTCTTTCCCACAGCATTCACCAAACGTCACAAAAGAAGAGCAGCTCGCCATGTTTCATGGCTTCACTAATTCTGTATGAAATTAGAGGGCTGCGAATCCATCAGTATAACGGGCAATTGGTGGTCTTCCAAGCCAACAGATTCCGTACAAGCTAACCAGGGCTGGGAATATACAAACTGATGGTTGGGACATATTTAATTTGGATCCAGATGCAACAATGTAGAATACAATTCTAGCCACATTCGCTTCAAGAGTGAAAGGGACATGCAATTTCAAGAACTTTAAAAAAACAATCGTCGTCCTCAAGAAGGAAGTGATGTCCTCCTCAATATTTGAAGCTTATGCTTGTAGTTTATGTCCTAAAAGGTTCCACACATTTACTATTAATAAGAATGTCAATGCTCACACCCTGTTGGAAAATGGACAGATCATGATATAATTCTCAAGTCCAACTTGCTATATGTCAGGCGTTATTATGCCGTCTGGCGGTGTAGCTAGGTTTTTTTTTTTTTTAAAGGCCTCACCGTGTCTTATCCGACCATACAATCCGATCTTAAATCGGAATACTCGAAAAAAGCTGAACAAATGAACAGTAAAAATTAGTATTGTTCATTTGTTGTCATTTTTTCATTTTTCATCTTTTTTTGGGTTGTCCGATTCAAGATCGGATTGTACAGTCAGATAGGATAGATCGAGACCTTCCAAAAAAATTTCAAAAGAAAAATTACTTGACTGCAATGCCAAACATCGTAATAACGCTTAGCAGTGCAACACGTATTACCCATAATTCTCATGTCACACTGGCCCATTACACTCAAAGATAGTTTGCCTCCATACAAGTTCTAGACACCTAAATTTCGAGCCTTAAATAACAGCCAACATGCCATCCCAAGTCTCCGATGCATGTTAGGCCTCTTTTGAGAATAACTACCTCATATTCGACTTCCTCAGTTTCCGTGAGATCTGAAAAGTATCAAACTTTTTTCAAACGAAAAAAAAGGAAGGTAGATTTTACTAAAATTCAAATTTTGTTCCATGTTGAACAAAGGCCTTTTTTCGATTCTTGGTGTATCTTTTGAACATGAGATAAGAGAAAAATTTAAGGATTCTAAAAGTAACGTCTTTTTTCTTTTCCTTTTTATCTTTCTAAAATTTCTAAAATTGAGTAACATGATGATAAAAGTGTCTTTTGATGTGTTTTTAAATTTGAGTTCTCATAGTCTTTCCAAATTATGTTCTAAAAAGTAAATTATTTTTTCTAAATTTTAAATTCAAGAGATGATGATGTGACTCTTTTTAGAACCTAAATTCTTTCAAAATTTAAAGTCTCCAAAGTATTTCTAAACGATGCCTTAATCTAGGGCAGAGATATCAGAGATGCAAGACGTCCCGGCTGTTGGTTTCTGTTTAAAAAACAAATGGACTGTTGAAGGTTGATATAGATCAGCAAAAACTGCAGCCTATGAATTATGAAACGATGACGTGCGACAGAGTGAAAGATGGAAAAAAAACTCCTTTTTGTGTGCGTGAATGTGTGCAAATGCTGGACCATATCAATTTTTTATTGCTTCTCTTTGCTTCTATCGAATTCAAAATAAGATATGAACTGATGGTGAGCTGGTGATGACAATTGTTGGCCTTTGTTTTTGGTCATTTTTCATGATACCACACCTGACATCACCACTCATTTTGAAAATTTTGTAGAGGGCACCACCATTAATGACAATTGACAATGTCTCTTACAGGCCCTTGGAAAGTTGAAAGTTTGGGATTTGACTTTTGGTGGTCACAACATTTCATCTCAGACCACCAACCAGAAGAGGGCTACACAGGCTTCTCAGAAAAGGAAAGGCTGCAACGTGCAGGGAAGAGTACTGCAACATGCACAGCAGGTGAGGAGTCCTGGTCAGGCTTGTTTATGATGACTGGGACATCGATAGCATTCGGAATTGAATATGTCCAGTGCAGAGTCTAAACATATTATCATATTTCTAGGGATGCCACTGGTCAGGTTTATTTATGATGATGAGGACTTGCATAGCATTCAGGATTGGAAATATGTCATGAACATTTTCACATATGAATGGATGGTTATTAAGATCTATATAGCATTTGCATAAGTTCACATATTGGAGGTTTATTGATCCATACAGAGAACGGTTATGAACACACTCGCTTTGTACCAGGAAAAGCTAGACGCAGACCAGTACTGTACTCATGAAAGCCTTCATGCAAATGCTATAGTCGACGTAAACTTGGCCGCTCAGAGTCAGAACTCAAAGCAGTGTCCTTCAAGTTTAGTAGAGGTGTCAATCGGACGGGTCAGCCGTGGCCTAATTCAACTTGGTTCATATTAAAAGAAATTGAGTTGGCCCAAGTTATATAAATTAGGTTGGATTAAATTTAGATTGGCATTAGTTAAATATGGGCTAGACTAGACTTAAAACGGGCTGGTCACAGTTTAATCTATTGACTTCTACAATAATTCATACAAAAAGTAAAACATTTTTAACAAATCATTTATAAATAAGGCCAGCCCAAATCCAACCCAACTCAACCCGCTGACTATTGAATTGGGGCTGAATTGAGTTAAATTTGAGTTGAATTTAAGCTGGGCTAAAATTAGATTGGACTATTTTGAATTTGGTTAGACACAAATTACCACATAACCTAACCTAGCCTGCCCAATTTTCATCCCTATTCCCCAGTATTGTTGAGGGGCTTGTAGGATATTGCTTCTGATGTGCACAGAGGCTAACAGAGACCAGTACTGAGTTTATGGAAGCTTCATGCAATGGCTTAGTGGCTTAGTTTATGCGAACTTTGTTCTTCAGAATCAGAAGCTTCCTGCAAGCTCCCCAGTGCTGTCGAGGGAGGGCTTGCAGGACATTGGTTCTGATTCTTTACAGCACAGTTTGCATCAACTAGAGCATAAAGTGAAATTTCTCATGAGGTTTGTCTATACCAAGACAACTAGAGCATAAAGAGAAACTTCTCATAAGGTTTACCCATACCCAAGAATTTGTCCTACAGAAAACTGTCATAAATAAGAATACCTCCTGATGTAGACTGGATCTATCACGACCGAATTCCGCAGCCGGAATCCGGAAAGAAGAGGATCCGGAGCTGGGTCGGATCGGTGTTCGAGAGGGGCCCGACGGGGATCCGGAAGGCGAAGGACGCAGAGGCAGAACCCGGGGGTCCGATGCCGGAGGCGACTCGGAGCGGGCCTGCCGCTGGAGAGTGAGCCCGGAGGCTCCTTCAGCGCGAGACCGAGTCTCCTGCCGCCCTCTTGGAATGGGCTTTCTCTTGTATAGTGAGCCCGAAGGCTCCTTCAGTGCGAGACCGGGTCTCCTGGCTTGGATAGTGAGCCCGAATGCTCCTTCGGCGCGAGACCGGGTCTCCTGGGAAGGAACGGCGGGGATGAGCTTCCTTCCATCTGCTCGCCGACAGACGGCGGAGCCGAAGCCGAAGGTCCGAGGCCGGGGGCGACTCGGAGCGGGCTTGCTCTTGGATAGTGAGCCCGAAGGTTCCTTCAGCGCGAGACCGAGTCTCCTGTCTTGGGGCAGCCGGCGTTCGGCGTCGAGACCAGGGAGAGGAATCCGAGGTCGGCGGCCGAGACCGACTCGGGGAGGTCGGCGATGGTTCGAACCGAGCCCCTGCAGGAGGGAAAGAAGAAGAAGAACCAGTCAGCAGGAGTCCCGGGCGTCAGCCCTGGGGAACCCCCTCCGACGGTCAAGTTAGCTCCTGAAGAAGATTCGATTCAGAAGGAAGGAAAGAGCAGCTTTAATGCTATTCGGACAGAAGTCCTTTAAGGGTTTCGGAAGCTTGGGGAGGCATCCGTTTTCTCCACCACCCCCTTTTGGCCATAAATAGCGGGGTATTTATAGCAAAGGATAGCGGATGGTTAACGGTGGCAGCCGATATAGGACTAAATGAAGGTTTACTGATAAACCGCCATAGCGCCCGATCCGCCACCGGAGTGGGCCGGATTCGGCTACCGGGCCGGAGGGGGTTGGGCCGCTGACGGGCCGAAGCCTGTTGGGCCCTGGGTTGCCGCGCTGCTCCCGGGCCGTAGGCCAGTGGGCCGCTGACGGGCTGAAGCCTGTTGGGCCGGGAGCGACGGTGCCGCTTATGGGCCGAAGGCTACTGGTGGGCCGCTGGCGGGCCGGAGGGCCTGGTACTGCTGCTGTTGGGCTGAACGGGGTTGGGCTTGTTTCAATGGGCCGAATCGGATTCTGCCTCATCACATAGCCCCCCACTCTTGTCTTCCTCAGTTCTGAGATGGCGAGAGTATAGCCCGAAGCTGTCAGAAGAATTTTGTGACAAGTGCTTTACCCGAAGGTCCGTTTCTCTTTCTCGTCGCTGGGAAGGGGGTGCCCTCGGTCGGCCGAGGGCTACGCGGTTGCTCCGTCTTCGCTCGGAGTGGCGACGAAGGCTCAGAGCCCAGAAGCCGAAGGGCTGAGCCATCTGACTCGTGTCATGCTTCATTAAATGGACGGGATGGCGCGTCGCCTCGCGAGGAAGCACGGGACACGCGTCGCGCATCCAGCCGCTCTGTCAAAAACACAAACGGATCCTGACCGCCCGCGGGTCGCGGATCGCCCCGGCTCTCTGCCCGAGGCTCCACTCGGATTGCCGCCATTCCCTCCGTCCTACGCGGATCGGGACACGTGGCGACATCCGAGTGATCAGCCGAAGGGTCGGAGCGCTCTCGGCCGTTGATCGCTCTGCTTCAAGTCCCGGAGCCGGCCCGTCATCATTGCCGAAGGACGGCGCACGTGGCGGGCATCCGGGAGGAGCGAGGGGACGAGCGGGATGATCTCGGCCGCTGGCTTCGGCGGGAGGCGTTTCGAATGGGCTTATAAATACAGGCCCTCAGCAGGGCATTGTTCTTCTTCTTGCTGCTGCGCTTGCGTTTCCCTTGCAACCATCCGAGCTCTTCTTCCTTCTCCAGCGAAAGGCCAGCTTCCTGAAGGCTTCGTCCGAGCTCGTCGGCTACCGTGGGAGGTTCTTAGTCCCTCATAGTGCGTCGCCGGTGGAGCTTGGAGGCTTGAAGTTGCATTTGGCTCAAGGGAGACTTCCTCCCCCTCTCCGCGAGTAAGCTTTGACCTCCTTCTTTCCCCTCGCGGCCTTATGGTCCGGAGCTCTTCCAGCGAGATTACTCCTTCGGACGAGGAGTATACTCCTCCCCATTCTCCTAAGTCTTCCCTGTCAGATCCTCTCACCTCGGGTTCCCTTGCTTCCGCAATGTCCGGGGAGTCTGAAAACTCCGGGACCGAGGGGTCCGAGACTTCCGGAGCGGAGGTCTCCGAGGCCGAGATTTCTGGGGCCGAGGCTTCCAGGGCCGGGGCTTCTGAGGCCGAGGCTTCGGGTGCCGAGGCTTCCGAGGCCGAGGCCACCCAGGAAGTCCGGGACCCAGGCCAGGCTTCCACCTCGGGACGCCGTCCTTCGGACATTGTTTCGGGAGCATCCTGCGCCCTCTCGGACGTAGAGGTGAGGAACCTAGTTTCTTACTTCCAGCTTCCTTCCTGGACGACCCCCCATCGGCCCGATTCCGCCACCAGGGCAAACACCGTTCGCCCTGGCTCTTTCTCCATCTATGTTGATAGCTTCGAGGCGGGCTTCCGTCTCCCTCTTCCCACCTTCGTCATTAATCTCCTTAGCTTCTACGGGCTGGCCCCGTCTCAGTTCTTTCCCAATTCTCGGCGTACTGTGTACGGATTTCTGAGCGTCTTTGCTCATATAAAGATCCGCCCCTCCATCAATGTCTTCCGCTATCTCTTCAAAATCCAGAGGCAGGGGGCGTCCGAGTGGTACTGCTTCGTCCCTCGGGTCGGCCGAAGCATCTTCTCCGGGAAGCCCTCGTCCATCCACGGCTGGAAGAGGAAGTTCATCTTCGTCTCTCTGCCGGAGAACGAGAAGGGCGTGTGGCCCTTCCCCACCGAATGGGCGCCGCTGGCTGCAGGCCTCTCGGACCCTCCTGCTCTGACCCCCGTTCAGAGCACTATCGTGGGCCACGTCCAGGTTAAGGCCCCATACGGCGTCTCGGGGCTTCTCGCCGACGCGGAGCGGCTGATAGATGCCGGGGTTTGGCCGGACCCCAAGTTTGATCCGGAGCGGGCCTTCCCTTACCTTCCTCCCGGGGAGACTCCACGGGGCCGCGGGGGAAGGACTGCCGCTCCTCCGGCCGAAGCTCCTCCGGCTGAGGAGGCTGATGAAGTTTCGGCCGAGGGTAAGTCGGCTTTGTATTTGCATTTGACCACTGTCTCGTTACTAACGCGTCACTCTTGCTTGCAGCAATGGCCGATCTCGACGACCTCCTCGACCTGATATCCGACCAGCGCGGTTCAGGCCGGGCGCCGGTCCCGCAAGCAGCAGGCAGGTCTGGCCGAGGCGCTGGAGCTCCGAGGACCCGAGGCGGGGTCCCAAGGACTGCGGCCTCCGCCGAGGGTCGCGCTGCCGCTGCTGCTCTCGAGAGGGAGCAGAAGACAAAATTCGCCGCTCGAAGGGGCGGCCGAGCGTCGAAGCGCCCCCGGGAAGAGGAGGCCGAAGAGGTGGAGATGGCTCCGCTGGTTAGGAGGAGCACCGGGACCCGAAGGGCCGCAAGGCTGGCGTCTCCCGAGGCGTCGAGGGGCGACTCCCCTCCGGCCGTATCGGCAGGGGCCGGTGACGGAGGCTCTGGGTCGCGGGCGCCCCGGGCGCAGCGTGAATGGTGGCACCCCGTGCCGGGGGTGTACAAAGCCGAAAGTATGCAGGACCCGCAGACGTGCCTTCGTCTGCTCAGCAGCCTCACTCTCCCTTCAGCTTTCGAAGAGCTGAAGGAGCATTCGATTATCGACCTGGCGGCGATGAGCGCCCGGTGTGCGGTCCAGGTAGGAAGTCCGAAAATTTTTCAACCTATCCTCCCTTGGCTATCTGGATTTTCTAACCCTTGTCTGCTCTCGGCTCGCAGGTTGCGATGACGGGCAGCGTCCTGATGCATCAACAGGAGCTGCTCCGGCTCAAGCTTCTCGAGGCCGAGGGGGATTCTGCATCGAGCCCTTGATCGATAGGCTCGCAACCGCAAACGGTCGGGCACGGGCGCAGCTAGAGGAAAGGGCAGCAGAGGCCCGGGCTGCTGCCGAGGCCAAGGCGAAGGCCGACCGGGAGAAGGCGAAGGCTGAGGGCGAGCTTGCTGCGGCTCAGACCGAGATCCGGACCCTCAAAGCCCAGATCCAGGACAAGGAATCCCGGCGGGCTTCGGAGAAGCGCCGCCACGCCGAGGAGGTCTCGGCCCTGAGGCAGGAACTGGAGGAGGCGGCGGAGTCAGCCATCGCCGATTACAAGGCCGGGCGTGAGTACGCCCAAGAGATCCTCCGAGCCCAACTGTTGGCGTCTTCTTCGATCTTCGACCTCGGACTGGCTGTCCCCCAGAGGGCCTACCCGAGCGTCGATCTGACCGGAGAAGATCTGCCGAGGGGCGAGGAAGCCAGGGAGCTCCTATCCTGGTGGAAGGGCCTCATGGCCGAAAGGGCCTCGCCTCCAGTTGCTGAGGATGGAGTCGAGACCGCCGAGGAGGATCCTGCCGAGGAGGCTCCCGCAGAAGAGGCTCCCGCCGAGGAGGCTGCTCCTGAAGCGGTGCAGATCGTTGACTCCCCCTCTCCCTCTCCTGGCCGAAATGTCGTCGAGGCGGAGGAGGAGAGGGTCGTCGAGGATTGATACGAGGGTTACCCTCGGTTTTTGCTTTTCCGCTTTTGTAAGCTTTCGGCCAGGCATACGGTCGAGCTTGTACTTCCTTCTGTTTAAGAATACAAGGAATGTTTCTGGGCTTTACCTTATTGTTTTCTGCATGACGAGTGGATCTGGCCTTTCCGAAATCTGAGATCTTTTCATCGTTCGCTATAGCCTGCGAAGTCGAGACCCGATGTAAGTTCGGATAGGTCGTTGATAGAATCTCGTCAGCAGATAAGGCTGCTTTAGATGCGGCTTCTGTGGCCGAAGCCGCTCCCGCTTTGTCTCACGCAGACTTAGAAAATAGCCCGCCGCGTCCTGATCCGGATTACATAGCCGAAGCCATTCGTCGGATCGAAGGACTTATGGACTTTAAGAGAACCATGCCGTTCCCGGTACGGTTTGCATGGCCGAAGCCACTCCCGATACGGTTTACACGGACTTAGAGAAATCCATGCCGTGTCCTGATCCGGATTACATGGCCGAAGCCATTCGTCGGATCGAAGGACCTGCGGACTTTAAGAGAACCATGCCGCTCCCGGTACGGTTTGCATGGCCGAAGCCACTCCCGATACGGTTTACACGGTCTTAGAGAAAACCATGCCGCGTCCTGATCCGGATTACATGGCCGAAGCCATTCGTCGGATCGAAGGACTTGCGGACTTTGAAATACCGTGCCGCTTCCCGATCGGTACGGGTTACCTGCGGGCTTATACCTTGTCGCTTCCCGATCCGGTATACGTGGCCGAAGCCACCCTCGGATCAGGATTACCTGCGGTCTTAGAAATACCGTGCCGCTTCCCGATCGGTACGGGTTACCTGCGGGCTTATACCTTGCCGCTTCCCGATCCGGTATACGTGGCCGAAGCCACCCTCGTATCAGGATTACCTGCGGTCTTAGAAATACCGTGCCGCTTCCCGATCGGTACGGGTTACCTGCGGGCTTATACCTTGCCGCTTCCCGATCCGGTATACGTGGCCGAAGCCACCCTCGGATCAGGATTACCTGCGGTCTTAGAAATACCGTGCCGCTTCCCGATCGGTACGGGTTACCTGCGGGCTTATACCTTGCCGCTTCCTGATCCGGTATACGTGGCCGAAGCCACCCTCGGATCAGGATTACCTGCGGACTTTGAAATACCGTGCCGCTTCCCGATCGGTACGGGTTACCTGCGGGCTTATACCTTGCCGCTTCCTGATCCGGTATACGTGGACGAAGCCACCCTCGAATCAGGATTACCTGCGGTCCTTGAAATACCGTGCCGCTTCCCGATCGGTACGGGTTACCTGCGGGCTTATACCTTGCCGCTTCCCGATCCGGTATACGTGGCCGAAGCCACCCTCGGATCAGGATTACCTGCGGTCTTAGAAATACCGTGCCGCTTCCCGATCGGTACGGGTTACCTGCGGGCTTATACCTTGCCGCTTCCCGATCCGGTATACGTGGCCGAAGCCACCCTCAGATCAGAATTACCTGCGGTCTTAGAAATACCGTGCCGCTTCCCGATCGGTACGGGTTACCTGCGGGCTTATACCTTGCCGCTTCCCGATCCGGTATACGTGGCCGAAGCCACCCTCGGATCAGGATTACCTGCGGACTTTGAAATACCGTGCCGCTTCCCGATCGGTACGGGTTACCTGCGGGCTTATACCTTGCCGCTTCCTGATCCGGTATACGTGGCCGAAGCCACCCTCGGATCAGGATTACCTGCGGTCCTTGAAATACCGTGCCGCTTCCCGATCGGTACGGGTTACCTGCGGGCTTATACCTTGCCGCTTCCCGATCCGGTATACGTGGCCGAAGCCACCCTCGGATCAGGATTACCTGCGGTCTTAGAAATACCGTACCGCTTCCCGATCGGTACGGGTTACCTGCGGGCTTATACCTTGCCGCTTCCCGATCCGGTATACGTGGCCGAAGCCACCCTCGGATCAGGATTACCTGCGGACTTTTGAGGAATATTACTAGACAATTTTTCCGAAGAAGAGACTTTCCTTATGTCTCCTGGTTAAATTCCAGGTTAGTTTACATGAAGTGCCGAAGGTACCTCGTACTCTATACAAGGGCGATGCGTGTCCGAAGGGGCCCCTAATCCGCGGTCCCCTCGGTTGCTTCCGTTTACAAATGCTTCAGCCATTTTTAAAGGCATAGCCTTGGAAGGGAAAAAGGAAAGGGGATCTCTCCGGTTGCTGCCTCGTCGCTCCGAGGTTCTCTGGTCGCGCCTCAGCCGAGGCTGTTCTTACTGGTATTGCGGCAGTTGGCCTTCTCTGACGAGGCGATCTATCTCCTCCCGGAGTTGCCGACACTCATCAGTCATGTGGCCAGTCTCCTGATGATATTCGCAATATCTGCTAGGGTCCCTTCGGCGAGGATCAGTTTTTAGGCGTTGAGGTCGCCGGAGCATATGCTCTACCTTCGTAAGCATTTCGGAAGGGGGAGCAGGTAGCGGTAGGCGCCGCGGTTGCGGACCATGTTGCTTGCCTCGGTCCCGCTCCCTCCGAAATCGCCCGTGTGGAGGTTCCTGATTTACAAGTGGTGGGTGAGCTGCCCGAGGGGCAGGCGGTGCCAAGGGCTCGTCGTTCACCGAAACGGCCTTGTCGACGAGGACTTGTGAAGATGCTGGCCGAGGCTCCTCGTTTTGTGCAGGGTGAAAGGGAGGTGCCTGATGGAGGAGTTGGCTCAATACCCCCATGTACTGGGTTATGGCAGATACCATGTTTGCCAAAGATGTGACAGTGGCAGTCAGTGTGGTCATATGTTGCTGAAGTTCCTTTATCCGGTTGTCTCCAGCTATAGACCCTGGCGTGACTGGCCATGCCGCGCTCAAAGGGGCGGATGGCGTGCCTTCGGAGAGTGGTGACTGCGCCGGGGCCTCCTGTTCCTCTGTTTCGCTTTGACCGGATCGTCGGTTTATTGGTTGTTGAGACATGACTTGTTTGTTGGTTTCCCACAGACAGCGCCACGTGATGTAGACTGGATCTATCACGACCGGATTCCGCAGCCATAATCCGGAAAGAAGAGGATCCGGAGCTGGGTCGGATCGGTGTTCGAGAGGGGCCCGACGGGGATCCGGAAGGCGAAGGACGCAGAGGCAGAACCCGGGGGTCCGATGCCGGAGGCGACTCGGAGCGGGCCTGCCGCTGGAGAGTGAGCCCGGAGGCTCCTTCAGCGCGAGACCGAGTCTCCTGCCGCCCTCTTGGAACGGGCTTTCTCTTGTATAGTGAGCCCGAAGGCTCCTTCAGCGCGAGACCGGGTCTCCTGGCTTGGATAGTGAGCCCGAAGGCTCCTTCGGCGCGAGACCGGGTCTCCTGGGAAGGAACGGCGGGGATGAGCTTCCTTCCCTCTGCTCGCCGACAGACGGCGGAGTCGAAGCCGAAGGTCCGAGGCCGGGGGCGACTCGGAGCGGGCTTGCTCTTGGATAGTGAGCCCGAAGGCTCCTTCAGCGCGAGACCGAGTCTCCTGTCTTGGGGCAGCCGACGTTCGGCGTCGAGACCAGGGAGAGGAATCCGAGGTCGGCGGCCGAGACCGACTCGGGGAGGTCGGCGATGGTTCGAACCGAGCCCCTGCAGGAGGGAAAGAAGAAGAAGAACCAGTCAGCAGGAGTCCCGGGCGTCAACCCTGGGGAACCCCCTCCGACGGTCAAGTTAGCTCCTGAAGAAGATTCGATTCAGAAGGAAGGAAAGAGCAGCTTTAATGCTATTCGGACAGAAGTCCTTTAAGGGTTTCGGAAGCTTGGGGAGGCATCCGTTTTCTCCACCACCTCCTTTTGGCCATAAATAGCGGGGTATTTATAGCAGAGGATAGCGGATGGTTAACGGTGGCAGCCGATATAGGACTAAATGAAGGTTTACTGATAAACCGCCATAGCGCCCGATCCGCCACCAGAGTGGGCCGGATTCGGCTACCGGGCCGGAGGGGGTTGGGCCGCTGACGGGCCGAAGCCTGTTGGGCCCTGGGCTGCCGCGCTGCTCCCGGGCCGTAGGCCAGTGGGCCGCTGACGGGCTGAAGCCTGTTGGGCCGGGAGCGACGGTGCCGCTTATGGGCCGAAGGCTACTGGTGGGCCGCTAGCGGGCCGGAGGCTCCCGGAGGGCCTGGTACTGCTGCTGTTGGGCTGAACGGGGTTGGGCTTGTTTCAATGGGCCGAATCGGATTCTGCCTCATCACCTCCCTTCTAAGTAATCTATCGGTGAATATTTGATTTGGGGAGCATTCTTCACTAGATCATATTTCATGTTGCTCCTTAATTTCCTTTCTAAAATTTCATTCTAAGATTGTAATCATTTGCATTTCCAATGAATTATATTTTCATTTCATAACAGCAAACTAGTTGCTTAAACAGCTAGAAAACGCTACTTTTTAAGATTAATACCTCTCTGAAATATATCGAATTTACATATCTCTAACCCAATCATTATTATTGACTCGCTGTAATTTTTTACTGTTCAGGGTAGACCCATGAGGTAATGAAATGGTTAAGAAAAGGAATATCCCGTGAATATCTGAGCGAATATTCCTTCCATCTTCACGTTTTAATCAAAATAATAAAGAATCATCATTTATTAAATCTAAGAAATACTAAAACTATTTAACATTGAAGTGGATGTTATTTCTGTATCTACTTCTGATCTTCGATTCCGAAAAGGAAAATCCTTTCAAAATTTGGTTGGATCTTTTGTTGCTGGGAGATATATGGAACAACCGCTAAGGCCAGGCTTTGCATCACCAATTTACCACATCTAATAATCAATTAAAAGAGCTGGCATTATGTGCAGGCTCGGCCCCATTTTCATACCTCATCATGTCACCATCATGAAGAGTCATATTCCTGCACTGATGCGGAAGATTGGGCGAGCAAGGGAGAGTTGGGGATCCACAGATCTCTTTTAAAGTATACGTATCATATAGTATCAAAAGTGGTTGTATCATGGGAAGTACAGGTTTTTGATACTGGAATTTTTTTAAAAAAATGAAGAATCTTTATGCAGTTGTCTCCAGGACATGATTCATTTTTGAATGAACTGATGTTAAATTATCCAGCATTAGTTGTCGTCTTATTTAAACCTACTGACTTTAATTTGTGAGACTTGGTAAATGCCTGAAGCCCACATTAACTATCCCACAGGCAAATTCACAGTTAATAGTTACTGGGAAAATGCTAATGTAGTAGGAAATGATCCCTTACATTCACATCAGCGATCATGTATCACCCATTAGGTGAGATTAGTGCTGCTGATAATATTGTGCTACTAAGTCATCCTACAAGCCTTGTTTAGGTGTACCTACGTGCATTTCAATGCTAAACTCCAAACTAATTGCAGAATTTGTTGAAGGTTGGTGCATATTCCACAAAGTTACAGAACCTTGTTTGGTAGGCATTATCTTACGAGGGCATAGAACAAGTTACAAGAAAATATAGACTTCCTTGAACCAAGAGGTGATCCATCCCCCATAGCCCGTCAGTTGTCACAATCCATCTAGAAACCTAATGGAGCAGTATTTTCAAGTCTCTGCAAATTGCAGGCTTGAAGTTTAGAGATGAAGACCTTCAAGAAAAATCACAGTATAGAATATTCCCAGTTGAAGTAGTCTCGAGCATTGGGCGGCAGATTACCACCTAACCAGGGAATTTTAGGCAACACTGTGGCAGGAAGCCGTGCTCACGCAACACCAGCATGGATCCATATCTGTAAAGTCTACTTCTCCGACTATAACTAGAAGAGATCTTAAGCTCAATATGTCATATAGACATGAGAAGGTTTAAAATAATCTCCTGTCATCAGACATGTTAATCTCACTTTCGTCTGCACTGTGTTCACCGCCGCATTTGCTCCCCATGCGCGTTCCGGGGTGTGTGATGACGTCGCCATATATAATAACATATATAGTTAGCTATAGATTATTAGAGAGTCTAATCAAGTCTTCCACATCAGATACATTTCCGGCTTTTCCTTTTGGTTGGACTTCGAAGAATCGGAGGCAATGAAGCCGAACCGTTACGGGTGGGTTAGGGCTCAGCGGTTTGAGAAAATAGGGGGGAAAAATCTACTTTTCTGAAAAGCCTTTTTTTAGTATTAAGAGTTTTGCAATATAAACAGTTAGGAAAAACTTTTCATACTATGGTTGAGAAAAATATTCCAAAATTTTTCCTACCTCTAAACCTCGAAAATTATTTTTAAAAAAATAAATAAATAAATTTCTCTCTCTCTCTCTCTCTCTCTCTCTCTCTCTCTAAGGAATGGTTGATATTTAACATTAGTCCACACAATATTCAACTTTTTTCTAATGACTCCTAACTGGATTAGATGTTTCCTAATAACCCCTAACTAGAGAAAATTTACCTTTTTCTCTTGTATCTTTATTCTACCTTTCCTCTCTTGTATCTTTATTCTACGTTTCCAATAGGAATTATAGAATATCTCTACAGACACAGAGTCTGAATTCAGAGTTTATCCGGACGAATGTTCGGGATTTATATACCGAAGTCATTATGAATCCAAAGCGAGACTAGAGTTTGGGATAAAGAGGGATAAACGTATCCTTCTCTCTAGCTCTCTCTATCACACACACACACCAATTACCCTGTTGACATTTCTAAACACTGCCTTAGAGTGGGGGAGCCTTGATTTCTTAACACCATTTTTTTTTGGAAAGGAAATTTAACACCATTTTCATTTGGCTCCCAGTTGGTGATTATGATAAAGTTCTTGCTTCAACCATCAGAAAATCCATATAGAATCAGCTCCCGGGAATTATGACACAGATGCAAAGGGAGAAAGTTTGACGTAGGTGCACCAAAACATTGTTTAATTAATAAAAAAAACAACTCCGGGCGATATTTTATTGGATCTCCAAGTCAAGGTTTGCAACGCAGAATTCAGGAGACGGTACACCATGGACGAGCTTGTCACTGCAGAAAATAGCATAAGCAATGCAAACGAGGAAGGGGCCCAGGAGGGCTTTTATTTAAATGACGATTACCCACTCACAACATGGTTCTCCACCAACTTGCAGGCATCTGAAAAGCAACAGATTGTTTAATGCCTCTCCCTTTCGTTCGTTTTGCTCTACCTGATGCTGTAGCGATGTAAGGTATGACCTATGACGTTATGTAAAGTGTAAACACAGGCATAGCCACAGATGAAACATGAAAGCAACAGTTGAATAGAGAGCCGCGGACAAGAAGACTATAGCTGTACCAAACTGCAACATAGCATCATCGGTAATAATTCAAGGGATTTTCATTAACCTTGTGGAGGAAGCCGAAGGGTGGAGGGCATCCTGAGATGCTTAAATAACAAGACCAGTGCACCCTCTAACTGGCCCAGTCTTTTAGTTTATCTCATAGGATAATCCTAGTCTGAGAGCAACTGGCAAGCCTGTCTCCAATAACACTACTTCACTTCAACATGCTCACGAACCATATTTAATCCCACAACTGATGGGGATAAAAACTTAAGGCGGAGTCCATTTCCCAGCTCTGAACTCCTTGCAGAAACTAGAATGTTTTGAGACAACAAAGAATGCTGCATAGTTTTGGATAGCAGAGAGAAACAGAAAAAAAAAACACAGAGAGAGTTAAATCAATGGGGCAAACCAGCTGATTGCAATGAGGCAAATAACATGATCATGTCTAATGTTAAAAGAGGAAAGAACCTGGGATTCCAGGGATGATGTAGTCATGTTGGCGCAAAATATCTTGAAGCTGTTTCTTTTCATTCACTTTGACCCATTTACCGAAGTTGCCACCTGACCAAATGTGAATTAAAAGTCATGTTGGCAAATATAAAAGAAAAGATCTCAACAGTAGATGCATGGCTAAGAGACACAGAAAAAACTAAAAACCAGATTCCAGAGCTGGACCCATCCGGTTCTTTTCCAGTTCCAGGTTCTGATTCAGCCTAAGAAATAGCTGGTTCTTACACGTATGGTTCATTCACCAAAAGAAACTAAAAATAATTGAAAAGATGAGAAAAGGCCCTCTTTTGACTAGTTCCACCATGGGTCTTGTCAGTTTTGGTCAGTTCAGACCAATTTTAATCTTGTTCCAGCTGGTTCAGACTCTTCCAGTTCCACTCAAGGCCAGATAACAGCAGTCCAAAACCAGCAAAACAAGGGTCCCAGCCAGTTCCGATTCAGTTCAGCCAGTTCACATTTGAACTGCATGGTTTTTAATCCTTGCAAAATGCTTACTCAATTTTCAACTTGTGATGAATTTGCTAATAAACAGATCCCAGATGAAGAAACTCAGACTCAGCCACAGATTCCAAAACAATTCAATTAAATTGTCCAACATGGTTAATGTTTCCTCTTAACATGCAATACAGTCATTATGATTATGAATCCTTTCTCTATCCAAAGCACCCTTGTATTTTTTTTTCTTACTTCCTTTTTCCCCTTTTTGGAGGTGTTCTCCATCTACTGGTGGCTGTACATCAGTTAGTCTACTATATCAGCACTTTACTTCAATTTCAAGCTGTACTTGCTTTGCACAACTTTTATGAACACAGACATGTTTTGTTCTCATGATAACCTAAAGAATGTTTGTCAAAATTGGAGCATGATCCCTCAGACATGTTTGTCAAAATTGGAGCACTGTAACAACAAAGCCAGGTATAACAATTCCGGTGGTCCATAGATAGACTATAAGCCTATATATAACCTCCTCTCGGGTCAAAGAAGTACGACAAACATTGTTGTCAATACCTTTCAACATATGATCCAACACATGTGGCTCATGAGATACAAGGGCCAAACAATCCGAAATTCTGTTGATATGATCCTAGAGACAAACACAACTTTATATCATATATTTTCTAAATTACCTTGAAATATCTTATGGTATGTGATACGAGCAACAGTCGAATACTGATCTGGCTCCTCAAACAAGTCATGACCCAATATCAATATTGACAGCAACCAAAGTCAGCTTCACTCTCAGCTATCTTAATAACAGAACCACCATTCATGCTCTATCCCTACTGCAGATCCATCCAGCTAGGGCTGTAAGTGGGCCGGGTCTAGATATCCCCAGGCCCAAACCATATGCATTAATGTTCCTGGCCAAAGGGTAATTGGGTCTAAGGCTAGCAATGAGCCGAGCCACTCACGAGCCGCTCGAGCTCAGCTCAAGAAAAGCTCGACTCGGCTTGGCTTGCCTAATAAAATGAGTTGAGCCCGAGCTTAACTTTAAGCTTGTTTCTTCAAACGAGCCAAGCTTGAGCTTCACCCGGCTCGGCTCGAGTGGCTCGTGAGCTGGCTTGGTATAAAATATAGGGTTATTTGCATATATATACCCCTCAAAAACAGCGTAATTGCATGTATATCCCTCATTCTCACATATTATCATCAATACCCCTGTAATCTTCAAAATATTGCATTTATGCCCTTCCCGTCAAACTTAGGTTAATTTCAACGAAATATGTCAAAAACATTGCATAAATTATGACATCGTTGAATGTATCGGGGTACAAAATGCAAGATTTTAGTATATTGAGGGGTACATATGCAAAATATTAGTGAATTTAAGGATATTGATGCCAAATCCTTAGATTGAGGGATATAAAATGCAACATTTTGAAGATTGCAGGGATATTGATGATAATATGTGAGAATGAGAGGTATACATGCAATTACGCTGTTTTTGAGGGGTATATATGTAAATAACCCTAAAATATACATTAGTATTTTTTTTATTAAATTATGCACATCCCCACACACACAATGGGCACCAACCATTCCCGCCTAACCTGCCACTTAGAATTTTGAAAAACTCTTAAACTTTTGAAACATAAAAGGCAACAAAACTATTCGAGTTTTTTTATACCAGACTAAAGGTTCCAGCAAGGCTGACTCCCCCTGTGCAGGGGGGGGGTGTCGGGATGCTAGCTGGCGCCGTCGTGCTGCTGCCGTTCTCCTTCTACTGCTTGATGTGGACTCGCCCACAGACTTGGGTGGATCTCTGCAGCTAAGGGGTAGACCTGTCCCGCCACCAGGACCCGGTCTCTCATGCCATGAATTGCCATGCAGCTGCTTACCCTCCTCTCCATGTCTCATGCTTCTGCTGGTTCGCGTGGTACTGCTGGGCCTTCTTCACCACCGGCCAGTTGCTCAACTTGAAGTAAGATAAAGGGATCCATGGCGCCCTTGGTTTGGTCTTGTCATTCTTCTTTCCCTCCTTATTCCTTTTCTTGTGTTTTAATGAAATTATTTGGATGTAGAAAATGAGTTAGAACAGCTGTAAGTCTAGAATTGTAAACCTCAAATGTTTCCTTGCCCAGCTGTTCTATAAAAGGATTGGCCCTCTTTCTATTCTTTCCCGTCCTTTTCAGCTGCTTTGTCAAGCGAGTTGACTCAATTTGCATGAGTTAACTCAAGGACTTGATCCAAGCTGAAGTCGAGATGGGTAAAAGAGTCGAGCTTGAGCCCATAAGAAGAACTAGCGTATGCCACGGGCTCAAGTTCGGGCTCAAAAATTTTCGGTCGAGCCGAGCTTGAGCATGTCAAAGCTCAGCTCGGCTCGGCTCATTGCTACCCCTAATCGGGTCAGCTCTGCCTCTTAGGTGATATCAAATACTGAATGTTGTCACAAGAGAATTTTTTAATCTTTTAGTAGATTTCAGGTCCAGATTCACAAAATTCTATTTAAAGGATTTAAACTAACAATAGTTAATGGGACCGTTATTGGGTATACCCGAACACACACTTATTGGTCTAATGGATCAGGTACTGGGATCTCAGATCCATTTTGACAGCCTTACATCCAGCCTCCCAAAAGTTGTATTTTTTTCAAAAAGTTGACGGTACCAACCACCAATTTTATTGCGAGATAAATAGAGGCATACAGTCGGAAATGGAAAGAACAGATTCCTCACCCAAAACTACCAGACCACAAAGAAAACGACATACATGAAAGGAAATTACAAATTTAAGTAATTTGTGTACGTCAAAAAAGCTTCAAAGAATTCATCAACCTTCCCAAAAATATTTAACCAAGAACATGTAAAATAGAGGCAAAAGAGAATCTCAAATAACATTTTCAGGTGTCTACGAGTGCAGGTGACTAACCACTTGCAACACCATCAAAAAATGGGAAAAGTAGGCACATCATATTATCAACAGATACAACTTCAGTACAACCAAAAAATGCACGTGAGCCACTTCCATTCAGAAACCACAGCAAAAGTCCTTTTTGGATTTAAGTACCAAATAACTATTTGCAACTGGTGGCTTGTCATTAGCCAAGTTACAAAGTTTGAAAAGAATCCTCCATTTTATCAGTTATAACCTCGGGATGCTCAATATGTGGCTACATCAATTAGGTGGAATCTTAGGGAGAACATCTACGACGATAAACTTTCGTTTCAAGCCAAACATATTAAGCCAAGATAGGAAGTAGAAAACATAGTGCCCTTCTATCGTCACCTTTCAACCTTCCATATCAAGTGCGAACAAACTAATATTACAGTTAATCTTTAACCTCCTTCCAGTAACGAGGACCTGCTTATTCACGGCAACTCAGTCTGGATCCTACTAGGCCCTTAATTCCAATATCTTGACAAATCCAAACAATGATGATGACAACTTAGATTTCAGTCAGATCTTGAATTCAGACATTGGAAAACAAGTCCATATAAAGAATATATGATGTGGGACTAATTTTCATCCTACATAAAAATTTATGTATTAGTCACCAAATCCTCAAATTGGTTGTAGGACGAAAACTAACTCAAAAACTATAACGACCCGATCCAACACTTGTGACGTATTGTCCACTTTGGGCCAAGCCCTCATGGATCCAAATCCCATATATATGGTCCAGCAGACTTCCTGATTACATCAGATTAATTTACTCAAATAGATCTATGATCCAACTTTCCTTCATGTAGGATCAAATAATCAGAGAACGTGGATCCACTCACGGTAATAAGCTCTGATAAAAGCAACAGGAGAGAGAAAAATGGATCCAGTCAATTTCATCAGCAAAAGTATACTTTTACTTAGGAGAAGTTTTGCCTGTCCTAAGATATGAGAAAGCAGAAAAAAGTTCACTTTTTGAGGAAAGAAGTGATCTTGTACAATCTTCCAAAAGAAGGCATTTCTTTCCTTTCAGAATCGAGTGTGCATCCAAGATTTTCAGCATTAGGTCAGACCCCCCTGGGACCATCAATCGAGTTGTATCTATCAGGAACCTATCAAAACAGATTGAAATCGAAAGCCCTTCCCATCCCCCCAAACCCCTCCCCAACCAAAAGAGAATGATCCAATCAGCAAATTCCACAAATAATGTTTGAATTTATTGGATGGATCAGAAAGACTGACAGCAACTTCAGACAAGGGGTCATGGTCGCTGGAGGTTGATGTTCGTGCAGTGACTGGAGGAGTGCATGCTTGACATGCTAGAAGGCCTGCCCAACAAAAACCAGACTGTAGACCTAGCCATGCTTCACTTCCTATCAAGTTCCATCCGTCCCTCATCTTCGATGAGATACCCATGGATTATGCACCCAGAAGCTTAGAAATGACCAAACAATATCACACGAAATTCAGCATATGTCCAGTCCGCTAAACATGCAAAAAACTATCCTGAACTGGATCCGCTCTATAGTTCATATGAAACAGTGCAGCACATGAGACTTGGTTAGAAGATGAAACAGAAATCCCAAAACACAGGCTTGAGAATTTCTGTTTCATCTTCTAACCAGGTCTCATCCTTCAAAATTTCTTAAAAGTTACCTTCCTCCTCTTAATTGTAAAGATGACTTAACCAATACAGGCAGACACCCGAGACAGAAGAATATAATACATAAACTCTGTCCACATACATGAGTCAGGTGGTAAGCATAGTTTTCAATTAAGTAACCCAGTATAAAAATAGTGAAAATAACCACAGATGATAGAAAATGCGACCAAAATTTTTCTATGAAATGAAATCACCATCCATTTAAAGAAGAGGGGAATGGACATACTATTTGTGGAGCTAACATGTTCCAAGCCCTGTCCTGTGCTTTCCTCTTCTCCAGAAATGCTATCTGCAAGAGCACCTGCAGTCCCCTCCAACAGATGCTTCAAAATTTCCTTCTTGGACAAAAAAATTCCAGAGCCAGCCTGGTGAGTGGACAATCAAAGGAAAATTAGAGGAAGCAAGATTGAACGGCAAACTCAGTGGCAGTTGATGAAATTTCCATGTGAAAGTAGTCAAAACCCTACACACATATAATGAAAGCAAGGACATGAAGATGTGAAAATATATAATTTAACATGATATGGCATCCAATGGTGCATAATTTTGCAAAAATGGTTGCCTCAGGTTATCGGGTGATTAGGTAGCAATTTCCAGATAACAAACCTAACACATAATAATATTACATCTTACCTCAAATCTGACCCATAAAAGACATTGGAAGCCAAATATGTCTTGAACCATGGAACATAAAAGCTATAAATCCAGTAATTTAATAACCCATTTAGGCTCCTTTTAATAAGTTATCTCCCTTCGCCGGAAGCCTCACCTGTGTCGAAGGTGTTGTGAGAGTGTGCAGTGTACTGGATATCCGGGAGGGGATCTTGATGCAGTTGAGTGAGGACCCATTTCCAGTGGTTATTAAGGTTGTCGAAGGGGCGCGCCGGAAGGGAAGGAGCTGTTAGGGTTGCAGGCCAGTGTAGGGAGGTCAAAGAAGACCGTACAGGTGGGGTTCGTGGCGCTCGACCCGGGGTTTTTCAAATTTCAAAAGACCTGCTGGGGGCCGAGTGGTGGGGTGGTCCGGTCCAACCGCCGCCTAACGAGGCAGCCCTGCTGTCCCGGATCCAGTTGGTGGAGCGGCCCTTACCCACGCTCGACCTGATAGACGGACCCATGACTTACCCGATGAATCGAGACCAGGTCTTGTGCCCCCTTTTACCTGTAGTCTTGACCCATTAGCCATGCCGACCCTGCTGAAGCCGGCGTGGGATTCGTCCTCTACCGCAGTTGGTGCTGGAGAGACCCAGATTAGTGCAGACAGCCCCCGGGAGCTGCCGGGGAGCCTCAGCGCAATGGTGAGGGCGCCCGGGAAGTGAGATATGTTACAGAGGAAGCTTTGATTCCTCCGGAGCACAGGTGGGATCCCGGAAGGACTGTTCTGGATGCAATGTTAGGTCAGGCCCTATGCCCTGACCTGATGGAGATCTGTGCTCGGGACAGTGACCCGGCTCACCCCAATCCTCCTAATAGTCTCAGGACATTCGGTAGGGATCCTCCTGAGGGAATGCCTTCTCCTGTGGAGGCACTGGGATCGCCTGTGAGTTATGCTCGATCTGAGCCTGATGGAGGGGGAAGGGCACTGGTCCTTTATGAGAGACAGCAGGAGATGGATACACTGGAGGAGGGAGATATGGAAGGTGTCCTTGATAAGGAGGAGGTGAAGGAATTGTGTGAAGTGGGGGGGATTACCGAACAGAACTTCAGGAGTTGGCCTGCAAGCTGGCCGTCACGTATGAGGGGCTAGACAAGGAAGTTCGGAAGGGGGTCTCAAAAATTAAAAGAAGGTGGTCGGTGAAGATTGCGAGACGGTCCAAATGCGAGAAGTCAGCAACGAAAGACATCCAGTTGAAGGAGATATCAACGAAGGTGAAGTGCAGGAGATGATTGGGGGATGGAGGAGGAGATGTACATTATTGTTTACAATGAGGATGGTTATATGGAATGTTAGGGGCACCGTAGGAGGGAAAAGCAGGCGGTGGTTAAAGAGTTGGTGAGAAAGTGTAAAGTGGATATATTGTGCATCCAAGAGATAAAGTGTGAGGGGGAGGAACATGATATCATGAGGGAGATTGGTGGGAGGAGGCTGGGCAAAGGGGTGGATTCGCCAGCCACGGGGAGATTTGGAGGCATTATGATACTCTGGAATGAATTTGAAGTTGTAGAGGTGGAGGGGGCTCGTAGAGTGGGTAGATATTCCATTTCCCTTACCTTTCGCAATGTTGGCGATGGTTTTGAATGGGTTTTTACAGGAGTTTATGGGCCTCAAGGGAGAAATGAGAAGAAGGAATTGTGGATGGAGTTGTTGTCTTCTTATCGGTCTTTGGGCCATCCTTGATATTGGGGGGTGATTTCAATGCGGTGACCTCTCTGGAAGAGAGATCAGGTGTCCCCTCCTCTTTTCTCGAGATGGAGGATTTCCAGGACTTCATCCAGGAGGCAGCACCGATGGATGTTTGTACTCCTAATGCTTTGTCGTGGTCTAATTTCAGGAACAACCCCTCACTCTCGCGCCTAGACAGATTCTTGGTCTCTAATGATTAGGAAGATCACTTCCCTAACCTAGCTGCCACATGTCTCTCACGGCCGGTGTCCGGTCACAAACAGATCCTTCTTTCCACCAGCAGGAGTAGATTCATCTACTGCAGATCTCATTTTGAGAGATACTGGACCAGGGAGAAGGACTTCAAGCAAGCCATGCTAGCAGCTTGGGAAAAACTTGAAGGGGTGTTACAGACATGGCCAGGCTTGTGTTTAAGATCCAAGGTGTATGCAAAGCCTCTCTCAGTGGGGAGTCAACAAAATTTTACCCCGGAAGGCAGCCATGGAGAACATGCTTTAGCAGATTGAAGGGCTTGATGCACTGGAGGAAGTTGGCCTCCTAGACGAGGAAGACAGTAAGAAGCGTAATAAATTGAAGGTAGATTTTGGTGAGATCCTTATGAAAGAAGAGATCTACTGGCATCAAGGATCCAAGGAGAAATGGATCAAGGAAGGGGACAAAAACACATCCTACTTTCAGAAGGTGGCTCCTGCTAGGAGAAGGCTGAATACTATGAGATCTATTACATCAGGGGACAAAGTTTTCTCTACTGACAAAGACATTGGACCATGGATGGCAGTACCGGTACCGGTACGTACCGGCCGGTACCGGTACGTACCGGCCGGTACCGGCCCAGTATCGACCGGTATCGGCCAATACCCTCTACAGGAGTGGTACCAATGCCGGCCGATACCGGTACGCATTGGTATCGGCCGGTACTGCCATCCATGCATTGAACAACATGCCAAAGAGTACTTTGCAGTGTTGTTCACTGAGGAGGATAAACCCCGTCATGTCCTTATAGAGGGAGTCCTCCCCAGGATCACTCAGGAGGAGTGCAGAAATATCTCTAGATCGCTCTCTAAGGAGGAAATTAAAGCGGCGGTTTTTGATATGTCTGGTAACAAAGCACATGGACCTGACGATCTCCCCATGTGTTTCTTTCAGAGTTGTTGGGATATTATTAAGGATGATATTTGCAGAGCTATCCAAAAATTTCTAGACGGGAGGGCCCACTTGGGGAGGCATTCATAAGACCCTTTTGGTGTTCATCCCCAAGAAGGAAGGGAGTTAATCAGCTTCAGGACTTTCGGCCCATTAGCCTTCTCAATGGGACTTATAAGATCATTACTAAGATGCTTGCATCTAGGTTGCAGAAGGAGGTGGTTCCTTTGGTCGCCGAAAACCAAGAGGCTTTCATCAGGGGGAGACTGATCCAAGAGAATTTTTTGGCTGCACATGAATGTAGTCATGTTATGAGAATTCAGAAAAGAATGGGCCTTGTTATCAAATTGGATTTTGAGAAGACATATAATAGGGTGAACTAAGGCTGCCTATTCCGAGTTTTGCATTTAATGGGATTTGGTGAAAAATGGATCAGTTGGATCTCTGAGTGCATTTCCTCTACCAAGCTGGCGGTTTTAGTCAATGGGGAGGCTGCTTCTTTCTTTCATAGTGGTCGTGGGCTCAAACAGGGTGACCCACTGTCACCTCTCCTCTTTGCTCTGGTGGCTCAGATTCTGAATGCTATTTGGACTCGTGCTGATAACTTGGGCATCCTAGCGGGTTTCAGAGCCCACCACTCTGGGAGACAGGTCACTCATTTGTAGTATGTTGATGACATTATTCTTTTTGCAGAGCCTTCCTTCCAACAGTTATGTGTTATTAAGCACATGCTACAGTTCTTAGAAGATGTCAGTGGCCTGAAGGTGAACTTCAGGAAGAACCAGATGGTGGGTAATAATGTGGAGCATAGCTTTCTTGTTCGGGCTGCTAAGTTGTTAGGCTGTACTGTGGGACATTTCTCCATCACCTACCTTGGCCTTCCATTATCCTCGTATACTACCAGATGCTCATATTAAAACAAGGTCATCCGGAAATTTGAGTCCAGATTGGCGGGATGGAAAGGTAGACTTCTCTCTTATGGAGGGCGCCCAGTGCTATGCTGCTCTGTCCTGGACAACCTCCCCATCTACTATTTGTCCTTATTTCGGATCCCAAAGTTGGTGTCGAAGAAGTTGGAAGGAATTAGATGTCGATTCCTTTGGCATGGGTCTTCTAGCAAGACCAAGGGCTGGTATGACATTAGCTGGGAGAAGATTTGTATGAGCAGAGAGATGGGTGGTATGGGGATTAAGCACATCCGTGATTTTAATCTAGCACTCTTGGGGAAGTGGCTATGGAGGCAGATAGCTAGGGAAGATACTTGTGCATGGAATTGGTCAAACAAAAATATTATAGGCATTCTAGAGTGTGGGATATCAAGCTGACCAATATTCATAATATGTCTCATCTTTGGAATGGTATTATGCAAGCCTTGGATATTGTTCTAGTTGGTACCCAACATAAAATGGATGATGGCCAGAGATGGCTCTTTTTGGAGGCCAAATGGTGTGACAATGCCCCTTTAAGGGAGAGATTTCCCTTGCTTTTAGCTGCCTCCAGTACACAATCAGCAGTGGCAGCGGATGTGTGGAATTCACATAGGTGGTGCCCTACCTTCCACAGAGATCAGCCAGATGCAGTGTGGTGGAGATGGGAAGCCAATGGGAGTTTCTCGGCCAGGTCAGCGTATTCCCTCATCTGTGATGGTGGATGCCGCTTTCCATTTTTGAAACACGTATGGCAGGGGTGCAGCCCTTTGAAGGTTAAAGTGCTGATGTGGAGAATCACCTGGGAAGCCTACCCACTCGAGATAGGCTGGCTGCTCTTGTTCAGAATTTGCAAACTGTTTTCCCTTTATGCGGCATGGTGGATGAGGATCTAGATCATCTCTGTGTTATACCCCATTATGCTCGAAGTTTGGAATCAGGTCTTCACCAATATCAGGTGTCATCATTCCTTGCCAAGGTCGGTGCAATCTTTGCTGGAGGGATGGAAGCACAAGTGGAGATCGAGGAGCGACCGCAAGATTTGGTGGCTGATCCTTCATGCGACTCTTTGGTCGATTTGGGGAGAGCGAAATGCTAGGATCTTCAAGAACAAATCTACATGCCCTACTACGATTGCCTCCTTCATTTGTGAAGTTACCAAGTAGTGGGGGATGCTATTAGGCAGTGTGGATCCCTCAACCTCCTCTATTTTGTCTGTTTTGGTGGGTGGGGGAACATGATTACACCTTCTTGGTGTCCTTTTGTATAGGGGATTCTTTTGGGTGCTTTTCCTTCTCATACTTGTATATTCCCGTACTTGTTCCATGATATATTGGTGGTATCATCCATTTCTCCCAAAAAAAAAAAAAAGTTATCTCCCTTTCTCAAAGAGTGCTGCCTTTTTAATAAGTTCTCTCCCCTTGTCAAAGAGGGCTGCCTTCTGCTTTACTTACAATCATGGTTTGTTGTATCATACCAGATTGGGCCGACTCGTACGAGTCGACTCATATCAGACCCGAGTCGGTGGCACGCTTGACGCGTATGAGTCAGTTTGGGATGTTTCCAAATCGAGCCGACTCGCACTGTATCGGACCAACTCAAGCCAGATCGCACGATACAAACTCGAGCCGCTGTCCAGTGCGAGCCGGTCGCGGTTCGGCTCGAGTTGGTGCAATCCGGCTGAATACACCCCGATCCCACGGAATATGCACCAAAAAACGTGGGGTTTGGTCTGTTGCATTCCCTCGCACAGAAGGCAGCAGCAGGAGCCTTCGAAGCCTTCCCCCCTTCTTCTTTCCCTCGTCTTTCTCCCTTTTTCTTGAGGGTTTTGGTAGATCCAAGGTCTTGGAGGTGATTTTCTAGAAGGAGACGGCTTTCCAAGCAGTTGCAGACGATTCCATCCAGTTTGAAACCTTAAAAAGAGAGTCAAATAAATGAGAGATTTGTCAAATAAAAAACAAAAAACTGGCCTGAACTGAACTGAATCGAACCACCTCGTGCAAGTCGGACCAAGTCGACCCGAGTCGGATCGGATCCGACTCATATCTGGCCTTCAGCTGGACCGGCTGAGAAGGAATTTAAAGAAACGTAACATCAATGAAGTCAAGACGTTCACATCCCAACCTGTGTTCATATTAGAGTGGATGCAGGGAATAATTAGCTTGGGGTCCATTAAATAACACTTTTAATGAGGCTCCAGATATCAAATGGATTCAGTGTAACAAGCAAAGTTAGGCCACCACCTTAGGTCATCTGTATCATACTGACATTCTAATAAGTAGGTAACTACATAGGAGCGAATCGACTAGATATGGGAATTTTTATTCTCCCATCCAATGAAGAGCTGGAAGATTCAAATAAATTCTTAGCAGACTGCAATATAAATAACAATATTAATATGTTATCGTACAGAAGTCTGATGTAAGACATGTAGAGGAGCTAACAGGGGAAGCTGCCAGACCTTATGCCGCTCAATTTGCTTGTGTTTTTTGCCCATGGATAGGTGTTTATCTAAAACTACAGGCTAAAGGGAACAACGACAGGATGACATTCCATGCTGGGAACAGAGGTTTCCCTCCATCAGCAATTTGTCCTTTTCTTGCAGTTCAGAATCAATAGTAGCTTGTGAGGCATCAGTTTCTGCACAGGCTCTCAGATTGGAGCATTTATTTAATACTGTTTTTCCTACTGGATTTGAGAGGCTTCTCTACTCCCCACCCCAAGAAAAAAAAAAGATAGGGGAAAAATTATCATGCTATGTATGTATGGTGGGCCAATACATGCATGCATGTTGTAAAATGTGGAAGGGAGAAGAAACATATGAAGGAGAAAGAGAGGGGCTTTGACAGAGGATGGAACCGCCACATATTTGGTTCAAACATAGATGGTTAGCTTAAAGCTAGGTGAATGGAGGGAGGGAGGAAGAAGGAAATAAGTTGGCAGGGGAAGAAAATCATAAAAAAACAGTGTAGAAAAAGGAAACTAGCGATTTGAGTATGTTTAGAGGGAAAAGATAGCAGGATGAAAGGGAATGTCCACTTAACAGAGCATGGGTGTGGGATTTGGGAGCCAAGACCAGACCAGGACATGTGTGGCAGGTCCACAGATAAAGATGGTCAACATCAAGGCAGGAGAAGGGCAAAGGAGAGGATGGGTGGTACAGGACAGGTTTGTGAAAGTCTCAAGCAAATCCTTGGCTGAAGCCAGCAACACCTAACCCAACCCAATCCTAAAACATGTAGGCACGATCAAGAGTTTGATGCTCGGGTCATCTAGACCTGAACTTCACACAATGTCAAGTTAAGTTCAAATTTTTTTACCCTAGCCTTATGGAGGGATCTCGAGAGTACCCTCAATCCTTTTTGTTTGATTTTGAAATTGTGATTTATGTTTGCCCAATGAGATGGGCAAGTTAGGTTTTGAAAAGTTGAACCGTCCCCATCGGCCTTGACCGATGTTAATTACATTGCTCTAACAAGTAAAACAACCACAAAATATCTAATTCAATTAATAAAAGCATAATTTGAATTGAGCTCAAAGCTTTACCCTAGCCTAGGGCAGGTTCTAGATGGTTTAAAAGGCTTTTAAGGGGTTCTGGATTGATTCCAGATGTTTTAAACCCAAAAGGGTATTTTGGTAATTATGCAAGGTTGAAGGGTATAAGGGCATTAGGGTCATTATGATCTTTGGGATGTGTTTTAATTGATTAGAAGGTTTTACAACCCTAGGATGTGTGTTTTGGGTCATTTTAAGTGTTTTTGGGGTCAAACAGTATTTTGGTCATTTTTGGAAAGTTTTGGGTCTTAAGGATATTTGACATATTTTAGGTGATTTAACATTTTATGATTTTTTATGATTTTTAATGAATTTTGGTGCATTAAGGGCATTTTGGTAATTTTGATCATTTTTAGGGTTTTAACGGTATTTAAGATGTGTTGGGTGGTTTTTACATTTTTTGGGATTTTTTATGATATTTAATGTTTTCTTGGCAAGTAGAGGGTATCTTGGTCATTTTGAGTTTTGGGGGGTATTTAGGTATGTTAGATATGCTGGGTGATTTTTACAATTTTTTGGATTTTCTGTAATTTTTTAGGGGTCTTTTAGTCTTTTTTTTTGGCTTGATTCTATGATTGAATGGGTTATTAAAGATTATAAGGGTGTATGGGTCTTTTAGAGACATCAAGTCCTTTATTTGGGTTATAGTATGTTACATGTTTGGTTGGTTTGTTGTTTGTTCAAGATTAAGGGTGTCTTAGGACTAAGGTTAGATTGGATGATGAGTCAAAGGCCAATTTGGTCATTTGGACAGCTTATTGGGCTTTAACAAATTGCATTCGCATGTGTCAAGCATGATGGACTTGCCAAAACTCGTCGAAGTCCAAAAACCATGGGCCAGCTTATTGGGCTTTAACAAATTGCATTCACATGTGTCAAGCATGATGGACTTGCCAAAACTCGTCGAAGTCCAGTAAAGGATAACCTTAGTGAATATTAGTTAAGGACACAAAGAGGTCATAAACCTATTATGGATCCATTAAGATTAAATCCTTTAGTAATTCTAAATGGATCCAATTAAATCCACTAGAGATATGTCTTAAAGGATAAAGGATAAGGATTGGATCCTTAATGGTTCATTAAAAGTCCTTGAACCAATATCCCTTAATGAGTTTAAATGGGCTCCACACAAAATCCAATAATGATCCATTAAGTAAAGGCCCAATAGGGATTCATATGCATGAGATCACATTTAATATGTGGTATGGAACATTAACCACATAATCATAACAATATGTAAGACTCAAGAGTGTTGCACATAAAATGCAAAGCTCAAGAAAGCATGAGCTTGCACAAAGGATCACTCAAGAAAGCATGAATGTGTCCTCATAGATCTTAAAGAAAAAAGATCATCAAGCTCAAGAAAACATGAGCTTGGTCTTGCCTTGAAGGGGTGTTGATCCTTTCTTGCACGGGGCAGCACCTCGTTGTCTCTCAAAAAGTCTTTCTGCAGCACCCCCTCCCTCCCCCCCTTGTGGGGTATTTATAGGGCTGAGGAGGAGCTGACCGGTGGCATCCCCACTGGTAACTTCCCTCCATTCCCCACCAGCGGGACCCCCCCCACCGGTTCTTTCTCTCTCTTCTCACCCTCTATTTATTTTCTTTTTCTTTTTCGTTATGCGTTGGATACAAGAGTCCATTTGGACCTTGCTTCTTCTCCCTCTTTCTATTTCTTTCTCTATCTATCTCTTTGTATTTTGTGCGGTGGGCAAGAAGAGTCCAATTGGACTCTTTCTTCTCTCTCCTTCCATCTTTAACTATCTTCTCTTTCTCTATTCTGTGCACTGGGCAGAAGAGTCCGAATGGACTCTATCTCCCGCCCCTCTTCTTTCTCTGTTCAGGCTGGGCCGCAGCCCTCCTCCTCTTATTCTTCTTCTCTCTCTAGCACTGCTCTCCTTATGTTCTTCTCTGTTTCTAGTACTGCTGCTGCCTTTCTTTTTATTCTTATTTTGTTTTGTTCTTCTTCTTTTATTGTTATTACAGGCTGTTGCTGTGGTTGTTGATGCGTGTTGCTGCTCTTGGTCCCTTGATGCTGCTGAGGGTGTTGATGTTGAAGCTGTGCATGCCGCTACTGCTGCTTGGTGCTGCTTTGATAGGTGAGTCTTGTTCTTATTTTGTTGTTGTCCCCTCCTCTTTTCTTTTTTTCCTTTTTTTTGTTTTGTTTTTGTTTTTGTTTTTTTGTTTTTTGTTTTTTTTTTTTTTTTTTTTTTTTTTGGGGGGGGGGGGGGGGGGGGGGTCCAACACCTGCCCTGACCTAGCCTGACCCATGATTTTTGACTCTAACCCATGTTGATCCAACCTGACCCACCTCAACCCGGGTCATGGTATGGGTCATACAGGTCTGACCCGACCCATGGAGGTCGAGTTAGGGTCAAGCAATTTTTGTTAACCTTCAGTATTGACGCAACCAAAACTGACCTAATCTGACCCATTGCCACCCCTATCCTTGATCATTCATATTTGCTCCATCACACCTTATGTACATCAATATATTATGATGATTTACAAATTTGTTCACAGGACATCCCCTAATGTTTCCTTAGCAAATACTAAATACAATGTTTCCAAACATCATACATACCTGATAGTACAACTCAATGGCTTCACGAGTGTATGCACATTCATTATCCCAGGGTAATGGTTGGCAGCTTCCTGAATACATGTTTGACAATTAAGGAGACCAAATTGGCAAATGTGCATAACTATCAACTAATATTAACATGGACTGATATGGGAGACTTTTATAAAAAGGATATCATGTCAAGGTGTGCTGAGAAAGAGTCTGTCTCGCAGAAATCCTCAATGAAGTCACTTGACATAACCTCTGCATAGAGAAGAAGAACTGGCCAGTGAAGAACACCGTTTTTATCCAATACTGGTTTTCTTAATCCAGTAAGTTCTTGATACATTGCCTTCCCAAGCTTCAGCCCTCTGCTTTCTATTGCCCCAGCAAGATCCTGCAATACTTCACATATAAGAGCTGATGCCATGGGTGTCTGAAATTTGCATAAGATGTCTGCCAGGGGTGCCTGAAATTTGCATAATATGTCTGCCAGGGGTGCCTGAAATTTGCATAAGATGTCTGACCTTAGCTGCAGAGACAGCCTGCGAAACTTGAAGCCCATGGTTGTCAATTTCTTGCTTACGCAATTCAATTTGTAATGCCAGCTTCTTCAAGTCTTCATTAGAGGGGAACTGCTCAAGTCCACTTTTGCAGAAAGATGTTGCCTCAGTTAACAAATTCAGAGAGAACGAAGCTTTGGCAGCTCGAAAGTGTGCCTGTTCAAGAAATCCGTTGCTTTAGAGTCTTTATTAAGTAACAAAGAATCGTAAAATGCATACTTAAGCTTGATCGTATTGACCACTCAATAGGTGATTATAGGGCAGCATTGGACCAAGTTAGACTGCTGAATGAACTTGCAAATACAGCATCTTGGACCTGGGCCCAGACCCATTTGGACCCTATATCATTGGGTCCAAGTCAAGGTTCGCCATATCACTGATCCGTATCGGATCATATCTTCCCAGATACGAGACAATACCAATCCAACTCGTGCCGACTCAGTCCGACTCGCACGAGTCAAGCTAATTTAGGGTTATTTTCAATTTTTCATATTCTTTAATTTTATGATTAATTATGACATAAATAAACTTTTAACTCCATTGATTTATTAATGACAATGACTTTAAGTCAAATTTAAGAGAAATCTACCCTATTAATCAATATAAAAGTGTAAATTTCCTATTAAATTGAAGAAATAAAATCAATTATTTACCTATTGGAGAAAAAAGGTCCAGTTACTTATCAAATGAGAAGAAAAAAAAGTCAACCTAATAAGATACAAAGCACATCGAATAGGCTTGAGCCGGAACGCAGCAACCCATATAGGTCGTAGCGTATTACACGAGTCAACACAAGTCACGTACGAGTCACATCGAGTCGAAATGAGTCACATACAAGTCGGCATGAATTAGTCCGAGTTGCATCGAGTCGGTTCAAGTCGGATGCGACTTGACAACTCAAATTGTCCCAGCGACTCGGACTTGTACAAGTCTCCCTATCTGGTACGGTACGGCAAACCATGGTTCAAGTAGACCCATATACCCATTAACTTCTATGTTAGATAAAAACTATTCAAGTTTTACAAGTTTGGGCCTAAAATCAGGCCCATTTGTCAATTAGAAGAGCATAAGGCAAATAATTTGTTGATTTTGAAGTTCAACTGCCATTTTAAAATGGTCTAGGCTCCCTATTCCACTGCCGTTTTGTCTATATCAAAGGGTCTGGCCACCTAACAGAATCATAAACACACCCAGCCAGCTGATCTATCCCTGCCTCGTAAAGGCTCCTTCCAATGATCATACATAGGGGTGTTCATTATTTGGTTCAAACCGAAAAACCAAACCGAACCAAACCATAATTTTGGTTTGGTTCGGGTTGGTGACCATTTCGGTTTGGTTCGGTTTTCAAACATCTGAAACCGTAAAAACCGAACTGAACCGATTAAACCGTATTATGTATATATTTTCATTGAAAACTACCTTCACAGTTCATACAGTGGGCCGTGAGCTAAGAACTAATGGGCCAACCCGCCATTTTTTATTCTGGCCCTCGGTTGAGCCCAAAGCCTAGTGGGCTGCGAGCTGTCAGCTGGGTACATGTTGAGGTTTGTTATCATAATGTCCGTTGGCTTTCGTTTTCTTTGTTTACCCGGTACGGGACTAAAAGGCTTCCCAGCTTTCAGCCTTACCGCCAGAAGTTGCAGCTCACACATGCCACATCGAGGAAGTCTTCTAGTTTAGTCCGATATTGGGGAAAGAGAAAATGGAGCGTAGGAAAAGGTTATAAATAAGAGTTCATCCCCAGCTCAGCGTCTCCATGGCGCTCACACATGGCTGCACCCCTGGTGCGGACCGAAGTGCACCTAAGTTTGAGACTAGGCATGCTTTGCATGTTGGCGGTTCAAACCAAACCAAACCGAAAATTTTCAGTTTGATTTGGTTCGGTTTGTGAGAACTGTCCGGGTTGATTCGGTTTGTAAAATTTTTGTCTTAAACCAAACCGAACCGACCCGTGAACACCCCTAATCATACAGACTAGAAGAACGAAATCTATAAGCACAGAGCAAACAATATGAAAACAACCATGCTTTTCATGATGATTGAAGAATTCAGAATAGTTCACACACATGTTTCAAGTCTTGAATGAAACAGTATGCATCGCCCATGTAATTCAACACCCCGCACAAGAAAATGAGGAACACAATGTCCATACCTTCACATTGGTCGGGGATAGTTTGATCGCCTGTTCTGCATCCGTTAGAGCACGCCGATAGTTCCCCAGGAGCAAATTCACATGTGCCCGATTTGAGTAAAGAACCGAGGTATCTGCATTACCCAGCACCTTCTGGTTGATGGCCCTGGTGTAGCAGTCCACAGCATCGGCATAGTGCTTCTTCCCCATCTTCACATACTGATTGCCTTGTTCCTTTATTTTTTTAAGATGAAATTAAAAGTATTATCTGCATTGCTCATTGGCAGTTTCACATCTTTTGCTCCTTTGTTTATTTCAATGCATCACCAACTTATAGAAAATGACATCTTTCAGCGGCACTGGTTAGAAGGCGTAAATTATTCCTTTTTCCCCTTGTTCCCCCAGGTAGAAATTATCTTTTTGTTGCAAATTATAAAGATGAAACAGCACAATAACAGGAAAAAAAAAAAAGATAACAAGGTTTACAAAAAAAATAGAAAAAAAGGACTAGACTATTCATACTGACATGTAGCAGCTACCTTGAGCTCGATGGCCGCCGACTCCTTGAGGGCAGCGATGGCGTCCAGATCGGCCTTCTCCTCTTCCGTCGCGGGCTCCGAACCGGCCTCCATCCACAGCGCCATCCTTCCGCTTTATCCCCAACACCCGGCCGCCAATTCCCTCCTACTTCTCCAATCCAACTTCTAAACAGTTTCCTCCTCCGCTCCGCTCTTCTCTCTAGTTACTTGTACTTATCCTCCCAATCGACTCTGCCAATCCAGAAATCCTAACCCCCACTGCTCCGCCGTCACGTTCCCCTTACCTCGCCAAATACCCACTCCGTCGACTCCGCTGCGTTCCTCGCGGGCTTCGGCCCGCGATGGGCGAAGCAGAATCAAGAATCCCCAACCAGGGTTTAGCGCAAGGGGTCGGTCTAATACATCATGTATTTTAGTTTTAGCAAAATATTACGCATGCGGGGATAGCTCAGTTGGGAGAGCGTCAGACTGAAGATCTGAAGGTCGCGTGTTCGATCCACGCTCACCGCATTTTTATGTATTAACTTCCCTTTTTTCATTATTTTTTGGAAATCTGACTCCTTTTGGGGGTTTTTGGGATGAGTTTGATGATGAAAAAATATAAATTTATATGTTTATGTAAAGTTATTGTAAAAAGGTCGTCCATTGAAAAATTCTTCATCTATGATGTTAATTTAAGTTTAAAAAGTATCAAATAATTTTCCTAATGATCCAAATTAATTGTCAATGATGTTAATTTACTAAATGCACTAAATTTTGTCTCTATCCATCTAAGAGCTATGTGCAATGAAAATATAAATATTTTAGTGTAAAGTCTTGGAATGGATAAGTTTATAATAAAATATTAAATGTTTCATTACTTTTTATTTTATTTATTTATTTCTTTGGTCAAATGATCTAATGGAATGGGCACTTAGTGCCCAAACAAAAGGTAGAAGATTGAGTCCAATTGGAACCGTTTTCTAAATAAGATAGAGTTTCATGTTCACAAAGACGATGTTACGTAGTTAAATAATCGATCTACTCAAAAGACGATGTTATGTGTTTGAGATATGAGTTTGATGATGAAAAAATATAAATTTATACGTTTATATAACGTTAGTGAAAAAAGGTCGTCCATTAAAAAACTCTTCATTTATGATGTTAATTTAAGTTTAAAAAGGTATCAAATAATTTTCCTAATGATCCAATTTAATTGTCAATGATGTTAATTTAAGTTTTAAATGCACTAAATTTTGTTCATATCCATCTAAGAGCTATGTGCAATGAAAATATAAATACTTTAGTGTAAAGCCTTAGAATGGATAAGTTAATAATAAAATATTGAATTTTCATTACTTTTTATTTTATTTATTTATTTGGTCAAATGATCTAATGGAATTGGCACTTAGTCCCTAAACAGAAGGTAGGAAGATCGAGTCCAATTGGAACCATTTTCTAAATGAGATAGAGTTCCATGTTCACAAAGGCGATGTTACGTAGTTAAATAGTTGATCTACTCAAAAGACGAAGAAAGAAGCAGGAGCCCAAACTCAAAAATCATAAAAGATCAATGCCTTAGATCAAACTCGCATGTCCCAAATAAGGAAAGGTGGGAATCGATATGCTAATGCATACAACACTATTTTTTATTCAACGTTGCAACTAAAGTTGGGTGTGGTGATTATATGTTTATTTGATTCTAGATTCATCACTTTTATATTTAAATTATATATAATATTAAAAATATCAATGATATATTAACATGTTGTAATTTTTTTAATGTCAACAAGACCATCGATGGGTATCCAAAGCCTTAAGATATGACTTGGCCTCACCCTTAATAAGTAAGTTTGGGCACTAAAAATTAGTTTATTTCATTTTTTAAGCTGAGTATGAGCTATGATTTTAAGTATGACCCTCTTAATGGATTGGGCTCGTGCTTAACAAAACTCGAGCCCAAAAGAATCGATTACACTAAATATATAAAATAGTAATCAAATTTACGTAATATATATAATATTTCAATCAACATACAAAAATACTTTTTTCATTCACTTACTAAAGAATCACAAGTATATCAAAACTATCGTCATTTGTTATATCGTTGATGTAGTTAATCAACATTTGATGCAAATTTTAAGATAATTTTTATTTCAAGCTAAACATAAGATTGACATATATATTATTGTTTAAAAGATTACAGGATCACTATTATAAATTTTCAAAGTAAGCCAATCAAGATTTAATATAAACGCTACATTTAAGCTTTATTTTAGAAAGAAAAATTCTCAATATATACCATGTTGCATACCATGTGTCTTTGCCTATGTGAAGACGTGTCTCACTCACTCAATCATGAATTTGTGAAGGCCATCCAACTTCACATCTATTGAGTGTGTAAGACAGGTGGCAATGGTGTGTACTGGGATAATGTGCACTAAATATCTCTCTTTTTAAAATGATGTGATATTTAAGAGAACTTATTCATAAAGTTTTGACGTATAAGTAATGCTTGACGCTCTAATGGGGAGCAATACGTAGACTACATTGTCTTGAGCAACAATAAGAGACCATCTCAGCTCGGCCTCTATATTGTTGATATTTGATTGGATAGTTAAAATTTTCAAAAATAAAATTATGCACCTACATCATTTGAACCGTCAGATCAATAATAATTTAATGAAAAGTTGTTATTTAATTAAATATTTTATAAAAATGAACTATAATGGAAATGGTTATGCAGTTGACCTAATACATTATGATTTTTTTACTAAATCTAATCAATTATTTTATTTAATATTTATAAACTTTGAATTAAAATAATTTATGTTTCTTTTATTTTTATTAGCGATAAAGGTAATGCCATGTCATGTTGACTTTAATTTGTTAATGGAACGTAAAAATATTTATTTTACTTCTTTTAGGGTCCACTTTGATAATAGGATGGCTCATTTAGGATCTAACTATTTTATATTGCTTATGTTGGAATAAGAGACATTTTTGCTTTGAAATGTTTTTTAATTTATAATGGAATAAGACATAATAAGTAATTCTCTGATCTTAGTCTAAATAGTTTATTCCGTTTTTTTATGAAACAATTTGTCTGACTCTAGAATAAAAAATTAAGACTATCAAATAAGGCTTAGGGTGCCTTTGAGATAGCTAATGAGACATGTTATCGTCCCATAATCTATATGTAAGTATAGAAATAACTTTCAGTTACATCTCAAAAAGTTCACTTGATATCCTCTCTATATCTCTCTCTTCCCTCCTATAATTCCATCTTCACACAAGCCAAGGAGGGACAAGACCATTTGAAAACGTTCAATATAAGCTAGGGATTATGTACAAATCGAGGCGGCCAAACAGTGCACCTAGACATTTCCTTAATCTTGAGACAATTTATTCATTTTTTACTTTATCCCATTAATAATAAAAGGAGTGCATATCTCATAAAAAATGCACAAACAATAATTTACATATTTTAATTTTTAAACAGTAGTAGCAATATTTATACACTTTAACCCAATGTCCGATTTATTTTAGGCTTGAGCTAGTCTTAGGCATTGGTATAGAGAAGTGAGCGTAGATTCGCTAAGTTTGACATGAGTTCGGCTCAATAGCTCTTAGTATAGAAGCCATTACATTCTCAACATTTTATCGGAAAGTAGAAAAATATGAAAAGTATTTTCTAAAAAAGTAAAAAATAATAAAAAGTAGAATCACAACAAATATTTTCCCATGAGGTGGGATATGAAAATAAATTATATTAAAAAATAAAATATTCTAAGAATAAGGGGATAATTTCATTGGTTAACTTTTGCTTGTATTTGCAAAACTTTTGGAAGTTAGTTGATGAAATAATTTCTCTATAATTTTTATGAGAAGGTAAATACTTCATAAATAGTCTTTCTATATAGAAAAAGATTTTTTTCTACACATAATTTTCAGTATTAATAAAGTAATCTTTCTTGCAACATCTAAAGTGTTGCAATCCGTCGTAGATTGTAATACCTCAACATTAAAATTAAATAATAACATATTAATATTTCTTTCTTTGCTCAAAATATGTTGACTTGTGCACTATTTGAAGTCAGTGTCTAAACTTAAATCAAATAGATAAATATAATTATATCAACACATGTTTTAAGTCATTGGTTGTTGCCCTATATGCGACGTAATCATATTGCATTCGTGCATTTTTATTTTATAGCCCAAGACCATAACTAACAACTAAGCCATTAAAATGTATAATTTAAATGAGAAAGTGATATATTAAGTCGTCATCTAATTTAGTTATCACATAAGATCCATGATACATAATTGAAACAAATGATTATTTATGTCACTAAATTCTCTTATTAACTTTAAGTAAATGAAACTAACGCCAGCTTGATAGTCATAACATTAGTAGAGATGCATATTTTATAACTAAGTTAAATAGAAGTCCTTCAAGTACTTGATTGATAAAAAAATTAAATATGACTCACGAGATAAAAGAAAAAGTGCATTTGTATGAAACGTAATATTTTGTTTAAACATAATCTTATACTATATCATAAGTTTTTATTTTTTAAACAAATAAGATAATGTGTCAAGCTGCCATTTGTCACATTTTCAGTTACGAGTCCTTTTTCATATTTCATAAAAGAAGTTAGGAGAAAAATATGTGTCTTTTAACAATTTAAGTCTCATAAAAAGTCTCTTTTAAATGAAGTTTTGAATTCTTACTATGTTATCAACAAAGTCAAGGGATCAAATTAGCCTAAATAATCATAATGTATCATTTTCTTAGTCACTAAATGATGAAATTTATTGTAACCTAATTTATCAAAACTAAAGGCACTAGTTTAATAAGTCACAATTCAATGACGCCAAGGGCTTCCCTTTTTCGGAAAAGTCATAAGTTTAATTTCTTCTGTATGTAATATTTCTCCAAATTATATGTTCTTTGAAATTAAAATTATTATATCTATATAAGTATTGAATAGTCATTGATATGTAAATATCATCAACTAAGGAAAAAATATGGCATTTTTAGGACTTAAATCCTCCTCACTTTGGGAGAATTGTACTTAGTCAAATAGTAACCCTCCATACTTAAAAGCATTAGATAAATATTACGCATGGAGCAACTACTTTGACAAAATCAAGATAGCCAATAGTTATTTTAATAGTCTTAGAAGTATAAATATGTTATGTTATATTTGCAAGTTAAATATTATCAAAAAGTTTATTTTTCGGTGTTCTTAATGTAGTACCTATTGGAGAATTATATACAATATATACATCTAACGACCAAGATTCGAAACCTATCGAAAATTAAGTATGAAAGCTACTAACAACCCACGTATAAGGCAATGAAAATTAGCACATGAGGTGCCCCCAAAGCACAAGGTACTCCCTCCGAACCCACAGCGAGACTCGATCACATGCCCCTCCACTCCCAACAGAGGGCGTGTCCTACTAGGCCAAGTCCAGAGAACATTATCAAAAAGTTTGTGATAATAAAAGTTTACAATATATACAATAAGTCAATTAATTTGTCCTTAATTTTTGTTATATTTGAAATGTGTATATCGAAGACATATAGAAAGAAAATATAAATTAAAATAAAAAAATAAAAGAAGTTAGATAATAACTTGTTTACACGTAAATGAGAGTTTGATCATAATTATTGTACTTTTTCACTCTTTTGAAATGTCTTAGTTCTTACATAGATGATATGTGATGCGTAAACTTTTATAATAATAAAGTTTACAATATGTAAGAGGTCAACTAATTTTTCCTTAAATAACTAATTTATGTTATATCTAGAAATGTGTATATAAGAGATATATAGAAAGGAAATACAAATTAAAATGAAAAATCTTAAGGGAAGTTAGATGATAACGTTTTTCATACGTAAATGAGAGTTTGATTATAATTGTTGCCTTTTTTTAGAGTGGAGATCCTCTCAGTACAGCTTTGGATTGAAGTCCAACAGTACTGAAAGGGAGAGGGGGTCAAACATTGCAAAAAAATCTCCTCATGTGATCTCTAAATTTTGGCAAATACTTAAGCCCTCTCCCTCTCAATACTGCTGGACTCCAGTCCAATGCTATACTGAGAGGATCTTATCTCTTTTTTTAAAGTCTTTTAAAGAATCATAGTTTCCAGATAGACAATGTGTCATATGTAAAATTATGTTACATCTTTATCTTATATTCTCTACATTTAAGATAGCATTTGGAAATGTTATTTCGATTGTACCTAATGACTGGAATTACTAAATAAGGATGGAGATATTATCAAATAAAGTTTCTTACTCTTAGATTTTATGTGAAGTGATTTGAGGAGATGGATAAACTCGTAAGAATATATTTTGATAGACATGTAATAGTGCCTCTCTAAAGTTGTGTTTAGTTCCATTTATAGGGAGTGTACGGTGAGAGTTTTTTTGTCAATAATCTTTGACAATCAAAAAACTTTTCCAAATGTGTCATATGTCCTAGGCTTGTGTGTAGGAGTGGATTACGGAGAAGAATAGAGAGATAAAGAGAAGGGGATAATGAGGAGTTGCTTTTTCAAAAGTAAGAAGGTGAATTTTTGCGCAACATTTTCGTATTATGATATTATTTGATAATCCTTTCACCTTCACAATTGCACCAAATGCATCATAACTTAATAAGCAACGATGTTGTGAGGTTGCTTTTAAAGACGTAAGAGAATAATTTAAAGGAAAAAAATTATCTACCTCTTCTCTCCCTTTTATCTATCTCCATTAATCTCTCTTACCTAATAAACTTTTTGATAAATTAAGCTCCTCAAATATACTATATTATGCATTTCTCCAAACAATATTTTTAAAAAGGAATATTATCGTGAAAAATATATAGTATGATAAAATCTTGTCAAAAAGTTATTTTTGAAAAAAACTTATTTCCTGTAATTATTTCCAAATATTATCTAAATATGTCTAGATAACATAAAATAAATAATAAATTTTAATGCACAAATCCTGAAACAATGATGGAAGATTAAAAATCCATCATGTATACCGAAGATGACCTTTATGTGTACTATTTATAATACAAAACATTGTAAAAATTGACAAGTATAACAACTGAATCATAATTTTATTTAATAGTAAAAACTATTATCTATATTTTCCACATAACAAGATCCTCTATATTTTTTTTTGTTGAGTTTTTATATACCTTTAGACACATAGAAAATGAAGTGTACTTGTACTTGCCCATCAATTCATGGTAAATGACCTATTCACCATCATTTTTGTGTATTTGAAGGTACACAACAATTTGAGTAGAGGTTTAGAGAATCTCGATCCTTTTTCTAGGTGACATATTTTTTATATCAACTTATGAAAAAATTTAAATTTGCATTGGCAAACATAACTTCAACCCATGTTAATATAAACACACTAAATGTATACCTTACATCACATATATATTATTATAATATTATATTTACATCACATATATATTATTATTATATTATATACTTTGCACACTAATAACTTCCATCAAAGATCGAAGAACTTGTGACTCAGTGGTATAGACTTTCTCCTCTCACAAGAGAGACTTGATTTCAAGTTTCATCTCTTGGGTTGTGTAAAAAGAAGAATTGTCCATAAATTCGTAAGACCTACGCATGTGTTCTCCCGAGTGGTAAAGTCTAAGGAGATGAGATATTGCTCCTTATAGTGGGACTTCAGAATAATCACTTAAAAAAGATAAAACTATCGTAGTTATGTTGAATAATTCCTTGCTTAAGAAAAATTAGTGAGTGCCCATTTATACTATCTATTTCGTAAATGTCTTTAGCAAAAAGAATATTTATCAAAGCTATCTACTTTATTTTATAAATTAGAATACTTATGTATCAAGACTGATCACATAATCTAGATCTCAAAATAATTTAAGAGAATTATAGACAAGAAAAATATAATTGAGATCCTACTCTTTTTCTAACATTTTCCTCACTCTCATATTGACCATATAATCGAAAGATTGGAAGACCAATTTTAACATATATACATATATACACTCACATATATAAATAAATTTTCACTTTCACAATCATTGATTCATACAATATGATTTAATGACTTGGAAAATAAATATCAAATATGTCCCATGTATTGTGACATGTAAACTTTACGTAAAAGATAATAGATGAAAAAAAAAGTAAGACCTCAACATAAATATATTTTTATTAATAAAAGATGTGTGCATCAGATTATTGACCAAGTGACAATATCTTATTGGTGAGAAGTATTTTTCGAATATGGCAAGATGTTTCTCATTCGATGTAAAATTTCGTTCACGACAAAATTAATGAGAAAAACATCTAGATCTAGTAACCTTTAGGTATTCGTAATAGAATATGATTGTCATAGCTCAACTATTTTTAACACCTTTCTCTGAAAGTTGATTTTGGAGAATCATCTATTGTTTGCGTTGCCAGACTCTATTTTAGAATATGTTTGTTTACACTATGTTATTTATTTCAATAGATTTAAATTTATGATATAAATCAAAGATATGGTGTGTAACATAAATACACTCCTCTATGAGTTCTAATAATTTTTTTATTGTCATTTCCTCAGTTAATTAACTTATTCGTAAAAGGGTCCCACTTGTAGATTTTCAATAGGTGCACAATTTAAAAACAAAATAATAAGATACATTAATGTAAAAGTGCAAAAGAAAAGTCAAGTTCATCATATAACAACAATATAAGAAAAATTAACACACATCCCAAGCAGAACAAATAAATAGGTCATACTTAAAAGATTTTTTTTTCTTGCACTGGACCTATATAATTTAGTTTATGTTTCATAAAAAAACATCTTTTAGATCTTTTATGAGAATTGGTATTGAGATATCAGTAAGGACTATTTGAGACACATAAGATCTATGCTCAAATTACCTATTGTAGATATTTGTTATTTTTATTTTTTTAATGTTATATAGCACAATATTTAAGGGATTTCAAGGATTATATGTAATAATCATGATTAAAAACATACAAAAACCTCTCAATTGGGAGGGAATTTGTGCAAGTAATGTTTTCGCTTCATACAAAGCAATAGACTCCCACACAACAACTATGTGACATATTTTCATTCTGTTTTCTAACATACATGGGATTTGAATCCCCATCGGAAGGAGGGTCAATGTCTACTATGCTATTATGTTGAGACAAGTTTTTAAAATTTTAATACCTAACTTAGGACATGTGTATCCAATTCCCAGTATCTTCGCTTCTTTAGATATCAAGGGAAATAAACGTATAGGCCCATATGTCTAATTTAAAATTTTAGAATCTTTTCATATCATTTAGTTTTTATATAAATCATCCCTTTAATTCTCTAATAATCATGAGCCATTGAAATCTTTGGTACACATCTTTAGGGGGTTTGACTGTGTGATTCGAAATCATGTGATTATAATTGTTGTTTGTTTATGGTAGTGGTACTCCAAGGAGAGAGTATCTAGCTATTACCTCTCTATTTTTTTTGAAATCTTTTTTATATTATATTGAATTGAAATATTTCTTAGGGAGCCTTTTTAAGGTGGTGTTTGAACATGGACATTTCTTGGGGAGCCTTCTTAAGGTGGCATTTGAAAATAGACATGGAGGACTTTGAGAAAATCTTGTCAAATTTGTTTCAAACTTGTAGATGTTGGAGGATAAAACATTATCTAGGAAAGTCAAATGATTATACTTTATACTTGCATTTTTAGCCATCGCAACAATATATGTATAAGGACCCGTCACCCTATAATCAGGGATCTGATTACTAAATGGATACCGAATCATTAAAATTTGGAGTTAAATCAGGATCTCGATAAGTCTGGAAAATAAATGATAAACTAAACTAAACATCCTACATCACATCGAATTGTAAAGGAAGTGTATGAATTAAAAATTATTATAATCCGACTTGACTAGCAAATAATTACATATTCTAACTAAAAAGAGATAATTAAGCGTACAGGCCTGAAAGGAAAATAACAACTACATCGGGGCATACTCTGGAACAGTGGCTGCTGGCGCGCAACCCGAGACAACACCTTCCACACTACGCTTGTCTGGAACCCTCACCTGAAAACCACATGGGTGAGTCTCATCGAAATGGATTCAGTAGAGATCATTCGATCCCCACCACCCATTCACGCACCCACAAGTGCAACAACACAAATATAGGCAATATAAATAAATAAAACAGTAAACACAACTTCCAAGGATTCCCAAATTATGATATAAAACACATGCATTTATAAATATAACATGCACAACTCTGAAACCACTCTACTACGAAGTCCACAATCAGCGTCTTGACTAAACATACAAACCACGCGGCTGAACGCGGAAAACACCGACCCGTTGGGACCAAACAGCAATCCTTTGGATAGTGCGCTGGCTATTTCGGCCTGTCTAGCTCTAGGTGGTTCTGCTTCCCCCAGCACGAGTGACACTCCGAATGTACCACTCCCACACCGGTACTAGCTATACCCCGGGGTACACCAGGTGACCCTCTCTCTAGGTGTCACTCCACCACTCTCACACCGGCGCCGTGTCACTCCCACACCGACACAGGGTGCCTGAGCGCTAACAACTGTCACTCTAGGTCTACGGTCGCACAAAACACAATACAGTGCGATATGATCACATAGACATCTTCGTCCTCGAAGTACATTTTCAAATATACATTTAACCAAACTATTTAACAATGTAAGTACATGTTAATTTCATGAATTAATAAGGTTATGTCTTGAATCGCGTCTCCCGTGACCGATGTCATTCAAGATCCTTAAACTGGTTCACACGGAAACTGGCCTCGGAAGATGGCCTAAATCGCGTTGCCCATGGCAGCTGCCATTTAAAATGGCGTCGCTGTCCCCAGACGCTATTCAATACATAGACAGAATCCCCTGAACTGGCCTTGGAACAAGCTGGGTTAAATCGCATCGCCCCTGACAGCCGCCATTTAAAATGGCGTTGCTGTCCCCATACGCTATTTAGCACTCGCATACATGTCTCCCTTCCAACCTTCCCCGAGTCACAAAATGAGATTTCTCTCCCAAATTGCACAAAATATCAAAAATGGAGAAGGTAGGAGAGAAGCCTAATTATTTTCATAAAGAACCTCTTAAAACATGCTTTCTACTCCAGAAGCATCTACACATATTGCATGTTTTTAAAGCGGAAAATTATGGTTTTAAACAAAACACCGTGAGGATCGTTATCTTATTGGTTACTTAAACTCATCTGTGCTCCTAGCCGCCGAACCACCACACTATAAGCCGCGGCCGGTACCGCCGTGGATGCCGTCACTCCACCGGGACATCGGCCGCCGTCCGGAGAGAAATGCGCCGCAAAAGAGATGGTGGTGATAATGGTGGAAGTTAGGAGGTTAATAGAGTGGATGGAGAGGAGGAATGGGGAGATGAAAGGAAGGAGAAGGGGGAAGGGGGAGTGGATGGATCGGAGAGAAGGAGGAGAGAAAAGAGAACGAGAGAAATGAGGGAATGGAAGGAAGACTTTGCAGTGTTAACCGAAACTTCACTGAACCACGTCGTCCAAGACCGATATCAATCAGACGATACGACAGGGTCGTACACTGACAAATCTGTGAATGGCGTCGACCATGCAAGATGCCATTCAGACGATAAGACCGGGGTCATACTCTCACGGCCCAAAATCGGTCCACGTGGCACATTCTAGAAAGCGTCCCCCTAACCCGACGCCGTTTGAACCGCGTCGAGCAAGTTCGATGCGAAAAAGAGTCTATGTCCCAGTCCCACAAGGGCCCAAACTAAAGGGTCCGACACTAAAATCGATCTGATAACCGGATCCGAAACCTCAATCCTTATAATATGCCCCTAGAACTTAAAAGACACGTGATAGTAGGAGCCAATTTGAGAATTTCTATCAAAGATCACATGACACTTGTCAAAGTTTCACCTTCGTCCACCTTTGGTAGAAAAGTTTTTGTGTCAGCTTAAGTCTCTTTCTCTCGTTACTAGTAAAAGTAAATGGTTAGCTTCCCAAGGCAAAACATGTTTGTTTTGAAAAACCTATGCACCCTATTGGGAGATTCAAATGTTTGTGATTACCTAAAGAGTTATATCTAAGGATGTAATTTGGACGGGTTGGGTTGGGTTATGTAGTAATTTGGGTTTAACTTGAATACACAATAGCTCATCCCAATTTTAGCCCGACTCAATTTCAGCTCAACTTCAACCCAAATCCAACCCAAATTCACTCAATCCCAATTCAAAAGTCAGTGAGTTGGTTAGACTTGCCATATTTGTAGATAGCTTGTTAGAAATATTTTACTGTTTGTACGAATTAATGTAAAAGTCCATAGGTTAAATTGGGCCAGTTCAATTTCAGCCCAAACCAATCCAACTTTGACTAATGTCAACCTAATTTAGATAATTCGGATCAGCCTAATATTCTATAATATAAGCTAGGCCCTAGTTGTATCCAAATGGGTCCTAAGCCTGTCATGTATACAAGATAAAAGGATGACTTTTGATTTTTGAAAATCCATGTTGCATTTATTGACATTACTCTTTAAAGCATATTTCCTTGTAATCTAGGACCCTAGGTATTATTTGATTGCATAATAACCTTACATTGACATAATTTATTACACTTTTAAGCCACTTTTTAGTTTGAGAACATGGATTCAATAATCGAATGAATATTGCACTATTTTATGATTTTTATAATATTTTATGTTAAATTAAATAATTTATTATAGCATAAAAATTATGTATATATTTAAAGAGAGAGATTTTTGCAAGTATATATTTCTTAGAATTTTATCTTATTTCAGTATCATTTTTAATAATCTCATTATATTGTAATGTTTGGAAAAATATTCCTACATTAACATTCATTGAAAATATAGTGCATATTCTTTCTTCAACTATCAAATTTAGAAATGAGCTATTAAGGGCAAAATGAATATTCTATATATCTATCTTAGGTTCATCCTCATTTTAATACCAAATGGTACATACTTAACTCCATAAAACCCATCTTAAGTTATCAAATTTAAAAATTACTCATCTCGGAGTAACCTATTCTTAAAAATAAGACTAGATTATCCCCGTCCGGCAATTAAACACTTACAAAAAATCTGGACACATCTAAAATCTAGAGTTTTTTTTTTTTGAACATGGTTCAGACGGCTTAGGACCAAACTACTCTACCCCAAAGACCCGAGATCGAACCCAGGCCTCCCCCCATCTCCAATTCCCCTCCAAATTACACACCTGAAAGTGGGCGGAATATGCACACAGAGGAGAAAACGCGCGAGTCGAGCTCGCGACCCCCATGTGCCAGCGTAGCTGCGCAGGGGATGCCCCACTATGCCAAGGACGTGTGGGCATCTAAAATCTAGAGTTAATGAGGTAATAAACGGACAGTGACATATCACATCATAAACCCTTCGGACTATATATATCTGTTGGATATCAAACCAACTGTCTACTGCAGTTAGTTCACCTCTTGCCTTTTAATTGAGAAGTCTCAAATTCCATCTTAGTTGGAGTTTAAAAACTTTCCTGAGGTATTTATTCTCCGTCCGTAAAATTATATGCTCAGGTGGACCCGAATATATGTATCCGTTAAAAAAAAAGAAAAATCCGCTTGGCACCGGCAATTCGATTTCGCCACGCTGTACCCGGCATTTCCGTCTCGGGCAATCCGTTGCGTCTGCACTGCGGAGGCCTACATTTCCAGGGCCTCGTGGTCACACAAGCCCCAGCAGAGCCGGGCGGTGGGGGAGCCGATAAGGCTAGGGTTTGGCAGACCAGGAGGCGAAGCCTTCGGGCAAGCATCAACTATTTGTTCGGGCAATGGAGGCCGTGATCGCCTTCGCTGCTCGTCCCATCGTCGCGTGTGGCACCGGCAGCCGGAGGCGCCACAACTCGGCATTTCCCCGCCAGCAACTGGCCGTCCATGGCTCCCAGGTGAGCCCTTCCCACGCTCATCTGTGCACGGCACTGGCGGATGAGCTACAGTGGAAAATTTCCTCCACTCCATAAGGATCGTTTGTTTTGGAATGTACTGATCTTTGTTTGTTGTGGAATGTGGTGATCTTTGTTCGGCTCTTTGCTGAACGCGCTTTCCGGTCAACATTTATAGCGTTGTTTGCGGTTTTGTTTGGGTGCAAGAATGTTAGCTTGCCGTGGTGTGTTGCTTCAAAATGGCTCGATTGTGAGCTGGGTTTGTAAAAATGGGCAAGATTAATCATCAATTCTTACCAAGAGCCGTTTAAATTTGTAGCCGGGGTAGGTAATTGGAGTTTAATTCTATGATTACTTCCGTGAAATGGCGTTGATGGGGGTGGCGTGCTGTTAAGCATGCTCGGCTGGATAAAATTCACCAGGTTTATTCTTCAAATATTTTATCGCATCCTGCGAGAAAGCTTTTTTTTCCCTTTCCGTTTTTGTTTGATGCCGAGAACCTGGGTTTGCTGTTCATAGGGCTGGCAATGAGCCAAGCCGCTCGAGCTCGACTTGAAATAAGCTCGATTTGGCTCAGCTGAGCTCAAGCTTTACCGAGTTTGGCTCAATTGGCTCATTGATATAAAACATATGAATAAATTTCATATTTAATTGTAAATTCTCTGGTCAAAACAATCACGGTCTAGCAGTTTCCACCATAGCCACTATGTGTAAGCTTTCATAGGTTTGAACGTTGTAAGTATAAATGGTGCGGAAACCATTTTGCCTTTCAGGTAGGAGACTTAATGTCCCAACTGTACCCTACGAAGGCCTGGGGGCACTGTTGGGCATCCGCAGCAAGGGACTTTTGTCCCACGTCAGGAGTCTTGGCCTGACAAAGCAAATGGACTCTACCTTGAGAGCTGTGCTTTGTTTGAACAATTGAGCCCATTCAGGACATGGAGGTGACCTGTGTCTAGACAAGCGGGAGTTGGCTAGGGGGTTGGGCTCTATCTGGACAAAGCGAATGGGCCTTAAGGTCCCGTGCTTAACACAACGAGTTGGGCTCGGATCGAGCTCGAATTTTTTTTGTCGAAGCAAGCTCAAGCTTGCCAAAGCTCGGCTCGGCTCGGCTCATTGCCAGCCCTAGCTGTTAAGCTCAGGGCAACCGAGGAGAGGGGGCCTCCAACCACCGTGTCATCTGCCCATGGGAATATAAGATAGCTGGTTCCATAGTGCAGTTCCAAGGATTGGGTGGGCTGGGAATCAAGGTCCTATGGCGGCCTGTTTTCATGTTTGACATTCCTCGAACAATCTGTGATTTGAATTATGTTCCGCTAACTGAGTCCTGCATGAGTAAATGGTCAGATAAACTACACCGTTTTATGTATGTAAGATGTGTGCAGTTTTTCTTTTCAGTCTATGCTACATGTATTTTAATGTACCTGTGAAAAGGAAACTTGGGCGGTCGGCTTTATTTGATCATTTCTCCAAATATGCTCTTGAACAGTTTCTGCTGTGGAGATGTCAGGATTTCCCCAGAATGACAGCCCATCATGTTGGGGTGTGCGCATGTGGTTTGATGGACTTCAATGTAACGGTAAAAGGTTGCAGCTGTTTCAAAGTTTGCAAGAAAAAGTTAGCATTCATCCGTACGTTTCGTCACGTATCAAGATTTTATAAGTTATCCTCTTGGAATTGGTCAGTGCCAAGCCATCGTGGAAATTCTAAATTGTTGAGCTCTTTTCTTGATATACATTGGATAAAAGATTGGAAAGAGAGATTCTGGCACTCTTTCTCCATTGTTCTTGTTCGCTTGGCCTTGGGCGTGATGGTCATGATATCTGTTTCTCTTGCTGTCAACAAGTCTCCATCATGTAAGCCTTTTTTTCCCTCTTAAAATGAACTCTTCAGCAGATTTAGTCTGTGGAGAACTACATAAGCTGTGAAATTTAACTGAACACTGTCATACAAGATGACATAGTGGTCGCCTAATTTGAATGTGATTTAAACTATAGGCGCACTTACAGAAGAAAACCTTCTTTTCTTGGAGGCTTGGAGGACAATCGATCGTGCATATGTTGACAAGACATTTAATGGACAAAGCTGGTTTCGCTATCGTGAAGATGCACTACGCAATGAACCAATGAACACGCGAGAGGAGACATGTATGGATTTTGACCTTTATAATTGGGGATCTGGATACTCTACTCATCACTCTTAAAGAACATTCAAATGTTTTACTTTTAGTTTATCATTCTACTGGAGTACTAAGCAACTATATGTCCCCCATATTAGGTTGGTTTATTCATTTAAAATGGTTACAGATGTTTTATTGCTTTGTTTTGGAATACACATATATAATGTTTGGAAACAAGGGGAACTGTTTGCCTTGAATAGATCATTTTTCCAACTTTTTGTTAGAGTATGCAGCCATAATATTTTAAGGGTTCACTGTGGGCACCTTTTGTAACTTTCACCAACCCATTGATCTTATTGATATTTGTTTTATGAATGATATTGCTCTAACGTTTCTTCACATCACACGGCATATTGTTTGTTAAAAGAAGTTTTCTTCGAATCTTAATCCACCTTATTATTATTTTTAATTTACCATTACTGTACTTGGATTTTTCTTTTTGTATATAAACCATTGTTAGAACAAAATTGCAGAATTTAACTCTTGCATTTTAATTGTCACATATATCATTAATAATGCAAATGATGTGCAAAAAAGAACAAACATTTTTCGGGTGCAAAATTTTCCCCATTTTTAACATCGGCGGAGACCCTCACATCTTTGTAAGGGGACACGGGGGCTATCACTTCTTATGGAGTTCATGCCCATGGGCTTGGCTTTGTAAGATATAGTTACTAAAGAAAGCCTTTGGATATTTGGTGTGTTTTACAAGCCATGTGAACCCTCTATAGGATGCAAAGTTGGTTGACCCTAGATGTTTTTAACATGATTTCTGGTTGTGAATCAAAGTCTGTGTGCAGCTGCTCACAGGGCCACGGCCCCAATCATATACATAAAATGTGCATGGCAGAGATGAGGATATTGAGATAGACGTGCAGTAAGATAGAAAGGAAAAAAAATCTGAACATAGACACAAAGACTTGGGTGTAGCTTCAATCGATGTTACGACCTTAGGGAAGGGTTAGATGATTTAGACATGTGCATCTTTGTCCAAGTCTAGCACTGGTTAGAATGTGCGATTAAATTCAACTGGAATTAATTTAGATGCCTGTTTGAGCATGTGTGTCCTTGTCATTGGAGAAAGCTCCATGTATCATCAGGTGTATGTGCTCCATATGCGTGAGGCATTTCACTAGGAAGATTACATATATCACTGTCACAATTTTTTTTAATGTCTTGTAGGGTATATTAATACTTATATTTTGTTTAAATTACTTAGGTATGACTACAACTTTCATGCATTCTTTTGAAGTATTTCACTTAAATTCATGGCTAATTCTGCATATGCATTCTCTAGATATGGCAATAAGGAAAATGCTTTCAACACTCGATGATCCTTTTACTCGCTTTCTAGAGCCTGAAAAATTCAAGAGTTTGCGGGTATGATTCTTCTTCCACTTCTTTCTTTCTTTCATTCCATGGTGCATATAGAGGTGAACCTTCAGCTGCTTCTGCGTGCTCACGATTTAGTTTTTTTTAACAAAATATTCGTTTGATAATTTAACTTAAAAAACTTTCACTTTTATTTGAAGGCAGTCTGGCACTCAAGGCGCTCTCACAGGTGTTGGCTTGTCAATTGGCTACCCTACACGCCTTGATGGTGCAGGTCTTGTTGTGATATCCTCATCTCCTGGAGGACCTGCAAGTAGGGCTGGCATAATTCCTGGAGATATTATTTTGACTATTGATAACATAAGTACAGAGGACATGGATATCTATGATGCAGCAGAGAGGCTACGGTAAGAATCTCATTTTTACCAAGAGTTTTTTCTGCCATTTGACTATGAGCTTTAATATGCATGTGTATTTGTGGAAGAATCTTGAAGGTCAGCTTTGTTGTTTATGTATATAGCAGGGCTTCCAGGTTTCAATGTTTGCATCAAACTGACACTTCTGTCCTGGTGAATGTTAACCTGTAAATTTTTATGAAGTTGAAAGTCATGAAGATGGTGGAGGAAAACTGTGGCTCAGTGTATTTCCAGGTTCAGGTTTTCTTGGATTTACCCACACTAATAATTAAAAGATCTGGATTGAACAGAACTCAGCCTAAATCCAAAGGAGAATACTTAGGAAAAAACATCTAGATATCCACCATTCTCTCTGTACAATGGTATTGCTTGGTAACATTGACTCTATCCCATCTTTGCACTAGAGAATTTTTTTGCCTCCCACACATTTTGACAATTAGGGTTCTTTCTCCTCCACGGGATCTGCCCTACTCCTATGGCTCCTCTACCTTACAAACTGTCATACTTATTGCATAAATTGCATCTTTTTCTCTTTTAAAGGATACACACTGTGGCATGTGGAATCCGGTACCATCATTTTGGTTTTATACGATAAATTAAGGGCTTTGATATGTTTAGAGTGTTGAAAAATAGGCACTTGATAAAGAGGTGGTCCTTTTTTCCCCTCCGTATAACACAGCACACGTCTTTTAGAATCTATTGGCATTTCAACCAACATAATGATAGTGTTAAAGTTGGTTGCACAGAGGGGAAAAAAATTGATTCTCCTTCAAGGGAGGTGGGACTTTCTTTTATTTATTTCAGAAAACTTAGATCCAGCATCATTTATAAATGTGAATTGGTGAGAATCTTCTTTTAGCATTCAGCTATCAGCTATGAGGTTCCTACAACAGCTTGAAGATTTCCATGGTTTTAATGTACATGATCAGACATAGGATTGGTCAATTGAAACTTATCTGGAATGGCCTTTAACCTTTAATAAAATCAATCAGAATCAACTGTGATCAGTTGATTAAAATTATTTAAACTTGGTCCAAGTAGGTGCCCTTCTCAAACAATTCCTTGAATCCAGCGTGTTTTATGTAATCTCACTCTCAGTAAGATTTCTCTCTCATTCCACACTAAGCTACCTTCTCTGATTTAAAAACCCTCTATTAACTCCAAACTTGCCAGTATATTGGCACTGGGTTAGTTTTCCTCCACTTGGCGGCTGCTTTTCCCTGTATATACTTTCTGAAAATCTGTTATGATCACATTTACCAGGTGATAGTCCAACTTCCGCCTCAATTATATGGAGAGAACACTTTCAAATATAACACAGGTTAGTGGCCACAATTAGTGACATTCCCATTTATCTGCTTCTTGATAGTATTTCATCTAGTGACTCTGGTTATCTTCCACTATCTTCTACATTCCTCAATCAACACAATTTTTTGCTAAGAGGCATAGTTGGATTCAATCTTGTGTTGGACAAACATCATTATACTCTCCAATTCGCTCGGTGTGCACCCTCTCTGGTACCAATGGTCTCCCCTCCATAATGTATGTCCCACATCTTGCTCAATTTTCATTTCAATTGCCCTGTTTTTTTTTTTAAAGCACCCGGCCAGCTGCAGAACAAGTGATATTGGGAAAATAAGGGGATCCCGTTTCTGTCTTATCCTGCCTTGAAATAATTCAACTGGTCTGCCAAAAGAATTCCTGTCCTAAAGAGAAGATCTAACAGACTTGGATAGATGGACTGTGTACAGGATATTACTCTCTGACACATTTTCTACCATGTGATAACTTAAATCAGCATGGCACTTTCCTTTTGAATCTTTGGCTGTAATGGTCTTGCTGTCTTCAGTTCACTAATCATGTTTTTAGTTCATCAATGCATTGCTCTGTTTATCTGCGCATTCCTAAAATTATATTTCCAATGCAAAAATCCTTCACAGAGGGGCCGAGGGAAGCTCAGTGGAACTGGACATTCGCAGTGGTTCTGAAGCCAAGCATTTAGCTTTGAAGTAAGTCTTCTGCCAGGTACTCTGATTGCCAGGAATATGAGGTCACTTTTAAAACTATGGAGTATTCTTCATCAAAGTCTTTTTATGTAGGAGAGAAAAAATTACCTTAAACCCTGTCAAGTCTAAGCTATGTGAGACTGCAAGTACTGGGAGAGGTAGTTTCAGAGTTGGATATATTAAGTTAACATCATTCAACCAAAATGCGTCAGGTAACTACTGATTGTTCTTATTATTTTTTTCTGGATGATTGGTATGTGGCTGATAAGGCTTGGTTCCATATCCAAATACATGTTGCTTTATGAGTTGCAAAATCAAGAAATTTTGAGTTTGTTCATTATTCTTTCATTTTTTGTTCTTTTGGGTTGCAGTCTTGATTTTCTTCCTGTTAATTTTTATATTTATCCTTGCCATTAAAACGTCAATGTATAATGGACATCTGAGGAATAGAGGCATTTTATAAAATTATAAAAAAATCTTAATGGATAAACAATTGTGTCTACTTGTTAAGCATACCATGAACACAGTTCAATATGAATTTGTAGTTTGAAACCCCTGCAGTTCTATATATTGTTTTGGGAAAGTTTTTTTTTTTAACTATTGTATTTCGTTTTTGGCTTTTTGAAAACAACATAAATAATGATTCCGGCCTTTTTCTTGTTGAAACCATTTGACAACATGAGGAAATTTGTTGAAAATCCTTTTCAATGGTTTAAATGCAAAGCTTTGTGGGACTGCCAGTGAGCTTTTCTAATGCCTTCACTTCAGGAACAATTTATTAAATCTGGTGATTAGAGGGGCAGAATCATAACTTATAACATCCTCGGGTGGCTGATAACAAATTGTCAGAATTAATGGTGCCTTATTTCATATGGTAAAATTATGGAGGCTGAAAATGAAAAATCCAAGTAGAGCTGTAACTTGTAAATGCATGAACATATGATGAGTTTGAGATAGTGGATAGAAGCTAAAAGACATTGATGTTAACTGGATAGAAGCCAAAAGACATTGATGTTAACTGCTATTTTACATCTTATGCTCTATCGCTGGTAAGCAGGAGTGTGGCACGAACTTGGTTTGATGTCAAGTTAACGCTTGGCCATTTTATTGTCAATTGCTTTCGTTGTCTATTGCGACTTAGCTGACTGCTGACATGAGTTTGTTGGGAGGAGGCTTATGATTGATTGGTGTAATGTAAGCGAGGGTGTGTATGTGTGAATGAAGCAAGGAATTAAAACTGCATTCCACCTTGGGCTAAAAAGTGGTTGCTTTTTTACTATGTATGGCTGGTTGCATCATCCTCTTTTTATTGTTCTTCTGCTCATGGAATGCAGAATCGGCTGATCTGGATCGGAATCAGCCGATCCGGGTTGGGATTGGCACTAGCCGATCCAATTCTAGGGGGTAAAATACCTAAAAAATCAGGATCGGGACAGGCCAATCCTGGGAGCCGATCAGATTCAGAATTCCATGCTGCTCACTAGTGCTCTCCTTAATCTCTTGGCGCTTGGTGGAGACAGGCACCGCATTTCTCCTGCTTTGTCCCCTTGACCCATGACCATTTCAGCTACCTGCATTGCAGTGGCATGTGTGACAGCGGCAGCGGGAACTCTTGCACATGGGTAGTGGAGACAGGAGGTGCTTATTCTGCTCCTTCCTCCCATAGGTAGGGATGTGCATTTCTGTAGTTGTTCATATCACTGGTTTGAAAAATCTACCTGAAGACCATCCGAAAAGCTAATAAATAATTTAAAGTATATGTTCAGATCCGTATTTGTTAATATTACTGGCTTAAAAAATCTAGCCGAAGACCATCTGAAAACTAATGAATGGTTGCGTTTCTGGGATAATACATTGACATCCCCACCTACAGTTACCTCAGGGCTCAGAGAGACAATCAGGCATTAGAGAATGAGAGACAGAATTGGAGAGAAATAGGGGAGAAGAGATAGACATGGAGAGAGAGAGATGTGCCGGCCTAACTCTTCGGCCACGAGCCGGGTTGAGAGAATGAGAGAGAAAGAGAAGATGACTTGGGGAGTAGAGAGAGAGAAGAATGCAAATGGGGGGAATAGGGGAGAGAGAGAGATGTGCTGGCAGCCTAGTTCTTGAGTCATGAGCCGGGTTGAGAGAATGAGAGAGAAAAGATGACTCATGGAGTAAGATAGAATTGAGAGAGAAGAATGCAAGAGAGAGAGAAATACCACTCAACTAGCGATCGACATTTCATTTACAATTCATGGAATATTAAAAATGTATAAGGTTGATCCTATCGCTTTCTTAGGCATTTTATGTAGTATAAAAGTGGCCCCTTGCGATGTGGTCTTGGTGTTCTGTAAAAGGGATGGTCTTAAGGGCTTATGGAATTTCAATACTTTGTGCATATATATATATATAGTGCATTACATAGAATGATGTTTTTATACCATTTTTTTTTTAAAAAAGGGAAAAAAGTCAATTGATAGGATGCATCAGAAGTTGGCCTATTTGCTTTAAAGAGTTGGCTGACTTGATTCAACTTACATATGGGTTGATGTGCTTGCGATGTGGCCTTGGTGTTCTGGAAAAGGGATGGTCTTAAGGGCTTATGGAATTTCAATACTTTGCGCATATATATATGTATATATATATATATAATATTGCATTACATAGAATGATGTTTTTATACCGTTTTCAAAAAAAAGGGAAAAAAAGTCAATTGATAGGATGCATCATAAGTTGGCCTATTTGCTTTAAGGAGTTGGCTGACTTGATTCAACTTACATATGGGTTGATGTGAGTTGGCTTGATTCCCAAAGAACCCGAGCCATGTTCTAATACCAAGTTGTCCAACCCTGTTCTCTGAACTTAACTGCAAATTAGTCTCTTGGTTGTTTTGGTTGTTGGCTTATTTTCACCTACAAATATCACCATTCTTACAGGTGCAGTCAAGCAAGCTATAGAAACGTTAAGAAGTAATAATGTTAAAGCTTTTGTTTTGGACCTCCGGGATAACAGGTGATGTTTCTGTTTTTTGTGAGAAGGCGCTTGCATTTGCATCCAATGCGCATGCGTTGACATAGTGGTCTCTGTTGCAGTGGTGGTCTTTTTCCAGAAGGAATTGAGATTGCCAAGATTTGGTAAGCTATTGTTCTCTTTCAAAGACTTGGTATATTTATCCATTCTTTTTTGTCATGTTGTCATAGTTATTCGTCCAGGTCATAATATTTCATTGTTCACAAAAGCTCATGGTTATCAGAGATCTTTCAATTTATTGAAGAAATTGTGTGTTGTTTAATTACTCCTTAATCGCTCTTTTAATGACTCCTGGTTCATAAGTGTCTCTGTAGTCCATATGCCAGAATGTTGTCACTTTGTATTAAAAGGAAAATTAGGTTAACGGAACAGCTGAATCATAATACATGGGCTTCCTTTTTCATAGATGTGGAATAATGAATGCAATGCAGGAGGATGTTGCTGCCTGTCTACATTGTACTTGTCTTGCATAGTTAAATCCACTAAATGTGTAAATGCCCAAACTAAATGTACATACCGTCTCAATCTGTTCTTGCGTATTTCTCTATGAAACTTAACTTGATTTACTTTTGTATACTTGATTTTAATCTTGTCTTAATTAGATCTGAATGTGTGATTAATGATTAAACTAAGTTTACTTGTTGACTCTCGTTGCAGGCTGCGGAAGGGTGTAATTGTGTATATTTGTGATAATCGTGGTGTTCGAGATATATATGAGACAGATGGAAGTGGTGCAATGGCAGAATCAGAACCACTTGCTGTGCTGGTCTGTTTTTTGCTTACTTTTAGTTCATAGAATTTGAATTTCATTATTCTCAGTCACAGACAGATCAATAATGCCTTTATCTTGGGCCCTTTTCCTGAAATAAATGCATGCCTTTCATTTTGGATACTATTCTTAAACAACAAACATAGGTAAAATATGGCACACATTAATTGGGTTGAACTTTTGAATCTTTTGCTGAATTGAAAAGTTTCATCCTCCCAATAGAAGTGAAAATTTACAGATATCTTCTCTGTAGATGTTAATAGGGATTTTCCTATTGGCTTCAGCTTTGGAAATGTGTTTCTTCATGTGGACTAATGGTAGTGAAGTGGAAGCACTACTGCTCATATCCACTTCTCTGCATTTTCATTGGCTTTTAGAAAGACGGAAACATTGACAGTCTGTCACAACATGAAGTAAGGGTGGAAACGAGTTACATTTTGGTAGGGGAGAGGAGGAGAAAATCATCAAGATTGGAGAAATTTGAGTTTCAATTGTATTAATATCTAATGCATGTGGTTTTTACTTTTCATGTGTGCATTTGATTTGAGGCATTGTTTGGTTTGTTCTTTCAGGCTTAGACCATCGCGTAAATGTTCCGTCACTTTGGGGTGGGGTGAGTAGCATAGTGGGTAGGCCCTGGCTACAGGCGGGTTAAACTCCCGCAGGTCGTGGGTTTGAATCCCTGCATTTCCCCTGAAGTAGTTGGCTTAGCTCGGAACCCCCTCACGTGCTGGGGTGGTTTACCCAGTATGACTTGGGTGTCTGGCCTGGGAGCTGCCCGAACCCCAGCGCTATGCGGTATGACTCGGGTGTTTGGCATTGGCGGTTGGGAGCTGCCCCAAACCCCAGCCGGAGTTTCCCATGAGTACCATCTCCTCTAAAAAAATAAAATAAAAATAAAATAGAATAGAATAGAATAAAATAAAATAAGAAAACAACTTTTGTCACTTCATCTACAATGAAATTAAAGACTAAGGAGGTAAGGGTTTAGCGTTGAGTCTGCTAACCCCTGATGGAATTCTTTTTTGAAGGCAACAAAAGCCACTATCATTCATTTATAATAAAAAGTACAAAGACAGAAAATAAAAACTCAATATATGTCCACTAAGATAGTAGACATTACAGAAAACTCAGGGTCCTCACAACAAAGAAGAAACCCTCCTAATAAGAATAGAATCTTTCTTCACAAACAATCCCTCAAGTAAAGACAGATTTCCATTGTACAATTTTTGAAATAATGACAGAGTCTGAAGTCTTATCCCCATGTCTTCTGAAATTCCATTCTTGTAAGTAGAAGATACAGTTCCCAATAATCCCTGCTGGACAAGAAAATTGGTTGATGAAAATCCTGGAATTTCTCTCCCTCCAGATGGCCCATAGCATAGCTGATAGCAGAGGTTCCTACAACTTTTGTTCATGCTGATATGGACACAGCTGATTCTAGGTAGAAAATAGGCTGCCAACCGAATCAAAACAACCTTGGTTCCTGCCTAAAATTTTGAAAAAGGCCTTCCAAATGACATCCACAATACCACAATTAATGAAAAGATGATCAACTGCCTCTATAAATATCCCACAGAATGAACAAAATCTTTTGTCTGTGGTTAAAAACTTAAGTTTATCCCCCGTAGGTAATCTGCCCCATGCCACTTTCCACATAAAAATTCTAATGTTTATGGGAAGGAATTTATTCCAAGCTAGAGAAGCCGAACTGACCTTGACTCCTCTCGAGTTTATAAGCTTAACTGCAGAGCTGGCAGAAAACCTATCGTTTGGGTTCCATCTCCAACACTTGCTGTCTTTCCTCTCATTTAGTCCAAGGAAACCATGAAGTAACTGGTTGAGTTGAAAGAATTCCCTTTCTTCTTCCACAAGGAAGTTTCTAGAGAATCTAAAATCCCAAAACCTCCTTTGAGATGAAGAAATCTGGATCTCACTGATATGTCTTGTTAGTTGAAATATTATATAAATTAGGAAATCTATCCTTGAAGCTCTTCCCTCCTTCCAAACATCTTTTCAGAATTTTACACTTTGACCATTACCTACAACTATAGACGTGGAACAATTATAAAGATCTAAATTCTGTAAAATATTCTTCCACACATTTGACACTGTACATCTGAGCTGAAAACTACCAATCCATACTTCATTATGTACAAAATATTTGCTTCGGATAATTCTTGCCCAAATGGAATGATCATCTCTCTCTACCCTCCACATCCACTTTATCAGAAAAGCTTGATTGATGTTTTGAATTGATACTAAACCTGCTCCCCCTTCCTCTGTATTTCTGCAAACAACTTCCCATCCTATATGATGACCTCCCTTCACTTCCGGATTTTTACCTTTCCAAAAGAAAGTTGTTCTAATTGCCTCCAATTTCTTGCAAACTGTTTTAGGAATAGCAAAGATACATAAATAATAACTAGGCAAGGTAGAGAGCACTGATTTAGATAAAATCCATCTCCCCCCTGTTGAAAGAAGGGATCATTTCCATCCCTGAAGGTTTAATTCAAATTTTTTGACCAAAGGATTCCAATCAGAGCATTTTAGCTTCCTATCAGATAGAGGAAGTCCGAGATATGTAATAGGGAAAGAAACAGACCGAACATTAATCAAATTTGATATCTCTGCCTTCTTATCCTCTGAAACATTAACTCCCACCATTTCACTCTTTGAGAAGTTGATTCTGAGTCCAGTTACAGCTTCAAGGATTTTCAACAAAATCTTCAAATTGACAATCTTTTCTTCCTTTGTGGATGAAAATAAAATAGTGTCGTCTGCATACTGCAGGTGAGGAATCTCCTCTTCCATCCTTCTAACCTTGATACCCTCAATAATATGACATTCCCTTGCTCTATTCCACATACTACTCATGATCTGGCCCACCATAATAAACATAAGTGGTGATAAAGGATCACTTTGTCGCAGTCCACGCGCGCTATCAAAATAGCCATATGGAGTTCCATTAATTAAAATGGACAATTTTGCTGTCCCAATATAGCTTGCAATCCAGTCTACCCATTTTCTTTTAAAACCCATCAACTGCATTACCTTAAACAAGCATTTCCAATTTATTATGTCACAGGCCTTCTCGAAATCAATCTTATATATCACACATTCTTTGTTCCTACTCTTTTGATCATGTATGCACTCATATGCTGCCATGAAATTGTCAAGAATATATCTGTCCTAAATAAAAGCCGCTTGATTATAATCTATCACCTTCCTGATCACATGCTTGATTCTAATAGCCAAAGCCTTTGTGATGATTTTGTAACTTCCATTCAGCAAACTAATAGGCCTGAAGTCACCTAACCCTTCTGCACTTTCTTTCTTAGGAATGAGAACTATAAATGTAGAATTAAGGCACTTTATCTTCCAAGGCCTCCTTTCAAATTCTTTAACCGCTGCCATAATATCTGCCATTCCCTGATGTAATTCTATTGTAAAAGAACATGAGACATCTCTCCAACGATGGTTCTCATGCTAGTAAAGGCCCTCTCATACTTTTCCTTAACCACATAGGTATATTCTTTAAAAACCCACCAAGGCTCAATCAAACTAAGTCAGCATATATAAAATCCCATTTCAGTAATGTGCAGGTAGACTACGAGAATTTGGTGGTAATCAATGGTCAAGGTACAAGAGAATGGAGAGATCCAAGGGGATGTCACACATTGGGTTAATATGCTGGTTGAAGGGGAGAAGTGAATCTAGGGTTCTCTTTGATCAAAAGGTTGCCATGAAGCTTAAAGGGAAATTTTATAGAACTACCGAGAGACTTGCTATGCTGTACAGGACTGGGTGTTGGGCTGTGAAGAAAGAACATGTATAAAAATTGTGTAGCAGAGATGATGATGTTAAGATGGATGTGTGGAAAGACTATAGGATTAAGATTCATAATGAACAAGTACTTGGAGACTTAGGTGCCGCTCCTACTAACACTAAGCTTAGGGAAAAAGTTCGATCATGTGCACCAGCAGCCAGGTTCAGCACCCTTTAGAAAGTCTGATGAAATCCAGGTGGAAGGGTAAGAAAGGGGAAGGCCTTAAATGAGGTCGGACATAGAAGGGACTTGACCTTCCTAACAAATATGGTATTGGAGAGATTAAACTGGCATAATAGGTTTCATGTAGTTGATCCCAAATAATGAGATAAGGCTCTGATGATGACGAAGATGATGATGTTCGTACTGTAGTGGTTGACGTTGGATTGTGTTTTGTAGTTGAAAAAAGGCCAAATTTTCACAATCTCACAATTGATCGGAGAGCAGGCATTGTGGAGAATCCATTGTAACAACAGTGACAATGGCATTTTAAGTGTTTTTAACCCTGACAAATGTGTTTATTCCAACACTCCAAGGGGAAGAGTTGAACTTGACCAGACTATCCAAAATGCACTTCTACAATCTGGGGTGTCAGCTTTTCTGATTAATTGTAATATATTTCCCCAAGATTATTTAAAAAAAATGCTCTTTGGATACAGACAGATTATGATCAAATCCAATTCATTTCATTCTGAAATTTGTAAGTTCTACCTTTAGTGATTATTTGTAAATAGGGCCTACACTTATGCCCAGATAATAATGAAATCTAAACATTAGTAATGGTTGATCTTATGCAAACCATCTCTTTGTGCTAGATTTGTGGATTATAATAAGACCAAAATAACTGAATTCCAAATGTTCTCTCTTTGGTATAGGTCAATAAAGGTACTGCTAGTGCCAGTGAAATATTAGCTGGAGCTCTGAAGGACAACAAAAGAGCAATATTATTTGGGGAACCCACATTTGGAAAGGGGTAATTGATTATGGACTTTATGCTCTGAAAATCTCCATATATATATATATATATTTGTCTATTACCTGGAAAGTTGCACCACGCAGGAAGATCCAGTCAGTTTTTGAGCTATCAGATGGCTCTGGTCTAGCTGTTACAGTAGCACGCTATGAGACCCCTGCTCACACTGACATTAACAGGGTTTGTAACTCAACCTTGAAACCATTACGGAAAAAAACCTTATTGACTGTCTGAACTTCAGCTATGGTAGAGTATTATTTTTTTTCATTCATAGCATGCATCGAATAACCAGTCAGTGGCTTTAGGATATGATGAATATGAGAGGGAAGGGAGTCACTTAAATTAGTGCATTAATCTTTAATTTGCAAGCACACATTATGATTCATGCTTTTAATATTAGAAGTTTACCTAGTGACATTCAATGTTTGCCTTGATGCTGTTGACGTTGGTATGGTTTGAAGCATGATATAAGATGGAATACTGTATTTTAATATGTTAAGTACACTAGTTATTCTGTTTGGTCAAAGAAAAACATGGACTAGACCTGAGTACATACGTCTATTGATGCTTGCCACCACAAAAGCCTCAATCGCTAGTTCATGGAATTTCGTGGGACCCATTGTATTTAATATCATTTAATGAAAACTTATTCAAAAGAATAACTATAAGTCAGAATAAGTTACATGACTAACAAATCCAGTCAAAGACAGAATTAGCATGCCTGCTTCTGCAATTCCATTACCAAATACACCATTTGGTAAAGCGTGCAATAACTTCAAGTATAAAAATTTGAAATCTGGAAGAGACATCCTAATACATTAGGTCAGGATGTCTGAGAAACTTACCTGAGGGGGAGGATTGGTGCAATGGTAAGGTTGTTCCATGTGTCCCGAAGGTCACAGGTTGAGCTGCTTTGAAAAAAAGGGAAGGATAAGACTCTCTACAGTTGACCCTCTGTCGACCCCACAGTGGAGAAAACCTTATAGCACTGGGCTTCCCTTTTTTATGTGTCCGAGGGAATTACCTGTGTATGCATCAATCATATACACTTATATTGTAAGAAACCCTGTTTGTTAATATACCACTTTTGATTGTGGATCCAAGCCTCAGTGCTGCATTGACCCAATAGAAAATCAGTGTGATAGGCCATACCTCGTTCATGGTCAATACAGCTTGCTTATTTCCATTTACCTTTGGAGCCAGCGATGAGTTTGGTGGCTGAAAAAGCATGTTTACGTTCAACATTATTGTATTCATGCTGCAACCCCAGCAGTAGTATCTCATGAAGGTAGTAAGTTACCCACTGGACTACTGCTGCAATATTTTTTCCCCTAAACGTGGACATTACCACACTTTTATTAAAAGAAAAGAAAGGGAGTATACAAGTATAGGAAAGTCAGCCCTCAAAAGGCCCTTCTACAGAAAAGCACACCAAGATGGTGTAACTCTCCAACACCCTGTTGAGGCAAAAAATAGAAGAGCTAAGAATGTCCACTATAAAGTAGCGCACAGCATTTCATGGAGAACCAGCCACCATATGACCCAGTTGCCTTTGAGGTTCCACCTCGAGTTCCATGATAAGATCAGTTGCACCATTCTGGCTGATAAACACATTGAATCTTGTGATAACCAGCTTTTCATGTTTCCATTCCACATAGGCAGCAGGTAGTGGGAATAGCCTGTCACTGGTAGGAGCCAGTGAAATTCTCCAAAAGATAATCTTCACTTTCAAAGGACTCTTAGGCAGCCAAACTTGATTGGCCATTGGGCATCAGGTGCCTCCATCTGCAATAAAATTGTAGGCTGATTTGACTGAGAACCTTCCATTGTTCTCCTATCTCCACATCCAAGCATCCATCTTGTTAGTGTCCAGAGTATAGTGTTGATGTAGGAGGTCCCCCAGCTGGTTCTCATCACATAGGTGCCTTACTGAAGAGAGGAGTCCATCTTCTGCTAGTTTCGTTCGACCAGCTTAACGGTCATCATAGGCATGCACAACTACTACTAGAGGCTCTGAAGATAGTGGTGTGGTAATGGGTATTGGATTCTGAGGACGTACGTCCTTAATTGCCATGAAAAGTTCCATCCCTTAAAGCTGTGTGAACTTCCACCTAATCATATCTGGGTAGCCCAATCTGTTTTTATTTAAAACTTTTGACATAATGCTCGAGCACTGTATTCATTACATCTGTTGTTTTGTCAAGGTTGGTGTTACTCCGGACCATCCCTTGCCAGCGTCTTTTCCTTCAGATGAAGATGGCATTTGCAGTTGTCTTAAAGATCCATCCTCCCCATGCAATGTAGGCAGTGCAAGACTTTTTTCAAGATAGCAATTACGTTTGGTGATTGATTTAATTATTGCTGAAATCAGCCTGTCAATTCTTTCTTCTTTTAATAGATAAATATTGCTAAAACATTGTGATAATTTTACAAAAGCAGCTATCTCCTTCATTTTTCATTCATTATTTCCTTTTTCTTTCGGCTGGTTAACTTTTTTTTTTTTGAAAGTAGATAGTACAACTGAATAGCATTAAAGAAAATTTTGGCCGGTCAACTTGCTATTTGATCTTGTAATTCTTCGGAGATTGGACTGCAAACTATTTCGTAAGCTAAATTTGCAATGGAATTAAAACAGCACGGACAAAAACTTTCTATGCTTACTAGCGGAATCAGCTGATGTCTCAGTTCAATTTCACATGGCACTGTTACATTCTGAAATTTGCTTGCTGTTACTTGTGGATCCATGTTCAACAGTCTATACGATTTGAAATACACAGACGTATAATTTTGAACTTGCTTGCAAAGCAGTTCTGCTCAAACTCTAATTTCTGTTTAAAGTCCAAATTTAAGCATGTGGTTGTTGTTTGCCAGAATCTAATCACGTCTACAGATTGGATAACTCACTCTTGAAACTTGACACTTCAATGCGTATTGTTTAATCAAATTAGACATCTCCACAGAACTTTCTTTATTGTTATCATAATCCCAGGGAGAACTGACGGTACGGGGATAAATTCCCTGCCTAACCCAGGTGACCGCCTCCCCGTCCATTTTGAGAGACCACCTTCCGGAGTACTGTTTCTCATGTTCTCTAGTTCTTCGGAAAACCGAGAACGCAAACCGCAAACCGCTGCACGGAGTGGGAGATCATTATCCGTCCAAGAAACCACTGAATTCCAATTAGTTCTATGCCTGAGGAGTAGGGATGTAATTGGGCAGGCTGGGCTGAATCATGTGATAACTTGGGTCTACCCCAAATTCAAAATATTTCAGTCCAGTCCAATTTTAGTTCAGCTCAAATTCAGTTTTAATTTAACTCAAGTCTCAATTCAATAGTGAGTGGGTTGGGTTGGGTGGGGCTGGTCCTCTTTATAAATGGTTTGTTAGAAGTATTTTATTTTTTGTTTGAATTATTGTAAAAGTCAATAGTTTAAATTGGACCAACCTGTTTTCAGTCCAACTCAGTCCAGATTTAACTAATGTCAGCTCAAATTTAGTCCAACTCAATTTATATAATTTGGGCCAACTCAATATTCTTTAATATGGGTTGGGTTGGACTGGGTCACGGGCTGGCCCGCTCGATTGACATTCCTACTGAGGAGGATTCATATTATGCGCAGATATGAGATTTATATTATTGTGTTTAAGCATTTAATAATAATAGACAAAATATTGGATAATGCCTTAACCATCCGGTATCATTGGATGTTTTGAGAACGTTGAGTCGTTTTGAAAAGTTCTCGGTCTAATAGGAGCCATAGAAAACTGGAGGATTAATTAGTTTCTTTTTGTTGGGAGTTATTCTACACGTGTTTCCAAGTGCTTCTTAAGTTTCAAAAGATGATAGTATACAAAAGCAAAGTATGTAAAGATTACCTAAATGCAGTAAATGCAAATCAGCTTAATCAGTAGTCACTAGTCACATTCCCTTCCTGCTACGAAAATATGGGCCTCGTTAGGTTTTGCTTCTCGGCTAACCGGACCCACAATTGAAAGACCGGACTAGCAAGAAAGTTAGAAACCAGCAATAGTTATTGGGTAAATGCTTAACGGGCTGGTTTCAGGTTTGCTAAACTGTTTCGAACGACAAAGATGAAAACAATGGGCATGTCTTTTTAGATTAATTTACTAAAAAGATGATATATTGATAGATTACTATATCTATCAGTATGTTGATCTTTTTAGTATCCAGCGTATAAAGTTCCCATAAATATTGGGTTCAAACATCCGTAGCCATCATGACATAAGTGTCGAGCAATTCAATTTTTTGTATGGGCATGAACAAATCCATCGATAGGAAAGCGTCCCTTTAAAATAAAGAAAATTTTTACATGAACAAACGCATAATGCAAATCAGAAAGAAGCTTCTCTCATAGCCTAAGGCCCCAGCGCTACTAAAATATCAAAATTTTATGTATACGTCGTTCTGTAATTTTGTAGGCTCAAATGGATGTACAAGTGAAAGCAAATTATAACCAGTTAGGGCTGTCTATCTAATGATTCGAATCAAACTGAACCTGAAGAGATAGTCTAAACTCGATCACGAACTCAAGTACTCAGTCCAAAACAGACATCGAATTGGTGGCATAGGATCCCCTTGATTTCAAGTTGCTTGCACGCTATGAGAATTACAAATAATCTCTTGCTGCTAGGGAAGTAGAGGGACAATGATATCGAAGCGGAGGAATAAAATAGCTGTTGGAAATCTTTAGCAGCGGCGGTCTCTCAACCTAAAGAGAGCTCCTGAAAATAGTGAAAAGGGTTCCAATGAAGTGTTTGAGCAAGTCCTTTTTGAGACCAGGCAAATTAACATTGCACTTTTAATAGGATTTTAATTCTAATCATTGCACTTTTAATCTTTTTCTAGTATCTGTCTCCAAATAAATAGCTACCTTCCACTCCTATTAGAAGATTCTCCTGCAATCTTTTTTCACTTCATGCTTTCCAATATCCTTTCGTTTACCATGTTCCAAAACTTTGTCTTAAATGTTAAATGGTTATGTTGTCGTTTCAAAGCAAACTGTCCTTGGCAAGCGAATAGAAAAGCCCCCAGCGCCTTGGCATAATGGTGGACACACACGACAGCGGGGCGTCTTGTGTTCGAGTCCTGATGGTGGCCAGGCTCCTGTTTTCCCCCCTTGGGTGGTTGCGTGGCCCAAATTTGGGCTGGTTTCGAACCCTGCTCGCCTGGTATATACTGTGTACATAGTCTGCCGCGTGGCGCCTATAAACCGAAAAAAAAAGAAAAGAATAGAACGCTACACCGAGAATGCATGTATGGGAGGAATATTCCCCTTATTTCTCTCCACGCTAAGGGGCATTTCAAATAGACAAAACCAGTATGTTCAACCATGTAACGCAAGATTCATCGGCTAGACTATCCACTTGCCAAGCAAGAGGGGGTTTGTTAGTCTCATACTACATGTATGCTTGAAAAGTGCATAAAAGAAAAGGTGTTAATCACATAGCTAAATGGTTATTCATGATGAATTTTATCCCCTGCCCACTGTTTAGATCCACAGGAACATGGAATCTGAGATATTGGTTCGAATAAATAAACGTAATCCAGAAAGGGAACGGGACTGGCGTAAAGTTCTGGGCCGCCGGCGTTGGTCCACTTCTAGTTCGGGCGCTGTTCTAGGCAGGCCGGGCCTGGCGGGGCTCCAGGCCGGCCCAGCCAAACACTAGTCCTCGTTATCCTTCTGGAAACCTTATTTTTCCGTCAACATTTCCCCCAAAAAGTAAACACATGCAAAGTTATTCACATTTAATTCTTTTATTTATTTCCTCCAAAAATGTCTAACTTGCAAGACCTTTTTACCGTAGCAAAATGCTAGCATGCCACACCCCTTTGCCATTCTCCTTTGCCACCTATGTGGCGCTTGTCTTTTGTGAGAGAACTCTTTTGTTGTGTGAAATTTTGTCTAAACTTGTCTCTTTTTTTTGGTTCATTTTTGGGTATTCAGCACATAAACTTCGCAGTTGAACACCTAAATAAACGTCATGAAATGTCAAAGCATCGAGCAACTCAACCATTTATATCTATACGAGCAACCCATAAGCAGGTATCTTGGAATGTTTCACCGGTAATTCCAGGATATATACCCAGTCCTAACAGCATTAAAAAAAGGTAAAATATCTGTTTTACGTGGCCAAGCCCATAATGCAAGTATCAAGGGAAGTTCCCCCATAATTCTGGAGGAATAGTACAATAATAATCCTATATTTTCCACATCCTCTCTGGTTTGCATGTTTTCTTTATTTTTCATTCTTAATCGTGCATCTCAGAACCTCAATTTTAGTATTATAGTGCTGATCAATATGATCTCCAGAATCGACATCTGATTGTTTGGTTTTCATTTTTCCTCAGCAATATTGGTATAATACCAATGTTCAGTACCTTCAAATTTGGATATGATATATACTATGCAAACATGTCTGATGCAGTCAACATAAATTCTTCAAGTTGGATAATAATCATAAACCTACTTTAATATGAGTTTTGACCAAGAACATGCAACTACACAAAGGTAACATAGTGTATATATTGCCTGAGATCGCCTTATATATTGGCGCACAAAAACAGAAACTTTGGCTGGCGTACGTCTCATCCCATGAAACTTTGGAAACAGCAGGTGAAGAGATAACAACAAACCAGATGGAACCTTTTGCTTGACATCAGCCTTCTAGGAGACCCTCCCCTTGCAGCCCAAAGGACAGATACAAACATGATCAGAAGGCTGCCATGGCCAGACACCAATCATTGAGAGCAAGCACAATTGACCTTCCCGTTCACGATGCACATTCTGACCAAGAAGGTGCAAGCCAAAGGAGAGAGAGAGAGAGAGAGAGAGAGAGAGAGAGAAACCCAAGCAAACCCTAGAACCTGGGTACATACATCCTGCCAGGATCCCTTTGTGTATATTATCCCTACCTGATGACTACCAACACTGTACCAGCCAGCCTTCTCTGATCAATCCAGCTCTTCATCTCTATCTCAATTGTACACATTGATGCACACGTCTCTCAAAGTACCACTTTTAATCCAAACCCTAGAAATGCGTGCAGGATAAATGATTAAACTTTTGGAGAAGAGTGCCCATATAGAATAGAATGATACCCAAACGGCCTAAAGAGTCCACCCACATAAAGAACGGAGAAAGAAACAGCTAACCATAAGCTCTGAAGTTATTAGAAGAAGAGGTCCGATTCAGTGGGTTCGATCCTATGGCGTTCGACCGCACCATGCAGTGGAACCCACTGAATCATTTTTTCTTAGAAGAAACAGTGTGGGGGTGAGTTTCCATCAATTGCCATTTAATTACTTGCATACAAAAGTAGGGTTTTGATCTAAATCCCTTTCCCCTACCACAGCACACATGGACAGGGTGGCATTCATAGCTCATTGAAAGGAACAAATATGATTACTTTGACTAGGACGTGCCTTGACTGCTGGGTTCGCGTTTGACTGGAATCTCATCCACACAGCTTATCACCTCCTAACTTCTAATTGTTATAGTTTTACCAAAAGAGGAAAAAATGGAAACAAGAAAAGAGAGGTAGAAAGCAAGATGAGAGATTGGGTTGGGGGCGGGGGGGCCGGGAGATATCTCTAGAAAGAATCGAACTTGTAGTGCTTGTCGACGGCCACCAGGACTTCCCAGGTGCAACTGAGTCCCTTGGGGATGACAACGAGGTCTCCTGCGCCGAACTCCACGCACTCTGAGGAACCTTTGGAGTAGGCCTTCACCTTCCCCTTGAGGAGATAGCATGTCTCCTCTGCGTCAAATTTAAGGGGGTACCGCCCCGGAGGACAACCCCACCTGCAAAACGCGAAAGGGGGAAGATGAGGGAAGGTCAGTAAGCATCATTTCATGGCGCCTAGGTTATAAAGGAAGAGGGTGAGGGTGGAGGCCGAGAAAGGATACGCTCGTAGCCCCACTCTCTCTTTCTCAATTACGTAGACATATATAGCATCACAACCATTAGAGTAACCTAGCTAGCTAGAGGCTTCAAATTTCTGCTCCCTAAACGGGGGGAGTGAATGCATTCTTTGGTGTTATTTCGAATGAGATTTGATGGAGATAGAGGAGACTTCAGAATTCTACTCTATGCTTAAGCTAGGAGAAGTGAAACTTTTATGTGAGAGGAGACAGCGAAAAGAGAAGAAGAGTAGGAACTGACTTCGCCCAAGACTTGACCCCCAATTCCAACAAGCGCGCCTCAGATGGGGTTTTCTCGACGATGATGCTGAGGTTGCTAGTGGAGGCTGTTTCCTTGGCACCTGCGTTTGATTGCGAAGCCATGGATGAAAATACACTCGCGCGCGCACACAGAGAGAGAGAGAGAGAGAGAGAGAGAGAGAGAGAGAGAGAGAGAGAGAGAGAGAGAGAGAGAGAGAGCTTGCTTGTGTTCTCAGGGGGGAGGAGAGATTATGGAACAAGAAAGGAAGAAGAAGAAGACAGTGGAACTGTGGAAGAACAAGACTACAAGAGGATAAGAAGGAAGAGGACGGCTGTGAGGTGGAGAGAGAGAAAGAGAGAGAGAGAGGGGGAGAGAGAAGAGACGGTCAATGGTCTTACATTGCAGTACTGGGGCTTGCTGGTTTCATACTACTACTACACGGGGGTAGGGTGTGGGCCACTGGGTAAAGCATAGAATCGGAATCTTTTCATGCCTGTGGATCCAAACATCTTTTACTTAACTGCATGAAGAAAGACGGAGAAGAAATCCTCTAACCATTCGACTGTTATCATCAGAGTTAATGTGACAAGTTGACGGGTCCGGAGCCTCTCATGCACCAGTAGCTGGATGTAAGGATGAAAATAGTAACCGATAACCTGATTATTTAATTGACCGTTAACTTATAGATCGTTAATGAATAATCTTTTTAAATTGATATGTACAACAGATCTACATTGAATCCATACCGAGTTCGATCAATTTGCATCACTAATTAGACTGACTCCCACCAGCTGCCTGTTGGAGAGTGGCCGTACAAATCTATTTGTAAAAAGGCCCTTATAATTCCTGCAGGCTGCAAAGAAAATCTAGACTCCTTTGTAACAAATAAGATTGCATCCCGCACCCTAGGGGTGCCAGAGGCTCTTGGGTGCAGTCTAACATGGCAGTTCTAGTATATATGGTCCCATGTCTAACTTTTGTACAGGACATGGCGGGCACGTGGTACACCGGCATCTTCCAATCTCCATGCACGAAGCGTAAGACCGATATGTTCCGTCGGTACGGAGCCGTGATTGGCGGATCCTCTGTGAACTACTGTTTGAGAAGACTCCTGTTGAGTGTCCAATTATAGAGGTCTGTCGGATGATGGTTAAGGATCCGGATTTGTGTTAGATCCGCTAAAGGACGTCCAAGGGCCCTAAACTAGCGCTTCAATTCTTTTGAATGGCCCGCAGGGACCGTGATATCCTTCCGCTTCAGGAAGAGCTTTTGGAGCCATGGTTTTGTTATACCAAAACTAACACAAATTGTGAGATTGATACATGATGGAGATAATAAAAATGGCTCATTTAATGATTGGATGCCTAATTTGTTACAAGGAGAAGAACATTATTAAGTTTTTTAAGGATATCTTAACTATCGAGAGTGGTGTAACTATTTTCATCCAACTCCTACCTCACAACGGTTCAATATTGTCTGTTAAAGTCTCACATTGAAAAATAAGATTAAATGGATGATATCCATTCTACTCAATATTTTAGAATTTTGAATTAGATAACTAATAATTTCAATATAATTTCAGCACGTGATAGGTGTGCTAGAATAGTCTCACAATAAAAAGGATACAAAACAAATATATTTAAATAGATGATACATAATATATTTAATATTTTAAACTTTTAAATTAAGTGGCTCAATAATTTCAATACTCTCAATAAGAGTGGGAAGGAGGGGGAGGCAAAAGGCTCCCCTCTGCTGTGCTGTTGGAGAGTTGGGGATCAAGGGTGGCAAAGTGAGAGATGTCACTGGAGAGTTTTTTTTCCTTTTTTATTTTGGGTAGTTGTTGTGGGGGTGGGGGGGTGGTTTTGTGTGGTGGAGGGTCTGCCATTTGCCTATTGGTGATGCGGGGACAGCGAGGTTAGAGGAGGCATCAGTTGATGTCCAAGTAGAATCGTCTAGGTTGGTCCCTGTACTAGCCTTGACCAGAGTGGCTACACAGTTACTGTTTTTTTTTTTTGAAGGGGCCCAGAGGTCGATTATGTACAGTTATTTATAAGTGACTAGAGTTCTAGTCGAGAACTCGAGATAATCCTCCAAAGATGGAGATAATTCCGACTCGGTCGAAAGATCCGCCTAATTAGGCGACATTTTCAGGGGGGCTCGTGGTTGGGAGTTTTTAGGCCCAATCAGATGCGAACCTGAGATCTCTCTTTTGCAAAGGTGGTGGGTGAACCAACTGCCTTAGATAGCTGGTTCGCTACACAGTTACTGTTAAAGGGTCAATCAGAACTGGATGTGAGATTTTACAGCTCTGTCTATGGAGCAGATCATTTGTTTATTTAAGAATATTTATATTTAATGATACTTTTATTTTTCATTTTTTTTAAAAATTTATTACATACAATATAAGTGGAAATATTAGTGAATGTAGAGGTGAACATGTGATCCTCTCTCTTTAAGCTAGACTGCACGTGGCTGATGCTAACAGGAACTTGCGGGACTTGAAGGTTGTACTTACTGATCATGAAAAGGGGTTGAAATGATCTCATGTGTGGCAGGATATATAGGAGTAAAGTGACCGAACCTGGTATTTCACTCAGTTATGAAGTCAAGTGCCTAGACTTTATTTCATATTGTAAACACCAAGTCAGACTAGACTTTATTCAAATCATTCGTCTAACTTAATGACAGCACTAATCACTTAGTTAAATCATATAATTCGGTCCCACAAGAGGCCTAGTTCAACACGTATTTGTAATAACAAGATTCTGTTATGATACACGAAGCTGATATGATGCACTTTTTTTTTTTTTTTTGACCAGAAGTAAACATGTATTGCTAAAAGAAAATGTTGGTTACATCAGAGATAACAACATATTTAATAGAAGGTGGGATCGAAGAAGGATCCCAAACTGCTTCCATGTTCATCAGAAGAGCATACTTTGCACAAGCGTGAGCTGCCTTGTTGCAGATTCTAGGAGTGAAGGAAAGGCTAATGCTATCCGTGGAGAGAATGTGCTGAGAATTCTCAATGATGGTCTTCACCTTCCAAGGTGTAGAGCTAATCTTGAGCGTGGCATTGATCAGCACTTGAGCATCACCTTCCACAAAGACCATCCCATTAATCTGTTGAGCTAGCTGCAGAGCATGAAGTAACGCCAATGCTTCCACCAAAACAGGGTCGGATGTGTGCACAATTTTTGTGATGCAGTTGATAGGAGATCCAAATCGGTCTCTAACAATTATACCCAATGCTCCTCCAGAGTTTGAGGTAGCACCATCAAAATTGATCTTGAGAGCACCATGGCAGGGAGGGGACCAATTAGGAGTAGGTGCATTTGGTTTAGGAGATGCAGTCGACTGGTTGCAGGCTGAGGAATTCCAGAATTTGACATCTACCAAGGCAGATCTGATCACAGAGAGAGCAGGAACAAGAATCCCATCAATAACTTTCTTGCATCTGGCTTTCCAGATATGCCACATAATGGAGAAGCATGTAGCTATGTGCTGCCTATCATTAACGTTTGAAGTAAATGGGGGGCTAGACCAAGTCGAGATTCTATCAGCTAGATCCAAATTATCCAAGGAAGAATGATAATTCAAGGGTGAAGCTTTCCAAACTGCTCTGGCAAACTCACAGTCAAATAGCATGTGAGTAACTGTTTCCGGGCATATAAAGCAAACCTGACAGATACTATCCACATATGGCAGTCTTCTGGAGATGAGATCAGAGACTGGGATAGCATTGGAGAGACATTTCCATACAAAATACAGAATTTTTGGTGGTATCAATTTCTGAACTTGGGCGTGCCATAGGTGCTTCCATACAATGTCAGGGGTAGATGAGGATGCAGGATTATAAATGTCCAATAGGTATTTATAAGCAGATTTTGTGGTGAAATTGCCATCAGGGGTGAGCTTCCAAATAAACTGATCTCCCAGATTTAGATCATTCTGAGGTAGCTGAATTTGACTAATACTGTCAGCAATATCATTCTCGAACAACCTATATAAGAGGTCCAAATTCCACTTACCATGACTTATGAGCTGAAAAACCCAGGTAGGGATCAGGGTATCATAATGCTGTCTGACAGTAGGGGGGGCAATGCTATTTGGGATCCAACTGTCCGACCAAATATTTGTTGTGAGGCCATTTCTGATTATCTTGAAAGATAATGAAGAGATGATGTTTCTGAGTTTGAGCATAGCAGACCAGGACAGAGAGCAGTTGGCAGGCACCTTAGCATCCCAAAAATTAACATTGGTGAGATATTTAGCTCTGATCAATGAGGCCCAAACTGAGTTTTGATTCTGAATAAATTTCCAATTGAGTTTCAACACAGTAGCTTTATTCAAGGTTTCCAAGTCCCTAATTCCTAAACCTCCTGTAGCTCTGTGTTTTTTGAGGGAAGCCCAGTTACATAGATGAATTCTTTTGTGCTCCAGATTATCACCCCATAGGAAGGAGCACATAATCTGATTAAGTTTCCTGATTGTGGTCTTAGGGAGAAAACCAATGCCCATCACATGAATTGGTATAGAAGCCAATGTTGAATTTATAAGGGTGACTTTTCCAGCAGTGGATAGGGTTGTTGCCTTCCAATGTGAGAGTTTCATCTTCATTTTCTCCACAATATAAGAGAATTGATCAACTTTGCCTCTTCCCATCTTAAAAGGAATACCTAAATACTGATCAGATTTCTTCATAAGGGGAATACCATATTTGGAGCAAAACTGGGCTTGAATATGAGTGGGAACATTTTTACTGAACATGAAGCTGGATTTGGATTTGTTCAGGTGCTGACCAGACCAATGACCATAGGTGTCAAGGCATTGTAAATACTGATTAATTTCAGCTTCAGTAGCCATACCAAATAGTACTATGTCATCAGCATACATCAGATGGGAAATGATGGGAGCTCTTTTATTAATTTGAAACCCCAATATGCTTCTGTCCATGATTTTTGAATGAAGGAGCTGGGTTAACATTTCAGCACACAGAATGTAGATATAAGGGGAGAGAGGGCACCCCTGTCTAATTCCTCTGCTAGGAACAATCAAGCCAACATGATCCCCATTGATGTTAATTGAAAAAGTTGTAGTGGAGATGCACATCATAATAAGATTCACAGTGTGGGTAGAAAACCCCAGTTTATAAAGGACATTAGTAATGAAATCCCATTCAAGCTTATCATAAGCTTTTGCAATATCCACCTTCATGCAGAAGATGCCAGAGTTACCTTTCTTGACATTCATGGAGTGAGCTAATTCCTGAGAAATAAGTATGTTGTCCAGCAAGTATCTTTCAGGAACATAGGCACATTGATTAAAAGATATCAGCCTAGGAAGTAGAATCTTTAGTCTGCCAGCTAGAATCCTTGCACAGATTTTATAAATTACATTTGAGAGGCTGATGGGTCTGTAATCCACAGGAGAGGCAGCAGGTTTTTTCTTAGGGATTAAAACAATATTCGTATGATTTAGGCCCTTGGGCATAGAGACATTCCTGAAAATATTCTGAATGCAAAGAACAAGCTCATGTTTGACAATGTGCCAGTATTTCTGAAAGAAGAGTGGGGGAAAACCATCCGGGCCAGGAGCTTTGGAAGGACCCATGTTCATTAGAGCAGTGTGAATTTCGTCCACATTAGGAACAGCACAGAGATTATGATTTTCTTGACTGGTTACATTCTGTTGACCCTCACTAGGTAGTTTCCAATCCACAAAGGAGAAGTCAATATTGCCACCCTGGTAAAGGTCTTTGAAGTAATCCACAAAAATTTTGTTGATGAGAGCATAATCTTCAATCCAGGAACCATTTGGAAGCCGGATTCCAGGAATTCTATTAAGATTTCGTCTGCAGAGAACCGAGAGGTGAAAAAATTTTGTATTTCTATCACCCCCCACATACCAATTGATTTTAGCTCTCTGTCTCCAATACTCATTCTCCTCAATGATGGCCTGCTTAAGATTTTCCGTGACTTCCATACCTTCCTTAATGTTATCATCATTAATTGGAGCCTTGTCAATATTATCCAACTTATCACTGAGCAAACGAATTCTGTTCTGTGCATTAGAGAAATTTTTCTTCCTCCAAATTGAAAACTGAGACTGTAGTGCGGATATTTTGCTGGTGTAGTTGGAGGATAAGGAAGGGGAGCACTGCCAATTGGAGGTGACCAAATCCTCAAAACCCTGTCTGACAGTCCATGCTGCTTCAAATCTGAAGTGGAACCGTTTTCTCCTAGCATTTCCATCTGTATTTAACAAGAGTGGTCTGTGATCACTGGCTATTCTAGGCATATGCAAGACTCTGGCGTTTGAAAATTTTAAGTACCAGTTGGAATCTACCAATACTCTGTCCAGCCTCTCACGAATATGGAAGGTGGCTTTCCTGTTATTTGTCCAGGTATAAGCAGGTCCATCATGCCCCAAGTCAATGAGTCCCGAGTCATCAATAAAAGAATTGAAGTGTCTGACCTGATGAGGACTGACAAGATTTCCTCCCCATTTGTCTTGCTGCCTAGTAATAGAATTCATATCTCCAATAAGGCAAACAGGAGAGTCAGCATGAAAAATTTGATACTGAAGCTGCTTCCAAAATCTCCTTCTGTGTTCTGGATTAGGGGGAGCATAGATGCAGAAAAGGAGCCAGCTTAGACCATTCGCTTCCTCCACATTGGCAGTAATATAGTTATGTTCTGAGTGTGTAATGGTAACATTGATATGAGGGTGCCACCATAACCAGAGTCCTCCAGCCCTGCCAATGGACTCCACCACATGATAGTTTTGAATACCTCTGCATCTAAAATGTCTATCACTAAATTTTTTATCAGCCTTTGTTTCTGCAAGAAAAATAATATCTGGTTTTGAAGAAAGGGTTAGTTGTTGGAGAAAAGGAACTGTCGTGGACCCTTTAACACCACGACAATTCCATGCCAAAATCTTCATTGGGGGGGTTGCGGCAATTTAAGGTCGGCCGCCACGACCATTTCGCTGGACATTAGGGGGAGACTGTCAATATCAGCTTCTTTGGTAGGAACAACAGATTTTCCATGGCGCAGAGGTTTCCTAAGTCTGTTTTGCTTACTGTGCAGGACATTACCCTGTGGGTTCATGGCACCAGGAGAGAAATCCATTTTAGTGAGGGCCAGTAAACCTGCATTATCTTCCAAAGTATACATCAGATTTCTTTTGCGTCTTTTGTATATGTCCATGCTAAATTGAGCATCAGAGGCCTCACCTATTTTCCTCTTAGTAGGGATCGCCATGCCCTGCTGCCCTATAATGTTGTCAGGGCAATCTTTCAGAGAATCCACATGGTACAATTTAATGGGCACATCATGCAAATCAGGAGCTCCATTCTTGGGATTTCTTGCAATTTGAGAGGAATGGGTAAGGCCTGTAGATTTAGTATCTACCATCTGCCCTACCTTCAACAGACCAGATGACAGGGCATGGGGTGATATGGAAGCTTCAGTAGTGGGTAAGGCCTCTCTGCTGGTTGAGGTGTCACATTTCAAGAGGGCCTCAGCCAGATTTTTATCCACAGTCTGCAACAATTGACAAGGGGCAGAACTACTAGGAGGAACCCTGTGGGAATTCTGATCGACCACTAGATTAGGGCTAGTTTTCTTTTTTGCCTTCAGGTCAACTGTGCCCGACTGGTCAGTAGTATCCACAGGGCATTCCACCCTGTCTTCAAGGTGTGTCTGAGGTCTGGGATTGCAGCCATGACTTCTACACAGTTTATCTCTTTGTGAACTGGGAAGATTATTGGTGGCCCTCAACCAGTCCCCAAATTTAAATTTAATAACCGACATCATATTGTTCTTCAAAGTGGGAGAATATGATTCCTTGATATGAGCTTTCAAGTTTGATAAACCCAAACATGAATTTTCTTCATGCCCTATGATTCCACAATATGCACATATGTTGGGTAATCTCTCATAAGCTATCTCGAAGGATTTGATTTCTCCTGTAGGGAATCTAGCCATAATGTGTGTCCTCAAAGGTTTAGTAACATCCATGTTAACTTTGATCCTGGCATATGAGCTCCAATACAGAGTTCCTCCAGGTCTCGGCTGATGCACCTTACCAAGCTGACTAGCCAGCTTGATAACAACTTTGACATCAAGGAATTCTTCAGGAAGATCAAATATGCGAACCCACAAATCTCCCCTAGTGAGTTGATAATTGGATGGTGGAGTGTATGGCTTGCATCTTTCAATGAGAATAAGGTCTCCATTAAAGAACCAAGGGGTTCTATGAAAGATGTTGTCCACTTCTTCACAGCTAGAGAATCTAACTAGAAAAGTGTTGCTAGCAAAATCAAGAAAATGCCACTGACCTTTTGGAGCCCACAACTTAGAAATCCATTCTTTGAGTCCAGCTGGTCTGGCTTTAATCTCGGAGTGAACTTTGATGAGGAAACTGTATTTCCATTTATTTTTGTCCCCCAAATCATCTTCCTGGAGCTCAACCAATGCGGAGCTCTGCTCATCGGATAGTAGCTTTTTGAAGTTTGTTAGAACCTCCACCTCAAGCTGATTTAGATTCTCGATCTGGTCTTCGGCTTCTTGCATGACACAGATGCAGGGGAATCCAGCAACGCAACGAGTTTTTTGAGTAATCAAGGTAGAGGAGGGAGAGCACACCAGGGAGAGACAGCAAAACAGGGTGCTGGACAATGAAGAAGATAGACACTGAGAGGTTGTTGGTAAAGGACAAAATACGAGGTGGGTAATAGGTGTAATTCGAGATGAAAGAGACAGTAAGGATGGAACAGTAAGAAGGAGGGAAGAAAACAGGGTGAGGTTTGAGGATGGAAAATTGACGGATAGTGAGATGGTCTGGGTAGATCAGAAGGGAGAGGAGGAAGTGAATTCCGAGCTCCCGCTATGAGGAAACAGCTGTAATGCCATGGAGGGGGGAAGCAAAGACTGAATTAGAAACCAACTACCAGGGCAGCAAGGATGGAACAGTAAGAAGGAGGGAAGAAAACAGGGTGAGGTTTGAGGATGGAAAATTGACGGATAGTGAGATGGTCTGGGTAGATCAGAAGGGAGAGGAGGAAGTGAATTCCGAGCTCCCGCTATGAGGAAACAGCTGTAATGCCATGGAGGGGGGAAGCAAAGACTGAATCAGAAACCAACTACCAGGGCAGCAACCCCGGTGGAAAAAACCAGAGCAGAGGCTCTGAAAGGGCCACCCAGGCGGGTGAAGAAAGAGTTCCGCTGATATGATGCACTTAATTAGAAAATTGGGACTCTCAGAATCATCCAGCCAGGTAGCACCTGCTGGTTGGATCCAACTATTGACTAGGGAAGGTAGCCGAGGAACATTAATATATAAAATATGCCAACAAAGAGTTATCACATTTACGAGTGTCAATTACATAGATCAGTCAACGACTCAATTCAACTCAAGTTATATTAAACTAGATTCACTCAAATTGTTTAAAATAAGTTAGATTAAATTTAAATTGACATTAATCCAATTTGAAATAGATTGGACAAGATTTGGAGTCGTCCAAATTAGTCTATTGATTTTTATGTTAATTCATATAACAAAATTAAGATACGCTCAAATTAATCTAATCCAATTTATCTTAGTTTACCTAAATTCGTTATTTTAAATTTGATTTAGTTGTAGTATTTTGAACTGAATTTAAAATGGGATGAAGTTGCGTTAGATTATTTTTAATTTGGACGAACCTAAATTACTATGTAACGTTCTATATCTAATCACAATCTCTGGGCATGGGCAGTAGCTAGAGCTGCTCGACTACAATTCCCTCTGTGCCCATCCAAATTTTAATTTAACCATTCAGTCCCTCCCGCAAGTCGTGGTCCCCTGGGGTTAAGTGTGGTTGCAACATCATTTTTACGCACGTGCCGCTTTCATAACAGCACGTGTTTAGAAAATAATGGAAAATGGAGTTGAGGGGAAAAATCCAGCGCGAACAGGGCTTTGATTGGACGTGTCCAACAGAAGGACGCACAGACAAACGACACCCATCCTGTTGGCAACTTGGCATCTGCCTATTTTTATTTTTTTTTTGGGGGGGGGGGGTCAAACTTTAATCCGAGTGCGGTTAATTCCAGAGTTGAGCAAAATCCGATTAAATTTAGGGTTAGATTGGATTAAGTTATATATGATAGAGTCTTTAGCTAATTTTTAGCTGAATTGGACCTAGTTGGAATTTTGGACAATGTGAACCATCTCAACCTGACCTCATTTTATATGAAAGATAATTCAGATTATTATAATATATTTATTAAATTTCTATTATTGTTTTAATTATTGATTAAAATAAATAAATAATTTTATTTGTCTCTTTGAAAAAAACGGTGAAAAAAGAGAAACTAAGGATACAGCTAACTACACGCAAGTTATATGTAGTAGTGTGATTGAGAGATTATTAAACGAGTTGGTTAAAGTTGGGAGGACCAAGTTAAAGGTGAAATTAGGTTAACTTAGAATTGAAGGTCTCTGGAAAAGAGTTAAGTTGAAGATGAACCCTATCTAACTTAATCGGCTGTTGGCCTTTCAATCTCTGACAAGCAAAAGGGAAGGAGAATGTTTTTACGAGCATACCAGTAAGTTATCCACAACTCACAATGTGGTTGTTATACACTGTCGATGTTGGGTTTTTGATAGGGCTGTAAATCCGGATCCATTCCTGATTAGTATCTGAATTTACGGATAATTATCTGAAATTGATACCCAGCATATCCGTTTATGATTCGGATCATAAATGGAGCAGTGATGAAAATCCCATATTAACTCTATTAGATATCCGTTCAGAATAGAGAGTGAATCATGGCCATTAGATCTAAAATCTAATGATATATATATATACTCCATATTAGATGTTTAAGTAGGTGAAACTATAAAATCTTAATGAGTACTTAAAATATTAATTTTTTATTAAACAGTCACTAATCTTTACAATTTTTTTTTATAATTTTATGAATTTTTAGACAAATGTTATACTACATAAATATTTTATTTTAATATCCGAATAGTATCTGTATCCACTCTGAATCTGGGGAATATCCGCCTAAGGGTATCCACTCCGTATCCTATTCATAAATGAAGCGGATATGGATTATCTGTTTATTGTAAACGAATAGATATGGAAACGACGTATCCATTCCGTCTACACCCTTAGTTTTTGGTTCTCTTTCCCTGTGAGTTGAACTATGAAAAAGACCCTGTTCCTCAAACGTTATTAGAAGTTAAATGCCTTATACATTCGATTAATAGCAAAGTGAAAATATTCCAAGAACATTCCCCCAAATGCTGTTAGGCAAAAGGCAACAAGGTATAGTGCCCATGTTGGGGTTTTCTTGAGCTGGGGAGAGGCTCCTCCGTCTGTCAGGTTTTTGCTGCTTGTCAATTCTCTAATATATGTGAAAATTATTTTTAATCACCTCATATAATCCGTCATTAATTTCTTTTTTCTAAAGTTTAACTTAATGCCTTCAAAAATTTTATTTCACTTTGCAAATATATAGTGCTAAGTTGTCAATGTGAATGTCCTAACATCTCAATGTGTTAGTGTTTGATAGGTTAATAAAGTGTTAAATGCTAACATGTCAAATATTAAAATAATATTATACTTAAGGTGTCAACGTGTTAACATCTAGGGGTGTCAACGGATCCATAAGATCCGAAACTTGACCCGAACCCGACCCGCTCAACTGCATTTGGAGCGAGTTTGATCCGAACAGAAAATTGCGGGTCAGCTATGGGTTGCATTATCGCCTGATCTAGCCGCCGCTGCTGTCGAGCTTGGTTCCTTGGCGACCGCCGCCAGATCGACGCCCTTCTCCGCCATTTCCATGGATTCCATGAACAGCTCGTGCCTTTTTGTGGAAACCCCGTTGACAAACTCCAGCAGCCGCACCAGGTCGTGGCTGATCGACCTCTTCTATTCTCGGATCATCGGATCTGTGCTCTACGAGGTCAAAAACACAGAAGACCAGGCGATAAATCCATTGAAAGATGGCGCCTTTTTCTGCTTTAATCTCTGGATTTGAGGGTTAATACTTGGATGGAATCGAGTTGGAGGAGCAGATCCGTGGCTTTCTGGGAGAGAGCGTCCGGGTCGAGGTGGGTCTCGTCGGAGAGAGAGTACTTGATGGCGGCGATGTGGGATCTGACGGCGGCGAGGTGCTTTAGGTGGCGGAGGGCCTGCGATCGCCGGACGAACGAGGTAGAGACGGAAGCAGGCCTGGATGGTGCAAGCGGCTAGATCGCGCATGGAGACGCACGGGTTCGCTGGAGGCGCCAGATGAGGAGGCCGCGGCTTTCGCAGCGGTGGTGCCCGCTTAGTGGCAGTGGGAGGCGCCGGGGGAGGGGACAGGTGGGGGAGGGCAGACTCGAGGGCGGCGATGTGGCCCGGTAGCGATTGGATAAGGCTCTATGTTGTCTCGCTGGAGGCCTTTGTTGATCACTAGCACACTGTCCTCCATCACGGCATCCCTCCCCGGTGTGCAGTAGAGCGAGGGCTACCTCGGCTCCGGGGTCTGGGCTCTCCCCATGGGCGACAGCGGCGAGGCCGAGGAGTACCCATCAAAGAGTGTTGGTGTAGGAATTAAGGGTGGAGGGGGCACTCGTTGGACGAGGAGGTAGAGGAGGAGAATGGGCGGGGGCGGGTGTAGCAGAGTAGGGAGGGGTCGATATCGACAGAGCCGTTGCTGCCGGACATGGGGGTGGCGCCGCCACATACGTTGAAGGCGGGGCCCAAGTAGGCGTTGCCAGAGAACTGCTGCGACGGGTGGGGCGGGTATTATTTGATGATCCAGATCCGATCCGATCCGACTTAAATTTTCGGATTCGAATCCGGACCGGTTTTAAAGATTCCAGGTCATATTTCGAATTTTATATGATCTGATCCGAACCCAACCCATTTACACCCCTATTAACATCTTAATATGTTAAATGGTGGATTACAAGAAAGTGGTAAAAGGTGATGCATCCGATAGAGAGCTCTAATTAATTTTCTCTTAATCTATACATAAAATGGAAAAGACCCTTCCAAAATAATTGACATTTCGTTTTGGTTACAAGTTTGTGGGTGCAACTAACGCATCAATGGCTCCAGCCATGTATGAAAAAAGGAAGAGAAACAATTGGAGGTTTAATCTTGCAGTCCTTCTCAGTTAAACAACGTAACACATTAGGTCTGAGATTGCAAGTCTCTACCAAAATTACCAATAATGCAAAATGAATGTTCTATAACTGACATATCTATGCATATGAATATGCAAGCTAAAAACATATTAACATGAAACTCCTACTGAACATGTAATATGTCACATGTACCCTCAAACCAACTCTTGGTTTGAGGTCACCACAGTTATATGACTCACTTTGAGATTACCATAACGGCGACTAAGTTACGAGACTTTAGCATCTTAATAATGAGTGTTTTATTTAAAGGAAGAAAAATGGCTCCAAAGGTGAAGCATAAGTGGCAATAAACCACAAGATTGCAACACTTCAGTATGAGCCTCAAGTTTAGAGGAAGTAAAGTCATTAGGTGGAGACAAGAGAGAGACAAGGTGTAGTCTCACTTCCTCTAAACTTGAGGCTCATACTGAAGTGAGACGACACCTTTGAATGCATTCTAGTCATTAGGTGGAGACAAGAGAGAGACAAGGAGGAAACAAGTGTATTTAATGTAACTTTCTTTTTTCAAAGTCAAGGTAAAATCTCTCACCCACTATCTAGAACAAGAAAGACACAAAGAAGGAGAGAAGGAGAGTGGAAAAACTAATGAAGATAAATTTTTAGAGATTTTAGAAAAATTAAAATCATTGATCATGTGGAACCTATAAATCCCAAAATCTTAACATAAAAAATCTCTATTTTCTCAATCAATGCCTATTGAGATGACAAACTCTGTGAACCTCCGAAGAGAAATTGTAAACACTCGTGTTTGGTCTTTTTTTTTGGGAACCGGTACATATACTTCCAAGTGACCAGGGTCAAAGTTTGTGAGATCTTTAAAAAATAGAGATAATTTTGAACTGGTCGATAATTCTACTAATTAGACGAAAAATTCAAATCCACTTGATCATCCGAAAAAGTAATGATACGGACCTAAGATAAATATCCCAAAATTTTTTTTAAACCCCAACTAAAAATAGAACTTAAATGAGAGACGAGATGAACCAACTGCACCGAACAGCTGATTCCACTTACTTGAAGTAGAAGAGCCAAAACATACAGAAATCAAAATGGCAAACGGCAGCAATTCTGGCTCACATATAGAAAAACAAGACGGGCTGCCGACTCACGCTAAAAAAGAGGGAGTTTGGTACTTAGTGGCAGCTATCCAGTGGCGCGGATGAAAAAAAGAAAGAATGGAATATTTAAACCCTACACCGTAACCCCTCTATGCTCATGTGTGTTTTATTTTTCCACCGCTTCTTCTAAGAGCAATACTTTATATAGGGCACGCGATGCGGTGCAGGAACCTTTGTGCTTCACAAGACGATGCGCACATATTCTATTTCTTTTTTGAAAAAATTAAGGTTAATTCTACTATGCCCTCGCATATCTTTACAGTAACAATGCAAAAAAAAATTAAACCCTTGATGAATCCAAAAAAAATCCTTAATAGCACATTTAATTTTGGAGCTTGATTTTTACTTTTTTAGATTTTTTTTACGTATTTCAATCTTCAATCAAACTGTATGAACAAGCGAACATGCTGAGACTAATCTTCAAATTTTTTTACTTTCTTAGGTTTACGTTTACTGCCATGAGATCCAATAAATATTACTCTACAAATTAAAATACAGTATAGCCCATTTTAGTGGAAGACAGCAATGAGAAGCCCATAGGACAAAGCCAGCTACTAATGGCCGGATTGAAGTCAAGAGGGCACCTTCTCCCATTTATGGACCAAGTAATGATTAACAGCTCATCACCCAGTTCAATGGTGACATTATTATATAAAGAAATCCTTGAGAGCGAACTGACCAATATGAACACTGACAGCGACCATAGGCCAAGCATATACAAACCCAAAATACATGCCGAAGACTTTTCTAGACCGTCGCTGATTATGCCATGAGATTGCCGGCGGAAGGGAGTGGCAGAACCTTGTCGTTACTGTATTCTGACATGGTTAATTGTCAATACTTAAAAAAGTTTAGAACTGTTGCCAAAACATGCTTAAAAAAATTTAGAACTGTTGCCAAAACATGGAGTTATAATTCCATGGAAGCAAGAAACTCGCACTCTAGAACCTTTCCCGACCTGGATCCGTGTATTAACTTTACAGGGATTAAACCGAAGCATCATTCTATCTTGAAACAGTGCAAAGTAAAGAAATATTTATATTTCCATTGGCACCTTTCGCATTAAACCTTTTCAATGGTACAAATGCATCGCTCGCCATAAGTCAAAAATTCTGTCAAACGGAGCGGAAGAATAAAATTGGTAAAAACAGTTTCAACAACTCGTTATGCATAGCAAAGAATATTGCGATTTTCAAATATTTTATCACGGAGACAGAAAATGTGACGGATGGCGACAACAAGATTCCAAAGCAATAGGATATTTCCTTTCAGCGAAACCGCGGAACGGTCACCTGCATACCCGTGCCCTGCACGAAAGCAGTACATAGCATGCATTGCTTGCCTGGCTTGTTGAATGCATTCACAGATCAATGAGATAATTAATACCTTTATACGATCATTTTGCTCCATCTTATACCAAATAGATGCGTTGAAAAAAGGACTTAAATTCAATGCAGAGCAATGAAGATTAATACTCACATTAAAGTGAAATATTATTAAAAAACATTCCACCACATCTATAACTCACACATCCGTCTTTTTTCTTCTTTTTTTTTGGTCGGAAGGAAGGAGTAAACTCCATTAGAACTATTCAAGAGATGGCCGTATCGGCCAGTACAAAGGGGAGGATACATGCCGGAGCATACGGACGATCCCAAACTGAATGACAGACTAATGGTAAAGAGAATCTAGCTAAGTGATGTGCGACCTGGTTGCAGTTTCTGGGGATACGCCTGATGGGGATTCCACATTTCTTCTGAAGCAATCGACAATCCTGAATGACAGGAAGAATCTTCCAAGGAGGAGGTTTACTGTTATTGATGGCTTCAACAACTTGGAGAGCGTCTCCCTCAATGGAGTGGATTTGGCTGAGCTCCGAAGCAAGCATGAGGGCTGCTCTGATGGCTTCGGCTTCAGCCTTGAGAGGGTCGTTGGAGGAGAAATTGACGGTCTGGCAAACCGTGATAATATTACCTTCATGGTTTCTAACGACAATGGCTATAGAACTGGAGGTGGAATCGGTGGCAGCATCAACATTAATCTTGAGCGTTCCAACAGGGGGCTTATCCCAACGAACAAGTTCCGACGGAGTGGCTCGAACCTGAGGAACAGAGACAGGGAGCCAGTGTTCGATCTCCAGAAAGGCAGCACGAACAATTTTCTGAGGAGAGGGGACCTTATTGTTGAACACACAGCTGCATCTAGATTTCCAGATATGCCAGAGTAACGAGAGGCTTTGACAGGTATGCAGAATGTCCTTCTTGGAGATGGCAAAAGGGGGAGATCTCCATTCCAGGAATCTATCCGTCAGGCTCCGGTTATCTCGATCAGAGTGGTAATTGAGGGGGGACATCTTCCAAACAGCCCGAGAAAAGTCGCATTCGAACAAGACATGTATCAGAGTTTCGTCACTGTTCTGACAAATGGGACAAACTCGGTCAATGTGTGGAAAGATTCTCTGCATCCTCGTGGCGACGAGAAGAAGATCATTAAGGCACTTCCAGAAGAAGATCATGATCTTGGGAGGAACAACGTTGGTCAGCTGGGAGTTCCAAACAGCGTTCCAGGGGGAATTTATGTAGGAAGGAGAGGGGGAACTACGTTGCTCTCTCAGAAATCTATAGGCCGACTTGATGGTGAATAGGCCGTTAAACGAGAACCTCCAAACAAGCTGATCAAGGGAAGAAGATCTGATATAGGGGAGAGGGATCTCCCTGATGTACTTGGCAATGTCCCCTTCAAACAGAGAATTTATGAGGTTGAGGTTCCAGGAGTGGTTCTCAATGAGAGCAGCCACCTGAGAAGGGGGATGACCTTGATAAGTGGATTTTAGGATGGGGGGGATGCAGCGCCGGGATCCAATTGTCTTTCCAGATATCCACACAGTGGCCAGTCTGAATGGACCAGAAGGATCCTCTCTTAAGGATAGGGCGGAGCTTCAGCATGGCAGACCAAAGGTGGGAGCATCTGGAGGTGATAGGAGAATCCCAAAAGGACCATCTTTTCAGATATTTTGCCCGGAGAATGTTGACCCACAAAGAAGAATAATCATTGATGAAATTCCAGGAGAGCTTCAGAATGGCAGCTTTGTTGTAGTCCTCAAGATCCCGGATGTTCAGGCCACCCTTCATCTTATGCTGTTTCAAGTTATCCCATTTACATAGATGGATTCTTCTCATATCCTGGGAATATCCCCACCAGAAATTGCACTGCAGTCTCTCAATCTTGGAGATGACCGATTTGGGGAGTAAGGTAGTAGCCATAATGTGGGCAGGTATAGAAGCCAGAGTAGACTGAATGAGCACTGTTCTGCCGGCTTGGGATAGGGTGCTGCACTTCCAGGAACTTACCCTCTTGTTTAACTTGTCTTCAATGTATCTATATTGAGCAATCCTACCTCTCTCAGGCCATAGTGGGGTCCCGAGATATAGCTCTTTTTTAGACAAAAGCCCGATACCAGTGAGATTGCAGAGATGAGCTTGCAGTGAATGGGGGGGTATTTGGACTGAAAAGAATGCCAGACTTAACCTTGTTGATCTGTTGCCCAGACCAAGCTTCGTATTGGAGTAAGGTGTCCATAATTTCCAGGAGCTCCTTACTTTCCGCCTTCCCAAAAATGAAAATATCATCTGCATACATTATATGAGTGATGGTTTGAGCTTGACAATTGACCTTGAAATCTCTCAGGTGACCTTGATTTCATTTGAGATTTAATAAAGCAGTGAGGTTCTCCGCACACATGATATATAGATAGGGCGAGAGAGGACACCCTTGGCGGAGACCCCTGGAAGGGATGAAAGCCTCTGTAGGTTCACCGTTGATGAGAATAGAATAGGAGGCAGTGGTTACACATTGCATGATCAGATTTTTTGCTCTTTCGGAGAATCCCAGTTCTGCAGCGAGGCTTCAATGAAGGACCACTCTATTTTATCATAGGCTTTTGAAATGTCAAGTTTCATTCCGAATGCTCCAGACTTACCTTTTTTGATCTTGAGAGAGTGCATAAGTTCCTGAATTAAAACAATGCAGTTAGAAATGTGTCTCTGGGGAATGAACGCACCTTGATTTTGGGAGATAATGTGACTCAGCACATGTTTGATTCTGGAGGCCAGGATCTTGGCAATAACCTTGTAAATGGTGTTACAGAGTCCAATAGGGCGGAGATCATTCGGAGAAGTGATGGGGAATTTTTTGGGGATAAGGGTGAGGAAGGTGTGGTTCAGTTTCTCAGGCATATTGTAATTTAAGAAGAAATTGACAATCAGTTCGCAAACTTCATGCTTCAGGGTAGGCCAATACTTATGGAAGAAGATGGGGGGGAGGCCATCTGGACCAGGGGCTTTGTGGGGTTTCATATCATTAATGGCAGTCTCCACTTCCTCCAAGGTGGGAATTGCAGTGATGTTGAGATTGTCACTATCAGAGATGGAGTTAAACTGGAGGCCATTTAAAGTGGTGAAGGGGGGAGGGGAGGAAGTTCTATAAATGGATTTGTAATGTTCCAGGAAGCAGTCAGTAATCTCCTTGCGATTACTTATCCATCTCTCAGAGGGAAGCTGAATCCAGGCAATACGATTTGTAGATCTCCTGTTAAGAGTACTGACATGGAAGTATTTGGTGAAACAATCTCCCTCCTTGTACCATTGACACTTGGCCCTTTGAGACCAATATTCATTTTCCAGTTTCCAAAGATTGTCAGCTTCCTGTTCTAGCTGGGCTTCTTTCTCAATACTAAGGTCAGAGATTGGACAGGAATTGATATCTTGGAGCTCTTTATTAATCTCATCTAATCTCTGTCTGGGATTTGTCCAATTTGATTTCTTCCAAGTGCAAATGTCCTTCTGAATTCTTGAGATTTTTCTGCTGTAACTATAAGATAGGGTAGGGTTGTTCCTCCAGCTGCTGACTATAGCTTCTTTGAAGTCTTGTTTGAGAGTCCAGGTAGACTCCAGTCTGAAAGGCCTGTTCCATCTTTTCCTAGAACCGAGCATGTTGAGAAGAATAGGGTTGTGATCACTGCAGAGTTTAGGGAGATGGTGAACGGTGGCTTTAGGGAAGATTATTCTCCAGCTGGAGTTAGCAAAAGCCCTGTCCAGTCTCTCACTGATATAGTGTTTTGCTCTACGTTTGTTGGACCAACTATAGGCCGGCCCATTAAAACCAAGATCAAGTAAACCGGCGTTCTCAATGAAGTTAGCAAAATGGAGGGTCTGATGATGAGTAACAGAATTGCCACCTTTTTTGTCAGCCTGACTGAGAATGGCATTCATATCCCCTAAGAGAACAGTAGGAATGGGATGATTTCTCATCAGCTGAAGAATCTCATCCTAGACAAGTTTCCGTTTCAGGGGTTGAACTGGGGCATAGATACAGATCATGATCCAATCTTCATTAGGGGGGTAATTATTGACCCTAGCAGCAATAAACTGATTAGAGCTGTGGAGGATGGAGATGTCGATGCTAGCCTGCCACCATAACCAGAGCCCCTCTGATCTCCCACTGGCTTCTACCCAGTGAAACTGACTGATGTTGTTTATTCTGAAAAACTCTTCGCCTTGAAATGAGCTGGCTTTGGTCTCTGAAATGAAGACGATGTCGGCACTGGTTGCGCAGACCAGTTGTTGGATCGTGGAGACTGCCAACATCTTCATTCTGAGGTTGGCGACCCGTTAAGGCTGGTCGCCTCTGCTAGAGTGGTATCGCGATCCAGAGGGTTGGTAGATTGTGTGGTGGGGATGGGGTCGGGAGGGTGATTGATAGCTAGAATTCTGGGTTGGGGTTTCTTACGGATCAGGGGGCTGGAAGTATGGGGGGGCTTGCGTGAGTGTCCCTGATGGAAGGTAAGGAGATCTTGAGGAGCAGGTGGGAAGTCAACATAATCTTTTTTAGCTTTTTTGTGAGGGAGATCTTCAACTTCAGAGGGGTAGGAGGAGTAGGGATTTTTCCGTTTGGATGTTGGGGAAAGTTGAGGGGCCGCTATGCAATCAGTTTTAATGGACTGACAGCTTCTGTCTGTGTCCATGGAGTGGCGGGGAACAACAACGGGTGACTGAGTTTGAGGTTGGGTGCTGGGTTGGGGATTTTCCTGTGTGGTGTTGAGAGGTGGTTTTTTAATTGGAGTGGCCGTAGGGGGGGTACTGAGGGGGAGAGGGTATGACAGGGGGGGTGTCCTTTGGGAGGGTGGTGGTGGTAAGGTTGCAGGCGCTGTGTAGGGGGTTGTGGCTGGGTGCAGGATTTTGGATATCTTTGGCGAAAAGATTGCCCGTCAAACTGACTGGGCTTTTCTCTGGAGAGAGCCAAAGCAGCTTTTTCCTACTGGAGATGGACACCAGAGGGGGGGAAGGCCGGGGATTGTCGGTGGGTGAGGAAGACGACAGAGCGTGGTAACCAGAATTTGGGGGGCTGTTGTGAGCAATGGTCTTTCTGTTATGAGGGGAGGCAAAAGAGGCTCTGAGCCAATCCCCATATCTGGGCTTCAGAGCGTCAAACATCTTCAGCTTCAAGTTGGGGGAGAAGGAATCTTCAATCTGGCTCTGAGCTAATGCAAGTTTGGAACATAGATCTTTCTCGTGACCAATACATCCACAGAAGTGACAAAATTTTGGGAGTCGTTCGTATCCGACTTCGAAGGATCTGAGTGTTCCAATCTTCCAACTGCACTTGCGATGTTTGGCTTGAGTGGTTTGGTGACATTGAACCGAAGTTTCACCCTGGCGTGATTACTCCAACTTTCTGCAACTTATGGAGCTGGGGAATATGCAGTACCAAGAGGAGAGACAATTTTGATAACTATTTCAGGAGATAATAGCTCAACTGGGAGGTCATAGATTCTGATCCATAACTCTCCCATAGAAAGAACATACTCCGAAGGGGCCGTATTGGGTCTACCCCTTTCTACCAGAATGAGGTCTCCGTTAAAAATCCAGGGGCATCTCTTGCAGATTTTCTCAACATCATCCAATGATGAAAGCCGCAGTAGAAATTTGTTGTCAGAGAAGTCGAGAAACTGCCATTTACCTGCTGGGTTCCAAAGCTTTTCGATCCAATCGTGGAGGCCTGCTGGTCGGATTTTTTCTATAGTGTAGACTTTAAAGATCATGCTAAATCTCCAGAGATCTCTGACTTCCAAGTCGTTCCTACGAATGGTTGTGACCTTCGTATCTTCAGCATTGGCTGTGAGAAGTTTGAAACGTTGGAGGACTTCAGACTCTTGATCTGTTAGATGTGGGGGGGGGGAGGGGGGTCGTTACCGTTTGCTTCCACGAAGAATAATAGGCAGACACCAGGAGGCCGACTGCGAGGGCAAGGGGAAGGGGGGAGGCGAAACCGGAGGGGAAACAGAGGATAGTGAACAACGAAGGATGGGGTAGACGAGCGGGAGATGGAGTCGAGTGGGGGAGATTTAAAAGGTGGTTGAAGAGGTTGAAACTGTGGGAGATTTTGTCATGGAGTGAAAAAGGGGGAAAGGGCCGGAAAAGGGGTAAAGATGGGTGGGTGGGGTGATGGAGGACAGGGGGAAGATCTGAGGGAAGGAAACCAGCACCGGGGAGGTTGAAAAAAAAAAAAGAAAAGAAAAAAAAAAGGTGGGGGGGGGGGGGGGGGGGGGGGGGGAGGAAGGATGCAGGAGGAAGAAGGTTCCAATGGAGATCTCCTGGGGGAGGCGCTGAGGGTTCCGAAGTCTGAGACAGACTCGAACTAATTCACACATCCGTCTTCACAAGGATAGCAGCCTTCCAACACGATAAGACGATTTGCAGTATCCTAGCTAGCAAGCATGGGTTCACACTGTTTTTGTACAATGCAGTTACACCGAAATCATGAGTAATCTAAAAATTGATCTACTGAATACTGAACCCAGGTGGTTAAAATTTTATTGAAGAACTTACTGTTACCAATCATACAAACAAGTGGAGAATTAGCAAGCATTTCACAAGGTTTGGAGCTCCTCATATTTTGAGTCAGAGAGCTTGAGATATACAAACTGAAATGTTCTTATACTTTAAGGGAACTATGGGGGAGGGGGTGGGGAGAGAGCTCCGATGGCCAACCAGAGAATTCTTCCAAGAGGTGATCTCTGTTTCTCATTTTTGTTGTGTATTTTCAGAGGGGAGAGAACCCACCTATTAATAGAGGCTAATACCTCCGTTAGCCATCTCTGCTCCCAATGGGAACCGCCTCCTAAGTTTTAGGGAACGTGAGAGGCCAAGTCTCGGACATTTGAATATTGAATCCCACTATATGCGGGCTTGGTGGTCACATATTCTAACATCTCCTACTTGGTCACTAAGACCAAAATAATTCTGAATACACTATTTATGAGATTTATTACCCATTCTAATATACTCCCACTATTAGTAAGATGTATTAATGCTCTATTCTTTTTGACACATTCTCACTATCCGTGAAATATATCATCACTTTCATTATTCATGAAAATATCTCTTAACTTGTATATTCCCAAGTCCCATCAAACTTACATGCTTGACAAAACTTTCTACCGATATACTTTTTGTCAACGTATCCGCAATCATATCACCAGTGGGAATATAAGTCACCTTTATTTTTCTTTTTTTGTACAATATCACATATATAATGATATTAAATTTTTATATATTTTCCTTTTGAGTTATTCGCTTTACTATTAATCAACCTAATTGCCGCTTGATTATCACAGTAAATCTCAATTGTGGTCTTTCTACCAAGTTGAGATTCAAATCCGTCAAAAATCGTCTTATCCAGACTGCATAAGTAGTAGCCATGCTACATGCAACATACTCAGCTTCCTATGTGTATCTTACAACATACTCTTGTTTCTTGCTACTCCAAGAAACAACAGTACCACCAAAGATGAACAAGTGTCATGAAGTAGACTTTCCAGTATCTTTATCATCTCCGAAATTTGCATCGAAATAACTAAACACCTCAAGTGTATCCGCTTGGTATACTAATTTGTGGTGCAAGTACTTATCAAGTACTTCATTATCCTTTTAACAGCTTCCCAATATGCTGGACCAAGATTACTTTGATATCTACTTACCAAATTTACTGCGTATGTTATGTCAGGCCTAATACATAACATAACATATATTAAGCTTCTAACTGTTTGTGCATACGTCACTTGCAGTGCATCATGTCCTTCTCCAGGACATTGCTTTTTACTCGACTGTTTTTCATGAACCAACGGTATAGGTGTCGGATTGTAATTTTACTTCATAAACCTTTTAAGTATTGAATGTAAGTATTTTTCTTGATTTATACTAAACATTCTATCCCTCAGGATTTAGATTCCGAGAATATAAGATGCCTCACCCATGTCCTTCATCTCAAATTTTTCATCGAGCTCAGATTTAACTTTATTCAACATTCATATGTCATTTCTGACGAGTAAAATATCATCCACATATAAAGATAATATGATAAATATGCTCCCACTTTTCATGACATATACACAGTTGTCCAACTGATTTAGAACAAATTCAAGTTGAACAACCACATTATGAAATTTAAAATACCACTGTTTATAAGACTATTTTAAGTCGTACAAAACTTTCTTAAGTTTGCACACTTTATTCTCCTGACCTTCCATCTGAAAACTTTCAGGTTATTTCATATATATGTCTTAGTCTAACTCTCCGTTGAAAAATACAATCTTGACATCTATTTGGAAAAATTCTAAGTCAAGATGCGCAACAATTACTAAAATCATTCTTATAGATGCAAATTTAGCCACATGAGAATAAGTTTTTTGAAAATCTATACCTGCCATCTGAATAAATCCTTTGGTAACAAATCGGACTTTATACTTATCAACAGATCTATCTACACGAATCTTTTTCTTAAATACCCATTTGCAACATATAGCCTTCTTATTCTTAGGTAATTCACATAGTTCTCATACATTGTTCATTTTTATGAAATCAATTTCTTCTTTCATAACTTTCTGTCATAGATCAGATTCATGAGATTTCATTACATCATTCAGATTTATGGGATCTATATTATTATCCCCATTTATATCTACTGTTAGACATGAAGGCTCACATAAATACAAGTGATAACCATCCATCCATGTTGGTGGAGTTCTAAGCCTCTTGTTGCCAATTGCATGTTGATTTCTTACACTTCGTTCAAAGGCATTTGTTCATCTTCTACATTTGGTTAAGATTTTTCCTCGATTTCTAAATCATTTCTAAAGATATTATTGTAATAGTCATCGTCTATTACAGTTAGAAGTTCCTTCTCATGATGGGATTCCTCTTCCTCTAGATTTTCTAAAAATATTGCATCTCTATATTCAATAATTCTTCTTTCCTTATCGAAGAATCTATATCCCGATGATTTGTCACAATAACCTATGAATCTACACTTCAATATTCTGAAATCCAACTTGTCTTTTAGTTGATTTGGAATGCGAACTGGGCTACTGAACCCCATTTCTTAAGATGACTTAATTCTAGTTTCCTCCCATTCTACAGTTCATAAGGTGTACTTTCGATAGATTTGATGAGAGTTCTATTCGATATGTAATTTGCCGTGAGCAATACTTATCTCCAAAAACTCTTAGGTAGTCCTGAATGCGATGACATGCATCTAATAACATTCATAAGTATTCTATTCTTTCTTTCTATGATACCATTCTGTTGTGGCTATGAGGCATAGTTACATGCCTCTTTATTCCATGCTCTTGGCAATATGACTCAAATTCTTTTGAGTTGTATTCTCCACCTCTATCAATTCTTAACACCTTAATGTTTTTACCTAGTTACCTTTCTACTTTTACTCTATATCTCTTAAAACAATTAAGTGCTTCTAATTTAACAGAAATAAGATACATATAGGAATAGTCATTTATGAACGTTATGAAATATTCTTTTTTATTATGTGTTTTTATACTTAATGGACCACAAATATATGAGTCGACCAACTCTAGTAATTCTTGTGATCTATATCCTACTGCGAAAGATTTCTTAGTCATTTTACCGACTAAACATAATGACAGTAAGTTCAATCTTATCATTTGTTCCATTTTAGATTTACCAAGATATCATAATCTAAAATGCTGCAGATCACATTCAGACAAATAACATAAGAATTAATTCAAAACAACATCATTATTATTATTCATTAATACATCTACAATATGAATATAAAACAAACCATGCTAGGAAACAAATTTTTCTATGGCAAAAACTTTCTTATTCTTTCCTATGGACACCATTTTGTTGTATAAACGAATTTTTAGACCATTCTTCATGAGAACAGTAACAGACAACAGATTGCGCCTAATGTCAAACGCATAACAGACATCTTTGAAGACCATGATATTGTTCCCAAAATTCAGACGATATGTTCCAACACCTTCCACGTTCAGATATGTGTTATTTCTCATGTACATCCTCTCCTCTCAAAGTTGCAGCTGCTTGTACTCACTAGCCCTTTCTTCGTCTTTGCTACGTGAGTAGTTGCGCCAGAATCTACCTACCAGCCGTTAGTGTCGATAATCACGGCATTACATTCTTTCAAGCCGACAAATTCTCTTTTGCTGGTTCTCCCATTTCTCTAGGTGTTTACCCTTATTTCCGTGCTTTTTAGGATAATTGACTTTGTAGTGACCAAACCTGTCACATGTATAACAAACATTACGGAGAATCTTCTTGTCTATATGATGTGATTTTCCCTTGAACTGTGTCATATTCGATCTAACAGAGTAATTCTGACTTTTGTGATATCCTGATGATGACTTTTTGGTGAATAACATTTACTTCCTGCAAGTTTAGCTTTTATCCTTTTCTACTAGTCATGATATCCTACTCAACTGCTAGTCTAACTGGTAAGTCAATGACACAGAGAATGGTACCACTCATCCTTAGAGTTATGGCAGCCATATCTAATGAAGATGGTAGGCTATTTAAAATAGTTGCCATCTGTATTCTTTTTGGAATCTCTATTCCAGCACTAGAAAGGTACTTAGTCATAACGATCATTTTATTCACATGTTCTATAACGCTATCTCCTTCTTGCATATGACAATAATTATATCGATGTAATAGGAACTGAGTATTCACCTCAGATGTAATGTCATACTTCTCCTTGATAGTGTCCTTTAAATTTCGTGCAGTCTTGTAAGTTTCAAAAAAACTATATGAGATTGTCCTCCATGAACATGAGCATTAGGCTTCTAGCCTTTTTGTCCTCTATCAACTAATGTTCCTTTTTCCTGATATCTCCCTCTCCGAAGTTATTACTTAGTTCTGGAGTAGTTCCATTAAGAACATATTCAATGTTGTCATGGATAAATCCATATCTTATCTTCATATGCCACATTTCATAGTTTGTACCATTCAACTTGTCTAGCTTTGTCAATTCAAAAGCAATGAACTTATTAAACATTTGGGACTTTGGAGCTAAATAGATAATTCAAACTAAATTTTACTAAAATTATGAGTTAAATTTTTTTTGTACAAATAATTAGTTTGATTATTATAATATTTTAATGTGTATGTATCAAATAAGATTCTAGTCTTGTTGATTTAACAAACAAGCTAAAATAAAATTACTACTCAACATAAAATGACATGTACATTATAAATGAGAATTATTAAGATACAACAAGATATTGTAATTCAAAATTTTTTAATTTTTCTTATTACGACTAAATGACTTATAACATGAAATAACTAAATTTTTTTGTAATAATATGAATCAACAAAAGGTAGAACATATTTCAATTAAAGTATTCTGATTTAAAACAAAAAATAATAATATAGACGTAAACAATTTTATCTTACGAATATAGTCAATTTGAACATATTTATAAAAACAGTATCACTAAATCATACTTATACCTAAGTTTATTTAATGTATGTACATAATGCAAAAATAATATATATATTATTTAACTTTAGTGTGACAAGATTTTAACCTATGAATTATAGTCAAAATTTACAAGAGTATAAACATTAATGATTATCAAATTTGGTATAAGATTAAATTATTACATACCCCTGTCAGATTGAGCTACCAACATGGAGAATAAATATACAAATAAACTTTGTTAAAAAAAATTTACACAAAAATTTTATATATGTTGCTTATTCTACGAATATGTTAAGGAGAAATATGAATGCAAAAGTTCACAAAACAGTAACGAAACATTTAAGAAGCTGCTTACGTTATTTTAAGTAATAGGGAGAAAAATATAAAGGCAAACGTAATAGACAGAAGAGGTTGTACAGCCTTTGACAGAGAGTAATCAACTTTTGACAGGTCGGTTCTAACTTGTGGGAAGGGGTGTAAACGTTGAGAAGCGGCAACAAAAATTAAATAAAGAAGGATGCAGACCAAGAACCCAACATGATACTGAGTGGGCGATGCAAGAACGTGATGGTCATTAAAGATGTTTGATATTAAATAAAAAATGTGCAGATCACGTGCGTACCGTATGCAACTTTAATGTATGTCTCAACTTTTGAAAGGGAATAGCATGTTTATGACATGGGACATTAAAACGGAGATAACAAAACAAATGTATGAGATATAATTTATTAACTTTAGATATCACTTTATCAACTACTGTCATTTAGCAATGATGATGTGTTATATATCAATTAAATATCACCTTTTATCTTCTACTTTCCCAACGTAAAGAGAACAAGGATAATAAAACCTGGAAGCGGGATCTCTGCCCAGCGCGAAGAAACTCGACGGTGCAGTGGCTGATTGCGGCTAGGGAGAGCTGAGATCACGGCAGGCTGAGTGCAGGGAAACGTCGCACAGCTGTGCGGTGGTGCTCGACAACGAGGTGCGACGGAGCGGTAAGGTCACCACGAGAGGGGGGGGGGAGAGAGAGAGAGAGGTCCTCGTGGTGTATATCGGCGTCGCGGCTAGTTGGATACGTGGAGCAACGCGATTGGGTGTGGTGGAGCGTAGTGCTGTGATTGCCGCGGTGGTGCTCGGCAGCGGCAAGGGCGCAGCGGTGCTACAACGGCGTGGCGAGGCGGTGCACGACATGGCACTACGGTTGCCGCAATGGTGCTCGATAGCGGCGGGGCGCGGCGGTGCACGACAACGGTGGGCAACGGCGCAACAGGCAGCGGAGCGGCGAACCGAATGCTCTAATACCAGTGAAGGGAACTATAGGGGAGGGAGTGGGGAAGGAGCTCCGATGGCCAACCAGAGAACTCTTCCAAGAGGTGATCGCTGTTTCTCGTTTTTTTTTGTGTATTTTCGGAGGGGAGGAAACCCACCTATTAATAGAGGCTAATACCTCCGTTAGCCATCTCCGCTCCTCATGGGAACCGCTTCCTAAATTTTAAGGAATGTGGGAGATCAAGTCTCAGTCATTTGAATTTTAAATCCCATAGGGGATAAGATCAAACTTCTACTATATATGGGTTTGGCGGCCATGTATTCTAACGATACTGAGGTTTCCTATCCACTGCCAACATGAAGATAGCAACCTGGGCCCATAACAAAGGCTGCAGCTGCATAGGGACATGCCAGAAACTAGGAAGCCTATAAAACTATAAAACTGAAAGAATAATGTTCCCATTGCAATCTGCTATTCACTGCCAATATACAACTTGATGCACACCAATGATTCCTCAAATTTACGCATGAGAACCTTTTCAAGGGAAAAAGATGGTCGTTCGCAGAAATCAAAGCTCTAGTCCGCTCCTTCAGGGCAACAGAATCATGTTCGATAGCCGAGCAAGCACCTTCAAGACCCTTGCATGAAAAAGGTACAGCTACCCATTCCAGTAATAATTGATTTTCATGGTTAGGTAGTGTACGAAGGAGAAGATAAAGCCCTAAAAACATTTTTTTGAAATGTTGGGATTGCCCGTTTCAGATCAGGATTGGCCAATGCCAATCCACTTTTGGGGGGAAACCCGATCTCTCTTTTAATTTAAAAAAAACACTAATTGGCTTGAATCAACTGAAATTTGTCTAAAATTGGCTGATCCTGATCTCAATCCTGATCAAATTGGGCCAGACTGATCCTAGGACCCAATTTTTTTCCACAACCCTTGCTAGAAAAGGAGTATAGAGAAGGCATATGACTGAATGTCCAGAGAGTCATATTAGTGGATATTATAAGGGGAAAAAACTAAAGGACCTATTCATGTGATTATGGGCACGCATGGGAGGGTATCACTAGTGTGAAGGCTATTCCTGGAGAGACTAGTGAATTTAATTTACTAAAGAATTACACTAAGGACCCATACCAAGTCCTTATCTTTATACCTCGATGCCATACCAAAACATTTACAAGATGATATTCCTTAATGTTTGTGATTTATAGGTAATACTATTTTAATTGATGATATTATAGAGGGCTTAAATGCTAAGTTAGAAAACTGGGATGGATACTTTAGAATCTAAATGTTCTCCGAATAGTCAAACTAAGTCACAATATAGAGATATAATTTCAATAAGAGCAATGCAATTATACCACACTTTTTAACTTTAATGAGAACCATTGGACCAAGAGATCAATCGGTTCTCAATGAGTATGGCAAAGAGGGTAGTAAAAAGTGTGCTATAATAGCATTGCGCTTTCAATAATATAAGGATACAACAATCTGATTTGATTATGAACAACATGCAAGTCATTCCTAAAATAGTAAGTTCTAGTATCTTTGATCTATTAATCAAGAGAAGGGGAGATCTAAGAGAATGTGGCACATAAGGTAAAGGTATATTGGGTGAATTGGATAAGTGCATTTGTAATCCTATGTGCTTATTGTGCACCTTAAAGCTCAAAGGAAAGTATAATAGAATTGTTGCGACACCTGTGACGTTGTATGATCCTAAATGTTGGGCGGCAAGAAAAGAACGCATAGAAAATGTGTAGTAGTCTAATAAAGATGAGGATGTTGAGATGGACATGTGAAAAGACTAAGACTAAGATTCTGAATGATCATATTAAGAATTTAGGAGAAGCTTCAACTAAGATTAAATTGAGGAAAAATAGGCTGAGATGATTTGAACATGTGTATTGTTGTACAAATTTGGCACTGGTCAGAAGGTGCGATCAAATTCAAGCGGATGATAATAATAGGACCTAAGGAAGACCGATGTAATAAGAGATAGATGATTTTTCTAGGTTTAACCATGAACTTGGCACTTATAAAATAGAATGACGAGACATGACTGTTAGAATACGTGACCACCAAGCCCACATATAGTGGGAGTTTGATGTTATCCCCAGTGGGATTCAAATTCAAATGACTGAGACTTAGTCTCCCACGTTCCCTAAAACTTAGGAGGTGGTTCCCATGGGGAGCGGAGATGGCTAACGGAGGTATTAGTCTCTATTAATAGGTGGGTTCCCTCCCCTCCGAAAATGCACAATAAAAATGAGAAACAAAGATCACCTCTTGGAAGAATTCTTTAGTTGGTCATCGAAACTCTCTCCCCACTCCCTCCTCTATAATTCCCTTCACTGGTATTAGAACATTCGGTTCGTCGCGCCGCTGCCTGCCGCTGCAGCACCGCCGCGCCCCGCTGCTGTCGAGCACCGCCGCGCCAACCACAGTGCCACGCCGCTGCAACACCGCCGCGCCCTCGCCGCTGTTGAGCACTGCCATGGCAATCACAGTGCTACGCTCTACCATGCCCCATCGCGTTGCTCCGCCGTTCCCGACGAGCCGCAACGCCGATCTGCACTACGAGGACCCCCCCCCCTCCCGCACCGCCGTGGTGACCTTGTCGCTCTGCCGTGCCTTGATGTTGCCGAGCACTGCCGTACAGCTGCGCGACACTTCCCTGCACTCAGTCTGCCGCGATCTAGGCTCTCCCAAGCCGCAGCCGGCCACTACACTGCCGGGCTTCGTCGGGCTTATTCATACTGGGTAGAGATCTCGCTTTTAGGTTTTATTACCCTCGTTCTCTTTACGTTGGAAAAGTAGAAGATGAAATGTGATATTTAATTGATATATAGTCCATCATCATTGCTAAAGGACAATAGTTGATAAAGTAACATCTAAAGTTAATACATTATATCTTATACATCTACTTTGTCATCTCCGTTTTAATGCCTCGTGTCATAAATATGCTACTCTATTTAAAAAGTTAATACCCCTATTAAAGCTGCATATACACACGTATATGATTTGTACATTTTCTATTTACTATCAAATCTCTTTAATGGCCTGCACGTTCTCCTAACACTTACTCAACATCCTATTAGGTTCTTGGTCTGTATCCTTCATTATTTAATTTTTGTTGTCGTTTCCTAATATTTGCAATCATTCCCACAAGCTAGAACCGACATGTCAATAGTTGATCACTCTCTATCAAAGGCTATACAACCTTTTTTGTCTATTACGTCCGTCCTTGTCTTTTTCTCTCCATTACTTAAAATAACGTAAGTAGCTTCTTAAATATTTCGTTACTATTTTATGAACTTTTGCATTCATACCTTTCTTTAATAAATTCGTAGAATAAGAAATATACATAAAGTTGTTGTGCAATTTTTTTTAACAGAGTCTATTTGTATATTTATTCTCCTTATAGATAACTTAATATGACAAGTTTCTGTAATAATTTAATTTTATACCAAATTTAAAAATCATTCATGTTAATACTCCTATAGATTTTGACTAGAATTCATAGAATAAAATTTCTGTCACACTGGAGTTAAATAATATATATATTATTTTTGCATCTTTGTACATACATTAAATAAACTTAAATATAAATAAGATTTAGTGATATAATTTTTATAAATCTGTTCAAATTGACTAGATTCGTAAGATAAAATTGTTTGCGTCTATATTATTATTTTTTATTTTAAATCAAAATACTTAAATTAAAATATGTTCCACCTTTTGTTATAAGAAAAATTAAAAAATTTTAGATTACAATATCTTATTACATCTTAATAATTCTCATTTATAATTTACATATCATTTTATGTTGAATAGTTAGTCATTTAAGTTCTATTTTAACTTGTTTGTTAAATCAAAAAAACTAAAACCTTATTTGATACATACAAATTAAAATATTATAACAATCAAACTAAATTTATTTGTACAAATAATTTGAGTCACAATTTTATTAAAACTTAGTTTGAATTATCTATTTAGCTCCAAAGTCAATAACTAGTAAGTTCATTGCTTCTGAACCGACAAAGCTAGACAAATTGAATGGTACAAATTATGAAATGTGGCATAAGAAGATAAGATATAGACTTATCTATGACAACATTAAACATGTCCTTAATGGAACTGCTCTAAAACTAAGTAATAATCCCGGAGAAGGAGATATCAGGAAAATGGAGCAATGGTTGACATAGGACAAAAAGGCTAGAAGCCTAAAGCTCATTGATGAGGCAGAATCCGATTCGGCTATTAAAGCAAACCCAAACCCCGTTCAGCCCAACAGCAGCAGTACCAGGCCCTCCGGGAGCCTTCGGCCCGTTAGCGGCACCGTCGCTCCCGGCCCAACAGGCTTCAGCCCGTCAGCGGCCCACCAGCCAACGGCCCGGGAACAGCGCGGCAGCCCAGGGCCCAACAGGCTTCGGCCCATCAGCGGCCCAACCCCCTTCGGCCCGGTAGCCGAATCCGGCCCACTCCGGTGGCGGATCAGGCACTAAGGCGGTTTATCAGTAAGCCCTCATTTAGTCCTATATCGGCTGCCACCGTTAACCATCCGCTATCATTTGCTATAAATACACCGCTATTTATTGCCCAAAGGATGCTTCCTCAAGCCTCCGAGACCCTTAAAGGACTACAGTCCAAAAAGCATTAAAGCTACTCTCTTTGCCTTCTGAATCGAATCTTCTTCAGGAGCTAACTTGACCGTCGGAGGGGGTTCCCCAGGGCTGAAGCCCGGGACTCCTGTTGACCGGTTTTCTTCTTCTTTCCCTCCTGCAGAAGCTCGGTTCGAATCATCGCCGACCTTCCCGAGTCGGTCTCGGCCGCCGACCTCGGACTCCTCTCCTTGGTCTCGACGCCGTGCGCCGGCTGCCCTCGCGGCTGAGGAGACTCGGTCTCGCGCCGCCCCCTTCGTCCGCCGAAGGAGCTTCGGCCCCGACTTCCCGGAGCAAGCCCGCCTTCGGACTCTCGGCTTCGCCTCCGCGTCCTTCGTCTTCCGGATCCCCGTCGGGCCCCTAAAATACCGATCCGACCCAACACCGGATCCATCTCTTCGGATTTCGGCCTCGGAATCCGGTCGTGATAGCTTCGGCTACATCACGTGGCGCCGTCTGTGGGAAACCAACAAAACAAGTCATGTCTCAGCGACCTGTGACCCGACGGTCCAGACAAAACGAAGCAGAAGCACGGGAGGCCTCGGCGCAGATGCTGTCTTCTGAAGGTGCACCTTCTGCCCCGCCGAGCCTGCCTCTGCCAACCATACCGGAGTCTCTCAGCTCGGAAGACCGAGTGGAGGTGCTCCAGCAGCAAATGGCAACGCTAGCCGCTGCCGTCACGTCCCTAGCGCCTCTTCAGGAGATGGTGTCCGCCATCGCCCAGCGCATGGGACTGATGGGACAGCTTCCTCAGCAGACGCCGCTCCCCCCACTCTTCCCAGTACAAGATGCCCGGTTCCGGCCGACGCCTACACCGATTTCTCCCAGCGAAACCGCGGCGACGCGCAGTGAGCCCTCGGCGCTACCTGCCCGAGCTCCTCGCGCTGATCGTCTGACAGAGCAAGATTATGCTTCGTCGGAGTACCGTCCGGCCCGGACCGGACAATCCATCGCCACCTCGACCGCCCCGGACCTGGACCGGCGGCTGACGGCGATGCGCAAAGAAATGTAGCAAATGGTGTCTCGGCCTCACGGGGCGCCTCTCGCCAGCAGCATCCTAGAGCAGACCCCGTTCACGGCGGAGCTCCTAGCCACCGAGGTGCCCCCCAGTTTCAAGCTACCGAAGGGCCCTCTCTACGACGGAATGACAGATCCGGTCTGTCATTTCCAGAGGTTTAACGCCTACCTCCGGGTCCGAAGGATCTCCGAGGCAGTCCGCTGCCGTCTTTTCCCCCTCACCCTTGAAAAAATCGCTCTCACCTGGTTTGAGACGCTGGCCCCCAACTCCATCCACTCCCTAGTCCAGTTATTCATCGACCAGTTCTATGATGCCACCCGGCAGTGGAAAACTTCCGCCAGCTTGTTGGCCATCCGGCAGGGCCCCACCGAAACTCTCCAGGAGTACTTCACCAAGTTCCGGACCGAGGCCGCCCAGATCTCAAACCTCGACAGCTCGATCGCGGTCTCGGCCGTGATCAGCGGGTGCCGGGACGAGGGGCTCCTCGGCTCCATTGGGAAGCGCCATCTCCCTACCTTCCAGGACCTCGTGGTCCGGGCCCATAAATACATCAACCGGGAAGCCCTGATGCTGTCCAGGGGTAAAGGCGCAGCCGAAGCCACCTCGGCACCTTCTCCCCAGGTGGTCCGACCCCGGCCTGGAGACCAAGAGCCCTCCCGAAAGCGATATCGCCGGGAGGACTGGGACAGGGAAAGGCGACGGAACCCGCAGTCGCGGTACCTACCCTTACCTGCTCCCCCTTCCCGGATGCTCATGGAGGTGAAGGGCATGCTCCGACGGCCTGATCGCATCAAGACCGATCCTCGCCGAAGGGACCCCGGCAAATACTGTGAGTATCACCGGGAGATCGGCCACACGACGAATGAGTGCCGACAGCTCCGGGAGGAAATCGACCGCCTCATCCGGGAGGGGAGATTGCCGCAGTACCGACGGGAGCAGCCGCCGCAACAGAACCGGGACGTCCCTGCAGCGCCCAGGCAACAACCACCCCCGGCAATAGAAGTCGCTCCTCCACCAAAGGTCACCTCGGCCCCGGTAGAGTCATCCCATCAAAGACCCAGCTCTGGGTCTATCATGATGATATCCGGAGGGCCGGGGGAAGGATCAAGACCGCGGCAGCGCATCACTGTAGCGGCGGTTGACGGCGAACCGAAGCGGCCTCGTCTGGAAGGCATCACCTTCGGCGCCGAGGACCTGACTGATGTTCAGGTCCCTCATGATGACGCTCTCGTCGTCAATGCTGTAATAAATAGCTATGATGTACATAGAATCTTTGTGGATAATGGAAGTGCCCCAAACATCTTGTTTTATGACTGTTTTGAAAAAATGGGATTGAGTGAGGCTAATATGAAGCCTCACCGGGGCCCCTTCTTCGGTTTTAATGGCTCGCCCTGCCGAGTAGAGGGCATTGTCCGACTCCCTGTAACTCTAGGCACCGCCCCCCAGCAATTAACCGTTGAAACGGACTTTGCCGTTGTAAAAATCGATTCAGCCTACAACGCCATATTTGGCCAAAGGCTCATCGGCGGGGTCGGAGCCGTGCCATCGTCCTTCCATCAGAAGCTGAAGTTTCATACCAGCCATGGAAAAGGCGAGGCCAAAGGGAACCAAGAAGCAGCCCGGCAGTGCTACATGATTTCGGTCAAGGGGAAGACCGTAGCCGAAATCCTAACGATCGAATCATCGGCCGAGGCATCTCCGGGAGAAGCACTCCTCGCCGTCCCTATTCCGGGAGGCGAAGGACGAGTCCTGATGATAGGCTCTAGCCTAGAAAAGATTGAAGCAGAGAAGCTTACCGAGTTCTTGAAAAAGAATCTCGACGTCTTCGCCTGGTATCCGGCGGACATGCCCGGGGTTGACCCGGAGGTAGCAGAGCACCGACTCCATACCGATCCCGACCAGCCCCCGGTAAAGCAGAAGCGGCGCACCTTCAATCAGGAAAGGAGGGCCGCCATCCAAGCCGAAGTGCAAAAGGGGCTGGACGCCGGACACCTCCGAGAGGTGCACCATCCGGACTGGATCGCCAACGTGGTCATGGTGCCAAAGAAAGATGGCAAATGGCGTATGTGCGTGGACTTCACCAACCTCAACAAGGCCTGTCCGATGGACAGCTTTCCGCTGCCTCGGATAGACCAGGTGGTGGACGCGACTTCCGGCCACGAGCTTTTAAACTTCCTCGACGCCTATTCAGGCTACCACCAGATCCGGATGCATCCGGATGATGAGAGCAAGACCAGCTTCACGACCGATTTGGGCCTGTACTGCTATACCCGAATGCCCTTCGGTCTGAAGAACGCCGGCGCGACGTACCAGCGCCTGGTCAATAAAATGTTCGCCCCGCAGCTCGGCCGAAACATGAAGGTCTATATAGACGACATGTTGGTCAAGAGCCGCGTTGCTGCGGAGCATTTGGCCGAGACTTTCTCCGCCCTTAGGCGGTATAAGATGAAGCTGAACCCGGCCAAGTGCGCCTTCGGGGTAGCCTCCGGTAAGTTCCTCGGCTACATGGTCACTCACCGAGGGGTGGAGGCCAATCCCGAGAAGGTTTCGGCCATCATGCAGATGCGCCCCCCGGCAAACCTCCGAGAGGTACAGAAACTGAACGGGAGGATCGCAGCCCTAAGCCGTTTCATGTCAAGGGCGGCAGACTACTGTTTCCCCTTCTTCAAGCTGCTGAAGAAGGCCAACAACTTTGACTGGACGGAGGAGTGCCAGACAGCCTTCAATCAGCTGAAGGCCTACCTCTCCAAAATCCCTATCTTGTCCAAGCCGGTTCCCGGGGAACCCCTGAGCTTGTACCTTGCAGTCTCCGAGACGGCTCTCAGTGCCGTCCTCGTCCGAGAGCAAGATGGCGTTCAGAAGCCAGTTTACTATACCAGCCGAGCCCTTCAAGGGGCAGAACTCCGGTATCTTGCCTTGGAGAAGCTGGTTCTGGCCCTCGTCTCGTCCGCGAGGAGGCTCCAGCCTTACTTTCTGGCCCATTCTGTGAAGGTTCTTACCGACCAACCGCTAAGGCAAATCCTCTCCCGGCCAGAAGTGTCCGGCAGGCTGGCGAAATGGGCGATCGAGCTAGGAGAGTTCGACATCTCCTACGCCCCTCGGGTAGCAATAAAAGCCCAGGCGCTGGCGGACTTCATCGCCGAACTTACCCCCGGCGCCTCCACGGCACCTCAGCCGGCACCCGACGTGGTCGAAGCCGAGGCTACTTCGGCTCCTGCGCCAGCAGACGAATGGCGACTCTTCGTGGACGGCTCCGCGTGCTCCACGGGCAGCGGCGCCGGATGGATCATAGCATCGCCCGAAGGGGTCGTCACGGAATACGCCCTGCGCTTCTCCTTCCCAGCAACTAACAATGCCGCCGAGTACGAAGCTCTCATCTCCGGCCTCCGGACCGCGAAGAAGCTCGGCGCCCGGAACCTGAAAGCCTTCAACGATTCCCAGCTGATCGTCAGCCACATCTCCGGAGAGTACGAGGCTCGGGACGCAATAATGACGTCTTATCTCTAGGTGACTCGCAAAATCCTCGCCCAATTCGACTCTTATGAAATCATGAGGATCCCGAGAGCCGAGAATACCCGAGCCGCCGAGAATACCCGATTGGCGTCAACGCAAGACGGGGGAGGAGGCCGAATGATCCTCGTCGAGGAACTCGCCGAACCAAGCCTCGGCGAAACCGAAGCCATGCAAATCACTGAGGTTGAGGCCGAGACATAGATGACTCCCCTCGTCGCCTTTCTTCTCCGAGGAGAAGTCCCGCCAAATCCGAGGGAGGCAAAGCACATTCAGCAGCGCTCATCCCACTTCCTCCTTCTGGACGGGGTGCTGTACAAGAAATCCTTCGGCCGACCACTGCTGCGGTGCCTCGGCCCGGCTGAAGCTGACTACGCCACAAGAGAAATCTATGAAGGGGTGTGCGGGGCGCATGCGGGAGGAAGGGCCCTGGCTCACAAGCTCTTAAGGCAAGGCTACTAGTGGCCAACACTCCGAGAGGACGCTTTAGCCCTCGTACGGCGCTGTGACCAGTGTCAGAGGTTCAGCTCCCTCACTCACCAGGCAGCCACCCTTCTGACCCCCTTGTCCGATCCCTGGCCTTTAGCCTAATGGGGAATCAACCTCCTGGGACCTTTTCCCGTCGCCACCGGCCAAAGAAAATTCCTCATCGTGGCGGTAGACTATTTTACTAAGTGGGTCGAAGCCGAACCCCTCGCATCAATAACCGATAGCAATGCATGGAACTTCGTGTGAAAGTCCATCATTTGTCGATTCGGCATCCCTCGGGCCATCATTTCTGACAATGGAAAGCAGTTCGACAGCCGACGATTTAGCGACAACTGCGCCAGCTTCGGCATACTTCACAAATTCACTTCGGTGGCGCATCCTCGAGCAAACGGCCAAGTCGAAGTCACCAACCGAAGCCTGCTACAGGGATTGAAAACCCGCCTCGGCGAGGCTAAAGGCCGATGGGTAGAAGAGCTGCCGAGTGTTCTGTGGGCCTATCGGACGACAAGCCGAACCCCCACCGGCGAAACTCCCTTTCGCATGGCCTATGGGATAGAGGCCGTTATTCCGGTAGAAATCGGCATTCCCTCTCCCAGGGTCATCGCTTACAATCCGGAGGCCAACGAAGAAGGTTTGAAAGACCACCTGGACCTCATTGAAGAGACCCGAGACAAGGCTCGTATCCGGCTGGCGGCTTATCAACAGCACATGGCCAAGTACCACAACACTCGGGTAAAGCCCCGAAGCTTAGAAGTAGGGAGCCTCATGTTGAGGAATGCTCATGCTTCCAAACCAGCCGAAGCCTCAGGGAAGCTTGCCCCCAACTGGGAGGGGCCCTATCGGGTCAGGGAGGTGATCAGGCGTGGAGCTTATCGGTTGGAGACCCTTTCGGGCCAACCTCTCCCTCGCACCTGGAATGTAGAGCGCCTTCGGCGTTATTTTATGTAGGTCACCTCTCCCCAGGCTTTCAGCCGGAGGGTATGAATAAAGATCCCTTTTTCAGGAAATCTGTTGGTATTTTCTCTAAGTCCGTGTAAACCGTACTGGGAGTGGCTTCGGCCATGCAAACCGTATCGGGAGCGGCATGGTTCTCTTAAAGTCCGCGAGTCCTTCGATCCGACGAATGGCTTCGGCCATGTAATCCGGATCAGGACGCGGCATGGTTTTCTCTAAGTCCGTGTAAACCGTACCGGGAGTGGCTTCGGCCATGCAAACCGTATCGGGAGCGGCATGGTTCTCTTAAAGTCCGCGAGTCCTTCGATCCGACGAATGGCTTCGGCCATGTAATCCGGATCAGGACGGGGCACGGTTTTCTCTAAGTCCGTGTAAACCGTACCGGGAGTGGCTTCGGGCATGCAAACCGTATCGGGAGCGGCATGGTTCTCTTAAAGTCCGCGAGTCCTTCGATCCGACGAATGGCTTCGGCCATGTAATCCGGATCAGGACGCGGCATGGTTTTCTCTAAGTCCGTGTAAACCGTACCGAGAGTGGCTTCGGCCATGCAAACCGTATCGGGAGCGGCATGGTTCTCTTAAAGTCCGCGAATCCTTCGATCCGACGAATAGCTTCGGCCATGTAATCCGGATCAGGACGCGGCATGGTTTTCTCTAAGTCCGTGTAAACCGTATCGAGAGTGGCTTCGGCCATGCAAACCGTATCGGGAGCGGCATGGTTCTCTTAAAGTCCGCGAGTCCTTCGATCCGACGAATGGCTTCGGCCATGTAATCCGGATCAGGACGCGGCGTGGTTTTCTCTAAGTCCGTATAAACCGTATCGGGAGTGGCTTCGGCCATGCAAACCGTATCGGGAGCGGCATGGTATTCCCTCAAGGTTCACAAATCCTTCGGATGTTATGAACCACATTAGCGAAGGCCCCGGCTGAATCTACTGGCGATATTCTATCAACGTCCTATCTGAACCTACATCGAGTCTCGGCTTCGAGAACTAAAGCGAACGACAGCAAGGTCTCGGATTTCCGAAAGGCTAGATCCAGTCAAGTCATACAGAAGACAATTGAGGCAAAACTCAAGAAATACTTCCTGTATTCACATAAGGGGAAGTACAAAATCGGCCATCTGTCTGGCCGAAGGCTTACAAAAGTGGAAAAACAAAAACCGAGGGGAGCCCTCGTATCAGCCCTCGACGACCCTTTCCTCCTCCGCTTCGACGACGTTTCGGCCAGGAGAAGGAGAGGGGGAGTCGACGATCTGCACAGCTTCAGGAGCGGCAGTCTCCCCGAGGGCCTCCTCGGCGACCACGGCTTCGTCATCCAGAGCTGGAGGCGAGGCCCTCTCGGCCATTAGCTCCCTCCACCAGGATAGGAGCTCCCTGGCTTCCTCGCCCATCGGCAGGGCGACCCCGGTCAAGTCAACGCTCGGGCAGGCCCTCTGGGCGACAGCCAGCCCGAGGTCGAAGACCGAAGAAGATGCCAGCAGTTGAGCTTGGAGGATCTCCTCGGCGTAGTCCGGGCTGGCCTTGTAATCGGCTACGGCCGAGTCCGCCGCCTCCTCCAACTCCTGCCTCAGTGCCAATACCTCCTCGGCATGGCGACGCTTCTCCGAAGCCCGCCGGGATTCCTTGTCCTGGATCTGGGCCTTGAGGGCCCGGATCTCAGTCTGGACCGCAGCGAGCTCGCGCTCGGCCTTCTCCTTCTCCCGCTCGGCCTTTTCCTTGGCCTCGGCGGAAGCACGGGCCTCTGCTGCCCTCTCCTCCAGCTGCGCTCGCGTCCGGGCGCTCGCGGTTACGAGCCCCATCGACTAAGGGATCGATACGGGGCACCACCGAAGGCCCCTCATCCGAATCGGCCGACTCCCCCTCGGCCTCCAGGAGCTTGAGTCGGAGCAGCTCCTGATGGTGCATCAAGACGCTACCCGTCACCGCAGCCTACGGACCGAAAGCAGACAAGGGTCAGAGAAAATCAAGGAACAACTAAGGAGAGCTAAGTCGAAGCACATTCAGGCTTCTTACCTGGACCGCCAACCGAGCGCTCATCGCCGCCAGGTCGGTGACCGAATGATCCTTCAGCTTTTCGAAAGCTGAAGGGAGAGTGAGGCTGCTGAGCAGACGGAGGCACGTCTGCGAGTCCTCCATACTCTCGTCCTTGTACACCCCCGGCTCGGGGTGCCACCACTCGCGTTGCGCCCGGGGCGCCTTCGTCATCGGCCCTTGCCGATACGGCCGGAGGGGAGTCGCCCCTCGGCGCCTCGGGAGACGCCAGCCTTGCGGCCCTTCGGGCCACGGCGCTCTTCCTGATCAGCGGAGCCGGCTCCGCCTCTTCGGCCTCCTCTGCCCGGGGGCGCTTCGACGCTCGGCCGCCCCTTCGAGCGGTGAACTTGGTCTTCTGCTCCCTCTCGAGAGCGGCGGCGGCAGCACGGCCCTCGGCGGAGGCCGCGGTCCTTGGGACCCCGCCTCGGGTCCTCGGAGCTCCAGCACCTCGGCCGGACCCGCCTGCCGCCTGCGAAGCCGGTGCCCGGCCTGGACCGCGCTGGTCGGATATCCGGGCGAGGAGGGCATCGATCTCGGCCATTGCTGCAAACAAGAAGAACATGTTAGAAACAAAACGGCGAGCAAGTACAAATTCAAGGCCGACTTACCCTCGGCCGAAACTTCATCAACCTCCTCAGCCGGAGGAGCGGCAGCCCTTCCTCCGCGGCCCCGCGGAGTCTCCCCTGGAGGAAGGTAGGGAAAGGCCCGCACCGGATCGGACCGAGGATCCGGCCACACCCCGGCGTTCACCAGCCGCTCTGACGCGCTGAGGAGTCCCCAGATGTCGTACGGGGCCATGACCTGGACATGGCCCACGAGAGTGCTCTGTACGGGGGTCAGAGCAGGAGGGTCCGAGAGGCCTACGGCCAGCGGCGCCCATTCGTGGGAAAGGGTCACACGCCCTTCTCGTTCTCCGGCAGAGAGATGAAGATGAACTTCCTCTTCCAGTCGTGGATGGACGAGGGCTTCCCGGAGAATATGCTTCGGCCGACCCGAGGGACGAAGCAGTACCACTCGGATTTCCCCTGCCTTTGGATTTTAAAGAGGTAACGGAAGACGTTGATAGAAGGGTTGATCCGTATACGAGCGAAAACACTCAAAAAATCGTATACGGTTAGCCAAGAATTGGGAAAGAGTTGAGACGGGGCCAGCCCGTAGAAGCTGAGGAGGTTGATGACAAAGGTGGGAAGAGGAAGACGGAAGCCCGCCTCGAAGCTATCAATGTAGATAGAGAAGGAACCCGGGCGGAGAGTGTTGGCCCTGGTGGCGGAGTCAGGCCGATGAGGGGTCGTCCAGGAAGGAAGCTGGAAGTAAGAAACAAGGTTCCTCACCTCTACGTCCGAAAGGGCGCAGGATGCTTCCGAAGCAATGTCGGGACGACGGCGTCCCGAAGTAGAAGCCCGGCCTGGGTCCCGGACTTCCTGGATAGCCTCGGCCTCGGAAGCCTCAGCCCCGGAAGCCTCGGCCTCGGAGACCTCGGCCCCGGAAGCCTCGGCCCCGGAGACCTCGGCCTCGGACCCCTCAGTCCCAGAGTTCTCAGGCTCTTCAGACATCGCGGAAGCGAGGGAATCCGAGGTGAGGGGATCTGACAGAGAAGATTTCGGAGAGTGGGAAGGAGTATACTCCTCGTCCGAAGGAGTAATCTCACTGGAAGGACTCCGGACCATAAGGCCGCGAAGGAGAAAAAGAAGACCAAGGCTTACTCGTAGGAAGGGGGAGGAAATCTCTCCTGAGCCGAGCGCAGCTTCTCAGGCCACCCAGCTCCACCAGCGATGCGCTCTGAGGAATGGAGATCCTCCCACGGTGGCCGGCGAGCTCGGACGAAGCCTGCAGGAAGCTAGCCTTTCACCGGAGAAGGAGGGAGAACTCGGGTGATCGCAGGAGAAACGCAAGCGCAGCAGCAGGAAGAAGAACAGTGCCCTGCTGAGGGCTTGTATTTATAAGCCCCATCCGAAGCGCCTCCCGCCGAAGCCAACGGCCGAAATCATCCCTCTCGTCCCCTCGCTCCTCTCGGATGCCCGCCACGTGCACCGTCCTTCGGCAATGATGACGGGCCGGCTCCGGGACTTGAGGCAGAGCGATCAACGGCCGAAAGCGCTCCGACCATTCGGCTGATCACCCGGATGCCCGCCACGTGTCCCGACCCGCGTGCCGACGAAGGGAGCGAAGGCAATCCGAATGGAGCCTCGGGCAGAGAGCCGAGGCGATCCGCGACCCGCGAGCGGTCAGGATCCTTTTGTGTTTTTGACGGAGCGGCCGGATGCGCGACGCGTGTCCCGTGCTTCCTCGCGAGGCGACGCCCATCCCGTCCATTTAATGAAGCCTGACGCGAGTCAGAGGGCTCGGCCCTTCGGCTTCTGAGCTTTGAGCCTTCGTTGCCACTCCGAGCGAAGACCTAGCAACCGCATAGCCCTCGGCCGACCGAGGGCACCCTCTTCCCAGTGAAAAAAGAACAGAGCTTCGGGTAAGACACATGTCACGCTATTCTTCTGCCAGCTTCGGGCTATACTCTCGCCATCTCAGAACTGAGGAAGACAAGAGTGGGGGGCTATGTGATGAGGCAGAATCCGATTCGGCCCATTAAAGCAAGCCCAAACCCCGTTCAGCCCAACAGCAGCAGTACCAGGCCCTCCGGGAGCCTTCGGCCCATCAGCGGCCCAGCAGCCCTCGGCCCGTTAGCGGCACCGTCGCTCCCGGCCCAACAGGCTTCAGCCCGTCAGCGGCCCACCAGCCAACGGCCCGGGAACAGCGCGGCAGCCCAGGGCCCAACAGGCTTCGGCCCATCAGCGGCCCAACCCCCTTCGGCCCGGTAGCCGAATCCGGCCCACTCCGGTGGCGGATCAGGCACTAAGGCGGTTTATCAGTAAGCCCTCATTTAGTCCTATATCGGCTGCCACCGTTAACCATCCGCTATCCTTTGCTATAAATACACCGCTATTTATTGCCCAAAGGATGCTTCCTCAAGCCTCCGAGACCCTTAAAGGACTACAGTCCAAAAAGCATTAAAGCTACTCTCTTTGCCTTCTGAATCGAATCTTCTTCAGGAGCTAACTTGACCGTCGGAGGGGGTTCCCCAGGGCTGAAGCCCGGGACTCCTGTTGACCGGTTTTCTTCTTCTTTCCCTCCTGCAGAAGCTCGGTTCGAATCATCGCCGACCTTCCCCAGTCGGTCTCGGCCGCCGACCTCGGACTCCTCTCCTTGGTCTCGACGCCGTGCGCCGGCTGCCCTCGCGGCTGAGGAGACTCGGTCTCGCGCCGCCCCCTTCGTCCGCCGAAGGAGCTTCGGCCCCGACTTCCCGGAGCAAGCCCGCCTTCGGACTCTCGGCTTCGCCTCCGCATCCTTCGTCTTCCGGATCCCCGTCGGGCCCCTAAAATACCGATCCGACCCAGCACCGGATCCATCTCTTCGGATTTCGGCCTCGGAATCCGGTCGTGATAGCTTCGGCTACATCACTCATGTTTATGGAGGACAATCTCATAATTTTTTTTGAAACATACGAGACTGTCCAGAATTTATAGGACGCTATCAAAGAGAAGTATGACACCACATCTGAGGTGAATACTCAGCTCCTATTACATCGACATAATTATTACCGTATGCAAGATAGAGATATCGTTATAGAACATGTGAACAAAATGATCGTCATGGCTAAGGACTTTTCTAATGCTGGAAGAGATATTCCAGAAAAAATGCATGTGACAACTATTTTGAATAGCCTGTCATCTTCATTGGATATGACTGCCATAACTCTAAGGATGAATGGTATCATCCTCCGTGTCACTGACTTACCAGCTAGGCTAGTAGTTGAACATAATATCATGGTTAGTAGAAAAAAGACGAGTTAAACTTGCATGAAATAAATGTTATTCACCAAAAGCCCTCATCAGGATATCACAAAGGCCAGAATTACTCTGTTAGATCGAATAGGCTACAGTTCAAGGAAAAATCACATTATATAGACAAGAAGATTTCCCGTAGTGCTCGCTATACATGTGACATGTTTGGTTACTACAAAGCCAATTGTTATGAAAAGTACGGAAATAAGGATAAACATCTGAAAAAAGAGAATTCGTCGACTTGACATAATGTAATACCATAATTATCAACACCAACGACTGGTGGGTGGATTCTGACGCAACTAATCATATAGCAAAGACGAAGAAAAGGTTGGTAGAGTATAAGTAGCTACAACCTAGAGAGCATATAATGTACATGAAAAATAACACCGACTTGAACATAGAAGGTGTTGGAACATATCGTCTGAATCTTGGGGACAATATCATGGTCATCAAAAATGTCTGTTATGCGCCAGACATTAGGCGCAATCTCTTGTTTGATACTATTCTCATTAAGAATGGTCTGAAAATTCGCTTCTACAACAAAAAAGATGTCCATAGGAAAGAACAAGAAAGTTTTTGCCATGGAAAAATTTGTTCCGGAACATAGTTTGTTTTATATTCTTGTTGTGGACGTAGAAATGAATAATAATAATGATGCTACTTTGAATTAATTCTTATGTTATTTGTCTGAATGTGATCTGTGGCATTTTAGATTAGGATATCCTGATAAATCTAAAATAGAATAAATGATAAGACTGAACCTATTGTCATTAACTAAAATAGAATTGTCATCTTGTGAACATTATTTAGTCGGTAAAATGACTAAGAAATCTTTCGCAGTAGGACATAGATCACAAGAATTACTAGAGTTTGTCCACTCAGATATTTGTAATCCATTAAGTATAAAAACACATGATAAAAAAGGAATATTTCATAATGTTCATAGATGACTATTCTAGATATGCCTATGTGTATCTTATTTCTGTTAAATTAGAAATGCTTAATTGTTTTAAGAGATATAGAATAGAAGTAGAAAGACAACTGGGTAAAAACATTAAGGTGTTAATAACTGATAGAGGTGAAGAATACAACTTAAAAGAATTTGAATCATATTGCCAAGAACGTGGCATAAAGAGGCATGTAACTATACATTATATACAACAACAGAATGATGTAGCAGAAAGAAAGAATATAACACTTATGAATGTTGTTAGATGCATGCTATTGCATTCAGGACTCCCTAAGAATTTTTTAGAGAGACATTGCTCACGACAAATTACATATCGAATAGAACTCCCACCAAATCTATCGAAAATACAACTTATGAACTGTAGAATAAGAATAAACCAGAATTAAGTCATCTTAAGAAATGAAGTTCAGTAACCCATGTTCACATTCTAAATCAACTAAGAACAAATTGAACTTCAGAACATTGAAGTGTAGATTTATAGACTATTGTGACAAATCATTGGGATATAGATTATTCGATAAGGAAATATGAATCATTGAACATAGGGATGCAACATTTCTAAAAAATATAGAAGAAGAAGAATCTCATCATGAGAAGGAACCTCTAACTGTAATAGACGATGACTATTACAATGATATCCTTAGAAATGATCCACAAATCGAGGACGAACTTCAACCAAATGTGGAAGATGAACAAATGCCTTTGAACGAAACGCAAGAAAATCAACTTACAATTGGCAACAAGAAGCTTAGAACTCGACTAGTATGGATGGATGATTATCACTTGTATTTATATGAGTCTTCAAATGAGGATAATAATATAGATTTTATGAATCTGAATGATGCAATAAAATTTTATGAATCTGATCTATAACGAAAAACTATGGAAATATGGAAGAAGAAATTGATTTCATAAAAAGAAATAATGTATGGAAACTATGTGAATTACGCAAGAATAGATTGCAAGTGAGTATTTAAGAAAAAGATTCGTGTATATAGATATGTTGATGAGTATAAAGTCTGATTAGTTGCCAAAAGATTTACTCAAATGACATGTATAGATTTTCAATAAACTTATTCTCTTATAGCTAAATTTGCATTCATAAAGATGATCTTAGCAATTGTTGCGCATCTTGACTTAGAATTTTTCTAAAAAGACTGCATTTTTCAACAGAGAGTTAAAGGAAGACATACATGAAACAACCTAAAGATTTTCAGGTGGAAGGTCATGAGAATAAAGTGTGTACACTTAAGAAAGCTTTGTACGGCTTGAAACAGTCTTCTAGACAGTCGTATCTTAAATTTCATAATGTGTTTATTTAACTTGAATTTGTTCCAAATCAGTTGGTGTATATATCATGAAGAGTGGGAGCATGTTTATCATATTATCTTTATATGTAGATGATATTTTACTCGTTGAAAATGACATAGGAATGTTGAATAAAATTAGATCTGAGCTCAGTGAGAAATTTAATATGAAGGACATGAGTGAGACATCCTATGTTCTCGGAATCCAAATCCTGAGGAATAGAAAGTTTAGAATATTAAGTATAAACCAAGAAAAGTACTTGCATTCAATATTTAGAAGATTTGGGATGCAAAATTGTAATCCAACACCCACACCGTTGGTTCATGAACAACGGTTGAGTAAATAACAATGTCTTGGAGAATGATATGATGCACTGCAAGTGCCGTATGCACAAGCAGTTGAAAGCTTAATATATATTATACTATATACTAGGCCTGACATAACATACGTAATAAACTTATTAAGCATATATCAAAGTAATCTTAGTCTAACACATTAGGAAGTTAGTAAAAGGATAATGAAGTACTTGAAATGTACTTTGCATCACAAATTAGTATACCAAACTGATACACTTGAAATGTTTGATTATTCCGATGCAGATTTCGGAGGTGATAAAGATGATGAAAAGTCTACTTTGGGACACTTGTTCATCTTTAGTGGTGATGTTGTTTCTTGGAGTAGCAAGAAACAAGAGTATATTGCAAAATAGCTCAGTATCTTGCATGTAGCATGGCTACTACTCATCCAATCTGGATAAGACGATTTTTGACAGATTTGAATCTCAATTTAGTAGAAGGACCGATTGAGATCTATTGTGATAATCAGGCGGCAATTAGCTTGATTAATAGTAGAGCGAATAGCTCAAAAGAAAAACATATAGAAATTCAATATCATTATATATGTGATATTATACAAAAAAAAGAAATAAATGTGACTTATATTTTCACTGGTGATATGATTGCGGATCCGTTAACAAAAAATATACCGGTAGAAAGTTTTGTCAAACATGTAAATTTGATGGGACTTAAGAATATATAAGTCAAGAGATATTTTCATGAATAATAAAAGTGATGATACATTTCACGGATAGTGAGAATGTGTCAAAAAGAATAGAGTATTAATACATCTCACAGATAGTAGGAGTATATTAGAATGGATAATAAATCACATAAATAGTGGGAGTGTATTCAGAATTATTTGGTCTTGGTGGCCAAGTGGTAGATGTTAGAATACGTGACCACCAAGCCTACATATAGTGGGAGTTTGATCTTATCTCCAGTGGGATTCAAAATTCAAATGACCGAGACTTGGTCTTTTAAGTTCCCTAAAACTTACGAGACAGTTCCCATGGGGAGCGAAAATGGTTAACGGAGGTATTAGTCTCTATTAATAGGTGGGTTCCTTCCCCTCTGAAAATACACAACAAAAATGAGAAACAGATATTACCTCTTGGAAGAATTCTCTGGTTGGCCATCAGAGCACTCTCCCCACTCCCTCCCCCATAGTTCCCTTCAATGACTCATGTAGCTGACCTCAAGTAAATGAGATCATCCTCTTATGATGACGATGATGACAATGGTAGAATTGAGCCACTTGAGCATTCATTTAGAAACAATAGGAACTATAGCAGCAAATGTGCAATAAATATTTTAAATAAGACCAGGTTTACAAGATATGAGAGTAGTCTAAATGGACAGTAGCTTCCTATTCGTTTCATTGGAGAAGGCATGTCCCTTTGACCATCCTTTAATTTTTGCCTACTGTCTTAATTATCATGTACTGTCCTTTGCATAGATTTCCGGTGAAAATTCAACAAAAAAATGTCAACCCTTTTCAAAGACTTGAAACTGATCAGTTTATAAAGGAATTGATCCAGGAACTTTACTCTCTTGAGATCACCAAGGCAGGTGCGCAAGGAGAAGACTCCTAGGTTAGCGTGACTGCATTGGAGCTTGGAAGACCTTTGTATGCTTTAGTGCTTGCATGGTGTCTTGGCAGCCTTGAGGGAAAAAAAACCATGTATCTTTTTCAATATTTAATTGTAATTCTTTTACTAGGTGAGTATATCCAGTAAGTTCAGCAAGCTGAGAGTGAATTCTTTGCATGCCCCCCACAAAGTCGACAGTTTTAAGATTTTTAGGAGATCAACTTCCTCATAAATGAGAGGGAGAAGAGGAGAAGAAGAACAATTCCATCTTCCAGTGGTATAAGTTTTCATTAACTTTTGATCCCTTTAGCCCTTTCATCCCTATGTTTTTCCTCACATTCTTTTCAGGTGACCTGATAATCTAAAATTTGAACGCGAAAAGTCCAAATTGGGGAGAAAGAACTGAGAGTATCACCTGGCATGCTTTAAGAACTACTTCAAAATCAATGATTCAATATTCCAGCCCATCTAACTAACCTTTTTTTTAGCCCTTTTTTTTCTGGAAAGTGGATGGTAATTTTTTACTCCATATTAAAAGATTTAACCATACAAAAAATTAAAAATAATGCTCAACCAGTCGTCCAACATGACAAGAATCATACATTGTCCAACTCTATACTATTCATAACGCTGAACTAGGCTTGGCCTGGTTGCTTCACCTTGTCGCCTAAGCAACAAGGCAGTAGGCACCGCCTCGCGGCCCTTACTCGTCTTGGTACTCTCGACTTGTCTAACATGAATCTTCTCTACTTCTTAGTCCAAAATTATCTTCTCAATACACAATAGTTTGCGACAGTACGGGCCACATTCAGAGAACAATCTTCAGGCTGATTCTTCACCAAAATCTCATTAGGGAAGGCTTGTGGCATTCTTATAAAATAAGAATTCTGATAAATGCAAAGGAGCCAGATTCATGGAATTAGGCTTTGTTTTCTTTCAATGCAAAAAAGCCAGATATATAAAACTGGGGTTTCTTTTCTTCCTACACAAGCGAAAAGATCGCAGCGTGCAGCCCATCCACATCATTTCCACAGAACATCCAAACCACAAAACGAATTAGAAAAAAAAAATCACACTGACATATATCCAGTTGTGCGTATCTTAAATCAAACCAGACAACAATTCTCCAGCGAATACAGAGAAAAGCTTATGTAGACATTTTTCACACGATAAGAAAACCGGAGAGGAGAACCCTAACACAGATCCCCCCCTCCCCCCAAGAAAACCCTACCTGCATCACGGGAGAGGATCAGATCAGATGTCGGAGTCGTCAAAGTCGTCCTCAAAGGAGTTGAAGAAGTCGGCGTCGGCGGGCTGGCGGTCGAGCTCGCCGAAGATCTCGAGGGTGTCGGCGTCGTCGACCTCCATGCCGACGGCAAGGACGCCCTCCTCCTCCATCAGCTCCTGCTGGTACATGCTGATGCTGTACAGCGGCGACGGCTTCATCCTCTCCCTCCCCTTCGACCGCGGCGGGCGACCTCTCCAGAGAAGAGGAAAAAGTCGCGCAAGGGATAAGCTCGTGCCGCTTGCAACTACTGTTGGGGTGGGTTTTGGCCCATTGGTGTGTCCTTTGGCATCTATTTACGCGCCGGGGCACAGCAACTAGATCTGCAGATGAATTAATGCGCTTCGTGAATGGCTTGTGAGACTAGGATTGTGTAAGTTTAAAAAAATAAAAAAAGAGACTAGGATTGTATTGGTTCAAACTAAGATACTCTTTGACATTTATTCTCAGGAATTCATTCTTATTTAAATTGAGGAATAAGTCTACTTAAATATCTTTGGTAATCATTTTAGGAAAACTTTCCAAGAAAAAAGATTCATTCGAAAGAGAATGAGAATGATTATAAAATCTCTTTTTTCTTATATACGGAATGCCTTCTCTCAAAGATCATTACTTCACTTAGATCTAACGTTGTCGTCAAAAATATATTTTTACAAAAATTAAAAATGATAGTCAAATAATATTGTCATTCTAAAAATGAGGAATTGAGAATGTCTTTTCACTTCTTATAAAGAAGAATGAGAACGAACCTTTAAGAATGGATGCCAAAGATAGTCTAAAACATCAAACTGAATTAAGTCAAGTGATTTGGTGCAGTTCGGTTCACTTGGACAATGTGTTTGGTTTGATTCGATTTCACAACCTTGTGAAATCAACCAGAACTGAAAAATCAAATAAATAGAATTTCTTATCAATATATTATTTTCTTAAAATTACATCTATACTTTTTTTAATATTTTAGTGTTATATACATTTTTATGTATGAATATAAATAAATAGATTTTCTTATCAATATATTATTTTCTTAAAATTATATCTATAAATATTTTAATATTTTAGTGTTATATAAATTTTTATGTATGAATATATAGTTTTATTTCAATTTTAAATTTATAGATATACATTTAATATGATGTAGTGTAAAATTTTGTTTCTAGGAGTACCAGGTCCTTCATCCACCAAGAACATTTCTCCCCTTAAGCATAAGCGTAAAACTAAAAATTGTTAAGCGTTTCCACTACAAATGTAAAATTTTGGTTCGGTTTGATTTCACATATTAATTCAGTTCATTTTAGTTTGGAGATTTTTTTTTCTTCTAAAAATCGAACCTAACTGAACTGTGAATAGTTTTACATGAGATTGCTTGATAATAGCTCAAAGTTAAATAAGCAACTTTAAACAAAAATTAAAATTCAATTCAATAAATGAGCCAAATTTGAACATAGATGAGTTCAACTCGACTTTGTTTATGAATAAGTTTGTTTAAGTACTTGATTACGAGCTCATTTCAATACTCGATTACATACTCATTAGGAGCTGAGTACCCATTAAAATCTCTTTTAAATACTCATTTAATTATTCTATTCTTGGGTAAACTTAGTTAATATGATATTTAATATCTTATAGAATTTTCTATCAAATAACTAGGGGTACAAACAAATTGGTACTAACTTTTAATATGATACTTAATATCTTAAAAAGTTTTCTATCAAATAACTAAGGGTACAAACAAGTTGGTACTAACTTTGTTTGACTTGAGTTTACAAATTTACATTTAAAAAATTTGGACTAAATCTATCGTGAACTGATAAGACTCATGAGCTACTCACTATTCAACTTGAGCTCGTTTATTATTTTAACAAACCAAGCTTGAACAATCATCATAGATATTTGTCTCGAACTCGAACTCAGTTGGACTTGACTCGTTTACATCCCTAGTTTCAACAAGCATCTTCTCTTTAAGTTATTTTTAAAACTAAAGAGCATGTTTAAATTTCCTTAGTAACCTTAAAAATAGAAGTGGATATCTAAAAGGAATCAAAATATCTCCACAACTTTCTTCCCCTCGTCTTCTTTTGAAAAAGTCTTTATGAGAATGATGTCAAATAATATTTTTATTTTAAGCATGAATAATAGACAATGCTTTCTTATTTCTTAGAATGAAAAATGACAGAATTGTTTAGGAATAGAAGTCGAAGATCCTTTATCATCTTCCAAAGGTGAAACGTGATGAAAACGTCGTATTAACTATCTCAACGGTTCCAACCAAAAAAGAAAAAAAAAGAAAAAAATTTATCTCAACGGCAGTGGGCTAGTTGACCCCTGCCTGACGCCATATAAGATCCCTATGCGCTTGAATGAGAACACTGAAATCAGCTTGTGGTCTAATTTTGTCGGCGAAAGCGTGATATTTTGTCATTGATAAAGTGATATTAATATTAGAAGAATACTATTATACTACACATTTTACCATCTTTTGTCACAGTCATTGAAAGCCATTGATGATGCCAAGAGAACAACTTGTTTTCCATTTTTTTTGTCAGTTTATATGACATCCAATAGCCTAAGACCCTAAACCATCATCCCTGAAAAGATGGAATGCTGATGTCAAATTGAGATCACAAGGACTTATTTCTTAGATCCCTCCTTAGGCCTTTAAATCTCATTGGAGGAAAAAAAAACTTACTAATAATATCCTTTTCCCTCCTATGAGATTTTAGAACCCATGTGAAAGTTCAAAAAATGGGTCCAAATGATCTCGATCTATTTATGTCAAGGTAATGTCAATTGGTCAACTAGACTTCTTTACACCAAGGACAACTCACCATCATCAAAGAGATCGTTTGGTGTGTTATAAAATGTTGTAAAATATAAAAAATGACGGTCAAACAACATCTTCCTTGTGATTGGATATCTATACATTATTTTATGTTGTTTTTTCATATGATTAGAATACCATAAATTGTCACATTTTGAAATCAGTTGACTCCTATAATCCCTCTTTCAGTTGATTTCCATTTTCAGTCCAAAACTAGCATAAACCCAAATCGGGTGATTTTAAAATAAAAAATTGTTTTTCACCAATTTTAAAAACCAATGATTTTGAAATCAAGCATTTATGATGCACTAAGGGTCCATTTGGTTCTATGTAAAATATATTCGAATGGAAATAGAAAATATTTTCTAAGAAAATAAATTTACAAGGAAAAGGAAAACAAAATTTGTCATTTGGTGTTCTATGAAAACAATTTCATGCTTTCTAAAAGAGTATTCAATCTCATTTATATAACATCTTTAAGTTTTGAAGGTATAATTATAAAATTATACATAAGTTCTAAGGGTATAAATATAAAATTATACATCTTAGGTTTTAATAAGTAATTTCTAAAGTGCCTGGGTTCTCCCACGTTCACAACTTGCATTAATGCATTTCAATAAAAAATGGCATCAGACATCTTATGCTGGATGACAAAATCGGGATTTGGCACTAGTCAATCAATCTCATTTTCTGTTGACTGAGGTTTTCAGGGCTACCAAATAAGCAGCCATATCACCTTTTCTCGAAAACATTTTCGTAACTGCCTTTTTAAGAGCTACTGAACAGACCCTAGATTGAGTCCTAAATTGATATCTAGAACCCAGATTTCACTTAAAATCATTGCTGTTATTTTTTCCCCACAACCGTATAACTCGGGAACTATGGCACAATCTTACGTGCGATTGTTGCGAATGCTGATAGTTATTTCCCGAACAACTGGTTACATTGTTATGACCTGTGTGAAGGGCTGAAAAGTTTAGTCCTGTCTCGGAAACTAGACTGGGGTTGAGGATCTAATAAAGGGAGAATAGGCGAACGTAGCTAGTCATCTTGGGCTGGCACTGACTCGCAATCAATTGGTATCTGAACCTTTCTTCCCACATTTTCAAGAAAATGTACATACACCTCCGGAAGGAGCTACCTGAGAGGTCTAAAGGGCGCGTCTAAATGTCCTAGAGTACCTAATAAATAAGAAGAATATAGCCTTCCAAAATAGCTAGTCATTTTGGGATGGAACCAGCTCCTCATCATATAGAACCGGATGGATCAACTGGGAGATGCCTCTTACTAGATCAAACAGAATTCGATGGTACAATCTTATGGCTATCGTACGAACCTGGAGAAAAGGATTGATTGACGTCTCTAATGTCACAACGAAGCAACCAACGACTCATGACATAAGAGTCCATCAAGAAACTACCGCTGGCAAGTAATATTGCCGCAGAACCTAAAATTGGGAAAGTACGTATTCAGTTCACAGGAATGCTACTTTGATAGCCCTATGCCTGAATGACAAATATTTTCTCATTTACGATTACCTACCAAAATCTTGACCAACTTTTGACGATCTACTGGCATTGTCTTGGTAGACACAATTGCAGTGGACTGTTGATCTGTATTCAAGATCTTTCCACTTTCTTATCTAAATTGGGCGAGGGAATAACCCTGTGGGCAATTATTACAAATATGCTCCAATCCAAGTAATAAAGTGGGAAAAACCTTTTTGTCATGTTAACATCATCAGCCATCCAATACCGAGTATTGGATGCATCGACTTGATGATAACAATGAAATGAAAAGCATGCAGCACTTACAATCTCTTTCCTCTGAAAATGAAACCACACACTGCTTTAGGCTGTATACGTGGCAAAGTTGATGGATCTAGGCGGCCAAATTCCTTCAGATTTCCCCCATGTAAAAGAGGACAGATCTTGTATTAGAGGGCTAATGCAAAAACGGAGCCAAACGGGGATCTGTGCGGTATGGTAAACCAGTGCGAGCACCCAAAGCTCTACATCCAGCAGCTGCCTGCAATCAGCAGCACTTTGTAAGACCACCTTGGATGGCTCATGGGAACTAAATATATTTGAAGTTTGTTGTTCAAGCCCTTTGGACGGAGTTTAAAAAGAAATGTCTAAAGACATACCACTCGAGCAGCAAAAGGTAACATTTTCTCTGGCGGCATCCCCACACATAGGCCTAACAAAAAAGGTAAGTATCCGAATCCAATATCAATATGATGGGCGAAAAAGAGAATGAGTACAAATAAATGACAGAATTGGGCCACTTTCTTACTACACAGCATGGCCACCTTCACGTGGTCTCATCCAACTAGATTACAATAACTTCCTCATTGAGTGATCCTACATGTGCTTCCTAGTGGTATCCAATTAGAGGACATAATCCTCCTGATTATGGTATACTAAATCTTGAATCTACATACACCATCCTTAGATCAACATCCTTCGCTTCAATTTTGCACATGTTGACCATTGCAAAATCAGAGGAACATGAATGTTGCATATCCAAGACTCACAGGCTGTTCGTGTTGTTTGGGGTAGGGGGAGCAGGGGTATTCACACCATTTATGTCCTATAAAAGAATCCAAGTGAAAGTAGCAAAGAAATCAGACTCTTACGTATTTATATGGAAACACATATTACTCTATAATTAAGTTGCATATATACATACATGTATGTACATATGCATGCATGTATGTATCTATGTATATGTATGTATGTATGTATTAAAATTATTCAAGAGTATCAACATGATCCGAAAAAAATGTTGCCATATAAAGATATCAAAATCTCCATAGAGATTAATGAGATAAATGAGATGAAGCCTTACAAAGATATGGGAACATGGAAAAACACCCAAAACACTTTACATGTTGTGTGTATGTGAGGCCTATGGGCATGCATGTGTACATGTGTGGATAGAACATGTGTCCAAGGATTAAAAAACCCACAAAAGGGCAACTAATCAGGATGATCAACAGATACCAGATGAAAATTAGGAACTATGTAGTTTCATGAACAAGGGAAAGGAAAACAAATGAAAAAAATGGTTCTTCTCACCATAGAGAATTGCTCCAATGAATGCATCTCCTGCTCCTGTTGTGTCAATTAGCTCTGTTGGTGGTATTGTTTCTGCTGTTCCGAGGACTATTCTCCCACAAATGGACCCTATCCTGTTGGAGCTTAACCTCATGTTTGACTGGAATTAAAGAAAACTCTTAAAATAAGGACAATATTGGATGCAACTTATGTTTTAGGAATTAGTACACTATGAAATCAGCACAATATGAACAGTGCCAGCTGAATGTTGACACTGATTCATCCAAGAAGCACAAGACTACATCTACAAGGGATGAGGAACAATTTGTATACACCTCGCAATGCTATAAACATTTGCCTTTTGATGTATTTGTTACTCAATAACATGAGAACCTAATCCAAAATATTCAAAAGAAAGAAAATAACTAAAAAAAATCTATACCAGAACCACACTTTCAAAACGAAGGGAAAAAAAAAAAAAAGAGCCACAGTCCCATATGCATCAATAATAGAAAAAATTGATGCAAAAGCTACATTCACCCTAGTCACGCTTAATGCAAGTAAAAAAAACTGTTGATGCAAAAAACATGCATTGAAAAAGAAACATAACATATCCCACGGGGCTAGCTAGGATCTTCAACACCATTACACAACCTATGGGGGCTCACTAGGATCTTCAACATTGTTGCATATAAATAGCAGAGATCCTTAAATATTAAAATTGCTCATGTATTTAAATTCTTAAACCATTTAACCTAAATGTGTATCTTGCCCATGGAATGCAGAATCGGCCGATCCCGATCTGGATCGGCCGATTCGGATCGGGATCGGCAGGTCCCAATCCGGCCAATTCCGGCCAATCCCAACCGATTCCGAACGATCCGATCCCGATTCGGATCGGGATCGGCGGGTCCCAATTTGGGGACCCGATCCGACCCGGAATTCCTTGATCTTGCCTGATCAAGAGAAAAGAATAAACCTTGTAAGATACCTAACAATTTCCAAGGAAGTTGAGCAATCAAGCAATCATTAAACTCAGCTATTTCAGAACTTGCACGTTCTTGTATCCTTTCAGATTATCAAAATCACGCCATTTAATTTGCCTAGTGTCAACAAACCTTGGAAAAAATGCAGGCTGGCGTGGGATTGTGTACATCAACCTTCTCTTTTAATGATGCCACTAGGCTATCTATATCAATTTCTTCTGACTCTGGCACATCTGAAATGAGAAGCCTGCCAACAGTTACATGTGTCCAGAAGTAATTGTAGTAGTAACTAAGAAACATCATGTACTATTAAATCCTCAATATCCAATCACAGAATAAATTGAAATTACTATCACGAAGATAAACCAAGTCTTCAAGCTCGCCTTTTATGTTTCTCTCCAGCATAATGCAGCCTTTCTCTCCGAGGGTCACAATCACAAACTTTACATTTGGCAGTTTTACAAGTATGGAGAGCAGTGCACTTGGTGTCGATGGCGCTGCAGTCCACTCCTGCCAAGAAACAATTTGGACCCTACTAATCCCTTTTCCAATATATCATGTAGAAATAGGTACTTTTCAGTGTTGCATTGACATACCCAGATAAAAGCTTAGAGGCTTCCTGTCAGAGAAATACCTTAAGCCTTTATTTAAAGTCAATGATATACAAACTATTAGAAAGTTAAAGAAGAAATGGTCTATCAAGTGACAAGCTTATGCTGCTTAGTGGAATGTATATGTCTGGTTAGAGCGCATATGTAGTTTTTCCGCAATCTAAACACAAATACCAGGGAGTGTGCTAGATGTAACAGAGCGTACAAAAAACCACACGCATTGAAGCCGGTTAAACATCAGTGAGCATTAAGAGAGAAGAACATGCTAAAAATATGGTCACTTTGATCGTAGAAAACTTCTGTGGGGTCTACAGCGGTTCTTTTCTGATCAAAATCATTTCACAAGGTCTGAGCATTGCTTTAATCTCCTTATGACCTTTCTTGGTGCAAACTAGTCCATTCTTCCAAAACACAGAAGGCTCTTGAGGAAGCAGAGTTTCAGAGTGGGTGTCACTGTGATAAAGCAATGGGCATCCTGAACAGGGAAGGTAGTATCACAACCGAAGAAGCTGAAGACTAGAGTATCTATAAGCAAGAGGTAATCAGTTCTCACTGCCTGGTTTATGCAAGGTGAGATGAACAATTATAAGGAGTCGGAAGCTAGCATGGATGTGGAACTGTTATGTTGTAATCATGAACTATGAGCATGTTTCCATTATTTGGAATCTACACCAGCACATTCATTGAAATGGACGAAGGCAATGAGTGAAATGGAAAGGGAATGAGGGCTTACGGTCGGCTACCAGAGAGCAGGAATTGAGGTTCATTCAAAGATGAAGAAGGCAGGGAAGCTTTTGACCTCAGCCAGAGGTAGAGCACTAGGGGTTCTGGCGGGGACGCCAGTCCCACTCGGAGGTTCGACCCCGAGAGAGCATATCAGCACTGTTGGATTCCTGACCCAACCACAGTGGCTTGGAGCAGAGGCCCATGATCTAAGTTACATAGTATTTTCTTTTAATTTGTCTTTATTAGGAGATGTTAATCCTCCTAGAGGATCTCAAGGGTCTTTTGTCTTTCCAAACATACAAGGAGGTTGTTGAGGCTTACCAAGTTGCATAGCATCAGAGCAGAGCAGGATCATGACATGAGGAAGAAGATAACTGACCCAGTCTGATAACGAGTTGAATTGGGGCAAGAACTAGTGATTCAGTTGAATCCTGAGCTGAACCAAAGCAGTGCAAGTCTTAATGGGTCTAGCCCACATGTACCAGCGTATGGAACTAGCTGTAGCAGACCCAGATGGCAAACCATTCCCCATAAACACAAGAATGGGTGGGATTATACCTCAGAGGGGTTCTGCCCTTTGCAGAACCCATCAAGGGTGTTTCTGTCACTTCCGTGGATGCAGCGGGGTGGGGTGACATTTCTTCTCTAGTATCGCAGGTCATCCGTGAGCTTCAAAAAGAATTGAGGGTGAAGCACAGGCAGAACCCTAGAATCCAGGTTTACAAGCAAGGGAAACAGTGGAAAGGAGGCAAAGCCAGCTAGGTTTTCCACTTAAGACAACCAAATCTCCTGGCCTGGGGGAGCTTACCATGGTGGCCATCAGACCTGGAGCTATTGGTGGATCTCGGGAATCTGGTGATCTCAGGGAGGCAGGTATAAATGGAAACATTGAAATTCTGTCACAATCTTCCTCAGCTAAACCAGTTAAGATGTCTATTCTTTCCCATGCTGATGCCTGATGTGGAAAAAATGAACAGAAATGCTTCCACAAGAAAAACTCAAATGAAATCGCAGCCCGGATTAGATCGACCAACAAACGGAGCATTTGTTCCTGTATTTCGGCACATAGGCCCGTCCGTATGGTGCACGTATGGTGTGGGCGAGCTGGTCCAGAGTGAGTGCCACTCGCTCCACCCTTCTTCTGCTGCTATAGTGTGCATGAAGTGAAAGTCTCCTTGGTGGGGAACTTTTAGAAGAGAAGGGGGAAGGAGAAAAAGACAAGGCATAACAAGAAGAATCATGGGTGGGAAGAAGAAGAAGAAGAAGACAGGTGGGAATAGAATCAAAGAGGGAGAGAATGTAGTGGCAGAAGCATACGGATGGTGGGGGGAAAGAAGGGGATGGTAATGACAGCGACATCTTGGGCCTCATGTCCACCCCTCAGGGGTTCCTCCTCTCGAGGCGGCTAGGGTTTCTTCCCGAAATAAAGAGCTCAAATTTCATTCCATAGCATTCAATAATCCCAAAAGAATACATGGGCTCCTTTTGTAGAGAGGCAAATGAGAATAAAAGACACTCTTGTCCTCGACCCTAATAAAATAAAATATCCTAACTAGAAGTAAATAAAAATGCATAACAAAAGTAAAAATGACAATTTTTTAAGCAAATATGACTGACACGTCCGACCTAAGAAAAGTGAATACATAATAAAATGAGAAAACAAAGACACATAACACTCCTGTTAGATTGGACTTGGCTCGGGTCACTCTGTCTACGATTCACGCATATCGATTCTGCCTCTGACCCTGGTGTCCCCATCAATGCCCCTGCCAGTTTGGATCAAGGAATCAACCTTAATTTTTGAGGGTTAGATAAGGAAGGGTACCAATTGCCGCTGATTTCTCTTGTCCCAAAGGCCATTCAGGAGTTTGCAGATCAACCCAAACCAACTGTTTCACCACAAATGTCATATCATGCAATTGGAATGGCTACATCTAACTTGATTTCAAATACCAGATTCCTCACTCTCCAACTTTCCAAACTTAAAACTCCAAATCAAAAATAAGATTGGACAATACAGCAAGCTTTGGGCAGATGATTTAGATACCCAGGGAGTGTCCACAAAGAAAGGAAAAGGCCAAAGAGAATTATCGAATCTGCTTAAAGAATCTCATATCAAAGGTGGGGAAAACATTATTAAATTGTATGCTGGCAAAGACACCCTCCCTCAAGCAAAGTGTGTGGTGTTGATGCGGTCTGGTGGAGCTGCGTAATGTTAACTTGTGGGTGTTTTTTTTCAATTATTCATTGGGGAAAGTTTAGTAGTCTGTAGGGCTTGTAATTAGGATAAAATGTCCATGTGCTGCGTGTAGGCATAATTCAGCGGAAAGGAACCTCTCCTACTTGGTTGTATTACCTCTTTATTTTTAAGAAATTGGTGGTGCATTGTACAACTTCTTTAGAAAAAATATATATCCCCTGAAGCGATGCAAATATGCAGTTGAAAGTGGAATTTCATAAGCTAAACTATGATCATCTCTTCGATATGCCTACTATGAATGGTGTGAAGTGGACTCACTCTTTAACTAGGACCATACAATGATTCTCACTTCATGTTAAATCTCATGACTCATAGCATAAATGCAAGTTACATTTAGTGGAAAACATGAGCTTCAGATGATCCATATGAATATGCAATTTGTGAGGACAACACATGACTTTAAACGTGGAGAATGTGTAAGATCCCCCATTTTTATCCATGCTTAAACACACGTATACATAGCCACTACGACTATGCAAAAGTACATGTGCAATAGCCACTGCTTATGCAGAAGGATCTATGTAATCAAAAGAAGAAAACATAATATTTATTTGCTTAATGGGGGTATTCATGTAAATAATATATAATTTGGGTCTATGTAGAATGACTTCTTATAAGGAGGTACAATTTTCTGGAAAGTTCCAATGTATTTTATGGTTTGTAATAATTGTGACGCCCAATCAGGTTTTGCCAAGCAGTACATTCTAAACATCTTAAAGAGGATAGATTTCCAATGTGATGCCGCCAAGTGGCAAACAATGCACATGAGTCTATGTGATCCAAGAGAATGCCAAGCGGGATAAATTAGACTACCCTCACGGGGTATACTTTTCGCATATAACAATGTGAGCATCTGAAGAAATGTAGAATCTGGTGAACTTTTCATCAAAATTGACAAAATCAAACCTAATGCAATGCAGCATACTTTCTACATAAGTTATGATCAAACTGAATGACGAACATAGATCTAGAAAAATATACTGACACAGAATTATGGTTTCATGTTGTAGCCTTCTAAAATATCTGACATGGCAAGGTAGAAAGCCATTATCAAATAAACATTTACTTGCCTGTGGGAACCTTTCTGAACAAACGACATAACTTGCCAACTTAAGAAGATCATCCAACCCCTCTCTCTTTCTTTCAGCATCAACTAGAATTGGAATTTTCATTCGGGTTGCCTGCACTGAACAAAGTTTAGACATTCAGGTTAGTGAGATAGGCCAATATGCAATTACAATATTTAAAATAGCTAAAAACCATCACACAAATAAAGGAGGTATCCTTTAGGAATGCTTATTTATTTGTCAAATCCTTGCTAGTCTAGTAGCCTTGGATGATCAATTATCTGCTAGCATCTAGGGTGAGAATGCAAGCATAATCAGTGATGATGGATGGAAAGTACATAACAAGTTACAATAGGAAATATATTAGGAGGCTGTTTAGATAACCAGTAACCAAGACATGGTAAAAACTCAGAAGGCATCTCTATACAGTAGTTTTGGTGGTGGTGGTTGAGGGGTGGGGGGGAGGAGGGAATATTTTTCTTAAGAAGAGTTTGGTGGCACCACCATTACGGTAATAGGGAAGACTTTCCAATTGTTATATCACTTATGAAGGGATTTCACATCACTAGATTGACTGCCTACCAGGTGAAGGAAAAAGAGAGAAGAAAGTTTCACACAGGATAGAGCAGAAAACACCACAAATGGTTAAACACTGCTTGTCCCGCAACACACTGCAACTGGAAATGTCTTGTGAACTAGAGGCTGAGGTTAAGGAAGCAAGGAAAAAAAATAAGTTCGCAATGGCCTTTTCTTTCTCAAAGTCAGACCCATCCCCTCTCCGAGGAAAAGAAAGCAGTCCTGCTGCACACTATAAAAATAGAAATGTCTGGTTTAGTATAGGCCAAAGGTTAAAGATGCAAGTAGAACCAATAAGTTTGGAATGACCTTTTCATTTGCTATTGTGCCTAGATGCCTCTTTCTCAAAGGCACACACGTTCCTCTTCATTTTCTATTGCGACTAGATGCCTCTTTCTCAAACTCCACACGCACACCCAACACCCCACCCCACCCCTTTCTCAAAGGCACACACATTCCCATCGCAACCCCCCAACCCCACCCCCAACACCTCAACCCCAGGCCCCCACCCCATCCCCTGAAGGACGGAAGTGGCCCACAACCCCCCTCCCCCAATCTGAGAAAAGAAGGCAATCCTGCCACACAACTCTATAAGTGGAAATGTCTGGTGAAGATAGGCCCAGGTTAAGAATGCAAGTAGAGCCAATAACTATGCAATGGCCTTTCCATTTGCAATTGTGACTCATATGCCTGCCCAACGCAACCCCCCCCCCCAAAAAAAAAAAAAAAAACTGACAGGATCTAACCCTGACTAAAATGCCATCCAATTTAAATCACCAGGTCCATATTCCAGCATCTCTCTCTCTCTCTCTCTCTCTCTCTCTATATATATATATATATATATATATATATATATGTATATATATATATATATATATATGTATATGTATATATAGTCCTTATTGTCAGATATTCTATTGCAAGTCAGCATTAACTCAATGGGATGAAAGCAAACGTCCCCATACCAATAGCTGTGTAGCAACAATGTATAGTAGCACTTCAGTTTTCCGAGGCGGGGAAGTTTCAATGTTGATGTTATAGTAGCGAAGAGGTGGTCAGATCTGATAGTGGGTAAATGCAAATCTTACCCCAAGCTTTTGTTCTCAAGCCTAGTTTACGTGAAAGTTTGTGCAAGTATGGTATATGGTCAGGTTGTCCGATAGCTCAATTCACTGCGTCAATTGCATCGACCCTTGCTGCCTTTATTCCATTCAATTAAACCTTGCCTGAGATGGTTTCAATAAGGGTCGGTTCAAGAGTGGTATAGTATCAATTCAATCCAGTGATGCTCAGCACTGGACAGATGACGACATTCGCAAGTCATCAAGTAAAGCACGAGATAGAGTTTCAGCCAGAGATATTCTTGGAGTTGCCTCTTCTTTTGCTTGTACTAAGGTCGAGCTACTTTTATTTTATTTGGATGTATCCCCAGTCTTCAAGTGAGAGTATCAAGGTGATCCCTTATTTGTCCCTTATTTTGGACTCTCTCTGACCTTTGATAGAGAAAATCTCCCCCATCCTTGTATTAAAAATAAAATAAAAAATTATTAAAAATTTTTAAAGATTCAATTACCCCCCTTAGGGTTACTTACATTCTTTGGGGTTTAAATTTCTCCATTCAATTGTGAAACTCATCCATAGCTGTCCAGGCAGTTGCACACAAAAACATTTTTTTTAAAAAAATAAAAAACTATCATAAAATAGGAAATTATTTTAATTAACCCCTAGGGTTGTTCCCCTCCCTTGGGGTTTTAGATTTAATCATCAACTAAGGATCAGTGGCACAGCCTTGTGCTGCCACCTAATCCCAACAAATAGATCTTCCACATCCATCAGCCGGGAACAAGCGGTATAAAATGGTGGAGAGGCTCTCTTTCTCCCTGACTTTCATGGAACCCAATCTCTGTCTCTCTCTGTCTCTCAAGAAGTCCTACTAAATATCCCTTAAAGAAAGTTCATTGATATGCCCATAAAGAGTGTCAAGGGTATATATGTAAATGGTGATAAAGTATAAACACAAGTATAACTTTATAGGGTGTAAGAATAGTTGATAGAAAAGTGTGGACTTTTATGTAATTTTATGATGCCAATTGGACATGGATTAGTGGGCTGTAGGATAGGGGTTTTAAATATCCTGTTACCAGTGAGATTTTAATCTCTTATTGGGCCTATTAGTGGATCTTTTAGTGGGTCAGCCCAAGCCCAATAGAGGGGGACACACCTGTCCTTCTTGAACCTTCTCCACCTTCTCTTGAAGCCTTTTTCTGGCCCCAAAAGGGCAGAACATGAAACATGAAGGGAGAGAGGGGGAGAGAAAAAGAAGGAGAAAAAGAGAGGGAGGGCCAGATGCAGGAAAAGAGAGAGAGGGAGGGCCAGCTACAGTGGAAGAGAGAGAGAGAGAGAGGGGCCTACTATAGTTTGCTATAGTGCGTGTACAGAGTGAGTACACAGTTTGACAATTATTTTTTTGAGGCTTAAAGTAGTGGCTTTAGGGGCTCTTTTGGGTCTATTAAGAAGGTAAGAGATCTACTTCTTGTCCGTCTCTATGTGCCTATGATTTTTTTTATTTTTTTTTGTAGGTCTTGTTACTAAGTTTTACCTCCCTAAATAGGAAGCATGCTGCCAAAATTTTATGAGGGTGAGTGCGCGAGGTTGTGGCTGTGGGAGCATGTGTGTGTACATGTGAAGCAGGTGTGCATGGTTGTGGAGGCATATGTGAGGGTGTGTATGGCATAGGGCATGTATATGTGTGTACTATGTATATATGCATGTGACTACGGAAGCACATGTGTGTGTGGTTGTGTACATATGTGCAACATGGTGTGCGCGCGCGTGTGTGTGTGTATGTATGTGCAGCAGGGGGGGGGGAGCAGCTGTATGTGTAGTGAGGTGTGTGTGTAAGAGTGTGTAGCCGGGTGTATGTGCAGTGGGGTGTGTGCAGCCGGGTGACTGTGTATGTGTGTGTATGGCTGTTAAGTATGTGTGTGTGTGTGTATGTGCAGCAAGAGGTGTGTGTATGTGTATGTATGTGCAGCAGGGTGTGTGTGTGTGCGCACGTGCGCGCGCAGCTGTATGTGTATGTGTAGTGGGGTGTGTGTGTAGCCGGGTGTATGTGCAGTGGTGTGTGTGTGTTTGTGTGTGACCGTGCATGTGTGTGTGTGATTGTGTGAGGGTGTGTGAATGTATGTGTGAAGACGCATGTGTGTGTGCAGCTGTGTGGAAGGATGTAAATGTGTATTTAAGAGGTGCGTGAGTGTGTGAGGGTATGTAGTTATGGAGGTATCAGAGTGGGTGTGGCATTGAAGTTGTGCAAGTGTAAATATGTGTATGTGTGGCTGTATAGGTGGGTGAGCAGCTGTAATGGTGTGTGTGAAAGTATGTACAGCTAGTGTGTGTATCTATTAAGAGGTATATGTGTGCAGTGCATGGACTGTTATTTCTAATAGTTGTTTTAGATGACTTGGACCTAATATTCCTTTGATATATCAAAACTAGTATTCTCAGTGCGTAAAGGTTTACTTCCACCTCGTACCAAAGAGTAATACATAAGGTCTTTGTCCATTAAAGTTGTTTCATAAATTGTTGTTCCTTATTTTATTCTTTTGTTAAGTGCATGCTATGAGCCATAGATTGCATTGATGCACACAGACATGTGGCTTATATTTATAACTATGGAGCATTCTACATACTTGATATAATGACATAAACTGCATATAACTGTTGAGCATTACTACATATTTTAGATAAACATCAACTGTGGTCATAACTATATGACTGTATAATTGTTCCACTATTTGACTGTAAGACTATGACCACGATTATTATTGTGATTGTGGAACTATTATGATTATTTTGGGCAAATTGACACCTCACACTAGTTGTTATGTTCCCATTTACTATGGACCCTTGTTAGGACAAGGGTCAGGAAGTTAGCCCATTTACATTGGACGTACGTCAGGACCTCGGACAACCTTTACTATGGAGATACGAGTCTAATCTTAGCTTACCTGACTAAGACAGAGAGAGAGTTACTCGCTTGTGTGCACACATAGTCGGTCTCTGGACTTCAAGATTTAGCTAGCCATTGATGCCGATTAGTCCAACCAACCTGCCTCACCTATTGTGAAGCTAGCACCCTATAGGGTGGGCAGGCATGTAAACTGTATTATTCTAGTCTTGTGGGTGACCCTGTCGCTGGTAGTCTTTTACTGTTGAAAAATCAGATTATATGTTAAATGTTTTAGACATATTTATGGGTCATCACATGATTGGCTTGACCTGTGAGTTTGGGCCTTTTCCAGCAGTTTCGTTGTAACCTGACCGATGTAGATGCATTGTTTTATTGTTCATACATATGCAAATTTATCGATTCAAATCATGTATTTCGAATCATAGAGAATGGCATAGAGCAAGGAAGATCCTATATGAGCCATGTGACTCAATGCCGCTTTTTTTCTTATTTGTTTTATTTCATGTGGGTGGCAGGATCACGAGTTGGAGGTGGTGACTGTTAGAAGTGTGGTGACACTTGGCTATTAAGAGATCATTGTCAGTATTATAGTTGTATTTTTGTTTGATAATCTCTCTTTTTTAGACATGTATTTCGGAAAGTTATGTACATTACTGTGGAAAAAATGAATACAATTGTTGTAAGTGAAATCTTAGGCACTTATTATTTGTCTTGTGTAGTTATTTCCTTCATTTCATTCGTATAGATTCCCCAAATCGACATAACTATAGGTGAGGGTGCTTGTGTAGGCCCTCTCTCTCTCTCTCTCTCTCTCTCTCTCTCCACATCATACGGAAGAATCCATGCAACGAGGGGTGGCCACTCCAACGCCTAAATCTCCGCCTGGACGACATCTAATGGTCAGCTCGTTTCTTGCAAGGTGGTCAGAGACATGTCCTCCTCTACATTTTCTCCTTTGCTACCTACAAGGCGTGTGCTTGGTGATGCTAAGGGGGGTCGATCCATGCTGCATGTGTGTAAGAGAGAGAGAGAGAGAGAGGGAGGGTCAATGTGTGCATTATAGAGAGAGAGGCGTGCATGTGTATGCGCGAGAGAGAGAGAAGTGTGCATGTATGTGAAGCATGAGAGAGAGGTGTCCATGTGTGTGGGTACTTGAGAGGGAGAGAAGTGTGCGTATGTTGGAGAGAGAGAGAGAGAGAGAGAGAGAGAGAGAGAGAGAGAGGTGCATGTGCGTGGTGCGTGAAAGAGAGAGAGGATGAGAGAGAGAGAGAGGTGTCCATGTGTGTGGGTGCTTGAGAGAGAAAAGTGTGTGCATGTTGGAGAGAGAGAGAGAGAGAGAGAGAGAGGTGGTGCATGTGCGTGTGCATGTGTGAGTGCACAGCAGATGCCTGGTTGGTGAAGGAGGGGTTGAGGAAGTGGAAGACGATGACGGTGCCAGCAGGGAGGAGCTTTGCCAACTTGGCCGATGTCATGAGGGTGCAGCCGACCATGGGGGCCTGCTGCTGCTGCTGCTACTTGTGAGTTTTGTTTGGGTGGGTGGACTTCTGGCTCTTCCCCTGCCGAGTGGCTGTGCGCCAGGCCTGCTTTCTCGTGGGTTAAACCATTGAGGATGCTTTTCCACAGCTGTGTGGGGCTCACCCATGAAGGTAGAGAGATTGAAAGCTGTGTTTACGTGTGTTTTGGTGTGGTTGTGTTTGTGTACAAGAGAGAGAGAAAGGTTGTCCCGCGTGTGTGCGTGTGTGTGCTCATGCATGTGCGTGAGAGAGAGAGAGAGAGGTGTTGTCCAATGTGTGTGCACAAGAGAGAGAGAAAGAGAGGAGTGTCTGGGTCAGTGGGTGGGTGCATGAGAGCGAGAGAGAGGATGTGCGAGAGAGAGAGAAAGAGAGATAAACGATAAAAGATAAAAACAGAGCTGACATAGTGTCCTCTGTGTGTATGTACGCTAAAGTGAGATGCTGCATGGACTCTTTTTGGTGTCATGTGGAGAGAGAGATGAGATGCACGGGTTCTTTCCTGTGATATGAGAGAGAGAGAGAGAGAGAGGACTCTACTTGGTTTCTCTGATTTCCAAACAGCTCCAAATTAGGTTCCAGGAAAATAGGAGAGAAACGGAAGACCATCTTTGCCACTTTATACTGTCCGTTCTTAGCCGATGGATGTGAAAGATCTTTCTTGGCCGATGGATGTGAAAGATCTAAAGGTTGTGATTCGGTGGCAGCACAAGGCTGTGCCACCGGTGGTATTTGAACTCTTCTCTCTCTCTCTGTCTCTCTCTCTCTCTCTAACATTGTAGGTTGGTGGGTTCAACCCAACCCAACTTTTTGAGATGACAGAATCAGTCACAGCCTCACAGGTTTGCTCACCCAAACTTGCAGTACTACACACTCAAACAACTAGGACAATGTCAAGCTGCAAAACATATGCCAATGTGTTGGGCCTTTTTTTAATAAAGAAGGGGGGGAGGAGAAGTCCCCCCCACCGGTTCCCCCCCCCCCCCTCCTCTCTAATCCCTCTCTCACTCTCTCTCACTTGGGTTGCCGGTGGGTACCCCCCACCTCAAAAAAATCTCCGGTGGCACCCCTCCCCCACCGGTTAAGGCTTTCAAAGCCTATAAATTCTCCCCAAGGGGAGGACGAAGAGCATGCCTCCTTGGCCCAAGAATTCATAAGGGAAACTCTGTCCATTTAAAGACCAAACCAAGTGTTTTTGCACGGGTTTGCTACGTTTGGAGGAGATATTTTCTCGGAGGGGTCTCTTCCTAAGGGTTTTTTTTTTTTTCCCTAAGGTGAAGCTCTGCCGAATTTATGTTGTAAAATCGCCATTTTATAAGACAGGATTATGCCGAAATGATGAATGAAATACCAATATTGTTCTTTGAGCATAAATGTGTGCATGTGTTTATGAACCTATTACTTAAGTAACACTATGTTATTATATTTTCACATACATAATTAATTTATTAATTAATTTAATAACTAATTAAAACGCATAAGTACATAATTAAATATTCTAATATTCTAAAATACCCTTGGCCTCACCCCATACATAATTAAACCTAGACTCATAATCAAAACTCAATAATGAAATATTAAGACATAAAATAATATACTTAAGTTAAAAAAATGACTTAAATACCTCTTATGCTTAATTAATTAATAAAATATGTGAAAATTATTTAAAATCAGTAAAATCAATATAAGAATCAGAAAATTTCTGTAAAAATCAGTAATATTCAGTAAAAATCATAAAACCAAATCTGAAAATTACATAAACCCAAAAAACATGACTTAAATATCCTTCATATATCCAATTAATTAATAAAAATCAGTAAAATTAATAAAAAACAATAAACTCGGTAAAAAAACCAGTAAAAACAGAGAACCAAATCTGAAAACATATAAAATTCTCGAAATGACCAAAATACCCTCAGAACTTAATAGAAATTACAAAAATACCCCCATCCAAGAGAAAAATCCGTAAAAATCACAAAAAAATCTTTAAAAATATCAAAACCTCTCCTATGCCCAAAATACCCTCCAAACCCTAATAAGATGGGTAAATTACCAAAATACACCTATAACTTAAATATGTCAAAAATGATCCTAAAATACATCCCAAGGGTTTTCAAGTTTCCCTAAAATGTTAAAAAAACTTAAGATGATCATAATGACCCTAATGCAACATAATTACAAAAAATAGACTTTAAGTCTAGAAATCCAATTCCGGGTAAAATTACCAAAATACCCTTACAACCCAAACACACTTAAAATAACTCTAAAATACCTCCTAAGGTTTTGAAACTTTCCTAAATCATTAAAACTCACTTCACACACTAAAGTGACCATAATACCCCTATATCCTCCAACTTGACATAATTACAAAAATACCCTTATGGGTCTAAAATACTTGGAATCATTCTAGATAACTCGGAGTCAATCCAAAATCTTTTGAAAAGTCTCCTAATCAATTATAAACCCATCCTAAACTTGAGTAAGGCCAAGGGCTTAACCTAAAACATATCTTCATATGTATGTGCTGCATGTAGTAGTAGTGTTGCATGTTACAAGGGCATCAACGGACGGTTAATCAAGGGTTGTCGAGCGGTTGCTCGACGTAATTAACACTGACTGAGGTCAGTGAAGAGAGGTCATATACTCGGATCTTCGCCTGATCCGAAGTCCCGGACTACCTGAGGGCTAATCCCAAGCTCTCATAGTCCAAGAAATAAAATACATAAAACCGACCTATATTTCTCCAAATAAAACAAAAAGACCAAAACGATAGGATTTAATAATAATAAAAAAATCTGATAGGAGAGATAGCTAGGTCAGGTTCCAAACACAATGATAATGACCTGAAAGATGACAAGGAAGAACCTCACAACCTGCAGTTGACTATCCAAAGCATTGGGAATCATGTATCCTGAAATTTCCATCAAGCCCTTCCATAGACAATAAATATTCTTTGACACGTGTAACTGGCTATATAACTATTTCAATGTCTGGGATTCCATGGAAGGTGAATGACAAATGCAAAAATAGGCTTCGTAAATATGAAAACCATGAGCATTTCGTTCTCCTCAAGCACCTGGGGGAATTATAGATAAAGAAAAAGAAATGATGATTTTGTCTGCTGCCCTCACTCCTATGTTTCCCCAGTGGCCACTACCTCGAGGAAAAAATGATTCTACTTTACATTTTTCACTCTTCTCTCAACTCCAGTATTTTCCTTTTTCCTCCTCCCTCTCTTCTGCTTTTCCTTATATCTCCCATACTACAACTCACACGTGACAAGACCGAAACCAATCCTGACATGATATATGACTTCAGCCCTAATAGAATTATGGCAATATCACAATATCAAGAAGCAAGAAAGTTCTTTGGAAGGTGAAGAAGCAAGAAAGCGGAAATGACAATCACCTCTTGGGCAACTACTAGAGCAGTTTCATGCAATCTAACATCAAAATATGCAAGTAGTGCTCCATCGAGTGCAGACAGTAAACTTGATCGGGAAAGATCATCCGGCACCATCCCAGGGTATCCAGGTGTGTGAATGCAAGTGCGAGTCTTCCTGCAGAACAGATATGAATGTTAATCATCCAATTTTTATGTGGGATCACCTGACAAAAATGACTTAAAAAATGCACAACATCAAAGTCTCTTCTCATTGTTGCCTATATAGAAAATGTTCGCAATAACAGAAGAACTGGATGAAGAAATCATCCATTTATATCACCGGAGTAACGTATAAAAGTGTTGAAGACGAGATCATAGATCCACAGACAGAAATACATGCACTAATTGTGATGACTTGCTTATTTTACATTTTACTTCTTCTTTCCAATGTTTATAGAACATAGACTATTTTATATTTACAAAAAAATGGAAATTAGAACTGGAGGTTTTATGTTTACACATTCTACGAAGATAAAAGTACAATGGAGAACTTGCAAATGCAAGATTGAACAAGAACATCTTTGCAAAACCTCCACCTTGTATGCCACTTCGGCTTTTGGCTTCCTTTTTCTTGAAAGTGAGTGGTATCACATTTTACCATAGAACTAAAAGACATACAAAAATTAATGAACTCTCGTATACCCGCCCATTACAAAACCCAGGATTACACAAAATCCAAAAAGAAAAACCAAAAATACCAACCATCACTGATTGCATCTTTCCAAATCCCTGCTCCCTATCTACAAGGTGGATGGTCAGTCGGCCCCCAGTCCTTCCAGTCCCCCTAAGTTATGGAGTTCCTTGTGTTTCCCTTCACAATGAATTACATGACCTTCCCTATCGTTCAGCCATTAATACTATCGACCATCCTCTGGAAACTTGAATCTGACCCATCTGTGCAGATTCTCAACATCTGCCAAAGACTTTAACCCACCAACAGAAGCATCCATGTGTCTCATTCCTTGTCGTGACAAATCTCTGCCTTGGACATGTCCCTCATTTTGCTTCTCTCAATTTCGACGTTCCCCTGATCTGGGCCTGCGTCTGAGACAGATAAAAGTCCCAGCCCTCACACTCTTCTGAGTCAACCAAACAGATCTGTACTGGAGTCCCATAAGTTTTGAGCTTGCAAGCATGACCAAGAGCCCCAAGCCAATCACCCCCCTTGACCATCTCTGCAGGTGCAGACTTGTCAATTAAGCCATACCATGGAGGTTCATCATGCATGAAACTCCACTGCAAACCCTTAAGTCTAGGTGAAGAAGAAACTGAAGATACATGGAGCCATCACTATGTCTAGGGACTGAGGTAGGATTAAATCAGACTAATCCAAGGAATGCAGGATTGGTACGAATCGGATCAGACGGCCGATCCGACAGTTTTGACCCAACGTGGTCCAATCCTGATCCCAATCCACCACACTCAGACGGCATTGGTCTAAGATCAGTTTGGATCGACCGGATTGGACTGGGATCAGACTGGGATCGGACCAATTTTTTTCTAGACCGAATTGGCCCAAGATCGGTTCGGATAGGATTGGCCAATCCAATCAGTCTAGACCAAGCCGATACATGCCTGATCCCCGATTCTTCCTACCTTGGATTAATCCCATATCTAAAAGCGAGAAAAGTTACCATGCTAGATACAAGAGGCATGGATCTATAGGTTGTGAGGCACCTATAAGGACAAAATCATGCAAGCTTATGAGGTGCCCCAGAGTAGACAATTCCTTACAGAGGTTAGATTGAGTTGTAATAGTATGGTCATGGGCTGGGAACATCCAACTAGTTTTGGGTTACTATATTAGTTAGTCCCTCCCCAAACACCGTTTAGGAAACAAAAAATTCACATAAATAGCTTCCATGTTCTAGGGACCCTCTCAAAATAGCCAGCTGAGGGTGTGTTTGACAAAACTCTTAGTTGGAAGCCACCTTTGGCTTCCACTTCCAACATGAAAAATGTTGAGTACAGCTGTTATAATTAATTTTGTGCAGTTACACTGGATGAACATTCAACAAACTCATTTTCCCTCCAATTTGGAGCTTCTAGTTGAAAGCCAGAAAACCACATAAATGGCCCCCAAGGTCTAGCGCCCTTCCCAACCTGTGGAAGCCCAAAAGCGCCTCCTACTGCAAGCTGCAGTAAACATGCCTTGGAAATTATGGAGGCTGAAAAGTGCTTCCAAGTGTAAATTATGCAAAGCATGCCCCAAAGAATGTCTGTACAAAAGACTCTTCATGCGTCTCCTTCCCCTCTTTCACCATCTCCTCTCTGCCAGCTGGACCACTGATGTTGCTGATCCCTTCATCCCTACTCTCTTACTCTTTCCCAAAATAGGAAGGAAAAAAGGAGAAAAGAAAAATAAGACCATCTTCTCATTGAGGGGAAACATCTCCCCAACTCCCCATCCTCTGCCATTGGAATCTGCATATGGAAAGGGGGAGGGGGAGGGAGATATAAAAAGGAAGAAAGAAGAAAGGGCAAGATCTGCTTATTTGGAAGAAGAATGATTGCAGGTTGTACAAGGTTCCAAGGGGCTGTTCCACACGTGCAGGTCCTGCAGGACTATCACCAATCCATCTCCCCACTGCTGCTGCTGTCCCCCCTGTAGGACCACCCTCAGCTTGTCTTTCATGCACCACCATAATTGGTCATGCACAACGGGCCACCTTCCTTGGTGCTGCCCTAGCTGCTACCTTCTTTTCCCCACTTTCCTTCTCTCTTCCAACCCTAGCCAACTCATCCTCACCTGTCTTTGTTTTCCTTTTCCATCACTCCTCCATCACAGGAAACACATGAGAAACCCTTCTGCGCCACAGTCGTTGCCACTGATTTCAATTTTCAAACTTGCATTGTTGACCAACAAATTTGGTTTGCTCCACTATGTACTTGGAAGCCCGTCGACTCTGTCATGGAGCAGCAGGCAAGCATGACATCCGTTCATGAAACAAGTCATGGCATCCTGGGTATCTCCTGTTTGCCCAAGTACTGAATGCCGTTTGTGCTCTTGCATTGCAGTCCTACTTGGTTCTTTGGAGAAGCTTCAGTATGGTAACCGTCTCTGCTCCCAACTTCCATGAATATCTTAATTTGTCTTTTTGACATTAGGAAGATCTTTGTCAACTTCATCTGAATAATACAATTGGTATAAGATGTAACTTCAAAAGTTTAACAGAAAATCCTTCTGGCTATATTACATCCTTCAAGAATGAGGTGTCGAGATTCCTGATGTTACATCATGCAGAGTGCACCTGCATTTAAACGGAACACAAACACCAAAATATTTGTCAACAGGATAACATGCGAAAAATGACTACTGAAGCTTGTGATCTGTGAACAGAAAGCATGAATTATAAAACGCATGCATATACAAGAATCTATTATGTTTGAGACACCAAAGCAAAAGCCAAAGTTGTGGGACCCAGGAAGGACCTCATGTCAACACACCACCAATGACAACAGTTAGACCCAAATATGCACCAGTAATGTAGAATCTTACAATTTACAGAGATCAGGAATCTAGTTAGAAGAGGATTCTCACATTTGGCTGTCAACAATTATATAAGTAAATGGTGAATTCCCCTCCTGTGAAACCTGAAGCATGCACTTATGTAAGAAGAAAACCCACAAATGAAAAAGAAAAGCATTCAGAGGAGCATAGAAATAAGCAGTCACAGAAGAAAACCAAGAAATAAACAAATCATTTATCACTATTTAGAAATAAACTTGGAATACATATTAAAAATAGAAAGGGAAACATAGAATATGTGGCCATTCATAAAAATTTCCTTTACCTATCATAAATAAATTATTCATTCGTCAGTTGACAAATATCCAACAAGCACGTGCACTGGTCTCATGCAGCAGTGAATGCCAAATGATCTGGACTTCTACCAAAAGCTATTCACATGGACTGAAAATTCCTTCAAACCAGATCATTCCTGGTAATCTTTATATGGTAGTCAGCTACCCATCAGAAGTCTGCCATAAAAGTCAGACGCTCAATGGAGGGAAATGAATCACTGCCGTTTGGATACCCCCCCAAAAAAAAAACTGCACCTCAAGTGAGACAGTGATTTCCATTCACTCGTCTTCAATATGGAGGGCACTATCCACTTTGTGTGGGAGAAAGAATAGCTATATGCCTTGATACATATGCTTCCTCTCCTGGAGGAATTGATGGACCTAAGGCTATGATTTGTGGGACACAGACACCAGTGTCAAGTGTCAATCCAAACACGTGTTTCAGACATGACAATGTCTTAAAAATAGGACACAAGGACATGAAAAATATATAATATACATATCAACACATTTGCAACGAATCATATCTTGGATATCGCCCATAAAGCAGGATATCAGGTTTTGGTTATCCTTCTATTTCTTGTTTCTTTTCCATATGATTTAACTAAAAATACATGATTTTAAAATTTGAACTTACTGTTTGGACAAGTTGAACAAAAAATAAAACATAAAAAAAATCCTAACACTCAAAATTTACATTCCTCCATTGCACTTCCATATTTAACCTTCCTTAAATAATATAAGTATCACATAAGAATATAAATTTGTATATGTGTGATAATTATGCATTCTTGCATTAAATGATTAAAATTGTGCATTACACTCGTGATTTTATGTGCAAAACTACATGGAATGATAGATAATTTTGTGTTCTTTTCAACGATACTAATTTTATTGAATTTCAAATTAAAAATATCGTCATTTCATGCGAAAAACTGAGTGATAGTGCATTTCTGAGTTTACGACAATTTTTGAAGACGGGAATGATTAAATAATTCTTTATTGTGCATAATCATCATGTATTCACTATAGGACATAACTTATTTGTTTGTATGTGCAAGACATAAAAAGATTGTGGCTCAGTTGGTTGGACCACTTGGCAGTCACCAGAGTGACCAGGGTTCGAATCCCGGGAAGCACAATCAAGCAGGACAAACGCAGGGGCAAATTGGATATTTTTACCACTTCCAGGATTGCTCTAGTAGTTGCTCCTTCTCCAAAAAACTCACAAGGAGCCACCAGCCCTCCTTACTCTTTCTCTTTTCTTCTCTCTCTCTTTCCTTTTTTCTCTCTCTCCTCCCTTTTTAAAACCCCTACAACTGCACTCTTCCTCTCTCTAAATTCTCTCTCCCCTTCTTTCTCTGACTCTATTTTATCTCTCCCGTAGGCTTCCTCTCTCTCCTCATTTCTCCATCTTTCTTCCTCTTTCTTCTCTTCTTCCTCAACCGAGCTCTCCCTCCCCCCTTCTTCTTCTTCTTCTTCTTTTTCTTCTCTCTCTATTTCTCTCTCTTCTCCTTCTTCTTCTTATTCCTCTCTTTCTTTCTCTATACCCGAGACCTTTTCTTTCTCTTATTTTCTCTCTCCTATTCTCTCTCTCTCCCCCTTTCTCTTTCTCTGTTTCTCTCTCTTTCCTGTAGGTTCTCTCTCTTTGGTCTCCTCTCTCTCCCTACGTTTGTCTCTATATTTCTCTTCTTTTCTCTCTCTCTTCCTCTCTCCCTCCCCCCCTCTCTCTCTCTTCTCTCCCGCTCGGCCCGCTCTGCTCGAAAGCCACACAACATCCAGCCAGCGCACGCGCATGGGCACATCGTCACCCGTGCCTGGGTGCGCAGAGGCGCCCACCCTGCTGCCTCCATGCGGCAGCTGCTACGATGCCCGCCGCCAGCCTTCGCGCCACGCGGAGCACTAGCGCCCGGCCCATCCGGCCTGCCGCCAGAGTTCTTGTTGTTGTATGTGCGCCCGTGTGCCAGCGCAACGCTCCGAGCTCCCCAGCCACCTGCTGCCTTGACCGACGCACCACACCACCCTGCTCTATTGTGCTACCACTGCCATGCATCCTACCCCGCTAAGGCGCATTGCGCTGCCATTCTGCGCCAGCCACTGCTTCACTGTTGTCGCTGTTGTCCTACCTCTTTTCTTTTTAGTTTATTTTATTTTATATTATGCCTATGTTAGATTTAGGGAGAAATTGAGGACAAATTGAGAGAAGGGAGACTGAGATGGTTTTGGGCATGTTAGGCGTAGGCCTAAGGAGGCTCCAATTAGAAAAGTGGAGCATATTATGATAGATGAGGGGAAGAAAAGAAGGGGTAAACCTAGATTAACTTGGAAGAGGGTAGTACAATATGATTTGGAAGCTTTAAATCTTTCAGAAGAGGTAGCCCAAAATCGTTTAGAGTGGAAACATATAATCCATATAGCCGACCCCAATTATTTGGGATTAAGGCTTCGTTGAATTGAGTTGAGTTTATGCCTATGTTAGATTTATTTTCTTTATGTTAATTTTAAGTCAACATCTTATAATTTTATCTTATTTGCAGAACTTCATTATAATAATTTTAGTTTGAAAACCTTAGCAAACCATCATTGCCCTCTACCTTGTCTTCTTCTTCTAATCTCTCTCACTCTCATCTCTAAGTGTAAGTAATTTCTTTCAACTATCCAATTAGTTTTCTAATTTCAAGTCTTCGATTTACATTAATTAGAATAGGTAAATTAGTTAGTGTAATTTTTCTAATTTATATTTACACTTATTTTAAATATCTCTCTCTTTTAAGATTCTAATTAAAAAACTCCAAGATTTTCAAAGTTAAAAGTCTATTTCTCCGTGGATCGACTCGGTTCTCACCACTTAACTATTGTTAAATCAATTGTGAGTCCAGAATTTTGAAGTTAGTTGCAGTGAGCGTTTAACGACGCGCATCGTGCGCATATCAATGTGCAACACCTGAAATTGATGAATTATTTGCATCCAATGTCATCATCATTTGACACAAATCCTTCATCCATTTTGTGTGTTATCCATGTACTAATTCATATTATTTGGTGATACTTCCAAGCAAAAATATGGAAGTGCAACGAAGGAATACAAAAGTTACAAGGCTATTGTTAGTTTAGGTGGCCTACAAGCCAATCTAACAATGTAAATCTCGTTCATTATTAATAAAATGGCATAATATTCATTATGTGTAAATCGCGTTAATTATCGTTTCATAATGAAGTCCGTGAATATGTGCTATGGTGATCAGATTATGATGAGATCATACTAATGAGACTGATCACTTAAACACACATATTCTTAATTGTTCCTAGTCGGAGGATATTCGAGAAGGACATCGGATATCCGGTTAGACTAGTACAGATTACTCCTGCTCATATGATGAGGGTGACTGATCTCATAAGTCACTTGTGTGGAGACACTAAGGCGAATCTGTAGGTGCTCATTGGAGAATGAGTTCACTGAACTGATCCGACTGAATCGCTGGATGGTATTGTACCTCACTGTCAACCAGCTTGATTCTATTGTCGCAGTTGCGTGGATGGTCCTCGGACCTGAGACACCAAGGACACCTTGGCGGTGGACTTCTGTACTTTGACCTTGGTCTACGAATCTCTAGCCACGGGATTCTAATACGCCAAGGATTGGGTGCAGCGGAATACCGTCGAAGGGAATTGTGTGTCAATAAGGAATCATTCGCTCTCGGTACTTAGAGAGAGAATGCTCTAGGAAGGATGCGCGAAAGTCCCTGGCCAGGGCGGACGATAATATCGGGAAAGGAGTTTTCCGATATTCATCAGCGGCATCCAATTCAAGTGAGTCGACCGGTTAGGGTTTGACAGCTCGCCATACCCTGAGTTGACTCGAGAGCATTGTACGAATGAAGGATTATATCCACGCGGTAACTGTCGGCGGAAAGGTTCCAAGAGTGGGTTACTTAACCCCAAATACCTTCCGGGTTCACGCGGTGTTGCTTGGCACCCAACGTGATCGGAGGCCCGGTCGAATTCGATGTGTGACATCAATTCGATTGATTAATTGATTAATAAAGGGTTATTAATTAATTAATAAAGCCAGTGAGGAGTCACTGGGCTTGTTGGGCCATTAACTGGACTGGTACTTGGGCCTAGAGGGTCACACGCACATGATTCTCAAGGCGATGGATAAATAAGTGGGTTTTATACAAACCGGGGGTTTTTGTGAAAAACCGCGCGGTTAGTATAAAACATAGCGAACGGGCTGAGCAGGCCAAGCTGCTGCTAACCCTAGCCGCCCCTCCTCGTTTTCTGTCTTCCTCTGGAGTCCAGGCAGATCCAGATCTGCCCCGCCGCTTCTCCGAATCCCGTTCGACGGGAAATCGTCCGCGCACTGCGGCGATCATTGCGGCGACCAGCGGAGGCTTCGCGGGCTGCGAAGAACGACGAACTCGAGGATATCCATCGCGGGGAGGATCGCGTGGACTTCGCTAGAGGCCGGGCGCTTGCGCGGCTTGCGGTGTCACACCGACGGAACCGAACGGCTGCGGATTCGAATCCGCACACGGTGAGAATTTCGATAATCTGATTATCGTATTTTAGTTCTTCGAAACGGGAAACGGATCACTGTAAAATTTTTGTTTTCCGCTGCGTGAGCGATCCGGAGAAACCGAGAAAACCCAACAGCTATAACAATCTACTATAATTATAATGATCATGAGGTATCATTGATGGTGATGGAGAGGCATCCAATCGTCATGAAGAGCCATGCCTTCTTTGGACTTTGGAGCTGATCCCATCGCCATGGAGAGCCATCCGATCGCCATGGATCTGCTGTGGAGCTAATCCAATCTGATTGCCATGGAGAGCTCTAATTGCCATGGATTTAGGGAGAGATAAGACAGCTTAGAAAGAGAAAGCTTAGAGAGAGAGAGGGAGAGGGAGGGAGAGAAAGCCTATAGAGAGACTGAGAGAGAGGGGAAGCGCTTAGATGGGGTGAAGAGTGGCCTTGGGGGGTTTATATAGACCCCCCCAAGGCCCAAACTAGCCGTTGGGAACATTCCCAACGACTAGCCAATGGCTATTTTCAAACTAGCCATTCGGGGAAGGATCAGTCTGATCTTGGTTAAGGACCAACTAATGTGACCCAACCAGGTCGATCCTTGGCCAGGCTTGGTTGATCTGGGCACAAGATTAGATCGTTCGGGCCAAAACTGATTGGATCAGCCGACCCGATCCTTGGCGATCCTGCCCTCTATGATTTCTATAGATATCTACCTATCATGGAGGGATGGGTGGAAGATGCTTTTATGTACTAACCAAATCATGTGCCAGGCAAGAGGAGAAGGCTACCTATAGGAAAAGCCTACCTACAAAGTGAAACAATACAAAGCCGCCATGGTGTGGAGCTACCATTCATAGTTATCAAGCCGCCCGCCTAGGCGTCGCCTAGGCGTTGCCTAAGCGCCGCCCAAGCAGAAAGGCATTTTTTAACGGCCAAGGCACACTAAGAAATTGTTAGTGCTATTTTCATGTTATATTAAAGAGATTATTAGTGCTATTTTCTTATAATATTAGTCTCAATACTAGTTTCATGTCAATATCATAAATAGCGCTATTTTCTTACAATTTTCATCTTTATGTCCATACTAGAATCATATTAAGTATGTTATTAGGAAGTGAAACAATATAAAGCCGCCATGGTGTGGAGCTACCATTCATAGTTATCAAGGCGCCGCCCAAGCAATGTTTTAAAAATGCCTAGGCGGAGTGAGTCGGCCAACCCCCTTACTGCCAAGGCGGACAGCCTAGGCGGCGAGGCGGCCGCCTCAAATCCAAGGCATCTATTTTTTGGACCATTTTTATTTGAATTTCTTATATATGTCTCTACTAATTGATAATGCTATAAACCACATACACCTCATATTAACTTATATAATGATCATAGTACCTAATTCAATTATAAATCTTAATTTGCTAAAAGTTAGTGACTACACTTCTAAGAATAATATAGTATTAAACATGAGAGCTACTATACTAGCATCTACAAACAAGCACAAGATCATCCTCTTAGTCTCCATGTAGCAGCAGCCAGTTCTCACAGTTGTTGCAGTATGCATTATGTCAAACGAAGAACATAAAGAGCCATGTCCTACATAGAGACGAACCGAACCTTGCATCGTGACCCAAAGAGATGTATCAACTTTCAAGTCCCCGAGTCGTAACCCCCCCCCTATGACCAACCTTGCCAGAAGGATCTTTTTTCTGGCAAGAAACTTTATGCTATGAGCTTCATTGGCAAGTACCTTGATGAAGTATATGTCACTTTATATTTGTGCAGAACTTTTATAGTCCCGTAAAAGAAGCTAGGTGGATTGACTAGATGTCCAAACAATTCCTTTAAAAACTACATGCAATGCAAGATTACTGCTTGAACAGGTTCCTATGCAAACATATTTAAAAAACCAAGATACTAAGATAAGAACTTGCTGAGCACATCAACAATTCTTAAATGCACATTACCAATTTACAAAGCCATATATGAGTTATTGGTAGAGGTATAAAGGTCTTTTAACAAGAGGAGAAGACATCCAACTAAAATCTCACAAAAGAAGACGAGTCGGTTTCCGCCTAAGCGGTAGCCTCCCTAATCGTCTAGGCGGCCGACTTTTAAATCACTGCGCCCAGACGGAAAAGGCATCTTTTAACGGCCAAGGCAAACTGAGAAATTGTTAGTGCTATTTTTGTCTTATATTAAAGAGATTATTAGTGTTATTTTCTTGTCATATTAGTGTCAATATTAATGTCATGTCAATGTCAAAAATAGTGCTATTTTCTTACAATTTTCATCTTAATGTCAATACTAGTGTCATATTAAGTATGCTATTAGGAAGCGTATGCCTAGGTGATGCCTAGGCAGGCACCTAAGCGCTTAGGCGCTTGGGGAGCCCAAGAACGCCTTGGGTCGTCTTACCGCCTTGAGAACTATGCTACCATTAAGTCTGGGGATTAGAACAAGGATGAATCAGATTAGTCTCATATTGAAAAATAGAAGAAAGTAATTGGACTATATTAGGGACCCGTATTCATAACTTATAAGGCACCTTTTTGGGGCAAAATCGTGAGAGCTTGGCTCGAAGTGAGCATTGGATCATTAGATAATGCTATTAGAGCAAGACCTGTACACTACGATATGGGCTGGTTCGTTGATGAACCACATGGAAGCTAGTGGGCCTATAATGATTCAATCACGAGTCGGACAAAAGGAGAGAGTTATCCATAGGAAAGGGGTACCTATGAGGCAGAACAGTGTGGAGCCACTGTGCCATGGAGCTGCCATGGTGTGGAGCAACCACTATATTTGAGGTCCGGGATAGGGATGACCCAGATTAATCGCATAAGTTTGTGGGCTGTATAAAAGGTGTGTATAAGGAGCCTTTTAAGGACAAAATCATGCAAGCTTGGCCCATAGCAGACAATACCTCACAAAGATTAGATTGGTCGTTAATGTGTATGATTTGAGGGAGAGGTGGAGGCTGGACATTCATGTTCAGGAAGAATCTGTGACAGGAGGAGATTTTGCAGCTAGCTAAACATCCATGTCTAGAAGGAATCTGTATGAGAAGGAGATTGTGCAACTAAGGGGGTTTTATTCTAAGTCTTATACACTCTGCATCAATAAAGTAGCTGCAGGTGGCAGTGGAAATGGGGGAGAAGATGTCATTTCTCCATTACGCCTGTCTATACTTTACAGGATGATAGCTGATGAAGGGTGAGGATATAGTCTTCTCATCAGAGATCTGAAGCCCATGCGACCTCCTAAAGGTTAAAATTCTGCATGAAGTCTCTCATGGAAAAGTACCTCTTAGTAATCATTTAGCCCCACTCATGGAGGGGATTCGAACCACTAGTTACTTGTGTGATGTAGAGGAAGAGTGTCTATGTCACCCATGGATGGGTTATCCTTTCTCTAAGGCTACAATGAGAATTTCTGGGCAAAGAAAAAGTATGGAATGACGAAGGGAACATGAAAGTTTGGCATTTGTTTCTTCATGCTATATTGGGCTGTATGGAGGGAAGGGAAACAACTGTATCTTCAAGAGGAAGAGCAGATTGCAGGACTTACTAGTTTCTTTTATTTGTGAGTCTGTGACTGAGCAGTGGATGGAGAGCTTTGGGTGATGTCAAAGTTCAAACAGTTTGTGTAATCTTTGTCGGTAGCCAGCATTATATCACCTGTGTGACCCTTTGTGTAGGATTTGTATGGATATAGTTGTCTTGTACATGGAGGGACTTCTTGGAGATCTAATTTTTCAAGCTCATGTACCATATTTTAAATCTCTTTGACTCTTTGTAACACACTAGTAAAGACATAGAAGCAACAGAATGTGAAAAGGCACAGAACTCCCGGAATGATAATAACAACATGATTCTTTAGGTTTACATAATAACCCAGGAAACTTTACATACTGAAAAAGGCATTAAATATTTTTATTTACTATATTCATATGGGATATGGAATCCTCCTTCATCAATTAGAGACTCACAAAGTCAGTAAGAAAATTAGCAAGAAAAAGGTGAACAAAATGTAAGGAACTACACATGGAATATTTTTGGCTTTAGCTGTACATCTTGCTGGAGTGGGTATATGCAGCTTACCACGACATACGAAGTATCTACACCATCCTTTTCAAGTTCAGCTACTGCAGTTCTCCCTTGGGCATCGTTTGCTAACTGATCAGAAATGCATATACAAACACAAAGAAGATTTATGCACAGTTGAATGCCAACATAACCGCATGATAACTGTTGAACCACGACATATGTCATATGTATGTACAATTTTGTGTTCACGCAACAAAATTGCATGTGAAGGATGCACCAGATAAAGAGAATCCTATTTGGGAATAGAACAGGAAAGAAGAAGAGAAGGAATAACCTTAGAGATCAGTCTAGGTTTAAGACCCAAACGAGCAGCACCAGTTAGAGCATTTCCCGCATTCCCACCACCCTGAACCTGCACAAAGTGTATGTCAAAAACATAGAGTGGCACATTTCTTTAATTGAAGATCTATCTAGACGATGCAAGCCATTGTACTTCAGTCGTAGAATACAAGAATTGGAGCTAATGCGTGAGTCCTAGAATGCAAAGGATGGTGAAGGCCGGGAGAGGAGGACAAAAGATCAAGATGAATGCATTAATATTATAAAATACTTCCTTCAAACAATGGAAGATTAGGGAAAATTCAATCCATTGGACACCTTCAGAAATCAGACGCATACTTTTTTCCACAATTTACTAAAAGATTTCCTAAATAAATGATGAATGAAGTAACCTGGTCATGGGTTTATCTGCTGGGATAAGGCACACACAGATAGGAGGTTGTTTTGGCCAATAGGAAGCTACTGTAGTAAAAGGGAGCTGAGCTAAGTGCCCACGCAGGGGGGCTGTAAGCAAGCAGTTGGGTACTCGATGATCACGGGGCTGACAACCTTGGTGCTCAAGCACCAAACTGTCCACCAAGAAAGAGAAATTGATGATCACTGAACACTAGAGTTCACATCTTCTTATAGAAAACAGTTGTCATCATTCTCAGACATCGGAAGAATTAACCAAATTGGGGACGTCCAGAACTCTGTTCTGATGCAAGCATGAACGCATTCAGGTTTACTGTAAACTTGTTTTCTACAGTAACCTTGGTTTGGATGGTTAAAAATGGATCTAACATAATCCAAACGTGAGTTTACATAAAATAAGTTTATAACAAACGGCTATATGATAACTGCATTTAAGATATTCTTAATGGTCGCATCCAAACAGTAGACATAAATATTTGAATACACGAGTAACGATATAACGAAGCTGTAAAATGTCATTGGAGCCGGGCGACGCAAATAATTATCACGAAACAAGACGCGATCGAACGAGGCCGACCGAGACAAACGACAGAGAAAACATCCCAAAATTCCATAGGTCGGATCTACCGGTGCCCTAAAATCTCAGTTTACCATCGAGCTGGTGCTGCGGATCTTGTCATCAGGCTTGGGGAAGGCCGCCACCGTCGCCAGGTAGTCCACCGACGCCCCGCCGCACCCAACCTGCCATCGTACCCCCGCCACCCGTCAACTTCACCAGTTCCACAGGGAGACCGAGAGTAGAAAGGGTAGAACACCTACGACGACGCGGCTCTCGGGGAGCGGAGGAAGCGAGGCCGAGCCAGCGGCGGCCGGAGACGACGACGACGACATTTCCCAACTGGGAGGGGCCGATCTGGAGATGGAGCGGTAGACACTGCGCCGGCAACGGCGGGGGAGCAGGAGAAGAGGGAGGGGAAGGTGAGGGTAAGAAGAGCCCGAGGGGGAGTTCCCGAATGGCTGATGCAATGGGGCGATGGAGATAGTGGGGGCCATCCCCTTCACTGTTGTATTTATTTTTTCTCCTTTAAATTAAATGGAGTTCTTCGCCCCTTCCCGCACGCTCTCAGACGGCCACTCACAGTCGCTTAAGTGCGCGGAGAGTGAGGGGAAGGTGCCGAGGTGGTGCGGCTGGTGCTTCGTGCCCCGCAAGCCTATGGCGACGGCTTGGTTTGTACTTTGTACAAGGGTGGGTTGGGTGGAATTGGAGCGGATTAGATAATAGAGATTTTTATTTTTCAAGTTTTTTTATTTTTTTAATTCTTTATTAGTTTTTATAATCATTTGAATATCTTTAAAAAGGTCCCTCAATTTTTCCCAAAAAAATATTCTAGAGACACTTTTTAAGAATGATTCCAAAATTGTGAGGAATTTTAAGAAAATATGAAAATTATAAGAACTTATAAAAAATATTTAAAAATGATAAGGACTGAAAAATAACACATCTTAAATAAAAATAATATCCATCCGCCGTTTCTACTACAGGAAACGTGTGGTCGGCATTTGGAAGTTTGGAAACCCCCCACTAGTGTTGACTGTGTTGAAATCATTTCCGAGTCAATAATCACTGTCTCCTCTCCTGTAAGGCTGTTAAAAGGTTATTTGTTTTAGCGTAAAATAATGTAATTTGAAATAATTGTTTTCAATTAGTATGATGTAAAATAATGTAAAGTAAAATTATGTCTGCGTCTTGTCTACCCACTTGACAACCTAATTCTTTTATTTTGGTTTGCAGCAAAGGTCTACTGTAAATCAAAACAAGAAGATTGAAGTATTCTTCTTGTTTTATTTTACAAACAAATAAACAAATATTTCTTAATTGTAAAACAAGAAAATTTCACTTATTTTGAAACCGATAATTTTGAAACGGGTGACTTACAACATTTTACACTAAAACAAACAGGTGTAACCCCTGTTTCAGATGTAGCCGTTGGGAGAAAACGAATGTTTGGCCTTTTGTTTTGTCAGTCTATTATCTTCCTTTCTTTATGAAAACAAAAGAGAAATTAGTAAAATAATATTAAGATCTTAATGTTTTAAGTATAATATTTATTTTGCTCTTTTGTTATTATACATAACCTTACGGCATCAAAGATATTTACGAATATGTCCTTGATGTTACCATCTACTAGTATTTAGTTAAAAATTTATTATCTAATCATAGTTAACCATTAACCAAAATTCAAAAAGTCTAAAATATATTTATTATTTTGTCTCTTTTTCTCTATTCGACACATATGCTAAAAAAATCCCTTTTTATAAGGGGGTTTTCATTCAAACATAAAATTTGATAGTTGAAAGAATAGTTACTATATCCTTAGTGGAGATTGACATTTTTGTAAATATCACTATGCCCTGATATTATTTATAATAATGTAAAAATAAGATAGATAAATTTGTTACTAAAACTTTAAGTTTCTTTGCATGCAATGAAAACATGTTCCGCTTTTTTAGACATACTACAGTGATAGGAAACTTTTCTCATTTTCTTATTCGGTAATGTAGATGCATCTAATTATCCATTATTTCAAATGTGACAGCAACCGTGTGGGTAAATTTGTGAGTGAGCCCTCAACTTGGATTTCTCCTATAGCATTGCTCTTCCTGTTTTTTGGCTAATATTATTTCCATCCACGGGGAAATTTTTCCATCACCATAGTATTTGCTTAGTATCTTTATCCATATAGATTGCAATGCACTCCATACTATATATATATATATATATATATATATATATATATATATATAGAGAGAGAGAGAGAGAGAGATTTTTAGATGGGTCCAGGTGGGTCCTAAGGTGTCCTACACGTTCTTACAAACTGATTTCTGATTGGACGATCCAAAAAAATTTAAAAAATAAAAAAAATATTGGGTTTGACCCATTAAAGGCATTTTTACTGTTTATTAGGACTCTTTTTTTTTTTTAGATCGTCCGATCAGAAATCAGCCTGTAGGAATGTGTAAGACACTTCGTAGCAGACTTAAAAGAAAATTAAAATATACTAATGGTGTCCTTTCACTGAAGCTAAAGGCCCATTAATGCTTCATCCAGAAATAAGCTATTACATGACGATAGATAATTACAAATGAAAGAAAATAATTATCCATCGAGTGTACCTTAATACCTCTTTTTAGAACTATAAGTATTTCTTTTCATCCCAGCGTCTTTTATATGCATAACCTACAAATTCTGGGCTCACAATTTGTCAAGGGTGACCCTACGTGTTCTATGGTCTAATATTTTATGAACAGAACTGAATTTGACCTTTTAATTAGGGTCGTTAGACATTTGTTCATCCATCCACGGTGACAACCTAAGACTAGTGCAAAGTCTTAAACCTTTGTTTGACAATCAGACAAATGTGAAGAAAAATATTTGATCCAATGTAAGTCATACCATCTACTATTTGTTTGTTTGGGAAAAATGGTTCAGGGGAAATAATCTACATGAAGGTGGAATATTTGATTCTTTTTCTTTTATTTGAAGGGACACTCAAAATAAAAGTTGTCCAACTTATTTGTATGTTAACTGAATATTTCATTATTCAAATATTTTAGTTGCTAATTAGTTTTGTGATGGACGGATAAATGGTTTCTTATTTTAGTCACTTATTCAATTTTTTGGGCTAATTAGAGATATAAATTAGACAGGCTGGACTAGTTTATGTGATAATTTAGGTCTAACTCAAATTCAAAATAATTCAGCTCAATTTTTATTTAGCCCAAATTCAGCTACAATTCAATAGTGAGTGGGTTGGGTTGGATTGGGTTGACCTTGTTTATAAATGATTTGTTAGAAATATTTTACTTTTTGTATGAATTATTGTAAAAGTCAATAGATTAAACTGGACTAACTCATTTTCAATTCAACCCAACTTAGAATTAACTAATATCAGCCTAAATTTAATCCAACCCAATTTATATAACTTGGGTCAACCAACTTTCTTTTAATATAGGTTGAGTTGGACTAGACCACAGGCTAACCCACCCGTTTGACACTCCTAAAGCTAACGATTTAACCAAATTTTCTAACCATGACCCTCAGATTGAGGCCTTAGGAATTCACAATGTCTGTGGGTGTGTGGCCGTCTAATCTACTGTGATCGGATAATATATATATGTTTATTTGTTTTTTTAATTTAGGAGTGGAGGCAATGGTAAAAGAGTTATTTGTGCCATCAGATTTTGGATCACATCGTCTAAAAAAATAAAAAATAAGTAAAAACTAAGAGTCTTTATTTTGATTTTAACCATTAGATCATTGATTCGATCTTATGGATAACTCTCTTAAACCTACCTCTACCCTTGGATTAAAAAATAAAAAAATATACGTGCTGCAATAGTCATCCGATCAAACAAGATGGGAAGGCTGTGCGCCCGCATTGTGGCAGCAACGCGAGTATTATTTTTTTTTTTTGAAATCAAATAAGATAACCATTAAACACCAACTGAAAATACAGGGGCGGGAACAGGGGAGCCTGGAACAGAGCATAGGAGCCTATCCACAGCGAGAGGCTCCGAGATACACTCGGGGAAAGGGGGCCCAATCCAGTTTGTGCAATCGTTGGAGCTGATAGCCAGCTTACTCAACGAGTGAGCAACATGATTACCAGATCGGGGGACAAAAGACAATGATAAATTGGGGTGCTGGGTTAACATCTGTTGGCAATCCAAAATGATGGACAAGCACACCCAGTGGGGGGGGCAATCGCCCTGAATAGCACGGATAATGGCCAGTGCGTCACCTTCAACTACGACAGGGAGGTCATAAATTGCTGCCGCACACAGCCCGTGCCAGAAAGCCATAGCTTCGCTAAGAAGAGAATTGGATCCTCTACAGACATGAGTGGAGCAGCAGATAGGATAACCCATCGAATCTCTGATAATGACACCAGCACCAATATGTGTGGGAGACACTGCGCCATCAACATTGATTTTGAACTGATTAATCGAAGGTGGTTGCCAAGGATTCACAGCCGAAACATTCAAGTTAGTACTGCCACTAGGTAGGTTCGCAATCCAAGAGTTAGCATTACCGGTAGCCTTACTCACAATGCAGGTGGGGTGAGTGTTGATGCCCTCCAAAATTAATTTGCATTTGGCTTTCCATAGCTCCCAGATGATTGCTATTCGCATAGCTGTTAAAAATGGCTGATCATTCACCATTTGAGGATTTAGCCAACCAGGTATGAGTTCTTCCAGGCAACTGGTCGGAGAATCAGAATGAAAAGAGAAAATGGAGGCAAACCAAGCAGCTCTCGCAATATGACACGAGAAGAGAATGTGTTGAATAGTTTCCGGGTGCTGGGGACACACAGGGCACATTATGTCAATGCCATGTAATAATAGTCCCACTCTGTCATTAGTAGGAATACCTTGATGGAGAGCTTTCCACAGAAAATGGATGACTCGAGGAGGGATGAGCTGAGAGACCTTGGGGCTCCAAAGCAACTTCCAGATAGGATGATCCCCAGACATTAATGTAGTGGCTCCATCCAAGAGACATCTATATGCGGATTTAGTATTGAGCTGACCATCAGTGGTGAAAGGCCAGATTACTAAATCAATTCCATCATTATATGTCTGAGGCAATAAAATGCTAAGTATCACCTCTTGAGAATCAGTATCAAATAGATCTTGAATGAGATCCGTCTTCCACCTCCCATTGCTGATCAATTCGGATACTTTCTGAGGAATATAACCCGTATAAGTGCTGTTCATATTAGGAGGGGCAAACAGTCCAAGGATCCATCTGTCAGTCCAAATATTTATGCCATAACCTGATCTGATAATCCATCGCACTCGATTTACCAGCTCTTTTCTGACAGCAAGCATAGCAGACCATACATCCGATGGAGCTGATGGTGTGTTAATTTCCCAAAAAGAATACCCTCCAAGATATTTGTCTCTGAGCATACAGCTCCAAGGGCTATGGAAGTCATTCAAAAATCTCCATGCTAATTTCATAACCAAAGCTTTGTTGTAATGAGTAAAATCTCTCATGCCTAGTCCACCCTGTCGTTTCTGCATGGTAATTTTGTTCCAGCTGATTAGATGTAGCTTTCTATTCTCACCCCACCAGAAATCCCTTTGGATCCTGTTGAGATTGTGGAGGGTGGTTTTGGGAAGTAAACTGGTAGCCATTATATGTGCTGGAATTGCACTGAGTGTGGATTTGATCAAAACTGTTCTCCCAGCAGTAGATAGGGTATTTGTCTTCCAGTTGGCCATCCGTTGCCTCAGCCTGTTCTCCAAATATTGGTATTATTTACATTTCGCTCTACTGGACCAGATAGGTACTCCAAGATATAGACCATCTGATCTCAGGGGTTCAATGCCACTCAACTCACAGAGTTTCTCACGGATGGCAATAGGAGTGTTGGGACTAAAAAAGATGCCAGATTTCTCTTTGTTGATAGCCTGACCAGAGCATTGCAGATATGTATTGAGGCATTGCATAATTTCAGACATTTCAGCTTCGATATTTCTACCAAATAGGAAAACATCATCTGCATACATGAGATGATTGATTGCTTGGGCTTGAGCATTAATTTTGAAACCTCTGATTTTACCCTGATCAAGTGCATTCTTGAGTAGTGAAGAGAGAGCTTCAGCACATAGAATATATATATAAGGTGAGATGGGGCAACCCTGCCGAATACCTCTCTGGGGGTATATATAACCAGTTGGTTCACCATTGATATTGATGGAATGAGTGGCACTAGTGATACACTTCATCACAAGATTAAAATTTTCTCCTTTGAATCCATGTTTTGATAGCAAACTCTTTATAAAAGCCCATTCAATCTTGTCATATGCTCGAGAAATATCCAGCTTCATGGCAAATACCCCTGTTTTCCCCTTCATCTTATGGAGAGAGTGCATGGTTTCTTTGAGAATTACAATACTGTCTGTGATTTGCCTCTTAGGGATGAAGGCTCCTTGGTAAGGGGATAATAATTTATGAAGTAAAGGCTGCAGTCTGGAAGCTAGAATCTTTGTAATGCTCTTGTACACAGTGTTGCAAAGGCTGATGGGTCTGAATTGGGAGGGCTTGCTGACAGTCGAGATCTTAGGGATTAGAGTAATGGTGGAGTGATTCATACCTGCCGGGAGAGTGCCATTCTGAAAGATATGTTTGATAAGATCAAAGACATCTTCTCGGACAATATGCCAATACTTATGATAAAAGATAGGTGGTAGTCCATCTGGGCCAGGTGCCTTGAGGGGGGCTTGCTTCATAAATGCCTCTGTGATTTCTTTGTCAGTTGGTGGTTTATTGAAACTCTCCATATCAGCATTGGGAATTCTGGGATTGGACATTTGGAAATGGGCAGGTAATTGCGGAGGATTGGAGGATGTATATAGATTGGAGAAATAATCCACAAATTCAGCTTTGATGGACTCTAGATTACCAGTCCAATCTCCATTACCTTTTTGTATCCAGGCAATTCCATTAGCCTTTCTCCTATTGAGGGTCTTAATGTGAAAATAGCGCGTGCACCGATCCCCCTCAATAAGCCAATGGGATTTAGCCCTTTGTTTCCAGAATTCCTCTTGTTTATCAAATAGATCCTCAAGTTCTAGTTGGAGCTGCTGTTCTTTACTGATATTTACCTGGGTACTTGAGGCATTTGAGAGGAGGGTGAGTTATTGCTTGATCTGATCAATCCTTTTCACCACATTAGGAAACTTGTTTCTGTGCCACTTTCGAATTTGCTGCTGTAAGTAATTAAGCTTATCTTGGTAGTGCTCAGAGAAGGAAATATTGGAATTCCAAGCTGACTTAATCACATCTTCAAATTGTGGGTGCTTGATCCACATAGATTCTAACTTGAAAGGCAAGCATCTATTTTTCCTGAATCCAGATGTATTGAGTAAAATTGGATTATGATCACTGCGACATTTAGGGAGGTGGTGCACTGTGGCAGAGGTGAATCTGAGTCTCCATTCTGCATTAACCAGAGCCCAATCCAATCTCTCTCTAATGTGGAATTTTGCTGATCTCCTGTTAGACCATGTGTACAGAGGCCCCACAAAACCCAAATCCATCAATTTGGCATTGTTCACAAAGTTTCTAAAGTGCTTCAGTTGTCGATTGTCAGCCCTACTGCCCCCATCTTTATCCTCCGGATTGAGAACAGAGTTCATGTCTCCCATGACTACAATGGGTCCACTGATTTTGTGCATTACAAGCAAAATTTCTTCCCAAAATCTCTGTCTTTCTTTAGGTTGTGGAGGGGCATATAGAAATAGGATGTGCCAGCTATGTTTGTGGGAGGTGGGATCAGCAACACACAGAATCCAGTTATGTTTAGCTTGGAGAATATGCAGATTGATACTGGTACTCCACCAAAGCCATAAACCACCAGCTCTGCCCACAGGGTTACAAACGTAAGAATTCTTGATATTTCTGCAATGGAAGAACTTGTTGGCTTTGTGCTGATTTGTTTTAGTTTCCGACAGGAAGATAATTTCTGGATTGAGGGAGCGGGTCAGTTGATCTAAAAATTGAACTGTCGGGTTCCCGCCCACACCACGACAGTTCCAAGCTAAAATTTTCATTTGGAACTTGGCGGTGGTTTGCGGTCCACCGCCTCAACCTTGATACAGAAGTTTTTGGATTTTGGGTTTCGATTTCCTTTGCTGGGATTGCGGGTTTTGGCTTTGGTAGGGGTAGGAGATTGGAATTTCAATCTACTGAGGTATGGGTTAGTAGTGGGCAGGGGGGAGGAAGTAGTAGCATATGGACTAGTTTTAGCCTTCTTACTTGGAAACTCCTCCCAAACCAACTTCCTCTTAGATGTACCCTCAGAGTGAATGGGATGTGGGGGGAGTGGCTCGAGGGAGAAAAGTTTCTGAAACTTGATAGGTACATTGAAAAGGTGATGAGGAGTGGTGGGTGGAGTGGACAGTAAGGCTGGTGGAGGGGTGAGTGTTGTGGATTTCTGCTCATACCCGGTAGTGGCCTCAGACAGAGTAATGTTAAACTGACAAGGCATAGGCTCAAGAACATCCGGTGAGCCCATATTCCTGCAATCTTTGATAAGAGAGGTCTGCAGGATAGGTATCTCTTGCAATGTGGTCTTGGTATGGGGAGCCTGCAGTGTGGTGTCGTCCGTATGCAGAGGAGGCATGGCAGGATGCGTGTGTTCATCTTTCCAGCTATGATCATGTGGGCACTGGACAATGGCGAGATGTTCATCTTTACCGATGGGATCTTTGTCTCCTGGGTTCTCCTGTTGGGTATTAGGATGGGCATTGTAATCAACCGCAGGTAAAACACGATTTGAGACTTTGAGATTATCATCAAATTTGAATTTGATAGCTTTCTCCAATCTGTTCTTCAATTGTGGGGAATAATTTTCGAATTGACTCCTAACCTTATTGAGCTCTTTACAATTCTCAACCTCATGACCCAATCTGCCACATAATTTACAGAACTTTGGTAATCTTTCATAAGCTACAGCAAAACTCTTAATGTTCTCATTCGAGACCTTGGCATGGACCGTTTTTGTCAGGGGGTGTTCAACATTCAGTGTGACTTTGATGCGAGCATGGGTGCTCCAATTGCTGACATATTCTGGGTAAGGTGGGTGGGGAGTTCCAATTTGTTTGGCTAAGGTCATGGCTGCCTGACTAGTGAGATACTCCACCGATAGGTCGTAGATCCGAACCCATAACTCTCCTTGATTAAGCTCATATTGGGATGGTGGGGTACCTGGTTTGCCTCTCTGGATAAGAATTAAATCATTGTTGAAAAACCAGGGAGATCTTCGACATACCTTATCCACATCTTCATAGTTGGAGAATCTGACCAGGAATTTGTTGTCAGGGAAGTCCAGCATGGACCAATGGCCTATTGGATTCCAGAGTTTCTGCATCCATTCCTTTAAGCCAGCCGGTCGCACTATTGAATCCGTATGAACTTTCACAATAACAGAGTGCTTCCACTGATTTGATTCTTCTGCTACGCCAGGTCCCAAGATTGAGATCTTCCTTCTGTCTTCATTGCTCATCAAAGTAGTAAAGCTTCTAAGAACTTCTTCTTCTTGTGGATCTACAGGGGCCTCGTCCTGTTCGTCACCTTCCATGAGGGGGATTCGAAGGATATTGCAGAACAGGGTGACAGCACTCAGAAGATGGCAAATCGGAACACTATTTCGGAGACTTGGAACAGGTTTCGGTTGAGGGGACTGGTATCAATAGTAAGGTGGACCTGAGAATTCTAAAAGGATATGTAACAGGGTGCGAGTAGGAAGTAGGAAAAACAGAGTGAGCCGAAGTGGTTGCAAATTTTTTTTTTTTGAAAACTCGCAAGGCGGGAGAAGGCCCAAAGCTGCATTACCTATCGCTGAGTAGTGAGGTGGTTAGTAACTGGGATATGTGGATATCTTGGGGGTTCCTGCGCTCCGGCGGCGCATGAGAAAGGGGGGGGAGGAAAGGAGTGGGACGGGAACGGAGGTGGGAGAGGGATGAGATTTCCAGTAACCCTCCAGGGAGGGCCCTGCTATTTCTGGAGCACCTCAGAGACGACTGAGGGCCGACCTACTTGCCTTGTTTGCCCACTCGTAGCAACGCGAGTATTACTCCTAGTATAAATATAGTAGAGCAATGAACACACAAGTGTGTCAATTCGGGGTTTTTCAAGTTTGACATTAACCCAGGCAAAATCGTAAGTTATCCTAACCTCGGCTGTTTGTTTGAATGTAAAACTCTTAATCCATCGGTTTTAAAATAAGTGAATTTGTTTGGCTTTGAAATCAAAAAGTATTTGTTGAGTTGTTCTTAAAATAATATGAGAGAATACTTTAATCTTCTTATTTTAATTTACAATAATTTTTTCCTAGAAACTAAAATAAGGAATTGGCTGTCAAGTAGGCTGACAAAGTTCAAACATGATTTTGTTTTATCTTAATTTACATCATTTCAAACATCAAAAAATACGGTAAAATAAAATAATTATTGTAAATTAGTGTTTGAGGTTGAAACAAACAACCACCTAATATTACCCATCACCACCATTACTTGGCGCTAGAGATGTAAATTGGGCGGGCTGGGATTATGTGATAATTTGAATTTAACTCAAATTCAAAATAGTCCAGTCTAATTTTAGTCCAACCCAAATTCAGTCTAAATTTAATCTAAATTCAATTCAAATTCAACTCCAATTTAATATTGAGTGGGTTGGGTTGAGTTGAGCTGACCTTATTTACAAATGATTTGTTAGACGTGTTTTACTTTTTATATGAATTATTGTAAAAAACAATAGATTAAATTGAACTAGCTTGTTTTCAGTTAATCTAACTTAAATTTAACTAATGTTAACCCAAATTTAACCAAACCTAATTTTCATAACTTAAGCTAATTCACCTTTTTTTTTTAATACTAGCTGAATTAGACTGAATCACTGACCCGCCCTTTTGCCTCAATTGCTACCATCCCCATTCACCAACATCACCCGCCGTTGTTGTCACCCCATCTCCTACCATTATCCCTGCCATCAATCATTGTCGTCGGACGTTGTTGTCATGTCGCGGTATCCATACATGTAGTCATAGTCGCTCATGGGCCATGTATTAAGAAAGATAATACTAATGTAACATTATCGTTCTGACAATTTATCAAATATTATTTCTAATAATGTTAATGATTTTTCAACATATAAAGACGTAAATATAAATTTAAGATTTTACATAATAAATATAATTATTTTTAAAGGCCACACCTTACAGATGAGCAACAAAGAATGCCATTGGCCGTTAGAATTGATGTCAGTTCGGGAGAGGGCGTGAAGTTGGGATTGGATCAATTTATCAGAGATTTGGAGGGAACTCCCATACTTGCTTCGCTTCACATGTCACATGTATTTTGGTAGGCACTCTAAAGTTCAAATGCACGGATTTATTTTCTACTTTTGTATTTTTTAGTTTCCCTAGGTGGGTATTGTGCTTTCACTTAGTGTTGTATTTTGCAAATAAGCATTGTATTTCTCAGGCAAGAGTATTATAATATCATAGTGGTATCTAGATCCTACTTTGAAAAAAACAATGCTAGCACTCAAGGAAAAAAGAAAAAAAACAGAAAATGAGAGAATGGAATGGGCAGATAGGGAGTTTAGGGAGTCTATTAGGCCACTTTGATTGGAGAATAGGAGAAGAATAAGGGCGAATAAACTTAATTTTGCTTTGACGAATGGAATGGTTAATATCGGTGCAGAATAACGCATTCGGGAAATAAGGAGAATAAGTCATCTCACTCTAGACCCAAGAATTATTTATTCTTCTTATTCCGTCAACGGGTCCCACAAAACTATGAAAACAAAACACCTCTTATTCTAGTATAAGTCATTCCGTCAGTGGGTCTCACGTAATAACTTATTATGCAAATATAGTGGGCCTTAAGATATTTGACCCAACTAGAGAAATGATTATGAATTTTTTTTCAGATCTCTACTAAGGTAATCCACGTGGATTGCAACGTCAACGACACCAATCATCTGATGCAATAGATTGGACGGCTGTGCAGCAAGTCGCTCGGGTGGGTGAATGATGATTTATTATTATTATTTTATTTTCAGATTTTTTTTTGGAGCGTTCAATAAAAAAATAGATGGCACAGTCGGATTGCTCGGGTCAGCTTTGACCCTGTATAATTTTTTTAAATTTTTATTTTTAACACTTAAGCCAAAATTTATACTAAAAGTTTTTTCTTTTTAAATGAAAGACCCAACTATATCGTCCAAATTTTGATCCGACGATTTAAAAAATTTAAAAATCTGAAAAAAAAAATCGTCATCCACCTACTCAAACGGCTACGTGTACTGCAATTTCAGGACGTTGCAGCAGGTATTACTCATTAATGAATGGACTAAACAAACTGGGGGCAGCTTGCTCCTCTCCCATCTCACCCAAAATCAGAACCCCTGCCTCTCTTTCATATCTCCTACGATCTTTTATTGGAAAGAGAAAATATCTTTTCTTCTCTTGTTTTTTTCCTCTAAATCATTTGAGAAATATCTGTTACACCATCGGCTGGTGCAGGATTGACTGCCGGTGCAGCAACTCTTTATCAAATCACTTAATGAGTTGAACAAAATCACCGATGAATATTCAACATATCAAAAGATAGTAACAAAAAGAAACAAGGGAATTCTAATCCATCTCACCCAAACCCCTCCCCATTGGCAGATCTCCATCCCCTTTGACACACCCCCTCCCCCATTTCCTCCGGTGACAGCGGTGGACTCCCATGCATCCTTTTGCTGCTGACATTGGCGTCTCCACCCTCCGCCATTGACAAAGGGGAGGGAGGAGGTGGAGGGTGAGGGGTTCACCGGTGGCGGAGGTGCTGGCACCAAGGTGGGTGTGGAGGGGGTCCCCCACATGGACAAATAGAACATTGGGTCGGATTGGGCACGCTTACAAGTCATCAACTAATCTGGTCCCGGGTGCACGCATGGTGAAGCTAATGTCAATACCCTATTATGGCTCTATCATGGACAATTCCAAGTTATAATCCATCGACCATACTAGACTTAGGGGGTAGCTAATCAACCCTCACCCCCCGAACACTGACCTCTGCATGGGTAAAGAATTTCTAACCAAGGGGTCCCCGCAGGCTCGTAATATGTATTACTTAGGATGTGTTTGGTACAAGTTTTATTTGAAAGTACTTTTGTACTTTCATTTAGTCATATTTTGTAGAATTTATTAGATCTTGAAAATTATTTTTTGTAATATTTTCTTTGTATTTTAACTTTCAACCAAAAATTAGAAAGATGAAACTTTTAAGATTAGAAAAAAAATGAGATTGAATTATAAAAGAGTTGACTTTTATAATAAATTAAAATTAATTATAACCTCTCTCTCTTAACTCATTCGAAAAATGAAAGTTAAAAATAACTCTCAAATAAAAATTCAGTCAAACTCGTTCTTAGTTTTCTGGCCCTTCGACGACAAGGTTGAGAGCAACTCCTGTTTGTGTGGCCGGCCCGGTTCACCCGGCGCAGGAATTCCTGGGTTCCCAGTTCCCCTCAGGACGCCGCAGCGTCCCCTTCGTACGCTATTATTACTCTTGTTCTTTTGATCACTAATTCTGCTCGAGCAAGGGGCCAACTTAGAGTCCAACCAGCATCCAACAAGTGGCTTTACGTACGTTCTATCACCAGGAACCCCCCTGGAAGTTTCATGAACATGTAGTAAGGTGTAATAGGTACTCACAGTATTATCCTCGGTGGTTTTTGTCAGGGTGGGCCTGAGAGTAATTCACACGAGAAAAACAAGGGCCAGGATTCAGGAAGGCCTGCCTAGGAATCCCCATCATTTTCTGCAGGGAGCCACCACCTTTTACCAAGGATGTTGGTGCTAACATGGTTATGTTTGGTTTGACTGTAGAAATGTCATAGGATATTATAAAATATCATACGTTTGTTTTTGCATATATATACTCCTAAAAATACTATATTTGCATCTATATTTTCGACTCTCACATGTTATCATCAATACTTATGAAATCTTCAAAATATTACATCTATACCCCTCCGTCAAACTAACATGAGTTTCAACCAAATATGTCAAAAAGATTCTATAAATTATGATGATATTGGAGTTGTCGGGGGTACACGTGCAAAGTTTTAGTGACTTGAAGAGTATATATGCAAAATATTAGTGATTTTAAGAGTATCTATACAAAATCTTTAGATGGAAAGATATAAGTATAATTTTTCTGAATATTTCAAAAATACTAATGACAACATGTGAGAGTTGGGATATAAATGTAAGCACATTATTATCAGGAGTACATGTGCAAAAACCCTAACAGATAAAATATTGTCTTTTACAACGGTATTTTACCTGAAATCAGACGAGATGGCTCCTAGGTGGAGTTGGGTGTGGGAACCCATGGTTCCTATGTGCACCAACCAGGATCCTATGCCCAGCTCCTTCTCCTGTTCTCCACATGCACGAGAATAATAATACAGTACAAAGCTCATCATTCTCATCCTCCATTCCATATACTCTCCCAAATCCTAATTACTCTCCCAGTCCCACCCTATGCTTCCCACTGGTGATCATAGCACTGGCAGTCGTGATGGGTTGCGCCACGAGCAAGCGCTACGCCGAGGTGTGCGCGGAGTCGAGGGTCCGCAGGGCCAGGATTCTGACTCTGGAAGAGGAGATCAGGGAGACGAGGCGTAGGAGGCTCGAGGAGGCCCGCGCCCACAAGATGCAGCTGGCGGCCCTCGCCAGGGGGCACGAGGAGGTGGTGGGCGCGCTGGAGAAGAATTTGGCGGCGGAGGTGGGGAGGCGGTGCGCGCTGGAGGCGGCGCCGGGCGCCGAGGGGGCCAAGAGGGAGCTGCGGTGGCTGGGCGCGAGCCGCCTGGCGGAGCGGGTGGCGAAGGCGGAGCAGGCAAGGAGGGACCAGGCGGCGGAGAGGTGGAAGCAGCTGTACCTCGCCATCAAGGCCGAGCTCGACGCCCTCATCATCCGCACAAAGCAAGGTAAGGCGCGGCCATGGCGCCACCAACATTGCTACGCAGCTCTACAGCTCCCCTAGTAGCCCTCAACTTAGTTAAATCCAACAGATCATATGGTTCTAGCAGAAATATTCCAGTCATACTATATTTTATACTGTTTTGCTTGAAATTAATGCTGTTCCTGACAGTGTGCAAGTTTCGAAATGCTAAAGAATGAAGGTCACGAGATTTCTTCAAGTGTTCAACTAGATATTTAATTAAGTTAGACGATTTTATTTTATTTTTTTTGACGCCTGGTTCTGAATCTGATCCAGATAACGATTCTTTCGTTGTTTCAGATGTTGAATGTTTTAGATATTGTTTACTGTTACGTTCTTAATATTGCAGCATTCCTCTCTCTCTCTCTCTCTCTCTCTCTCTCTCTCTCTCTCTCTCTCTCTCTCTCTGTGACAAGTGACAACCTTGTAATTTAGCAAGCAATTATTCGAGGAACTTTTGTCGTCGAGGATCTCGGGGGAGTGTGTGGTCCTGTTTTAACGCCACAACAGCACAAAATCCTAGTTGTCTTGTAGCAGGCCCTTCTCCGTTCAGTACACGATCCCTTTCGCTGCCCTCCGTTCATTAATCTTTGCCATGGTGAAGAGCCAAGAAAATTTACCGCAAGCTGTCATTAGAGCCACACTGAGGAGACATAAAGATACGTTCCCTTATCGAAGAATCCAAACGTGAAGTGCCCCGGCGTCACTGCCATGCATGAGGAGGAACATGTGCTCCAGTTGGAAATGTTCTGTCTACTCTGTCTTTTAAGTCTTAACTACTTGTCCATCTCTCTGTTGTCTCCAACGAGCTCTGCCACATCTTCTATTACGAAGCATCGTTGGTACTATTCCATTATCATCCATGCATGGTGAAACATTCATTTTGCAGGGGTCAGAAGCTGCACCCATTAGCTCTATTCTTGCAATTGTTTCCAGCAGACATGTCAGAACTTCCATTTTACCCAACTGCATCCTAGTTAAATCTAATTTTACACCGCCAACGTTCATGAGTCTGGATGGTCCCTCAGAACTGGCTTTGGTAACTAACTAGCTAGGACACCATTTATGGGAGAGTTGAGATCCTCTGCAGTCTTCGACGGACCGTATTGCTGACCTTCTACGGTCCTCTGAAGATTGTAGAAGATCTCAGTTCTTTACGGGATGGCAGTACAACCTACCTGAGAAATTTTTGTACGAATGATGGAGAGGTGCCTTCTTTTCATTTGCCGCTGCTTAGCCCCTTCACCCCTCTGGGGTCGTTTGGTTTGACTTAAAGTATTATAAAGCATTCAGATTCTCCACTGCTCGGTCATCCTAGATGTCCTTTCTAAGATACTAGAACACATTGACAAATACCATATGTACTTAAATATTTTACAATATGTTTACGTCAAACCAAACAGCAACTTAATATTGAGAGAAACCGGATTCAATTATCCAACTTTTAGCAAGAGTTACGCCTTAACCTCGAACATCAACAAGGTTGGAGTCCACTAGCCTTCTTCACTGGTCTAAGCTTTAAACTGCTATAGTAAGTAAGCATGCATGGGTGTGCCGTTGTCGCGCAGGTGAAAGATTGTGCTGGGTCTCTGGAGAAGGTGTGATTGGACGGCTTCGAAGAGAACTGAAGGCCAAGGAGGAGATGGTGGAGGGTTTGACATCTCGCTTGGAGGCGGCTGAAAAGGAGAAAGCTGAGAGAGACAGGCAGATAGACATCCTCAAGCAGAGCCTTAGGATTCTGAACAGCAAGAAGAGGAGGACCAGTGCGTGCAGGAGGGAACTTGCGAGGATCTTGCGACCGCAGAGATGAGGCTTTGATTGAGGGATCAGATTTCTGCATATATCCCTTATAAGTTAATGATTTCTGCTTGTATCATTAAAATCACCATGTTATCTTCAATGCCCCTACATTCTAAAAGAAAGTTAACACGCATACCCGTCGTTAACACTGTTCAGGTTTACGACAGAAATTATGTCTAGCCTCACTTTGTTTGCAGAATAAGTTATTACGTGGGACCCACTGACGGAATGACGTATACCAGAATAAGAGATGTTTCGGTTTGATAGTTTTGTGGGGCCCGCTAATAGAATAAGAAGAATAAGTAATTCTTGGGTCTAGGGTGGGATGGCTTATTCTCCTTATTCTCCGAATACGCTATTCTGCACCGGTATAAACCATTCTGCTTGTCAAAGCAAAATTAAGCTTATTCTCCTCTTATTCTCCCTTATTCTTCTCCTATTCTCCAATCAAAGTGGCCCAAAATTGCACCTACGCTCCTGCATCATGAGAGCAAATTCCGAGAGCATGGAAGTCATATTTATCCTTAAATCTAATGATATTGGAAACGTGGATACGTGTAACTTTTTAGAATGCAGACGTACTGAAAAAGATAGTGCACGTGTGTGTATATATATATATATGTGTGTGTCTCTCTCTAGTATCTCTCTCACTGAAACTAGGAGTAATATAGCTAACAAAAGGGGAAAAAAAGACTTAGGTAAACTCAGGGAAAGACAAAAATGACAACAATTCATCACCAACCTTGTTCTCCTCCAAGAGGCCACTGTTTGGTTAGTTCACTTACATGACAGGCACCTATCACTGGAGTCCTCTTATTCTTTCGTACTAGTGTACAGGGGTGTAACGGGAAAAAGAAGGGACAAAAATAAATGCTACAATCAAAAGAAGAAGGAAGAACTTAAATGGCTCGCAGGCCACACTTAAAATCTTGCTGATCTAGGCTCACTTTATTTGCGGAATAGGGTTGGAATAACCGGTATAAAGGCCTTATTCTGGTTTGATTGCGGAGATGCTTAATTCTTTAAATTCTCCCAACTCCCCAAACTCTACTTGGAATACTTAATTCTCCGTTCCCCCAATTTTACCTTTTATTTCACTCCTTATTCTACTTATTTCTACTAAATCACTTAGAATAACGCAATGTAATTCTCCTTATTCTGAGTAGAATACCAACAACTTACCAAATCAAAATATATCTTATTATGATTTAAGAAATCCTCAAAACTTTATTCTGGTTTAAACTATTCTGCAAACAAAGTGAGACTAGAGGTGTAATGAAGATAGGAAAGAAGAAAAGAAAGCTACGAAGGTGGGAAGGGGCAAACGCGGGAAACAACTGGGAAAGGATGTGATGATTACGGGCTAAGGAGGCTTTTTTATGGCTGTGACTCAAACGACGAGAACACGCAGTGCGAATTGGGGCTTTTACTATCTAGACAACGTGGCCCCGCCAGTCGTTCGACATAACCCAATGACCATCCGCGGCTCATTCCAACTCAACCATGCAGTGGTGCAAAAAGTTATTCTCCAATATATATAAGCAAAAGTAACGATTAATCATATATCCAAAAAAATATAATATTAAGCATGATATCAAATATTCCTTTATGTACAGCTGACTCATTAGATTAGACCTTCATGCCTCATATTAAGATATAAGATAATACGTTGAATTCTGCCATATTATCCAGCGCTTTATCTGGCACTGATGACAGTATCATCTTGATTACGGATTTAAATAGACATATCTTATCGGTATCATAAAGGTCCTGGCAACTGTGCACCCTTATCGGATTCCAAGTCGAATGCACTTGCATTCATACTGAAAACGGTCCGTTTGCATCCTCAGTTTTGGTATAAGGTAAATTAAAGCAGCTGGCCCAGAGATTTGGGACGTGGAACATACACGTTGGGAAAGATTTGCCAGCTCTCTCTTTATTTCATCCCTTAACATGACCAGCTACATGTCAGTTTCTCTTAGATCCTGTTCGATTTTATACAAAACACCATAAGACGCTAAAATACTATTTCTGCTTGACATCAGGTGAGAAGACACATTTGTACATGCCATTAGTCAAGAAAAGAATATAAATACATCAAACAGATACAAATCCATTAACTTTAGTTTTGACAAGGATACTGGCATTCAAAAAATCCCCTTTCCTTGGGATGAACACCCGGGCCTTCTACAATTCCAGAGAATTCAACCAGCGTTAAACTTACCGTCACTGTTTGGCCGTGAGATTGGTCTCAACATGTCCCAGATGTTCATATAGACCAATCTCATATCAGATGACTCAAAAAAATAAAAAAAAATAAAAAATCAAAACTCTCTCTCTCTCTCTACCTATATATATATATATATATATATATATATATATATATATATATATATATATGCCAAACTCAATATTAATTTTATTAATTTTTTTTAGATTTTTTAACAAGTCAAATAGAAGATTGGCCTGTATGAACATGTGAGATATGTTAGGACCCACCAAAAAAAAGAATTAATTAATCCACCAGCAAGTTTAACTCATTCAACGAATAGAAGCTCCAGCAAACGATCAATAGATATCACCCATGCACAGCTCTCGAGTAGAAGCTCCAGAGTCCAGCAAACGGTCAGCATGGGTTTTGGAACGCCAGTTTGATTAAGTAACCACCAAATATATTTACTCCTAAAAGATAGCTCATTCCAACACGCACAAAGTGAAAACCAAAATTTCATGCCCTTCTCATTTGAGATATTACCAGTCCACACCAAGGCTACAAATAGTATACGAGGGGGGCAGAGTGTGAGAAGGAGACCACATGAAATCCAGCAGGAGATAGCATGTGGAAAGTTTTAATTTGTTTTTAAATTGCTTTACATAGACGAGCATAAGCATAAAACACTGAACGAGATCACTCTCCAAGGACAACTGCATTGAAAATCCATCAAATAAGAATAAAAATTGGAAAGAAGATATTTACAGCAACATTAGGCACATATATTACAGTACAGTGGAACATTCCCATTCAATGTGGAAATTTATGTATTAACTTCTGCTCTCTTAGCTTTCTCAATTGACATTTCTGTTGTGATTCCATACTGAAACACGACAAATGACTTTGTTTCTAACGAGTAGATGTTTGCCAGAGCTCACAAGCATGTTATATCTGCAACCATAAAAGAAATTGGGCCATAAGATGCTGAATAGACTGGGAAGCTTGGCATTCTAGGTTATTCCCGTGCCCTCTAAAATATGCATTGCAGTGTGACACTGTGACAGCTGATGGCTACCCATGACCTACATATGAAAGTGCTGCAGGTGCCTTAAAATGAAAGTGGTAAACAGGAAGTACCTGATAATAGGCAACAAGTAAGGCACATGTACCGGTGAAGTTTGAATATTGATTTCGAGTATGATACATCTAGCTCAAGCACTTAATGTGGAGCTTGGTTCATTGGAGGTCGAAGCCTCAGCTGTTTTATAATTCGATCTTACACGCTGCAGAGAACATTTTTAATCAATGAGAAAAGAGATTCTGACTACTGAAGTGACTGCACATAAGCATCATGTATGAAGATATAGTGAAAACATGCCATTTCCTTCCAATTTACTAGGCTTGGGCGTGCATGAATACGTAGCTTCGTAGATATAGAGTCGGATGGAACGAAGTAAAAAAATCTTAGAAGTGGTAGTCAATGCCTAATCTAATAAAACCGACAATCACAGAGATAACTCGGTCAATGGGGAGTATTTGTTGAAGGAGACCTAAATGGCAAAATTGTGGATAATTATCCGAAACAGTTATCCGACGGATCATAAGGATCATAAACAGATATCAGTATACGATCCGTCACATAAATGGAGTGCCAAGGGAAAACACCATATCTGCTCCACCAGATACCCGCTCCGCAAGGAGGTTTATAATTAACCATTAGATCTTAGATCCAACAGTTCATGCGTAGGATATAAAACAGTTAATGTATTGATATTTTAATCCTTCGTATGTAATCATGCTAGTTATTTTTTTAATCAAATGAGTGCTTAAAATCTTAATTTTTAATCAAATATCTACTAATTTTTACAGTTTTTTTACAATTTTATTGATTTTTAAATAAATATTCCGTTATCTAAACACACTCTAGATATCTGGATATATCCATATCTGCTCCAAATTCAGAAGTTATCCGAACGTAATATCTGCTCCGTGTCTGGATAATAAACAAAGCGGATACGGATTATCCATTTATGATAAAGGGACAGTCGCAGAAAAAGCATATATGCTCCATTTACAGCCCTAAATAGGAGGCTATAAGAGCAGTCACAGAGGCTTTGGCCTTGGCGAAACAAATGACATGGGTGATCTCATTCTTAACTTTGCCATTGTTCTAGTAACTGCAAACACTCACTTTATAAATCCCTACTAACTGAGTTGAGAGAAAGACATCGTATTCTGCCATTCCGATTCGCATATCATGTTCGCATTAGTAGATTATCTAATTTTAAAAAGAAGCTGATACTGATAAAAGCATAAAAGAAACGAGGGAAATTTCTACATTTTTTAAACTGATATAAGCATATAAGCAGTAACAGAGCCTAATGCATAACATGTTTGGATATTTTTAACAAGGACAACTTGCTGCACCGCCAGGCGGTTTAGTGTTTTTATTTATTTTTTTAAAATGACATTTTTAGGTGGGCCCAACCTGATCTACATGTCCGTACAGTCCGATCTCCGATCGGACAACCCAGAAAAATATGAAAAATAAAACGTTTTCAATTTTTAGTTTTTTTTTTGGATCGTCGGAGATCAGATTGTACGGACCTGTAGGTCGGGGGCCCACCTAAAAAAATGCCAATTTTTTTAATTGAAAACACCACCAGGCGGTGTAGAACTGCCTGGTGGTGCAGCGAGTTATTCTCATTATTATATAAAAATTAAGCACAAATCTTGAATAACCTACAGGAGCTACTGCTAGATCAATGAACTAATAATATCTAACTGGCAGAAAAGGCTCCAATAAAAAGCCAAGGAAGAACACCTCCAAAAGTGTGATGTAGTAGAAGTCTTCCATATGCTGCATAAGTGCAGTACCGTCTCTAATAGAACGAAATAGGTTAATCTCTGTCTGCAGTATCTTCTCAACGAGTCGTTTTTCTCCTTTCATCTGCACAAAATGAGTTTGGAGAAATTATTTTAATCCTTTCTATCTCCCGGTACCATTCTAGTTCATTTCCATGACTGCAAATCCAGGTAGTTAAAGTTGGACACTCATAATCTGCTGAAGTAGTAAAGCAGAAAATCTAAAATGGAATGATGTATTTTTTGGAAGTCCAATAATGGAATGATGCTAGTGACACATTGTCAAATGCAAATGAACTCACAAACTCGCTGACTAGAACTTCAGGTGTCGACTCTCCAATCATATCACCTTGGCACTCATCTCGTAAGGACTCCAAATTTACCTGGGTGACAGTAAATTAGAACAAGAAGCAGAGAGACAATATTTGACATTTGGATTACATTGCAGCAGAGTGCAGATTTCATCCTTCGAAATTATATAACTTTACATCCATCAGGGATCACAAATGATTTGATCAAAACCGGTAAATGCCATGATTATGAAACTGAGTTCTGGTTGACATGCAATTCTGTTCACAGAAAACGTCAGTGCATACCCCCCCCCCAAACCATTCACTGAACAAGAAAAATGGATGCAAGACAACCCCAAATCATATGAGATAATCTAAATAAAGTTAGAAAATCACATAACCCACAAATGCATCAGATCTCAGTGTGTGTTGTTCCTCAAATTAACGGCAATGTCACCACAGAAAGGCAACACACAACAGGAACTAGATGTGTCCTACATTGTAATAATAGGTTGCTTGCTCCTTTATCATGATTTGCAGATTTTTCTGATGTAGAAGCTTTTGAGCAAAACCCTATTTGGCATTTTAGCCAGCATTGAACAATTGAGTTGCTGATGTCCATAAATAGTTTAAAATTTGTTAATTCAAAAGCTACAGGTTTAATCAAATGTTGGATTTCTAGAGGTCAACTGTTCCCAGTCAAATGAATTTTATATTGGAACTTTGTTGGTCAATACTTGAATAAATGCCCCCTATCATCTGACCTTGGAAAAGAATGAAAAACAAGGAGATGTTAAATGGATGGTGCTGCCCACCCTCTGGATGCAGTCCCCTGCACACTTTTTTCTTGACTTTGTTTCATTTAATATTTTCCCCTTTCAGGGCTTTAATATTTTCTCAGCTGACATTACCAAGATCAATATAAAACTGCTACCGTGATTGTTGATGGCATACAAAATAAGAAATCATTGAGCATAGGAAGTGACTAGAATCTCCATGAAGATCTTAGCTTTCACCACTTTAGAGAATACTCCAGAAAAACATGAAGCTCCCCCAATCAAACCAAAAGTAAAACAACAGACAGAAGCAACCATTTACCACCCCTTTATGGTGGTTTGTCACTCATTATTTGCTCAAGAAAAGATACATACCAAAACATTCTTTAAATCTCCAGCAGCAAGATAAACAGGTTGTGCAACATGGCAATAGCCCATCAAACGAGGAAGTGTTGGAATGATGTCTCTATGATTCACAATTCTCCAGCTGTCTTTCACCTTCTGCTTTGTTAAATCGAAGTACGATGAAAAAGAATTTTAGAGATTATATACTGATGATTAAATATCAAATCTATGTAAATTAAGAATAAGCAAATGGCTACAAAAGATCCAGACATGATGATATTATTCTTGAAACAAAAACAAAGGAATTGGTTTCATTGCATGTTCACCAACAATTCTCAGTAAGTTTTCTGACATGAAACCATCATTTTTTGAAAGTGGATGGTACCATATGTATATTAATGAAAAAAAGGCATACATGTACATGTAAACTGTAAAGGAGTGGAAACAACAAAAAACCCCTATAACACATTGTTGAAACCCTTTTTTTAAAGCAAAAGGGAGAAGGGGGAAGCCCCCCCCACCGGTTCCAAGGGGGAAACCGGTGGGGGGGGGGGGGAGGAGATTCCCTCCCTTCTTTCCCATTTTTAAATTCAAAGAAATGGGGGGGGGGGGTTTAATGGGAGGTTTAAATGGGGGATCTTAACCCCATTCACATGGGTTAAGAATCCCATGTGGAAACCCTCTTAACCCCATCCCAAACCCCTTTCACATGGGGTCAAGACATGGAGTTAATGGGGTTAAACCCCTTTCACATTGGCCTAAGTCCAAACCCCCAAAATCTGAAAAGAATCTCCCATTTAATGGGCCCCAAAAAAGCAGAAAAAGGAAGGAAGTGGGGGAAGGGAACACCCCCCACCGGTTTTGGGAAACCGGTGGGGAGACCCCCCACCGGTTCCCAACCGGTGGGGGGGGTCCATGGCCGGTGGCCATTCCCCCCACCGGCTGGAACCGGTGGGGGTGCCCACCTTTTCCCCCCCATTTCTCCCTCTTTTTGTTTGCTCTCTCTCACCCTCTCTTGCCATCTATTGGCCAATGAGGAATAAAAAATAAAAATGGGGGAGGAAAGAGACTCCAACCGGTGGGTACCCCCCACCTCAACCATTCCGGTGGATACCCCCACCGGTTAAGGCTTTAAGCCTATAAATACCCCCCAAGGGGTAAGGAGAAGCCCATGCCCATTTGGCCCAAAATTTCCTAGGGGAAACTCTGTCAATTTGAAGACCAAATCCGGTGCTCTTGCCCGGGTTTGCTGCGATTTGGAGGCGATATTTTCTTGGAGGGTTCTCTTCCTAAGGTTTATTCCTAAAGAGAAGCTCTGCCAAATTTATGTTGTAAAATCACCGTTCTATAAGACGGGATTATGCCGAAATAATGAATGAAATGCCCATGATGTTCTTTGAGCATATGCGTGTGCATGTGTGTTCATGAATCTACTATTTAAGTAACACTATGTTACTATATTTTCATATGCAAAATAATTAGTTTTATAACTAATTAAAAATACATAAAACATATAATTAAATATTCTAAAATATCATTGGCCTCATCCCATACATAACTAATCTTAGACTCATAATTAAAACTTAATAATGAAACATTGACTCATAAAATAATATAGTTAAGTTAAAAAATGACTTAAATATTTCCATACTTAATTAATTAATAAAATCTGCGAAAATTATCTAAAATTAATAAAATAAATATAAAAATCAAAAAAATTCTGTGAAAATCAATAATACTCAGTAAAAATCAGAAAACAAAATCTGGGAATTACATAAATACAAAATATAACTTAAATATCCTTCATATACCTAATTAATTAATAAAAATCAGTAAAATTAATAAAAAATTCAGTAAAAACTAGTAAAAAACAGAGAACCAAATCTGAAAATATATAAAATTCTGAAATGACTAAAATGACCCTAGAGCTTAATACAAATTACAAAAATACCCTCATACATGTTAAAAATCTGTAAAAATCACAGAAAATTCTTAAAAATATCAAAATCTCTCATATGTCCAAGATACCCTCCAAACCTTAATAAGATGGGTAAAATTACCAAAATACCCTCAATAGGATAAAAATAAATAAAAATCTCAGAAAAAATATAAAAATAGACTTTAAGTCTAGAAATCCAATTTGGGCAAAATTACCAAAATACCCTTATAATCCAAACACATTTGAAATAACCCTAAAATACCTTCTAAGGTTTTGAAACCTTCTTAAATCATTAAAACTCATTTCATACACTCAAATAACCATAACCTCCCTATACCCTCCAACTTGACATAATTACAAAAATACCCCTATAGGTTTAAAATACTTGGAATCAATCCAGAATACTTGGAGTCAATCCAATATACTTGGAATTAATCCAGATAGCTTGGAATCAATCCAAAATCATATAAACACATCCTAAACTTGGGTGAGGCCAAGAGTTTAACCTAAAATATATCTTCATATGCATGCGCTGCCTATAGTAGTGGTTTTGCATGATTAAGGGCATCATACGGACGGTTAATCAAGGGTTGCCGAGCAGTTGCTCAGCGTAATTAACACTGACCGAGGTCAGTGGAGAGAGGTCATATACTCGAATCTTCGCCTGATTCGAAGTCCCGGATTCCCTGAGGGCTAATCCCAAGCTCTCATAGTCCGATAAAATATAAAACCGACCTATAATTCTCTAGATAAACAAAAAAAATGGATTTCCGAATAATCCGACATAGGAGAGATGTGTCTAGGTCGGGTCCCGACGCCAAGGTTAGAAAAACCTTCGCGCAAACACACATCTCCACAGGAAGACCATCGAGAAAACCCACCGACATAAAACCATCTGGAGGGTAGGGGCATGCAATAGACAAATGAGAGGAACTATGTTGCGCAGTCTATTACTCATCATGCACAGCAGAGCAGATCTACATCTGATTGACATTTTGCAGGTGGATTAGCTCCGCTGATTCAGAATGAACAGGAGAAGCTTGTTGAGGAAAGGGGGAAAAAAAAGGATCCAGGCCATGACCTGTTCATCTGTAATGTACTCAGCTGGCTAGTGGCATGCTGACCTGAAGGATTGTCGACATTTCTAAGTATGTATTTCAATGTTGGTAGTTGGTATTGGATTGACTGTTGACTAATGTTTAGTAAACAAACTCGTCCATTGATCAAGATTTTAATATAGCATGGAAGTAAAGAAATTTTGAACAAAATCCAGATCAAGGTGGTTAAATTTTCTGATGCGGAACAAATAGGAAGATGGCACCGCGAGGTGAAGGATGGCGCAGTGGCAAAGTAATGGCGGTGATGGTTATACCTGGGCATCTCACTAGTTCCCGTCTTTGGGTTGTCTTCTCCGCCCCAAAGAGGAATTCAGGAATATACTCAAAATTCACAACAAACACTCATTGAAAAATAAAAAACTGTCTTACAGTAATATTTAAAGAGTAAAGAAACCCAAATGACTCCCTGAACTTTGACTTTGGACCAAAATATCCCTAACCTAAAAAATTAGTGCAGAAATCACACAGAAAAACCTTGAAAAATAGAAAAAGGCCTAAACGGACCCCAAACGGGCCAAACAAAATATCGACAGAGTCCTCGTCTGAAGGGCTGCGTGCTAAGGGACATTTGGAGATCTTCAAGCCACAGGGAAGCCAGTGCAGTCCTCCGATGGCGGTAAATGTGCTCCATCGCATGTAACGCATAGCGATGTTAGTGTGTCAGTCCTAGATCCTCATCATTCTTCCCCGATTCAAAAAACACTTGTCCTCAAATTTTTGTAGTACTGGAGGATCACGATAGTAACTGTGATAAATGAGAGCAATACTGAAAAACTTGAACCAATGGCCGCATCGAGGTGCGTAGAGTACTGCTCTGCATGATCATCAAAAGTGCACCATACTAGATCAAAAGCACACTATATAGTGGCAAGGTTCACGCTCATGACAATGATCGACTGAATTTGCGAACCTGATGGCTACTCGAACAGAGAATCCTTTAGTGAATGAAAACCAACCACAACCATGATAGTATGATCTCACACAAGTAGGTCAGGCAAAGCAAAGAGGCCACTATAGCTGATGTAGCAAGGGGCACATCAAGTATGACCCCACAGAGGATAAGGGTGGAGATGGTGATGCACTCAGGTGGTGTCCAGAAAACCTGAATCTATTAGGATGGTCGTCAAGTCAATTGCACACTTCACAACCTCACTTGTATTCTCAGGCTAGGGCTTTGACGCACAAGAAAGATACTTGATCTGAAAAACAATGCACAGAGAGCAACGGTGCACTAGGGGACATGGTTGGCAATATCTGCCGATACCGACACTGTGGGTACCGATACAATACTGAGGGAAACCCTGATACCAGTCATTTGTATTTGAAAAAAATAAATAAAAGGACTTTTATTGGCTAGTTTTGGGACAAAATTTACCCGGTACCGACCGATACTGATCGATACGCCCGATACTGATACGTACCGGTATCAGTATCGGTACCCTGCAATACCTGTACCTATACCGATACTGCCATCTTTGCTAGGGGACTACAGGTGTATCGCTCAGCACACTGGACTGCATGGTGAACAGTACCCGTGAACAGTACCGCGGATACTGTTCATAGTGAATAGTACATAGTACTTGGGGGGGGGGGGAGGGGGGGTGGTTTGGAAGGAAGAAGAGAGAGAGGAGGGCGGCAACGCAGCAGCGACAGTAACGCAGCAGCAGTGGTGGCGCTGCAATGGCAGAGATTGTGGCAGCAAGATAGGATTTAATCGCGAAGACGATCCAAACCTGGTTTTGGTGCCAAAACTGACATGGAACGAATGGGAAGATGGCAGCGCAAGGTGAAGAATGGCGGCGGTGGTGAAGTAATAGCGGTGATGGTAATACCCATGTGTCTCACCCGACCCCGTCTCAGCGTTGTCTTCTCCATCTAAGAGAGAAACTTAGGAAAATACTCAAAATTCACAGAAAATATTCATTGAAAATAAAAAAAAACTAGCTTACAGTAATATTTAAAGAGTAACAAACCCTAATGACTCCCTAAACATGGCTCTGGACTAAAAATACCCTAACTAGAAAATTAGTGCAAAAATCACACAAAAATGCTAAAAATAAAAAAGCCTAAACGGATCCAAACGAGCCAAACAGAATATCAACAGAATCATCATCCGAAAGGCTACATGTTAGGTGGACATCTAGAGGTTTCTGAGCCATAAAGAAGCCCGTGCAATCCTCCCATAGTGATGTTGGCATGCTGGTCCTGGATCCCCATCATTTTCCCTCAAGCAATAGCAGATTCTTCATCTACTAGCCTTAAAAGAACAAATATACATTAAAAGATGTTGGAACAGATCAAATACAACCCTAAAGTGCATCCACGCTACATGAAACCCCCTTAAAAAACCATTTTTATCCTAAAAAAGTTAACATGTGGGGGCAATCTTGGAAATTTGGAGGGAAAATCACCTTTCGGGTTTGCATAATATAAGCCTCTCCAAATGACCATATTTGCCCTCTTGTTTTCACCTGCTTTTTTGGAGGCAGTCATTTGAAGTGGGGAGCAGCATCTAGCTTAGATGCACTCCGTGTCACATTTGATCCGTTCTCTAAGCTATATCTATGCTTCCACATATGACCATTTTGACAGCAGTCAACATAGTTGACCATGAACTGACAGATAAGGAGAATGATTACACAAAGGAAATGATTCAAATTAGAGCAAGAATGGAGGAGAAAGAAGAAAGAAACTTGCTCACTTCATTGTAGACTTCAGCAAAATGTTTATTCCCAACCCTTGGAGAGCCAAAGTTGTACATGGTAACAGATATTGCACCACACCTATGCAATTCATGAAGTTAGCAGAAGTGTATGTATATCTAGATCATTGGCCTCATGATATTAACCATAAAACCAATTCAAGAACAATTTTCACTCTTACCAAGGAAATTCAGCAAAACATTCAACCACAATTGACTCTTTTTCTCCTTTTCTTTTTTTCTTTTTCTTTTTGGCAATGACATGAATACACGGTTCAACAACTCTTTTATCCTTTGAACAATTTATTGAGGCATTACAAAATTGATTTCAGGAAGTATGGCAGCTATTCTCCATCATTTGAAAAGTTCAGATGTTCTTATACATGTGTGTGCATATGTCCGTGTTTATGAATTTAGTGCAAGGCTAAATATTTCAGTTTGGTTTTTTTACTTTTCGGTCCCTACAATCTTTCAATATTCCGCATTAGTTCCTACAATCTTGTATCTCTTTTAAACCTACAATCTTTGAACCCTCCCTAAAAAGCCCCTCTGGTTAGCAACGGTCAAAAAAAGGGGCATATACTAAGAACATTCACAGAATATTCCTAATATATTCTAACATAACATATGGTACACGGAAGGAATATTCCATGAATACTCTTTTTTTATGATTGTTAACCAAAGGGGCTTTTTAGGAAGGGTTTGAAGAATGTGGAGGGTTTAAAATAGATGTGAAGATTGCATGGACTAATACAGATTATTGAAAGATTGTAGGGACTGAAAGTAAAAAACCCTTTCAATTTTAATGCCCTCGGTGCTGTCACATTCCTCAAAATAGACCCTGTTTCAGCAACTTCATCAGTTATTGGATGGGACAAACCCACCATAAATAGTGTTTAAAGACTTGGCATGGTGAAAATTATTCAATAATCAATCATGAAACTAAAATCTAATATAAGCCTTCAAATGAAAGAAAATGATGAGGGCAAAGTGGAGAAAAATTTAAGCTTACTTAGCCATCCGACATGATGAGAGCTCAAGAGCAAGTAGTGTAGCCAAGGCACCACCTAAACTGTGACCTGCCACATATACATGCCATTTGGTAATGGCCTCCAAATCAGCATCCTCACTGCCACACACAAGTATTTGACAGCATTCAAAATGTTGCAGAAAAACTTTAGCTAAAACTAGCCATTTGCAGCAATTTTCACATTTCACGAAGTCACTGAAGTAATTTTTAAGAAACACTATAAGCAAGCCAAAGCTCAACTGGCTAAAATGCAAAAGCGCACACACACACATGCTGGATGATATCATGGGCTGGGTTGGGCATCTTTACCCTAGAACTTAAAAGTTAAAACCAATCATTCACCTCTCCTGATGAGAACTTCAGAGGATGTACTATTGGGCCCAACCACACTTTGTGTCAAGGGGCAAGGTCTGCCCAGATTTCCTTATTCTCGACCTAAACTCGTATATTCAGTTTCCCAAGTAAAGCAACTCATTTCCTTTCTGCTTTCTCTGTGCTTCTCTTTGGGTGATCGTGTCCAAGAGCCAGCAGCTGAATCAGCAGAACCACCAGTAGAGATCAACGCACCAGCTGAGGTTCAGCCAGAGGCCTAGCCTATTGACCTCAACAATATTCCAGCAGCTTCTACAGGCCTTCCACTCCACTTCCTCCAGGAGGACCAGGACATCTATGACTTGAACAAACAGCTGATAGCTACCAGAGTGGATTACCAGTCCAGTATCATTTAAGGATGGGTAACACATTTCCTCTCACCAGGAGGAATTCGAGCAACTGTACGAGGGTAATATTCCTAGAGCAGTTGCCACTAGATTTGCTCAATGGTCCACAGTCCTCTACTCAGCAGAGGATATTAGGGCACTACTTATTTGCTCCCCTAGGTGAATCCATTCCACAGGGGATTGGCAGAAATTCTGTGAGAGAGGATGAAATTCAAATGAAGGATAAGATACACTGCACAGAATTTGATTTGGATTGTAGGGGATTGAATTTCTTCACATGTTGGAATCAGTTCTGGACACTGAGCATGAGGGAAAATGGAATGAGAAAGGGAAAAACAAACATTAAACAGGTTTGCATGATTGCATACCATTTTTCACTATTTTCCCTTGTTTGAGGGGGTTGGGGTAATAGGCACAAACAAAATATGAGGACATTGTGGCTACTGTGAAACAACATTTTGCATAGCAATGTCCAATGACTATCTTTTGGTTAATTTAGCTGACATACTTCTTATATACCAAAATGTGCACATTTGCCCTCACCATAACCCACCATTTCCTTTATCTAACCATTAAATTACAGCTTAATTGTATTTTGAAATGACAGAGATACCCTTCATGCGGATGACGCTTCCCAACATGGTAAAGAAGTGACCTCAAAGATCCCATTGACTGTTAACATTATTTTAGCCTTTTGGCCGGGGTACTCCAGTCAACTATTTCCTTTTTCATAAACATGTTATGACAAGGATTAAATATCCTCAGAATAATCTAATACGGAACCCAACTTGCGGGCAATATCTGCAATTTCTTGTGTAAAATGTGTAATAATTTTTTCTGAAATTGTCTTTCAGAGATTGAAATTTCCATGTGTTTAACTCTTTGGTTATTGCTACCCTTAAAGAGTTGAAACATAGATGATGATTTCTGTGAATACCAGATGAATGAATGCAGGTCGCTTAGGGAGACAATGTGGATGAGTGTGCACATGGCTGAAATCCCTTCCAAATTAGTGATTAACTTCTGCATGGTTGTCATCTTCTTCTTCTTTTTTCAGTGATAACCATACAAAAGATAAATACTGTTTTCCTTAGTGCAGGGGGGAGTCTGGAGTCAACTCTGGACACACCATGTCCTCACCTAGCCTGCTGATGGGACCTTGCTAGAGCGATGAAGCTGGTGAAGGTGCAAATTTTCAGCATTGCTCAGGATAAGAACTTAATTGATTTCATTCTTACTCCACAAGAAACACTTCATCATGAATAAATTAGACATTCTTTTGTTCTTTGCTAATGGCATTTTGGATTAGTGACGATCTTTTATTTCCTTACAGGAGGCCATGCAGACTGAAACATTATTGTGCATAGCAGATGGAATGAATTCAGTTTATGTCATTTAGCGGAACACTGAGAGGACAGTTTGATGATGTTGAAGCCATGTTTTCTGGTTTTATCTCTTCATGCTGAGGCTGCATGCTGTAGCAGGGACTTCTGAGGTGATATGCTGTAGCAGGAACCCTTTTTTAGTTCCTGATGAACGTTATAAGGGTTAAATCACTGAACAAAGTTTGGCTTTAGGAAGTTACACTGCACATTCATCAGATTCAAAATAGCTTCCCAATGTCAGTATCGAATAGCAGTATATCTCCTGAAAATGGTCATAATGTGAGGTATTGCTGTAGGAAAATAAAATGAAGTATCAAGAATGTTCTGTTGCAACTGTCTTGACATTTTATAAAATTGTCGTACTATCCAAATTATAAAAAAAAATGAAGTTAATGTTCTGAACAACAGTCTTCGTAAGTAAGCATAACACAGATTGCGACAAATGACTTACGAAAAGCCTATTGAGAGTTTGATAAGAGTCATAATCCTGTTCCTGACAGAATCGTACGCACTCAAAAAACCACTATGGACCTGGCAATGCAAACAATCAAATCATTATCACTAGAAATAAGGCGATCATACTTGTGCGAAGCCCTTCAAATTGATAAAGATGAGGTAAATACTTGCCTGAACTTCTTGCTTAAAGTCACCCCCTATCCTCTCAGGATTTAGCCTATAAACAATACAAATTAAAAGAACTTCACATAAGGAAAAAAATCACAACTTATAGCTATCGCGAGTTCTAAAAGTCAGCCGTTAGTGAATTATCTTTCAACAATAAATAAATCAAGAATAGCAAAGCAAAAGACCAAACCATTCACAATGAAAAACCAACTAACATGCTCTCAGATAGTTTCATTCTCATCACAAGGTGTCAGAGTAAAAACTCTAATATGGTCACATTTGAGTGAGCATTTTTGTGCAATCAAAAACTTAACCTGCAGAAGTAACTCATTCTCCACAAACATGCAAGTCAACAAGGGACTAACCCCCATAACTTCTACCAATCTTTGAAAAGAATTAGATAAAGAAAGACAATGAATTTGCAAAGGATATAAACATTTAAAATGACAAATTGAAATACAATCCACAACCTAGTGCAGTCTCGTTATGAACATATTATTATTCCAACTGTCCCATAAGTCTTATTCCATCTTAGAAAGTCATGGGCTGTAATGACATGATCTGATCCTCATATTATTTGCTTTGGTCCAAGTCCACATGGTTTTATCCTTAAAAGGCACCTCATAATTTATGGATTTGGGCCCCTCCTATATAGCCCAACAACTTTTTCCATTTTCTTGTATGAGATTAATCCGGTTCATCCTTGAACCAACCTCCAAACACAATGGCCGCTCCACACTGACTTACTTTGCCGGTAGCTCTCTCATATGGGTAGCCCTTACTTCCATCTGGCTCATGGTTGAGACACTACAAGCCTACCAATTCTCATGTGGTTTATCCCCAAACCAGCCCATATTGTATCACAAGGATCCTGCTCTGGTGCCACAACGTAATGACCTGATTCAATCCTTATGAGGTATTGTCCACTTTGGACTCTTACAAGTTATGTATTTGAGCCCTCATATATAGCCCAAAAACTTTTTCCCATTTTCTGATCCAGGACTAATCTAGTTCATCCTTGGTCCAAACTTCATACACAATGGTGGCTCCACACCATGGTGGCTCTATACGCTGACTTATTTGTGGGTAGCCCTCTCCTATAGGTAGCACTTTTGTCCTGCTACACTACAACTACAACCTTGAACCCACAAACTACCCTTCAGCAACAACCCAAAATACACAATAAATAAAAAACCAAAGCACAAAAGGAAACACACTCTCCCTTCCGAAGTATTTAAATGCAGCAGGACTAGTACAGCTTAATACTGAAGCATACCACTTCCCCATAAAGAAATATCTGAACCAGTTGCCAGCACTTGCATGCCACATGAGTGGAGAAAATTATCCTCTGGGCTAACACCTTGTTGATTGAACCCAGGGAAAAAAAGTGAGACCCAGCAATCATGAGGTTCATACTCGGTAATTGTCATACGTATGTACAATATAACAAAAAGCTCAATAATAGAAAATTAAAGTTTATGAATCAAGAATTTATAGCCTTAAATGAAAATAAACTCACGTACAACACAAAACACTACTTCAATAGTGAATTTTCTCCATGTATCTTTAGACTTGGAATTTTAACAGGAAATTGTCAAAAGTGGCAACTTCATGGGCCAATTTTGGACTCTTTCATTAATTGCATTTTAGATAAAAGATTTGTTTCTGAGAAGCTCTTAAACATATATTGGTATATTTTGTACATAGATGGAGGAGCTAAAATGGATACATATAGCATGTATCTGGGAAAAGTTCATGGGATTTTCAAAAATACTACAATAATAGGCATTTTCGGTAGAGACACATGAGAGAACAACTTAGCTGATTATTGACAAAAGACAATCAGTTAATACCCAGATGGAGCAAGCATCAAGTCCGTCCACAGGTCCTTCCATTTTGCCTATCCAAGAAATAAACATTGTTAACACAATCCAAAAAAACTTAAAAAAAAACTCTCCCACAATTATCGGTACTAATTAAGAATGTCAGATTGTCAACTTCACGAAGAACCGCACTTGTTCAGTTCCTCTGAAAGCGATGACCAGTCTTCTCCGTGCAAAATCACGCCAGATGGCAACCTGCAGCTTAATGACAAAGACATCTCATTTTCTTTGGCCCTCACGGGAAATTGAATATAATTAGTTAGCTATTTTATACATAATCAACAAGCGAGTATTACCAATTAGGAATTAACTAATAATAAAAGGCATTAGGCAATCATCAAGATGAATCTTTCAAAATAAACAAGAGAAAACTTGCCTGTGTATCAGTCGCAACATTGTCTAGAAAACATATTTTCTCAAATTCCGATTTGATAAAACTAGGGCGGCCCAATGAAGTGGCAAGCATAGCCCAAGCCTCCATCGCACTCTCTGCGGTTGTGAACAATGCTTTGATTTCCTCTGCTCTGTTTTTATCCATTGTGGACTCTTCCAAAGATGTTTTCCCTGTACCATTAACAGAAAAAGTGTCAACGTCTTCTGCCACTCTGTTGAGATCATCATTTGTTTCCTTATTTCCTTCCACAGTGGATGTGTTTTCCCTCTGCTGAGAAAATGTCGCAGTCAATACCATCAATGCTCCGAAAATAGTCTCTGTTTGACTTAAAACATCCCATGAAGCCTTTCTAATATCCATCAGTGAAAACTGAGTTGCACTTGACTTCTCATGATTACTTTCAACATCATCTTTTCTTTCAGGAGTTGCAAGTCCAGATTCAATATACTCTTGTTCCACGATTTTTTGAGATTGGAAGCCCATTCTATTTAGCAAGTCAAATCCATCCCAACCTACAATCTCAGGGAGAGAAAAACCAAGATTCTGAAGAACATTTTGATTTATAGCCCCAGCAATTTTTTTCCAGAAAAACCCATCTGAGTCTGGGGATTCATCAACTATGCTCTCAATTGAAGAATCACTTCCAGTATTATCAAATTCCAACTCCTGCAAATTATTGTCTTTGACGGAGGGTGAATTCTCACACTGTATAAGTTGTTCTGAACCAGTAGTCTTTTCACTGTTTGTGTACGCATTAGAGTCCTGAATTTCAGGACTAATGCTATCAGATGATTGATTCTTTTCAAAATAAGCATCATTTAGCAACTTTAATTGCCCAAATGCAGCTTGCACAAACTGGCGTGCATTGATGCTTTCAGAACCAACAGCCATACTTAAAGCAGATCCCAAACTGCTCTTCACCAAGAAATCCGACACAAAAGGTATGTTAAACCACTTCCCCTCTTTATCAATTTCATCAAAACTTTTGTACTTTACCTGATGAAGAGATTAAAATTCTACTTGTTAACCAATCTACTAAGTATCTAATAGATACATGGACAGGTTAAAAGAGAAATCCTTGATGAAAAATAGAGTTCACACTAGCTAGGTGATAATGGGCAAGATTTGCTTCCATTTATTAGAGAACTTGTGGAAGGACATTGATATGACTTTTATGGACAACATAATCAAAAACATTGATCACATGAACCAACCTAAGGGCTCCATAATAAACTTTCTCATGAGGATATTGATTCGACTTTATGGACAACAGAATCATAAAAATTGGTCACATGATCCAACCTAAGGACTCCTTAGTAAGCATTCTCATGAGGATAATTTTCTTTTGTAATCTGTGTCAGTCAAAATATTATTGTCAGTGAAGCAAATAATCTCTCAACTCATGTTTAAGGCATGACTCAAATATGACATTATAAAACTGTCAAAAAGAGGGGGGAAAAAAGAAGCCCAAAATGGAAGCAGGTAAGGAAAATGGAAGCTGCCTTATAAAGTACCTATAACGGAATGAAAACACACTGCCAATGCTAATTTATCATATATTTATATTATTATTTGCACAATGGGGATCAGGAGGAAAAGATGATGATCATCATCAACATCAGAGTCTTATCCCATTATTGCTCAGCAGGAGAAAATGAGGAAAATATATGGTTCAAGTAAGAAGAAGGGAATTTCATAAACTTTTTGCATCAAAGCATTCAACTTAAAGGAAATTGGTGGATTATAGTTATACCACAAGAAAATGGTGCAAAGCATCAATGATACGAAGTGCTATGTTTATCTACACAGAAAACTGCTTGATCGCAAATCAAACACTTATCCCATGTTGTTGTAACTTGTAAGCGAACCATAGAACTTTGTTTGATTAAAGTAAGCATTCATTTGTTTGATTAAAGACCAAATTGTCCCATTTAACATTGAATGCCTACACATCATGGAAAATCTTTAGAATTTGTTGCGCATATCAGACATCTGCGCTTGCAAAATCACTTGCAAATCTACCCTCCTTGGTTGCAGATGTATACCTCAAGTTCTGTTGCCCTCCATTCAAATTTCACAAATTAATATCTTCCAACAGTAGTGAACTTTGAATAATCAAAAAACAAATCTGAAGATCTAGCAGATGGGGCATTTACATTTCAATGAAAATATGTCATCATCCCCGACTTAAAGCCTTATCCCATCAATTCAGGTCCGCTTAGAACAGAGTCTCAGTAAAATGAACAAACTGCCAGTGTGAAACTACCATCCCATTACTTACCAAAACCCTGAGGTAGGAAAGAACTGCCCTGTTGATGGTACCAATAATTTAATTATTGTTAGGTGGCTGGTCATGATAGCTACCATAACTTATCAAGAGCCAATTCCCCTGGTATTGGGAGTTCCTTTGAATCTGCTCTTGCAGCTTCCATGCAGCTTTTGTTAGGCTGCCTCCTTCTGGGTCTGTGTACATATACCATGCCCCTCTCACTACTGTTGATACTTTAACCATCTTAAGGATGAAGATAAGCTCGAAGTTGGAAGTGGTCCAAAAAGCATCAGATCGGAGGTTTCGACCTCTTTAATTTTATTATGCTATTCCCATTTTTCATGAGGTATTTTTATTATTTGCAAGGAGGAATTTCCTTGTTTCTAAACTTCTATGCAACCATTTGAAGTTAGTAGATAAGGAATCTCCCCTACCCCACATCGATTGTGCTACATTGTCACAAGCCTTCTCTAAATCAATAAATACCTAATGTATGTCTTCGTTCCTCCCTGTGCCAATCCATCAATTGGTGAAATGTGTTGCTCCTATCGTTTATTGGCCAGAAATAAATCCAAATGGGTTTTCTGTGTTATGGTAAATGTACATAACTGCATCCCACAATAGTAAGAACAATTCTGCATCCAATAAAAGATTATCAAATTACTCATTCTCCAACCATCAGGCATATGCTTCTCTTTTTTGGAAGGTGGTCAAAGACCACAATTCATTGCAAAGAGAAGAAAATAAAGACAGTACAAAATTAAGAGGAAGAAAATAGTGGACGAGTCTACCAAGATGGTAGAAAAGAATCCATCCCACAATCCAAACTCAAAACAAGGAGCAGAGGATTAACAGAGACTCAAAAACCCCATTACCAAATAAAAGATGTCCAAAAGGACATCTTATCTAAAATACAAGTCAGAAAGGCTTCTTCCTGTCTTGCAAAAATGCCATTTGTCTCATTTAATACATCTTACTGCCAGCACTAGATTATGTCATGAGAGGAAAGATAGGAGAGTTTGGAAATGGAATTCCAAGGGTCAGTTTTCAGTTAAATCTGCGGTTCAAATCTTAAATGATGGAAGATGCAGAGTTTGGTGGAAGGAGTTAGTGTGGTCTAATTACCTGCCCAACAAGATTAAAATTTTTCTTTGGAAGGTGGCATGGTATAGACTCTTGACAGGAAAGAGGGCTAAAATGTTAAACATTACAGGAAATCATTTATGCAGTTATTGTGCTACTTTTCAGGAGGACCAAGATCATTTGCTATTGAACTGTGGTATTGTGAGGATACTGTGGAAGACTTTATGCAGATTATTTGGTATTCCATGGGTGGATCATACTTCAGTTTTGGACCTGATTCCGTGGTGGTCTGGGGCCTGTCCTACTCCAAGTCAGAAGCAATTATGGTTTTTCTTTTGTCCGGCTTTGCTTTGGACTATTTGGTGTGAAAGAAACAGGAGGAAATTCAGTGATCAATTTAGTAGTGCATTTGAACTGTTTAAGATCACATTCAATTGGGTGGAGGAGTGGGGTAAAGCAGCAAATATTTTCAATGAGGATAGTTCGGGTTTATTGAAAAAGGCTCGGCAGTGGAGGAGTTTGTTGTGTTGAGGTCTTAGTGTTAGTTGTCTGCTTTATTTTCTTGATAAATCAGACCCGTTGTATCTGAGTTTTGTTTTTATTTTCTGTTGTGTTCATGACTTGGTTAGAGGCTTGTTCTACCAAGTCTGATCTGTGTTCTCTGGGTTCCCTTGTACTTCCTTTTCTGGTTATCAATTGAATTGTGACTTTCAGTCACCTTCTAAAAAAAAAATGTCATTTGTGCATGATGCTGTCATCATGCTGTCATTGATGATGACCATCGGTTGATTATATACTCATCCCTGAAAATTCTGTTATTAGGTTATTACCATAATGCCCATAGAATAGCTGGAAGACACATACCCCAGACGTCTTTATCATCCGATTGAGGATTCAGATCTGCCCATACACCCATAAGAGATGAAATGCTAAGTTGCTGAGCTCAGACAATATTGACAGTTTTGAAGATGATCTTCCAGACTGTGTCAATGACCCTGCAAGTGATAAAGACTATTGCAGATTGTAACATCTTAAGAAGAAATTTTAAGTTCTGAATTTTCCTCTCACCACGGGAGAGAACAGAGAGTATCATTGGCATATTGAAGATCTGTCACCTCCTCTCCAGCTCTAACCAATTTAATCCCCTCTATCAGACCAGCAGCTTTAGCCCTTGTCCCCATCATAATCAAAAGCTAGCCCACAAGGACAAACAAAAGTGGGCAAAGAGGATCTCTTTGTCTAAGACCTCTGGAAGAAGCAAAATAACCGCAAGGCAAGCCATTAACCAGAATTTAATCCCCTCTATCAGGCATATGCTTCTCTTTCCAAGCTGCATGGAAAAGGTTCGCAAGCCATGTTAGAGCTAGTAATCCTACAATCTTCCACACCTCACTCAGTACATTGTCAAGTTTCATACTTGACACTGAAAATTACAGAAAACTGGAAATTACACTGGGGAAAGAAAGTGATACGTGAACAGTGAAATAGACATCCCTTCTTCTTCTTTTCCCCTTCTGAGCCAACAAGCTGGTTGTCAACCAGAAATATTTTTAGAAAAGATAGAGAAAAGTTAGCGATTCATAAAGTTTGAGTCACCATTATCAAATTCCTCCTAGGGGTTTGTTTCGGCTAATTAAGAAAATGGACAAAAATAATCAAACGACATTGAGAAAAATAACTAGTTGCTTCCCGATGAGTAACATAGCTGAACATTTTATAGGTAAAAAGGTAATGTAATAAATTGGTATCTATTCATATGTCTTTATATAAATTACAATGATAAAAGAGCCAGCCCAGTGCCATGAGGCTCCTGCAAATGTGGGGTCATGGGAGGACAAGCTGCATGCAGCCATCCCTCTGCCTTTTTTTTAAGGGAGGCTGTTTTTAGTTTCAAACTTGAAACATTCAGTCAAAATGGAAAAAGAACTACCTCAAGATGTATCTTCCACACCCTCATGTAAGAAAAGTAAAATAAATACCTCAAGTTGTATCTTTCCACCACCTCCAATGCCCTCCAATTCCACCACCAGCTCGTGCACATTTCCTGGCAGAAGACATGTCATGACTTTGACTATATATGATCATATGAGGCCAGCCTTATTGCAAAAATATTGTTACACAGTACTGACATCATGTCATCCAAACACAGCCACTTTGAAAAATAATTAATAATATATCAGCTTCTTTCAATCCCTAAATATATTTTGATCAAACTAATATGGCATGCATGGAAACTGAAGTGAGATATTTATGGTAAAATTTACATATACAGTTGCTGAAAAATGTATATTGTGCAAGTTTCATCCAGTTTATGATGGTATCGCAGAATCCACCTGATCCTAGACAAAAATAACGTCACAATACTTGCAAAAATGCCCTGCCGTTACCATGCATTAGCATGCTGTTAAATATCGCTTATTTAACCCTGGTTAACCTTTAAACAAAGTTAAAAATGTCTAAAACACCCTTATTCTTTGCTTAACTCTCTTTCTCTCTCTTTCTCTCTCTCTCTTTGGCACAATGTGCCAATCAAAAACATATCTCTTTGTAGGGGCAATTTTGTCCAAACATTAAATTTAACAGTTGAAAACAGAATCTTTAAGGGAAGTTACCCGTAGGGGCATTTTTGCAAGTATGGTGACGCAGTGAGGTTGTTTATAATAGCATGAAAATAATATGGCAAATCTGTAATTTCATGTTTAACTCTCTATTGTTTATAATAGCATGAAAATAATATGGCAAATCTGTAATTTCATGTTTAACTCTCTATTTCATTTTTCAAATTAAAGTTCCGAATAGATGCCATGTGGAACCTCAAGTGGAATGTCAGCATGCAACAATATGTTCAGCATGGCTGCCTTGCATACAAATAGAAACATGCATATCATGGATGAGACACGCTGTTGGAAGCAAAACTGAAGAGTAGAATCACATCGACCAACTTGTGTGCTAGACTAGCAGGGAAGTTATTCTCACCATCACAAAGAGATTGAAGGTCAATCCCGGAGTTACCCATGCGTTTGTGAGGGGTGACAAGGTTTGCATCCCAAGCTGCTACCTGAGCATCAACATTTGAAATATCAAGCGTCAAATTGATATTACTTTTGTACTGTTACAAAATTATTTGTACATGAAGTGCTGAAAAATGTTACTAGATATGTATTAAATAGACAAGGTAACAAAGTATGACTGAAAGCAGCAGCTGGAAAAAGCAACAGCTCAAGTGCATGAAAATAAGGGGGGTGACCAAAAGTGCGCAAAAATTATATGTTGAGAATAGACGTGGCAACTAGATTTTCGAACATTTCAACAACGACTTAGCATTAAAGTAATTATACTTTTCTCAAAACAAGTGAAAAAGTAACATCCAGGTTTCACTTGAGAAATTTCAAAGACAGTGCTGGATACATCAGTGCTCACATGTTAGCCATGAACCACATCAAAGAACCAGAAAGCAAGTAGTACATATGAGAATCAGAGAGCAAGAGGTACATAAAAAAAATGCATATCTTATATATTGTCTAAGATGAGCGGCCTCCGAGGGATCAAGAACCAAAGAAAATATGAAGTGCAACAATTCAAATCATGATTCGGGTATAAAAAGAACTAAAAACATAACAAGCGACAGGAGGTGGCACAAAAAAAAAGTTTCTTATACAGTGTCAGGCAACCTGTAAAACTTTAGTGGGACATGTTCTGATATTCAAAGTGAAATCTTCATTCCAGGTGGGCTCCTTCGTCCTGCACATGAGAATATATTAAAAGTAGTCAAAAGCTTTAAGCAAAAAAAAAGGAACTTGAACAAGACGTTTCCATTCGTCTCTTTACATAGTACAAAGCAGCAAATCATTATTCAAAAACCAAACAAGAGATGTCATCCACCTAAGATGGTTTACCAGCAATCTGTCTACTAACGTGTTCATAGCAAACCAATAAAATTATAAAACTTGTTTTTCAAACAGGGAGTCAGACAAAACTGTTAAGAGAGATTACATAAATTCCTACTTACATTAGGATTCCGGGTCCTCTTTGTAGATGCCAGTTCTATTCTGATTGTAGATATCTGTTCTCTTAAGAGTCCCTCTAGTACTAGGACTGTAGGAAGGAGTCTTATTCCCACATCTACTGGCCCGGGAATCGTCCTGTACACTTGTATATGTATTGAGCAAATGTGCCGTTGTTCAGTAGAAAAGCTTTCATCATTTACCTTGCTGTCTCTTAACATGGTATTAAAGCCTGAGCCCTTTTTGCCTCATCTCTGTCAGTTTGGGAATCCCGATCAAGTTTCTTCCCTTTCAGTTTTGTAGCAGAGTTCAAGCCTCTATACCACCAAGTTCTCCCTGCAACTTCATTACTTTGGAGCTCTTTCTCGTGTCATCTGGCTATTCTCAGCGATTTTGATAGTTATCTGCCACTCCTCATCGCCTTTGACGTCAGATTTTTTTCAGCTTTGTCTTTTGTCATCGCAGCCGCCCTGCTCACCGTCACTGTTAGTTTTTGTTAGCCTCGCTGTGGTTGCTGTGGCCTTTTGCCACTGTCATCTTTGTTTTCTAGATCCACTGCTGCCAACAACTTCTTGTCACTGTTGCACTCGCTGCTGTTGCCATCATGGTGGACCATCTTCCATTGATGCAGTCGCTGCCTCCATCACCATGGTACCAACTCCCACCGCCGCCATCTTCTTCAGCAGCTGCCAATTCCATTGCACCTTATTATCCTCGACATCACTGTTGTTATAATCCCCTCCCCCCCCCAAACCGGCAGCAACCCCATGGTCGAAGGCATCTCACCCAGCCCCCTCGCATGGCTTCTCCAACCCCATCCCAGGATCAGCTTCTCCGTCACAGAGAAGAACAGGAGAAAATTCACTAAATTCACAACAATCATCATTCATAAATTGAAAACAGTCTCACATTACTATTTAAAGAGAAAACAAACACTAAAGACTCCCTAAATTTGACTATAGACCAAAATACCCCTACCCCGAAAAAATAATGTGAAAACCGCACAGAAAATTTCTGAAAAAAAAAACACGAAATGGGCACCGCATGGGCCAAATAAAGTGTCTATGGACTCAACTAAAAATAAAATATGCATCAAGCAAGCTTTGAACCGTCTCCAAGCCACAAAGACACTGCTCAATCTTCCAACAGCAGTGAACGCGGTCCCTCATGCGTTACGTATCCGTGTGCTGGTCCTGGGTCCCCATCATTCTCTTTCGATTCGACAAAACTCATCCTCGAGTTTTGAAATGCAGTAATATCCACAGGGACTTGATCAAAGCAGCAAAGCAAGGAAGCATAGGCGATGCCACTGAGATCACCACGCAAAAAAGAGCCTCGACTCAATGTGGAAAGTGTGCCTCCTGCTGGCTGAAAGTGTCTTGAATAATCTTCGGCTGACCATCTTTAAAACGGTCTTTGGGGATCAAGTCTAGGCTTGGTTCAGCAAAGAGGACATCATCACATGTTTCGAACATCTGGGATTGGACTTGATCGAAATACTCCTCATCTAACATCGGATTTGCTTCGTAAACTACTTCTTCCATTTGGTTGTAATACTCCTTAACCAACGCTGAGTCGACCTCCTAAACTTCTTCCTTTGATTTTGGTTATTCTAGAAAGTAGGCTTAGAATGTCATCTTTCGATGCAATCTACTATGTCATCCTTTAATCAACCCAAGTACCCAACCCATGTCTGAATAGTTTGTGACCATCTCGAGGAGCGTGCTAGAATTCTTGAGAGATGTGCCACATAGTCGGAGGCGGCCGAAAGCTGGCACGCAAATTGAGTCGGCAGACATGGGCTTCGAAAAACGTGCACGGACATCCACAAGGCGCAGGACTATTCCATGCAAAACAATAATCCCACCGTATGCTGGGCGTGAAGGGGGTAGGGGTGCCCCCCCTTTTTTTCCCCTTCGCATGTTCATGTAACGGAACGGGAATAGCAAGGGAGCAAGAGGATCCGAGGGAGATGGGGAGAGAGAAAGCGACAAATCACAGGAGAGAGAAAGAGCTTGTGGTGGGGGGAGGGAGAGAGAGTGACCAAGAGAGAGAAGAAGCAAGCAAGAGAGAGAAAATAGTAGACCGGGTCTCCCCTTCCCCAACCTCCTGCGGAGCAATTAGCAGCAAGGGAGAAAGAGAGAGATAGGTGTGGGCGGTGAGGGGTCTCCTCCCAATAGGGCACTGTAGTAGCAAATACACAACAATAGGAACATGCAGAGAGAGGGGGAGAAAGAGAAAGAGAGGAAGGAAGAAAATAGTGAGGGGCTATATTGCGGCAGCAACGAGCGGCGACACAGTAGGGGATTGAAGTTTGCTCTAATACCAAAATTAATGTGGAGCAATTGGAGGTGTCTCACCCTACGATCCTTAGACGTCTCACCCGGCCTTGTCGAAGGGATTCTCCAACCCTGTCTTAAGGTCGTCTTCTCTATCACAAAGAGGAACACAAGAAAATTCACTAAATTCGCAACAATAATCATTCATAAATTGGTCTTACATCACTATTTAAAGAGAAAACAAACCCTAAAGACTCCCTAAGTTTGACTCTAGACCAAAATACCTCCACCCTAAAAAGATAGTGCAAAAATTGCACAAACGATTCCTGAAAAATAAAAAAACCACTAAATGGGCTCCAAATGGGCCAGATAAATGGGAAAGTCGGAAAGGCGCGTGCGGGTAACCACACCTTATAAAAGGTGACTGATTTCCCCGGGACTTGAAGATGGGCCTATTTCTTTCTTTGCTGGACATACTATCGGGAACAGGCAAAGGGCACAGGATTGAGGAGCTTATTACTACTTGTTGTCGTTAGGGCTGCCTTTCCTAACATGGATACTGTCCGCTTTCGCTTTACCATACTAAACGTGAATTTAGAGTACGAGTTTGAGAGAAAGCTGCTCTCTAAGTGGCTAAGAACTCAACTAAAAATAAATTACGCATCAAGCAAGCTCGAAACTGTCTCCAAGCCACAAAGACACTAGCTCGGTCTTTTAACGGCGGTGAATGCGGTCCATCATGCGTAACGCACCCGTGCACTGGTCTTGATCCCTTTGGACAGTAAACATGGCAGATCCCGACCCATCAATCAGAGCCCAATTAACTTAAATCATTGGTTCAAGCAACCAGGTCTTCAAGGCCAGTTCAAGCTTTTTTCTAGAGTGCTGGTTCACAGCCTGTTTACAAGCTGGTTTGGGCTGTTTGTTAGAGCGGTTGAGTTCTTTAATTCCACTGGTACAAGGGCCTTACTTAATCATTGTTTAAAGCTAATTAGCCAGCTGGTTCAAGCCCTTTTCTTTGGCCAGTTTACACACTACTCTCTCCCAATTTTATGCCAACTCAGCAAATTGGAGATTACAATATTTTTTTGAAAGTGGGTAAAGTACCACAAAATATATTAAAGTAAAAAGGGAATATGCATGTATAAAGAAAGAAGCTCTCAAAACTCCCTGAACAACCACCTCTACCCACCCAAGAAAGACTAAAAAGATAAATTTGCAGAAAGCCTTCCCCTATTCCATCACTCTGTCCAAAATAAAAGACGCTACAGAATCTAAAGTCTTGGACTCCCTCCTGAAGATCCTAGCATTTCTTTATCCCCTAATAGCCCATAAGGTAACATGCAGGATGATCCACCAGATCTCTTGGTCTCCTCTGGACATCCCCTAACGGTCCCATGCTTGCAACAAACCTTCAACAGAATTGGGCAGCTGCTGCCTGCTGCATAATATGGATCTTCTAAAACACTTGCTCTGAGACCTCAGAGGAGAAGGAAGAAGAGAGGAAGAGATGATCCATGTTCTCCTCGGCTACCCCCACAAAGGCTGCACAAAGTATTTTACACCATCAACATAAGAAGCACATCTGTCACGGGTAGGTAGCCGCCCATATGATAGTCTCCAAATTAGAATTTGAACTTTTAAAGGGCTCCTTGTTTTCCATACATGCCTGAAAAAGGGGAATCTCAAGGCACCATCATGTATGCAAGTATAAGCCAACTTGACCAAAAACTTACCCTTATCATCCCACCTCCAAGTCCAAGAATCTTCTGAAGAAGCATCCGGCCCCCAGTCTTGCAGGAGATTTAGAAGCTCCACCAACTGAGTCAGCTCCTCGTCCCTTAGATTTCTCCTGTAAGTGGGACTCCATCCACCATGGTCCCAGATCTGAGCCACCACTGCAGTAGGGTCAAAAGCAATCCTAAACAGTAGAGGGAAGCACTCTCCCAGAATGCAGACATGACACCATTTTGTCCAGCCAGAAGCAACAAGTATCTCCATTCCCCAAGGTCCACTGTAAGCCTGCCATGATAACATCAGTAGCCTGTAAAATACCCTTCCAAAGAGAGGAAAGGTAGCAGATGGAAGGAGGAGTAATGTCCCACACTCTTGCCCAATAATGCTAGGTTGAAGTCCTTGATGCTCTTAATACCAAAGCCTCCAACTTCTCTGTCCCTACAAATTTTTTGCCAACTGATGCCATGCCAACCATGACCTTCTCTCCATTCCCATGCCAAAAGAACATGCACTGAATTGCCTCCATCCTCTTGGGGACAGTCCAAGAAATATGAAAAAATAGATAAATAATAAATGGCGAGATTATCCAACACCGACCTGCAGAGCACCAATCTCCCTCTATAAAAGAGCAATCTACCCATCCAACCAACCAGCCTACCCTCAAACTTCTCTACGATTCTCTACCAGTCAAAACAATGAATCGACCCAAAAGAGAGAGGCAAGCCCAAATAAGTGATGGGGAACTGGTCTGCCCTACACCACAACAAGGAGGCCAACCTCCTCAAATAAACTTGTTCAACATTAACACCCGTTACAAGACTTTTATCAAAGTTCGCCTTCAGTCCACTAACATCATATAAAATCTCCAACATAAGCCTAAGCTTGCTATTTGTTGAAAATCAGGTAAAGCAAATAAAACGATATAGTCTACATACAGTAAATGGGAGATTTGTTGGGATCCGAAAGGGATGCGAAGAACGCAGCGGAAACATAATATGAAATCCCGCCCGATGCCTGCAGATCCGTTTCGGAACGAAAACCGAAAATCGAAAAACAGGTTGTGATCATATCACCTTACGCATATTCAAATCCGTGACCGTTTCGATTCCGTTGAGGCGATACCACTAACCGCACAAGCGTCCGGCCTCCAGCGGTATCCACACGATCCTTCGCGGTGGTTCGTCCTTACTCCCTCGTCCAAATCAGCACGTTCGCTGGAGATCCGCCACCGCAACGACGTCCGAAAACCCACGGACGGGAATTCTCGACTTTCGGGAATTGCGCGCGGCGAAGACGAGACAACACCCAGGGCACCGAGACGGGCACCCAGAGGAGGAGAGAGAGAAGGGGACGACCAGCCTTGAGAACTCTTGGAGCTTGGCCTAAGATTTCTCAACAGCGTGTATATATATTAAGTCGACGCGACTTTTTATAAAAGTCTCCGAGTTAATATAAATCCCACTTAAGTACCACCGACTGGGAATCATTTTGCGTATGACCCTCTAGGCCTATTAACCAATCCGATTTTCAGCCCGTTAAGTCCAATAATCATTTATCAACTTATAATAATTAATTAATATCTAATATTTAATTAATTACTTAACCGAATTAACATCTCATGTAAATTCGGCCGGACTTCCGATCAAGTTGGATGTCAAGTAACACCGCATGATCTTGGAAGGTAATGGAATTCGGCAATCCACTCATGCAACCTGTCCGTTTACAGTTACCGCGTGGCTATAATCCTTTGTTCGCACAATGCTCTCAAGTTAACCTAGAGTATGGTCAACTGTCAAATCCTATATGGTCAACTCACTTGAATCAAATTCCGTTGTACAATATCAGAAAATACATTTTCTGATATTGTGTCTGCTCTGGCCAGATACTCCTGCGGATCTATTCTAAAACATTCTCTATCCAATTATCTGAGAGCGAACAATCCTCTATTGAATACACAATCACCTTCGAAGGTCTTCCTCTGGACCCAATCATTGCCTATTAGAAATCCCGTGAATATGGATTCGTAAGCCAAAGTCAAAGCCCAGAAGTCTACCGACAAGATGTCTTTGGTGTCTCAAGTAAGGACCAACCACACTTCTGTAACGATAAATCAAGCCGGTTGACAGTCAGGTAAATTACCATTCGGCGATTCATGTCGGATCAGTTCAGTGGACTCATTCCCCAATGAGCACCTACAAAGTTCACCATTGTGTTTCCACACAAGTGAGTAACGAGATCAGTCACTCTCATCATATGAGCTGGAATAACCTATACTAGTCTAACCGGATGTTTAATGTCCTTCTCAAACATCCTATGACTAGAAACAATTAAGAATATGTGTTTATAAGTCATCGGTCTCATTATTATGATCTCATCATAATCCGATGACTACTGTACACATTCAAGGACTTCATTATGCGTACTTATAAATACACCAATCTACATAATGAATTATTTGTCATTTATTAGTGAACCAGATTAAAATTGGTGCCTTATGATTGGCTTAGAAGACATCTATATCCATCAAGATTAACCTCCCACTAGCATGCACTAAGAAACCTTGGATGACTATAGTTTAAAAGGGCTTGAGGTGGTTATGGGTGCTTTTCAAAAGCCTTAGGAGGTGTACGCCTCGAGGAACAGTGAGGTATAAGTCACACTATTTTAGGGAAAGGATGTCAAAACTATCAAAGAAAATTAAATAATGATGATCTATCATTAGCAATACTATCCCAACTTAACGATAGGGCCCGTATAAATGAACTATAGGATAAAAGCCATAGATTAAAGTGGCATTGAAGTATGAATTGCCACAGTTACTGACTTCTGTTTTAATGTTAGAAGTAGAAGAGTTCGGCTCAGTTTAGATCCCTTTATTTTGTTAATAATAGAGTTGTCATCATTTGAATCATATGGTAAGGCTAACAAAGGCAGCATAATGTCCTGAAACTGAGACAAGAGCAACGTTGGGTGCTGGAGTAGGGAACCCTCCTCTGCCAGTCACCTCTGAGGCAAACCACATCCCTCTTGGGAGTGGTTGTCCATAAAGCGCCCTTCATGGCTCCTTCACCCTAATGTGGTAGCTTTGCTCCTTCATCTAGGGCCGCTCGGGGGCTAGTGCGAGATGTATCAGATGCTTTGGGGCAAGGCCACCAAACTAGAAGCTATTCCTTCCTGTGAGAATAATAAACGAAAAAATATAAAAGAGTTTATATTTTTAATATGAAAATTATGTTTGATTCGAGAATCGTAATGACCATTCGACTAAGCCTGGGACTTTAGGATGAGTCCCCACTATCATGCTGAATCAAGCGTGTGGATTTATGTTTGGACCCCTCCTCATCAACCTCAGTCGATGTTAATTACACCAGTGAAGTCACTGGACACATTAACCCCTTATACGTGATACTGAAATGAACCATGCGATCAATGAAATTCGTGCAAAATTGATAAATATGAACGACACATAAAAGTAACAAAATGAATGATCATTCATTGATTATGAATATTACAAATTACAATTGTGCTCGCCAAAATGAAGGCATCACATATAACTGTAATTCCGATTATCATGATCATATTATCACATAAATGATTACACATATAATTGCTACAACCAATGCAACAAATTCGTGCTCATGATCATAAATGCCATTTTCAAATCATCGATGATGAAATCATAGTTTCGATCTGCGTAATCAGACCGTCAAATTTATGTCTATACTCACGATCAATGTGATCAAACCATCATATTTGTGTTAATGGTCTTGATCGATGCGATTGGACCATTAAATTTGAGTTCACGGTTGAAATTATTAAGATTAGACTAGGGGTGTTCACTATTTGGTTCAAACCGTAGAAACCAAACTGAACCAAACCAAAATTTCGATTTGGTTCAATTTGAAAGTCATTTCAGTTCGATTCGGTTTCTAGAAGTCTCAAACCAAAAAAACCGAATTGAACCGTTCAAACTGAATATTTTAGTTTTAAATGTATAAATATAAATCGTTCTATTATACACCTTCATTTGGACCGACTTAAAACACTTTTACTTGGGCCGAAGCCCATAGTCAGTAACCTATGGGTTGGAGGTACTTTAAGGGCGGTTGGTAAGGGCTGGGTCTCGTGCAACATTTATAGCAACTCTGGCCAATAGCTTTTTTAGAGATCCTGATGTCGGACTAAAAAACCCACATGCCCCCACCACAACCCAACAATTGCAGACATAAGCATGTTATATGTGGCACATGCACGACGTGGGCATCTCAGGCGTGCGGGCGTGCGCACTGCACCTGCTGCGTGCTGGTCCAAGTCGTCACATCGTGCATTCCCCGCCTGGCTCGCTGTGTGCGCACAATCCCGTTTAGTCCGGTATTGAAAAAGCGCAAAATGCCAAGTCCTGAAAACTCCATAAAAGAATCCCCAGCCCCACGACCTGCGTACAGTCGAATAAGTGCGCCTAGACTCGAGTCGGGGGCTGCATCAAGTGGCGGGTGGTTCAAGCTAAACCAAACCGAATATATTCAGTTTAGTTTGGTTCGGTTTCTTTCAGTGACTCAGTTTGGTTCGGGTTGTAAAAATTTCTTCAAAAACCAACCCAACCCGACCCGTAAACACCCCTAAATTAGACCATCATATTTGAGCTTATAATCAAGATCACTCAGATCAAAACGGTGGATTTAACTCCACGGTTGAGATTACTAAGATCGGACCATTGGATTTGAGTCCACAATTAAGATCAATGAGATCAAACCGTTGGATTTGAGTTAACAGTCGAGATCATTGAGATCAGACTACTGGATTTAAGTCCATGGTTGAGACCACTAAGATCAGACCGTCAGATTTGAGCTTATGGTCGAGATTACTAAGATCAGACCGTTGGATTAGAGTTTACAGATTTGTGTTAACGGTCTTGATCGATGCAATCGGACAATTAAATTTGAGTTCACGGTTGACATTACTAAGATTAGACCATCAGATTTGAGCTTATGGTCGAGATCACTCCAATCAAACCGATGGACTTAAGTCAACATTTGAGATTACTAAGATCGGACCATTAGATTTGAATCCACGGTTAAGATCAATGAAATCAAATCGTTGGATTTGAGTTAACAGTCGAGATCATTGAGATCATACTATTGGATTTGAGTCCACAGTTGAGATCACTAAGATCCATGGATGGCAGTACCGATATAGGTACCGATATCGGAGGGTATCGATACCGGTACGTATCGGCCGATACCCGTTTACAAGTATCGGACCAGGCCGATATTGTATTGGTATCGGCCGATACTGCCAACCATGCTAAGATCAGACCGTCAGATTTGAGCTTATAGTCAAGATCATCATTAAAATCAGACCGTTGGATTAGAGTTTACGGTCGAGCTCACTAAGATTGGACCATTAGATTTGAATTCGCGATTGAGATCAATGAGATCAGACCATTCCATTTGAGTTTACGGTCGAGATCATTAAGATCAAACGATTGGATTTGAACACACGATTGACATCAATGAGATTAGACCGTTGGATTTGAGTTTGCAATCAAAATCACTAAGATCACACCGTTGGATTGAAGACTACACTAAGATCAGACCGTTGGATTGAAGTACATGGCTGAAATCACAAAGATCAGACCATTGGATTTGCATTCATGCTTGAGATCAATGAGATGAGACTGTTGGATTTAAGTTTACGATCGATATCGCAAAGATCCAACGTTGAATTTGAGATCCGATCAATATCGCTAAGATCTGACCGTTGAATTGATGATCCAGTTGATATCGCTAAGATCCAACCATCGGATTTGATATCTGGTCGATATTGCTAAGATCTGACCGTTGAATTTAAGATTTGATCGATATCATGAAGATCCGACTGTTGAATTGGCAATCCAGTCGATATTGCTAAGATCCAACCATCGGATTTGAGATCCGGTCAATATTGCTAAGATCCGACCGTTGAATTTGAGATTCCGTCCATATCACTAAGATCCAATCATTGGATTTAAGATCCGATCGATATCATTAAGATCTGACCGTTAGATTTGAAATCCAATTGATATCGCTAAGATCCGACCATCGGATTTAAGATTCGGTCGATATCACTAAGATCCGACTGTCGGATTTGAGATCCGATCGATATACTAATATCCAACCATTGGATTTAAGATCCGGTCGATATAACTAATATCCGACTATTGATTTTAATATCCGACCCGACATCGTTAAGATTCGACCGTCGGATTTTATATTTGGTCGATATCACGAAGATCCGACCGTTGAATTTGAGATTCGGACAATATCATGAAGATCCGACCGTTGGATTTAAGATTCGGTCAAGATCATGAAGATCCCGACCATTGGATTTGAGATCCGAGCGGTACCGTTAAGATCTGATAGTTAGATTTAAGATTTGGTCAAAATCACGAAGATCCAACCGTTGGAGTTGATATCCGGTCAATATCGTGAAGATCCGACCGTTGAATTTGAGTTATCACTTACCCATAATGATCGACATCATTAAATTATTAGATCGATGTTCTAATGACTTTGGTTGATATGATTTGATCACCTAATTGATTTGATAAGTTTGTGATCCAATCACTAGATCAACATAATCCAAGTATCAGATCAAAGTTGATAGATTTGATCAAGGTAATCAGATCATCATAAAAGACCATGATCAATATAATAAGAGCACCGGACCAATGTTTTAAGGATCTGGATTGGTATGATCTGAGCATTCGATCAAAGTTAATAAATTTGATCTCGATAATCAGACCATCGATTGACATTTAATGAACTTGATCAAAGTAATCAGATCATTTGACTAATGTTAACAAACTTGATTACATTAATCAAACTATTGATCACATTAACCAAACCATCAAGTTGTATAGATCACACTTTGATCATAGTTACATTACATTCTTGATAAATCGACTATAGGGTTAACCCAAATTAACCACATGTGATTAACATCAAAAAGATCAAGTAACAAATCATTATTGATGAATAATGCTATAATGGTATCTCTAGTAACTTGTATATCATGATCATATAATGGTAGCATAACATTATTACATAATATATTATCATGCTATGACATGACAATGTAACTAAAGATATGCCAAGGACTTATGACTAAGGCATGAGAGTGTTAAGACTGCAGTCTTAATACTCTATGACCAAGAGAAGAGTGGGGCCAGAGCCTACAGAGAGAGTCCTATTGCAAGGAAAACTCTTTGTCTTGCCCTCTGCCGTGATCTCTCCAAATGGGACCTCCTAGGGGGATATTTATAGCCTCCAGGCGGTTAGAAGGCTAGGGGATCACCTCCACCGGGTGGAGGTTACACTTACTTTCTGCTCTAGAAATTCAAGTGAAGGCCCTGCCCTACCCTCACCGGGTGGGAGTAAAAAAGTTATGCACGGGAATTAATCCACATTTAAGAATTTTTTTACCAAGTCCTACCCTCCACCTCCATCAGGCTGCGGTTAAAAAAAAGTCTCCATGCACCTCCACCGGGTGCAAGTTACTATGGAAAATTACCCACGGTAAAAATAAAAAACACATGTTTATACCTCCACCAGGTGGTGGTTTGTTTAAGTCTGCACGAACCTGTAGACACCGATTTTGGACCACCCTTTTGGTCATAAATCCCCTCCATCATCAGCCCATCATCATAAATCCCCCCATTTGGCCATTTCAGCCCACTAACAAATAAGCCCATTAACCAAATCCTGACTCTAGCCACCTTTTTCGTGGAAGGCCAGCCAGTCCGCCTTCCACCCCCTTCGAAGGCCACCCCTTGCCTTCCACCGCCTTCGAAGGCCACCCCCCGCCTTCTACCCCCTTCGAAGGCCAACCACCTTGCCGTCCACCTCTTTCGCCACCTTTTTTACTTTTTACCACATCTTCGTGGAAGGCCAGCCCCTTGCCTTCCACCTCCTTCGAAGGCCACCCCTTGCCTTCCACCATCTTCGAAGGCCACCCCTCGCCTTCCACCCCCTTCGAAGGCCATCCAGGCCGCCTTCCACCACAAGAATGGAAGGCATGTCACCTGGCCGTCCACTCCTTAACCACCCCCTTGACTCCGTCTTCCCCACGATCTCCTCCACTCTCCGCCCTCGTTCCCCACTACTCCGACCACTCCCCATTCCGGCGACTGCCGCGTCCACTACCTCTAACCCTTGACCACTCCCTATTGGTTGAAGGGTGATTTACGGGGATTTAGACCCCTGTTTTCTCCCCTTTTTCCTTCGCCTATTTAAACCCCCCACATCCTCCCGAGCAGGGGGTTAAGGATTTTCGGGAGTTAAGAGGTGGTTTCTTGGAGGGAAGGCTCAGAGGAGGCTGGCAAGCGGTCGGGAGGAGTCTCAGGAGAATCTTTCGCATCCCAAATGGGCTTGTTTTCTTAACCCTCTTCTCTTTTCTCTTCTTTCACTTTCAACACCTCATTTCACTTTTCACACACGAGCACTTATCTGCATGCATGCATCCTAGAATGCCTTAGCAATCCCTATTTACCCCCAGAGGTTTTAAACAAAAACGGGAGGTGGGTGGCCATAACATATGGTCACCTTCCCTCCCAAACACCCATCCGGTGCGTCTCCCTCTAATTTTAGTTAATTTTATGTTTGCATGAACGGTTCCTACATGTCACAGTTCTAATTGGGTTACTGTCTTTTCTTTGTCTGTCTTTTCTTTTCAGGGGTTCTTACCAGATTCTGCGCGTGCACTACCGAGCTCTCCTCCTCTGGCCGGCCGGAGGAAGAGAAGGAGGAACCAACATCTCCCGCTCCCACAGAACGCGATCACATCCTCACCATCCTGCGGAGCACAGGGACCGAGAGGTAATGCTCCTGGCGATCACACTTTATTTCTAACCCCCTTTAAATCGCCACAGTGCTAAGACGAACGGAGAGCAACCCTCGCCCAAAGCCCGCAGCCGCGGCGGGGAGACGTTCCGGGCGCCTACAGCCCTCTGGCGATCACGGTGGGACACTCTCTTGCTCGCCACGCAGGTAAGACAACTTAAAATACAAGAGTTCCTGTGGACGGCCAAGCACTTGGCCGCCCAGTGTCCTGAACGGCCAAGCGCTTGGCCGCCCAGCCCGGACGGCCAAGTACCTGGCCGTCCAGTGAACCGGACGGCCAAGTGCCTGGCCGTCCAGCCCAGCCCGGACGGCTGGACGGCCAAGCACCTGGCCGTCCAAAGCCCAGGACGGCCAAGCGTCTGGCCGTCCAGGCAGGACGGCCAACTGCCTAGCCGTCCAGTGTACCGGACGGCCAAGTGGCTGGCCGTCCAGCCCAGGTAGGACGGCCAACGGCCTGGCCGTCCAGGCTCTAGGACGGCCAGGTAGCCTGCCGTCCAGGCTCCGACTTTTCTGGCTTTCTGATTTTTAAGTGTCCTTTTTTAATTATTGCGCATTCTAGTTTGCTTTTTTGTTCACTGTTCTCTTATCTTTTCTTTTCTTTTCTGTCTGCTGGACTGTGGGTTAATTTCAGGGTATTCTCCGCAGGGGTTTTAAGGAAGAGCCGGCATCACACTTTTAGTCACCTCTCCCGCAGGATCTGACTCTCCACCTGAGGATTCCCACTCGGGTGCGACTAGTCTTATTCTGTTGAGAACCTCCGTCAGTCTCCGCGAGCCAGGGATTCCCACTTGGCCGCCGAGCAGGTTGTACCTGAAACCACCCTATAGGAACCTTGGGTTTATGTGAGAAATTAGAGAATTGTTTCAAAATCTAAAGACACTTAATTGGACTTTGGTGGAACAAGCTTTGAAAAAAGTGAAGGGTCGTTAAAGGTTTGAACTTGCTTTGTTAGAAACCAACACTCATAATACACAGTTAACCTTCCAAGTGAAATATAAAATCTCTCAGGATTTGTATTTCATAATGAACCGAATGTATGTCAATGTTGTGTATGATGACATGGACCAGTTCGGCAACAATGTTACACACAACCCTCTGTTTGAGATTGAAGAGGATCCACAACCAACATTTGTGGGCATGTTCCAAACACCTGGAGAGGAATTTAGGAGAAGGTGCTTGGATGAATCTTCTTCTTCAGAAAGTGACCTTATAATGTCCAACAGAACCCTCCAAAACCCAAGTGAGGATCTGGAACTTACTGCCGTATTATCACGGTACACCCCTGATCAACTCATCCGGTTGGCCTCGGGTGGCAAAACTCAAGATGCCACTCCTCGGGGAACTCACTTCCAAGAATCTCCCAACAGAGCTCAGACTCGCATCAATCAGCCAACTCTTACCCCAGTTGCTCCACCTGTCATGCCAATTCCAGTCTCTCCAATTACACCTCCTCCTGAGCAGAAAGAATTCATTTACAAAAGTGAGGTTGAAACCTGTGTGCGTAAGTTTATGGCCGAGAAACTTACCCTGAAACAACCGCACTCTCTCTCGGGCTATTGTAAGCTCCCTCCGGCCTACTTTCCGCCAGGATTCAAAGCCCCCGAGTACAGGAAATATGATGGCACCTCTGACCCTCATGATCACCTGTCAAGTTTCCTCATGGATTCCCATCAATGGCTCTACGACAGAGTCCTCCTTGTCCATCTGTTCCAGAAATCCTTAGAAGGTGAGGCCTTAAGATGGTTTTCTTCCTTGCCCGCCACAGACCTAATCAATTTTGATATGGTCTCCGAAAAATTCATCACTCAGTTTAGTTATATGACAACCATGCCTCCCACCTTGTTTGATCTTGTGATGGAGAAGATGAAGCCTGAAGAGGAGTTCACGTATTTTGCCAACAGGTGGAGGGCAATGGCCTCTAGGGCGGAAATGGAAATCCCCGAATCTCAAGCTATCACCATGTTGGTCAATAACGCTACCCCGCAGCTTCGGTCTATTCTCATGCTGAGCGAATTTCACACATTCGCACAACTTTATAATCGAGCTCGGGTAGTTCAATCTCAGATCTGGAGTTCCACTTTGCCATCCTTTTTTGAAAATCAGAACAGAAGTAAGAGGATTCCACCAATAGAGGGAGTGACAATCAATGAACAGGTGAGTGCTTTGGGGCAACCCTTTAGATCACCCAGTCCTATGTCTAGATCAGACAACCAATCCAATCAGAAACCATATTCAGCAGTTCCCCCTTTCTCTAGTGCCAAGATCAATTGGGGGCACATGAAAGAGGCTGCTGAAACCTTGGAAGTCAAGGGCCCTCCACCCTCTCATCAGGTAGTCCAAGATCCATCTATCTCTCTAGAAAGGGTGAGCACCCTTTTCAAAAATTTGGAACCAAATGTCGATCACAGAGGACAGCACTGGGAGTATGAAGAGGCTGGGATATGGCATGAGTGCCCTACTAGGACGACCAAACCTAGAGAGCCGTTGCAAGGAGTCTCCACTATCATCCAAGACAAACATTTGGTCTTGATACGACCTAGGGAGCAACCAACAGCCATCAACCTAGTTACTCTGGTCCAAGTTCCTTCAATTTCAATCAGAGAACCTCCTCCATCCATCTTGTGCCCAACACCAAAGCCAAGTCCAGTAACCCAATTCTGCCTAATAAATTCACCACCAGTTCAACCCCTAAAGTCAGATCAGGCAGTGGACCCCAGTCCGATTGGCGTTACACTGAGAAATCGCATCATTCCCCCAACAAGTCAACCCTTGGACTCTCAAGAGGATTCAGATCTGTCTAAGTATGACATCCTACAGCATCTAGGGAAAACTCCTGCTAAGATGCCAGTCCTAGAGTTGATTGGGAGATCTCCTACACACAGGGAGACATTGTTCAAGTTCCTCCAGCGCATTACACTCAATGAAGATCTTCCCGTCGGGGGGCTCACAAATGTCATTCTCTCAGTCACCCGGACACCTACAATATCCTCCACAGATAAGAATCTAGCTCCCCCTGAATGCCAATCCCTTCCCTCATGCTTGACCCCAACACTCAAGGGTCACTCATTGGACTCCATCCTGTTGGATACTGGGGCATCAATCAATGTTTGTCCACTCAAGACCCCCAAGAAAGTAGGGATTGATCTAGAGAAGATTGAGTCTACTTCCATGATGGTCTCAAATGGAAACCTGGAAATTGGCCCAATGGCCTTGATCTTTGAATTCTACATCCTTGATGTCAAGCCCATATACAACGCCATTCTGGGAAGGCCTTGGATGGACCAGACCCTGGGAGTGCCCTCCACTAATCATCAGTGCTATAAATTCCCATACACTGGGAAGATTGTCAAAATGAAGGGTACCCCCTATCTTGAGCCTTTGGATTTAGTCTCGACTGAACAAATTCCATCCATGATCACTCCTGGAAAAGGGGCAGAGCTCATCCTTTCATCGGTTGACTCTCAGGCCAAGCCCCAACCTAGCATAGGTTGGCAGCTTATGGACAAAATGGGGTATAGTTCGGGATCTGGGATAAGCAAGGAAGAGCAAGGAATTCAAGAACCTATCTTTGAAAATCCGACCATTGGGGGATTCAAATTGGGTTACATACTAACCAAATCAACTGAAGGATCAAGAAAATGGAGTCTCTTGGATCACCTTGTGAAGGAAAATCAAGAGGTACTCAAGATACACTATCTTGAGGATGAGTTGAAGGAAGCAATCAATGAAATTCAAAGAGAAGATGCAGAAGAGTTCGGTATACAGCTGTTGTTCTATGAACCAACCACTCAACGAGAAGGAGCCTCCTTAGTGAGGGATGAACAGGTACCCACCGCTCTCATTCCCTTACTATTTCACACACCTGCCCCTCTCAGGTTCTTATCACCGGTCGTAGCACACTCTTGGGGCAATTCTGCCATCATTGGGTCTCTGTCTCAAGGACCCATCTTTGCAACATGTCTGACTCACCCTCTGAGTCTTGTGCATAATCGCTTGGGGATTGGATAGCTTCCTCTTTATCTACAGGTTGTAGAGGTAAGTAGGTTCTTTCGTTTCCAGCAAATAAGTGTAAATATTTTGAAAAGTTTTCCTCTGGATAGGAGTCTATTTGAAGAAGTTTTACCCTCAAAATACAAAAAATCAAAAATTTCAAAATCCCAAAAAAAAACGAATATCCAAAAAGCATCAAAAATATTTGTAAATATGTACATACTTTAATGAAAATGACAAAAAAATTAGAAAAGACACAAAAATCCAACTGTCTGGTGACTGCCACGTAACCCCCTGTCTAGGTCTAGTTGCATGATAGGTTGGGTTGACATTAAGGTTTGGCTAAGACTTTGGTCCACCAGAACCTTGGACGTGTCTACTTTACTTTCATACGGATCCCTATGCTCATCATGAGATGCACACACCTACACGTTTTTCAAAGAGAACCTGTTTAAAATGAATTCCAAGTCTTTAGTGCACTGTCAAATGCAACCTTTGCTCTTCGTCTCTCGACCGATCAGGACAGTTGACGTCCTTAAACGGTCGAGCTCAGCAAATTACGGTTCCTCAACAACCCGATAGATGTAACCCCTCAACAAAAAAGAAAGGGCCCAGAAATGAAATGTAAAGGACCAGAGCACGTGAAGAGGGCAGTGTCCCCGCAGGTGGAATATCAAATAACCCCAAAAATGTCAAGAGCAGAAAAGAAATACAAACAAAAGAAAAAGGGGTTCAAGCAATCATAAAAAAAGCCTGGTCGTGACCGTGCCTGGCCATGAAATTTACCAAAGGCCTGAAAAGTCAAAATAGGGGCATCTAAGAGGTCAAAAGAGGTCCGTTTTGTCACAGCTCCTCCTCTTAACGGTTTTGTCGATCCTCCTGTGAAGTTTGTCTCCACAATTTCTTCACTTTTTCTCCCCCAAGGTTTGACACGAGATAGCTATCTAAAGACTGAACATCATTTCAAAATGGTTCGTTTTCAAAAATCATCACATGCTCACATGATCACAGGAGTCCAAAATGGGTGAAGAGTAATGTCGATGTTTCTGGTGAACTAATTTCTTAACCATAATCTCAATGTGTACTCTTACAACTTCGGGCTTAGGTCAATGCATGCGCGTCACCAATCGGTGCGACGGCGTCTGATTCCGGGTCAGCGTCGCGCGGTTGACCGTTAGGGTTCCAAGGTGTTCCATCATATACCTTCTAGATTGTGAGGAAGGAGACCCGGGTCGGGCAAATCATTTACCTCGAAAACTTTTTGGGCAAACTTGGTGGTCGGAAGCAGCTAGGAGCCTAAGCATGGCATGACGGTATTGTCATCAGTATGAGTCTTAACCGGTCAAGGTTAGTTTGAGGAGTCTAGAGGCCCAAATCAATCTAGATGTGAGCTTAGGATACCTGGGAAGTTGAGTGTGCATTTCCCTTTCATCATTCAACCAGCCTAAGTTTGGGCAGTCACCAGGTGGTCGGACAAAAAAAAAAAAAAAAAAAAAAAAAAAAAAAAAAAAAACGTGTTTTCATTCATCACACACCTCATTTGTTAATATCCACCAGCATTTGCATATTTACTTGTCGCATCAGTTTCAATACTCTCCCTTTTGTCTGGTTAGTTGAACACGGCCCCTTGACCCTATGCGAAGGCTAGGGAAAAGGTAGTTGCTCTATTTTGGGCAAGGGGCCGAAAACAGATACTACTAACTGCTTCCCCTCATTTTGTGCATACAGGAAAAGGATTCTGTCCAAAAGGTGGACACTTTTGCTGTCGAGTCGAAGCCGAAAGCAGCCGGATTGGCATTCTACCTTGAGAATGGCCATATCTTCCGCGCTGGCTTCGACTCGACAGGGACCTTTGTCCCTCGTTTCCTTGCAGCTTGTCATTAAGATACTGTGAATCATTGATTATTTACATTTACTGATGTGCGTTCTTGCAGCTGCAGGGAATCCGAAGCAAGTAGGATTGAAGACACAGGAGGCTAATAACTTCGGGCGTATAGACTCTGAGTTCCTCTTTAAACAAAACAATGAGGAGTCTATATTCTCCAAGTTATTCGATTGGCCAATAAATCCCTCCTGTTTGCATTAGGAATTGCATTAGGAATTTATTTTAATTTCAACCCAGCATGCATTTGCATAAGCATTCATCCTCGCCCTAGGGGCAATGACCATCATTCATCACTTTGCTTAACCCATCGCTGATCTGTGATTCTGGCATATGTGTATCGGTTAGCCCTTCGAATTGCAAGACCTCTTCCGCTTTTCAGCACGTGTGCTTGAGATCCTCTCACTTGGCGATCCCATGATGCGCCAGGCCACCGCGCGCCCGTTGTGTTGAGAGCTCTTCAAGTCACACTCCTACACCTTTCATGCTCGAGATCCCCTTGGGCCAGATCGCTATATTCTGGTACGCCAAGGCCTTGCGGTTCCAGCACCCGGGGGTCCCACGGACTGTGATTCTCTAGTACTGAACTTTGTTCCTTTTCTTAAACCACTCTTGCAACTCAAATAACTAGCCTTCATGCATTTGCCGCATTCGCATATCATCCTTGGATATAGCTCATTCATTTTCTCGGGTTGTCCAAAATCAGTCTCGATTTCCGGAACACCTATTTATCATTCCGTTCCACTCCACTGCAAAATAGGTGTCCCGGAGGGGCATTTGTAGACACCGATTTTGGACCACCCTTTTGGTCATAAATCCCCTCCATCATCAGCCCATCATCATAAATCCCCCCATTTGGCCATTTCAGCCCACTAACAAATAAGCCCATTAACCAAATCCTGACTCTAGCCACCTTTTTCGTGGAAGGCCAGCCAGTCCGCCTTCCACCCCCTTCGAAGGCCACTCCTTGCCTTCCACCGCCTTCGAAGGCCACCCCCCGCCTTCTACCCCCTTCGAAGGCCAACCACCTTGCCGTCCACCTCTTTCGCCACCTTTTTTACTTTTTACCACCTCTTCGTGGAAGGCCAGCCCCTTGCCTTCCACCTCCTTCGAAGGCCACCCCTTGCCTTCCACCATCTTCGAAGGCCACCCCTCGCCTTCCACCCCCTTCGAAGGCCAGCCGGGCCGCCTTCCACCACAAGAATGGAAGGCATGTCACCTGGCCGTCCACTCCTTAACCACCCCCTTGACTCCGTCTTCCCCACGATCTCCTCCACTCTCCGCCCTCGTTCCCCACTACTCCGACCACTCCCCATTCCGGCGACTGCCGCGTCCACTACCTCTAACCCTTGACCACTCCCTATTGGTTGAAGGGTGATTTACGGGGATTTAGACCCATGTTTTCTCCCCTTTTTCCTTCGTCTATTTAAACCCCCCACATCCTCCCGAGCAGGGGGTTAAGGATTTTCGGGAGTTAAGAGGTGGTTTCTTGGAGGGAAGGCTCAGAGGAGGCTGGCAAGCGGTCGGGAGGAGTCTCAGGAGAATCTTTCGCATCCCAAATGGGCTTGTTTTCTTAACCCTCTTCTCTTTTCTCTTCTTTCACTTTCAACACCTCATTTCACTTTTCACACACGAGTACTTATCTGCATGTATGCATCCTAGAATGCCTTAGCAATCCCTATTTACCCCCAGAGGTTTTAAACAAAAACGGGAGGTGGGTGGCCATAACATATGGTCACCTTCCCTCCCAAACACCCATCCGGTGCGTCTCCCTCTAATTTTAGTTAATTTTATGTTTGCATGAACGGTTCTTACATGTCACAGTTCTAATTGGGTTACTGTCTTTTCTTTGTCTGTCTTTTCTTTTCAGGGGTTCTTACCAGATTCTGCGCGTGCACTACCGAGCTCTCCTCCTCTGGCCGGCCGGAGGAAGAGAAGGAGGAACCAACATCTCCCGCTCCCACAGAACGCGATCACATCCTCACCATCCTGCGGAGCACAGGGACCGAGAGGTAATGCTCCTGACGATCACACTTTATTTCTAACCCCCTTTAAATCGCCACAGTGCTAAGACGAACGGAGAGCAACCCTCGCCCAAAGCCCGCAGCCGCGGCGGGGAGACGTTCCGGGCGCCTACAGAACCTAGTAGAGGTGAGGCTTAAAGGTTACATAAAAGCCCCTCCATCATTTTCCTCCTTATTTTATGTAACTCCTACATGAGTAAAACAGTAAAAAAAAAGTAATGACAATATATATGGAACAAATCAATGATCTTGTCCCAATTAGCACATCTTGTGGCAAAAGGAGACAGTGGGAGACCAAGATAAGAAATGGGAAACTGTCCAATTTTACAACCCAACAGTGTTTCTCAAAAAAAAAAAAACAGTGCGGCTGCCCTGCAGAGCTGACCCTATTCCACATTAACTCCCACCAAACAGCTCTTCTCAAAATTGACTCTCAGTCCCGAGACATCTTCCAAAATCTGAAGCATTTGTCTAATTACACACAGCCGATTGATGTCTGGTGGGAACATAAGAATGGTATCATCTGCATACTGAAAGTGAGAAATCTGTATGGTGGAATTATGCACTCAAAAGCTAAAGATAATATCCAGGGTTTCTGCCTTCCTCTATATGGCATCCACGATGTGAGTACCCAACACAAAGAGAAGAGGGGACAATGGATCACCTTGTCTCAATCCCCGTCCGTTGATAAAAGAAGATGATGGATGGCGGTTAACCAGAACAGCAAAGGATGCAGAGGACACACAAGCCCGGACCCAACTGATCCATCTATCACCAAATCCCATTAGGGAGAAAACCCGAAAAAGGCACTGCTAGCTGACCGTGTCATAAGCTTTCTGGAAGTCCAACTTAAGGACTAATCCCTTCTTCCTGCGATATCTCACCTCATGTAAACACTTAATGAGCCACTAGGAAATTATCTTGTATGTGTAATCCTGAAGACTTTCAGCTCCAACCTTCTTTGGAATCAGAACAACAGAAGTCTTGTTAATTCCATGCAGATGTTCTTGCCCTCCTGGAATTCCCAAACGGCCTCTAAAATATCATTCTTCACCACATCCAACAGTGATGGAAGAAGAATATCGAAAAACCATCAGGACCCGGAGCTTTGTTACCGTCCAATGAGAACATAGCCAGCCTCACCTCCTCAGAGAAAGGTCTCTCCAACTCCACCTCCTCCTCGGGGGCTGGATGTAGAAGAAGGTCACGCTGTAAAACTGGTCTCTGGATATCTGCTTCAGAAAACAACTGTGCAAAAAAAACTCTAGTATAATGGGCTATATCCTGCTGATTGGTTAACAAAAGATCCCCATCTTTGATTTGCCCCAAAGCTTTGGACCTCTTCCTACAAGAAGCCACTTTCTGGAAATAGGTTGCGTTCTTGTCCCCTTCCTTAATCCATCTATCTCGATCTCTGCTTCCAATAGATCTCCTCCTTAAGAAGAAGCTCCCATAGTCTGCCTTTAACTTATTCCTGAATCTAATGTCTTCCTCACCAAGAAGGCATGCTTCTTCTAAAGCATCCAGGCCTTCAATCTGTCTAAGAAGGTCATCCTTGACCGCTCTACCTGGAAGGGCTTTGCCCTTGCCCCATACTGATAATGCAGACGCCAACCACTTCAATTTTTGACTATCTGGCCGTGGCATTAGCTCCCTCAACACTGACAGCCCAAGAAGCAGATACAACCTGCATGAAGTCATCCTCTTGGAACCAAAACTTTTCTAGCCGAAAGTAATGCTTTGCACCCCATCCATTACTCGTACGAAGAAGAACCGGCTTATGATCTGACACAGGTCTAGATAAACAAAGAGCTTCAGTAGAGGGATAATGATCCTCCTAATCTAATGATAGCAAGAACCTGTCAGGCGAGAAAGGGAGGGAGAAACCCTAAAATTGGACCAAGTAAAGTGGGCATTCGAAATCCCAATATCAATAAGAGCAGCCTCTTGAATAAAATCCTAGAAATCCACCATCTGATTTGAGAATGAGACAAAGAGTTCACGTCTTCCAATGAGGTTGTAACATTAAAATCCCTTTCCAAGTACCAAGGATGTCCAGACATCTGATGAGACAACATAAGATTCTTCCAAAGCTCCTTCTTCCCCAGAGTATCCTAAGGACCATAAATACCAGTAAAATCCCAAATAAAACCATCATCAACATTACGAAAGGCAAGGGAAATTGTTGATCTTTCCACTTTCCTAAATTCTTCTAGCTCCTCTACAGGAAAATCATTACACATAATCAAGATTTGAAAACTCGGGCCCGATCGACATGCATCGGCCGATCCAGATCGAATTTCGACTGACTGTGACGATCTCGGGTAACCTAGCCGAGCCTAGGTGCCGGATCGGCCAATCCAGGTCCCAACGACTAATTTGACTAGCCGTTGGATTTCAAATTAGCCGTTGCTCGCCGTTTGGAAACGGCCAACAACAGCTAATTTGGACCTTGGAGGTCTATTTAAACCCCCTCAAGACCCTATTAAGGCTCCACAAGTGACTCTCTCACTCCCTAACTCTTGCACACTCTCTCGATCGTCGAATTCTCTCGGTCTCTCCTACGACTAGAAGCTCAGCGATCTCTATAAAAATTCATATTGGTTACTACACGCTCTCTCTTTCTTTCTCTCCTCTTCTTCTAAACTCTTGTACTTTCTTTTATCAATTTTTTTCTTTTTATATTATTGTTCTTAACATCTCTTGCCCTTTGGTAGTTGACGTGTTGTAAACTGCTCAACTGCCTAATGAATGGCATCTCATGATGCTACTGAACGGTCCTCTGGGAATCCTCCTAGCGTTAATCTTGTTTGGGCTCATTGCACGCCGGTGGACATGGGCCAGAGAAAGGTACAATACAAATATTGCAACCAGATCCTTCGCATATGAGGACTTAGTTCGGTAAATTGGAAGATATGCAGGACAAAGAAGTGGCTCTGCACCTTCTAGACAATGGAGCACTAGTGTCGGTATGAACACTAATATATGTGATACTCTACATGAAGAGTTTACTAATGATGGAAATCCTAGAGTAGGTCTAATAGATTCCTTCCTCACTAAAAAGAAAGATAAACAGCCTTCCAATATTGTTGCATTCAAGAACTTAAAGCTTTGCAAGAAAAAGATAGGAAGAGCTACATCTAAATGGTTTTTCTATAACAGTATCCTTGTTAACGTTGTCAATGGGTCATATTATGATTCAATAATCGAAACTATCTAAGAAGTTGGCAAAGGCGTTGAGAGGCCTACTCCGTACAAGATCTACAACAAGTACTTGGACCTAAAAGTTGACGACATCCGGACATATATTACATCTTTTGAAAGCATATGGGACGAGTATGGTTGTACTTTAATATGCGATGGATGGACAAGTACGTAAGTTTTATCTTCTATATGCATTTAATTCTTAATGCACGAATGCATCTCTTTCTGATTTTTATTACTTATGGAACCTCACAGGGATAATAAGAAAAAATATGATCAACTTTTTAAATTTACTATAAAGCCGAAACTATGTTTTAAAAGTTTATTGATGCATTTGAAAAAGTGAAGAATGCCTAGACCTATTTCAATTAATGGATCTAATGGTGGAAAAGGTGGGAAAAAAAAGATTGCCCAAGTGGTTACTGACAATGCAGCGGCGTTCAAGTTAGCTGGACAAATGTTGATGAAGAAGAGACAACATCTAAACTAGGTTCTCTGTTCCGCTCATTGTATTGACTTGATGTTAGAAGACATTTGCTCTAACCCGATGGTATGGAATAGTCAAGAACGCTCGATTTATCACTACATTCATCTACAACTATGGCAACATTTTGGATATCATGTGCAAATATACTCATGTAAGAGAGTTGCTTCGTCCGAGAGCCACCAGATTTGCATTTCAATATATCTCTTTAGATAGTTAAGTCAACAAAAGAGCAACTTGATTAAGATGGTGGCATCAGAAGATTGAGAGAATCACATGTTACGGCATGCAACAACTAAGGTCAGAGAAAAGGGTAAGAAGTGGCTGATCTAATTCAGTCTAAACCTTTCTGGAGCAGAGTGCAGGCGATGTTAAATATTGTAGAACTGCTTGTCCGTATCTTGCGAGCATGTGATGGAGAAAGAAGATCAAATATGGGATACTTATATGAGGATGTAGACAGAACTAAAGAACTCATTCAACTTAACAACCCAACAACCTATATGAAGTAGTGTGAGATAATAGACAAACGTTAGGAATACACTTTACACAATGATCTTCGTAAAGCTGGTAAGCAAATAACTTTGTGCATTTATTAATTTGTATACACATTTATCAATTTATCATAAATAATAACTAACTTTCACTTCTCTACTTAGGTTATTTTTTTAACCCTCAATACATGTATAGAACTTATAGGAAGAAAGATAACTATGACAACAGCTCAGAAGTGTTGATTGGGACTAAGAATATTATTAGGCGCATACTTGAAGATGAGGACAGAACAATAATGACATGCAAGCAAATGCATGACTACAGACTCATGTTATACCACTTTAGGACAAGTACTACTCAAAGAGCTGTAAAGATTTTGAATCCATGTTTGAAAACTATTAACTTCTACTTAAGTTTTAATTGTACCTTGTACATTGTTGACATGTAAGATTTTCTATTTACAGTTGACTGGTGGCTGGATCATGGAAAAACATATGGCTATAAAGATCTAGCCTATGTAGCAATTTAGGGCCTAAGTCAAACAACCTCAGCGTCAAGTTGTGAGAGAAATTGAAACACCTTTGGCTTGATTCACACTAAGTAAAGGAATAGATTGAAGTTGACCCGTCTAGAAAAGTTGGTGTTATGCCATTATAACATGAGGTTAAAGCTAAAAAATCTCGAGCTTATACGAAACTTTTAGACGCATGAGAAGGAGAGAATTTTTGGGTAAGGCTCGGGGGGGACAAGTGCAGAAGAATTCATAGACTTGGATGAGGTGTTTCAGGAGAAACATCCACTAAATACATTGGTTGATGCAAACACTTCAATTAAGTCTGAATTCAACCCAAATGATAGAGAATAGGCGGAAGATGAGTTAGATGGTGTGGTGTGCTACTGCTTCTTAATTTTCAACCTCCTCCTTCAAAACGTCAAAAGAAGAGTAAAAAATAAGAACCAAGTAAAAGAAAGAGTGCTACTAGAATTGTCACTGCTGATCTGGGCACTATCGAGGAGGAGGATGAAATATCAGAACCAAGTGATGAGCTACAATATCAAACTTCAAATAACTCAACATCAAAGACGACCACTAATAGTTCTGACCATGGAGATGCTACCAATGCCTTACCAATTGTGTTTATTGAAGAACAAGATTACACACATATTGCTCAAGATGAACATCATGGTAGCAGAGCAGGGCGAGAAGAAATTATCACTTAAACATTCAACAAATCAAAAAAGAAGGGAAAAGAAAAAGCTCCTAAGTGTGCAGAACAACTCAAGACAAAGAGAGAATACCATGAATAACTATTAGATGTATCATCCTATGCTCCATACGAAGGGTATAGTTATCCTACTAGATATGTAATTTACCCTCAACACTCTGATACATCTGATCAGTCAGAGGGTTATCTACAATATCCACATATTTCAGAGCCATCATCTCAATCTCATCAATCACATGGCTCATATCAAGTGTCAGATATCCTTAGATATACACCGCTTACAGCCATCTATACCAATACAAATGACTATAACTAGTATGTAATGCAATATAAGCAATACTACCAGAAGTACATGTCATAGTCCGAGTATGTAAACTATATGTTCAATCAATATAATATACGTCTAGAATAAACATAAGTTTATAAAAATTTATTCAAAAAATTTTGTCCAATAGCATCTTATGTACTTCAAATCAATGTAATTCACCACAACTATGTATTAGACTTGCTTTTTATATTTTAAAAATATTTTTAAATTTTTTCTGTTGCCTAATCCAACCAATCCTGGCTCAGCCAAGATCGGCCCGGATTGGATAGGGATCGACCGATCCGATCTGGGACCCGATCTCGGGTTTCCTAACCTTGCACAGAACCATAATACCTCCCGCCCTACCAATGGATGGGGAAGCCACTCCCAGACGAAGCATGGACCCTCCAATCTCTCTAACGATATCGCCACCATCACATTTGTTCTCATTAATGCACAAGACGTCCAACCTACATCCCTTGATTAAGTCTCACAGGACCAACCTCTTCTGTTTATTCACCATCCCTTAACATTCCACGTTAACATTCTCATTGTGATAAAAAGGCTCCATCATCCCCCTCCTCTCCGGACACCTCACCCTCGTACCCATCCTCCGATACACCCTTCTTCCCTCTCTCCTGCATCTTTCCACCTTTATCCTCTTTAGACCACCTGGCCAACTTGGCCATCCACCTATTTTTACTCTTCGAATTCCTCACCTCCTTATCTAAGCCTTATCCATCATAAGCAGCCCCCAACTTCACAATTCTTTGAAATGATCTCAGTGACCAATTCCACTGCAGCACACAGCTCTTTGACTTCCTCTCTACCCATCTTCCCTACGTCTTTGTCAGCCTTCCAAGACTGATCACCAATATGTAAGGCTTCATTTCCTTGGACAGCCAGGATAGACTCTAGAACAAGAGTGGAAATTGATCCATTCAGACGATCCCAAGACCCATCCTGACTGCCGGGTGACTTCCTCTGCTCTGTTTGGCCTCGCAGGGAGCATAGAGGGTCCCGAGGAGTAGAAATATTGACGTTGACTGCTCGGAGATCCACCTCTCCCTGAGGAGAGGAACCATGACCGGTCTCTATCCGTCGGTCTAACCTGCAGGGAGATGACGGAGGAAAGCTGAGGCAGACCTGGGGCTCAAGTTGGGATGAAGGATGACCACCAACATCATCTGGGGAAGGACCCAGCACTAGATGCCTCCCTGGGGCACCATAAGACTACTCTCCCCAGCCCAGCTTTGTTGGAATCAACTTGGTGTTGCGAGACTAACAGCGCCACAGCCAGACCAAGGATAAGCCCTAAGGGTCCAAGGGGGACTCCCTGGCCATGTGTTGAGTGATACTCTCCCCCCTGCTTGGACAGGGGTTGTAGAACGCCTTCGCGAAGCAGGACAGAGCACCTCGGAACCCCCCCCCCCTGAGCTCCCATGGTTATCGGACGAAGAAGAAGAGTGTTCGTGCAAGGGGAATGGGTAAGTCACGGGCATGCATTGCGGGTAAACGGGTCATCACCAAGCCTCCTACTAGTTCCGAGTCAGCAAAGCATCCCGGGTCAACAGCAGAGTGAGCGAGAATTCCCATCACTAGAGCAAGCCCTTTGAAATTTGAACGGGCAAATCCAAAGACGCCACGTCCCCCCCCCCCCCCAATTACGCCGATCATCATCTACCTCTAGATGCTTGCCTTAAAACCCTAAGGAGTCATATTCCGCCGGCGGCACCTCAATAATTTGTATTGATACTGGGAAAAGCTCACCTCCCAGGTTGAGGATCCCCTCCGGCACGTCACGAACGCTACAAACCCTTAAGATGCCCTCCACATAGAGTGTCGCCGACACAAACCATGCAGGTGGAACCTTTCTCCCACATACCAACCTCCGCAATGGTGTAATGAAGACAGGGCCATCGCAGAGGATGACCAAAATCCCCCGGAGCCTTACCTTCACCTTGCACTGTCGTAGGTCTGAGAACGTGTCATCCCTCAACGCCCAGCTATGAACCTGACACACACACCCATTCCCCATGATCACACCAAGCTTCTCCAGGTGCCTGGTAACCTGTTCTACTAGCACACTCCTAGTAGGACTTGGCCTAGATCCAAGACCTCCCAACCTTCATAAGATCCCAAGTGTAGACCGATCATATCAAGGACTGCCCACCAGCGGTGAGAACCTCACAAACCCTTGTAACAGCATCAAACACGGCCCTAAGAAGTCCAAAGAAGGTGGAGAAGGAGAGATGATCATCGGCTGCTCTACCTTCTTGCTAGCTCTATGGACAGGGACTCCAGCAACCACTTGTGCGTAGGAGAGCTTCCTTTTCGAACAGAAGCGGTGCACATGTCCTAGATCACCGCAACGGATGCACCTCACTGGGAACAAACAATCCCTCACACGGTGCCCCCGCTAGAATGTTGCTATACAAAAGCACCATACTCTCCAACGGGCAAGCTTCCCGAAGACTGGGACGTCGGGACCAGGGAGGCCGGTCTGCCCTGAGGGGTACTTGGTTGGCCCCAGACGCTAGGGAGGGGATGGCTACGAGAATATTTCCTCCCAGGAGGATTGTTAAGGATCTCATATGTAAAGCTTTGTGTGAATTCCAGGATGGCCGAGCTCATTTGGGAGGGATTAACAAGACATTCCTTGTGCTTACACTAAAAAGGATGAAGCTGACTGTCTATTTGATTTTAGACCCATCAATTTGTTGAATGGCATTTATAAAATTCTTACTAAGCTTTTGGCAGGTAGATTAAAAAGGGTTGTTAATAGAGTAGTCTCTTATTGATAGGGGACTTTCATCAAGGGAAGGCAAATTCAAGAGAACTTCTTAGTGGTCCACGAATGTATACATGCCACGTAGAAGAGGGGTTTGGTGCTGAAGTTGGACTTTAAAAAGGCTTATGACAGGGTTAACTGGGGTTGTCTGTTCAAGCTTCCCAGTACCATGGGCTTTGGGGAGGCGTGAGTAGGTTGGATCAGAGCTTCTATCTCATTTTTTACTTTCGTGGTCCTTATCAATGGGGGGCCTACACCTTTCTTTCATAGTGGCAGGGGTCTCCAACAACGCAACCCTCTCTCACCTCTACTCGTTGTTCTTGTCGCCCATATTTTGAGCCGCATGTGGGATAGAGCGGAAACTGCAAGTTTGGTCAATGGCTTTAGAATCTCTCCACGATAGAGATTAGAAGAGACAATACAGAGAAACTCTAACCGATTTGAAGTCAAAAGGGGATAACTGATGTTCTCACTATTAATCAATTAGCGACAGAGACTTAATCAAAGTTCCATCTAGTCTTTATTGATTTGATCAAAGTTTCTTGAAATCGACTAAGTCTCAGAGCAGTGTTATTTTAGAACAGTGAGTTTGTCAGTATGTAATCGATCAACTCACTCATTTAACTTAGAGCGTAACATACTAATTTCTTTCATTTCCATTGTATGTTATCACTAAGGGAATCATATCACTCAACTGCAATATACAGTGACATCATTCTCTTCTTTTCTGATGATAAGGAGCAATTATTTTCGGCTAGGTTAATCTTTGAATGGCTAGAGGAGGTGATTGGTCTCACGGTCAACTTCCATAAAAGTCAGATCTTTGGTGTCAACTTGCAAGGGATAGCCCTTCACAGGGCAATTCTCATTTTGGGTGTCAGATTGGGGAATTCCCCTTTATGTACTTGGAAATGTCGTTGACCCCAAGACCTTTGAAATGTAGTGACTGGAAGAGGCTTATTCAGAAGTTTGATGTTAGGTGGGTAGGGTGGAAAGGAAGGCTTCTATCATATCGAGGATGTTTGGTCATGTACAACTCGGTCTTTGACCACCTCTCAACGTATTTCCTCTCTATTTTTAGGGTTCCCCCAGGGGTTTTGAAGAATTTTAATTCTATCCAAGGCCGCTTTTTCAGAAAAGGGGGGCAAGAAAGGAAGGGGGTTCATGATAGCAGTTGACTATGGTTTGCAAAAGTAGAGAGAGTGGGGGGGTTGGGAGTCAGGAGCTTAGATGAGGCTAACCTAGCTCTCCTTGCCAAGTGATTATGGAAGTTGGGTGCTGGTAACTTGGGTTTATAGGTGGACATCATTTGGCAACTGTACTACCCTAGAGCCAGACCCTGGGATATATGGTCAGTTTTGTCTTATAAGGTGTCTTATCTTTGGAAAGGTATTCTTAGCAGTTATGATATCCTGCAAGCGGGGGTCCAGATTGTTCTGAGTGATGGCCACATGTGTTTGTTATGAATGGATAATTTTAGTGTGGTGGCCTTCCTCTAACACCTTCCCTAGATTTTTTGTCATTGCCTCTCAGTTATAGGCCCTGGTTTCTAACACATTTCACTTCAACTAACAGGGGGGAGTTTGGGCTCCCACTTTTAGGAGTCATCTCAGGGAGATTGAGATGAAGGACTTCAGTCAGTTGCTCTCCATCCTACAAGATTTTGTACCCTCGTGCTCCGTCCAAGAAACTTGGTCTTGGAGATGAGAAGGAAAGAGATCCTTCTCGGTTCGATCAGCCTATCAGATTATTATTGATGGTGCTTCTAGGCACCCAATGGCTAAGATAGTGTGGGTGTCAATAGCGCCCTCAAAGTGAAGATACTCACATGGAGAATATGTCATGGGAGACTGCCTACTCGGACGAGGCGGGCACGTTTTTTGGAGGTGCAGGATACTTCCTATCCCCTTTGCAGTCTTCATAACGATACAGTGGACAGCCTCTTCTCTAACTTCTACTCCTCCGTAGAGATTTGGCAGTTGGTCTTAGCCAAGCTCGGGCTGCAACCTCCACAGATGGCCTCAATACTTGAGCTATTTCTCGTTTGGGAGAAGCACCCTCCCTCTACGGCTGATCGGAAGGTTTGGCGGCTCATCCTACATGCCACTATCTCGGCGATCTGAGGGGAAAAAGAACAAGAGAATATTCAAGAAGGAAACTGTTGTTCAGGAGAGGATCATTCAATTTGTTTGCTCCAGACTAAAGGAATGGGCTTCCACTTTTTGTATAGGCATTGCTCAGAAATCTTCCTTTTTAGTTTTATTGAAGGAAGATTTAGCTCTTTTGTATTTAAGGTCGGTTTTGGGATTGTTACACATCCTTGGTGTTTCTTTTGTCTTCCTGGGGCTTTTGGGAGTTGTTCTTGTCTATACTCGTATATCCCCTTTTTTTATTAATACAATTGGTACCATCCACTTTATAAAAAAAAAAGACAGCATAAGCCTTTGGTTTAACTTTAAAGTATCTCATTATGTTACTGCCTCAAGACATAAGCCTTAAGTAAATGGCATAAGGTGCATGCACCCCTTAACAAAAGGTGTAAGCCTCAAGTAAACAGCCTAAGGCACATGCCTCAAGATGTTTTCCTAACACCTTGCCTTGAGGTATATGCCTCAGCACCTTGAGACGCCACCCTTTTAAACAATAGATGAGACCCATCCTCTCTGCCTTGGACCACATGCAACTAAGTAAATGCAATTCCATGTCTCTTTCCCAATCTCTTTTTGTTTCTTTTCTCTTTCTTAATTTATTTCGTTTATTTTCCTCCATTTCATTCCTTCACTGACCAGCAATTTTGAGCCCTAAAGTCATCTCTTATTTCTCCTTGACACTAATAGATAGTAGCAAATACAAAACTAGGACCTAGACAACAAGCCACTGATACAGCACCAAACTTTTCTATAACTAAAACTTATCCATCTTGATGACTCCATGATCTAATAAGAATAAGAATGATACTGGGAACCCTATGATTTTTGCTCTTGCACCCATCAAACACTTTCACTTCAGCCATGGACAAGGAAAAACCAGGTTAAACCAACCATTTCAGTGGCACGATGTCTATTCCCAGTAATGCTAGGAAAAAGGGGAAAGCAATGTATAGAACCATCACACAAAAATGACGCATGTAAAATAAGGGTTAGATAAAAGATTCAACAAAGAATTTAACCAGGTAACACACGTAAGTTTGCTTGTAGGTCACAACTCCCTGCCTTTTTCACACTTCAAACATTCCACAAGGTGCAATCCACTGCTGATTCCTAGTTCTACTTGTGGATATTAACCGTTTGCTTATCATTGGACAGCTTATGAGAAGACTACGGACAAGAAAATAAGAAACATGATAATACAGTAGCAATTAATACATACATTCTTCCTCTTCAAAAAAAGAAAAAGAGGAGCCATGCTTCCATGCAAATTTGATGTGGCTAGGGTGCTTAGAGATAATGTTAACTTTCTGGCAGAAAATTTATATACACATGAATCCTCTAACTTACCCCCATTTGACCTTACTTTTTGCGACCTGCCCCTCTAAGTTCAGGACGACATATGGATCACTTGTTCCCTGAAAGTTTAGGCAAGAATTTATAGGAACTATATTACGTTCATATCACAAAGCAAACAAAACCACATAAATGAAAATTGAAAAGTGGGTTCTTCTGGTTGATATCAAGATAACTCTTTGCTATTCTATAAGGACGAGAAAACAACTTCTAGGATTAGGTTATTGCTTACTAAGAATCATAAAGAATGAATGTGTGAGACTTCATTTTTTGAAATCAATCTTTTTCTTTTGAAAGAATTTAAAAGATTTTGGATTTCAAAAAAATCCCTTTTGTTTTTAAATGTAGACTTTGAGAACTTAGGATTAGCCCCCAAGGAGTCTAGGGTTTTAGATCAAGTGAATTTGACCTCTCTCTACTGACCTCGATAAGTGTTAATTACGTCAATCACCGATTGGCAACCCTTGATTAAAGGTCCCTTGATGCCCTTGAAATAATAACGCACTAAAGGAATTGAAATGTTGCATGAAACACATCACTTGATCAACTTTTGCATTCATAAGATTGCACACTTGGTGTTCATTTTGAATTCTCTTTTTGAGAATCCAAAAGGATACTTAAAGGATTTACTTTATGTGGAGGGCATATGAGCCTGCAATCCTTAAAGGATACTAAGAAGATGTGCTTTGGGCAAGATCCTTCTTAAGACCTTTAGAGGATACAATTGAATTTGGTAGTATCCTTTATAGAATTCTATGGGTTTGCAAGGATTATTTGAACTTGAACCAGAAAATCTTTTCCTTCTTTCTTCTTCCTCTTCTTCTTTTTTGTTTTTTGAGAATTTGCAAAGAAAAGGGCTTAACGAATGGGGCATGATGGCCACCACTTAACCAAGACCCTTCCATGAGGTTAATGGTCCTCCACCCGATATGAAGGAACCAAAGTTAGTTAACTTCCAATCCGATTTAAATCAATTAGTAATTTGAGCAAACACATGAAATAATCAAATTGAACACATCCACAAGTCATGCACAGTTTCATCAATCACGTTCAATCAAATCAAACTTCAGTCATTCCGCTAATGAGAATGAACCACAACTTTACAAACCTTTGGCCACACCAACATTAGGAAAGACCAAGAAAATGCACTTTCGTCACTCCAATGATAGGAGAAAACCATAATCTTAATGACCATTCCACCAATAGGAATGAACCAAGAAAAGGATTTTGGTCATTCCACCAATAAGAGTGAACCACAAACTTCATGGCCATCCCACCGATAAGAATGAACAATTAAAACAATTATTGGCCACTCTACCGGTAAGAGTGAATCACAAACCTTATGGCCATTTCACCGATAGGAATGAACCACCATTTTATTAAACTCATGGTCATTCTAACAATAAGCATGAACCATCATTTATCTTCTTTCTTTTTTCTTTTTTTTATTGTACAAAGTATGTATATTCATCTTCCACGTACAGTGTCGGAACTTTGAATCTGTCCACGGGCAGAACTTCGGCGTTTTCTCCTTCTTTTCTTCAGAAAAAAAAGGCCCTCAAAATTCCTCCAGAGTCTCCCCGCAACCTCCTTCTTCAGCCCCCTACAGCAGCCACCCCCTAGGGGGTATATATAGAGGAGAGGAGAGGGAGAGAGGGATGAGAAAGAGAGGGAGGGGGGTACAGTGGCATCCCCCCACCAGTGGCGGTGTCCACCCGCGGGGGAGCCATCAGTGTGGCTCCTCCTCCCCTTCTCTATTTTTTTTCTTTGTTTTTTTCCCTCCTCTATCCTTTTTTCTTCTTTTCTTCTAAAAAATGTTTCAACAGAATGCCAACAATGGGTATGGTAAAACCATGAAAAAACAACTTAAAAACCATCATTTGTTTTGTTGAATTGATGTGTGTGTGTATGTTTCGTAGGGGGGTTTGCTTGTCAAAACTTTTTTTTAAAAAAAAAAAAAAGAGAAACCATATAAGTAAAGATCTACCATGAAACAAAAGGTCGAAGAATTAAAGCATATATCAACAATGAATTCACATTGCAAAAAAAATCAAAATTTTAACCCCATCCCAAGCCTTGTATGTGCTCCCCACAAAATATCACTTCCCTAATACCCTTGAGAACCTACATAAAAACACCTAAAATGGTGATTGATAGTCTCTTGAATCCCCATATTAGATCTTCATACGAAATCTATAAAGAACATATACTTAAAAAGTATATTTTAACCCTCGATAAAATAAAAGTTCAATAAGGTTCAAGACATAGAATTAAACAATAAAAATGCAAGAATTTATTTGGAAAATATTTAGAAAACTTCTACTCCAATAGATTAGCACTAAACTCTTGTAATGAGTTATTTTGGACTTTACACTATGGTTGTTAGGTTTGGAAATTTTGAGTTTCTAGCATAGAAGATGGGCACCATGATTTATGAAATTTTTATATTAATCAGAGGGGGTCAATTTATGGGATAACCGAACATGAGTTTTTTTGCGAAATCGTAAAAAGAATATATGATTTTTCTTCTTGAAAGGAAGAGTTGACTTTTTATAGATTTAGGATTTGATTTTTCTGACATTTTTATTAGATTCAAATTGGGAGGAGGGGGGTACTTACTTTATTTACATGTAATATCTTAAGTAAATGAAACTAAATAAATAAAAGCCATTTACTTGAATAATGTTCAAGGAAATAAAGACATCTGAAATCTGTCAACTTGGACTATTTCCGTGACATTGTTATAACATATACATCATTTATTAAGTGAGAGGGTTGTCATAAAATACAAACTCTTATTGGACCGTGGATTGGTCCCCATTTGGGCCTCCTAGTGGACCCTTAATGGCCACTGTTATTGGGCCTAATCAGGCCCACTAGGGAATGGCGGTTCAGCCTTCCTTGGCTGAACCAACCTCACCTCCCATAAAAGAAGGTGGACGGTCTGGCCCCCTCCCTTATCAGCTGCTACAGCAGCGGGGGAAGAGAGAGAGGGAACAGTGTAGAGGAGCCTTCTAGAGAGAGAAAAAAACCTAGGAGAGAGAGGGAGCCTGGGTAATTCAAAAAAATAAAGAGAAATTTCAGAAAAATTCGAAAGCTGGTCCCTTTTGATTGCAGACTATGCGAGGAGAGAGAGGAAGTTTGTGGCATCAATTTATCCATTTGTATGTGTCTCTTGTTATTAGGGGCGTGTCTCTTTTTATTAGGGAATCCGGACGTGTTATTTTCCTATGTGGCATCAATTTATCCACTTGTAAATCTCTCTGTGTAATTTGTCAATACATGATATTAATAATGCTAATTTGGATCAACCCTCCTACTGTAGGTCCTTGAGAAAAACAAGGATCGGGTTGTAGCCCTTCTACTGGGGGGGGGGGGGGGGGGGGGGGGGGGGGGGGGGGGGGGGGGGTGTCAAGCCCCAGGCTGCCCTTTTAGTAGGAGACTAGTGTCCTAGTCGCGGTCTCTGTTGACTGTAGGACAAGGAGCGGAACCCCCTTTTATGTACACACGTGACTGGGTCTAGGACAACACAAAATTGCAAATCGTGTGACTCAGCTAGTCCGAAAATAAAGCTTGGTTTAAATTGGAAACAACATAAACCAGGCACTATGACTGTTACGGTACTGTTGACATGTGTTAACCGCCAAGTCATTGTGTTGAATTGCGATGATTCAACATTCATGTCGTGTACTAGTTTACTTAGTTCTACCACCATCTAGAGATTTCCATTGACATGTCCATATGTCTTTATTTACTCTCTCTTCAGTAATTGAACTAGTAGTTACATAGTTCTTTATACTTAGAGCAGAATTTCTTATCAATTAGCTGATTGCATTTTAATTGTTATTGTCTTATCGTCTCGTAATAAGTGGTGGTGGATAAGAAGGAATCTTATATGAGTTTGATGACTCACTGCCACCTTTTTCTTGCTTTGTTTTGTGAGTGGTAGAGTCGTAGAGTACTGCCAGAAGTTAGGAGTCTTTGGAGCAGTAGAGAGCCATACTTGCTTAAGAATGTTTTGGAAAACTCTTCAAAAAGGCCTTACCCTCAATGTTTAGGATATGTATTTTACTTAAATGGCTATGCAATTTTCCTCATATTATTATTATTTCTCATTCACCAAAGTACAATACTCCTGGCACACGCTTCCTTTTTACTTGCTTCTTGTGTGATTTAGCTTCACTATTGGACTTTTGCAGACCACCCAAACCATCATCGTATGACTGAGGTGATAACTCTAGCACGGCCTGTACGACTGATGCTTGGGTCATTGTAAATATGGCTAATATGGTTGAACTCGCTAAATGAAACCTCAAACAAGAATAAAATAAATTGGTAGAATACATAATATATTTCTTTACATATTGGATGGTTTTCCAACTCACTATGACTCATGCCAAATTAATCATCCTTTGATTCTTGAAGCTGATAAAATTCAATACAAGCATGCCCAATATGTGAAGAAATGTGGGCAGTTGTTCTGATTTTGGGCCTTGGATCTTCGACCACATTCAAGGAAAAACTTCATGAGCATTGAACCCTTCTTCAAGGCCCCTAAAGGGTGAGGCTTGAGTTTTTTGAACAATAGTTCCCTTATATCATTGTTATTCCTTAATTACTCGGGTGCCATACTCGGGTGCCATTTCATAGAAGTCCAAGTCAAGAAATTATTTTGACAGTTTCTCCCTATATTTATAAGCCCCTAAGCCTTAATATTAATCAATTAAAAACTCAGAACTTAAAGGAAGGAACACGAGTAGTATCACCTGACATGATGGGGACCCTAGGAGGTTCTGCTGCTGACTACAACCCACCTCCTCTCAAAGATCAAACAGCACCTTTTGCCACTGATCCATGCACTACTGCTGGTGGAGCTCCCTTCGTTCTTCTCTTTTATTCCTCTTGTTTCCTCCTCCTGTTTTTCTCCTCTATTCCTTTCCCTCTCTCCCATACCCTGGTTATGCGATTGATGGGAGACGCAGGTGGCTCCCCCTCCTATTGATAGATGGGGGAGACTAGTGGCCAGTGGGGAAAGGAGGTGGGTGAGCCAGTGGCAAAGGGCAATGGGGACAGAAGGTGGGTGAGGCAGTGTGGCTCTCCTGTTGGACCTGCACCCAGCCCATAATCAGGCCAATTAAGGCCTATTTAGACAAGCCATTAAAGGTGTCTTTGAGACCCTATACCAGTCCATATTTGGACTGGTTTGTGATCTGTTAAAGGTCCATGTGAGCCCACTTGCCAAGGCCGGTTGGACCCAACTGGAGCCCGATAGCTTTGGCCTAATTGGCTTAATAAGCTTCTTAAGGAAAATTTTATTAAACCATGTTTTTAATTATTTGTCTTAAAACCCTGAGTATATAAAGTTAAAAAAAAAAGCCCTAATTTTATATGCGAGTCCTTACAAAGATAAACCCGTTACCCAGGAGGCCAGGAAGCATGATAAAGTAAAATTAGTCACATCACTTCTCCCACATGTGAATCACTACATGTCTAAAAAGATTGAAGAGGCAACAAAGAAGTAATTAGTCCTGTAATAGGAAATATATGCAACACAACAAGGCAAATACCTACCCAGGGATCCATTGCAGGAAAATCAGAACCTTTCTTCAACTTTATAAACAGCTGGCCATCATAAACTTCACGTAAAAATGACCTACACAGCCAAAAAAAAAAAAAAAGCAACTAAGTCCTTTCTCCTGAGATACTAAACCATGAGATTTCAATATAGAGTTTGAAGCCGATAGTACTGATAATATTCTGTTAAAAACATGTAAGATGTTGACATATAACCAACAACATTTTCTAGAATTTTATAGAAAAATAAGGGGCTTAGCATGATGAACATGGGATAAATTCCTTGCACTGCAAGTCAAAAAAATTACCAATGACAAACATAAAGTTTAGTGTCCCACGGAGGAGGAATCACCTAAAAGAATAAATAATAAGAAGCTTGACAAACAGGATGGTTATTGTAGCCGAAGAAAAACAGCAATGCACCACCTTCATACAGCATAAAAGTAGAGATTCATAGCAACTCTTAACATAATGAGATAGAAATTCGATATGGAGCTCAATCTCCCAATGTACACAGAAATGATCTAATGTATCGAATCTGCAAACATACATACAAAGGCTGAGTCTACACATGCAAATACCATTCGTGATGAGATTTGTAGTGCAAGTTCAATACTCCCATTTAAGACTGCAATGGGACTGATTTTAATCCTCAGCCCAAAACACATCTGATCTGGGAAATCTGATTTATCTGCAAACTTACAGATCAAGAACAGTATGTTGGCCAAATCCGCCCACCCACATTATTTGCAAATAGCTTATGGACGATCAAAGAATATAACCTGATCTCATACGATCAGCTTCCTAATATGGATTGAGTTGGGTTTCAGATTCTTTAACCTGATCCAATCATGAATATCCATCCTACTTCATAAAAATACTAAGAATACTAGTAATAGTCATAATTTTATTTCACAATTGTTGCAAGATCACAGAGAGAGAGAGAGAGAGAGAAACTCTGTCCTCTCTAATCTTATAGCATGATATCATTTTATTGAGTTGAACCACCAACACAAAACTTGAGTTAGTGAGTGGAGACCCACAACTAATATAGGCTCGTGAACACCAAATACGGGACTAAATAGCTTTGTCAACACTCCTTACAACGAACCCAGGTGAAGATGTATAGTAAGAAGCAGTCCCCAAACCATAATGCCATCCCAATGACCAAACTGGCTTGGATACCATGTTATTGAACCGAACCACTAGCCCAAAACTTGAGATAGTAAGTGGAGAGGCCTTACGCATGGAGTGGCTCGTGAACAATTGGTATGGGACTAAACACTTTCATACTTTTAACAACTTTATCCTTGTGCACTATACTAACTAGTGATGGTCGGGCTTAGGATAGAAAGAGATGGCTAAACTTCACATCCAATGGTCATGCGACAAGCATGTGGATGGTACTGATATCACGCAAGAATCACTTTCCTTTTCTAATTAGAACTGAAAATTGATTGCCAAAGTTTGTATCCATCAGCCATGGGCCTGGACACATGGATGTAATTGATGTTACCCATTGCCACAAGGCTTCCACCGCTGCAGGCTCTGGAGAAGGTCAGTTCCATGCAGCCTTACCCTTTGCTTTGCCATCATTTATCTCAGGTGCCAAAACATATTAGGGCACCAATGCATTCAACTTAACATGCATAAAATGGTGGAGCGTCCCGTTGGGAAAGATAGATGCTAACAAAATATGATGAACTAGCTCCCCACGTACGGGAGTCAGATAATGTTGTATCACCCGACAGCCAAGTTTAGTCATGGGCCTTGAACGTGACCTGCTCTGACATGAAACTACTCAGCCACGTAGTTCAAATGTTCCACAGCAGGAATCAAAGCCCAGTTTGTGAAACCCAATAATAGATGCTTCCCCAGTACAACCGTCCATTTACTTAGGTGTTGTTTAATAACCCTTAAGTCTATTGTATGAAACCTTTCTTTCATGTCTAACATCTAACCTTATCTCAGAAAAGTGCTAAAAGTAATTTAGACTTTAGATAGTTTTATGTTTGATAAAAGATCTTAATGCAGAGCATATCGTAATCCTAGAAGAAGGTGAGGGTGATGCTGATGCCTGGTGTGCCATGGCGAAAGGTCTGGTGATACATGGTGGAGAGTAGGAATAGGAGGTAGAAGAGCATAAGAAGGGAGCTTGTAAACTGGAATCTTACCCTCTTGTGGTTGATTCGGAGCAGGTACCAAACAAGGAGGGCGGCATAGACACCGAAATCTGCCTTGCTATGTAATTTGCTACCAGTACTTCTCCCAACAGCCACAGATGAGTGCAAAAGATCATAAGATTCTAAGAACAAGGCAGCTGTGTTTACTAGTGTAGGTATCAAAATCACTGAATAAAGCACGGGCAAGCATAAGCAAAGGAGTGAGACAACACTATATGACGAGCATCTGATGTTTTCTTGATCTGTGTCTCTTTTGGGCATAACGTCGAACACCTGATGCACCATAAATTGACCTTCGGTCTAGGCATGGCACTAGTGGTGGGCATGGCCCGGATCTCCCTTTACAATTGGCAGCGCCACATCTAGGCTGCCTGTGTGCACCTCACCAGGGAACGCAAGGAGATCCTCACAACCAACAACTCCAAAAAGCTGCTTTGCCAAGAACTTCATTGGGCGCAAGATCAAGAAGGCGACTGGCAACAACTTCACGATGACCTCTTGGGATTTGGTGGCTATGGTGAAGCACCATAGCCTAGTGCCCCTCTTCGGTGCTGCATCGAACCAGAGCAACCCCTCATGGTGTACGAGATCAACCCCAAACAACACCTTCTTCAAGCTCCTCCACGGTTGGTGCAACAGCTAGACACCTCACTCGGCACTGTCGCCTCCCCATTGCCACACCTAGGGGTCCATCGCCGGAGGGTGGCAGGGTTCACCACCATCGCCAGTGGCAGGCTTTCCCCCGATGACCGACCATCTCCGATTGGAGGTTTTGGAGAGAGAGAGGGGGTGGGTGGAGTAACCTCTGAAAATTGAAAAGCTATCCCATGAAACTTAAAATTTCAGAAGACTTGTAGACATAAGTGAGTTATTAAGACCTAAATTAAGTGATGTTGTCAAACAGTCTGAAAACGTATATATCTAATTGCTTCAGGCTTAAGATCTTCAATAAGTGTTATCAAACAACCCCTTAGTAACGTGAAACTGGAGACATATACCATAAAATGAGTAGAAACATGATACTACACAAGCAAGTAGAATTAACCCATCGGCCCATCCAAACCTCCACTGAAAAGCAATGAAATCCAAACACCGCCAAATGCAAGTGACAACTCAACACCTACTCGGAAAGAAACACCGTTTGGCAATCAGCAGCATCCGTCTCGCGCTTCCCCACATTTTTCTGCGCCAAAAAAAGGGAGAGTTCCTAAACAAAATCAACACCAATTCCCAGGAAAAACCAAGCCGAACAGAACTGGTTAGAGAAGAACAAACTGAGGTAAGAAGCAAAAGTAAAACCCACCGGAGGGCTTGTATAAGCTTCGAAGGCGAATCCAGCAAGCACAACGGCGAGATTGAGGTCAAACGGCGGCCTATCGCTCGCGTCGACAGCCTGCGCCCCGTCCTGCGACCTCCAGCAGTGGATTGGGATCACACCACCGCTTCCACTTAGAGGTAAAACACAAGCTCTCCTCCAGGTTCCTGAGCGGAGCGACCAGGTGACCTCGCGGGAATGGAGCTGCCTGGACATCGGGGATCTGGCAGAGGAGGAAAGGAAGAAGAGGCGAAGCGGGTGGTGAGGAGCTCTCAAATTGATAGCCATTTTTTCGATTCTGCAGAGGCCACCGCCTAGTTCAGCTTTCTTTGTAGGACCTGCTCCACCGTCCTTTTTTTCTGGACGGGGATAGAACGCGCGGGAGGATGTGAACATTATGGAGAAGCTTCTAAACGGACCAAAGTGTCCAAAACTTACTTGGCAAGACTCCCGAGTATTTTCAAACTATCCTTTGAAAGGTTAAATTTTAAAATGTGCCCTTTAGCTAAACAATATAAGTTCATCAGTTTGTGCAGCTGTTCTCCCAATCCTCCAGCTAGAGCCACTGCCATCCACTAAATTATATCGATAATACTGGTGCATAAGGGAATTCCGCATAGTACGATATACAAATATAGGCATCTGATATTTTATCATAACCAGTCATACTCATGGCATGTCTTTTATAAGGATTAAAGTACTATTGATATCTGAAGCTGGCATTACAATTGATACAACAGTAAATTTTATACGTAAAATATAACTGAAGCTGGGATTGTTTTTTCTTGATTTCCCTGCCGTGAAATTGATATTCGGTCACCAGTTTCACTGTGAAAGAACTTCACAGAGAGATTGCCGGCAGTCTCTTAACTGTTTCTTTGTAAAATGGCCAAAAGAGGGGAAAATCAAAATGCAATTTGATATGATTATTTATATAAGCATTCCTATATTTTTCATTTTCTATTTATTTTTATTTATTTTCTCATTTTCTATTTATTTGCAAATGTTTATTATCTATCCCAAAGCCCAAGGAATTGTTCCATTGAATGGCCAGTGAATGGTAACCGCACGGTGGACTTATGAAAGGGTGGTGAATGATTCCTGGCTTCCTGCATGAGTTAACACCGAACACCAGCGCATCTCTGCGATAGGTTGAGTTCTATGGAAGGGTAAATCCAAATTTACAATCTAAAGATTGATACATGCAACAATGTCCGGGGAACCGAGGAAATGTCACGTTATGTTATAATCGGTGAACGTCATGCAAATGCCTCTAGTGGGTATTGTACAGAGTCCACTTACATCTCTGGAGCAAAGAATATGAGGTTTCAAAATTTGAAGCTATGCCACCCCTTTCTCCTGACGCTTACACCACAACCAAGGGGAACCACCAAGAATGTCTCCTAAGCTATAACAACATAATCAGGAATACCTCTCAGAAACTGTACATTTGAAGAAGGAATAAGAAAAAGCACAAGAGAAACAAAGGCAGTTTCCTCCAAAATCCTCAACCCAACATCCATCAAACACCAAATCGCCGCCAAAGAAGCTCATGTTCACTCATACTCCCTCTCAGTCTGGACAAAGCAGACCTATGCCGCTTCATTTGCAATGGGCCTGACCTGTTTTGCCTCACTGAGGACTCTCCCCTCCCAACCAACGTGGATGTCGAATGAGGTCGATCCATTTCTTCCACTGGACCAGAGCTGTATTCCATTGTTATGAAAGAGGAGGCACAACCGTATATCAAATGTGGTGTACCCCCATTCCACCAGCTGCTGTCGGTGCCCGTCTCCCCCCTGAAGTCACAGTCTGGTGCAGATGACCCCTCTCTCTGACTGTAGGAATCTTCGCAAGTCTCATCCATGTCATTATATATCAGTTTTAGTGCCTGCACAACCTCACCCATGAACGGCCTCTGCGACACCTCTGGATGAACACACATTGAAGCTATGGCTGCTACTTTCCCCATATTATCGAAGTCATACTTTCCATCCAGGGAAGGATCAACCAACTGCTCCAGACCTTCTCTGCTAGTGAGCAGAGGGCGAGCCCAAGATACAAGATTCTCTTGGCCATGTGGTTGATAATTATCCACAGGCTTTCTACCTGATAGGAGCTCAAGCAACATCACACCATAGCTGTACACATCACTTTTGACAAGTAGATGTCCTGTCATTGCGTATTCTGGAGCAACATACCTGAAAGCATCAGGTTCCTCCATTAAAACACAACACATTTTCATTATTTAGAAAGAAAACTAGTCTTGGGCAGACCTAGTGAGCACAAATCATGTACAAAAAGAATCATCAATACTTTTTTTTTTTTAAAGTGAGAATCATTAACACTCGGTTGAACAGGCAAGAGGATCTCCATGAAGGAAATATGCTTCGTTTACTAGTGGGGGAACGACAATCCGCCCACCATCATATACCACAAGTAAATCCAATGAGGTGAAGAAACCCTACAACAAGAGGGGATCATAGCAATACGGTTTTATCAATGATTACACAGGATGCAACTCATAGCATCCAATTCACAGAACTTTAAAGCAAAAGGGCAAACCCTTTAAACGGAGATCATGAGATCAGGGATAAAAAAACAAGATTTTCATAGAATTGGAGAAAAGTATATATATATATATATATATAGTATCCGCTGCCTCTTTTAGAACCACTGGCAGCGTTCTTATCGTCGCCACCTTTGGATGCAGATCGTACCATGCCGCAGTGGTGTTCGCCGTGGTAGAAGAAAGCCACGTTCGCGGGAGGAAAGTGCAGTGATTTGAAGAGACTAAAATAACCCTGACTCACTGCCACCTCATGCGTACCGCTCTCTCTCCTCTCTCTCGTGCTCCCTCACCTTCCTTCTTTTCCTCTCTCTCTCTCTATCATCCCAACCAAAACCAAGAAACCTGCACGTCCAGGGCACTCTCGGTGGCGTGGATGAAGCAGGCGTGCAGCAGCAGGTGGGCGCCCTCTCTCTCTCTCTGCGTGCACTCTTGGCGGCGTGGACAAAGCGGGCATGCAGCAGCAGGTGTGCGCTCTCTCTCTCTCGTGTTGCTGCACTGCAGATAGATGCCTTTCTCTGCCGCCATGGACACGAAGGGAGGGGAGGAAGACTCCAAATTCGGCGAGGAGGAGCCTGCGTTGTCTTGTTCCCTGTCCAGGCCATATCTCTCTGTCTCCCCCTTCCTCTTGTGAAACACCCTGCAGAGCACCCAATCCTCCCGTCGACGACAAGACAAAGCCCAGCCATACAAATCACTGCACTTTCCATCTTTTGAGGATGATAGAGAGAGAGAGAGGAAAAGAAGGAAGGTGAGGGAGCACGAGAGAGAGCGGTACGCATGAGGTGGCAGTGAGTCAGGGTTATTTTAGTCTCTTCAAATCACTGCACTTTCCTCCCGCGAACGTGGCTTTCTTCTACCACGGCGAACACCACTGCGGCATGGTACGATCCGCATCCAACGGTGGCGACGATAAGAACGCTGCCAGTGGTTCTAAAAGAGGCAGCGGATACTATCATTGCCCTATATATATATATATAGAGAGAGAGAGAGAGAGAGTTAATAGATTATGGTATACAGTGTGAAAAAAGATGGGGAAAATGGTTGAGACATCTCTGCATTCCACACCAGAAAGGTGGCCAACGGTGAAGCGGAAATTGGAACTAATGTAAAACACAATTCTCAAAACCTATGCCAAGATATTTTCTTTATCAATGTCCCGATACACACTGGGTACAGGGTTCCTTGTTTTAATAAACAGAAGTTAGCATCCAGTCTCTGTTTTCTTTGGATGGTTACATAGAGCTGCACATTAAAACCTGGTTCAAAAGCTGGATGTTTAATGTTACCTGTACTTGGCATTATCTATGTTTAATTGTTACCTGTTCTTGGCATTATCTTCATATGTTTAAACCTCAATCGCTTTTCTGGGTCATTTACAAACAGACAAGCACACCTGACATTGAGAAGCAGGATGTTTAGTTGTTACCTGTACTCACCCTTACTGTCAATGCTTAAACCTCAATCACCATGATATATTTGTCACCTCCATTTAACAGCTGTGTCAGTGCTCTTCATCATTATCATTAGAGCTGTCCTAAGCATTACCCTATCAATCTGGAGTTTCTAGACACAATGAACGATCATCCAAGGACTAGGCAAAGTTCTCCAATAAGCTGCCCCACCTGACACCAATCCTTTACAACAATCCCAAGTTTCTTGTCCATAACTTTGGACAAGAGAGGATACACAGAAAAAGTCCCATAAGATCATCTAACGGTTAGAGGTTTCATTTCTTGTTGTGCAAGTAAAACATGGAATCTGGGAAAAACCTTCAAGGGTTCCTCTAGTCCTTGGAAAAAGTCTTAGTCAAAGAGAGAAAGACGGAAGTTTGACACCAGGACGTATGAACTTCTGTTAGTTACAGAACATTAACAAGATCCTAGAAAATACATCAATGAAACTTGATGGCAGCTTCAATGACCTGAATAGTGGCAGAGACCATGGCAGTCACATCCATGCCGTTAATCAGTATATAAATTTGAAATTAAAGGTCAAATGGCAAGTAGCGAGAGCAATATACCCAAAAGTACCCATTACTCGAGTTGAAATATGTTGAATCCCTTCAGATGCCTCCTTTGCTAATCCAAAATCAGAGACTTTTGGTGTGAAATCATTTTCAAGCAGGACATTACTAGCCTTAAAATCACGGTGAATGACACGTGGATTAGAATCTTCGTGCAGATATGCAAGCCCTCTGGCAGCCCCAAGAGCAATCTTCAACCGGGTATCCCAGTCAAGAGGCCCACATGCCCTATCAGCACCTGTAATGTGATAACAACTATAACTTAAGAAAAAAAGGAGAAAAATAATGAAGCACACATGTAATATCAATAGAACAGTAAGAAATTTTCCATTCTTTTTTCTTTTACTTCAAAACAATATCAATAAAAATATAACACAATGCCTACATGTGAAGTTCTCCTAATAGGATTTGGTGTTGGGGTTGGGGTTGGGGTTAGCAGGTTTAAGAATTATACCGTGCAAATGGGATTCAACACTTCCATTGCGAACAAGCTCATACACCAAGCAACGTGTGTGCCCCTCAATGCATATACCAATCAGCTTGACAAGGTTGCGATGATGCAGTCGACTAAGCATCGTTACTTCCGCAATAAACTCACGATCACCACTCTGATCCTCCCTTGTAAGCAATTTAATCGCAACCTCAGTCCCATCTTGCATGGTCCCATGGTAAACACGACCAAAACCACCTTCACCCAAAACTCTTTTAGAGCTAAACTTTTCTGTCGAATTCTCAAGCTCAGCTAGTGAAAAAGTTTTTACTGAAGGTGGGCAAGTAGCCATAGTTGAAACAAGGGACACTGATGTTGAGCTTGCAAGACTACTGGATATCATAGACCTGAAGCCTGCAGTTATATTCAAGCACTTCAAGCACTATACACTTACAGAGGCATTAACACAAAATGACAAGATGAAGCAGGATCCAGTTTGGCATTGGATAGAATAATGTTGAAATAGAAACAAGCAAACATATGAGAAATCCACAGGAGAGAGGAAAAAGAAACTCAGCAACCAAAAAGATTTAAAGATTTTGCCAATAACCCTTTCATTTGCTAAACACTGGAATCCATGGAATTCCGGCACAGATCGGGAGGCTGGATCGGGACCCGCCGATCCCAATCCAAATCGGGATCGGATCAGCCGGAATTGACTGGAATCGGCCGGATTGGGACCCGCCGATCCCGATCTAAATCAGCCGATCCAGATCGGGATCGGCCGATTCTGCATTCCATGCTGGAATCTCTTTATTCAACATCCAAAATGTAAGAAAGGGAAAGATGAGGGTCAATCTGTTGAATGGACAAGGCAGTCATTTGTTAATATGCATAAAACCACCACTCCTCATCAAATCGTGGAAATATCTCCATATAGATGCAGCAGTTATTCAATTTAAGCATACAGAGTGTGGTCAAGTTAACTCCAGATCCAAGTTGCCTTATATGGTTGATTTTTTTGAGACAGGTCAGTGCCCACCGGAAACCACGGCTGGGGTTCAGGGGCAGCTCCTGGGCCACACACCCAAGTAATACCAGACAGGACAGAATGGGTTTGGGGCAGCTCCCAGGCCAGACACCTGAGTCCCACTGGGTAAACCACCCCACACGCAAGGGGACAACGTGCCTGGTAACTACTCTAGGGAAGCACAGGGCTCAAACCCACAACCTGTGGGAATTTAACCCACCTAAGGTCGGGGCCTACCACTACGCTACTCACCCGCCCCCTGCCTTTATGGTTGATAAGTAAACATTTTAGTAAAACAAAAAACCATGTCAAATAATTGTGGGATTCTTCCATCGAAATTATAGGCATTCCCACGAACAAGCCTACAGCTTACCAACTAAATGTTTGCTATAAATAGTACATCTCAGATAATCCACGAAGTGAATAATCTAAAATGGATATGTCAACTAAAACATTATCTCCATCAATAATAATTCCAGCACTATCACTGTCATTCAGACTAAAATAAGCTCAGACAGAACTTACCAGATCGTTTAGCAACTGATGGTGTCAATCCAGGATCCACAGTAGTAGATGATCTTCTGAGCCTTCTCCATTTTATAAAGATACAAGCTATTCCAATGGACAATAAGACAAATATAAATGAAGACAAAGCAATTATAGCAATAGTTCTGGCATTCAACTTTTTATTCTTGCTCGTAGGCTGTGCCACAAAGGGATTCGGATAGCCATAGCCGTCACTTCCACTAGGTCCAAAAGCCCCAGACTTTGGTGAGGCTGGAAGCCCTATAAACAAAACTCAAGGCATTAGAGTATCATAATAACATATGATGGGAAAAACACACTAAGAAACTAAATAGCATATGTTACCAGGATAACAAACAAAAATCACTTCATAATCCCCAAAAATGGATGCATTTATTGGCACTTTCTTTTGCCAAAATCTCTCATATGTCAGTAAAGCCGTCATATTATCAAATTTTTCACCCAGTGGCACCAAGTCAATATCAACCCTTGTTTTAGCTTGATCTTGACCACTGGCAGCTGCACCCATTATTCTCACTTGACTTTGTTTCATGTATGTTCCTGCTGCAACCTCAACCTCTAGCTCTGCAACCACAGAAAATACTCGAAATGGCGCTACCCCAAGGTCGAGCTCAACTTGCATAGGGAGTACACAACCACAAGGTGAACCAAATGGAGTCGTAGTCAATGGATCACGACAGGTGATGTCACAATCTGCAAAGATGCTTGATTGCTTGTGTCAAAACCAGTTATGAAGAACAGCTAAATAAGCTTCAGTCTGAAGCAATTTAAGCATTGAAAACAAAACAATTAAATGGCGTTCAAAGTACAAACCTTGACCAGGTGGGGGATAAAAAGATGTTGGCGGGTGTGCATGAGGCTTTCTTCGATGATGTTTTGGTGTTGGACTTGGAGCAGATGCTGAAAAACATGGCAAAGGAGTTATGGCAATCTTGACAGGAATTTCTCTCGCATAGATATGGTTAGAAAACATATACTAAACCTTGAAATCTTGGAGAGTGAGCTGGTGCATGAGCTGGTGCGTGAGCCGGTCCCATCTGTCTTCCGACCCGCATCCGTGGTGGCTCTGTTGGACCCAAGAAAAGACTTGCTGGCGCAGGGGCTGCTGCTGCATATTGTCATTCAATGACTTTAAACTGGAGCACTGAGATTTTTTTTTGAAGGCGGTCAAAAGACTACAATTCACTGGTGCAATAAAAAGAGTTACAATAGAAACAAATAGAAAGACAAAAGGAGCCATAGGTTCTTCTGAGGTGATAGAGATCTATCCTCACCACATCCAACAACTCTGTACACCTAAAAACACATTTTACAGAATAAATATAATCCATGAGCAGAACTTGTCTAAGATGTGCACCAGAAATAAACTTGGATATGGCAGATGTAGGCATACCCTGATTTAAAGCAAAATAGTCTAAAAAGATGAACTTTTTTTTTCTTTTTTGAGATAAAATGGTACCCATGGGAAATCCCGGCTGGGTTTCAGGGCAGCTTCTCGTCCAGACACCCGAGCATACTGGACTAGGCCGGCTGGGGTTAGGGGCAGCTCCTCAGCCAGACACTTGAGTAATACCAGATAAACCAGCAAGCATGGGTTAGGGGCAACATGCTGGCTAAATCACTCTGGGGAAATGCAGGGCTCAAACCCATGAGCTGCGGTAATTTAACCCGCCAAAGGCCGGGGCCTTACCACTATGCCACTCATCTGCCTCCAAAAGATGTGAACTTTTTAGAACTTACAGAAAAAGGAGAACTCTTATCTCAAGTAAAAACGTAATGGGCAGTTGATCACTGTCCCTAATGCACCTAAAGGCAAGATGACATCATAATCCTCCCAATGCCCAGCTAAAATTGTGTATCTGAGAAGATAATATACATATCATAAATAAAAATAATACCTCGTCAGATGCAAGCCTATAGAACAAGAAAAGTAGTTCAAATACCTCGATGTGTGTGCCGCCTTGATGTGTGCCTCAATGAGAAAAGCAAGTAAGATTGCAGTGAATAAAAAGCAGTACCTGCAAATAAGACATATCAGGTATGATTATAATCAGTTGATTTTAGTGTTTATCACCATCAGTTAATCTGTATGGAAATATGGAATTCAAAAACTCGTTCTTCTTCCTTGTAAAGATAATTACCCGGTGTGAGAATACCAGAGGTAGCCATTGTTGAGACTCAAGGCTTCACTTTTTGAGGGATTTCTGTTATATCATAAAAATGTAAATGGGCTACAGGTTCTGGGACCCAATTGAGCAAACAATGGTTATACATTTCCAATAACCATTTTGTTAGTTTAGAATTATGTGATATTGCTTCCAAAAAAGAGGGAGGGTGGAAGAGCAAAAGCACTTCTCTCCTCGTCGAATCTCTGGCCCTCACTTCTATCTCTATTTTCTGGTTTACCATTCCTGAATAGAATGCCTTCTGTTAGAAGTCGGAATTAGGATGAGGATCGTGCACTGAACCAGTACCAACCTAGTTTCCAACTTTAGATCCTTGCTTTGTATAGATTTACCATCTGTCCTCTTCTCAAAGCATCAACTAGACTATTCATTTGGGCATTGATAAGGAACAATGAATTAGCCAACTACCAACTTCCGTCCCTATAATAAAGCATGGGCCATATAGGCCAACGGTCTCTCCTCATCTCATCCCCTCCTCCTTGGAATTATGATTCCTCCTTTCCATTGGTCCTTTTTGTCTAAATTAGATGGGAATATACCCTCCTTCTGGAGCAAAGATGAAGCATATCTGATAACATGTACAGGAAGGGAAGGTTGCTGAGGCATTCAGTTAGAGGGGCATTTCTTTTTAGCTTTAGAGATGTAGTCGCAATGGTTGGGCTCAAAAGGCCTTTTTGAGCAATGGACACCCCAAATTTCCTAGGGTATATGTTGAGCTAACAGGTGTTATTAGCTCTTTGATAGAATTTACATCATCTCTTTAGTTTTTTTTTTTTTTTTTTTTTGGTTTACAATCTTGAGTATTCATTTATGATCATTCTTACTGCCAGACAATGCCCTTCTAGTGTTACTAGCCCTTTGATAGAATTTACATCATATTTTTATTTATTTATTTATTTTGGTTTACAATCTTGAGTATTCATTACACCTTCCAAAAAAATCTTGAGTATTCATTTATGATGATTCTTAGCGCTAGACAATGCCCTTCTAGTGATCTCAAGGTTGGACAAGCTTTAATTCAAAGGAAACCTTGGTTGAATTTATTGCGGTCTTCACTTTTGTATAATGCAGTCGTGTGAAGCAAAAGGAAACCTTGGTTGAATTTATTGGAGTCTTCACTTCTGTAAAATGTAGTTGCATAAAACATTTTTTTTGTCAGAAGGTCATCATTTCAAGTTTTATAAAGCACAGCAGAGCATTTATTCATTTTTAACACATTCTTTGGGCATTCCACAGAATCAAACTACTTGATTGACAGCAAACAACAATCTCACATCAGTACATGGTAACACTATTGCACATACTCCAGTCGATAATTTTCTCATCAACAAACATCCTCGATCCAGAGTCCTTATCATCTGACCAATGTTCCAAAATGAACTAGGGAGATTAACCAATGGTTCTCAACAATAATCCAGTTTGACTTTGGGGCTTTCAAGAGCGGAAGACGGCCTTTTGTAGAGTCTAGCAAAAATGTCACAAAGACACCGTATTACCTGGGCAAGGAACCATGGGGATAATCACTGCAAGACCAGTACACACACACACACACACACACACATATATATAACCTCCATTAATAACAATGCCAGCTCCATTCTTCACACAAGATATTGAATAATCGCCCTTATAGTCGTATACACCAATATCCACTAAGAGGTAGCTTAGCTTTACACATGTAGCAGTTGATGCAACTTAGAGATCTCCCCCCCCCACCCACATCATAATTGCAAAATATACACATGGATTTGGGCACAAATCCAATGCATGCTCAGGCCTCCTCCTTGATGTTGGTCAATGATTTTCGTAAAGGGGAGGGGTTAGCCTGATAATAGACATTTCATACATGATCAAAGACTGGTTACAAAAATTCTCATGGCTGGCTTGATATTTCATAATTCCAATTTGTGATCAAGCAAACATCTTGATAGTGCAATTTGGCTTAGTTCTTGCAAACTATCTGCCATGTCACTTGTCTGTTCGTGTAATACTTTAAGCATTTCCTACAATAACATTTACAGTATGTCTACATGCCATTTCATAATAAAAACAGGATAAACATGTTCTGTTTAATCTCTCAGTTATATTAACTTTGGATAATTAATAATAAGCAAAATTGAGATTGATATCTTTCAATATATACTCAAGACAAAAGTGCAGGTGCCACGAGACTTTGACAATCACAAAAGGACTTTAGACATCACTATAAGATGCCCATTAGGCAAAGTTAGATTATTGTGTATTAGTGCCATCAGCATAATATCACTCAGCATGTGTGACAATATTATGCCAATTCTAGGGTATGGGATGTGTCCCTTCCTACTGCATACAATGTTTCATGGGTTTGGAAAGGTATCCTTCTATGCACAGAGGCTTTCTTGGCTGGGTCTCAGGTCAAGGTTGGTGATGGTCTGAATACGTTTTTTGGAAGTACCATTGGTGTGCGCCACAGCCTCTACGTCAGCTTTTCCCTAGGCTCTTCGCCATCGCCTGACGCCCGACAGCAAACATTAGGTAGGTTGCCAAAGGGGACCTATCTAATACTGTACAGAGCATTTCTTTCAAGAAAGACTTGAGAGACGAGAAGGCTGATGAGCTAGTATAGATGCTCCAGATGCTGTAGGCACACCATATCAACCCCAATACCACTGATAGGTGGTCCTGGAGGTGGGGCAAAGAGAGGATTTTCTCTGTCAAGTCGGCTTATCGTATCCTTGCTGATGGGGGAACTCAGTTTCCCTTTTCCCTGGCTGACATGTCAAGAGCCCACTGAAAGTGCACATTCTTCTTTGGCAGATGTGCCTCATTAGGCTTCCCACGTGCGATAAAATTGCATGCTTTCTTCAGGAGCTGCCCACCGAGTGTTGTCTATGTGCTTCAGATGAAGAATTTGTGGATCCCCTTGTCATGGCCTGATCCTTTGCTGAGGAGGCATGGGAGCTGGTGAATAGCTGATTCCAAGCAGGACTTGTGCACGTAGAGTCAGTGGAGAAGCTCCTACTCTCTTGGCATAGACCTTGGCCTAGGAGAGAAGACAAAATCATATGGTGGCTCATCCTTCACGCTACTATCTGGGCCACTTGGATATAGCATAATGACAGAATTTTCAAGAGGGAGGCTAATACTCCGAATGGGGCTTTCTGTTTTGTTTGTGTTAAAGTAATGGGTTTCTTGTAAAGTGGATTGTAGCAACTCCTTATTTTGTTTGTTGGAGGATGTTTGAGAGAGAGTTTCACCATCTTGGTGTTTACTTTTGTAGGGACCTTTGTTGCTCGCCCTCCTTTTACTCGTACATGCCCTATTTTGTTTTTCATAGATAACACAAGTGGTACAATTCATATTAAAAAATATATATCCTTCATTATAAATAAAATAACCATTGATCATTTGTTGTTGAACTTCATCAGATAGCCAAAACTTTATCTTCTATGTTAAAGAAAGGCGATCGTCCATTACTTATGATAAGTGGAACTTTAGAGATTCCTAGCTCTCAAGGGACCATCATACACTGGTCTCATTAAGAAATTTGAGAACAGGCTGGAAGGATGGAAGAGTAACTTTCTGTCTGGTGGAGGGAGATTGATCCTATCCAAGTCGGTCCTTTCTTCATTGGCCTTATACTACGCTTCTGTTTTGAAAATCCCTAGAACAGTGGAAAAGATTATTGAATCAGCTAGGAGCTCCTTTTTCTGGGCAGGAGGGAAAAGGGAAAAGAGAGGTATGCACTTGATCGCTTGGAAGAATGTGTGTAAGAGCAAGGAGCAAGGAGGTATTGGGCTTTGTGGGATTGCCATCTTCAACAAAGCCTTGTTAGCTAAATGGTTGTGGAGAAGAGGAGAGTATCCGGATGCTCTTTGGGCTGTAATTGTCAATGACTTGTACTTTCATGGTGAGAGTAAATGGAGTTTCTCCCATTCATCAAGTTATAATTTATCTCCCATATGGAGGAATATCCTTAAGTGTGCTGATTTCATGGTCACATCTTGCGAAGCCCAAGTGGGTAATGGCAGGGACATACGGTTTTGGAAGGACAAATGGTGCTCCAATCTGGATTTGACTGTGGTTTTCAGCAATCTTTTCAGCATTGCCCAGAATTAGGATGCTTCGGTTGAAGAGGTTCTATCTCATAGCAGTACAGCTCAGTTTTCCCTAATGCTTAGAAGGAATCCTACCGATGTGGAAGCAGAGGAACTGATTGCCTTGCTTAACTTAACCAATGGTGTTAGGATATGCAGTGAGGTGCAAGATAAGAGGGCTTGGAGATGGACAAATAATGGGCTGTTTTCGGTCAAATCCCTGGTTCAGTTTTTGAATGATGGTGGTACTAGGGTGTGGTGGAAGGACCTAATTTGGTCTAACCAACTTCCTAATAAAATAAGGGTGTTTTTATGGAAGCTCGCATGGAATAGAAGTCTTACGGGAATGAGGGCGAAGAGACTTAAACTTCCCGGGAGATCCTTATGTATGTTCTGTGCACTCTTCGAGGAAGACCAAACCCACTTATTCTGCAAATGTGGCATTATCTCCATCCAATGGAAGAGCATGTGCAGGATATTTGGAATTGGTTGGGTGGAGCACTCCTCTGTGCTGAATCTACTGAAATGGTGGACCACTGTCTCTCCGTCAAAGGAATTCATACATGTATGGCTTCTACTTTGCCCGGCCATGCTGTGGACTATATGGTGTGAAAGGAACAGAAGGAAATTTAGCGACCAATTCAGCAGTGCGAATGAACTCTTGAAGATGACATTCAGATGGGTGGAAGAGTGGGGACGGGCAGCTGGTTTCCTGAACGTTGGCAGCTCTGTTATTTCTGACAAAATCAAATTGTGGAGGCAGCTGATTTCTTAAAGTTATTTCCTTTGTTACCCTGTAACCTGTTTTATCTCCTTGATAAAACAGCTTTTGGTAGGAGCTTTTAAATCTTTCGGGACTTGGATGGGGGTCTGTCCTATCCAAGGGTGTGCCCTCTTGGGCTTTCCTGTATCTCTCTCACTTATTTCAATGGAATTGTGACTCTTGTCACCTTCTAAAAAAAAGGGACCATCATACACAAAACAAAAGATGTTAAATGTTGTTTCAAAATTTGGCAACCTAGGTGCCTAAACAGAGTGCCTAAACACCTTGGGCAGGTCAGCCTCCTCAAAGGTTAACATCTAAGCGTCCTTTTAATAGTTTTGTACGAATGTTTTGTTTAATCATGTAATTACCTAGATGTCCTTAACAATACATCATATGGCTCAAACACATATTTGTTTATCTAAGGACTAGAAAACTGATAACAACATCAAGATTCTCCAATAAATATCAAAGTAGGTGTGTCGCTTCATGTTCACTGATAGTGGGGGAAAATAACAGAACACATCATCAATTTGACAAATTGGATCACTTTCAAAAAAAAAATGACAAATTGGATGGGATCCTCATGGAATGCATTCCCTTCATAGCATCTTATACTCTTTAATAGTTTTGTATGAATGTTTTGTTTAATCATGTAATTACCCAGATGTCCATAAAAATATATCATACGACACAAACCCATATTTGCATGTCTAAGGATTAAGGAAGGAGTAGAAAACTGATAACAACATCAAGATTCTCCAATCAATATCAAAGTAGGTGTGTTGCTTCATGTTCACTGATAGTTGGAGAAAATAACAAAGCACATCATCAAATTGACAAATTGGACGGGATCCTCATGGAATGCATTCCCTTCATAGCATCTTATACTCTTATCTAGTTTCCATCTTCTCCCATCGCAAACTGCAAGATTGTACCATTTTCAACTTTACAACCACATTTTCCATTCTTGTATGGTGTACATATGTAGTTCTTAAATCTTGGTATGCAGTCCAAACAAAGCCATATCACATATAAGCTTAAATTACTGAGTATAGTTTTAATCTTACTTAGTGTATAGTTCACTTTCTAGAAAAAAAAAGCATAGGATGATATATAGTCTTCTATATTTTATTTGAAAAGTGGAAATATGTCCTAATTCTTTGCCCTTTATGTTACAAGTATAGTCAAATTTTTAAAATGTATATAGCAGTAAAACACATTTGGTTGGATAAGTACTATATAAAAATAATCTAAAAATCTAAAAAATCTGCAAAAATAACCACCTCACTTGTGAGGTGCCCGCCTCATCGCTTAAAAGGGTCTCCCACTTTATCCCATCTGAGCTCTTTTAAGCATTGATGTTAAAAACATCTGAACATTTTGTAGTTATGAACTCCAATCGAAGCGCTTAATCTCTCTGCAGGTCTACCTCATTAATTTCAGTAACCCAGCACAAGCGTGCATGAGGCTTTAGAGGAAAGAATACTGTCCACCCGGTTGAACTAGCAACGCAGGATTAAGCAGCGATCTCCTACGGCTACACGACTGTAACATGTGACGACAAGCAATTAGACGGATCTAGATGATAGAGTGCTCTGTGCTCCCCATCAATTTTCGCACAGGTTAGTCTGTCTTCAGTGCCCACCTTTTACATAAAATCAGAAACCACTCCCTAGTGTGCAAACTTAAAACATGCCTAACAATTGTAGAAAACAGATAACATTCTCGTTCCTCTCGAGACGAAACCCAGAAATGCCAGGAGAAACCAAAAAAGACAAACCGCAAGTGTGAGGAGACATTACCGTAATCCAGGGAACCAAGCTGCAGCAGAGAAAGTAGCAGCAACACCAGAAACCGCATCTTCCCCCTCTCGCCTGGAAGAAACCCCAAAACGCTACATCGTTAGAAGCGACGCCCGGCCATGGCGGAGTGCCGACCAGCAAGCAGCCGGAGACCCCCTTTCCCCCCCATTCCCCGCCCGGACGCACCGACGGCGCCGCCACAGCCGCAGACAGGAAAAGGTCATGAAACCCTAGCTCCGGCCAGGAACCCTCGAACCATGGACACCGGCCTAACCGCACCGCCCCCGCCGGGGAGAGTAGATCGCGAGAGCAAGCGAAGCAGATCTTGGCGGAAGCGCGAAGGGGGGAAGGCGGGGTGGGGACGCGGGCGATGGCGAAATAAAGTGGCGCAGCTAACAACGACCAGTAACAGCTAAAACATAGTAGAAGTGTTATAGAAAGTGCGCAGAGGGATGATAGCGATTGGGAATAGTGGGAGAATTGACGGGTTTCGTTTCGCTTCCTTTTCTGCGAACACGCGCTCCCGTCCGCCTTTTTTCCTGTCTCTCTCCGAGAAAAGAAAATTGTACATCTGTACCAAGGGATATAAAAGGACACGTTTCGGATCAACTAGTGGTTCTATCTTTATCTTTGTCATTCAAGTAATATATGTATTCTTATTCTTATCTTTCTGTATTTTTATCTTTTAAAATAATGAAAAGTTATCGGATTCATAAATATTATATTATTGGATAATACTATGTCTGAACTTTTTATCGCATCCATAAGGAACGAAGGAATTCTACTTCAAAATATATATATGTATAAGTTCTTTCTAATTAATTTTTACAAATTTAATTATAAATCACGTGACATCTGTCAAAATAAATCTTAAAACTAGTGAATAAGGGAGAGAAGGAGTTCAAAGAATAATATGGACAATAAGATATATAATTATGTAAGTACATGATTAGATATTTTATTTAAACCTAAGAGTTTTAAACAATATATGATCAATAGATAAAATGAGTAAAAGAAAATAGGCAGATACTCGGACAATAGAACTTGGAAAAAGATGTATCATTATCTTTATCATAATAATTTAGATACGAATAGTGTCATTATCCTTTTTATCTTTTAACATGTATATTTTCATGATCTTTAAGCTTTGAAAAAGGATGGATAAATGAATTTTTGGTACCATTTATATCTTTATAAGTACCCGTTATCTTATATTGCATGGTAGTCTTTATCGGAATATATATATATATATATGTATATATATATATTATTGTTCAAAATAAGTATATATTTTTATCTATCTTGTTTTTGTATTGTTTTTAATATGATCGCCACGGCCTTTACCACACTAATGGAGCGCTCTCGATGAATGCAATAAAAACTATAGTATAATAGTATTCTTGTTTGTTTAGTTATCTTGTTGCATATCAATTGTTGTAAAAATATCCATGTAGTTGCCATCCGTTAGCGTTAGCATTCCATTAGACATCTCTTAGTTAACAATGGTTAAGTTTTAACCAAAATTGAAGAGGTTTAGAGTATACTTATTTTTCCTCAACTCTTATTATCTCTCTTTCCATCTCTCAATCTAATGTGCCAATCAAAAGAATACTTTTTGTAGTTATATTTTTATTCAAATATTAAATTTAACAGATGGAACAGAATATTTGTTCTATCCTTAACGGAAGTTAACCATAGGGATCCTTTTACAAGTATTGTCATGCAATAAAGTTATTTACAATAACATGAAGACAAGATAGGCACAAGTGTGATTTTATTCTCAATAGGGTTAGCTATATAATTTTTCCATCTATTAGTTAAAAAAATGACAAATTACAATTTAATGCAAAAATAATTACTATGGCTGTACATAATTCTGTTCAATCAAACAATCAGCTTGGTTCAATTTTCACAATTTTGTGAAACAAAATCCAACCAAAACTAAATAAATCATTTTTTACTAAATATAACATTTATGTCTATAAATGTTTTTGAGATGTCTAATGTCACATATATATATATATATATATTACAAATTTTCGGTTTGAACATAATTCAGATTCAGATATCAATGCGGCTCAATTAGATTTTAAGAAAAAATCTTTAAAATCAAACCGAGATGAATTGTGCACGGTCCTAGGTTAGGATTCATTCGCCGTCAATTAATAAGATTCTAAAACTTGGTTAATACTACTTGATGAGGCAGAATCCGATTCGGCCCATTGAAACAAGCCCAACCCCGTTCAGCCCAACAGCAGCAGTACCAGGCCCTCCGGGAGCCTTCAGCCCGGTAGCCGAATCCGGCCCACTCCGGTGGCGGATCGGATACTATGGCGGTTTATCAGTAAATCATCATTTAGTCCTATATCGGCTGCCACCGTTAACCATCCGCTATCCTCTGCTATAAATACCCCGCTATTTATGGCCAAAGAGGTGGTGGAACGGATGCCTCCCCAAGCTTCCGAAACCCTTAAAGGACTTCTGTCCGAATAGCATTAAAGCTGCTCTTTCTTGCCTTCTGAATCGAATCTTCTTCAGGAGCTAACTTGACCGTCGGAGGGGGTTCCCCAGGGCTGACGCCCGGGACTCCTGCTGACTGGTTCTTCTTCTTCTTTCCCTCCTGCAGGGGCTCGGTTCGAATCATCGCCGACCTCCCCGAGTCGGTCTCGGCCGCCGACCTCGGATTCCTCTCCCTGGTCTCGACGCCGAACGCCGGCTGCCCCAAGACAAGAGACTCGGTCTCGCGCTGAAAGAGCCTTCGGGCTCACTATCCAACAGCAGACCCGCTCCGGGTCGCCTCCGGCATCGGACTCCCGGCTCCGCCTCTGCGTCCTTCGCCTTCCGGATCCCCGTCGGCCCCCCCTTCGAACACCGATCCGACCCAGCTCCGTATCCTCTTCTTTTCGGATTCCAGCTGCGGAATCCGGTCGTGATAGATCCAGTCTACATCACTACTTATTCAGGTGAGAACAAATTTTGATTTGGAGGCGGAAATATCCTCAACAACATTCCAAATTCAGTTGGGGGGATGGCGCACGTACAAGGGTTTCCATCAAACCACTCCCATAATTTTCAAAATTGGAGGCTTTTGGCCTGAGATGATGGTTGGATAAATCCGTGTTAAAAACAAGTTCCATACCTCACCCACTTGTACACTCATACTGGATGTCCCTATTTTACATTTGAGTAATACTTGTTGTACTACATATTTTGCAAATGATAAAATTTTTTGCTCTACTCTTTTTGAATTATTTTGAATTGTCTGATTAGAGGTTGGATTGTACGGACTTATCAAACACGTCAGGACAGACCTAAAAAAGTAAAGCAAAGAAGAGAGTTGTTGTCCCTGCAGCTGTCCGATCTATGGCTGTCTGTATGTTGTGCGGGGCGGTGCAATAAGTATTACTCTTTACATCTTGATCTACCTTGCACATCTACAACCAAACAGTGAGTAGAGAATAAATACGTTTCCTAAAGTAACTGTACAATTTGATTAGTAAGCGTTTGCACATATGTAAACGTGAGTTTTTATAAGAAGGCACTCAACGGGTTCCGTTAACGAAGGGGGAAAATGCATGCACAGGGTTGACGAGACTGTCGCTCTCCGACTGCTATCACAATTACACGAGTATCTTTGCGACGTAGCGGAGTTGGTTGTCTTGATCATACGAAGACCAACAGTTGGTTGTGCCAGATAAATGAAGACATTTGCAAATATTTGCCTTGACTCATTTATTTAATTTTAATTTCGTTGATGCGAGTAAATGATATCGTTTGATAGCACTGATTTAACGATTTAATTGAAAATTCTTTATACCTGATGTAGACTGGATCTATCACGACCGGATCCCGCAAACGGGGATCCGGAAAAAGAGGATCCGGAGCCGGTCCGGATCGAACGGTGACAAGGGGACCCGACGGGTATCCGCGACGGGGCGAAGACAGGGCTTCTCGGGATGAAATGGATCCGCCCGCGGGGGGCGCGATCTGCCGGCCGGAGCTGCTCTTGGATAGTGAGCCGCTGCTCCTTCGGCGGACGAAGGCGCGGCGCGAGCAGGAGCTTCTCTCGGCCGAGTGGTCGACGAGCGTCGGAGCAGGAGCCGGAAAGTCCGAGATCGGACGGGGGGACGGCTCGCTCTCCGACCGGGGGGTCCGGAGCTACCTTCAGCGCGAGGCCGAGCCTCCTGACACAGGGCAGCTGACGGGACTGCCCTCGGACAGCGAGTCCGAAGGCTACTTCAGCGCGAGACCGAGCCTCCTGGCTTGGGGCAGCCGGCGTTCGGCGTCGAGACCAGGGAGAGGAATCCGAGGTCGGCGGCCGAGACCGACTCGGGGAGGTCGGCGATGATTCGAACCGAGCCCCTGCAGGAGGGAAAGAAGAAGAAGAACCAGTCAGCAGGAGTCCCGGGCGTCAGCCCTGGGGAACCCCCTCCGACGGTCAAGTTAGCTCCTGAAGAAGATTCGATTCAGAAAGCAAGAAAGAGTAGCTATAACGCTATTCGGACAGAAGCCCTTTAAGGGGTTTCGGAAGCTTGGGGAGGCATCCGTTTTTCCCACCACCCCCTTGGCCACAAATAGCGGGATATTTATAGCAGAGGATAGCGGATGGTTAACGGTGGCAGCCGATATAGGACTAATTGCAGGTTTGCTGATAAACCGCCATAGCGCCCGATCCGCCACCGGAGTGGGCCGGACTCGGCTACCTGGCCGAAGGGGGTTGGGCCGCTGATGGACCGAAGCCTGCTGGTCCCTGGGCTGCCGCGCTGCTCCCGGGCCGCAGGCTGGTGGGCCGCTGACGGGCTGAAGCCTGTTGGGCCGGGAGCGAGGGTGCCGCTTATGGGCCGAAGGCTACTGGGCCGCTGACGGGCCAAAGGCTCCCGGAGGGCCTGGTACTGCTGCTGTTGGGCTCAGTGGGGTTTGGGCCTGCTTCAATGGGCCGAATCGGATTCTGCCGCATCACATAGCCCCCCACTCTTGTCTTCCTCAATTCTGAGACGGCAAGAGTACAGCCTAAAACTGTCAAAAAGAAAAAAAACATCACAGCAGGCGTCTCTCTTGGAGTTCTGTTCCCCTTCTACTGGGAAGAGGAGACCCTCGGTTGGCCGAGGGTCGTGCGGTTGCTTCGTCCCTGCTCGGAGAGTCGACGAAGGCTTAGAGCCGAGAAGCCGAAGGGTCGGGCCCTCTGATCCGTGTCAGGCTTCATTAAATGGACGGGATGGTGCGTCGCCTCACGAGGAAGCACAGGACACGCGTCGCGCATCTAGCCGCTCCGCAGAAAACACAAACGGATCCCGACCGCCCGCGGGTCGCGGACCGCCCCGGCTCTCTGCCCGAGGCTCCACTCGGATTGCCGCCGTTCCCTTCGTCCCTTGCGGATCGGGACACGTGGCGGGCATCCGAGTGGTTAACCGAAGGGTCGGAGTGCTGTCAGCCGCTGATCGCTCCGCTTCAAGTCCCGGAGCCGGCCCGTCATCATTGCCGAAGGGCGGCACACGTGGCGGGCATCCGGGAGGAGCGAGGGGACGAGCGGGACGATCTCGGCCGCAGGTTTCAGCGGGAGGCGTTTCGGACGAGCTCTATAAATACAGGCCCTCCGCGGGGCACTGTTCCTCTTCTTGCTGCCGTGCTCTTCTTCCTTCTCCCGCGAAAGGCCAGCTTCCTGAAGGCTTCGCCCGAGCTCGTCGGCTACCGTGGGAGGCTCTTCGTCCCTCAGAGTGCATCGCTGGTGGAGCCTGGAGGCTTGAGGCAACGCTTGGTTCAGGAGAGATCCCCTCCCCCTTTATGCGAGTAAGCCTTAGCCTTCTTCCTTCTCCCCGCGGCTCTATGGTCCAGAGCTCTTCCAGTGAGATTACTCCTTCGGACGAGGAGTATACTCCCCCCCATTCTCTCAAGTCTTCCCTGTCAGACCCTCTCGCCTCGGGTTCCCTTGCTTCCGCAATGTCCGGGGAGTCTGAAAACTCTGGGTCCGGAGGATCCGAAACTTCTGGGGCTGAGGTTTCCGGGACCGAGGCTTCCGGGACCGAGGCTCCCGAGGCCGAGGCTCTCCAGGAGGTTCGGGACTCGGGCCAGGCTTCCACCTCGGAACGCCGCCTCCCGGATATTGCCTCGGGGGCAACCTGCGCCCTTTCGGACGTAGAGGTGAGGAACTTAGTTTCTTACTTTCAGCTTCCTTCCTGGACGACCCCCCATCGGCCCGATTCCGTCACTAGGGCAAATACCGTTCGCCCGGGGTCTTTCTCCATTTACGTTGATAGCTTTGAGGCGGGCTTCCGTCTCCCTCTCCCCACCTTCGTCGTCAATCTCCTTAGCTTCTACGGGCTGGCCCCGTCTCAGCTCTTCCCCAATTCTTGGCGCACTGTGTATGGATTTCTGAGCGTCTTCGCTCACATAAAAATCCGCCCCTCTCTCAATGTCTTCCGCTATCTCTTCAAGATCCAAACGCAGGGGAAGTCCGAGTGGTACTACTTCGTCCCTCGGGTTGGCCGAAGAATCTTCTCTGGGAAGCCTTCGTCTATCCACGGCTGGAAGAGGAAGTTCATCTTCGTCTCCCTGCCGGAGAAGGAGAGGGGTGTGTGGCCCTTCCCCACCGAATGGGTGCCGCTGGCCGCAGGCCTCTCGGGACCTCCTGTTCTAACCCCCGTTCAGAGCACTATTGTGGGCCACGTCCAGGTAAAGGCCCCATACGACGTCTCGGTGCTTCTCACCGACGCGGAGCGGTTGATAGGTGCCGGGGTTTGGCCGGACCCCAAGCGTGATCCGGAGCGGGTCTTTCCGTACCTTCCTCCCGGGGAGACTCCGCGGGGCCGCGGGGGAAGGGCTGCCGCTCCTCCAGCCGAAGCTCTTCCGGCTTTGGAGGCTGACGAAGTTTCGGCCGAGGGTAAGTCGGCTCTGAATTTATTACTTGATTGCATTTTTGCTTCTAACACTTTCTTCTCGCTCTGCAGCGATGGCCGAGCTCGATGACCTCCTCGATCTGATATCGGATCAGCGCGTTTCACGCCGGGCGCCGGCCCCGCAAGCGGTAGGCAGGCCTGTTCGGGGTGCCGGGGGTCCGAGGACAAGAGGCGGGGGCCTCGGGACTACGGCCTCGGCCGAGGGTCGTGCAGCCGCTGCTGCTCTCGAGAGGGAGCAGAAGACTAAGTTCGCCTCTCGAGGAGGCGGCCGAGCGTCGAAGCGTGTCCGGGTAGAAGAGGCCGAAGAGGAGGTGGAGAAGGCTCAGCTAGTCAGGAAGAGCGCCGGGGCCCGAAGGGCTGTAAGGTTGGTGTCTCCTGAGATGCCGAGGGGTGACTCCCCTCCGGCAGTATCGGCAGGAGCCGATGAAGGAGATGCTGAACCGCGGGCGCAGCGCGAGTGGCGGCACCCCACGCCGGGGGTGTATCAAGACGGGAGCATGGAGGACCCGCAGACGTGCCTTCGTCTGCTCAGCAGCCTCACTCTCCCTTCAGTTTTCGAGGAGCTGAAGGCCCACTCCATCACCGATCTGGCGGAGATGAGTGCCCGTCTGACAGTTCAGGTGAGCAACCCGAAAGTGCCTCGGCTCATCTTTAGCCATTTCCCCTGATTTTTCTGACCCTCATCTGCCTTCGATCCGCAGGCTTCGATGACGAGCCGCGTCCTGATGCACCGTCAGGAGCTGCTTCGGCTTAAGCTTCTGGAAGCTGAGGTGGATCCGGTCGGTTCGGGGGAAGGTACTTCGGCGGCTCGTCGCATCGAGCCCTTAGTTGATGAGCTCGTGACTGCGAGCACCCGGGCGCGGACGCAGCTGAAGGAGAGGGCAGCAGAGGCCCGTACCGCCGCCGAGGCCAAGAAGAAGGCCGAGGGCGATCTTGCGGCGGTCGAGTCCGAGTTCCGGACCTTCAAGGCTCAGATCCAGGACAAGGAGGCCCGGCGAGCTTCGGAGAAGCGCCGCCATGCCGAGGAGGTGTCGGCCCTGAGGCGGGAACTGGAAAAGGCAGCGGGGTCGGCAGTGGCTGACTACAAGGCCGGAAGCGACTACGCCCGGGAGATCCTTCAAGCCCAGCTGCGGGCGTCTTCCACGGTTTTCAACCTCGGACTGGCAGTCGCCCAGAGGGCCTGTCCGAGCGTCGATCTGACCAGGGTTGCCCTGCCGAAGGGCGAGGAAGCCAGGGAGCTTTTATCCTGGTGGGAGGAGCTCGTGGCGGAGAGGGCCTCGCCTCCAGCTGAGGAAGATGAGGTCGAAACCGCCGAGGAGGCTCCTGCCGAGGAGGCCGATGCCGAGGAGGCCGCTATCGGGGACGCCCCTGTCGAAGGCGCCGCACCTGAAGCGGTGCAGATCGTCGACTCTCCCTCTCCTTCTCCCGGCCGAAACGTCGTCGGAGTAGAGGAGGAGAGGGTCGCCGAGGACTGATACGAGGGTTCCCCTCGGCTTCCATTTTCTTTTACTTTTGTAAGCTCTCGGCTAGGCATACGGCCGAGTTTTGTACTTACCTTCGCTTTATGAAAATAGAAGGAAGGTTTTTGGCTTTACCTTGCTGTCTCCTGTTTGACTTGACTGGATCTGGTCTTTCTGGAATCCGAGATCCGTTTGTCATTCGCCATATCCTGCGAAGCCGAGATCCGTTGCAGGTTCGGACAGGCCGTTGGAAGAATATCGCCTGGAGAATAATATGCCGCGCCTTGATCCGGATTACATGGCCGAAGCCATTCGTCGGATCGAAGGGCTTATGGGCTTTAAGAGAGTCATGCCGCTCCCGGTACGGTTTGCATGGCCGAAGCCACTCCCGATACGGTTTACACGGACTTAGAGGAAACTACGCCGTGTCCTGATCCGGATTACATGGCCGAAGCGATTCGTCGGATCGAAGGACTCACGGACTTTAAGAGAACCATGCCGCTCCCGGTACGGTTTGCATGGCCGAAGCCACTCCCGATACGGTTTACACGGACTTAGAGGAAACCACGCCATGTCCTGATCCGGATTACATGGTCGAAGCCATTCGTCGGATCGAAGGACTCACGGACTTTAAGAGAACCATGCCGCTCCCGGTACGGTTTGCATGGCCGAAGCCACTCCCGATACGGTTTAGACGGACTTAGAGAAAACCACGCCGTGTCCTGATCCGGATTACATGGCCGAAGCCATTCGTCGGATCGAAGGACTCACGGACTTTAAGAGAACCATGCCGCTCCCGGTACGGTTTGCATGGCCGAAGCCACTCCCGATACGGTTTACACGGACTTAGAGAAAACCACGCCGTGTCCTGATCCGGATTACATGGCCGAAGCCATTCGTCGGATCGAAGGACTCACGGACTTTAAGAGAACCATGCCGCTCCCGGTACGGTTTGCATGGCCGAAGCCACTCCCGATACGGTTTACACGGACTTAGAGAAAACCACGCCGTGTCCTGATCCGGATTACATGGCCGAAGCCATTCGTCGGATCGAAGGACTCACGGACTTTAAGAGAACCATGCCGCTCCCGGTACGGTTTGCATGGCCGAAGCCACTCCCGATACGGTTTACACGGATTTAGAGAAAACCACGCCGTGTCCTGATCCGGATTACATGGCCGAAGCCATTCGTCGGATCGAAGGACTCACGGACTTTAAGAGAACCATGCCGCTCCCGGTACGGTTTGCATGGCCGAAGCCACTCCCGATACGGTTTACACGGACTTAGAGAAAACCACGCCGTGTCCTGATCCGGATTACATGGTCGAAGCCATTCGTCGGATCGAAGGACTCACGGACTTTAAGAGAACCATGCCGCTCCCGGTACGGTTTGCATGGCCGAAGCCACTCCCGATACGGTTTACACAGACTTAGAGAAAACCACGCCGTGTCCTGATCCGGATTACATGGCCGAAGCCATTCGTCGGATCGAAGGACTCACGGACTTTAAGAGAACCATGCCGCTCCCGATACGGTTTGCATGGCCGAAGCCACTCCCGATACGGTTTACACGGACTTAAAGAAAACCATAACAAGTTTTTCCGAACAAAAAATGAGTTCTCTCATTTATAGCCTCCGGCTAAAAGCCTGGGGAGAGTTGACTTACATATAATAACGCCGAAGGCGCTCTACATTCCATGTGCGAGGAAGGGGCTGGCCCGAAAGGGTCTCCAACCGATAAGCTCCTCGTCTGATTACCTCCCTGATCCGGTAGGGCCCCTCCCAGTTGGGGGCAAGCTTTCCTGAGGCTTCGGCCGGCTTGGAAGCATGAGCATTCCTCAACACGAGACTCCCCACTTCGAAGCTCCGGGGCTTCACTCGAGTGTTGTGGTACTTGGCCATGCGTTGTTGATAAGCCGCCAGTCGGATACGAGCTTTATCTCGGACCTCTTCAATGAGGTCCAAGTGATCTTTCAAGCCTTCTTCGCTGACTTCCGGACTGTAAGCGATGACCCTGGGAGAAGGGAGGCCGATCTCTATGGGAATAACGGCCTCTATCCCATAGGCCATGCGGAAGGGAGTCTCGCCGGTGGGGGTTCGGCTCGTCGTCCGATAGGCCCACAGGACACTCGGCAGCTCTTCCACCCATCGGCCCTTAGCTTCGCCGAGTCGGGTTTTCAATCCCTGTAAGAGGCTTCGGTTAGTGACTTCGGCTTGGCCGTTCGTTTGAGGATGCGCTACCGAAGTGAACTTGTGGAGTATGCCGAAGCTGGCGCAGTTGTCACCGAACCGTCGGCTATCGAACTGCTTTCCGTTGTCTGAGATGATGGCTCGAGGGATGCCGAACCGGCAAATGATGGACTTCCACACGAAGTTCCAAGCATTGTTGTCGGTTATTGAGGCGAGGGGTTCGGCTTCGACCCATTTGGTGAAGTAATCGACCGCCACGATGAGGAATTTCCTTTGGCCGGTGGCGACGGGAAAAGGTCCCAGGATGTCGATTCCCCATTGGGCGAAAGGCCAGGGATCAGATAAGGGGGTCAGAAGGGTGGCCGCCTGATGAATGAGGGAGCTAAACCTCTGGCACTGGTCGCAGCGCTGTACGAGGGCTAGAGCGTCCTCTCGGAGCGTTGGCCACCAGTAGCCTTGTCTCATGAGCTTGTGAGCCAGGGCTCTTCCTCCCGCGTGCGCTCCGTACACCCCTTCGTGGACCTCCCTTACGGCGTAGTCGGCTTCTGCTGGGCCGAGGCACCGTAGCAGTGGTCGGCCGAATGATTTCTTGTACAACACCCCGTCCAAAAGGAGAAAGTGGGATGAGTGCTGCCGAATGCGCTTCGCCTCCCTTGGATCTGGTGGGACTTCTTCTTGGAGAAGGAAAGCGACGAGGGGGGTCATCCACGTTTCGGCCTCTGCTTCCGCAATTTGCATAGCTTCGGTTTCGCCGAGGCTGGGTTCGGCGAGCTCCTCGACGAGGATCATCCGGCCTCCGCCCCCGTCTTGGGTTGACGCCAGCCGGGAAAGGGCATCGGCCCGGGTATTCTCGGATCTCGGGATCCTCATGATTTCACAAGAATCGAACTGATTGAGAATCTTGCGAGTTACCTGGAGATAAGACGCCATCACTGCGTCCCGAGCCTCATACCCCCCGGAGACATGGCCGACGATTAACTGAGAATCGCTGAAGGCTTTCAGGTTCCCGGCGCCGAGTCTCTTCGCGGCCCGGAGACCGGAGATGAGGGCTTCGTACTCGGCGGCGTTGTTAGTTGCTGGAAAGGAGAACCGCAGGGCGTACTCTGTGACGACCCCTTCGGGTGACGCCAGGATCCATCCGGCGCCACTGCCCGTGGAGCATGCGGAGCCGTCCACGAAGAGTCGCCATTCGTCTGGTGGTGCAGGTGCCGAAATAGCCTCGGCTTCGACCACTTCGGATTCTGGTTGTGGTGTCGCGGAGGCGCCGGGGGTAGGTTCGGCGATGAAGTCCGCCAACGCCTGGGCTTTTATTGCTACCCGAGGGGCATAGGAGATGTCGAACTCCCCTAGCTCAATTGCCCACTTCGCCAGCCTGCCAGACACCTCCGGCCGGGAAAGAATTTGCCTCAAAGGCTGGTTGGTGAGGACTTTTACAGAATGGGCCAGAAAGTACGGCCGAAGTCTCCTTGCAGACGTGACGAGGGCCAGAGCCAACTTTTCCGGGGCTTGGTACCGGAGTTCCGCTCCCTGAAGGGCTCGGCTAGTGTAATAAACGGGCTTCTGAATGCCTTCTTGTTCTCGGACGAGGACGGTGCTGAGGGCCGTCTCGGAGACTGCGAGGTATAAGCTCAGGGGCTCCCCGGGAATTGGTTTTGACAGGATGGGGACTTTGGAGAGGTAGGCCTTCAGCTGATTGAAGGCTGTTTGGCACTCTTCTGTCCAGTCAAAGTTGTTGGCCTTCTTCAGCAGCTTGAAGAAAGGAAAACAGTAGTCGGCCGCCCTTGACATAAAGCGGCTGAGGGCTGCGATCCTCCCGTTCAGCTTCTGTACCTCTCGGAGGTTAGCCGGGGGGCGCATCTTTATGATGGCCGAAATCTTCTCGGGGTTAGCTTCCACCCCTCGGTGAGTGACCATATAGCCGAGGAATTTGCCGGAGGCTACCCCGAAGGCGCATTTAGCCGGGTTCAGCTTCATCTTGTACCGCCTGAGGGCGGAGAAAGTCTCGGCCAGATCGGCCATATGCTCTGCAGCGACACGGCTCTTGACCAACATGTCGTCTATATAGACCTCCATGTTTCGGCCGAGCTGTGTGGCGAATACCTTGTTGACCAGTCGCTGATATGTTGCGCCGGCGTTCTTCAGACCGAAGGGCATTCGGGTGTAGCAGTACAGACCCAAATCGGTGGTGAAGCTGGTCTTGCTTTCATCGTCCGGATGCATCCGGATCTGGTGGTAGCCTGAATAGGCGTCAAGGAAGCTTAAGAGCTCATGGCCGGAAGTGGCGTCCACCACCTGGTCTATCCGAGGCAGCGGAAAGCTGTCCATGGGACAGGCCTTGTTGAGGTTGGTGAAGTCCACGCACATACGCCATTTGCCATCTTTCTTTGGCACCATGACCACATTGGCGATCCAATCTGGGTGATGCACCTTTCGGAGATGTCCGGCGTCCAGTCCCTTTTGTACTTCAGCTTGGATGGCGGCTCTCCTTTCCTGGTTGAAGGTGCGCCGCTTCTGCTTCACGGGGGGCTGGTTGGGATCGGTATGGAGTCGGTGCTCTGCCACCTCCGGGTCAACCCCGGGCATGTCTGCTGGAGACCAGGCGAAGACGTCGAGGTTCTTCTTCAAGAACTCGGTAAGCTTTTCTGCTTCACCTTTCTCCAGGCCGGAGCCTATCATTAGGACTCGTCCTTCGCCTCCTGGAACAGGGATGGCGAGAAGTGCTTCTCCCGGAGACGCTTCGGCCGATGATTCGATCGCTAGGGTTTCAGCTGCGTTCTTCCCTTTGACCGAAATCATGTAGCACTGCCGAGCTGCTTCTTGGCTTCCCTTGGCTTCGCCTATCCCATAGCTGGTATATAATTTTAATTTCTGATGGAAGGATGAAGGTACGGCCCCGATTCCGCCGATGAGCCTTCGGCCGAATATGGCGTTGTAGGCTGACTCGATCTTTACAACGGCGAAGTCCGTCTCGACGGTTAATTGCCGGGGGGCGGAGCCTAAGGTTACAGGAAGCCGGACAATGCCCTCTACTCGGCAGGGCGAGCCGTTAAAACCGTAAAGGGGGCCCCGGTGAGGTTTCATATTAGCCTCACTCAATCCCAACTTTTCAAAACAGTCGTAAAACAAGATATTTGGGGCACTTCCATTATCCACGAAGATCCTATGTACATTATAGTTGTTGATTACAGCATTGACGACGAGAGCGTCGTCATGAGGGACCTGAACATCAGTCAGGTCCTCGGCGCCGAAGGTAATGTCTTCCAGACGAGGCTTCTTCGGCTCGCCTTCGACTGCTGCCACTGTGCTGCGCTGCCGCGGTCTGGACCCTTCCCCCGGTCCTCCGGATATCATCATGATAGACCCAGAACTGGGTCTTTGATGGGACGATTCTACCGGGGCCGAGGTGGCTTTTGGCGGATGAGCGGCTTCTGTTGCTGAGGGTTGCTGTTGTCTGGGCGCTGCAGGGACGTCCCGGTTCTGCTGCGGCGGCTGCTCCCGGCGGTACTGCGGCAGTCTACCTTCCCGGATGATGCGATCGATCTCTTCCCGGAGCTGCCGGCACTCATCCGTTGTGTGGCCGACTTCCCGGTGGTACTCACAGTACCTGCTAGGATCCCTTCGGCGGGGATCGGTCTTGATGCGATCAGGCCGGAGCATGCCTTTCACCTCCATGAGCATCCGGGAGGGGGGAGCAGGTAAAGGCAGGTATCGCGGCTGCGGGTCCCGTCGCCTCTCCCTGTCCCAGTCCTCCCTGCGATAGCGCTTTCGCGAGGACTCCTGGTCCTCTGGCCGAGGTCGGACCACCTGGGGAGCCGGTGCCGAGATGGCTTCGGCGGCGCCTTTCCCTCTGGACAGCATCAGGGCCTCCCGGTTGATGTACTTGTGGGCCCGGGCCACGAGGTCCTGGAAGGTCGGGGGATGGTGCTTCCCAATGGAACCGAGGAGCCCCTCGTCCCGGCACCCGCTGATCAGGCCGAAACCGCGATCGAGCTGTCGAGGTTCGGGATCTGGGCGGCCTCGGTCCGGAACCTGGTGAAGTAATCCTGGAGAGTCTCGGCAGGACCTTGCCGAATAGCCAGCAAACTGGCGGAGGTCTTGCTCTGCCGGGTGGCATCATAGAACTGGTCGATGAACAATTGGCCCAACTGGACTAGGGAGTGGATGGATTCGGGGGCCAATGTCTCGAACCAGGTGAGGGCGATCTTTTCGAGGGTGAGGGGGAAGAGACGGCAGCGGACTGCCTCGGAGATCCCCCGGACCCGGAGGTAGGTGTTGAACCTCTGGAAATGACAGACCGGATCTGTCATCCCGTCATAGAGAGGGCCCTTCGGCAGCTTGAAGTCGGGGGGCACCTCGGTGGCTAGGAGCTCCGCCGTGAACGGGGTCTGCTCCAGGATGCTGCTGGCGAGGGGCGCCCCGTGAGGCCGGGACACCATCTGCTGCATCTCCTTACGCATCGCCGTTAGCCGCCGGTCCAGGTCCGGGGCGGCCGAGGTGGCGACGGATTGCACTTCGGTCCGGGCCGGATGGTACTCCGACGAAGCATAATCCTGCTCCGTCGGGCGATCGGCGCGGGGAGCTCGGGCAGGCAATGCCGAGGGCTCGCTGCGCGCCGCCGCGGCTTCGTAGAGAGAGGCTGGCGCAGGCACCGGTCGGAACCGGGCGTCTTGTACTGAGTAGAGTGGGGGGAGCGGCGACTGCTGGGGAGGCTGCCCCGTCAGTCCCATGCGCTGGGCGATGGCGGACACCATCTCCTGAAGAGGCGCTAGGGACGTGACGACAGCGGCCAGCGTGGCCACTTGCTGCTGGAGCACCCCCACTCGGTCTTCCGAGCCGAAGGACTCCGGGATGGTCGGCAGAGGCGGGTTCGGCGGGGCAGATGGCGCGCCTTCAGAAGGCGGCATCTGTGCCGAGGCCTCCTGCGCTTCTGCTTCGCTCTGCCCGGATCGTCGGGTCACAGGTCGCTGAGACATGACTTGTTTTGTTGGTTTCCCACAGACGGCGCCACGTGATGTAGACTGGATCTATCACGACCGGATCCCGCAAACGGGGATCCGGAAAAAGAGGATCCGGAGCCAGTCCGGATCGAACGGTGACAAGGGGACCCGACGGGTATCCGCGACGGGGCGAAGACAGAGCAGCTCCGGCCGGCAGATCGCGCCCCCCGCGGGCGGATCCATTTCATCCCGAGAAGCCCTGTCTTCGCCCCGTCGCGGATACCCGTCGGGTCCCCTTGTCACCGTTCGATCTGGACCGGCTCCGGATCCCCGTTTGCGGGATCCGGTCGTGATAGATCCAGTCTACATCAATACCTATTTATTTAACTAACTATTTGTTATTCAAGTACATATAAGAGATGTATTCCTTTTGACAGATTTCGTATCTCAAATATACTTTCCACTATTAAACGAGTTGACGCCAGATTTGGCTATCGTCGAACAAATTAAACACATTTGATCGAGATGCAAGACGCACATTGCGGACTAGTCCGTAAGTAGTATCAGTTAAAACCAGTGATAAACTCTTTTTCATGTGCAATTGTAATTTTTTTTTGTACTAATTTGTAATATTAGACTATCCAACTGATTTCTACGTAACCAAGATCGTACAAAGTCTGTGACGGTGGCCCGAAGAAGCAGGCACCGAGAGCCGAAAGAGGTGCCTTCGGATCAGGTCCGACATGCGATCAAGAGGTGTTGAAAACTTTTCGACGGTCAAATTCGTCTATATAGCAGTCAGTGTTAGCCAGGGTCAAGCCATTCTAAATCTTAAGCCCCATTTTGTTTGCAGAATTATAAAAAAATAAAGTTTTTTATTTTTAGAATAAGATTAATTCTAATTTAATGAACATAATAACTTATACCGTGTTAGAATTATTTATACTAAAATAAGAAAAATAATTAATTCGACTTTAGACCTAATAATTGTTTATCCTTCTTATTCCGTCAATAGGTCCCACATAACTAATAAAATTAAACGCTCCTTATTCTAGTATATACTGTTCTAGATAAGTAATTCGAAATAACCTTTTCTACGAGCAAATTGATTGCATACTGGAGAGTCCTACGGATATATTGGCTCAGATCCATGACGGCCGGAGAGCCGGTGTGCTTACCTTCTCGGACACGTGCGCTCTTCTGAGTGGTTGGACGAGGAGTGCGGGCATGGGAAGCCGGCGATTGACGGCTGTCCACGTATACAGACCGCTCTTCGCTGACTGGTGTGCCGCTCGCCACGGTGATCAGATCCCAGATGGGCCGATTTGTTGTGGGCCAGTTCGGGGTCAGCTCGGCGGCAATGGAGCCTGCTATGATTGGACCGTAAGTGGGCCACGGGTGTCGGGCTTCATTGATCTGTAACTTAATTTTTGAGTAGATTAAACATAGCCGATATTATCTAATATCTATGGCATGATTCTCCACCAGTCTAAAATGTCAGCAACTCAGTATATAGTAATTTGCGCATGACGTTTGGAGTCGTTTAAAATTTGCTGCTCAAGTTTAGTCTATCCAAAATCATACTGCGTAAGAATGTGTCATAGGAAGGCAGTGCAAATGCGTCGTGGTACATCGGGTTCTGCGTTTGCAATGGTGAGTGCTGGGAGATCGAAATAATCCCCTCATGAAAAATAACTCGTGTGAAAATATGTATATGAAAGTATTAATAATTGATGTTTGAATTCTTCTAATTTTTTTAAAAAATAGTTGATAACTGACTTGTCACAAAGGGGAAAAAAGACAACGAGCGCACTGCACAGACGCATAGACAATCCATGGGCCATGGTCCGTCCTCCTACACTGTTTTAGAGCCCACTAGACGAACGGCGGCTGGGTGCAGAACACCCTCGGGGCGGAGGAACCGAAGTAACGGCCGCGTCCAAAGCCGTGCGCAGTGCTTCCGGACGAGGCTGCTTCAGCCGGATCGTACTTCCTTGGCATGTCTGCGTTCGAGAAGCCGAGGCAGTCCTATCACCTATGTGTATGTAAGCTCCGTATACGCCAAGCTACATTTGATATTACTATGTCGAACTTTGTTATTTGCCCTTATAACCTTAGAATCGCCCCCCAATTAAGAATTGCTGAACAAAATATGGGGATAAATTAGATTTATGCTTTTGTCCTTTTAAGTAAATTAGATTTGCTTTTGTCCTTTTAAGTTAAAGAATCTGGCAAGTTCATACTGTCCCTTGGAAATTGTCGACAACTAAAACAAAAGAAAATGTTTTTCCTTTCTCTCTGTGTACTTGATGTACGTACTGATAACTACGGATGAGGCAGAATCCGATTTGGCCCATTAAAACAGGCTCAACGCTGTGGTCAGCCCAACAGCGGCAGTAAAAGGCCCCCTGGGAGTCTTCGGCCCGTTAGCGTCCCGGCGGCCCTCGGCCCAGTAAGCAGTCCAGTGCTCTTCGGCCCGTCAGCGGCCCAATAGCTTTCGGCCCGTTAGCGGCTCAGCAGCCCTCGGCCCATCAGCGGCCCAACCCCCTTCGGCCCAATAGCCGTGTCCGGCCCACTCCGGTGGGAGGACTAGGCACTATGGCGGTTTACCAATAAACCCATAACATAGTCTTATATCGGCTATCACCGTTAAGCATCCTCCGCTATAAATACACTGTTATTTATTGCCAAAGGTATGTCTTCGTGACCTTTAAAGACTACAGTCCGAAAAGCATTAAAGTTGTTTCTTCCACCTCTTTGACTTCTGAATCGAATTATCTTCATAAACTAACTTAACCGTCGGAGGGGATTCCTAAGGGCCGAAGCCCGGGACTCTTACTGACTGGTTCTTCTTCTTTCCCTCCTGCAGGGGCTCAGTTCAAATCTTCGTCGACCTGTCCGAGTCGGTCTCGACCGCCGACCTCGGATTTCTTCCTCCGGTCTCGACGCCGTTCACCGGCTGGTTCTCCTCGCTCAAAGGTGCCTCGGTTCCTCACCGGCTGCCTTTCGACCGGAAGGACTTCGGCCACACCTTTCAAAGGCTAGCCCACATCCGACCGGGTGACCCTCGGCATCGAATCTTCGGCTGCGTCTCCACCTTCACCGCCTTCCGGATCCCCGTCGGGCTTCTTCTCCGATCCGACCCAGCTCCGGATCCCAACAGCAGATTCCAGCCTCGGAATCCGGTCGTGATAGCTTCGGTTACATCAACTACTTTGAGCACATCATGTGACATGAATTATTTTAAAAAAGGAAAAAATACATGTAGTTTGCTTACATGTCCCCTTTCTTAACTCTTTCCCTAACAATACATGTAAGAACTGGCAATTTATTTTCTTTTCTTTTTCTTTTTTTTTGAAAGATGGCACAGTGGCTAAGTATATACAAACGACCATGATTTCAATTAAAGCGGAATCCGAGTTATCCTCCACATAAATTGATAATTCTGAAACAGGTCGATTGGTCCGCCTAATTATCCAGAGAAGTAATCTCACGGACCAGTACCAACTAACGCCTAACAGCTGTATTACTGAGGAGTTTTTAGACTCCGACCAGATTTGAACTTGAGACCTCCTATATGGGAGGTAATGGGTAAAGCCAACTGCCTTAGACAGTTGGTTTAAAACGTGCAATTTCTACAACAGTATGGCACAACATTCATAAATTTCAGTATAATTACTTTTCGTTCATAAAATCAGACGATACATGATTATTACATTACGTTGCAAGAGGTGCAGTTAAATTTTAAAACAATAAAGCGTTTTTCCATGAGTGTTCCTGACTTTGATGTGGTGTGTGTGATAGGCCACGAAGTAATCAATGAATATAAACTTAAGAATCACCATTTTTTATAACCTCATTTATTAGTAATAGGATGCAAAACCAACGTAAAGAGACATGAGATATGTTTTTGTCCATATCACAAATTTAATATCTGAAACGATATCAGAGAATTATTTAATTATTTTTCCCATTTTAAGATTTCTTTTTCGAACATTTGACAGCAGTATGCAACCATTTAGGCACTACATTACATTCCATATAGACATTGCAAGAACGATTTAATTTTGAGCATAGTTTTGTTTCACATATTTAACGAGCAGTAATATTTTATAGGTGCCCATTAATAACTCATTTGGGCAACTAAATGGAAGGAAAGGTCATTTTTTAAAAATACTTTCCAAGTTTTAATGTAATAAAAAAGGAAAACAATGCTCCCGGAACACGGTCGAGACATTTAAGAGTTGAAATAATTGTAAGAGTTTACTTCATGCCTCCCTCTTTGAGTAATAATTGCTGCACTGGGGTGCGGTTCGATCATCTTGATCAGATGACTATGTGAACGTCACTCAGTTTGAGTTTTTTTATAATTTTTTTTTCCATCCGATCAAAGATAAGAAGTTCCAGACAATGAGTTTGGTTGACCCAAGCTCAATATTTTTTTCTTAAACATTAAAGAATTTCACACATGTCCTAACTGCCGCTGGATGCATAGATTTACAATGTCCTTGAGTGCAGTAAACATTATTTGATCTCTAGAGACGATTAAAATAAAAGTATTTTCAGTGCCATCTGTATGATTAAAACAAAAAAAAGCAAGATACAAACAGCGTAGCACCCGGGACATTAATGTCAATGAGAATTAACTTTCACTGGGCGTGTAATGTGTTCCTCTGCATAATGAGTCCTCTTAATACTTGCTTTTTGAGGTAGGACTAAAATTAATTTAAAATTGACCTTTTTAATTTTTTTATTTACAATGGATTTTACTTAGAGTTGCTTATTTCAATTTCACAATAGTGAAATATTTTTTTTTTTACTTACAGCATTTTTATATGATTAGTTCAATGTAAGACAGTATAAAATAAAATCACGGCTGACCTTTGATGGTCCACTTGGAGGCTCATTCTCTGTTTTTTTTTTAAAAAAAAATTCTATAAAAGGACCAGTAAACCAAAAGAAGAGGATTTATATGTTTTACAAACATCCAAAAAAAATGTTCTCTAATTTTAAAATAATAAAAAGTTGCTAATTTCAAAGTCAATAAATTACAAAGTTCTACGATACCTGTGATATTTCAGGACGATAGGTCTAACTATGTGGACAATTCCACATAGTTAATTTTGACTTTAACAGCCTAAATTAAAAGAGGACCTAAATTTCACATAAGTAAAGATAAAGGTCAGATTTTATATTCAAGAAAACTGTCGAGACCAGAGTCTGATCTTTGTCTGCTTTAAAACAAGTACATATTTATAATAATTTAATCACTCATTCTAATTCATATTCATAAAAATAAACCTTATTATTAAATATTATATATTAATGTAAAATAATATTTATCAAATAGTTTGCACGGATACGGATGCTAATTGATCAAGTGAAATAACATAAAGTTCTTCGGAAACTTCTCCCGTCACATAAGGGGGAACAAGATCGTCTAGATCTTGTGTGTTTGGATCATCTAACGTCTTTAAACATATAAAATCGAGCAATATGTGCACTATATGCATCATTTTAAAAGTATACCCTTATACAAATCGATTAATGTGTCCAAAAGTGTTGAACTGTCTATAGATCCAAGCTATCTCGTTCCAAAAATCGAAAGGTCTTTAGTCACCCTTTTGGGCCCAAACAGAACACACGAACCCAATCGTCATGCTTAATTCCGAAGTTTCCCCCCTTCCGATACTCCTCATTTGGACGAGGACACACGATATACGACTATTGATCATCCGACATCAGCACCTTCCCACTCCCACGTCGGAAAGGCGAATCTCTGTCCCACCGACGGATCACTTCACGCACTACATAAGTTATTCCGTCGGTCTACCAGAACGCGGCGCCCAAGCCCCTTCAAGCACTTCTTCCCTTCCCTTTCCTCGCAAGGGGAGTTCCCGACCGTGTTACGACTACGATCCCAGCTCCCCACTACAAAACTCGCCCTCTCCCCTCCACGCCGCCCCCGCCCCCGCCCCCGCCCCTCCGTTCGTCATAATCTCCTCTATCTCCTTCTTCTCCTTTTTGTAGGGTTTCTGGTGCACGATGGTGCCTCCGCGCCCGGCGCAGGCGCCGGGGCCGGGCGGGCAATACTGGTCACAGTTCCTGAGCAGCGCGCTGTCGCAGCGCGGCCCCAGCGCGCTGCCCTATGCGGAGGACGCCAAGTGGCTGATCCGCCAGCACCTGGTCTCCTTGGCGGAGGCGTTCCCCTCGCTGCCGCCCAGGTCGTCCCGCTTCACTCACAACGACGGCCGCAGCTCCTACCTCCTGCAGGCCGAGGGCACCATCCCCATCCTATACGCCGGCGTCGTCTACAACATCCCCGCCGTCATCTGGCTTCTTGAGTCCTACCCGCGCGCTCCGCCCTCCGTCTTTCTCGCCCCTACCCACGACATGGTCATCAAGCCCAACCACCCTCAGGTCGACGGCTCGGGCCACGTCTCCGTCCCCTACCTGCGCAACTGGGTCTATCCCTCCTCCAACCTCGTGGATCTGGTGCGCACCCTCTCCCACTTCTTCGGCCAGGATCCTCCTCTCTACACGCGCCCAAACCCTATACTCAGCTCCGCACCCGATCCGTCTCCCCCTTCCCCGTCTTCATCCCAATCTCCCTCGCAGCGGCCTTCGCCTTTTCGGATCTACTCCCAAGTGGCGCCCTACGGCGGCGGGGGTGGGGGTGGGAGTCCTCTCCTCCACTCTCCTCGGCGCCGCCCGATGGAAGACCGGGCGGAGGCGTACCGCAGGGACACCATCAACAAGATCTTAGAGATGGTTCATGCGGACACCATGTCGCTGAGGAAGAGCCGGGAGGTGGAGATGGAGGCCCTCTTCGCCGCACAGGGCGTACTGAGGCAGCGGGAGGAGGAGCTCTCCAGGGGTTTGCGGGCGATGCAGGAGGAGAGGGAAGGGTTAGAGCAGCAGCTGCAGGTGGTGCTAATGAACACGGACGTGCTGGAGGGATGGGTGAGGGAGAATGAAGGCAAGAAGAGGAGCGATGAAGTGGATGTGGATGGGGTGTTTGAGACCTGTGATCCGCTTTCTAGGCAGACGATGGAGTGCACAGCTGCGGACATGGCGGTGGAGGACACCATTTATTCGCTGGACAAGGCGGTGCAGGAAGGAGCGATCCCATTTGATATGTATATGAGGAATGTTCGCGCATTATCGCGGGAGCAGTTCTTCCATCGGGCGACGTTGGCTAAGGTCAGGGCTGCTCAGGTGCAGGCACAGATCAAAGGCATGGCTGCCAGGGCGCCACAATATGCCACGTAGATGGTGGATTTTGAAGGGAATTAAGTTTTTATTCAACATAGATGCAATCACGGAGAGAAAGTTTCTGTCTAGCGGAGTCCCTGTTGTCAAGGTCAGATGGTTGTAACATCAAATTGGTTTTCCTTTTTCTATTCTTTTTCTTTGTAAAAGTGGATTCATATTTATGTTTTAGTTTTAAGGGGGGATTTGGGGTGATTGTATTTGTAACAGTGATGGGGGTCCTATCTTATTTGATTCTTATGATTTAGGAAGACTTCCAAAAATGGCTGTACATACGAAAGATGTTTTTTTTTCTGAATATATGCCATGACATTGTATACTGTGCATACTGATATTTGCATATCGGATATTGTACCTTTTTGTGTTATTTTTTGTTTTGCTGGGAGTCTTTTTCATCTGTCTTGTACGATGACTGAAACTGGATGACGTTGACTATATGTATATTTTCAAAGTATTATGCAAATTTTTTTGCTGGAATATACTTAAAATTTGCCCAACATTGAAGACTGCAAAATTTCCACATGAAGGATTGGGCATATGGTAGATCTCTCTGTGTTTTGATTCAACTAGTTCTTTTGGAGTGATCTTTAATTATCGTCCTTGTTGAGGGATTGAGAATGTGATCTGCCCATGGACTGCTGTAACTGTAAGTTATTTGGGAAATGATTTCTAAGTAAAATATGTTTCAAGGGAAGCCAGGACTTATCAGCTAGTGACAAAAAGATCACATGAGAAACAATAGATGCGAGACTTTTTTTGTTTGATATTAGTTTGTTCTTGGCATAGAGATCCATGAAAACAACAAATGATGTTTATGTAAGGAGAATGCTAGGGGAACATGCTAGCAGGTCTCCTGTCCTGTAAGATGCAGACATTGTGAATGTGATGATGCCATCCAGAGTTAAGTCCTCCAATGTTCCAACTTGAAGGGAGGAATGAGGGAATAAACTCGACCTTTTTTCCTAGTGTGTAAGAAGACAGAGAGCAGGATTTCAGAGTTTAGTCTCCACTTTTCATCTATTTAAATCTTTTTCTAGTTCTGATCTTCTATGGGAGATGTCCAATCCCCTATCTAGTTCTGAACTTCTATGGGAGGGATCTGATGTCCTCGAGTCTTGAGATGTCACATTGGAGAACAAATTTGCCAGATTGGGTTGGTCATCTGAGCCAGCGATGGTCATGTATACTGATCTGGCTGATATTGGGGAACACATATTGATGGAACAAATGAAAACTCCAAAAAAGAAAAAAAAGAAGAAAAAGTAGATAAGATGGAAATTAGAGAAAAATTGGGGAAGGTAGAATGCTATAAGCCGTTTGAGGAACATGGTCTTCATCTTCCTCCTCCTCCTCCCCAGACAACGACATACATGGGATACATCTATTCATATGGAACCTAGATTGACCAAATTAACAAGATTAAAAAAGGAGTAAAAATAAGAAACAGATAAACAAAAAAATTGACAAAAGTAGAATGATATGAATCTTGTGATGCATGATCGCTAATGGAACTAAGGGACTCAATAACGGTGGTAGAGATCAGCAACAAACAATATAGTAATAAGTAGAAGCAACATAATCGCAAAATTATTGAATTGGATAACCACGTCAAATAACAGAAGTTAGCTCAGTAACCGTCCCTCGCGATGAGGAAACGTAGCAAGTCGGCGACAGATGAAAGCAAATACTAGATAAGCAAAGTTGCAATAGAAGGGAATTAGCACGTATCTCCGTGCTGGGGTGTGGGAGAAGATCACACAGTGCTCGTGTACCATCCTCCAAGTACAATAAAATATAGGCTTACTCCTTGCAGAGAGGTAAAATGTTATAATTAAGCAATAAAAATAGTATGGGGTGGTAAATGCGGCAGTTGACGGGTCATAGACGGTGCGTACGTCTCTGAGAAGATGCCTCGGGAAGCATGTCACAAAATTAGAAGCACTTGGATGTTGGCACGTAAATCGAGGTGGTTGACATGGGTCTTGGGATGTGCAAACGTATGATCTCAGTATGCGTGCAGTGGTGGCATGTAAAACAAGGCACTGTTGAGGAAGCACTACGTTGGATTTGGGTTGGCCTCGCGAGACGAAATCGACAGCGTAAATGGTGCGCAAATCGGAGCACGGATTGTCTCAGAACGAGGGCGGTGCGCTACCGCTCTTGTTGCATCGCCTGGTGCACAGCAACAGACTAGATCGGTATCTGGTTTGGACTTGGCCGAACCCTGGTTCGAACCTGGGGTGCACCAGGTAGCAACTTGGCTCGAATAGAATGTTTTAAAGAGGTTCAGACCCACTTAATAGATCTTGGCTCGGACCAAGCCAACTAGGGCTGCAAGATGGCTCTGTTAGGACCTGGACCCAACTAGGTCAAGCTTGGTTGATCAGGTTCAACTAAGAAGCACACGATCTGCCCCTTTCTCCTCCTCCTCCTCCTCTTTTAACCCTAACCTTGGGGGAAGCAAGAGAGAGGGAGAAAGAGGTGATGGCGGCAGCGGTTGGTGCAGATGGCAAGGGCGGTGGCAGCGCTGGCGGCGGCCGCTGGGGCTGACGGCAGCGGGAGAAGCAGAAGCACCGGCAGCAAGGGTTGCCGACAGCGGCGGCTCTGGCCTCTTCTTCCTCCCCCCCCCCCCCCCCCCCCCCCTGCTGCTGCAGTTGAAACCTAGAGGGAGATGAGCTTAGGTGCTGTAGCACGGCGTATTCAATACTGTAGCTATAGTACCCATGGTCCACAAACGCAGTAAGGAGGAGAGAAAGAGGGGAAGACAGGGTTGAGGAAGGGAGAAACTGAAGGAAGGAGGAGGCGGGGGAGGGTCTGCTGGCGTTGCACCGGCTAGAAGGGAATCCTACGGCGTCGCACCGAGGGATGAAAAGGATCCGGCGTCACACTGGGTCCGGGTCTCCGTCGCAGAGAAACGCACGAGCTCATGTAATTTCTCTAATATTCATGCATTAATTTTTAAAATAAAATTACAAGAGCATATATAAACTCCCTCTTTGGAATCCTATCCAAACTCTCACAAGCAATCCGATCCCATCTCCTATGTCTAAATCCGTCTCTATCCACTATCCTTGATAATTAGTGCAAAAATCGCACCTAAAATCCTGGAGCAGCTCTCCGACGGCGGTAGACGTGATTAGGGTGAAACCGGATGGTGGCTTGGGTGTCCTCACCATCTTGCTAGTAAATGTAGGATATATTTTATATTGCTTATCTAGCCAAAGGCATCGTAAATTGCATCTTTTGATTCACTAGCACACAATGCAACACATTGAGCATTGGCCTGATTGAACACACATGCAATTTTATATCGCAGACACTTGCACTTGTTGGACATGTGCCAATCACTAGACGATTTACCCAATGGCACTAATCGGTTCATGACAGGGGCTATAAAATATCACAAATGGAGCTCTCTACAACAGCATACAAGCTACGGAGGCCTGGAGAGCATAAGTGGTTTTTGGGCTTAATGAAATCTGATGTGCTACCATTGGAACTTGGCTATGTTTTTTGATGTTCACAAAGGCACTGTGCGGATGACAGTTATATGATATTGAGCATGGCAGGCAAAGATAATAACAACTTAGGAATGCATGACTGGTTGGACCATATGAACTAAGGAGATCTAACACTGGGGTTGATGATCAAAGGGAAGGTTTAAGGGATGCCTTATGCAGCACAGCTTGTGTCACGGAGCCACGTGTTGGTAGAACCATGGTAGTTTGTTAATGTTGCTATCCTATACAAAAAGAGGGGGCTTCCTTAGAGGCAATGCCTTATGGATGGAAGGGTATTCATGTCAGAAGCCTTAGCTGTTGCAAATGGGTGCTTAGAAGTTTGCTTCAATAGTCTCTGACATGGGAGGATAAACAACAAGGGGAATTGATAGGAAAGTGATGGTGGATGGGAGTGATGTTTGGTGTGGTCCTTGTTGGGAGGTGGACAGGAAGGATCTGAAGGGTGTAATGGTGGGAGGCAGATGAAGAAGAAATGGTCGGTGGAGGACAAGTTGGCCGCTGTGGCAAAATTATTGCTTAAAGATGTGGAGTTATTGATAGGTTAAAGGTTTTGTACAGTTTTCAGAGAAATTTGAGATAGTCTTTCTGGGCTTTAAAGAGGTGCTGGACTTTCTCTGGAAAATTCAGGAGGAAGTTTTTATGAAGGCAACAAATATATTGAGGGAAACATGTTTTGTAAGGAAGATTTTGGTCATGTGAAGATTATTTCTAATGGGTAGCATGATGGTGTCCAGGCAAGGAAGTCATGGGGATTGTTTCCTGGAATGTCAGGATGACACGGAGATGTAACATTAAGAGTCTAAATGAAGGGTATCTAGGAGAAGTGCAGGATATGCAAGGTTGATGTATCCTTAGGTTCTCGTTGATAATCAAATTGGTTATCCGGGGATTACTTATTTTGGATTGCTTATGCTGGGATAATAGTCATTTTAGTTCGATTATGTCTTGGTATTCTACCAAGAATAACAAAAATTGGATGAGTTACTCTAATAGGTTTGATAGGAATGGAAGGAATAAGAAGTTAGAGTAAGGACTCAAAACACCCGTACAGTGCACTACACGTGCATGAAGAAATCAACACCACAGGAGAGGGACGTACAGCAGGAAATCAAAGAGCAGAGCAGGAATTCAACACCACAACTAGAAAACAAACAAGATCACACAATGAGATCAACAGCAGCAACGAGAAAGAATCAGGAAGAGGGGGGAAATCAGAGAAACCAGTAATATGATTGTGTACGAGCCGGCTTGGACTCGGAAGAGCACAGACACCATTCTTATAGCTGAAGCACAGGGGAGATGAATGGAGATCTGGTCATGGGAACATTAACTGCAAAGGAGCGGATTCTATGCATAAGGTCCCTGTGACCACTTCCTTGGGAAGAGAAAAAGGAAGACACAGCAAACCCTAGCTACCCCCTTTTTGATCACCGGTGGGAAGGCTCGGGCTGAGCCTCTGCTGTGCCGATGTGGAAGATGAAGAAGGCTTCAACAGCCAGGCACTGGTGAGGAGGACGCCGGATCGCATGAGGGCAGCAGAGCTCGTGAGGAAGAATACCACCTGGTCCATGGAGGAGGATGACCTGCAATGCCCCTGGGTATGGCTGGAATTGGGCGTGGAATTGGGCATTCGAGGTTGGAGGCAGAATGGTGTGTTTGCCTAATCCATAGTACAAGGGATCCACTCCTGGTGCCAAGGATCTGGCTCATCAAACTGGAAGAAGACGGATAAGTGGAACACTGGATCCTATTCCAGCCCATTCCGCTATCAAAGGGGCCCTAAGAGAAGAGAAATTGTCTGAACTTTCCCTCATCATTGGCAACACATATTGATGTCTCCTTATGTTTGAGTGAAATTGTCCCAACTTTTACTCATCATTGGCAACAGGAGGCTGGTTTGGCTGATGGGATGAGCTAGCTTGGAGGAGAGGAGTCAAAGGGCAATATTCTAATGCTTTGGATGAGTTTGTTAATTAGAGGTGATGGGATTGAGGGAACCGGGCAGATCTATTGTCTGTCTTTCTGATGGTAGATTATAATTTTCTGTGGAATCTAATGGATTCATGGCTCCCCTATGGAGGAAAGGAGATGGATTCTGCGGTAAGAACTTGGCTCTTTCCCAAGGCTTCTATAATCTTGGTGCTTTGGAGAATGATTTTGTGTGCCAAGGTATCGAAAGATAGTAGTGAACGAATAAATAGCCCAAAGATGACAGGTTTTGTGAATTTCATTGTAGAAGATTGATTAGCTGGCATTTATGCATCTAATGCTTTCTTAACATGGAGTATCACACCAAGAAATTCTCTTTGCATGGCTTGATTTGTTTCTTACCACTACTTAATGTTTGTATCTGGAGATATTAGTATTCCCATAGAGTCAGGGACATGATAAGGAAGGAAGGATCATCGGATTTGAAAAATTATTGCTGAGAGATGAGGTCTTGCATATTTGGTTGATTGCTTGTGGAGGGAATGTAACAACGGTTGTATAACCATCTGGCTGCTTCTGTATGGAACTTCAAGCACTTGAAAGATATGTTATAAGATTTGAGCAGGTGCATAGCTCTCCAAAGCAGGCTCATATAACAGGATTTATCAGAAATCTGGTTAACCCTAATGCAACTTCTTTTTCTTTTCTAAGAAAAAAAAAGATTGGAGACAGAGAGGCAGAAAGAGTATGATGAATTTCTTGAGACGGGGAAGATTTATTGGAAGTAGTCACTAAGCAGTCACTGGCTGAAGTGAATTAACACACTCCCCTCACTGGCCGAAGTAAATTAACACACTCCCCTCTTTCATAAGTGGCTTCTGGATGAAGATGATTGTTAGATCTATTAAGTTTGGAGAGGAGGTGCATTCTTTTGGCGTAGGTGCACCTTAACAGAAGTGATACCCATGTTGCCGGTGGATGTGTTCCTTTACTTTCTAAGCCTTAAGCCAAGGATCTGCATGGAACAATTTTCAACTTGGTTGAGGATAGCCTCATGCTAGATGGATCCACCTTGTTCTGAGAGGTGACCATAGATAACCCACTAGCGATGAAATGGCCAGATGGAGGGTTTCAATTCTACTTTCTAGGTGTTTGTTCCCAAGAAAGAGAGGCCAAGCAGATCCTTGCTGGATCCTACATTATGGACCATTAGCAATCACGAGGAAAATTGCTAGATGATTGATCCTGCTGATGGTTAGGTTGATAATTGATCCCTCGAAGCAAAACTTCTTTCAGTGATGGACTTCTGTGCTCCGCTCCTCTCAACGAAAAAAGGAACCTTTTAATGGTTGACTGATGCATTCATGCTCACTATTAGAAAAAAAAAGAAGTGGAGTCAACATTACAGTAGTTTTTCTGTTATGAGGTAAATTGGAGTGCAGTATTTGTAGTACTGGAGGAGGCATGTCTCAATGCGAATGGATTGCTTTGATGCAAGAATGTTTGTCCTTAGCAAGGTAGTATGGTTTGTTATGTGGTCAACCTAATATACGCTTTTGTAATGGGAATGACCTACGGTGAGGGACACACTTTGTGCCTTGTTGTTTATGTTATTGGTCTCAGCTCCTCAATCCTAATTGTCAGAATGATGCATCAATGATCATTGGATTGTGTAAACAAGGAAAGTTTCAATTTGTCTTCTTTTTTTTTTGGAATGTGGGTGGTACCACTTGTATTGATAAAAGGTAAAGAGATATACATTTGAGAAGGGAAACCAACGAAAGTCCCTCCCTATGCAACATACCAAGACGAACACCAGATATACGTAGATGATTGGTCTTGTAACGACCCGCCGCCCAAGAATCGGAGAACCGATATCTAATGGGCCTCGGATTGTCACCATCGGGCCTGAACCTAGGACCATGAGCGCATGTCTAGGAGATATATGAAAAATAAAGCCAAATAATATCTCAGATGACGAGCAAAAGAAAATAGCAGATTAAAAGAAAGCAAATAGTATAGTTCGTCAACAATCCAACAATAAAGTACATAGTCCAAAGGAAAATAGACGTACATGCCGAAAAGCAAAGTACAACTATTTCATGGTATATCTCAGAACATGACAGTTGCTAGCAAATGCGACCTCTAAGACACCTCCTGCTCCTAAGTATGACCGCAACCCTCACTAGAAACACAGGGGAGTGAGCCACCACTAAAAGGGCTTAGTAGGGATCCTGTAATCCCTACCTCCAACGCACACAACTATAAGCTAGCAAGAAATATTGTGAAGTGAAGCAGTAAAGCAAAGCAATAAACTGGTGAAGCAGTAAAGAGACTAGCAATCAAATGGCGTCAAGCTCACAGAAACCACTGACCTGTTGAGACAGGTCGGGAACCCCTCAGACAACCTAAGTTGCTCTAGCCGACATGCAACCACAGGTGGTCCCACCCTTGCTTAGTCACAAGAGTGACAAGGGTACACACCCACTAGCGTAAGGCTCTCAAGTCAAACTCCAAACAATTTCAAACTCCACAGTCGAGTTGCGCCCACTGACGACTTACTATTCAGCCAAACCTCACGCCTGTCTATTCCTGCAAATTTCGGATGTCCGCAAGGTGAGGCAAGTGAGAAAAATAGGACTAACTGGGGTTCAGGAGTCCATACGGTGTCCGTGCCTCTAGCCACATGTACATACAAGCATCATCAACTACTGTCCCACGCCCAGTTTCCCTCACATCCAGACTCGGGCTATAAAACACAGGGGCCCTAGAAACTTGCTCGAACCCAAAACATACCGAAGTGTTGGGCTAATTCGTGACCCGTGTCCTCATAGGTCACAACATACACGAAGGTATAGGGTGTACTACTAGTGGATGTCGTCACTCTGTCTCCAAAACGTGAAACATAGCAACATCATTCCCCATGAATGAGCTAAGCATGTAAGATGTGTAAGAACATATTTAACAATTATACAAGAATCTAAGGTACATAATCTATATAAGAATATCACTAATATTTTATTATTTCACACATGAGATGCAGTGATGCAGGGAGTACAACTCTTTGTTCTGAATCGCATCGATTGCTCCTGATGCCTTCTGAAATGTGTCTCAATAGTCTAACGCTAATCAACTATTTAATTAAGGTTAATCAACAACGTTGACCTCTGGGGATGCATATAAGCTTAATCGATTATACTTTAAATCGATTATCATAAAGAAGCCTTTTAGAAAGACTTTCAGAAAGACGTCCATCTCAGACGATGTGCTTCAGACGCCGAACCAAGGCTTCTCTACAACTCTTCTTGGTTCCCAAGCACAATTTCAAAAATCGCAAAGAAGCCTCCTACAACCTGTCCAACAAGCAAGAAACCTTCATCTCAATAGAAACTACCCCTCATCCTAAGCATTCAAGAGGGAAGATGTAACACTCCTCAAATATAGCTAAGTTGTATCTCCAAACATCGAGATGCCTTTTCGAGTATTGGCTCGATTTTTGTAAAGAACTCTATAGTTAAGCGTACTTAACAGGATAGGTGACCTCCCAGAAAGTCTCCGCTCTTAAGTCAATTACCTCTAAAAAGAGACAAAATGTGAGGCCCTTGGGTCAAAGCGAACAATACCTTGATAGTTAAAGTACGCGACATTACATAATGGTATCAAAGTCACAGACTAGCCGGAAGTGTGGGAGTTAAGTGCTATACAGGACAAAGTGTTACATCATGATCGGGCTATCCGTAGGACAATGATACGTAAGGCCACAACGTGAAGCTATATGGTGGGAGCCACCTATTGAGCCTGTGGAGGCCACCTCTAGAGTCCTATCTGTTTGGTGAACTGGTTGTAGGTTAGACAATGTTGCGATGAGGATGTCGCCTATATTAGGGAGGTAGATTGAAACACTCCTCAAATATAGTTAAGTTGTATCTCCAAACATCGAGAAATCTTTTCAAGTATTGGCTCGGTTCTTATAAAGAATTCCGTAGTTAAGTGTGCTTAGCCTGAAGTAGTAATAAGATGGGTGACCTTCCGAGAAGTCCCTGTTCTAAAGCCAATTACCTCTAAAAAGGGACAAAACCGTGAGGCTCTTGGCCAAAGTGGACTATACCTTGATGGTTAGGGTACATGGCGTTACATTCGATAATTAACACAAATCCCATACACCCAATAATCATAGTAGTTCTGCCTTCCTAGTTTCAATGTATGCACCTAGTTCTTAGGGGACTCGTATCTAGTCCATCTAAGATCTTTAAGCCTCAGCTGTGATTTGTCCTCTACAATATGCAAAGCCTAACATAACCCATTTCTTACTTCTCATCCTCTTGTCATCTTGCTATCATATGTCTAAACCACCTTCATGAACCGTCACCTTTTTCTTTTACTTGTAGCTTTTATAAGGAAATTTAACTATAAATCTATTAGTATATGGTAACTAATAACTTGTTATGATTAATAATATTTGTGATTCTCCAACTAGTAGGTAGTTCAGTAGGGTCACTGGCCTCTAAATATATTTAATTTACTAAAAGCCTGACCTTAACCTTAATTATCACTTGTCCACCTTACTTCTTATTAAGGGTAAAGAGTCACTACTTTCAGTCTTAAATGATTCTCCATACTTTATTCATAGTTCCTTTGGACTTCAGTCCAACTCAACTCTCGTCCTCTATCCCAACCTGCCGTATAATTCCCATTTCATTATGTAATAACATTTCCAAACATGCTCAATTATAAACTCCCATCTTGTGCGTGGATTGCCTATAATAATCAATTACAATGATAAGTGGTTGTTATCAATTTCCCTTCATCTAGAATGCTCACAAGGTCTTCCTGCCCTGGCCACTTAGAAATTCCTCTTCTCTTAAACATTTTGCCTCACTAAAATCCCAAAGTGTTACTATTACCCTTTTTCTTGTCCTTAACAAAATATTTCTTTAACCTGAGAGATATACATATGTTATCATAACTCTTACTATCATTAGAAATCACACACTATGATGTCATCAATGTCCCTTATCTCAAGGTACTGTATTTGTTTACAAGTAACGGCCAGTTGGGATATGTAGCGGTTATACTCAGGACATAAATTAATCATCTTATCATTTTGTTTTAGTCTTGTGCATGTACTATCAGACCTACTTTAATACCATTTGTAACGGTCCCACTTACAAATCTTTGATAGGTGCACAAATACAAAAATAAAATTATAAGAGACAATGATGTAAAAGAAAACAATAAGTAGCTCATGTCCGTTATATAACAGAAACGTAAAGGAAATAACACACATATCCCAAGAAAATAAATTAAATTGGCCATACTTTATCAAATTTCACTGATTGTACTGGATCCATCTTTTGATGCTATTCCTGAAAAACATGTTTTATAACTTTTATAAGAACTTATAAAGAGATCTCAGTAAGAATCATTTATATCCTTACTGTTATCCTTCACTCACCATCCCATTTGTTCATCTTTTAACGAAAATAATTTCTTTTTCTTCTAATGATCATGCAATACATGTATCCTACATACGACAATCATGATATGGCATTTAAACTAGCATGAAATGCATCTATCATAAAAACAACGTGAAACTGAAGTGAAAATAATTAACAAGATGATATCAAGTACACTTAACTTTTTAAATAGTTCATATGTTCAATTCTTTTGTATTCTTTTCTATTAATAATTAGTGATAATTCATATTAATGTAGAAAATATAAAGACACTTATTGCAAGTCCTCATCATTGAGTCTAAGGGTTGAGTCGTTCTTTGATTCATATCTTTATTAAATCTTGAGTTCATAGTCAGATGTCTTGCCGATAGGGCAACACACCCTTTAACCTGAAGTGAAGGGGATAATCAGTCACTAACAATCATAGTGGTGAGCAGGCCGTTCCCTGACTGACCTCCCACCTCTGCTTGTCCACTCCAGCAGGTTTTTGAAAATCTATTGGGTGAGGCACAAGGAATTCCGGCTCGGGTCGGGACCGGGAATCGGGACCCGGCGATCCTGACCCGACCCGATCTGGATCGGCCGAGTCGGCCGATCCAGACTCAGTCCGGCCGGTCCGACTCGGCCGGATTTTTTTTTTAAAAAAAAAATCAGAAAAAATAGAAAAAAATCGGGAAAAAATCAGAAAAAATTAAAAAAAATCAGAAAAAATTACATACATATTATTCAATTGATGTACAATAAGAATGAATGCAATTCATGTACATCCATAAAAAATAAACATTAAAGACAACTAACTAACTAATAATTTTTGTTGTGCATTAATTAAAAAAGATATTGTTGTTGAAAAATACCTTAGAAAGATCACATTTGTGATCCTTCATCATCCGGTTCATAAGTTTGAGCAGGCGGGCCATAATCTGCCGGTGCATATCCATAGCCAAACAAGGAACTAGCGAGGTCTTCGAATCCTCTTTGAATACCTCTAGGTGTGTAAGCTTGTTGGCTTGAACTTTCTCCTGATTGTATTGGAGGGACAAAAATGCCGTACTGTATAGGTGGAGGTCCAGAGTACCCTTCAGTAGTGCTGCTGATGTCTGAATATGGCAGTGTAGGGGGATGAAAAATGGGCGGATAAGAAGGTGCATCTTCCCATGGTGGCCAATCACATCCTGCCTGTCGCTGTTGGCCTTCAAATCCCCTTTGTTGTCCTTGTCTCTGACCTTGAGTTCCTTCAGAATGACTCGGAGGTGCGGAGTAATCATTGTATCCTTTGTAACTGCTCCTAAGTGCAGAACCTCCTGATAGTCCAGCAGCAGCAGCGCCATCACCATCTCCATCATCATCATCATCATCATCATCAGTGGAGTCATCACTCCGCACTTGGCTTGTTTTCCTCAATCGTCTTCTTCTACGTCTGTAGGTTTGTCTTTCTGCCTCGTACATGCTGGCCAAGTGAGGTGGTAAAGCTGGGGTGTCCTCAGGTGTCTTTCCAGTCTGCTGAACTGTCCCTTCTTCTCCTTTTGATGGGTCCACTCGTTCTTTAGACTTTCCTTTTGATTGTTTTTTCTTCTTGCTGCTCGATGACTGCAATGAAGGTCTCGCTGGCTCTTTCTCCTTTCTTCTTTGTGGATCCACCTGAGTAGCTGATCTCCTGAGTGCTGGCTGAGAGGCAGAAGTTCTAGCAGTGTCTTCTAGTGTGGCTGACTTTCGGCGCCTCTGCAGAACTAGTGCACCTCCTTCTTGTGTTGTCTGAAATTTAGGATCTCGAGCAACTACTGCATCTAATTCACCTTCTGCCCAACTCCGATCCTGAGGATCAAACTCAGGCTGTGCATCTCTGGTTGCTCTGCTCTCCACCCAAGAATGCAGTGGGTGTTCTTCATCTAACAGTTCATCAATATCAATATGATGTACATGCTCATCAACTGGTCTGCCAGCAAACTCCATGAATCTCTGTCTTTCAAGCCTCTGTCTTTCCTGAATCTGCCTGATTTTTAGACGCATGTTGTAGTGACAGTACACCAACTTCTCCAGCCTAGAAACCCCCAATCTGTTACGAACCTTCGTGTGAATGAGACTGAATGTACTCCAGTTTCTTTCACATTGACTGGAAGAAGTGGTTTGACTGAGTACTCGCACTGCAACATACGCCAAAGGATTTGTGGCAGCTTGTCTGTAATTAATCTGGATCCACCATTCAGCTGTTCAAAAAAAAAGAAGACGACGATATCAATAATCATAAATGCCAATCATTAAATTTAATATTTGACTATTTATTATGTAATTCACCTGGAGTTGTCCTCGTTACTGCAGTCCTGACGTCATCATCTCCATAAATGCCAATCTTCAATTTAAATCTCTCCATCTACAAAATAAATATAAATAACATAAGTTAATGATAGACGCATGCATTTTCATAAACTCCTACTTTGTACGGTACCTCTGCTAAGGCATCTATCCTTTCATTCGTATTCCTTGATATTCTAGTAATCACATTAGTTGTGCCTCGAAGGACCTCTCCGTCATTATGCACGCTCTCACTATACTGATACCTTGGGTTAAAAAGATATCTTGCATATAAATTGAATTTTAATTAGTTATAAAATTAAATGTGAACAAAATTAATAACATAAAATCAACTTAAATAGATGAAGAATTAACCAGCAGCATGAAGATCATGATGAAGAGTCGACTCCCATTTATTATCGATGATCCTCCACCATTTGTCATGAGAAGTAGGAAGGTTTTCGCTCAATTGCTCCTTTGCTCTATCCATGGCCTCATAAAAATATCCCATGTCATTTTTGTCATCTCCATCAACTAACCTCAGAACACGTACCAGAGGCTCAACCACTTTCAGATAGCGCGAAACCTTATCCCAAAAACTTCGATCCCCAACTAGCGATTGCACTGCCAAGGCAACTTCTCTAGCATCGGCTCTCAGTGTCCCTATATGTGCCAGAAACTCGTCAGAGTGGACTAACTGGGCCAATTGATGCTTGTATTTACTCAGGCTCTCTAAAGAAATGAAGTTGGATGCAAATCTAGTAGGGCCAGTACGAAGAAGATCCCGTCCACCTGTATGTTCTCTCATCATATGTAAGATCCTGTTGTGACTATAAATAAATCCCGTGATCATCTGAGCATGTTGTATCACCTCAGCAACAAAATGATCTCTACCTATGTCCTCCATCATCAAGTCAATAGAATGTGCTGCACAAGGCACCCAGTACAAATGGTGTCTCTTCTGCATCAACAAATTACCGGCTGCTTTATAGCTTGCTTCGTTGTCAGTGACTATCTGCACAACATTTTCTTCACCAATTTCCTCCACCACGTCATCCATTAGCATGTACAAATAATTAGCATTCTTTATTCTGTTTGAGGCATCCACAGACTTCAAAAAAATAGTGCCCTCGCTGCAATACACAAGAAAATTAATCATGAATCTTCTTGTGGTCCCTGTCCAACCATCACACATGATGGTACAACCACGCTCCCTCCACACATTTTTGAAGTTGTCGACCCATACCTTCAAGTCATTATACTCTTCTTCAAGTCCAACATCATAAATGTAGCGAGTTGTGGGGGCCTTTACACCAGGTCCAGCATCTGCAATTGCATCCACCATCGTCTGAAAATATGGACTAGATGCGGCATGTGCTGGCACACCTGCATGTAAAAATCATTTCACAATTCCTTTCAAGGCATTTTTTGCTGATGCCTTGACTCTTTTTAATGCTTGCTTGATTCCAGGCTGTCTGGCAGACTTTGATCTGTACAAAAATTGGTCCATAGGACCGCGTGCCACATCTGATGTCCGTCCACAACTCAATATAGAACTAGCAGTCCTGCGACCAGAAGAACCCTTAGGAACGAATATCCCAGGCTGAGAAGCAGCATGCATTGATCCACCTAATGATCCTATGCCTCTTCGCCGGTCCTCATCTTCTCTATTTGTCCGCAAACTGGCACGAACAGCTCTGGTGTACTATGCATCAGGGTCATCTGGATCCTCCTCATCCTCCTCCTCCTCCTCATCATCATCTAAATTGATCGGGCGCTGAACAGGTAGACTGTAATCCCTTCGTCTCTGGCGCTCTGATATCTCATCTTGCAAATCCATGTGTTGTTGAGATGATAAATCTTTGTGTGCCTTTTTACCCATCATGTAAGCCCTCATTTCCTTCCTCAAGGCCAGCGGGACTGACTCACATCTACTGACATCTCCTGATATGCCAGCAAGATGATTTTTTAGGCGATAGATGCCACCACCCATCTCCTTTCCACACCAGTTGCATTTGACCCTCCTCCTAACACTGTCCACTAGTGTGCAATGCTGCCAACCAGGATCAGCACCATGTTGCTCCACATCCTGTTCTGCCATATTCCTGCATAACATAAAAACACAAAAATGCAATCAGGTTCTAACAAGTTCAATTGAGTGGTTGGCAGACTCAATTGAACCTTAATCACACTAATCATACAAAAGTCCCAATTTTTAACACTTAATTAGGGTTAATTTTAACTAATTAACGCTAATAACAGGCAATTAATACAAAAAAACGCACATTTATGTCCTAACAAGTTCAATTGAGTGGTTGGCACACTCAATTGAACCTTAATCACGCTAATCATATAAAAGCCCCAATTTTTAATCCCTAATTAGAGTTAATTTTAACTAATTAACGCTAATAACATGCAATTAATGCAAAAAAATACACATTTATGTCCTAACAAGTTCAATTGAGTGGTTGGCACACTCAATTGAACTTTAATCACGTTAATCATATAAAAGTCCCAATTTTTAACCCCTAATTAGGGTTAATTTTAACTAATTAACGCTAATAACATGCAATTAATACAAAAAAATACACATTTATGTCCTAACAAGTTCAATTGAGTGGTTGACACACTCAATTGAACCTTAATCACGCTAATCATATAAAAGCCCCAATTTTTAACTCCTAATTAGGGTTAATTTTAACTAATTAACGCTAATAACATGCAATTAATGTAAAAAAATATACATTTATGTCCTAACAAGTTCAATTGAGTGGTTGGTACATTCAATTGAACCTTAATCACACTAATCATACAAAAGCCCCAATTTTTAACCCCTAATTAGGGCTAATTTTGAGAATTTTGTCTAATCAACATGTTAAATTTTTTTTCAACCTAAATATTAAGAGATCTACACCATAAACACAATCATACATCATTTCTAATTTTTTTAGAATTTTAAAAAATTAATTCGAAATATACCTAAACTCGGATCGGAATGCGAACAAAAAATCCGACGTCGAGGGCGACGGCGGCGGCGACCACAACGGCGGCGGCGGCTCCCGGACGGCCTGCCGACGATGACGGGATGAAAATCCCCTCCTTTTGCTCGATATCTCAAAAAAAAAATAGAAAAGAGAGAGAAAAAGAGAGAGAGAGAGAGAGAGAGGGCCGGCGGCGGCGGGGGGGCCGGCGGCGAGCCGGGGAGGGGCTGGGGAGTGGGGAAGGGCCGGGCGCCAGCAGCAGAAACACTGCTTGCGTCTGGTTCCCGATCCCCCCTTAAGGGGGAGATCGGGACCGGCCCGAACCGGACCAGATCGGGTCCGGACCGGCCGATCTGGCCGGTCCGGACCCGATTTTGTCCGGTTCGGGCCGATTTCTGCCGTTTTTTTTTTTTTTTTTAAAATCGGTGGGGGAAACAGTAATTCCCCCCCCAACTCGGCTCGGAACCCGCCGATTCCGCAATCCATGGTGAGGCAGGAAACATATGTTAAGTTGGGTCTGCAATCTATTTCCTGACTACTGCTACAACGTCCATACTCCAGTCCATGAGTGCACTCAAGTAGGACTACCATCCTCTGCTTATGTCGAGATTCCGAACCTGAACTTTGGAACCGTAATCAAAAGAAGGGTTGCTCCGTGCCTCAGCACTACACATCGTTAGGGAGCTTGACTCAGGCGTCTCTTTATCCCTAGGAGACAGATTGTGTGGGTCCGTCCTGCTAGTGAAGTGATGTCATTTCTTTTATAAAATGACAAATTATCATAGGAATCATCATTCAACAACAATATAAGAGTTCACAGTAATCATGGAAGGCTTTTTTGCCTTCAATTTCTTTCATAAGTTTCTTCTTTCATAGGAATTGCACTCGAGTGTGCCTCCCACTGTTCATATTTTTGTTCTCTTGTCCCTCATCTGGGGGTCATCATTGTCATCATGAGACTCTTTTTCATTTTGGTAACATGTGGAGGTTGGGGCTCCGATTCTTCTATTCCTTCTATTGCTCACATGTGTATAGATGGACTCAGTCTATCAGTTCTTTTTTATTTTATAAAAAAATATTTCATAGGTATTTAATATTTAAGCATACAAATAGCCTTTTTGTGGAAGGAAATAGTTAGGTTCATGCAGGATTTGCGATGGTTCATCATATTCTTACATTTGAAATTTTGTGTATAAACTCTAGAATGCTTCCTAGTAAAACATCATACATTGCATTGTACTTTTTTTCCGTTGGTTCTGCTTTGCCCGTAAGAGAAAGGGATGGCTCTCTATTTCGCTCAATTCATGGGAAAACTTGTTGAAAACATGCATATGATGCTAGTAAAACAAGTCATTTTTTATGTTTCTTAACCCTTCTTAAATTTCTCTTTAATCAGAAAATAAACAGACAGTCTTGTTTTTCATGTTTCTACATCTCCTAAAATTTTCTAACAATCCAAAACAAAAGGAAATATTTATGACCCAGGCCCAGTTCAACCCTTTAACAGCCAACTACATTACATAATAAGGCCCATTAACTCTTAAATATTTAGCCCAATAATAATATGATAAAAGTCCATTAGAACTCTTGTTTGCAGGCCCAACAACAGTCCACTAGCACCTTTCACTTAAGGCCTATTAAACTCTATAAATGAGGCCCATCATTCTTAATAAAAGAATTATACTTAAGCTCCAGAATTCTCATATTTGCGTACATATTCTTATAGGATTCTTCATGCCCTTACAAAAGAACATAAAACATATGGACATAATTCACATGCATGAATCCTAGGAGGGACCTAAACATTAGAAGGGGACCATCACCCTACCTCAGGTCTTGTACTCCTCCCGACTCACACGGAGCCATTCGCGTGGTAGAACCGTCATCGAGCCGTCTGACGCTCTCCGGCGAGCTCCACGGTCACCCATGTGCTGTCGTCTCATTCAGCTTGCTGCCGCCTCATCGTCCTTGCCACTGAGCTGCCAGTGCCACCGCCGTCGTCGCCACTCCCTTGCCTATGCACTGGCCACCACAAGGGAGGAGAGGGAAGATGGGGTGGTGGTGGAAGTTGGTGAGAGGAGGTAGGAGGAAGAAGAGAAAGAAAAGAGATGGAAGAGAGGGTGGAGAGGAAGAAGATGGAGGAAAGGAGAGGATGGAGAGAAATGAGGAAGAGAGAGGAACGGAGGGGGAGGAATATGGGGAAAGGGCCGCCCCTCGGTGCCTCTGCTGTGCGGTGGCACGCCCACGCGCGCATGGAGGGGTGCCATGGGGTGGAAGCACGTCATGCAGAAACAACTAAATCGCGTCACGTCGAGTTGACGCCTATTACAAGACCCGTCCTACCCATGTGACGTGAATCAGAAGGCCTAGTGGGGTTTGGCCATGCGGTGCGTATGCATGAACTTTGAATGGCGTCCGTCCAGCTAGACGCTTATCAGTGATCCGTGCCATGTTGAGCTGACGCCAATCAGATCTGTACTGGCCACCCCAAAAAGGCCCGCCAAGGCACATCCAAAACCTGATAACTAGATCTGGAAACCTGGATTGTCACAAGTTTGGTCCGTTGAACCCCAATCCCAGTCATCCGAGCATCAAGATCAACCTGTATTTGCATCATGAGTTGCATTAGGCTCACTTTGGGAACATTTGGCATCTGCGTAAGTAACTCTTGTTTGCTGTTTGTGACGAGCCATCCCAAAAACGCTATAGAGGCCCTAAGATATGAGGCAGTCCATCTGTGAACTTCTAATATGGGATTAATTGGCTTTTGCTGGCACTCCTCCCATGATGATGAACCCCTCCTACAAGAGTGAAGGTTGTCCTGTGAACAGAAGCAAAAGTTGAGGGCCAGGGGGGAGGGAAATGATAAGGAACAAAGGCCGGTGATCTAATACCAAGACATGTGTCATCCCTAGACTGTGGGGTAGTAGGGGGTAAAGGTCCAAGATGTAGGAGGTGATTGCTCCATGAAATTCTGATATGGAACTAGATAACTTTTGCCAACAGCTTTGTTGCTCCTCTTTCCCACTTCTGTATGTAGTGATGGTGGTGTTATTTTCTAGACACAACGCAAAATTTCACCTAAATGCCCACAAAAGCAATACCGCATGAAAGACGCTATGAAAACCCTTTCTGATCATGCACCTATGAGACCATGCAAGATTTGTCGTCCACCTCTTTGTCAGAAAGATAGATGTCCTTAGTGAATAATTGTGAACCACTAAACCTAGACAGGATTTCAGGTGATGCTAATCATGTAGCATGAACAGTTCAGTGAATATGTAACCTATTTCTATGGAACCAGAGCTGACCAAAGAGAGATATATAACCCATCAATCAATAAATCCTTTGTCAGCTTTGTGTGTGATTTTTGTTCCTCAAGAGAGAAAAATCGTTGTGTTCAGTGTGGGTGGGAATGCATTAGCTAAGGTTGGACTGCTAGCCCAGAGAAAATTTGTAGCTTACTCTGATTTCACTTCTCAGATGCAGAGGACCAGAGAATCTATCAAAGAAATATATAGGCATGATCCCAGTGGAAATAGGAAGCACACTGTGTATGCAAATGATAAAAGCTTTTGGTTCAAGTAACGTTATATCTCCTCTTTCCCTGCCCTATACTGTTTCCTCTTTTTGGTTGGAAAATTCCTTCTTATTTTCTGCCATCTAAGGTCCACATGGATTGAAGATCACACATTGAACATGAAAAATTGTCAAAATGTGGTGACAAAATTTCAACTGAAGGCAACATATTAAAAAGAATGTCATACATACTGTAGGGATGATTCCTTTGCGTTCATGGCATCCAATGGTCTGTGCGGACGGAAGAATGCCATAATTCAAGGATTGAAATTCTTATGCATGCAAGAAATGCTGTTGTATCATATTTTGTCACCTTTTTATCATACTCATTGGGAGCGGTCCAGTTAATCCACCGACTGACTAGTGTTAAAGCACTTTTAGCGCATCTTTTTATGCAACTGGCACATTTACTGAGAGTATTTTTATGAAATAATTAGATTGCTCCCAACAACTGTGGTGACAAGTATGACAAAAATGTTGCACAATAGCATTCCTTTTATGCGACATCAGGGCCAAAAATCATCTAAATCAGGTGAAAAAAATTCCTGGAGAGGCAGCTTAAAGAGAGGGTCTGTCCACACTGTTTACAGCAGAATCAGCTATAAACGTTTCATCTCTCAATTGCAGATGGCAAGCAACTACAAAGTGAATGGTGGCTTTTGTTATTGTTGAAGGAATAATTGAGATTGGCATCTATTATCAGCGTACTTGATTCCTGTACCTCTTGATAATACCTGTCAGAGTCAGAATGATTATTAAAGCTAGAGTTCATCTCTTTTTTCTGTTCAGCATTCATTTATTAAGATGTCAACAATTAAAATGCAATGTCATAACTAAGAGATTGCGTAAGGAGAAACAGGGCAACGTGGCATCTCAATCGGGCTGTGAGAACTAATATGTATGGGATCTGTGTCAGCAATTCATCCTCCGATATGTTTCTAACCTTATGCAGAATTCTCAAGGGAAAAGTAGTTCTCCATTGACCGGTATCATTGGAAACCCCTGTATTGGTATTGATGTTTGCCTTAACAATGATCTGAAATCTGGTCTGAAAGATCTGCACGGAGTTGGTGACTCGAGCTATAGTCATGAAGATCGTCACTAACTAATAATCTATAATTTGGTAGACATTTTTATTTGCATTAGTAGACATTTTTCTTTGCATTAGAGAACCGTATTTGACACTTGGATACAGCATGACATTTGGACACTGGTGCTGATACTCTTAACTTTTAGATTTGAAAAAGAACATTAGATAGTTCTTCGGAGTATTTGTTTGTATGCTAACATCTTAATACACTTCAGTTATATTATTTATGTTTTAAAGTTTCAATAATCATACTTTATCATTTGCATGTATAATATATATAAATATGCATATGTTTACGTCTTCTTGTCCTTGTATCTTAGTTTTAAAGGTTATCCGTGTTTGATACGCATGTCCACGTTGATACTTATATCCTTATCTGTCTCCTGCAGATCATAGTTAGTAATATAGATGATACAATCAAGAAGGCACAGAAATGTCTTATCAACAGAAATGTCTTATCTGTCTCCTGCATAACTAACTAGTGGAATTCTTGATGTTAATATGTGCTGTAGTAACTGTACAGTTTGCCTGTGAAAGTGTGGTTGAATATCCAGCCTCTGCCTTTCAAGATTCTGTGACAGAAGTAAGTTTGATAGATGAGTTCAATTATCTACTGTAAACCCAGGTTTATGCCTAACTTTCCAGGCTGAACTGGATGCATGGGTAGGTTATGCCCCTCTCCCCAAACACAATCTCAAGCAGTTTTATCCCCTTCATCCTTTGGCAGCATTTCAGGCTCTCGGCAGAGTTACCCATTACATGTTAAATTCTCCATTCAAGGTGAGGTCTCTTATCATATGCAATGGAATTGATGAATTCATATCCTGCACTCTCCTGCAGTTGGTGGTGGTATTATGCGGAGCAGAAAGACGAGGAACTAATGCTTGATTTACATTCTCATGATAAACTAATGGTTGATTTACATTCGTATGATGAACTATTGCTTGAATTACGTCTTTCGTCAGTCTAAGCTTTGGAAGCATTGCAGTTGCTAAAACTTAGCTTTGTAGTGTGTCGTGGATGTTTGTTTTCTGTACCCTGCCTCTGCAATTACCTCCAATATAACAAATCTCCTCTGTAAAATCTATGATCGTAGTTCAAACACGGCATATGCATGTTTAAAATCTCACCTTTGTTTGTTAGATGATTGTTTGTTGGGACATCTCATGACCTTGGAATGAAATTGAGTTAGATGATTGTTTGTTGGGACATCTCATGACCTTGGAATGAAATTGATGCTCCAGAACTGCGTGAACCCATTTTAGTTCTAGGTAATTGGCATCACCGTCGTCTTAAATGGGGAAAAGAGAAAGGGAGACTATGCAAGCATGCACACATCAGTTTTGCTTTTACAAAAGCTGCAGTATGCATCCAATCCAAAATGCCGTGTACTCCATACAAAATACAAATGACTTCTCTCTCCTAAGCGGCATTCTAAAGGGGGAGTGGTTCCGTGCAAGCTACTAATGAGCAAACCCCAAAGTTTACATAATTAACGTTTGGTTGTTTAACTGGTCTCGTGAGAAATACTTGCTACAAGAGTTGTGACCCATCGGTACATAGGACGGTGTACTGCTGTTAAAACTTGCTGCACCGTCTGATAAGTGATGCCACGACCGCACATTGTCCGATCAATTACAATATAGTTAAAGATACTGCAGTAGATATTTCTCCTCGTACGACCCAAGATCGGCAACGAAGTCAGCTCTTCATCTCGGAATTACGTCCTTTTATATCTTGCAGATATGTAGAAAAGATATGCATTAAACCATACTCTTATATGTTTCTGCTTTAGAGAAAGAGGATGATAAGTGTGGTGTTTGTACCCAGCACCTTAATGTGGTGGAACACCTTGTGGTGCGCAGGAAAGACGATTCTTCCACAGTTTCACCTCTTTGGAAGAATAGTCATTCACTTGCGCATTCTTATCTGGCACATTCTTTCTATCTAATGCAGAGGAAATCTCTATTCCAGACAATGTCGAATCCTGCTCCTTGGAATCCCCAACTCTCTGGACTATCTGACTAAAAAAACAAACAAATGTGGCATTCAGGGGTGTCTCAGAACCGCATAGGGTTTTTTTAGGCCAACCTATCATCCATATTCCGGTTTGTTACTCTGCACCAATAAAACTTCCAACCTATGTGCAACATATCCAAACCGCTCTGGTGCATCTCCATCAAGGTCCGTATCAGACTAAGAAAGCACATTATGCGTATTCCATCTTTAAACTTTACTCCCTACCCTTAAAATTATCCGAAGTCGCCTCGCATCTAAAACCCTACAACTTGATTGCTCTACCAAAAGTGGAAGGTCGAAGTGCTACAGTATGAAGGAAAAAGAACACGGTCTAGAATAATCCTTCCCTTTTTGATATCATCCACAACAAGTCAAGGGAAATAGTTATGTGGTCACGCACAATGCAAGAGCGTGCGGCGACGGACCATGGTGGAGGCGTCTCAAAGCCACGGAAGGGACAAGCGGAACTGACCGGCGACCACCTTCTACTCAGATTCAACCCCCTTACAGCCCTACAGCCGCTAGGACAGTTCCAGTTTGGTCTTGAATCTGTCTCCAGCCTTTATAACTTAAATCAGAATAAGGTTTTGGAGATTTTTTAAATCAGAATATGAGGTATTTTGATTTTATAAGTTGTTTGTATTCCATCCAGAATAAGGAGAATTACACTATACTATTTCAAGTAATTTGGTAGAAATGAATAAAATAAGGAGTAAAATAAAAGGTAAAATTGAGAAAATGAGAGAATTAGATATTTCAAGTAAAATTTGGGGAGTTGGAAAAATTAAGCATTCCCGCAATCAAATCAGAATAAGACTTTTGTACCGGTTATTCCGGCCCTATTCCGCAAACAAAGTGATGCTTAGAGTTGGATTGGGTCAAGTCGGGTCCCTTATCATTGCTCACTGTGATGATCTAGTGATCGAGTTAATCACTCAACTCGGTCGCTTAATTTGATTTCTTTCCTAGAAAGTTTTTAATTATAGGTTTTTAGTTATACTTTCTCTCGAAGGTGCACAATTAGTTGAATTCTTTGAGTCGGATTGAGGCTGAGTTTGCATTCACTTCAGATCTCTTTCTTTTTGAAGTTTTTGATTTGAGAGAAATTAGAAAAAGGAGAAATTAAATTAAAATAAATGTAAAAGAATCGCATTAGGACTCTAAACTTTCTCAAAAGCAATGTTTTTTAAAAAAATGTTGTAAGCTAGAAAGCATGCTACTGCTGCGTGCCGGTTAGACAAACAGTAATGTTTAGAATTTCATGAAGCACACGTTCGCGCTACTCGTTCAACTCTAGTTAACAGCTAACTAGAGTTGTTCAACTGACAATAACAAGTAGTTGACGGAGGACGATGGGGAAATGAGGGTATGTTAGACATTTCCTTTACCTCCCTCTTTTGTCCCTATTTGGCATTGTACTCCCTACATTGTTGTTCGTTTTTACTCTTTTGTAAGGTAAAAGAGCAGCCACCGGATGCAGTAGGCACGAAATATTGTCATATGTCACTATGGCCGTGTTTGGAGCAGCTTTTATTTGAAAGTACTTTTGTATTTTTATTTAGTTATTTTTTATAGAAGTAAATAGATCTTGAAAGTCATTTATGTGATATTTTATTTGCGTTTTGACTTCTAACCAAAAATTATAAGGAGAGAATTTTCAAAATTAGAGAAAAAATAAGATTGTTACGAAAGAGTTGACTTTTGTAACAAACTAAAATTAGTTATAACTTTTCTCTCTTAACTCATTATATGTAAAAAGTGAAAGTCAAAAGTAACTTTTCAAGTAAAAATTTTACCCAACACATCTTATAAATTGAATTCACACACACACACACATATATATATATATATATATATATATATATATATATATATATAATATTAAAATTAAAAGCAGCAGCAGTCGGACAGCCAGGGCACCAAGTCTTTCTCTTCAACAAATGGTGCAGACTCTTGGCACTACACGCATACTTTTCAAGTTTTCATGTTTATATGGATATGGCTGAGTTTTGTTATGAAATTTTCATTAGTATAACGTGAAAAGATCATGAACTAATGTTAGCCATATGCGTTGATGACTTTCATCTTAGCTTTTGCTGTGAAAGGATATGAGTGCAAATAAACCCAAGCATCTTTCTCCCTCGAAGCACCTACCTTTCTCTTCTTACTGTCTTTCTTTGGAGGCTGTGGAGTAACCGTACCAACACCTTAAACTCCTATTTACAAAGGTTTTTATTGCACGAGTGGGAGGTTGTGGGTGACCGCATTTGATCCAGACATTTCACTGCGATATGTACATATATATCATCATAGCAAGCAGGTCCGCAAACTCATGTTCATGTGTGCCCCATCAGAACCCATTTATTAATCTATGTGTGCGTGCACTTCTCCGACGAGTTGTATAAAATAAAAGGATCCAGGTGTGCACCCCAAGTCCCAAGGAGGAGGGCTGTGGCCTCCGAGTTAATGCTAATTGACTGGTTAGTGGTTGCATTGCTATTAATGTTGTATTTATTGTATAGTTAAGTATCTTTCTCGTTCTGCGCCCCAAAATTCTTCTGGAAGAGATGTGTTGCATTACATGTGAGGGCAACACTTTGATGACATTTTAGTGTAGAGAAGCCATTATCCCTTAATTCATTGTTTTAGAATCATAAAATCATTTTTTCGTTTTTTGGGAAGAGCCTTTTAGTCTGATTTTGTTACAGAATAACTTAAATCAGAATAAAGTTTTAGAGATTTTTTAAACCAGAATAAGAAGTATTTTTGATTTGATAAGTTATTAATATTCCATAAAAAATAAGAAGAATTACACTGCGCTATTCCAAGTGATTTGATAGGAATAAATAGAATAAAGAGTAAAATAAAAGGTGAAATCGAGAGAATTGAGAAAATTAAGCATTCCAGATATAGTTTGAGAAGTTGAAAGAATTAGGAGAATTAGGCATTCCTGCAATCAAATTAGAATAGAATTTTTATACTAGTTGTTCCGGCCCTATTCTGCAAACAAAATGACACATCATATGAGATTTAGAAGTGATTAGAATGTTAAGAGTGTTAACTTATATTTCGTATTGGAATGTCTTCAAAGCAAATGATGTCTCTCCTTAGCTATAATTAGGTAGACGCTTTTATGTTTGTTAGTGTATATCTCAAATGTCAGATTATGACACAACATTTGGACATCCATGTATGGTACCCCTTTTTTTTTAAGATTTCAGGGTGAGTATCTTAACAAGTTTTCAAAATGCTTGTTTAAATGCTTATATTTAGTAACTTATTTAGCATTATCAATAAATCTCGATAGTCATTTATTACTATGTAAATATACAAAATCTAGGTCAATATGTATGTATTCATATATTTTCAAATACTTACATCGTTTTTTCCAAAATTTGACCGCATTTGACATAAGTGCCTATATACATTCATACCCATATCCCACGAATATTTATGATTCCTCCACAATTCTCATTCTTATTATAATAATACAGTTTAAATGCACGTATCTTGGACAATGTCCTCAAGAATTATTGCACGATTTTTTTTCTTACATATATGAAAGGTCGAGACATTATTCCACTATAATGTGGATTAACTACATCTAAGAACATTTATTTTTAATATTTTTCATGAAATGCAACTTAGTAGCTGAAACCAGAAAACATTTTTAGATGGGAGACAGCAGGTTCCCACAATCCCGTGTTTTCTCAGAAATCCCACCAAACGCACACCAAGTAAGTAATGGATTCTTATTAAACATGGCTAGTGACGAGGGAAACATGGGCTCAACCAAATTGGGTCCATCAAGTACGCAGGCCCAAAGGCCCACGGCCTTCTGGAGACAGTGTAAGGGGTCACATGACACTTAGAGCCCTGACCCGTGTAACAGAGGTTGAATCTTAGGCCCATCGAGCCCAGGCCAGTAGATCTCTCAACCTGAAGTCCAACCTTTACTCCTGACATCTCTTGGGGTATCGGGAGAACTCATCCGGAAGCACCTCATCATGCAATCTCACCGTCAAACGGGTCTCGCAGACCTAGCCGCCCACTTATGGCAGATCCGCACGATCCGCTCCATACAGTTACGGATCATACTTGCCCTATATCCCACGATCTACCTAAATCAGGGGGATCCGTAGCGGGCGAATCACCCCCCGAAGGAAACTGTCTCCAGGACGCCTCGGAGAGGAAACCATATAATCTCTGTATCCTCTTTGATGGAAGGTATGCTTTTCTGAACACGAAAAATCCCTAGCAAGCTCTCGTCTTCTAATACCTAACTTAGGCATCGGAGAGTTTTGCTCCCCACTAGACTGACTCCCCCCCCCCCCCCCCCCCCCTTGACGCCTCTGTTCCTCCTCTTACAGGTTCTACCTTAGGCATTTCCATCAACAAATAAATTCTATCGAATAGCTAGGATCTTCGATCGGACGGTCGCCGTTGTCCAACTAGTTTCCAACCACTACACGATTGGCGCCGTCTGTAGGAACCGCGTGAGGCTGGTTTCACAAATGTGTAGCGACACAAAAATGGCAAACCACTTTAGTCCTATATCGAATGTTGTAAAAATAAGTATGTACTTATAAGCAGAGCGCAACCTCTCTTTCAAACGAGGGTCCTTTTCTAAGAAAAATGACAAAATTCTACCTCCACTCTAGAGACAATATTTCGGGAAGACACGTAAATTTTCACGCATCTATATTGGCTCTGAGTGCCTCTAACCGGCCTGACTCGTTTAGCGGCTCAAAAGAGTCTGCACTCACCTACTTTCACTGGGAGACTGTGTAGAGACATAAAAATGGCAAACCGCTCTTAGTCTTACATCGGATGTTACAAAAATAAGAAAAGCACCTAAATTTTCACGCATCTTACCAAATACTTCTAGTCCATGTTTGATTGTGGGATAGGGATAGATTAAGTTAGTCTTAGTTTAACTCGTTTTTGATTTGGTAACATTGGGATATCCTGGCAGAATAACTTGGCTTATTTCAGAGATAAGTGACGTCGATTTCATACCTAAGTGGACGTTAACCTGGGATAAATAGATAAAATATCCCCTTTTATCTCTTTTAACAGAGGCAGGGCTATCCCAGTAATCAAATCCAAAAATGGGTTAACACTGGGATAATCGGGGATATTCACGGGCTACCCTGCAAACGAACAGGGGCCTAGAGTCCGCTTATCCTTTTCTACTCACACCTGCATGCTTGCGCTGCTGCCTGCGGCTGACTGCGTAGGATTTTTCCAGTGACGAAGAGAGATTCCTACTACTACTACTACTAGAAATCCATCTCGAAGCTCGCCAAAACTAGCGGTGGGCTCTTCAGTTAATGAATCGATTAAGAAATTCCTAATTTCTTAATATATATATGCCAACTGATCTAGGACCTGGTGAAGCCGTATTGCCACCGAAGCTTCGAGGTTTTGACTTCATATCTGAGAGAACTGCTACTTCGAGGAGAAAGCACATGCATGGTGTAGGATCTCCACGACACGCGCTATGTTTCATGCATGGTTGCTTAGATTTCAGGCAATTGGACTTCGGAAACCAAGAAACACAGGAAAACTAGGACAACAGTCCACGCTTTCTCATGCACATAGGTCATAGATTGGGGGCTGGAAGAGGAAATCCCACTGGAAGAGGACAACAGCTAGAACAGTACCTCACCAATCTCGTTAAGACCTCTAGTTTCTGGTCTTGACAGCACTAGAGAACAGTCTTAGACTATTTAATAATAATGAATAAAATATCAATATAATAGTTAGACTTTCACGACTTAATTGATTTGGAACCTACGTCACGGATATCCCGTATCTGTGATTATCAGCATGTAACCAGAACCTAGAACGTGTACATGAGAAGATACGTTAGAAAAATAATGTCGCTTCAAACTTGTTTTAGTCGCAATATTAAGATCTTAAGTTAGAATATGGCCTGATTACTTAATGTAAAATCATGCATTAAACTTGAAAGAATTCGATGTTTGCTTCACCCAATTCAACGTCATTTAATAGTTTCACGGTTTAATTTGACCTTAGAGGATAACTGGACGACTCTTCTAAATGTGATAAGAAGTACATATCCTTGGATAATGGACATCTCTAATTGATTCAATCCAATTTAATTTCTGTCAAAGAACCAACTACTCCTTTAAAAGATCATGACAAATGACCCCCAACTAAATTAGGAAGAAGTCGTTGTCCTTGAAAACTTAATGGCGGATATCTGATCCAGCTATCCTCCACTTTGCTACTTCTTGATGACCTAGAAATCAACAAGGAACCATGTGAGCGTCAGCTCCAACATCATGTGTGATCAGTGGCTTAGAAGGATACTCTCGTGAGTCATGGAAGGGTACTCTACATGGTTACTGCAGGGCCCAGAGGAAATACTCGAACAAAAGGAGGCTAGTTTTCCAGAGGTCTGAATCCTGTGACCAATCACATGGGGGAGTGTATCATCTCTGTTCGTACGTATTCCCTTTTCGCTGGAGACTGTCCGAATCCGATCCTCCGAGGTAAGGAGAGGATCCAGATTCACAAGTTGGGAGCCTCTTGGTTACGTACGTGCGGCTTTGATGTGGCCTTGTATGCCCCCAAAAGAGATTGACCGGAGGCACAACCAGGAAAAGAATTACTTTTAAGGGCCAGTTTGTTTGCGGGATAAGAGTCGAACATGACGCGTTATTCTAGTTATTCGGTTTGAGGGTCCGGACGCGTTATTCTTTGTTATTTTGAGCGCGGACATATTATTCTTTGAATAAGTGGAATAAATAATTTTATATAAAAGACAAGAACTATTTATTCTGTAAGTTACTTATTCCATCCAAAGTGAATTCTTCTTGTTCTATTAATAAGAGATTTGAGAACAAAAAATCCGGAATACCACATCTTCAAAACAAACCATCCCTTGCTGTATAGCAGGAAGGACTTCTTCTTGAGTCAGACACTCATACGTCCTCTTACATATCTTGTAATATATTTTGAGACCTGTATTAGGACGTGTTTGGTGCAGTTTCTAATTAGAAGTATTTTTAGATTTTTATTTAATTATTTTGTGAGAAAAGATAAGTATTGGAAGCCATTTCATACTTTAGTTTATTTTTTGGCTTCCAATAAAAAATTATTACTTAGAGCTAGTTTCTTAAATTAGAAAAAAAGTGAGATTATTAGAAGGATTTAACATTTATAACAATTTAGAATTGATTATAACTATTTGCTTCTATCATTTTTCATGTTATAAGAGGAAGCCAAAAATAACTTTTAATTTAAAGTTGCACATTTAGGGCAACTTCCGATTAGAAGCCCTTTTAGATATTTCTACTTATTTTGAATAAAAAAGAGACAACGTTGGAAGTTTCTTTTATAATATTTTGATTGTTTTTTGACTTTCAACAAAATTCAAAATTAGAACTTTTTAAAGAAGAAAACAAGTTATAAAAAAAGACTTGACCCACTTACTGCTTTTGTTTCAGATGCATGTTACTTGAAACGATGAGAAGTTCCTCTATATATATTTTGTACCTTATTTTTTGTATGCTCTAACACCAAAAAACGAACCTAAGAAGGCTGTTCACCAATCATTTTATTTGCAGCGGGCATCGAGATGAAGAAATTAGTGGCATCCAAAAAGAATATATACGGGATCCCTTCTCTTCGGTTCTGAAAACATACATAGCTCCCATCAAAACAACAGAAACAAGAAGGGGGAGAGGGAAGATTAAGGCTCTCAAGCCCAACTCATGGACCCAAAACAATGAGGAAACTAGACATTTTTCGGTAGTATTACAGTAGAATAATCAAGATATGTGTAGTTGGGAGGAAGGATAGAGAGAGAGGGAGAGAGATTTGAAGGAAACAAAAAGAATAAGAACAAGGGCTTGACGTCGCCTTCAAGGCTGGGCTTTCATGGGCACTTGGGGTTGTTCCCGGGGCCGCCGAAGTAGAAGTACGTGCCCCAGTCGTTGTTGGAGGCGCTCCTGATGTTGTAGCAGTTGGTGTTCTCGGCGAGGGTGGAGATGGACTCGGCGGAGCTCAGGCTGTTGTCGGCGTCGACGATCTCCAGGTTGCGGAAGTAGCTCGCCCGGCCGAACCCGTCCTCGGCGAAGTGGCCGGAGCCCATCTGCGTCGACGTGTGCTCCCCGTTGGGCCGCATGTTCACCACCTCCCCACCCCACTCCACCATGGTCGCATGGTCCACCAGGTGGGTGAAGAGCTCCGCCGGCCAGTACCCCACCAGCGTGTTGTCCCCGAAGCCCATCCACCAGTTCCCCAGCTTCGGGTCCTGATCACATCGCCATGGCCATGCATCTGAGCTTCATGACCACCACCAGACACATACCGACCTAGAGAGTAAGCAGAGCTCTCTACGTACGTACCTTCCAGATGAGAATAGTGATGTCGTATTGGTTCTTGTCCGAGTAGGATGACACAGGGGATATGGCAGCGCCGATGGCTATCCTGTTGTTGGTCTGCACGAAGCCTGAGCACAGAAGGTTGTAGCAGCCTGTCGCTTGGTAGGCATCGCTCTGTAGCAAGAAACAGCAGAGAAACCGATCAGTACTGTGCAGGAAACTTTCTCCGGGTAAATATACGTATAGCAACTGTTCCACGCAGTTAGCTAGCTAGGATTGGACCACTCTCAGATCCTTCTCCTTGGGATGAAATGACAACAGTTCTAAACAGTTAAGATGCCATGAATGTATATGGCAAACATGTACGCACATATATAGTTCGCCAGCCTGCAAAACTTTAACTCCGAGGAGGAAGAAGGAAGAATTAAGATCATATATATATGTGTGAAAGAGACAAAGGTGGCTGCAAGAGAGAACTTACCGTCCAGTACGTGAATAGCCTCGGCCTGCTGTCTCCATATAGCTCAGGGCTGACCTGACTAGAAAAACATAAAGCTTCAGAAAACTATCCCCCACCACATGAACTCTTTTATTTTATACGCTACGATCACATAATTCTGTTCTCCATCCGAAGAACAGCATCATAGGAGCACCAGGGGGGCCTCATGATGCGACTAACGGCACGGGCTAATCTCTCCCTTAGACGCTGCCGCCGGCGACGGAGGCGTCATCATAAAAGTGCATGTGTTATCTTGGTTGCCCCACGCGCCGACAGCCCTTGACGCGGTGCCGGGCGTTCCATTGATGGCGCCAATGGGGGGCGTACCCACCGGTGCAACTTCGAGGCAACAGCTCGGCCCAGTGGGGTGGACCATGACTTGAATGCATGGTTCTGATGGATGTGTCCTCATCATATGCCCTTGTTCTCTCTCTCTCTCTCTCTCTCTCTCTCTCTCTCTCTCTCTCTCTCTCTCTCTCTCAGAGACAAATCAAGCTAAAAAGTAATGGTACGTACACTGGCTTGTAATAGAGGCTAATCTTAATGATCCAAGTCTATGGAAACACTTGGGGGCAACAGTGATCCATATAATTAATTAGTTATCTAATTTGATTCCATGATCAATATAATAGCACCCAATATTAATTAAAGGTCAATAATGAGTTACCCAGATTACTATATTTCACCAAGATCAAGCTGCTGCTTCTCCAGTTCATCTACGAAAGGAGCCATTAAATGCAGCAAAATTTGTATTGGCTTGTAGGTCTTCTCCGTGGATGGTGGTGTAGAAGAGGGGAATTAAAAAGGAGTACCTGCCAGCCGGCTTCAATGCTGTTGAGATCCGAGCCGTCGAACGATCCCGAGAGGATCCAAATTTGAGAGAGGCTGAACTCGTTCGACCCTTGGATCGATGGATCCCAGACGTTGATCGTGGCCTTGGCACCGTAGGCCTCCTGTGATGTCCCTGTGTAGGCGATCGCATGCTGCAAACATATATGAGATCATGATCAGGAAGATTGCATACAATTGTATCCTAGAAGACGTGCTGTTTATTTTAATTAATCTCTGTTAACTGGTTAATCATCTTCTCGTGTGGTTATCATGCCCTAAGCATAGGGCGCCATTTCTGTAACTAATCCTGGTTATTAATTGTTTGAGTTCATGATGGCACTCGATGTATGCGTATAATTAACCAGTGGCGCATGCACTAGACAGATCAAAACCCATTAGAGGGCATCGACAGCTTTAGATTAAATGTGGGCATGATTGCTTCTTTGGCATCCTCCCTCTACCTCCTGTGGAGCACATTCAGCTCATTCAATGCACGTTTTCTTAGTGGAAAACTTCTGCCCTACCACTTAAAAAATTAGAAATAGATTTTTTTTTTTTTTGAGACCTGGATCAACACGTTTGACCGTATCATGTGGTTGAGCGCCACACGAGAGAACTTTTTCATTTTACCTCTTTCATCTTTTACTGAGGGAGGTTAGCAAAAAATACTCCTCTACTGTTGCACTCGACCGCATGATACGGTCGAGCACAGTGAATCACCTTTCTTTTTTTTTTTCTACTGGTATCAATATTTCAACGGAAAAGCATGACAGACGAGAGAGAGTAAAGAAAAAAAAAGCATGGTATCATTTTCGTCTTCATTCTCCTGTTCCAGCTCATCCTTATTGAGTTGTAGTCAACGGAGAGGGTAGGGACACAACAGAGGTAAGAAATAAAACGTCGTCTCAGATTAAGAGAACTAGCTACTTCCATTCACTAGTGGGCCAAGGGAGCAAACTAATAAAAGAGAGATTTGACTCTTGAGAACTAATTAACTGGCACAGGAGAAGATTAGAACGTTTCTTGGCATTTGCCCATTTGATCAAACAGATCGACTTCTTCCCATTTGCAGTCAGGAAGAAGGTTCACGCTAGAAACAAGAAAATGGAAACAAGACAGTTCCCATCCACGCACACCCATTTGCACAAACTCATCCTTCCCCATGCCAGTGAACGGGAGAATTGTTGAAAACAAAGCGGACAACAAGTAAGGAAAAAAAGCCAGCTCGCGGCGCAGATGAGAGCCGAGCACGTACGTACCTCATGTCCATTGCCACTGACCACGTCAGGCGCTTCCGCGTTCCTGGCGAGAGGCAGCCTGAGCTGCTTCTTCCCGTAGTGGTACAGCGACTTGGCTCGCAGCACGTCGTCCATGGTGCTCCTCCTTATGGGAACCGTTCCCTTGGGGCAGTGCCCCTCATGGTGCCACGACTGCCAGGCGCCCCTGGGTGCCGTGTAGTTCTTCGGACCACGGTCGGTCTTCGGCCTTGGGCGCGGTGGGGGGACTCTCTGATACACGTAGCAGCACGAAAAGAACTCTACCGATCAGAAGGAAGAACACCAGCAGAAACAACTGAGATTTCTCTCCACTAACAAGTTCGTACCTGGATTACGTGATCCTTGAGCAGCGGATGGTCTAGAGCCGGTTGCTTGTGCCTGTGCACGCAGTCGATGATGTCTCCATCTGGGCTCTGCACGAAGCAACAGGAAGAGTCCAACCCATGAAGAAGAAGAAGAAGTAGCTGTAGAAGAAGAGGAATCAAACTCGGAACAATTTCCAGCTAGTTGGCTCACCTGTATCGACCGCACAGCCGGCTTGTTGATCCTGTCCAGGTGTCTCTGTATCCTCTCCACCTTTAGGGTCCCGACGCGTCTCCCGTACGTGTCGTTGAGTGCGGAGGCGCGGCCCCCGGCGCTGCCGAGGAAGGCGACGAGGAGCAGGAGAGGTAGAGCGGGCGTGGAACGGCGCCAGCGCCACCAACAGTTGCCGGTTTGTCTTCTCTTCAGCCAGCTTCCCCCCGCAGCCTCCATATCTTTCAGTGCCGGGCAAACCAGACACACCTGAGGTGCCCCTCTCAGGCCTCCATTGCTATTAACATCGCCACCACGCCAAGGGGGGAGGGGGGCCTCACCATTCAGTGCACCCCCTTAATAACCCCATGGGTTAGAAAAGGACACTTCCCCCTCTCCACCCCCAACCCCACCTCTCTCTCTCTCTCTCTCTCTCTCTCTCTTTACTACTGTAATTTACGGAGGGCTTCTTTCCAGACAACCCACCCTCTTTTACTGCACTAAGTAGATGTGATGATGACGACGATGGGGCAGAGAGAGAAGAATCGCCATCAACACAGGCAGCAGCAGCAGCGGCAGCGGCAGCAACAGCACAATCTGCGTCGACAGAAACTTCTCTCGCTCACCTTTTGCGACTGTTGCACCACCAGCAGGGAGAGCCGGAGGAGAGGAGTTGGCTTCAAGGCGCAGTGTAAAAACCCGACCTACCCCTCATCTACACACCTTAATGGCACTTTGAAGAGGCGGGTGCCCATTGGGGAGGGGGCCATAAATAAGAATTTATACCGTAGGCTTTCTTTGCGTACGCGACCACATTATTTAACCCCTCTTCTTCCCTTTCCTGTGCTCACCTTCTACCCAACTCCCCTTTTCCTTGTGTGGGTGTCGCAAGTTTTTATAAATTGTGTGGCAAGTTTAGATTTCCCTGGGTCTGCCACTTGCACAAAGTAAGCTGTAAGAAAACCATCCATGTGAGAATTCCTAACCTTGGCAGAAAGCCAAACGTATGTTAATTGGAAGGAAGGGCATGATTGCTTCATACAAGTGACGAGTGGAAGTATCGTGCTGTGAGAAAAGATGGCTATTAAAGGCGCCCTTAATTTGGCACAAGAGTTAACTTGGGGTTCTCGTCTTCCGCTCTGTCTCTTACACGGCAAGTCAATTAGCTTCCCACCAGTCATGAAGATAGCTTTTTTTAAAGAACTTAGATCATTTATTTAAGTCCCTCTTTGGAGGGGGCTTTGGTCGATACAAAGAGGAAAGTGGGAGAATAGTATGAAAACTCATCTCACCCACACATTCAATGATTGTAAAATCTATCTTCTTTTTCTTTTTTTTTACTGACCGAGTCCCCTCCAAATGAAGACGCAGACGGTCTGCACTCTTTTTTAAATGGTAGATGGTCCAACTTATTGTTGGGTGGGCACTGAGGGAAATTTGCACGGGCCCTTGCGGGGATCAACTTGAACCCATTTGCAAGACCAAGATTATAAGTACGATAGGGTTTAAATGCTTTTGACAAAAAAAATTACTAGATAGTTCTTCTGGTGACAAATTTGTATCAAAGCTTTTGGCTTAGTCAATTATACATAAAAAGATCCTTGTTGTCCAATTGTACCCAATAGGTCCATATGTAAGAATTCATCAGCCAGTAGGTCCTTGTATATCTAGCGTGATAGGTCCCCTTTTAGATTGCAACACTCTAAAGCGTTGCAGTAAGTATTATTCTTACATGGATTGGCTTTCGCCTGTGCCCTACACTGTCAATGGAATTTGGCCAATTAATGTGATATTAAGGAAATTATTGTAAGCAAATTATATTTTGAGCGATTTTTGCATATGTCAAAACATCAGAATATCTCGCATACCACAGAATCTTCAGTGGGGAGTTCTTTGTGAAAAGCCCAAAATCCAAATTTTGACATCAAGAGTGTTGTGCTTTATTACCATCAAACGTACGTCTCTCTTATTTGTTGCCCTCGCCATCTTGGGTTTGGATGGATGGAGAACCGTACCCCTCCCACATGGTTCAGACTAGGACGCATTTAATGTAACAAATGGGTGTCGCGGCTTTCCCCTTCTCTCATCCATTGGTATCTCTGTGCAGTGTTATTACTCGACACCAGATTATAATCTCTTGGGTATGAATGGGTGGAAGAACAGCCACCTAACGTATATGGCAGTGAAGTAAATGGCATCAGTACCTGAAATTGTCTTTTTCATACTGACTTAATTGAGTGCACAAATCTCGGTGAAGCTTGGAATTTTTAATTTGCTCTGGAAATTATGAATTTTTATTTAAGTATTCTTGAAGGGAGTTTTGGGGAGGGGGTTTGAAATCGTTGCCATATAGGGTATTCAAGTATTCATGAATAAACTATTTAAGAGGGAACCTTTTAGTATACAAGTAAAGTAGTATGTAATTTTGTTCGTACTTTTTGAAAAGGCTTGTTTTCAATTTTAATTTGACATTGTTGCTATGGGTATTCAAGTATTCATGAATAAGCCATTTGAGAGGGAGCCTTTTGGTATAGAAGTAAAGTTGTTCCTAGAGGTTAGAGGTTTACAATTGAATACAAATCTTCTATAAAAAGTAAGAAAAAAATTGCACACCACTGATGTTCATCAAATTTTACAATGGCAGGAGCCGCATCCTAATGGACTACCTTTTTTATATATATCTAGTGATATTAGACTATCCTTCTTATATATAGATAAATCATTTGTAAGATTTTTCTCTCCAAATTGTTTCCTAAATTTTTCTCTCCACTTTGACTTGTACGCATCAAGTAATTAATGAGCCTACGATTAAACATTTTCTTCAATGTTGACGCGTCAAAAAAAATGAGATTCTTTAAACTTCATTATGTAGATTATTGTGTGCCCTCCCTTATATGAGACAGAGGTAAATTAATTATTTTACTAAAAGAATAAATGTGGAACATGCATCCACTCCTATTTAAAAGCGTCCCATCTCAGAAGTGTAAAAGTCAAAATTTAAACAACATTGTGGTAGAATTTGGACCGTATCCCTAGGCTTCAAGACGAAAGCCAACGTAGAGCTAGCCTATGACTAGTTTTAATATTAGCTACATACAGCTCAACAAAGGGAGCTTCCATCAAGAAAGCTTCTAATATTAGATGTACGCATCTCTATGTTCCTTGGTGAATGAGAAGATTCGATTTGACTTGGTTGTTTGGAGTAGACATTACCCTTCGGCTTGCTATTGTGTATTGAAGAACGATCCCCATGGGCTGTCCCCATGAAAGAGATGCTTTCATTGATGTGAAGGCACGACAGATATAGACAGTTCTCCTGTGATCGTCTAGATCTTGCCAGTTGCTACCTCATTTCTTCCTATCCCTTGAAATGGAAAATTCTTCTCTTATTTGTGGAATAAGTCCTGAATAGGATGTTTTATTCTCTTAAAACTTTTTAACCCACTTTGGTGGAGGGGAGTACTTAACCTAGGGTGCTATGGGTTATATCAGGGGTTAAGCGGAATAACATGGGTATTTTGAACTATTTATTCTCTTCTTTATTCTACTTATTCCTACCAAATCACTTGGAATAGCGCAGTACAATTCGTGGAATACCAACAATTTACCAAATCAAAATACCTCTTATTCTGGGTTAAGAAATCCCCAGAACCTTATTCTGGTTTAAGTTATTCTGCAAACAAAGTGAGCCTAGGAACTTCTTATAGAAACTACAAAAAATGGAATGTACATATCAATTTCATCAAGATCAATCTACCATTCAGTAGGAATTGCAGTGCTCAATCTACTTGGGCCATATTTCATATGAACCAGTTTTACATGTAAAATATTACATGTGTCAATTTTTGTAAATAATATTATATATATCATCCTTATAACGACATATTATCAAAAATGGCAAATTAGATTTGGTTAAAACTTAACCAAGGTGAGAAAAAGACTGTTATACCTTTAGCTACAGCCCTCACTCATTCTCTCATGTTATTGTCGTCTTTGAAAGAGGAAGCGCTGAGAGAGGGGAGAGTGGCTAGGAAAAGGGAGAGTAATGGAAGACTGAAAAGTGTGCCTTTAGTTTTTATAATGAAAAAATGGAATTGAGTGTATTTTAGTTATATTCTCATCTACCCACTATTAGCCGTTACAGTCTAACTGCTATAGTGAATATTCCTAGTATATCTCTAACGATCACATACAGGTATCAACCATAGCGGCATTTTTGAGAGTATATTTTTATAGAGATGGTATATAATATGTTGTAAGTAAGGGTATCATATCTGATATTTTGTTTCTGTAGATGATTTATACAGAATTATTCCAAAAAGATGTGCGTATAGATCTATCGTACGTGTGAGGTGTGCACTCATCTATCCGTGAAGAAAGATGCGGAGAACATAATGGATGCTGAAGTAGTGAAGTTTTTTTTCTTTTTTGCTCATGCTTTACAACGCTCGACCTCCATCGCACTATACACAATCGAATAAGCCCCTAGCAATTGGAAAAGCCAGCCAATGTAGAGCAACCTAAGTCATGGTTATATTAAAGAACTTGCAAAAATCTGAAGAGGGGTCAAGCATGGTTGGTAGTATATATCGATACGTATCGGCCGATACGCATTAACATCGGTGGGTACCGATACTATATTGAGTGGATCCATATCGGTTGATATTGACTCGGTATTGGGCCAAAATAAATCCGGTACTGGCCAATATTGGTCAATACGGTTGATACGGATACCGGTACGTATCGATATCGATACCCTCCGATACCGGTACCCACACCGATACTGCCATCCTTGGGACCAAGAAACTTAGTAGGCAGTGGGAAATTTAGGAGTTACTCCACAAAATAAAGGCTCCATCTGCACTCACTCAGATGGCCGATGGGCCTTCTTTACTTTCTTTTATGACCCAGCTTATATGGCCTGGCCGGGTGACATGACATATATATATGAAGGAGATACGTACGTATATGTGTAGGGAGAGGAAGAGGGGGAATCATGACCTGAACGGCTCGCCGGGCACTGAGAGCAACAGGCTGCCCCAGCAAATTGACACCTCAACTCTCCTACGGAGAGAGACAAATCGATTCCAAGGAATGAACCAGCCAAGGTATAAACATTCATTAGCCAACCCCACAATGGGAACTCATCTTTATATGGAGTCCCACCCTTCTTTTGCTTGGGGGAGCGTGATGGAGAGTGGTTGGAAGATCATTCGGTCCCCAGCAACTTGCTCAGGCATATTCATACAAACTATGATGGTTCCACATGTCTTATTTCCCTTCCATTGGGGATACAAGTTCTTGGAAAAATCTCCTCTCCTCTCTCTCTCTCTCTCACTCTCACTCTCTCAAATATGCAGCGTATTTTGAACTCACATGTGGGTGCATTTCTTAGTAGGGTTACGTATTCTAAAATTCCGGTGATTCCGTCGGAGTCGCATGCAATTTTAATGAGCCATATGAGGCCATTGCAACTATTGCCGAAATGTTTTGACCTAGAATAAAAAACTATAGGTGAAATGAGCGATATAAGCCCATTGCCGGCTGTAACTTTCATGGATATTGACACTTGTGTTACAATCAATTAAAAGAAATGATCATCAGGAGTGCTGAACGAGCCATACTTCACTGTGCTTGAGTTTGGATCGTTTAAGGATGTGTTTGACATAATTTTCAATTGGAAGTTATTTTTGGCTCACTACGTAAGGCAAAATAGATGCAAGAATTAATTATAAGTTGTTATAAAGTAAAACTTCCCTAACAGTCTCACTTTTTCTTCAATTTAAGAAGCTTCAAGTTAAAGCTTTTGGTTGAAAGTAAAAAAAAAAACTAAATGCTGTGGAAGCGGCTTTTAAATACCTGTCTTTTTACTCACAAAAAAATTAAAAGTACTTCTAATTAGAAGTTACGTCAAACAAAGTGAACGGTACATGAATTCGTAGTGTAAAGATTTGACAAATCTGCTTCTATATAAAAGAACACCTCCGAAGAGATCAGATAAAAATATTAACTATCTGCAATTCGCTATGCACTCTTCTTCCCGGTGGCAAGTGCGCAACGTACTTTCTGTTTGATCCGGGAGTTAGCTGAGCCAGGGGCCAGGGCACCATACATTAAGTTGTCCTGGGCCAGGACCCACCTCAATAAGTTGGGCTGGGCCAAATTATTCAACAAAGATTCCGATGAATGTTGCCTGGAATAAATCAAATTCGCCTAAAGTATTGAACTAGGCCCAAGTTGGCCTATGCTTTAACACATGGAGTAATTAATACTTGCTGCAAGGGAGCATTGAAGTAAGAGAGAATAAAAATTTTTAAAGGTCGGAACTCATATGCCTACATGTTCGTGCAATCTGATCTCCGATTGAACGATCTAAAAAATTTATAAAAATCAAAAATTGAGCTCCAATATATAGTAAAAAGCACTTTTACTTAGCCGCAAGTATTGTTTTAACACATGATTTCTGCACTAACTAATAAAAGAAGCATGCCACTTTTAGCAAGCTATGAACAAGAACGTCAAAAAGAAATTTAGGGAGTGGCATGCTCCACAGCTGGCAATATTTGGATTTTGAAACATTATGCTGCAATCTACTAGGACAATCTAATCAGCCCACCAAAATTTACTATTTTGATTCAAGTAACACTTACTGCACCCTGCATTGCATGGGCAGCCATTCAATTGAGTTCAAATGGATGGCTGCAGGTAACATTTTGTTCATTTTTTAAAAAAAGAAATACTTGCTGTACCATTTTGGTGTGCAGCAAATTTAAATTTACGTGGAATGCACCCTCCAACTTGAAAAGGTCACCTGACATCTCCACATGCCCTCGTACAATATAATAATGACGCTGGCGTGCCATGACGTCAATGCACATGAGTGCCTCTTGAAAAGAAAAAAAAATTTACTTTTAATTTTGGCGGAAAAATAAGAACTATGTTTTAGTAATTCTTCGTAAAAAGAGATAGAGAATATATATTTTCTGCTGCCACATATCTTGATTTTAATTTTGATGGAAAAATAAGAACTCTTTTTCAATATTATAGAATAGATATACTCGTCTTATCAAGCTACTATATAAAATAATAAGATGCATTGATTCCTATAAAATGTCATCAGAAAAATTCATTTACTAGGGATATTGAGCAGAAGAAATCATAAAAAGTCCAAGTTAATAAAAAACACCCACAGAAATCGAACTCAGATAGAGGACAAAGAACCACCCACTAAAAGGCCAGCATCTGCATCCTTCGGACTTCTACGTCCTCCTGAAGTTGGTCATGCGATGCGCTCGTCAGTCGTCCCTTCCGACTTTGTGCCCAAGGATGCATCCTCGCATCTACACGTGTATGTACAAGCTTATTTCCTAACCTCCATCTTTAGTGCTAAAGAACTCCTAATCAGGCTGGGACTCTGTCATGTCTAGATTTTATAGATCTGGGGGATTTGAAAAGGAAGAAAGCCTAATTTGGCTGGAACTTTGACGTACGGGGTTTTTAGAAATACCGGAATTGGAGCATATGTTAATTTTCTAATATTTGAAAGGCAGATATGTATTTGTTAATCGAAATTATATTTTTCAATTAAAATATGTATTTATCAATCGAAAACGATATTTTTCAATCAAATATTATGGATGTGACCATGTTAGTTTATCAAACTGACCAAATTAATCACGTGATCCAACCGCAAAAAGTTGTGCAATATAATTGAACTTGCTGCATAACCACTGTTGTACAACTTGATTCTACAGTAAACGTTACCCAAAGTGAAAAGGATGACTTTGACGGTCGTCTCTAAAGGATACATAAAGGACATGTTTTAGCCATCCCAATAAAATACTTTATTAGTGATGACATTTTGTTTGTCTCTTATTAAAATTATTTAGGATGGACATAGTTAGTAGTTCCACTGTCTTCTAAGAACTTTTTAGAGGCAATTTAACATCCATCTCTAATAATCTTACACAAACGTCTCGAAAATCATATATTTTGGACATCTCATAGTTAGGGATGTTAATTGGGTGGGCTAGCCCATGGCCTAGCCTGTATTAAAGAAAATTGGGTTGGTCAAAGTTATATAAATCGGGTTGGATTAAATTTGGGTTGACATTAGTTAAATCCGAACTAGGTTGGACTAAAAACGGTTCACCCAGTTTAATCTATTGACTTTTACAATAATTCATACAAAAAGTAAAATATTTTTAATAAATTATTTATAAAGAGGGTCAGCCCAACTCAACCCAACCCAATCCACTCACTATTAAATTTGGGCTGAATGTGGGTTAATTTGAGTGAATTTGGGCTGGGTTAAAATTGGGCTAGACTATTTTGAATTTAAATTAAACTCAAATTATCACATAATCCAGTCTAGCCCCCCAATTTACATCCCTACTCATAGCCAACCCTAAAAACTCAAAACCACATCTAACAAGCAGTAACGTCGTTCTTCAGCCATCATACAAGATACTATAAAATACCACTTTTGGCTGTTCATGACAATATTTTATCTATCTCTTATTATAATTATTTGTGACGGATGCCTTCATCCAAAAAATAATTATTAGAATTTGCACCATCTCATAAGAATTTTTAAGAGACAACTTAACATCCGTACAGTTTGCCGTCCCTAAAAATTTTAAACCTCGTCTAACGAGTAATAAGATCGTCTTTTAGCTATCTCCAAAGATTACAAGAAACGGCTAAGCCATCTCAAAAGTTTAAGGGACATTTATGACCGTCTCTGACAATCTTTCAACACAAAAGGAAATGAAAAAAAAAATACTTTTCTTTTTTGCATTTTCACCTGTGTGATAAACATAGAATGATTTAAAGAATGACATTACTTCTCTTCTTTAGCATCTCATAAGTAAAAAAATTCTAACTATTAAACAAATCACATTATTTCTTATCATGAACATCTTATAAATTGGAAAAACAATCTGTCCATTAAACATATAGAAGACAAGTCTTAGAATTAAAATAAATAGTTCATACGTCAAATTAAAATTAAAACAAGACATAAATTCAATCATCATCTTAATTCTCTGCATCTCCATTATCCTCCTCATCCTCTCCCTCATCATCATCACCTGTAGTGGCTTGTTGAGGTGACAGTCTCGTAGGAAAAAGCACCTCAAGTTGGTGCAGCCTCACCTCTATTTTTTTCTTGAGTTTGTGTTTAGAACTCAGTATGTTCGCAAATCATTGGGAGTATGTTTACAGTCTTCAATGATGGAGTCTTCCAGGAATTGTCTCAAACCCAGGAAGGTCACAGGGTCTTGTCTATGCATATACAGGTGGGATTTGGCCCATCTACTAGGAAATTGACAAAAAAAAAGGCTTCACTTCAATGTGATGCCCAACCCAGACTTTGAGAGGAGTCGGCTTCCAACACATAAGAATTTAGAAAACCTTAGATCAATGTTTCCACTGCAAAGAAAATAGATGCTCTGAAATCTAAATCATTCAATGGTCAATAAAATACAGTTTTATTGCTATTGAGATAAATAAAAAATCCGAGTATTCTGTCAAACAAAAGAACAAATAATAATAAAAAAATGAGTAAGTTGAAAAGGGTACAGATACGAGTAAACCCTTAGGATTTAAAAAAAAAAAAAAAACTGAAAAAATGTCGATCACTTAAACCTGTAATTGTTAGTTAATCCTTAAACATGACAAATTTTAAACATGGGTAAAGGTCTTTAATTAGAGAGAGATTCCAGCCATCTGATCACGGTACATAAAGAGAGATAAGGATCAGGAAATGTGCAGTGAAAAAGATTTTCACCATCGCATGGCCGTTCTATCTCTTCGATCAAATGACAGCATCTCTATGAGATGCAATCCACGTGAACTGTATTACATGGGCTGTACAGCAAGCATTACTCCATCACAAAATTGATCATGAGACCTCCTAGCAAAATGGGCTTAAGAAAGCCCAACGGCTTCGAAGTGGGCCTCTCGGGCTACGAGGACTGGCTACTACATGGGCTTTAATCACTCTGCTCCATTTTAGCCAAGTCCAATTAGATGTTCATGGGAAATATGGATAACGTGCTTTGCGACAATGATGAAGCTTTTCGTGCAGCCGCTTTCATCATGTGTGAACAAATTAAGGACACGTTTGCTCTGTCTTATTTTATACGACCAGGAAAGGTGTGCAAACCCTCCAATTTGCACCAAGTCTTACTCATCATCTTGCTCATCTTATTTTTAATAGTTCTTATAAGTCATGATAAATACTTAAATTTAAAAAACAAAATTCTCTCAGTACACGTTTGAACCACACTCTAACAGTGCAGAGTGGGGCGGACAATGTCTTATGCGTAAGAGATTTGACATGATGTATAAATATGCACGTGGGACCCACTCACTCCTCTCTGCACTGAATGACTCTCATCCAATCCTACACTGACTGAACCCGCACTCTAAATCTAAACATTGCATATGATTGCAATATACTACGTAAACAAAGTTTTAAAATGACATACCATAGAACAGGTATAGATCATAGTCTTAACAAAATTATGATGTCTTTTCTGCTCTTAGAACATCATAAAAAGACATATAATACAACTTGCTGACAAATTGCAATGAAAGAGAGAAATGGCAAATGCTTATAGGCCCAATACCAGTGGGAACAAGTTCAGGTAAACACGTGAGGAGCCACGAAACCTTCCTTCGTATTTTACTGCGGGCCCTGTACTCCGAGGAATACGATTCCTATTAACAAAAGCTACCAGGAGGGACAAGAAATCCTCCCTCTCTACCTCTCACACACACACGGTTTGAACTGACATCTCTCTGGGATAGGACAATTTGCCTTGCTTGGGACAAACCTGATCTTGGGGTACATACATTATTCAGACAAGATAGACAAGCAAACTGACAAGTTGATGAATCATAGAGAATAGCCTAGCTTTTAAATGGGAATTTTCTTCACCTTCTTTTGTCTTCTTGTTCTCTCAGGCTTTTTGTCCAAGAGTTTTTTGCATTTGTGTATAACGTTAAGCTCATGTCTAACACCAGGATAACATGAAATGAGGAATGAGTATAAATTCATCTCTTAACCAAATGACCCCATTCTTATTTTAATTTTAGCTTGGGGATGATTTGATATACAGTTATAAACCCTCATATACGCTTAAAAGACAGGGATGGACTTACGAAGGTGCGTGGTTAACACATTAGAGATAAAACAAAAGTAATAAATTTTAACCTAAGCTGATTGAAGAGTGTGCTTGTAAAAAGGAAGAGTTTCTGATAAAAGAAATGACAATATGTTAAAATTATTGAAAATATAATAAGTTCACTTTATTGTTAACTGCACTCTTTATCTATGTAAGTAGAGATGTACCAGAGAGACACTGAGGATTCTGTAGCTCTTTTCCCTGTCCCTCTTGAAATATGTGATCGATGGAATTTCATTCGGGGGTGTAATACAAAACTCGATTTTTTCTGGTTGGTTGGTTCATTTCTTGTCTCTCAATTGGAAGATCTCGGATTTCATTACCGGTTGGAACGTAAAAATCGTCCTGAGATATTTATTCTCGGTCCGTAAGATTACTTCTTCAGATGATCAGATGGATCAAGATTTTTTGCCTACTTAGGTAGAATTATCAACCAGTTCGAAATTATCTCCAACTCTGGAAGATCTCTGAGGCATTATTCTTGGTCACATGTAAATATATGTACCGGTTCAAAAAAAAAGATTCAATTTTAATACAATCAATCACCTAGTTATCCAATTAAACCATCAAGAATAATACATCCAAATGCAAACCTAATATTTGTATGTAGATGATGTCAGACCTAATTAATTCAGTCACGTGCATTGATCCAATTAAATACACTTGCGTGATATTGATTTACAAATGCTGCCCAAGCTCTTGAGTAGAGCTTTTCTTAAGTTATGGGAAGAAATGCGATTTATGAAAGACACAAGTTACTATTAGCTACCTTATTTACCATAGATATATTTGATAAACTTCTATTTAGTTTCATAAACATGCGATTGAGTTTGTGATAAACAAGATCACTTATTTCTCAAGAGTTATCGTGAAATCCCATTCCTTTTTATTAATTAGCAAAATTTTGCAATGATAATGTGTTAAATGAAGGGATCTATTGCGGCACCTATTAAACCCAAACTGGCCTTCAACAGAGGCATAGTATTAGGCTAGGTTGGGTCGAATTTAGATCCGATCATTGATGGGGATACGAAAGTTGCATCACTCAATACGATCTAACGTGATTTTGGTCAAACTTATGCGCCATATATTATATAACCCAAGTCAGCACCTGTGACTTGTGAGGACAGGTCAAAGCCAAAAAAACATGGGCAAATCATATTAAGTTGGATACAAATCGATTTTTTTACCCCTAATCTGACTTAAATATAACATTTAATTCATAATAACCTGTTCGGAACTTAAGCACATATTCTATTGGTGGTGGACACCTCTTATGCTGTGGAGGCATGACTCTTTCAATCCTGGAACGTGTTCTAGTGGTAGTGAACACGTCTTTTATTGTGGAGGCTTAACATCCCCTCTCAAACTGAACGGCCCAAGTTGGTTGTTGAGTTTGTACCGAATGAATGTGAACCAAGGGCTGCAAAGTGGTTTTATTAATTCATCGGCAAGTTGATCTTGACTAGGCAAGAACCGGACTTCCTTGTCGTGACGGGCAACTTTGTCTCGAACGAAGTGATAGTCAATTTCCACGTGCTTTGTTTGAGCATGAAAGACTGGATTGGCAATGAGGTATGTGGCCCCCAAGTTATCACACCATAGTACTGCTGTATGTGGACAATCAATAAGGACTGCAGCCAGGTGTTTCAGCTATGGCATCAGCAATGGCCTTGTATTCGGCTTCAGTGCTAGAACGGGCAACAATGCACCGTTTTCGAGCACTCCATGAGATGAGATGGCCCAAAGTAGATAGCGTACTCTCCAGTGGACTTGCGATCATCAGCAGACCCATCCCAGTCCGCATCGCTATAAGCATGTAGAGCTGGTGTGGTGACAGGTTTGAGGAGGAGACCATGACCAGCTGTGTCCTTGAGGTACTGGAGAATACGTTTGACCGCTCCCCAGTGTATGTCTGTTGGCGAATGAAGATACTGACATACCTTATTGACAGTGAAGCAAATGTCGGGCCGCGTGAGGGTGAGGTATTGGAGAGTGCCGGCGGTGCTCTGATAGGTGGTGGAGTCTATAAGAAGAGAGCCAGCAGCTTGGTGAAGCACTGTAGTTGAGGACATAGGGGTGCTGCATGGCTTTGCACCATCAAATCCCGTCCGTTGTAGTAGGTCGATGATATAGTTTTGCTAACTGAGAAAAAGACCTTGCGGAGTGCATATTGTTTTCATGCCAAGGAAGAAGTGGGTGTCCCCGAGATCCTTTAATGCAAATGTCCTGTCAAGAACCGCGATAAGAATGGCCAAAGCTTAGTAGTTGTTGCCCGTCAGAAGAATATCGTCGACGTAGATCAGTATATAAATAATGATGCTATTTTTGTTGTAAATGAAAAAAGAGGCACCGGTCTTTGAAACTTGAAAATTTAACTCATACAGACGATCGCTTAGACAACGAAATCAGGCACGAGGTGCCTGTTTCAAACCATAGAGGGATTTGCGAAGGCGACAAACATGAGTAGAAAAAGATGGGTGCTCTGATACCATAAACACGTATTCTATTGGTGGTGGACACGCCTTATGTTGTGGAGGCATGACTCGTTCAATCTTGGAAACGTGTTTTGGTGATAGTGAACACGTCTTCTATTTTAGAGGCTTAACATAACTTAACCAAATCGTCAAAACTTATGAACTAAATCTGATTTTTAAGAATTGAGTTGAGTGAGTGCTTAAAGGGTCATCAAAACTTTTGAACTAAATTTGATCAACAGTCCTCTGCTGTGGAGATAGGGATCTCAGAATAAGAGTTAGGTTTCGTCAGCCCTCATCTGAAGTTAACTTGACCATCAAAACTTTTGAAATAACTTTGATTTCTTTTTAAGAATTGAGTTGAAAGAAAAAAGGAAGTTAGTTTTCATCAGACCAAAATCTAAAAGCGGGATTCCACAGAAATCGATGAGGCGCTGCATTTGCAGAGCAAAACCATAGGTAAAAGCGCCTTCAAACATGTCCTTTTAGTCTTACAACAGCACAGGGCATATCCCGTTCCCATGCATAGTGCTTCTTAAGCTCTGGTTTGGTATCGGGATAAAAAAAATGTGAGAACAGGGTTAAGTCATCTGATGACTTATCTTTGTTTCTGTGTGTGTTTGGTATGATTGAGGATAAGAAATATTGTTAACTTGTTCCTCTTTTAGTTTGAAATAGGGATAATAAAGGGGATAAGGTCCATAAAAAGATCAATATACCCTCACCCGGATTGCAAGAATATGCACTAATCTGTGTTTGGTAGGGGAAAGAGGACTTACAGACTTTTTGCAGCCCACCAACACTACCTATACATAATGTTGGACTTAGAATTTTTTTTAAAATCCAAGTGGATTTGTAAAAGAGATCAACATGTTCTACCAAATATTGATAAAGTATAATGCTGATTATTGTGATATTCATAAAATAATATTAATGATCATCACATACTATATGTAATTTGCATATTAAGTTTTAAAAAATAGATTAATAACAATTCATATTAATTATTAAAAAATAGTTAACATAAATTAATCTATACAACTATTAATGATCATCACATATTGCTTGAAAATGAAGTAATAACAATTGCTTGGACGTATGGTCTAACAAAGGGAAGGGTCAGGGTTAAAAATAAAATAAAAAAGGAAGGCCGGCCCGTAAGCTTGTGGCGTAGTGGGGCACCCCATGCCATTGAGGAGGGGTTGCTCGCGCTGTTCCCCATTCTGTGGTTGTTCTGCCTATTTCGGGTGTCTAAATTTTGATGGGGACTGGGGTTGGGGGGTGATGTTGTCGAGACAATCATTATCGGATTTTGGACGAGAAATCTAATAACTAGCTGATGACCGAGAGTCAAGGGGCATCAGACTGAAAAAGATGAGTTAGGGATGAAGGCTGCAGCTCCTACAAGAAGAAAGGAACCAATTAGGAAGGGTCCCGGATCATGGCCCCGGGGGAACCTCCTCTGATAGTTAAATTAGCAACAAGCTTAATATAAACTTTTAGTGTTAAGAGGAAGAGAGATGGACGGTTAATAGCTTGTGTACTTTTTCTGCAGTGAATAGTGCTCCTCTTATAGGGGAGGATGAGAGTTTCTCTATTGTGGCAAGCGATGTAAAACTATAGAAATTGAGATGAAATTTTAAGAATACCTTGAGAGTTAGTAGGCCGAAGGCCCGTAAGCGGCTGATTAAGAAAAGGTTGGACCCGTCTCGGCCCTTTACGCACTTGGGCCGAATTTGAATGATCCATATTTGCCATGCCGAATGGGCGGGACCATCGTCGGCCCAGTAAACGTCTAGGCCGGAATAAACTGACTAAGTTTGATAGTTGGGCCGGGTTCATCTCGGTCCAGTACGAATTTGACCGTCAATAGTGAATGAATGTCGTTCGGCCCACTCTCGAATTGGGACTAGGCCCAGTCATCAGGCTCAGTTGGCTTTTTCCCCATCAGGAGGGATATGAGAAGGCCAGTGGAAAATACAATGATATTATGATAAATATTTTTTATTTTAATAAAAAACTTTAAAGTTCATTAATTGGAAATTTGACTACGTAAAAGTAAAATTGGTACCACGGGAATCCTCATAAAAACATACCTTCTAATATTCTGCATTTAACAATGTTAAGATTTCTACGACAAGTAATCTTTAATAAAAGATAAAAGATTAGTTATCAAGGTAGCCGGTGCCAAGTTGCCTCAATGTTTTACAATATTTTGGGATTTTACAACAAGAGAAGTGACCCCCTCAGTCAGAAGACATTGTTAAATTAGAAAGTTAACCATCATTAGAACCATCGTCATAATAAAAGTGTTCACATATTCCACAGATTGGGGTACATTCCATTGTTGAAGAGCAAGAATAATTCAAACATCATGCTCGAATAAAGTACATACAGATACATATCATTTACTAATAGGTGTACCATTTAGTTTGGACAAGAAAGGGACACTTTGACAGGGGATATGGGAATGGGATCCTCTCCGCCTCCCTGGACGGCTGCTTTGATGGTGCTCACAGAGAGTCGTACGGTCCTCGTCACAAGAGATAGGGAAGGTGCATGTATTTTCAATGCCAACTCTTATCTAATAAGTCCTAAATTATAGAGGAACTTTATTTGAAAAAAAGTAAAAATAAATGCTCAATAGAAATAGCTTTTCTATGGCTGATTTGATAATCAGATTGTTTGTTTCAGCGTAACAAGATTGTTTATGTTGAAACAAGATTTGTTCTATTTTAGTAATTCCTCTAGCCCTATTTGAAATAAGCTATTTGAATTAAGTAAAATAAAAAGAAACTAAGATATAATAAAGGAAGTGCTGTTATTACTTATTTTCTGTAGAATAAGTTATTCAAGTATTTTATTAGAATTGCTTCTTCCTTCTTACTCTGGACTAAACTGTTCTTATTTGAGATAAAAAAAAATACGTGCAATAAACACAAAATAAAAAGAATAAGACAAAATAGGTTATCATATTCTCCTTTATTCTATAATCACACTAGATAATAGACTAGGAACAGAAAAAGGATACTAAGAACACCGACTATTTGCACAGTACTCATGTAATTTATCTTTAATTTTATTTTGACAAATAAGAAAACTTTTTTTTAATTGTGTAAGTAAAATATATGAAAGTCTAGGCAGAGGTTAAGGTCGGTGGACCGGAAGGAGTCTAGGAACACCCTCCCTGGCCCCGAAAGAAGAGAGAGAGAGAGAGAGAGGAAACCCCTCCATATGGTAGGTTGAGGGAAGGGGGAAGGGAAGAGAGAAGAGGGAGACTTCTCCAAAGCAACGGTCTCTCTCTACCATGGGTGAATGGAAGGCTCAGTTGAATTAGGCATCTTCCTCGTGACATTAAGTTACGGTTGTCAATTGGGTGGATCAATCCATGACCCAGTCGAATTCAACCTAATATTACAGTACGAACTGAGTTGGATTAAATTTGAGTTGAGATTAGTCAAATCTGAATTGAGTTGGGTTGAAAATGAATTTCTGATCTATTGACTTTTACATTACCTATACAAAAAAGTAAAATATTTTAACAAATTATGTATAAATAGGTTTACCGTTCAATTTAAACTGAATTTGAGTTAAATTTGAATTAACTTTAGGTCAGACTGAAATTAGATTGAACTATGTTGAATTTGAGTTCAACCCGAATTACCGTATAACTCAGCCTAATTCGTTCAAATTATATCCCTACTTCGGTCTATTTTTCTCACGTCATATTTATAGGATGAGATTAATAAATTATATTCACAATAATAATTTAAACCATATTTAATTCTATTTTTAATAGTGAGAATAATTCGGCGTAACCAGCTACAAGGATAAAAAAATTCGAAATTTTAAGTGTAAATCTGTCTTTGCATTGGTTCAATATATTTTCTACAATTTTATTCGAGTTCACCCCAATCAAAGAGCTTGTAGGGGTTCGAGACCCGAGAAATTAATCAATGGGTGGGATGTCGGGCCTGGAGCACGTATCGAACCGAGCGAGCTAGTGCCGGGACCCGCCGGGACAGCGCCCTTGGTCGCGTCGCATCACTGGTCTTTCGGTTCCCTGTGTACCACGTTTTTTGCCTTTTTGGGTTTCCTTTTTGTTAAAGTTTCAATTTGGTCAGGTCAGTTCTGGCCTCTGGCTCATGCTCCGGCCACTGGGGACAGTTAACTCCCAAAGAGAAATTATGATCGACCCACATTGGATCCGAAATTTATGTACTTCCGGGTTTCTCAATCTGTTGGACCTGGCGTTTTGGATTACCTTTTTCCTTTTTTTTTGAACGTTAGCGTTTCGGATTACGTTCCATACATTGTCTTAGATATGAGATAGTTTGGCCTTTTTGATATAGACCATCATATACTTCTTATATGATATGAGAGTATTAAATGTACATATAATATTTTATTTTAAAAGAGAACTAGAAGATCTCATTTCATTATTTCATTCTTTATCCGATTATTGGTGCAACAAGTTATTTTCTGAAAATAAATTATGGAGGTTTAAAGTCTAAACACGAACCTGATATCTCAATTGTTCTATGGTTGAAAGCAAATAGTGACTCGGATAGTCGGATCCGCACGGATAGGATCCGCAAGCTGCCCTCGCACGCTCCAGCTGGGATATGACGAGTTGCTGGCCCACCCGCATCCGCATGCTATCATGGGAGTCGCTTGCCCATCATTCTGTTTGGACTCCAGATTGTGACATCATCGTCGCTTGCATGATTCGGTCTTTAGGAGTCCAAAGACAATATACAGGGATGGAAGAGATGATGAAATATCACTTATTATTTTAAGATAAAATAATTTATTTATTTACTTTTTATTTTAGAAGTTCCTATAAAAAGAAAAAAAATTAGAAAATTTGATTTACAAAATAATGGGAACCTGTCAACTCTATTACCTCACATATTCGAAAATACATATTAAGATTGTGTGTGTATTATTAGGCATACCCACAGTTAATTATGGGAGCATTATAACACCTATATAGATTGGTTTGATTTTGTCACGTGCACAATATTAAGCACGAGTGCGCAACTCAAATAATAATCACGAATGAACTTTAACACGTACGAAAATCTTTGGGACATCTAATTAAAACCTTAATTTGAGTGGATAAGACACTGCTCATTTAGATTTATTTCATTTATCTCTTTATCATTTTGAGGTTACTTTAATCTATAGTATATTAATAAAACAGAGTTTCCGGTCCAACTGATGTGGCACTCTCATATTCTTTTTCACAAAAAAATATGTATATTAAATAATTCTTAAGAAAAAATCATTAATGGTCATAACTCTCATTCTCAACCATTTCAAAATAACTCATTAATGGTCATAACTCTTTCTCTCTCTTTCTCAGTTAAGACCATACGCAGTAGAACGGGGGTCATGGCCCCCTTAAAATTAAGGAATTTATTTGATAATAAAAATATTAATTTATTTATAGTATAATAAAATATTATAAAATAAAATAATATTTTTAAAATTATATTAATATTAAACATAAACTAATATTATTCCTAACTATTTGTTATACTCTGTTTTATTTAACTTATCTTATAAATTCATTTAACTCATATCTTATATACTTTTTGTCGTATATTATTTGTATTTATTATTTATTATGTTAATAATTGTCGTATCATATAATATTTAATATTTATAGTCACATATAAATTTTTTAGTTATAATATATAATATATTAATAATTTTAGGTATATTAATATTACAGTAAACCACTGACAAAGAAGACAACTCAAAACTCTATACTATACTAATAAAATAGAATTTCTAACTTAGTTGATGTGACACTATCATATTCTTTCTCACTAAAAAAATATTAAATAATTCTCAAGAAAAGTCATTAATGGTCGTAATCTTATTATGATTATTCATTTCCCTTCTCACCTCCACCCATTTCAAAATAACTCGTTAATAGTAATAACTCTCACTCTAACACATTTCAAAATAACTCATTAATAATCATAATTATCTTTCTCTTTCTCTCAGGCAAACGTAGGGGAACGGAGGGCCATGTTTCTCCTAAAATTGAGGAACTTATATAATAATAAAAATATTAATTCATTCATATTATAATAAAATATTATAAAATAAAATTTTGAAATTATATTAATATTAACTACAAAATAATATTATTCTAAATATTTGTCTTACTCTATTTTATTTAACTTATAAATTTAATTAACTCATATGTTACATACTTTTTGTCATATATTATCGGCATCTATTATTTATTATGTTAAGTTTTATATGTTAATAATTACCATATCATATAAAATTTAATATTTATAGTCACATAATTTTTTACTTAATATTTTTAGTTATAATATATAACATATTAATATTTTTAGGTATATTAATATAACAGTAAGCTACCTAACAAAGAAGACAACTCGAAACTCTAAAGTTATAAACATGATTTTCGTATTTTTATTTGATGTCAGTCTTCATCGATAATATCTTTTATGAATGATCTTTTTTTAAATAATGATATTGTTAAAAAATTTATTGCATAGAAGCACCATAATCGTCCATTGTGGTCGAATAGTATTTTACCTAATTTACATATTATTATGATTTCATTGTAGTCCTCTTACAAAATTATATTATACTTAGTTATGTACTGCATTTTCTTATTTTTCTTTTCAACATTACTTTGGATCTACTGAGATCTCTCCATTAAACTCACCTAACTAACATTACAGTTTAGCATGCGAGCGAAATGTCTTCAGACTAGAGCTCCTATTAAGTGAAATTAAAAGTTTAATATTTCTCGTGTAAAATTATCTTTGTATTTGATTATTTACTTAAAAAAATTTAAAAATATATTAAATAAAATTATTTAAATTAATATAACATTTTTATCTTAATACAAAATTTAATATTTTTAAAATAATTTCATATAAATAACATGCATCGCATAGGTTTGGAACTAATATATTTACAATACACACAGTAAAAGTGATCGTAATCAAAATTTTGACGTGAGACTAATAGTGCCAAAGACCAAAAGGATATCTTATAGAGTCAAACAACGACAGTGTTCTTTTTCTTCTCTGGTAGGACAACAAACTTGTCACTAACTTTATGAATGTCTTTACTATTTATATCATTGTCCTTGCTCTTAAAATTTTGCTGCAATCGGACACAAGAATGTAAGATTATAAGATGGAACTATAATTCTACACAACTCTTTTACAAAATTTAGATGTCAAAAGATAACACATACTAACATTATACAAACAACACTGAAGACTTTCCATCACATCAATGCACACACACTTGTTACTTGACACATAACAGCCAATAATACAAAGTACTTTTACGTACCAAACAATGTTAAGCTGCAGCTTTATAAAGCACATCCATATAAATAAAGTAAACATAATAGAAATATTACAAATATAACTGACAAGAAGAGCAAAAGTCCCAAGGCACTACAACCAGAGATTTACCATTATTAGCAGTGAAATAAACCATATATTTATCAGTTCTGATAACAATGTGGGGGAACTCAGTACTTCCATTAGGTATTGGTTTTGAAATCACTGATTTTAAACTTGACAAAAATTAAAAATCTATAATTGTAGAACTACCTATTTTTTAAAAAATAATTTATATTTTTGGTGATTTTGGACTGAAGATTGGAATCAGTTAAATAAAGGATTATATGCGTCAATCAGTTTTGAGATACTGCAATTTATAATATTTTAAATAAATAAAGAATAATGTAAAAATGCCAATTTAAAACATTTTACAACACACCAACCGATCCTTATCGTAAGTGAAGAAGATAGGATCAATATTTTTCCTTAAATTTAATACTTTCATTTTTTAGAATTTAACCCTCAGTCAAACTGCTGCTAATAAATAAAATGCCAAATGATGACCAACATTACTCTCGAATTGAAACACGCCCGTTTCAGGTCGCCAAACGCACACACGCGAGCCCCACTCTCGTGGACTGCCAGACTGCCAGCGCCAGCTCACACGCAGGCCTGCGCCAGCAAGTGTCCGGCTACAGCCCGCAGGCCCGGAGAGCAAACCGAATCGTTTGCGTGCCGGGCAAAAAACGATTCCACGGCGCACCGCTACGCGACCGCCCGAGGGAAACCCCGGCCCCGCTACCGCTACTAGATGGATTTTAAAACGCTGTTCGCCCCCGAAAAGTTTTGAAATTTTGGGGCCAACGTGGATCACGCCGCATACTACACATTCCCCCTCCCCTGCAGAAAGAATGAGACACCGCTTAATTCCGCCCGGAGTCCCATTAAGACAACATTAAACACCCCCCAGCAAAGAAGCCAATCCAGCCCCTTCCCAGTTCCCAGTTCCCACCCTGAAAATTAATTATTTGTTTCTTCCCCCCTGCACTGCATCCCTCGAAACGAGACTCGAGATGAAGGGAAAGCAAATAGGAAAGAATTTGGAAATAAAAAATGGTTGGAAACTTGGACGGATATGTCGCACCGGCCCGGCGGGTACAAGACCGTCATCCCGGCTTCACTTGTCCCCTCCGGATCCCATTTCACTACCCGAATCCCATGGATGAAGACAAAGCCAAAAACTTTCACCTAGAAAGTGAAAAGTTCTCCGTCTGTATGGTGGATTGGAGCTCCCCACCTGTGAGGGAGCACGGGAACGGCGCGCTCCGTTTTAATGCCTCCTCGTTTCTACCGGATGCTCTGCGGATTCGGCACGCGTGACACTGGAACTTCCCTCTTCCGCCCCCACAATTCAGAGACTTCTCAGATGAGATTAGAGAAGAGAGAAGGATAATGCTAACGTGAGTCGTGACGGGAAACTTGTGGAGAGAGGGGTGGGGATGAGATAGGGAGAGGGGTACAGACAAACCCTGCCAGGCTACGCCTTTCTTTGCCGGATTAAGCTCTTCTTTCCACGCCCTGTTCCGCCCCCGTTTTGTCTGCACTACCTGCGCTCCCCACCGCCTTCGCCAACTTTCCCAGTCGCCTCCCGCCCGCACGCTTTCCCAAAGTGTAGGGCGAGGACCGCCTCTTCTGGTGCTCGCCCCACACCGTTCCTTCTCTCCGCTTTTACCCGCTGTACCTTTCAAACTTCGCTTCTCCCTCCTCTTAGCTTTACCTTTCTCCGCCCTGTTCCTCCGCCATTCCCATGTTCCTGTCGTTCTCTGCTTGACCGCTTGGGTGTGTTCCAAAAGTGTACGTGGTCGAAGAGGGCAAGGTCGCCTTTTTTCACTTGTTACGTTTCGAGTGCGGGTGTCTGGTGGAAGGTCATGACGGAGGAGAGGCTGGTGGTGGAGGTGGTGGCGGCGCACAACCTGATGCCCAAGGACGGGCAGGGCTCGTCGTCGTCCTTCGTGGAGGTTGAGTTCGAGCTCCAGCGCCAGCGCACCAGCGTCAAGCACAAGGACCTCAACCCCGTCTGGAACGAGCGGCTCGTCTTCGCCGTCTCCGACCCCGCGGACCTCCCGTACCGCGCCATCGACGTGGGCGTCTACAACGAGTGCTCCTCCGCCAGCTCCCGCAACTTCCTCGGCAAGGTGCGCGTCTCTGCCGCGGGGGTGCCCGCTCCCGGGGAGGAGCCTGTTCCCCAGCTCTTCACGCTCGAGAAGCGGAGCCTCTTCTCCCACATCCGCGGCGAGATCAGCCTCAAGATCTACCGGGTGCACCACAACGAGGTCTCTGACGTCGCTGCGAACCAGACGGTGGCGAAGGTGAAGGAGACCGTGCCGGACCTTCCCAGGGGAAGGAAGCAGCAACAACAGCAGCAGCAGCAGCACGCGGCCGGGCAGATACAGCAGCGGCGACAGCAGCAGCCGAAGCTCCAGCATCAGCAACGGCGGCAGCAGCAGCAGAAACAGAACACCCAGGGCCAAATGCAGCACCAGCAGCTGGGGAAGCCACATCCGCATGTGGTCCCCGCCGCCCCTGTGGACTTCAAGCCGGTAGTCCTCACAGCAGGACCTCCCGTGCGCCCTGACCTGTATCCCGCCGGAGTAGGGGTCGGCATGGGACCATGCCCCGGACCCAACCTCATCCACCGCCAGGAGTTCTCCCTCAAGGAGACCCGCCCCCACCTCGGCGGTGGGGCCGCCAGCCGCGACAAGACGAGCTCCACGTACGACCTGGTGGAGCAGATGCAGTACCTCTACGTGCGGGTGGTGCGGGCCCGGGGCCTCCCCATCAACGCCGGCACCGCGGCTGTCGTAGAGGTGAAGCTGGGAAACTACCGTGGCATCACCCGGGCGGGGCCGTCCTTACACTGGGATCAGATCTTCGCCTTCGCCAAGGACTCCATCCAGAGCACCGCCGTGGAGGTCTTCGTCAAGGAGAAGGAGGGCCGCGACGACTTCATGGGCTGGCTGGCCTTCGACATGGGCGAGGTCCCCCACCGCGCCCCCCCTGATAGCCCCCTCGCCCCGCAGTGGTACCGCCTGGACGATCGGAAGGGGGAGAAGCTCCCCGGCGAGCTCATGCTGTCCGTGTGGTTCGGGACGCAGGCCGACGAGTGCTTCTCGGAGGCTTGGCACTCCACGGCGGCGGGGGTGCAGGGCGACGGGCTCGGCTCCATCAAGTCCAAGGTCTACCTCTCGCCCAAGCTGTGGTACCTGCGGGTGTCGGTGCTGGAGGCACAGGACCTCCTGCTGGGGGAGAAGGGGGCAGTCGCCATCGGGCGCTACCCCCAGCTCTTCGTCAAGGCCCAGCTGGGGAACCAGGTCGTGTGGACCCGGCCCGCACGGGTGTCCCCTAACCGGACCCCGACGAACCCGGTCTGGAATGAGGACCTCATGTTTGTGGTGGCGGAGCCGTTCGAGGACTACCTGGCGGTCTTCGTTGAAGACCGTGTGGGCCCCGGCCGTGACGAACCCCTAAGCCGCGTGCTGATCCCCCTCTCCAACGTTGACCAGCGCCTAAACGACAAGGCCATCCCTTCCCGCTGGTTCGGCCTGGAGGGGGCGCACGGCGACGGAGCGGGCAGGTTCGCCAGCCGCCTGCACCTGCGCCTCTCCCTGGACGGCGGTTACCACGTGCTGGACGAGGCCACCATGTACAGCAGCGACCTACGGGCTACCGCCAAGCAGCTCTGGGACCCCTGCATTGGTGTGCTGGAGATGGGCATTCTGGGCGCGTCGGGGCTGTTGCCCATGAAGACGCGGGAGGGCAAGGGAGCCACGGCCGACGCCTACTGCGTGGCCAAGTATGGGCCCAAGTGGATCCGCACCCGCACGGTCGTCGACAGTCTCTGCCCCCGGTGGAACGAGCAGTATCAATGGGAGGTGTTCGACCCCTGCACCGTCGTCACCGTCAGCGTCTTCGACAACTGCCACCTCGACAGCAAGGGCCCGGCTCCCGCCGCCGGTGCCCGCGACAACAGGATTGGGAAGGTCCGGATCAGGCTGTCTACCCTCGAGTCCGATCGCGTCTACACGCACGCGTACCCGCTGCTGGTGTTGCACCCGTCGGGCGTGAAGAAGATGGGCGAGCTCCACCTCGCCGTCCGCTTCTCCTGCGCCAACACCGCCAACATGCTCCACCTCTACCTGCGGCCGCCGCTGCCCAAGATGCATTACGTGGAACCCCTCGCGGTGCAGAAGGTGGAGCACCTCCGTTACCGGGCCACAGAGGTGGTGGCCTCCCGGTTGAGCAGAGCGGAACCGCCGCTGGGGCGGGAGGTCGTGGAGTACATGCTGGACAAGGGGTCCAACTTCTGGAGCATGCGGCGGAGCAAGGCCAACTTCTTCCGCCTCATCGCCGTGTTCGCCTACCCCATCGCGTTCGTCCGCTGGGTCGAAGCCATGAGGAGCTGGCAGCGCCCGGTGCCCTCAGTGCTGTTCCTGGCGGCACACCTCCTGTTCATGTGGTTCCCGGAGCTAATATTGCCTGTCCTGTTCTTCGTCCTGGCCGGGGTGGGGCTATGGCGCTACCGCGGAAGGCCGCGCCACCCGCCGTACATGGACATCCGGCTGTCGCAGGCCGAGGCCGTGTACCCGGACGAGCTGGACGAGGAGTTCGACACGTTCCCTACGTCACTGCGCAGCGTGGAGCTGCTGAGCTTGAGGTACGACCGCCTGAGGAGCGTGGCGATGCGCCTGCAGTCGATGATGGGTGACGTGGCGACCCAGTGCGAGCGGTTCCAGTCCCTGCTGGGGTGGCGGGACCCCCGGGCGACGGTGCTTTTCCTGGGCTTCTGCGTTGCCGCCGCGGTGTTGTTCTACGCGGTGCCAGTGCGGGTGGTGCTGGGCCTCTGGTGGCTGTACACCATGATGCCGCCCAGGGTAAGGAGCCGTCTCCCCTCGCCCATGATGAACTTCTTCAAGAGGCTTCCCTCCAAGGCCGATTCCTTGTTGTAGCTAATGACTACACAGAAGGGATCGCATGTATGCAGAGTACAGGATTTGGTTATTATGGGCTTAATCAGACTGGTTTATTATTAGGTTTTCTTTCTTGCTTTTTGTTTAGTAGGGTAAGTTAACAGTAACAGGATGGTCGGTTTTGTACCTGACTGGGTTGGTAGTCTTGTACATGTGGATTTGTTTTATTGTCCATGTTTCCCTGCCGGAAACAATCAGACAGTGGCTTGTTTTGGCAAAAGATTTAAGTGGAAGTCTTTGATATTTAGCACCATCGACACATCTTCCACGGTTCTCACGATGGGTTGGATACTAATATTTGGGATGATAGATGGATCCATTCATTGGTAGGTTGGTAGGCCCGCCTGAACTCCATCCTCACTCCAAAGGAAAACCTTCAGTGGGAACGAGATTGTCTAGATCAGCGCATCAAGACCGTCCGTCCAATGTCCTCGGACACATGAAATCGAACTGTATATGCACCATGCACAACATTTTTAAAAGTAAATAACTTATATACCCTTGTATAATTCAGTTTCATGTGTTTGGAGACATTGGACAGTCCAGATGCACACGGTCCAGACGATCTCATTCCCGGTGTGGGTATGTCAACTCATCAAAAATCACGAGTGGGACAGGGAACTTATTGTGAACACCTTTTCTGAGCATTTGGCCAAGACTATTCTCCATATTCCTCTTCCAACCGAGATTAAGGCAGCGGGTGACCCGGCCCTGGTCTGGCCTCTTTGTGAAGATGGCAGGTTTTCCATTAAATCAGCTTATCGTTTGCTTACTGACGCAGCTAATGTTCCAAGCTCCTCAGCCCCGGATCCTATCTGGAAGACACTGTGGTATTCTAAATCCCACAGGTTATTGCCTCCCAAAATATCCTGCTTCTTATGGAAATGTGTTCAGAATCCTCTCCTGGTTAATGAGAACTTGGCTAGACGTCCTCCATTTGTGGATCCATTGTGCCCAAGATGTTTGAAGCAACCAGAAACTGTAAATCATATGTTGTTTGAGCGCCAGGTTGCTAGAATAACGTGGATGGCATCACCCTTAAATTATGAGAGATGCTAGCCTGACAGGAAAATGGACCCGTTTCTGTTACTCTGCCTAAAGGAGAAGCATATGTTGAGGGTTTTTCATAAATTTACCACATGCAAATTGTCTCATTTTTACATGCAAGACAATCAAATTCACCCACCGTGACGGAAAAGTTTCCCCAATTATCTTACTCACATGATTCGAGTGAATTTGATTGGCTTGCATTTAAAAAGGGGACAATTTGCATGTCATAAATTTATGAAAAACCCTCAACATGTGCTTCTCCTTCAGACGGGATAACAGAAATGGGTACACTCCTGAAATATTATCGTGACGGGAAAGTGTTCCCAGTTATCTTACCCACTTGGTTTGGATGAATTTGATTGGCCTGCATTTAAAAAATAAGACAATTTACATGTGATAAATTTATGAAAAACCCTTAACATGTGCTTCTCTTTTAAGCGGGTTAACAGAAACGAGTACACTTTTCTTGTCAGGCTAGCATCTCTCTTACAGATCTGTTAGAGACAGAATCCTTGTGGTCTGCTCCACCCCTCACTAAATCCAAGGATGGTCCGTCTGTTATGGCAATGTGTTCCTCTATTATGTAGCACATCTGGAAGTCACTCTACAAGAAAGTTTAATCTCAGGAGGTAAATCTCCTTGTCATCTTGGGAAAGCTCTTGCTGACTTTGAATTCTGGGTCAACTCCTCTACTGCAAAGAGCCCTGCCTTGCATACTTAGTTGGAGAATCAAGCTTCCTAGACGACTCCGTCTCCAGGATCCTTAAAAATCAATTTTGATGGCGCCACTTACTTCGAGGTTGGAGCTCTTGGAATTGTGGTGAGGAATTATCTGGGAGAAGTCTCTCTTTGCAAGGCTATACTTGTTCCATCATCCAACCCAATTGAGGACAAAGCTCAAGCTCTCCTTCAAGCCTTACAACTGGCAGCCTCATTTCATCAGCAAGTCATAGTTGAAGGAGACACACAGATCCTTATCAGATCAGCTTTGGGTGTTAGATCCCTCCTTGGAAAGTCAGTGCTCTCATTACTAAATGTCAAAGTATCCTTCAGAACGACCGCATCTCCCTTTCTTTTATTCGTAGACTGGGCAGCAGAACTGCCCATAATGTAGCAAGGTTGGTTGTGTCTACTTGTCAGGAGGGCTCCTTTCATCCCTTTGCCCTACCTACCAGTACCTCCAGGCTGTTATGCTCGACTCTTGCATTCCCTAACATTATGTTGTGAATGGAATCCCTTTAACTTTCAAAAATAAATAAAAAAAGCAAGCGCACCTTGTGGTACTATTGCACATTCTGAAGGAAAAAGAAGTGGTGAATGCCCCCCTGGGTCGAGCAGAAATGGTGTCATGCTGCCCATAGATAAGCATCTTTTGTGGGTTGATTGGATTGTTATTGGGCTCTCTAGAATTACTTGCTGCACCCCATGGTGCTAAGTTGGAACGGGTCATCCCGTCTCGCTCCGCCACATAGACACCTGCACATGACTCCCTGCCTCACATTAAATGTGCTTTGATGTCAAGGCTTTCGAGAGCGTTAGAATGCTCTCTAGAACGTCAGGATGATGCTCTTGAGAGCACCCTGAGTAGTTGGATGTTCTTTAGAGTACTCTCGAGAGAATCTTGACCCTCTCGAAAGTATCAAATTTTTATTTCTATTTTTTTACTGGCGTTCAAACGTATTTAATGCAGGACAAAACGCCGTGTGCATATGTCCACGTAGCGGAACGAGAAGGGGTGACCCGTTCCAACTCAAGATCATGCAATGCAGCAAGTAATTCTTTTGGGTTCTCTAGATGAGCTGCTATTGGGCCTTATAACATTAACCCTTCTCACTTTTAATTTAATTTAACGTTGTGCTGACATTTATTATCATTCTTTGGTCCTTTTCCCTAGTATTCTTTTAACTTTTTTATTTTGAGATAGTTTTGGAACTTATTTTTCTTGTTGTTCAAACTCTAAAAATCCTCGAATATGATACTGAAAAATCGGAAAACCTTGTGCAAATCTTTTGTTGCTACGTCTACGGATGCAAACGTTTGAAACCATCAAAAGGCTGGCTAGTTTTGGTGCTCTATGATAAATGACATTTCGTGCAACTGAGGAAGGCTTTGTTATTTTGTGCTGCCCGAAACCCCAAGAGAAACAAAACAAAAAACTTTTCGAATTATTAGCTATCTTGTTTACCACACCTTTCAATGCTTAGCGTGTGTCCACTAGATTGTTCCTTTGGCATGATCCAAACCATTGGATCGCGTGGAGTAGCAATTTTATTTTTTGTTTTTTTCAACAATCCGATGCTTTGGTACCGTCACCATAGTAAGACGGTCTTCCAATTCAGTAATGGTACTGAAATTTATGTGGAATTCGGAAGGCCCTAGATATTTGGAGGGGACAGTGAGAGTCCCCTAACTCGGATGACTTAAGGGACCCCATTCCTAAATATTGCACCAAATATTACTCCTTTTAAATGGCAATTTGTCCCAAAGTTCACCTTCTTCGGCCTCCACAAACTTTGTTCTGTTATTAGAGAAATATTACAATAGATCACATAATTCCTATCATTTTTTTTTTGCGGCATGAAAGTTATCCGATCAATCAATTTAACATATATTAATTATCGGAAGATAAACATGTTCGTAACAGTAGTGTGTTTGTAAGATGGTATCAGAGTCCATGATTTTGTGGTTTGTAAGATGGTACTAAAGTCCATAGTTATAAATCGGGCCACGCACCCCATATTTGTGGTCCACGTGACAGAGCCTAAAATCGGCCTGCACGTGAAGGGACGTGTTAGAATAGTTCTGTATTAAAAAAAAGATAGAATCAAAAAAATGTTTAATAGATGGTGCTTACTCTACTCATAGTCTTAAGGTTTTGAGTTGGATGGTCCAATAACTTCAACATAGTGATCTATGGAAACTACTTTCAAATATGGTAGGACGTGCATTTAAAAATTTTAAAATTTTTATTTATAGCTTTAAAAACTATTAATTATTAGAAATATCAATGATGTGGAAGAAAATGATAAACTAATATTTTTACTTTTATCACACGTTCATGTTTCCTTTGCACTCATAAAATAATTATTAATATTTATAATAAGATATTTAGAATTTTAAAGAAGGAGAATTATTTTTCTAAATAATAATTTATATATAAAATTAGAAATATATGAAACTGAGAAAATTCTGATCTTCTCTATTCTGAACTAAAAAGTAGCCCTTTTTGGTGGGGGATTCAAAGTAGACTTACCACACTTGCAGCCTTGTTGGAAATATTCTTTCTAAATAAAAATATTTATTAAATTAATCCCCGCATTCACAAGTCACAACCATAGTTAGTTATTGATGTAGACTGGATCTATCACGACCGGATCCCGCAAACGGGGATCCGGAAAAAGAGGATCCGGAGCCGGTCTGGATCGAACGGTGACCGGGGGACCCGACGGGGCGAAGACGAGGCTTCTTGGGATGAACTGGATCCGCCCGCGGGGGGCGCGATCAGCCGCCGGAGCTGCTCTTGGATAGTGAGCCGCTGCTCCTTCGGCGGACGGAGGCGCGGCGCGAATAGGAGCTTCTCTTGGCCGAGTGGTCGATGAGTGTCGGAGCAGAAGCCGGAAAGTCCGAGATCGGACGGGGGGACGGCTCGCTCTCCGACCAGGGAGTCCGGAGCCACCTTCAGCGCGAGGCCGAGTGTAACGACCCGCCACCCTATAATCGGGGATCCGATTACTAAATGGGTACCGAATCATTAATTTGGGACCAAACCAGGATCTAGTAAGTCTGGGAAATAAATAATAAACTAAGCTAAACATTCACATCGCATTGAATTGAAATGAAAGTGCAAGAAATTAAAATTATTACAATGCGACTCGATTACAGCAAATAATTACATACTCCAGCTAAAAGGAAATAATTAAGCGTACAGGCCAGAAATGAATAACAACTACATCGGGGCATACCCCGGAACAACTGCCGAAGACGCACAACACACGGCCACACACGCCGCTATAAGTCTACTGGGAGTCCTCACCTGAAAACTGCAGGGGTGAGTCTCAAGAACAAGACTCAGTAGGGATCCTTCGATCCCCACTGCCCACGCACACACCCACAAGTGTAAAGTACAGCTAACGGTGGAGTAACCAGTGTAGTGGCAGGTACAAATCCTAATTCTCTACGTGAGAATACATGCAATCACGGTTATGTTAATCATGCACATTCTAAACCAGCCATTAGAAAACCTTCAACCGTCATCTCGATAGAACTCGCCGACCGTGCAAACAACGGTGGGAAAACCTCGACCCGCTGAGACCAAGGAGTAGCCCCTCGGATAGCACGCTCGCTACTCCGGCCCAACTGGCTCAGGTGACTACCCCTTCCCCCAGCATGAGTGACTCTCCGAATGTACCACTCCGACACCGGTACTAGCTGACCCCGGGGTTCACCAGGTGACCCTCTCTCACTAGGCGTCACCCCGCCCACGCCCCCACCGGCGCTGTGCTCACGCCCCCACCAGCACAGGGTGATAAAGTGCTACAATGTCACTCCAGGTCCACAGTAACTGGAAACCCAACACAGTGCGATCCGGTCACGTGAAAAGCCCGCAATCGCATAACCCACATAGAACCATCCGATCATGAGGAATCCATCTCTATCAGGTGCACTAAAACATGTGCTAACCATCTATCTAGCAGTATGAACACGTTTTACTGGCATGCATTAGTGAAATTCTGTCTTGAATCGCGTCGACCAAGGTCGACGCCATTCAAGCTCCAAATACAGATTTATATATAATTCAGTCTTCAGATTCTGGCCTTAAAAGGCGTCGACCCCCATGGTCGCCTTTTAAAAGGCGTCTACATCCTCAGACGCCATTCAACACCGAAATCCGGAATTCCCAAGGCCTTATCCAAGGGATTTCTGCGGTTAAAACGCGTCATGGATTCTCGACGCCGTTCAAAAACGCGTCGCTTACCCATGACGTCTTTCAGCCACAGAAACCTCAACCTGGCAGACTGTCTGACAGTCAATTCCTGTCTAAAAGGCGTCGTGATGGCCCGACGCCCTTCAAAAAGGCGTCGTCCATGCACGACGTCTTTCAGTCCCAGGAACCAGGGACGCCCTAAACCCGAGGGCTCCCTTTCAACCCCAAACAAACCCCAAAAATCATCAAATTGGAGGGGAAACGAAGAGCAAGACGTTTCAAAGGCAAACACCCCCATAGAGATCCTAAACATGCTCATTCTAACCCCCAAAACCGAAGATCTACCACATGCATACCGAGGAAAACATGATTTTAAACACAATGCCACGGGGAACGTCACCCTACCGGACACTCGGGCTCCTCCAAACTTCACGCCGTTCACCCTTCTCGCCCCACGCCGCCGCCGGTACCGCCGTGGTCGTCCTTGCTCCACCGTGACGTCGGCCGCCGTCTGGAGAGTAGAACGCCGCAGTGGAAGTGGAGGTGGTAGTGGTACGGGTTAGGTGGAGGATGGAGTGGAGGGAAAGGCGAAATGGTGGGAGGAAAAGAGGGAGGAAGAGGGGGGTCGCCGCCGGTCGCCGGAGGAGGAGGAGAGGAGGAGAGTAGGGGAAAATGAGGGAAAGAAGGAGGGCTCACAGGGTTAACCAGAAACTGGCTAAAACGCGTCGACATCCACGGACGCCATTCAGGTGATGTGACGGCCGCTCTGACAAGATTCTGAAACGCGTCGTCCTACACAGACGCCATTCAGACAACTTGTCAGGGCCGTACTCTGACACACCCAGAGTCGCAGTCTGAAAGGCGTCGTCCTACGCAGACGCCGTTCAGACGACCTGACAGGGCCGTACACACGCGGCCCAAGGCCAACCCCCCCCCCCCCCCCCCCCCCGCGGCACCCACGTGGCAGCACCTGAAACGCGTCTGCCAAGGTAGACGCCGATTAAAACGCGTCGCCAGATCCTGACGCGAATCAACCCAGAACTTTCGCCCCCCCACCAGGGTTAGAACAACAAGATCTGACCCGAAAACCGGATCCGAAAGTCTGGGTCATTACAATCTCCCCCCCTTAAAAGAATTTCGCCCCCGAAATTGACTGTTAGAATTCAACAAGGTTAAGACAGGAAACTCACGAGAAGAGGTAAGGGAACTGCTCCCGCATCTCGGCCTCTCGCTCCCAGGTTGCCTCACCCCCGGAACGGTACTGCCAAATCACTTTGACCAGCGGTACGACCTTGTTCCGTAAGACCTGCTCTCTACGATCCTCAATACGAACCGGGTACTCTGGAAATGACAGGTCCTCAGCGACCTCTAACTCTGAAAAGTCCAACACATGGGACGGATCCTGCACATACTTCCTCAATAAGGACACATGGAACACATCGTGCACTCCTGCCAGATTGGGCGGCAAGGCCAACTGGTACGCGGTTTCCCCGATTCGAGCAAGAATGGGAAAAGGTCCAATATAACGCGGACTCAGCTTGCCTCGCTTCCCGAATCTCATCACACCCTTGGAGGGTGAGACTCGGAGAAACACGTGGTCCCCAATCTCAAACTCAAGCGGTCTCCGTCGGATGTCGGCGTAACTCTTCTGTCTACACTGAGCTGCGGTCAACCTCTGCTGAACTGTCCTGGCGACCTCAGCACACTGCTGTACCAACTCAGGTCCTGCAATCTGCCTCTCACCGATCTCAAACCAACACACCGGTGATCGACACGACCGCCCATACAGAGCCTCATATGGTGCCATGCCGATGCTAGAATGGTAGATGTTGTTGTAGGCAAATTCCACAGTGGACAAATGCTGTTCCCACGAACCTCCCCAGTCTAGGCAACACGCCCTAAGCATATCCTCCAAGGTCCGAATAGTCCTCTCCGACTGTCCGTCAGTCTCGGGATGGTAGGCGGAGCTGAAAGCCAACTGAGTGCCCAATGCCTGCTGAAAGCTCTTCCAGAACCTGGAAGTAAACCTCGGGTCTCGATCCGAGACAATGGACAAGGGTACCCCGTGCAGAGAGATGATCCGGTCTACAAATAATTTTGCCAGTTTGCCGACCGACCAGTCCTTCCTAATGGCTAGGAAGTGTGCCGACTTGGTCAGTCGATCCACGATGACCCAGATGGCGTCTCTTCTGCTAGGGGATGCGGGCAATCCCATCACAAAGTCCATCGTTACATGCTCCCATTTCCACTCAGGAATCGGCAAAGGTTGCAGCAACCCTCCAGGTCTCTGATGCTCGGCCTTGACCTGCTGACAAGTCATACATCTAGCTACGTACTCAGCCACATCTCTCTTCATACCGGGCCACCAGAAGTGCTTCTTCAAACAGTGATACATCTTTGTTGTCCCGGGATGCACTGCATACCTCGATCGGTGCGCCTCATCAAGAACACATCTGCGCACATCTTCCTCCGTCGGAACATAGAGTCTGCCTCTGAATCTGACGGTACCATCATCCCATAACTCAACCTCAGACCTCTGGAGAATCTGGGGCAACTCTGCGTCTGCCCTTTGAGCCTCAATCACGGCATGGTACACAGCCGGTCTCACAGTCAAGCTGACAAGTACTGCTCTATCTTCCTCACGTGGAATCCTAAAGGAGGATTCCACCACCTGCTCGAATAATTTCCACTCCTGAATCATGAGGTATGACATGACCGTCTTCCGACTCAAAGCGTCTGCCACCACATTCGCTTTGCCCGGATGATAGGAAAGGTCAAAGTCATAATCTTTAATAAACTCCATCCACCTTCGCTGCCTTAGGTTCAGGTCTCTCTGAGTGAACACGTATTTCAGGCTCTTGTGATCTGTAAAAACCTGAAATTTCTCCCCATATAAGTAATGCCTCCAAATCTTCAGTGCAAACACCACAGCTGCAAGCTCCAAATCATGAGTAGGGTAGTTTTCTTCATGCCTCTTCAGCTGTCGAGAAGCATAAGCAACTACCCTGCCATGTTGCATAAGGACTGCTCCCAATCCTCGACGGGACGCATCCGAGTAAACCACAAATCCACCTGACCCAGATAGAAGCACCAGCACTGGGGCTGACGTGAGACGAGTTTTTAGCTCAATAAAACTCTGCTCACAATCCTCAGTCCACACAAAGCGAACTCCCTTTCGAGTCAGCCTCGACAAGGGGGCCGCTATCGAAGAAAATCCCTGAACAAACCGTCTGTAATATCCGGCAAGCCCCAGAAAACTCCTGATCTCGGTCACTGAAGTCGGCCTGTTCCAGTCCATCACTGCCTCTATCTTCGCTGGGTCTACTGCGATACCATCACCAGAAATAACGTGCCCAAGGAAGTGCACCTCGTTCAGCCAAAATTCACATTTGCTGAACTTGGCATAAAGTTGATGCTCCCTCAGAACCTGCAACACTGCCTGAAGATGAGCAGCGTGCTCTTCCTCAGAGGAAGAATAGATCAGAATGTCATCAACGAACACAACCACAAACTGGTCCAAGTAGGTCCTGAAGACTCGGTTCATCAAATCCATAAAAGCCGCCGGAGCATTGGTTAAGCCAAAGGGCATAACCAGAAATTCATAGTGCCCATACCAAGTCCTGAACACCGTCTTACTAACATCCACATCTCTGATTCTCATCTGATAGTATCCCGATCTCAAATCGATCTTGGAAAACACCCTCGCGGTCTGCAGCTGATCCATCAAGTCATCGATTCGAGGAAGCGGGTACTTATTCTTAATCGTTACTTGGTTCAGCTGCCTATAGTCAATGCACAATCTCAAGGAACCATCTTTCTTCCTGACAAACAGAACTGGAGCACCCCATGGAGATGTACTGGGACGAATAAAACCCTTGTTCAGCAACTCCTGCAACTGCGCCTTCAGCTCAGCGAGTACGGCTGGCGCCATCCGATACGGGGCCTTAGACAAGGGCGCCGTACCTGGTGCAAGCTCGATGGTGAATTCGACCTCTCGTTGAGGAGGAAGGCCAGGCAGCTCCTCAGGAAAAACATCGATGAATTCACACACAACAGGTACCTCCTCAGGGCTGAGACTACTCTGGACATCGGAGACAATAACATAGGCAAGGAAAGCCTCACAGCCACCATCAAGCAACCTCCGTGCCTTAAAGGCAGAAATAAGAATACCTCCGGAAGAAAGCCTAATACCTTGGAAGGAGAAGGTCGGGATGTTCGGAATGGAGAATCGCACCCTCTTCCTGTGGCAGTCCACCTCTACATAAAAGGCTTCCAACCAATCCATGCCCAGGATGACATCTGATGCGTATTTAAATGCCGTCGTTAAAACACAAATATCATCAATCTTAATTTCCGAATCTCAAAAAATAACAAGGTAGTGCATGGTTGAGAACGGGTCGATCCACAAGGAAATAGATTTTTGATTTTGAAAACATTGGGATTTTATTTAGCAAAGGTTGTTCATTAGTGTGATTTCTAAAAACAAATTTAGAGAAAATAATTACCAGAATTTATTAACACCTTTAGAATACTAAAATACCTAAAGTTTATTAAGAAAATATTACTTAAGACATTATTGATGTGATTTAAGCAAAATAGATATACCTAACTAAATAATCTAAAACAAATTGATAGAAATAGACATAAGCCAATGACAAACAATAATTTGAAGACCAAAAAAAAATTACAATGATCACAAGGGGATTCACTAATAAAAATGTTAACTAATTAACAAACATGAATTAATCAAAGGGGTAACAAAAGAACACAGTGGAGAGTGGGCTCGGGAAGGCGCACTGCGCCGCTGGCGAGGGCGCGTGGAAGCTCAGGCGCAATGAACCGCAGCACTGTGCGTGAGGCTTCTGACCAAGAGGCGCCTGGCGCAGTGGACCGACGATCAGGCGAGGCGTGCAGCGGCGCGTTGGACCGAGGCGGCGCTGCAGACGAGGTGGAGTGGCGCTGCAGACGAGGTGGAGCGGCGCTGCAGGCGAGGCTCTGACAAGAGCGGGCGGGAAGCGCCTGCGCGGTGCCGCGTGGCCGGCACGGGCGACGATGCTGGCGGCTGCGAATCGCCTCCTCACGACGCGTGGACACGGGCGGCGGCGGAGCTTGGCACGGGCGGCGAAGCGCAGCCCCGCGAGTAACGGCGTGACGCCACGTGGCCCTGGCGGGGCCGGTTTGCAGGCGAGAGGCGGCCGAGCGGTGCCGCGTGGCCGGCACGAGCGACGATGCTCGGGCTGCGTACTTGCTCCGTTCGCCGCGTGGCGCTGGGGCCGGTGCGGTGGCAGGCGTGGGGATAGAAAAAGAGAGACTGGACAGAGACGGAGAGAGAGGAAAAGGTAGAGAGAGAAGGAGTCTGACCGAGAGAGAGGGAGAAAATGACAGAGAGAGAGCAGGGAGAGAGATGCGTAGGGGGAGAGAGAGAACAGTGGGAGTGAGGGAGAGAAAACTGAGGGAGAGAGAGAGAGAGTAAAAAATTTCTGAAAAATTAGATACCCCACATTGACCTTCTCCCCTAGTTTTTATAGAAAAGAAGGGGGGGTTTTGAATTTCAAAAGAGGTTTTAAAATCATGTTATTAAGTTCCCCTTGATTTAGGGGATCCTCTTTAAAGCATTTAATTGATTTTTTTTGAATTTCGAAATTCTGAAATGAATCTTTATTTTGAATTTCAGAATTCCCTCCTTCTTTCTCTTAGTTGGCATGTGGGCCCCAGTTGAAGCTAAAATACGAAAATAAAATGATGTTTTTGCCAGGATTCGAACCCGGGTTGCTTCCTTGACGTTCGGGTGGTCCAACCACTATGCCATCTGCTTGTTCATGTCCTGTTTCACATAAAATAACAGTTAAGTTCTCATAGCCATAAATCATTCAACTACGCATTAAATAATTGCTGAGAAAATGGAATTGCTACCCTTATCTCATCCATGGAGTGATGAAATTTTAAAATTCAGATTCTGAATGCGCAAATGGTTTTATCTTATCATTCCATGTGGTTTTGTCCGTTAAATTGATAGCAAATTACGTAAATTTGGTCTATTATTTATGTAAAATCGTGGACTTAACACACCCCCCAACTTAATCATTGCTAGTCCCTTAGCAATACAATCATTTGAAAAATTAGGAATACCATGATTAGTAAAAAGAATCACACTTCTTTTTTAAAGGATATCTAATGCAAATGGTAGGTAATTGGAATTCAAGTTTTTCGTTCTCCCGCCCACTATACTTAGAATCATGACAAGTGATTGTGCATATCATTTGAGGTAATTGGAGTTCATTTCTATCCTGTTTGGTATATCGTTGCCTTTACTGCCTCTTGGGGTAGAATTACTCAGGGGAGAGAATAGAAAAAGAGGTCTTTGAATTAGTTGGCTAGGTTCGTTTTTCGGTTTTCGCCCCGACTTAAAACTTTTTAGGATTTGGTCTTATTTTGCTGTGAAGGACTTTAGCACGATTGTTTTGTGTTTTGAGAGTGCGTACTTTTTGCCACTCTCTTTATTTCTGTCTGAGGGGAGGTGCATACTTTTTGCCACCGTCCTTCCTTTGACTCTTTTTGAAGCATATTTTTGATTTTCACGCTTCTGATTGTCTCCTTTTTTTTCGAAATGACCGCTTCCTTAAAGTATTAAGTGGTTTGATCTCCTATTACGAATCCTAGCTTTCCGTTCTTTTGACCTAAAAGTAAAAATAGAATAGGTAATTCTACACTTTGGGTAACTCCAGCAACTCTATACTTTTAGGATCTTCCACTCTTTCCAAGTTACCGTGTATGTGTGAAAATCATCTCGTCGTGATTCATTGTAGAGAGAGGGGTTAACTCAAACTTTTACTCATCCTTTTACCTCAATTTTTTTTTTTTTTTTTTTTTTTTTTTTTTTTTTGATCAAGATTCCCTAAATGAAGTGTGGTAGATATGAATTTCTGTTGGGGTGTGAAAATGAAACAATTCTTCTTTTGAAAATTTGTGTGAAAATTGAAAAAAAAAAAAAAAAAAAAATTTCACAATTTTTGTTGATTTTATTCAATATGCATTATGATTCTCCCCCCAACTTGAATGACATTGTCCTCAATGGCATAGAAATGCACAAAAATTAATGATGAGGAGAGATACAACCTGAGATGTGACGAAGCTTTTCTCTGTTCTCCATGGTGGATTTTTTTTTTATGAATTTTCTAAAAGAAAAGAAAAAGAGAATAATTAGAATAGAAATGAGAAGATTGGGTTGCCTCCCAATAAGCGCTAAGTTTAATGTCTTCAGCCAGACGAAATTATGTTCATTGTGGGTCACTTAGCTGCATGGATTCCAATGGACAATTTTGAAGGTTTTCAATGTAAGGTTTTAAGCGTTGCCCATTAACAGTAAATGTCTGTCCATTTTTTGGATCCATGATCTTGACCGCACCATGGTCAAAAGCTTTAATTACCAAGAATGGCCCATCCCATCTTGATTTCAATTTCCCAGGAAACAAACGCAACCTTGAGTTAAATAGCCAGACTTTTTGATGAGGGTGAAAAGATTTCCTCACAATATGTTTATCATGAAAAGCTTTAGTCTTGGCTTTATAGATTTTCGAGTTCTCATAGGCTTCATTTCTTATTTCATCTAGTTCGCTCAATTGTAAGGTTCGGTGTGAACCTGCTTTGATTAGATCAAGATTGACCTGTTTGATAGCCCAATAAGCTCTATGTTCTAATTCCACTGGGAGATGGCAGGCTTTTCCAAAGACTAGTCTGTATGGTGACATGCCAATAGGAGTTTTATAAGCAGTCCGATAGGCCCACAAAGCATCATCTAACCTTTCAGACCAATCTTTTCTGTCGGGCCTAACAGATTTTTGCAAGATATTCTTGATTTCTCTATTGGATATCTCCACTTGGCCACTAGTTTGGGGATGGTAAGGAGTAGCAAGCTTATGAGTAATCCCATATCTTTTGAGCAGTGCTCGAAATTGAGAATGAGTGAAGTGCGAACCCCCATCACTAATGATAGCCTTTGGCCATCCGAACCTAGAAAAGATATTCTTTTGTACAAATTTCATCACCACCTTGTGATCATTGGTCCGGGTGGCTATTGCTTCAATCCATTTAGACACATAGTCCACTGCCACCAAGATGTATTCGCATCCAAAAGATGGTGGAAAAGGGCCCATGAAATCTATTCCCCAAACATCAAAAATTTCAACTACTAAGATTGGATTTAGAGGCATCATATCTCTTTTAGTCATATTTCCAACAGCCTGACATCTTAGGCATGTTTTGCTGAACTCATAAGCATCCTTGAAGAGTGTGGGCCAATAGAAACCGCTTTGTAAAACCTTTGCTGCGGTTTTCTTTCCGGAGAAATGACCTCCACAAGCAAGGTTGTGGGAAAAGTTCAAAACACTTTGTTGTTCTTCTTCAGGCACACATCTCCGGATTATTTGATCTGGACAAATTTTGAAGAGTTCAGGGTCTTCCCAAAAATAATACTTCTCTTGAGAGAAGAATTTATCTTTTTCATTTTTTGTCCATCCTTGTGGGATTTGACCAGTCACCTTAAAATTCACAATATGTGCATACCATGGTGGTGACATGTGGGAAATGGCTAAGAGGTGTTCATCAGGGAATGAATCTCTCATTGGTTCATTATCTGAAATCATGATTCGGGAGAGATGATCAGCAACCACATTTTCGGACCCCTTTTTGTCCCGAATCTCCAAATCAAATTCTTGGAGGAGTAGGATCCACCTGATTAATCTTGGTTTGGCATCTTTCTTTGTCAACAGATATTTCAATGCCGAGTGATCAGAATAAATAATCACTTTTGCCCCCAAAAGGTAAGATCGAAATTTCTCCAGGGCAAAAACAACAGCTAACAATTCTTTTTCTGTGGTGGTATAGTTCATTTGAGCATCTACAAGTGTACGACTTGCATAATAAATCACCACCGGCTTTTTATTGATTCTTTGTCCCAGTACTGCCCCCATAGCATAATCAGAAGCATCGCACATTATCTCAAATGGCAAAGACCAATCAGGCGATTGGAGAATGGGAGCTTTGATCAGAGCCTCTTTTAAAGATTTAAATGCTTCCAAGCATTTCTCATCAATATGGAATGGGACATCTTTGGCTAAGAGAAGAGTTAATGGTCGGGCAATTTGGGAGAAATTTTGAATAAACCGGCGGTAGAAACCGGCATGGCCCAAGAATGACCGAATTTGCTTTACCGAAGTGGGTGGAGGAAGATTGGCGATTAGGCTAACTTTAGCTTTATCCACTTCAATACCTCTTCCAGACACTATATGGCCCAAAACTATGCCCTCTTTAACCATGAAATGACTCTTTTCCCAACTTAGAATCAAATTGGTCTCTATGCATCTTCCCAGTACATTTTTCAAATTCTCCAGACAAATTTCAAATGAATCCCCGAATATTGAAAAATCATCCATGAATACTTCAAGGAATTCTCCCACCATATCTGAAAAGATGGCCAACATGCACCTTTGGAAAGTTGCTGGTGCATTACATAGTCCAAATGGCATTCTTCGGAATGCAAATGTGCCAAATGGACATGTGAATGTGGTTTTCTCCTGATCTTCTGGATATATAGCCACTTGATTATATCCCGAATATCCATCTAAGAAACAGAAATATTGCTGACCCGCTAGCTTTTCCAAAATTTGATCAATAAACGGGAGTGGGAAATGATCTTTCTTTGTCATTGTGTTCAATTTTCTGTAATCAATACAAACTCTCCACCCCGTGGTTAGCCTAGTGGGCATTTCTTCACCTTTTTCATTTGTCACCACAGTTAAGCCAGACTTCTTTGGCACTACTTGGGTTGGGCTTACCCACTTGCTATCAGATATTGGGTATATGATACCCGCATCTAGCCATTTAACCACTTCTTTCTTAACCACTTCCATCATAATAGGATTCAATTTCCTTTGCATTTCTCTGCTTGGTTTTGCATTATCTTCAAGATAAATATGATGCATGCATGTGGTTGGGCTTATTCCTTTCAAATCAGCTACTGACCACCCTATGGCTTCTTTATGAGTTCGAAGAACTTCAATGAGTTGTTCTTCTTGGGTAGGGTTAAGATCCGTAGCTATGATCACAGGTAGAGTTTCAGATGGGCCCAAAAAGACATATTTGAGAGATTCCGGCAAAGGTTTGAGCTCTAATTGAGGAGGAACTTGGAGAGATGGAGGAGTAGGTTCTAGATTGAGTTCAGGTAAAGGCTCAACCTTATTGGGCTGCCAAGTCCTTTTATTCAAATCTGATATGGCCATTAACTCCTCTTCCTCTTCAAATTGGGCCGAAGGGGATGTTTCTATAATCTTATCAACCACATCAATTGCAAAGCAATCTTCCCCATCCTGCATATGGCCAGAAGCTTTGAAAATGTTGAGGGATAATTTGTGATCTCCAAATGAGATATCCATTAACCCAGATTTGCAGTTAATGATGGCATTTGCAGTGGCTAGAAAAGGTCGGCCCAATATGATTGGGCTATTTCTCAGATGTTGAACGGGCTCCATGTCAAGGATGACAAAATCAACTGGGAAGTAGCAAGTATCAATCCTGACAATGACATCTTCCACCATTCCTTTCGGTGTCCTAAGAGATCTATCGGCCAATTGTAGGATCACCGGCGTTGGTTTCAATTCTCCTATTCCAAATTTTTCATAAACTGAAGTGGGTAATAGGTTCACACTTGCTCCAAGGTCCAATAATGCCTTATCAAAGGTGGTTCCTTCAACAACACAAGAGATAAGTGGTGCTCCAGGATCTTTCATCTTTTTAGGCATTTGGTTGAGCAAAATGGCACTCACTTCTTCAGACAGAAAGACTTTTTTGGGATTTGCTTTAGGCTCTCTCTTGTGAGTGCAAAGTTCTTTCAAAAACTTGGCATAGGCCGGCACATGTTGGATTGCATCAACCAATGGAATGTTAATGTGGACTTGTTTAAATAAGTCCATTAACTGTTCATTTTTGGCTTGGATTTGATGCTTCCTTTGCTCTTTGCCATTTTCTAAAGCTTGTGGAAAAGGGATTTTTGGTTTATAATTCTCAGGATATTCCTCCATTTCTCCTTTTCCTTGAATGATATTGGGTTGTTCATTCTCATCCTCATCTTCTTCTCCTTTTTCTTCTTCATTTTGTTCAAGATTGGGCTGACTAGATCCTTGATTTGGGTAAGGATCCGGCAAGACTTTACCACTTCTTAAGGCCGAAATTGCTTTCGCATTTTCTAGCTGTGGGCCTCTTGATGGATTTGAGCCCATTTGAGGTTGGGCTTGAGGATTAGGTAGGATTGGTTGATGTTGGAAACCCGGAGGATAATTTCGCGGGTTTGCAATGGGTTGACTTGGTAATGGGCCCACTTCCCTCCTCATGGTTGTATCAGCCATTTGACCCAATTGGGCTTCCAATTTTGAAATGGATTGTTGTTGAGAGATGACCAATTGTTGCAATTGTTGCTGTTGTTGTTGTTGATTCATGAGTAATTGTTGCAGCATATTGAATTTGTCATCATTTTGATTTGATGGCTGTTGTTGTGGGATTTGATATGGAGGTTGAGGGAACATATTCTGGTTGTTATTGGGCTGAAAGTAAGGGGTTTGAGCTTGTTGGCTTTTGAAAGATTGATTTGGATAGTAATTTTGTTGATGGGCCCTATTCTGAAAATTTTGTGCTTGTGGATTTGGAGCTTGGGCTTGTTGAGATTTCCATGAAAAATTAGGATGATTCTTCCAACCAGGGTTGTAGGTGTTAGAATATGGATCATGATTGGGCTTTGAATAACCCTGGGCTGCTTGGACTTGTTCTTGGATGAACGGTGGCAATTGGGCTGCCGTGGGACACTCACTGACATGGTGAGTTGGGCTGGCACAAAGACTACAAGCTTCTTGATAAGATGGAGAAGATTCAGAGTAAGGTCTTGATTGTGTATGGATATTAGATCCTTGGTTATTCGAAGCTAGGACTTGGTCTAACTTTTGGGCCATAAGATCCATTTTGCTCATTTGTTGGGCCAGAAGGTCCACTTTATCCAACTTTTGAGCCAAAGCATTGATATCCATCTTAGGTTCAAATTCTCCTCTATTTCTTATTTCATAAACTCCAGTCCGTTTGGATGTTCCCACAGATCTTTCATATGATGAAAGTGAAGCATGATTTATTGAATTTTCACTTAGCATTTCAAACAAATCATAAGCTTCTTCCTCACTTTTGCTCATGAATGCTCCTCCACAAGATGCATCTACTATTTGCCTGTATTGTGCATCTAAACCTTCATAGAATGCTTGCACAATTTGCCATCTAGACAATCCATGATGTGGACATTTTCTCAACAATTCTTTCAATCGTTCCCAAGATTCATGAATTTGTTCTCCTGGTAATTGTGAGAATCCAGTTATAGCCCTTCTCATTGTGTTTGTTCTCCCAATAGGATAGAATTTCTTTAGGAATTCTTGTTGCATTTCAGGCCAAGTCCTAATGGGCTTCCCTATCGTTCCAAGCCAATATTTGGCTTTGTCCTTAAGTGAGAAAGGGAATAGGGTAAGTCTAAGGGCATCTTCCGTGAAATCTTGAATTTTCACGGTTGAGCAAATTTCAAAGAATTCATCCAAATGTTTATATGGATCTTCATTGGTATTCCCATAAAAAGATGGGAGCATTTGGATGGTGCTTGGCTTGATCTCATAATGGCTAGCATGGACATTAGGCAATTGGATACAAGATGAAGGGTTATAGTCTTGAGGAATGAAGTATTCCTTCATTTGTTTTGGCATTTGTTGATTGTTTCCAGCCATTTGATGTTGAATGTTGGTTTGGTGATGTAGGTATCTCTCAATTTCTTGAATGGGTTTGATAATATATGGCTTTTGAGATCTTCTACCTAGCATACACTAGACCAAGATGAGATGAGAATGGTTATTTTTGTGATTTTTATTTTTATATTTTTTTTTTATGTTTATTTATGCAAAGACAAACAAGTTAACAACAAATTCCTAATGACCTAAGTGTGTCCTAGACTTAAAGATGAGATTTCTCACAAAATGGCTAGAATTCACTATGAATCACCCCTACAATAGATCAATCGGCCAGGTAAGAGGTGGGATAGTGGGAGGCTCCCCCTACTTTCGTAGGGACCTAATTAAATAACCACTTGTCCACTTAGGCGTTTGCCTTTGTAACCTCTAGCCTAGACACCGTTGTCCAAAGTAGAAATGAATTCAAAGCTCGGTCCAATCATAGTGTGAACCCTAGGTACAATTGCTATTTGATTTTTATTGGGTTTGGGACAATGCAAGATGGAGTGTTTGTGGTTTGTGGGCCAAGGAAGGGTGATGAAATCCCCACCTTATCTTGTGATGAAGATGCCCTTAAATTATTTGATCAATGAGATGCACACCACAATTCAATCAAGTTTGTTTTGTGCAATAATGAAATGACAATGCATGAACATGTTGTTTGCACATATTGAAAAACTTACCTTGCCTCCCGCACTCTTCAACATGAAATAAGTGGCAAAAATTTAAAACTAATGCATTCCTAAATGATGCATGTCCTAAAACATGGTGGTTTTGTTTCTAATCTTGAAATGCAAATATTTTTTAATTTTGTTTTTCTGATTTTTTTTTTTTATTATTTAATGAGGGCTATGTCTATTTTACACAAATCTAAACATAAAAATATTAACAAGATTGGAACAAACTCACCAAGTGGAGTTTTCCTTTTGTCTTTTTTTTTTTTTAAATTCCTGCAAAAAGAGAAAATGAATGTGAGTATGGATTTATACAAATGGACCCAAAATAATCAAAAATAAAAATTCTAATTCCCCGGCAACGGCGCCAAAAAATTGATGCGTATTTAAATGCCGTCGTTAAAACACAAATATCATCAATCTTAATTTCCGAATCTCAAAAAATAACAAGGTAGTGCATGGTTGAGAACGGGTCGATCCACAAGGAAATAGATTTTTGATTTTGAAAACATTGGGATTTTATTTAGCAAAGGTTGTTCATTAGTGTGATTTCTAAAAACAAATTTAGAGAAAATAATTACCAGAATTTATTAACACCTTTAGAATACTAAAATACCTAAAGTTTATTAAGAAAATATTACTTAAGACATTATTGATGTGATTTAAGCAAAATAGATATACCTAACTAAATAATCTAAAACAAATTGATAGAAATAGACATAAGCCAATGACAAACAATAATTTGAAGACCAAAAAAAAATTACAATGATCACAAGGGGATTCACTAATAAAAATGTTAACTAATTAACAAACATGAATTAATCAAAGGGGTAACAAAAGAACACAGTGGAGAGTGGGCTCGGGAAGGCGCACTGCGCCGCTGGCGAGGGCGCGTGGAAGCTCAGGCGCAATGAACCGCAGCACTGTGCGTGAGGCTTCTGACCAAGAGGCGCCTGGCGCAGTGGACCGACGATCAGGCGAGGCGTGCAGCGGCGCGTTGGACCGAGGCGGCGCTGCAGACGAGGTGGAGTGGCGCTGCAGACGAGGTGGAGCGGCGCTGCAGGCGAGGCTCTGACAAGAGCGGGCGGGAAGCGCCTGCGCGGTGCCGCGTGGCCGGCACGGGCGACGATGCTGGCGGCTGCGAATCGCCTCCTCACGACGCGTGGACACGGGCGGCGGCGGAGCTTGGCACGGGCGGCGAAGCGCAGCCCCGCGAGTAACGGCGTGACGCCACGTGGCCCTGGCGGGGCCGGTTTGCAGGCGAGAGGCGGCCGAGCGGTGCCGCGTGGCCGGCACGAGCGACGATGCTCGGGCTGCGTACTTGCTCCGTTCGCCGCGTGGCGCTGGGGCCGGTGCGGTGGCAGGCGTGGGGATAGAAAAAGAGAGACTGGACAGAGACGGAGAGAGAGGAAAAGGTAGAGAGAGAAGGAGTCTGACCGAGAGAGAGGGAGAAAATGACAGAGAGAGAGCAGGGAGAGAGATGCGTAGGGGGAGAGAGAGAACAGTGGGAGTGAGGGAGAGAAAACTGAGGGAGAGAGAGAGAGAGTAAAAAATTTCTGAAAAATTAGATACCCCACATTGACCTTCTCCCCTAGTTTTTATAGAAAAGAAGGGGGGGTTTTGAATTTCAAAAGAGGTTTTAAAATCATGTTATTAAGTTCCCCTTGATTTAGGGGATCCTCTTTAAAGCATTTAATTGATTTTTTTTGAATTTCGAAATTCTGAAATGAATCTTTATTTTGAATTTCAGAATTCCCTCCTTCTTTCTCTTAGTTGGCATGTGGGCCCCAGTTGAAGCTAAAATACGAAAATAAAATGATGTTTTTGCCAGGATTCGAACCCGGGTTGCTTCCTTGACGTTCGGGTGGTCCAACCACTATGCCATCTGCTTGTTCATGTCCTGTTTCACATAAAATAACAGTTAAGTTCTCATAGCCATAAATCATTCAACTACGCATTAAATAATTGCTGAGAAAATGGAATTGCTACCCTTATCTCATCCATGGAGTGATGAAATTTTAAAATTCAGATTCTGAATGCGCAAATGGTTTTATCTTATCATTCCATGTGGTTTTGTCCGTTAAATTGATAGCAAATTACGTAAATTTGGTCTATTATTTATGTAAAATCGTGGACTTAACAACATCAAAGTCTCGAATGGCAAGCACAAGCAACTGGGCAGGGAGCACATGACCCTCAATGGTCAAGGGAACATTCCTCAAGCAGTTATAAGATATCATATAGTCACCAGAAGGAACCTCCACCATCAAACCATCAGATAACTCAACAACGGGCGCAGAAAGGATATCTAAGAACTGCTCAGAAATAAAAGAATGCGAAGCACCCGAATCAATCAATACGTGTGCAGAGTTCCCAAGGACAGAAAGTGTACCTTCCACCAAGTTGGACGCGCGAGCCTCCCTCCTGGTGATAGCTAACACTCTCCCTTGGGTCCTCGGCTTCTTCTGCTCGCCTGAACCATGACCCTGACCATAACCCTGCGGGCACTGCCTCGCCAAGTGGCCCTGCTGGCCGCACGCGAAACATCTCCTGGGGAGAGTGGGACACTGAGTCCCACCATGGGTACCACCACACTGCTGACAAACTGCCGGAAGCCTCTGAGCTGGCTCCTGCTGTGCACTAGACACCGTCTGACTCTGCTGCCCCTGTCTGGGCCGGCTGCTGCCGCTGCTGCCGCTACTACTGCCACCACCCCTGAAGAATCTCCTGAATCGGGAGCCGAGAGAAGATGATCCCGATCCGACTGAAGGAGCCGGTGCCGCTGCTTTACCCCTGCCCCGAGATGTCCCCTGGACAGTCTGTCCTCTCTCCTGGGCTGACTGGATCTGCTGAGCCTCTACAGCTGCTGCACTCCTAACTGCTGACGCCAAGTCTGTACAACAATGGGACGCCACGAAGTTCCTCAAACTGAGCCTAAGCCCATCCACAAACCTCTCCGTGCGACGTTCCTCGTCCTGAGATATGAAAGGTACGAACCGCCCCAGCGAAACAAACTTCGCCTCGTACTCAAGCACCGTCATACTCCCCTGTGTCAGATCCATAAATTCCCTCTCCTTGGCTCGCTGGACATGTCTAGGGAAATATTGTGCGTTGAACTCCTTGACAAAGGTCTCCCAAGATATTTCCCTAAGACTCCTGTCCCCATAAGACAAACTCTTCAGTGTGGTCCACCAGTCATAGGCGCTATCCTTCAGCATGAAGGTAGCCAGCGGGGTCCGCTCTACTGCAGCACAATCATGGTGTCAAAGGTCTTCTCAATCTCTCTAAGCCAAAGAATGGCCTCGTCAGGGTCGGGACGACCGGTGAAGTGAGGTGGCCTCAGCTTCAAGAACCTCTCCAGTGTAGCTGTGGTCCCTCCCCGAGTACTAGAACCCTCGCTAGGATCTCGTGTCTGATACCTAGCCATAGTATCCATCATGGCTTCCATAAACTGCTCAACACTCGGTATCCCGGCCTCGGACCCACTAGGGACGTCTCCCTGCTCTCGGATAACTGGCATCCTCCTCCTGGGAGCCATCTACTCGCCTACAATTACAAAATCAAAAAGTTCTAATTAGAATCCTAAAACCTATGCTACCGACGTGCCTGTACGGGATAATGTATTTATTTGCCGAATTTACAACATTTAACCTAGTTATTTATTTATTTGCCAGACCGTATGCTCTGATACCAACTGTAACGACCCGCCACCCAATAATCGGGGATCCGATTACTAAATGGGTACCGAATCATTAATTTGGGACCAAACCAGGATCTAGTAAGTCTGGGAAATAAATAATAAACTAAGCTAAACATTCACATCGCATTGAATTGAAATGAAAGTGCAAGAAATTAAAATTATTACAATGCGACTCGATTACAGCAAATAATTACATACTCCAGCTAAAAGGAAATAATTAAGCGTACAGGCCAGAAATGAATAACAACTACATCGGGGCATACCCCGGAACAACTGCCGAAGACGCACAACACACGGCCACACACGCCGCTCTAAGTCTGCTGGGAGTCCTCACCTGAAAACTGCAGGGGTGAGTCTCAAGAACAAGACTCAGCAGGGATCCTTCGATCCCCACTGCCCACGCACACACCCACAAGTGTAAAGTACAGCTAACGGTGGAGTAACCAGTGTAGTGGCAGGTACAAATCCTAATTCTCTACGTGAGAATACATGCAATCACGGTTATGTTAATCATGCGCATTCTAAACCAGCCATTAGAAAACCTTCAACCGTCATCTCGATAGAACTCGCCGACCGTGCAAACAACGGTGGGAAAACCTCGACCCGCTGAGACCAAGGAGTAGCCCCTCGGATAGCACGCTCGCTACTCCGGCCCAACTGGCTCAGGTGACTACCCCTTCCCCCAGCATGAGTGACTCTCCGAATGTACCACTCCGACACCGGTACTAGCTGACCCCGGGGTTCACCAGGTGACCCTCTCTCACTAGGCGTCACCCCGCCCACGCCCCCACCGGCGCTGTGCTCACGCCCCCACCAGCACAGGGTGATAAAGTGCTACAATGTCACTCCAGGTCCACAGTAACTGGAAACCCAACACAGTGCGATCCGGTCACGTGAAAAGCCCGCAATCGCATAACCCACATAGAACCATCCGATCATGAGGAATCCATCTCTATCAGGTGCACTAAAACATGTGCTAACCATCTATCTAGCAGTATGAACACGTTTTACTGGCATGCATTAGTGAAATTCTGTCTTGAATCGCGTCGACCAAGGTCGACGCCATTCAAGCTCCAAATACAGATTTATATATAATTCAGTCTTCAGATTCTGGCCTTAAAAGGCGTCGACCCCCATGGTCGCCTTTTAAAAGGCGTCTACATCCTCAGACGCCATTCAACACCGAAATCCGGAATTCCCAAGGCCTTATCCAAGGGATTTCTGCGGTTAAAACGCGTCATGGATTCTCGACGCCGTTCAAAAACGCGTCGCTTACCCATGACGTCTTTCAGCCACAGAAACCTCAACCTGGCAGACTGTCTGACAGTCAATTCCTGTCTAAAAGGCGTCGTGATGGCCCGACGCCCTTCAAAAAGGCGTCGTCCATGCACGACGTCTTTCAGTCCCAGGAACCAGGGATGCCCTAAACCCGAGGGCTCCCTTTCAACCCCAAACAAACCCCAAAAATCATCAAATTGGAGGGGAAACGAAGAGCAAGACGTTTCAAAGGCAAACACCCCCATAGAGATCCTAAACATGCTCATTCTAACCCCCAAAACCGAAGATCTACCACATGCATACCGAGGAAAACATGATTTTAAACACAATGCCACGGGGAACGTCACCCTACCGGACACTCGGGCTCCTCCAAACTTCACGCCGTTCACCCTTCTCGCCCCACGCCGCCGCCGGTACCGCCGTGGTCGTCCTTGCTCCACCGTGACGTCGGCCGCCGTCTGGAGAGTAGAACGCCGCAGTGGAAGTGGAGGTGGTAGTGGTACGGGTTAGGTGGAGGATGGAGTGGAGGGAAAGGCGAAATGGTGGGAGGAAAAGAGGGAGGAAGAGGGGGGTCGCCGCCGGTCGCCGGAGGAGGAGGAGAGGAGGAGAGTAGGGGAAAATGAGGGAAAGAAGGAGGGCTCACAGGGTTAATCAGAAACTGGCTAAAACGCGTCGACATCCACGGACGCCATTCAGGTGATGTGACGGCCGCTCTGACAAGATTCTGAAACGCGTCGTCCTACACAGACGCCATTCAGACAACTTGTCAGGGCCGTACTCTGACACACCCAGAGTCGCAGTCTGAAAGGCGTCGTCCTACGCAGACGCCGTTCAGACGACCTGACAGGGCCGTACACACGCGGCCCAAGGCCAACCCCCCCCCCCCCCCCCCCCCGCGGCACCCACGTGGCAGCACCTGAAACGCGTCTGCCAAGGTAGACGCCGATCAAAACGCGTCGCCAGATCCTGACGCGAATCAACCCAGAACTTTCGCCCCCCCACCAGGGTTAGAACAACAAGATCTGACCCGAAAACCGGATCCGAAAGTCTGGGTCATTACACCGAGCCTCCTGACGCAGGGCAGCTGACGGGATTGCCCTCGGACAGCGAGTCCGAAGGCTACTTCAGCGCGAGACCGAGCCTCCTGGCTTGGGGCAGCCGGCGTTCGGCGTCGAGACCAGGGAGAGGAATCCGATGTCGGCGGCCGAGACCGACTCGGGGAGGTCGGCGATGATTCGAACCGAGCCCCTGCAGGAGGGAAAGAAGAAGAAGAACCAGTCAGCAGGAGTCCCGGGCGTCAGCCCTGGGGAACCCCCTCCGACGATCAAGTTAGCTCCTGAAGAAGATTCGATTCAGAAAGCAAGAAAGAGTAGCTATAACGCTATTCGGACAGAAGTCCTTTAAGGGGTTTCGGAAGCTTGGGGAGGCATCCGTTTTTCCCATCTCCTCTTGGCCACAAATAACGGGATATTTATAGCGGAGGATAGCGGATGGTTAACGGTGGCAGCCGATATAGGACTAATTGCAGGTTTGCTAATAAACCGCCATAGCGCCCGATCCGCCACCGGAGTGGGCCGGAATCGGCTACCGGGCCGAAGGGGGTTGGGCCGCTGACGGGCCGAAGGCCTGTTGGACCCTGGGCTGCCGCGCTGTTCCCGGGCCGTAGGCTGCTGGGCCGCTGACGGGCTGAAGCCTGTTGGGCCGGGAGCGACGGTGCCGCTTATGGGCCGTAGGCTGCTGGGCCGCTGACGGGCCGGAGGCCGCCGGAGGGCCTGATGCTGTTCCTTTTGGGCTGAACGGGGTTTGGGCCTGCTTCAATGGGCTGAATCGGATTCTGCCTCATCACATAGCCCCCCACTCTTGTCTTCCTCAGTTCTGAGATGGCGAGAGTATATTCCGAAGCTTGTTAGAAGAATTTTTGCGACAGGCGCTTTATCCGAAGCTCCGCTTCTCTTTCTTACTGCTGGGAAGGAGATGCCCTCGGTCGGCCGAGGGCTACGCGGTTGCTCCGTCCTTGCTTGGAGTGGCGACGAAGGCTCAGAGCCCAGAAGCTGAAGGGCCGCGCCATCTGACTCGTGTCAGGCTCCATTAAATGGACGGGATGGCGCGTCGCCTCGCGAGGAAGCACGGGACACGCGTCGCGTATCCAGCCGCTCTGTCGAAAACACAAACGGATCCCGACCGCTCGCTGGTCGCGGATCGCCTCGGCTCTCTGCCCGAGGCTCCACTCGGATCGCCGCCGTTCCCTTCGTCCTACGCGGATCGGGACACGTGGCAAACATCCGAGCGATCAGCCGAAGGGTCGGAGCGCTCTCGGCCGTTGATCGCTCTGCTTCAAGTCCCGGAGCCGGCCCGTCATCATTGCCGAAGGACGGTGCACGTGGCGGGCATCCGGGAGGAGCGAGGGGACGAGCGGGGCGATCTCGGCCGCTGGCTTTGGCGGGAGGTGTTTCGAACGGGCTTATAAATACAGGCCCTCCGCAGGGCACTGTTCTTCTTCTCGCTGCTGCGCTTGCGTTCCCTTTGCAACCATCCGAGTCCTTCCTCCTTCTCCAACGAGAGGCCAGCTTCCCGAAAGCTTCGTCCGAACTCGTCGGCTGCCGTGGGAGGTTCTTCGTCCCTCAGAGTGCATTACCGGTGGAGCTTGGAGGCTTGAGGTTGCGCTCGGCTCAAGAGAGACTTCCTTCCCTTCTCTGCTAGTAAGCTTTGACCTCATTTTTCCCCTTCGCGACCTTATGGTCCGGAGCTCTTCCAGTGAGATTACTCCTTCGGACGAGGAGTACACTCCCCCTCATTCTTCTAAGTCTTCTCTGTCAGATCCTCTTGCCTCGGGATCCCTTGCTTCCGGAATGTCTGGGGAGTCTGAGAACTCCGGGACCGAGGGGTCCGAGACCTCTGGAGCAAAGGTCTCCGAGACCGAGATTTCTGGGGCCGAAGCTTCTGAGGCCGAAGCTTCTGGTGCCGAGGCTCCTAACGCCGAGGCTACCCAGGAAGTCCGGGACCCAGGCCAGGCTTCCACCTCGGGGCGCCGTCCCCCGGATACCGTTTCGGGAGCCTCCTGCGCCCTTTCGGACGTAGAGGTGAGGAATCTAGTTTCTTACTTTCAGCTCCCTTCCTGGACGACCCCCCATCGGCCCGATTCTGCTACCAGGGCAAATACTGTTCGCCCGGGCTCCTTCTCCATTTATGTTGACAGTTTCGAGGCGGGCTTCCGTCTCCCCCTCCCCACTTTTGTCATCAATCTTCTTAGCTTCTACGGGCTAGCCCCGTCTCAGCTATTCCCCAATTCTTGGCGCACTGTGTACGGATTTCTGAGCGTCTTTACTCATATAAAAATCCGCCCCTCCATCAATGTCTTCCGCTATCTGTTCAAAATCCAGACGCAGGGGAAGTCCGAGTGGTACTGCTTCGTTCCTCGGGTTGGCCGAAGCATCTTCTCCGGGAAGCCCTCGTCTATCCACGGCTGGAAGAGGAAGTTTATCTTCGTCTCTCTGCCAGAAAACGAGAAGGGCGTGTGGCCCTTCCCCACCGAATGGGCGCCGCTGGCTGTAGGCCTCTCGGGCCCTCCTGCCCTGACCCCAGTTCAGAGTACCATCGTGGGCCACGTCCAGGTCAAGGCTCCGTACGACGTCTCGGAGCTTCTCACTGACGCGGAGCGGCTGATAAATGCCAGGGTTTGGCCGGACCCAAAGTTCGATCCACAGCGGGCCTTCCCTTACCTTCCTCCCGGGGAGACTCCGCGGAGCCGCGGGGGAAGGACCGCCGCTCCTCCGGCCGAAGCTCCTCCGGCTGACGAGGCTGATGAAGTTTCGGCCGAGGGTAAGTCGGCTTAGCGTTAGCATTTGATCATTTTCTCGTCCCTAACGCACCGTTCTTACTCTCAGCGATGGCCGGTCTCGATAACCTTCTCAACGCGCTCCAGGCCGGGCGCCGGTCCCTCAAGCAGCAAGTAGGCCCAGCCGAGGCTCCGGGGCTCCGAGGACTCGAGGCGGGGTTCCGAGAACCGCGGCCTCCGCCGAGGGTCGCGCTGCTGCCGCTGCTCTCGAGAGGGAGCAGAAGACGAAATTCACCGCGCGAAGGGGCGGCCGAGCGTCGAAGCGCCCCCGGGAAGAGGAGGCCGAAGAGGTGGAGATGGAACCGCTGGTCAGGAGGAGCCCCGGGACCCGGAGGGCCGCAAGGTTGGCGTCCCCAGAGGTGACGAGGGGCGACTCTCCTCCGGCTGCACCGGCGGGGGCCGGTGTCAGAAGCGAGAGCATGCAGGATCCCCAGACGTGCCTTCGTCTGCTCAGCAGCTTCACCCTCCCTTCAGCTTTCGAAGAGCTGGAGGAGCATTCGATTGCCGATCTGGCGGCGATGAGCGCTCGGTTGTCAGTTCAAGTGAGAAGTTCGAAAAACTGTTCAACCTATCCTCTGGTGGCCCCGGATTTTCTAACCCTTATCCATTCTTCGGCTCGCAGGCTGCGATGACGGGCAGTGTCTTGATGCGTCAACAGGAGCTGCTCCGCCGCAAACTTCTGGAGGCCGAGGTGGGTGCGGCTGGTTCCGGAGAAGGTACCTCGGCGGCGTCCCGTATTGAGCCCTTGGTTGACAGGCTCTCTACTGCGAGCGGCCGGCTGCGGGCGCAGCTAGAGGAGAGGGCAGCTGAAGCCCGCGCTGCTGCTGAGGCCGGAGAGAAAGCCGAGGGCGCGCTTGCCACGGCTCAGGAGGAGAACCGGGTGCTCACGACCCAGATCCGGGACAAGGAGTCCCGGTGGGCTTCGGAGAAGCGTCGCCTTACCGAGGAGATCTCGGCCCTGAAGCGGGAACTGGAGGGGGCGGCGGAATCGGTTATCGCTGACTTCAAAGCCGGGAGTGAGTACGCCCAAGAGATCCTCCGAGCCCAGCTGCTGGCGTCTTCTACGGTCTTTGACCTCGGACTGGCTGTCGCCCAGAGGGCCTGCCCGGACGTCGATCTGACCGGGGAAGATATGCCGCGGGGCGCGGAAGCCCGGGAGCTCCTATCCTGGTGGGAGGGCCTCATGGCTGAGAGGGCCCTGCCTCCAGGTGCTGAAGGTGAGGTCGAGCCCGCCGAGGAGGCTCCCGCGGAGGAAGCTCTCGCCGAGGCTGCTGCTCCTGAGTCGGTGCAGATTGTTGACTCCCCCTCTCCCTCTCCTGGCCGAAATGTCGTCGAGGCGGAGGAGGAGAGGGCCACCGAGGACTGATGCGAGGGTTCCCCTCGGTTTCTTGCATTATCGCTTTTGTAAACCTTCGGCCAGGTGTATGGTCGAGCTTGTACTTCCTTCTGTTCAGGAATATAAAGAGCGTTTTTGGGCTTTTACCTTATCGTTTTCTTTTTTCATAACGAGTGGACCTAGTCTTTCCGAAAACCAAGATCCTTTCGTCGTCCGCTATATCTTGCGAAGCCGAGACCTAACGTAGGTTCGGGTAGGTCGTTGATAGTATCTCGTCAGCAGTTCAGGGTGTTCCAGTTTCGGCTTCTGTAGCCGAAGCCGTTCTCGCATTGTCCACGCAGACTTAGGAAATAGCCTGCCGCGCCCCGATCCGGACTACATGGCCGAAGCCATTCGTCGTATTAGAGGACTCAAGGACTTAGAGAAAACCGTGCCGTTCCCGGTACGGTTTGCATGGCCGAAGCCACTCCCGATACGGTTTACACGGACTTAGAGAAAACCGCGCCGTGTCCTGATCCGGATTATATGGCCGAAGCCATTCGTCGGATCGAAGTACTCACGGACTTTAAGAGAACCATGCCGCTCCCGGTACGGTTTGCATGGCCGAAGCCACTCCCGATACGGTTTACACGGACTTAGAGAAAATCGGGCCGTGTCCTGATCCGGATTACATGGCCGAAGCCATTCGTCGGATCGAGGGACTCACGGACTTTAAGAGAACCATGCCGCTCCCGGTACGGTTTGCATGGCCGAAGCCACTCCCGATACGGTTTGCACGGACTTAGAGAAAACCGGGCCGTGTCCTGATCCGAATTACATGGCCGAAGCCATTCGTCGGATCGAGGGACTCACGGACTTTAAGAGAACCATGCCGCTCCCGGTACGGTTTGCATGGCCGAAGCCACTCCCGATACGGTTTGCACAGACTTACAGAAAACCATAACAAGTTTTCCTGAACAAAAAGGAGTTCTATATTTATAGCCTCCGGCTAAAAGCCTGGGGAGAGTTGACTTACATATAATAACGCCGAAGGCGCTCTACATTCCATGCGCGAGGAAGGGGTTGGCCCGAAAGGGTCTCCAACCGGTAAGCTCCTCGTCTGATTACCTCCCTGATCCGGTTGGGCCCCTCCCAGTTGGGGGCAAGCTTTCCTGAGGCTTCAGTTGGCTTGGAAGCATGGGCATTCCTCAACACGAGACTCCCCACTTCGAAGCTCCGGGGCTTTACTCGAGTGTTGTGGTACTTGGCCATGCGTTGTTGATAAGCCGCCAGCCGGATACGAGCTTTATCTCGGACCTCTTCAATGAGGTCCAAGTGGTCTTTCAAACCTTCTTCGTTGACTTTCGTATTATAAGCGATGACTCTGGGAGAAGGGAGGCCGATTTCTATGGGAATAACGGCCTCTATCCCATAGGCCATGCGGAAGGGAGTTTCGCCGGTGGGGGTTCGGCTTGTCGTCCGATAGGCCCATAGGACACTCGGCAGCTCTTCCACCCATCGGCCCTTAGCTTCGCCGAGTCGGGTTTTCAATCCCTGTAAGAGGCTCCGGTTAGTGACTTCGGCTTGGCCGTTCGCTTGAGGATGCGCTACCGAAGTGAACTTGTGGAGTATGCCGAAGCTGGCGCAGTTGTCACCGAACCGTCGGCTATCGAACTGCTTTCCGTTGTCTGAGATGACGGCTCGAGGGATGCCGAATCGGCAAACGATGGACTTCCACTCGAAGTTCCAAGCATTGTTGTCGGTTATTGAAGCGAGGGGTTCGGCTTCGACCCATTTGGTGAAGTAATCGACCGCCACGATGAGGAATTTCCTTTGGCCGGTGGCGACGGGAAAAGGTCCCAGGATGTCGATTCCCCATTGGGCGAAAGGCCAGGGATCAGATAAGGGGGTCAGAAGGGTGGCCGCCTGATGAATGAGGGAGCTAAACCTCTGGCACTGGTCGCAGCGCCGTACGAGGGCTAGAGCGTCCTCTCGGAGCGTTGGCCACCAGTAGCCTTGTCTCAGGAGCTTGTGAGCCAGGGCTCTTCCTCCCGCGTGCGCTCCGCACACCCCTTCGTGGACCTCTCTTACGGCATAGTCGGCTTCTGCTGGGCCGAGGCACCGTAGCAGTGGTCGGCCGAATGATTTCTTGTACAACACCCCGTCCAAAAGGAGAAAGTGGGATGAGCGCTGCCGAATGCGCTTCGCCTCCCTTGGATCTGGCGGGACTTCTCCTTGAAGAAGGAAAGCGACGAGGGGGGTCATCCACGTCTCGGCCTCTGCTTCTGCAATTTGCATGGCTTCGGTTTCGCCGAGGCTGGGTTCAGCGAGCTCCTCGACGAGGATCATCCGGCCTCCGCCCCCGTCTTGGGTTGACGCCAGCCGGGAAAGGGCATCGGCCCGGGTATTCTCAGATCTCGGGATCCTCACGATTTCACAGAAATCGAACTTATTGAGGATCTTGCGAGTTTCCTGGAGATAAGACGCCATCACTGCGTCCCGAGCCTCATACTCTCCGGAGACATGGCCGACGATTAACTGGGAATCGCTGAAGGCTTTCAGGTTCCGGGCGCCGAGCCTCTTCGCGGCCCGGAGGCCGGAGATGAGGGCTTCGTACTCGGCGGCATTGTTAGTCGCTGGAAAGGAGAAACGCAGGGCGTACTCCGTGATGATTCCTTCGGGTGACGCCAGGATCCATCCGGCGCCACTGCCTGTAGAGCACGCGGAGCCGTCCACAAAGAGTCGCCATTCATCTGGTGGTGAGGGTGTCGAAATAGTGTCGGCTTCGACCACCTCGGGTTCTGGCTGCGGTGTTGCGGAAGCGCCGGGGGTAAGTTCGGCGATGAAGTCCGCCAACGCCTGGGCTTTTATTGCTACCCGAGGTGCGTAGGAGATGTCGAACTCCCCTAGCTCAATCGCCCACTTAGCCAACCTGTCGGACACCTCCGGCCGGGAAAGAATCTGCCTCAAGGGCTGGTTGGTGAGGACTTTCACGGAATGGGCCAGAAAATACGGCCGAAGCCTCCTTGCAGACGTGACGAGGGCCAGAGCCAACTTTTCCAGGGCTTGGTACCGGAGTTCCGCTCCCTGAAGGGCTCGGCTAGTGTAATAAACGGGCTTCTGAATGCCTTCTTGTTCTCGGACGAGGACGGTGCTGAGGGCCGTCTCGGAGACTGCGAGGTATAAGCTCAGGGGCTCCCCGGGAATTGGTTTGGACAGGATGGGGACTTTAGAGAGATAGGCCTTCAGCTGATTGAAGGCTGTTTGGCACTCTTCCGTCCAGTCGAAGTGGTTGGCCTTCTTCAGCAGCTTGAAGAAGGGAAAACAGTAGTCGGCCGCCCTTGACATGAAGCGGCTGAGGGCTGCGATCCTCCCGTTCAGCTTTTGTACCTCTCGGAGGTTAGCCGGGGGGCGCATCTTTATGATGGCCGAAACCTTCTCGGGGTTAGCCTCCACCCCTCGGTGAGTGACCATGTAGCCGAGGAATTTGCCGGAGGCTACCCCAAAGGCGCATTTGGCCGGGTTCAGCTTCATCTTGTACCGCCTGAGGGCGGAGAAAGTCTCGGCCAGATCGGCCAGATGCTCCGCAGCGACACGGCTCTTGACCAACATGTCATCTATATAGACCTCCATGTTTCGGCCGAGCTGTGTGGCGAATACCTTGTTGACCAGTCGTTGATATGTCGCGCCGGCGTTCTTCAGACCGAAGGGCATTCGGGTGTAGCAGTACAGACCCAAATCGGTGGTGAAGCTGGTCTTGTTCTCGTCGTCCGGATGCATCCGGATCTGGTGGTAGCCTGAATAGGCGTCGAGGAAGCTTAAGAGCTCATGGCCGGAAGTGGCGTCCACCACCTGGTCTATCCGAGGTAGCGGAAAGCTGTCCATGGGACAGGCCTTGTTGAGGTTGGTGAAGTCCACGCACATACGCCATTTTTCATCTTTCTTTGGCACCATGACCACATTGGCGATCCAGTCTGGGTGATGCACCTCTCGGAGATGTCCGGCGTCCAGTCCCTTTTGTACTTCAGCTTGGATGGCGGCTCTCCTTTCCTGGTTGAAGGTGCGCCGCTTCTGCTTCACCGGGGGCTGGTCGGGATCGGTATGGAGTCAGTGCTCTGCCACCTCCGGGTCAACCCCGGGCATGTCTGCCGGAGACCAGGCGAAGATGTCGAGATTCTTTTTCAAGAACTCGGTAAGCTTTTCTGCTTCACCTTTCTCCAGGCCGGAGCCTATCATTAGGACTCGTCCTTCGCCTCCTAGAACAGGGATGGCAAGAAGTGCTTCTCCCGGAGACGCTTCGGCCGATGATTCGATCGCTAGGGTTTCAGCTGCGTTCTTCCCTTTGACCGAAATCATGTAGCACTGCCGAGCTGCTTCTTGGCTTCCCTTGGCTTCGCCTATCCTATAGTTGGTATAGAATTTTAATTTCTGATGGAAGGATGAAGGTACGGCTCCGATTCCGCCGATGAGCCTTCGGCCGAATATGGCGTTGTAGGCTGACTCGATCTTTACAACGGCGAAGTCCGTCTCGACGGTTAATTGCCGGGGGGCGGAGCCTAAGGTTACAGGAAGCCGGACAATGCCCTCTACTCGGCAAGGCGAGCCGTTAAAACCGTAGAGGGGGCCCCGGTGAGGTTTCATATTAGCCTCACTCAATCCCAACTTTTCAAAACAGTCGTAAAACAAGATATTTGGGGCACTTCCATTATCCACAAAGATCCTATGTACATCATAGTTGTTGATTACAGCATTGATGACGAGAGCGTCGTCATGAGGGACCTGAACATCAGTCAGGTCCTCGGCGCCGAAGGTGATGTCTTCCAGACGAGGCTTCTTCGGCTCGCCTTCCACTGCTGCCACCGTGTTGCGCTGCCGCGGCCTGGACCCTTCCCCCGGCCCTCCGGATATCATCATGATAGACCCAGAACTGGGCCTTTGATGGGACGATTCTACCGGGGCCGAGGTGGCTTTCGGCGGAGGAGCGGCTTCTATTGCTGGGGGTTGCTGTTGTCTGGGTGCTGCAGGGACGTCCCGGTTCTGCTGCGGCGGCTGCTCCCGGCGGTACTGCGGCAGTCTACCTTCCCGGATGATGCGGTCGATCTCTTCCCGGAGCTGCCGACACTCATCCGTTGTGTGGCCGACTTCCCGGTGGTACTCACAGTACCTGCTAGGATCCCTTCGGCGAGGATCGGTCTTGATGCGATCAGGTCGCCGGAGCATGCCTTTCACCTCCATGAGCATTCGGGAAGGGGGAGCAGGTAAGGGTAGGTACCGCGGCTGCGGGTCCCGTCGCCTCTCCCTGTCCCAGTCCTCCCTGCGATAGCGCTTGCGTGAGGACTCCTGGTCCTCCGGCCGAGGTCGGACCACCTGGGGAGCAGGTGCCGAGACGGCTTCGGTGGCGCCTCTTCCTCTGGACAGCATCAGGGCCTCCCGGTTGATGTACTTATGGGCCCGGGCCACGAGGTCCTGGAAGGTCGGGGGATGGCGCTTCCCAATGGAACCGAGGAGCCCCTCGTCCCGGCACCCGCTGATCACGGCCGAAACCGCGATCGAGCTGTCGAGGTTCGGTATCTGGGCGGCCTCGGTCCGGAACCTGGTGAAGTAGTCCTGGAGAGTCTCGGCCGGATCTTGCCGAATAGCCAGCAAGCTGGCGGAGGTCTTGCTCTGCCGGGTGGCATCATAGAACTGGTCGATGAACAATTGGCCCAACTGGACCAGGGAGTGGACGGAGTCGGGGGCCAATGTCTCGAACCAGGTGAGGGCGATCTTTTCGAGGGTGAGGGGGAAGAGACGGCAGCGGACTGCCTCGGAGATCCCCCGGACCCGGAGGTAGGTATTGAACCTCTGGAAATGACAGACCGGATCTGTCATCCCGTCATAGAGAGGGCCCTTCGGCAGCTTGAAGTCGGGGGGCACCTCGGTGGCTAGGAGCTCCGCCGTGAACGGGGTCTGCTCCAGGATGCTGCTGGCGAGGGGCGCCCCATGAGGCCGGGACACCATCTGCTGCATCTCCTTGTGCATCGCCGTCAGCCGCCGGTCCAGGTCCGGGGCGGCCGAGGTGGCGACGGATTGCCCTCCGGTCCGAGCCGGATGGTACTCCGACGAAGCATAATCCTGCTCCGTCGGGCGATCGGCGCGGGGAGCTCGGGCAGGCAATGTCGAGGGCTCGCTGCGCGCCGCCGCGGCCTCGTAGAGAGAGGCTGGCGCAGGCACCGGTCGGAACCGGGCGTCTTGCACTGAGTAGAGTGGGGGGAGCGGCGCCTGCTGGGGATGCTGCCCCGTCAGTCCCATGCGCTGGGCGATGGCGGACACCATCTCCTGAAGAGGCGCTAGGGACGTGACGGCGGCGGCCAGCGTGGCCACTTGCTGCTGGAGTACCCCCACTCGGTCTTCCGAGCCGAAGGACTCCGGTATGGCCGGCAGAGGCGGGTTCGGCGGGGCAGACGGTGCGCCTTCGGAAGGCGGCATCTGTGCCGAGGCCTCCCGCGCTTCTGCTTCGCTCTGTCCGGATCGTCGGGTCACAGGTCGCTGAGACATGACTTGTTTTGTTGGTTTCCCACAGACGGCGCCACGTGATGTAGACTGGATCTATCACGACCGGATCCCGCAAACGGGGATCCGGAAAAAGAGGATCCGGAGCCGGTCCGGATCGAACGGTGACCGGGGGACCCGACGGGGCGAAGACGAGGCTTCTTGGGATGAACTGGATCCGCCCGCGGGGGGCGCGATCAGCCGCCGGAGCTGCTCTTGGATAGTGAGCCGCTGCTCCTTCGGCGGACGGAGGCGCGGCGCGAATAGGAGCTTCTCTCGGCCGAGTGGTCGACGAGTGTCGGAGCAGAAGCCGGAAAGTCCGAGATCGGACGGGGGGACGGCTCGCTCTCCGACCAGGGAGTCCGGAGCCACCTTCAGCGCGAGGCCGAGCCTCCTGACGCAGGGCAGCTGACGGGATTGCCCTCGGACAGCGAGTCCGAAGGCTACTTCAGCGCGAGACCGAGCCTCCTGGCTTGGGGCAGCCGGCGTTCGGCGTCGAGACCAGGGAGAGGAATCCGAGGTCGGCGGCCGAGACCGACTCGGGGAGGTCGGCGATGATTCGAACCGAGCCCCTGCAGGAGGGAAAGAAGAAGAAGAACCAGTCAGCAGGAGTCCCGGGCGTCAGCCCTGGGGAACCCCCTCCGACGGTCAAGTTAGCTCCTGAAGAAGATTCGATTCAGAAAGCAAGAAAGAGTAGCTATAACGCTATTCGGACAGAAGTCCTTTAAGGGGTTTCGGAAGCTTGGGGAGGCATCCGTTTTTCCCACCCCCTCTTGGCCACAAATAACGGGATATTTATAGCGGAGGATAGCGGATGGTTAACGGTGGCAGCCGATATAGGACTAATTGCAGGTTTGCTAATAAACCGCCATAGCGCCCGATCCGCCACCGGAGTGGGCCGGAATCGGCTACCGGGCCGAAGGGGGTTGGGCCGCTGACGGGCCGAAGGCCTGTTGGACCCTGGGCTGCCGCGCTGTTCCCGGGCCGTAGGCTGCTGGGCCGCTGACGGGCTGAAGCCTGTTGGGCCGGGAGCGACGGTGCCGCTTATGGGCCGTAGGCTGCTGGGCCGCTGACGGGCCGGAGGCCGCCGGAGGGCCTGGTGCTGTTGCTTTTGGGCTGAACGGGGTTTGGGTCTGCTTCAATGGGCTGAATCGGATTCTGCCTCATCAGTTATATATAATATTATACCTCATATAATTCACATACTTTTAAATTTTTGAGTTAAACTCTCGTGTGCCGCACTGAACCAAAAGATAGAGAAAAATACTTGTTTCTTTTATACAACCATTTTATTCATGTATAACACAAAAATGCTTAACACTTTCTGTTCCGTACACTATATTATTGAATTAAAAATAGAATTTTATTACTTAAACATCATAAAACATAAGATTACATAATAAAAAAATTCACTTTTTTATTGACAAAAGCTCATATTTTGATTAATAACCATTTATTACATGATTACAAATGTTTTTTAAAATTTTAAAATATTAATAAAAAATTTATATATGTTGTATTAATTATTATAATTATTTAATTATTTGATCAACTTTTTGATCGTCTCATTCAGATTTTAAATAAATGTATTTTTCACGTATAATACCCGTACCTAGTGTAACTAACTATGGTCATAACCATTACCGTCTAGCGCAGCAATAGACCGCTACGCCTCACGCCTGTGCAAAGATCTGGAAGTGCCCACACGCTACAGAGCCACGTGCAAAGTAACAAAATGCCCCAGCAAGCCACATCACACTCCTCTTCTTTCTCTTCCCGGCCAATACCGGACTTGAACCCCAAAAAAACAGATCTCTATCCACTTCCACCGCCCCTTCCTCTCCCCCGTCAACCCTCGTCTCTCTCTCTATCGGCCGCCGAAGCTGGCGAAGCCGCAGCGGCAATGGATTGCGAGGGGAATTCCCACACCGGCACCGCTTCCGCCCCCCCCGCGGGGGGGCTGGCGGCGAAGCTCGGCCGGCGCGGCCTCATCGACCGCACCGAGTTCGTCCGGGTCATCATCCAGTGCCTCTACTCCCTCGGCTACCGCAACGCCGCCGCCGCCCTCGAGTCCGAGTCCGGCGTCCCGCTCGACACCCCCGAGTTCACCGCCCTGCTTCCGCACGTCGTCTCTGGCCGCTGGGAGGACTGCGTCGACGTCATCGCCAAGCTTGAGCACCTGCCGGAGGAGGCCCGCGCCATGGCCGCCTTCCTCGTCTGGAGCGAGAGCTTCCTGGAGCTGCTGAGCTCGGGGGCCGGCGGGGAAGGGGGGCTGTCTCCGGCGCTGGATGTGCTCCGGAGGCGGATTTCGCCACTGGGTGTGGACCGGCATAGGGTGCACAGGCTCGCGCTTAGGCTGATCTCGCTGGGGAGGAAGGCACCACCCGAGGACGTGGCCCGGCGACGGGTGGGTTTGCTGGTGGAGTTGGCGGAGTTACTGCCGCCGTGGATCCGGCTACCTGGGGGAAGGTTGGAGCACCTTGTGGAGATGGCCCTTCTGGAGCAGAGGGCCTCCTGTGTATACCATAACTCGCCCGACCCGATCTCTTTGTACGAGGATCACCAGTGCAGCCCTGATCAGATCCCATCTCGGACGGCTCAGGTGCGCTTTGCTTCGTTTGTTTGCCTACATTATTCCTTCGTGAATTGGCACGCTGCTCGCTGCGTTTTTCCGCCCCTTTTTGAGTATCTACTGTTTTTCTTTAGATTCTAGAACGAAATGTTCAATTCTGGGTGCGTCTCATTGCTCTCTAAAGTATAAACATAATTTTCCAAGGAGATAGCTTACTGTTGAAAAAGAAAATGCAGCATTCAAGTCGGCATGGTTCACATTCCTGTATTAATTTATACATCTCATGGCAAAGTTTTGTATCATGTATCTAGCTGTCGGATGCTTTTCTTAAGGACCTATTCGATTTGAGTTTCACAGACCTAGTTCTCAAGTAATTGTAATTGTGCACCTGTAAATGAACCAATATGCTCGACGAACAGCTCGTAAGACTGCTGGATAATAGCTCTTTATTTATTAAGCTAAATAAATAAGTTTGAACAAAAAATTAAGCTCGGTTCATTAAATGAGCCGAGTTTGAACAAAGGCAATCTTGGCTCAACTATGTTCGTGAACAAGCTTGTTTAAGTACTTGTTAAGATCTCATATAAGTACTTGTTAGTGCTCGTTTAGATACTCATTAAGACCTCTTTTAAGCACTCATTTGATTATTATATTCAAACTTAATTAGTAAGATATTTAATATCTTATAGAATTTATAAATTTAAATTTAAAAAACATTGGACTAAATCTAGTGGATTCATTGAGGTCGTGAGCTACTTGATGCTTGGCTCAAGCTCGTTCAATACCTAAATGAGCCAAGCTTGAAACCTTGAACAATTGTTATAGATACTGGGCTCAAACTCGAACTCAATTAAAATTAGTTGAACCAAGTTTGTACAGGGCAAAACTCGGCTCAACTCGGCTTGTTCACACCCCTTGATGGGCACTTCCCATTAATTGGCACCTACCAAATTTTTTTGGCGCCAAATGGAAGCTTGCTGTCAAGCTGGCAGTTACCTAGAAAAGCTGATTGAAGTTAAAACTGATGCTATATGCATAACAACGGGGGATGATGATAACTGTGTATTGACAACAAGTGTCCAAAACCTGCAAAAAAGAAAAAGGGTTAAGAGGCTGATACCAGTGTTGTCCATCAGACATGAGCAGCTAGATGGACTAGATGATTGATGCTCCAAGATCCTGATCACATGACGGCAGGGTCAAACATGGTTCCTGGATGTAATATTTCAAAACTATCCAAAAAAAATTTAACACTGATTGAGCTTCCTAAATGACTAGAAATCTGATACGGATGCTGACAACATTGGTACAGATTTTTTTTTAGTTGTTTACTTGTTTACAATTTTTATCCTGTTTGTACATTATTTCTTATATAAATGAAATGTAACTATTAAAAAGAGGTGACATAGATCTGCTGTTTCCCCAACCATGTGCAGATTTTAAGTGGCCATAAGAATGAAGTGTGGTTTGTCCAGTTCTCAAATAATGGAGAGTACCTTGCCTCTTCATCTAAAGACTGTACAGCAATCATATGGAAGGTATCATGCAAGCTATATGTATATCGTTTTTTTTTTGTTTTTTTTTAATTTAGAGACAATTTTCACTCTTGAAATCTGGTACATTATTATTCTCTTGTGTGTGTGATCCAGCATCAGTTTTGGATACTTATTTCTAAGTCAATGATCAACGCTAGTATGCTTACTTGTGCTTGTTTCCCAGTCAATGATCAACACTAGTGCGCTTGCACTTTTTGTCAAACCTGGTAGATGATACTTGGTTCCAGGTCAATGATATTATTTCTTGGGCAGATGTTGATCTTGAATAACTATGTTTTGGGTGGTAGAACATCTTATTTAACAGACATAACAAATACAAGTGTTACTGTGTGTGCTTGCTTGGACAGAGCAAACAGCAACAGTATGCCATTATGGCTGTATGTAACGTAGAATTTTGGTTTTTGAGACTTTACACTGTTAATCATTTGAGTTCAGTGAATTGCACTAATCTGTCTCCTATCGGAAACAGAGAAGCGATCAGACTTCTTTGATATGCACCTCCAGTTATTGTATCTCTGCACAACATCTGTAGATAAAAAAAGTGAAGACGAAAATATTTGAACTATACTACGTCAGAACCGCTGTATACAGCCACCTAGAAGATAATAGAGAAAAAAGTCATTAAGGCATCTCAAAATTAGCAATTGTAAAGTTATGATTTGTACAAGTATATATTGTGTGGTGGAACAAAAAGTTGCTAGTTGTCTATGATTATCTTTATTTTAATGGGTGACTAGAGGATGGTCAGATTGGATGCCAATCTGTTCCTTACTGTCATTTGTTGTTTATGATGTTACTAGAAATTAAATGAATGAAAACACATTTGCAAGAAAATTGGATAACTTTTTAGATTCTAATTGTATGGTGGATACCTGGTGAGGACACCCGTGCGTGTTTACGTTTCGACCCGGCCCAAGTTTACCGTCGCCACAGGACGTCCGCAACAGGTCGAGCAGTGTTGTGGCTAGGAGATGCCTAGTGATACATTTGTTATATCTCTTTGTGATATTGGGTTTTTGTCAGGTCCCAATGATGTATTTTCTTTTATTTTAGGCTTTTAGGCCCATTAGTGGACCCATGATGACTTCTTCTAATTTTCTGTATTTTTTCTTCAGCACTTTTCTTCTTTTAGGGACTAGGGGTATTTTTGACTTTGGTGGACCTAAGGTTGCCTATTTGGAACCCTATATATATGTTGTATACCCTAAGAGGAAAGGCCACTGATGAGTTGATAAGAAAGAAAAGCCTTTAGCCGCCTCTGTGCGTTGTGTGTTGGTGGGAGCCCGGATGGGTCTGTGTGAACCGTAGGGGTGGAGACCCATGTCTTCGTCCTCTTCCTCCCTTCTTCCTCTTCCCCAGTTCGTCGGTCCTATGTCCTGTTGCCTTTCTTCTCTCTCGGTCTCTGCACCGTTCGCACCTGTTTCCCCTTCCTCTCTCTCTCTCTCTCTCTCGTTTTGTCTCTGTGGGCGAAGGAAAACCCGCCGCCACCACCATTGCCTAGCCACGCGGCGAGTAGGAGTGTCTTGCTGCCGCACCCTTCGTCGTTCGCGCACTACGCGAATTGGCGTAGCCCGCCACGTACCCCGCCCGCCTTGCCATCTTCAACATTGTCGTTCGAGCCAGCCGCAGAGCCTGTTCCCGCCCGTCGCCACCACGCGGCGCACTTGTCCTGTTCCCAGCCCACTTTGCCGCCCGAGCCCTTCACACACGTCGCGAGGACGAACTACGCCCCGGTGAAGCATCGTCGATTGCGCTATTCGCAACCCCCATGCCCGACCGCCTCGCCAATCCGGCCATTCGTGTCCCTTTCCAACCGGCATCCTCGTCAGTCAAACCATTCGGCTCGTTCACATGCCAACAGGTCCCCGACTCCAAGCACCACGTGGAATCCCTGCCTCCCTCATCCACTGCACTCTCCCCAGTCGCGCCATGCGGCCGACCCCGAGCGGCTCGCCCTTCCACCATCGTCGGCCGAGCCTTGTACTGGGTGTTCCCGCCTGTCCCGCCGCCGCCCAATCATTGCTTCTTAAGTCCCCCTGTTTCCATCAGCGTGCGTCCGACAAGTCCAATGCTGAGCCTTCTTAGCTTTTGGAATGCCCAGCCAGTCTACGGGTCTTTGTGAACCTAGCAAGATCCGATAGTGCTGAAGCACAGTGATTGCCATCTACAGTGTGTGAGCCTCCAACATCCTTGATTCTTGTGCCCCACTATCCAGTGGCAGGTCAGCATCCGATAGTCCCCCTTTCCCAAACGTGTTTGTTTATTATATGGCAAAGATCATGCTCCCGTGCTTGTGAGTTTATTTTAGGATTGCCTAGCTCGTTGAAAATTTGTCACTGTCGGACGTGTGTGAATTGTGATCGTCCTATTCCGTGGCCCAATTTGATAGTGTTGATTGTGTGTTGATGCCCTAGGCTATTGGTAGTTCTCACTACCATCGATCCACTCACTATTCGCTGTGAGAGACGGCTCTTACAGCTTGCATTTACTTGTTATTTTCACGTCTTATCTTTCTTGGAACATTGTGGGTTGTTGCTCATTTACTATCCACGTGGTGTTGGTTTGCTGATTTCGATTGTGGAAGAGTTGTCAGATCCATTTCAGTTGTCGTCCCGCATCAATACCCATCCACTTTTCAAAAAAATTGTATAGTGTATAGGATTGAACGTTGATTAAGAAGTTAATTTGAGATTTATATTCCTTTAGCAAAGTATGTTGTTCTGAGAATTAGGTGCTTAGTCGAAGTCGAAATGCATTAGGAAGCTGTCTCATTGATAGGTTCATCCAAGCCCACCCCCACCCCCCCCCCCCAAAAAAAAAAAAAAAAAACATGTAAATACCATCTATGTATGTATGATCATCATGCTATTGTGATTACTGGGTAAGAATGAGATTATCTCTTTGGCTGATATTTTCCTTGAAAAGGCAATGAATCCCTGAATAAATTTTTCTGTCACATCCCAAATCAGTGTGAATTATCTCGACAATTAGACATCATTAGTTGATCGGAACTGTGGCACAAGGAATGAGCAAGGCAGTGGAGTATGTCCAGTCAAACAAGTTGGTAGTTGGCTGCTCTTTTAGAAACTAAAGAAAATCATATATCCAGTTGATTTCTTGTATAATATGATATACTCCAGCCTTTTTCACCTAAGAAATTCCTAACATGCTGTCCTAATGTCTATACGCTTTTTCCCTCTCAGAAAATGATTTCTACCACATATTCCCTGAAAAGAATAAAAACTGTCTAAAGCCATTGGGTTACGCTAAGGGTGGAAGCATAGAAGCATATAGCTTATGAATTCTCGACAATTGATGTCGACCAGTTGATCAGAACTGTGGCACAAGAAATGAGCAGGCAGTGGAGTATGTCCAGTCAAACAAGTTATTGGTTGGCTGTTCTTTTATAGAAACTAAAGTTGTTCATATATTCATTTGCTTTCTTCTATAAGATGATATAATCCAGCCTCTTTCACCTAAGAAATTCTAACATTTCGTCCTAAAGTCTATACTGTTTTTCCCTCTCGGAAAATGGTTTCTACCACATATTGCCCAAAAAGAATAAAAACTGTTTAATGCCGTTGGGCCACACTAAGGGTAGAAGCATAGAGCTTATGAATTCTCTCAACAATTAGACGTCGATCAGTTGATCGGAACTGTGGCGCAAGGAATGAGCAAGGCAGTGGAGTATGTCCAGTCAAACAACTTGTTGGTTGGCTTTTTTTAGAGACTAAGATTTTGATTTCTTCTATAAGTTGATATAATCCTTCACCTAAGGTATTACTAACGCCGTCTATATTGTTTTTCCCCCTCAGAAAATGGTTTATACCGCATATTGCCTGAAAAGAGTGAATACTGTTTAATGCCATTGGACCACACTAAGGGTAGAAGCGTAGAGTTTATTTCAATTCTGAATGAGGTCAGATTTCTTGTTCACACCCTTGATGTCAGTTAATGTGTCATTCATGCATCAAATTACTCCAAAGTATTAATGCCATTGGGCCACACTAAGGGTAGAAGCGTAGAGTTTATTTCAATTATGAATGAGATCAGATTTCTTGTTCACACCCTTGATGTCAGTTAATGTGTTATTCAGGCATCAAATCACTCCAAAGTATTTGCGCAACCACTTTCGCTTGCGCCATTGCTTCCGGGATCTAGAATTTTTATTATACTTAAACTTGAAAAAAAAAATCTGCATTCGGACCCTTCTCAGTTTTCTGCTAATGTGTTTTGTCTGTAATGGCAAAGTATATTCATGCATGATTTAGTAATAAAACTTTTGTTTAAAATAAAAACTAAAAAATTGAACTAGGATTAGAGTGCTCTTCATATGAAAAAAGGGTGTATGAATTGGCCAATCCGCATCAGGATTATCTGATTTAGAAAAGCCTTCTGCAGCACATCTATGATGTCAGTGACCAAGTTGGATATCCCTTAGGATGCGTGTATATAAGAAATTTTCATATTGGAGTTCCGTTTCACTGCTTGTTTAGCATCCATATGATGTCTATGACTCACTCTAGGCATTTTTTTCCGCATTTTCATCAATGTGAGAAATTTTTATTGGGGCAGATCTCTTTCACTGTTGATTCAGTGTTGTAGCAGATCTCCTTGTTTGTTGTCAAAGAGCATCAGATTTAGTCTACTAGGGTTTTCCTTGTTCGACTGATTTTCAGCTCAGAGATGGAATTTTTTTCTAGTGGTTCCATACACTCATTGAAGAAAAATAAAATGTGCTGTGAGGGAAAGCAAGATCAAAAGGTTCACGCCAAAATAGATCCTCCCATCTAGAAAAGCTTGTTTTTTAATGATGGAACTGTAGTTGTAATTCAGTAGCTATAGATTGGCAGATCCCTCCCCTAAAATGGGGGAAAAGGAAACAAAAAGAGGGTTCAGTCATCATCCTGTTTGCTTCTTTTTATTTTTTTTAATTTCTATCCTCATTGGAATAATATGGGAAACTGGTTGTCTTATTTTCATCTATTCTTTATGTAAAAACGTAGAATGTTATGTGGCCAGTGTATAATTTGTAACTTCTCTGTTTATTTTGGTAATAGTCTTTTTTGCAGTTGATCCTATTCTTATTCTATGAGTGGGATTATTTTATGGTATTCTGCATTTCAGTGCAGATTCTGCGCAGTTTTCACATATTCTCTTCAAATTTTGATATTTTCTAAATAACTTCTTATGTTTTTTCTCCATTCTAAAATAATTCCTGCCTCGTCTTTTAACATGGAGTTAAGATTCAAAGACAACGCTGGTTGATCTAAACCAGAGCAAGGAAGCTATTTTTCCACCCTTCTTTTTTTACACCCAGATTGAGAGGGATTTCTCTGTGTGTGAGGTGGGGAGAGAGAGAGAGAGAGGGGGGGAGAGAGAGAGAGAGGCGCTGTGGAGGCTCTTCCCCTTCAGCACTGGTGCTTCCAGCCCACAGCAGGGGCAACAAAACACTGCCTCACCCGGAGATGCTTGATGTTGTCAGACTAGTGGGCATGTATCGGTGCTCTAACTCCTCCCTTATAATCATGGGGCTCCTCTTCCTCAATGTCAATGCAGACTTTGATGCAGTCCATGTCGGTCTTGCTCCCCTCATGAAAAAGAGATTTGTCTTCTTCCACAGTGACTGTTTGGTGCCTGCTGCTGGTGATTCTTGTGCTGTTGCGGCAGGACCACACGATGGACTGCTGCAATGAGTGGTGTAGCAGCTTCGAGCATTATCTGTGGCTGCAGGGGAGCGAATTGAATGGACCACAATGCTGAAGCAGTTTCAATACTTAAAATGCTTATAGAAGGTGCAGGTGCTGACCACTGTTGATACCATTTGTATTTCTGTAGTTATTAATCCAATGAATAAATTTGAAAAAGGACAGTAAATTATTCCATGAAAGGGGTGCAGACTAGTGGAAGCTGTATGCTCATGATGAATCACGTCATTCTCATTCAACTAGTCATTGTTCATCTGAATCATACAATGTTTGTTTAATTTGAAGATTTTTTTTTCCTCTTTCTGTTGATGGAGTCAGATGCATTCCTCGGGGTCACTAATAATGATCTGTGGTGTTAAATTCTATCAGGTGGAAGATGATGATACAGTTTGTTTAAAGCACATTCTTGAAGGTCATAGTAAACCGGTGTCCTTTGTTGCATGGAGCCCTGATGACACGATGCTGGTTACTTGTGGCAATGGTGAAATCCTCAAATTGTGGGACGCACAAACAGGCATCTGCATAAGTACACTCAGTGATCCTGTGGGTCACACCATTAGCTCATGTGCATGGTTCCCTGATTCAAAGAAGGTGGTATGCGGCAGCTGTGAACCTGAAAATTGCATCTGCATATGTGACCTGCAAGGTAAGGAGCTGAAGGTGTGGAAGGGAGAGAGGTTGCCCAGGGTCTCCAGTCTGGCTGTCACCCCTGATGGAGAACATCTAATCAGTGTCCTTGATGAGAAAATGGTTCGCATTTATGACTTCAAGAATGGAACTGAGCTGGTCATACCTGAGGAGGATGCAATTACTTCTCTTTCTTTGTCAAGAGACGGGCGATTCCTAATTGTGAACCTCAAGAATCAGGAAATTCACCTGTGGAATGTGGATGGGAATTCCAATAAGCCATCAACATACAAGGGGCACAAACAAGAGAAGTATGTCATCCGTTCATGCTTTGGTGGTCCCGATTGTTCATTCATCGCTAGTGGAAGCGAAGATTCACAGGTAATTTTCAGCTCTGCATCATCAATCCTTATAAAAAAGAATAAGAACACAAGCAGGGGTAAAGGAAGAAAATAATGATAATGGTAGTCGTCATTGTTGCCTTTGTGAGGGGGGAGGACAATCTGGATGATCTGGCTGTGATAGCAAGTTGTGATTCAAGAAATATTCACACAGACACACCGGGTTACCATATCTTGAACCAGTTTCCCTTCCCCCTGTGCATCATTTTACAATTTGCTGCTTATTTTAAGCAGAGAATGAATGACGCTGTTTTGAGTTCCTTGTTCTCTATGTGCTGGAAGTATAGATCATCTCCTCTTATAGCATGGAAAATGATCTACGCGGTTTGTCTTTATCGGACAGCAGTTGATTCACAGCATGTGGAGTGTCCTGTGTGGTCTTCCTTTATTCCCCTTTTCATTTATCTCAGCACCGATGCAGCAGCTATATAGTTCTGTCAACTGCATTCTTCACTCTTTCTGCTCATCCAAGTTCCCAAGCTACAAACCTTTCGCCTTCGGCCTGACATCCGAAGGCTTTCATCCCTCCGACTCTTCTGCTTGCTTTCATGGTGATTTGTTCTTGTTGGCTGTTTGCACCATCCATCTTATTGTCATTTGCTCGTTTTACTGTTTCCCACAGGTCTACATCTGGCATCGGGAACGTTGTATGGTACTCAAAGTGCTGCCAGGGCATGAGATGACGGTGAATTGCGTCAGCTGGAACCCGACGAAGCCCCACATGCTGGCGTCGGCAAGCGACGACCGCACCATCAGATTGTGGTTGGCGGGCCCGGTGCTTACGAAGATCTTCTTTTGACACTCAAAACGGTCCAGCACCTGTATCATACGTGTCGATTCTTCCCTGTATACTTTCTTCGTAAATAGGAGTGTGTGTAACTTTGAGGTGCCTTGTCTGGTCTCTGTTAAGTTAGTGCAATCTCCGCTCACCCAAAGAAGACAGTTATTGAGATTCCTGGCGGAACGGATGGCCAGATGAGATTTGAACTGGTTGGTTCTGTCGTAGTAGAGGGGGACAAAAAAGGAAACGGAAAGGATGAACAGATTTGGTTGGCAAATTGAACATCATGTGCTTTCGGCTGTATTGGATAAGGCCTCAGCGTGATGCCGTCGTTTGACAGATGTAGTGCATTATCATAGTAGAACAATTTTCACACTTATTTTAAGTAAAACCTCTAAATCTATGAAGTGCAACCGTTGTTTTTTAAAACATTAAGATAAAACCATTGGAGCTGAATGCATGTTGGCTATAAATAAAACATGCAAAGGTAGGTGTCCATTTCTTGCACTTCACCTGACATTTTTTAGGGTTTGTAACATTAATTTCTTAGTTTGTATGATTTAATCACATTTCTATATATCTTATTTATTGAATGGAATATTTTTTACAAAATGAATTCAAAAAATTTATGAATAACCGTGTTCTTTAAACATCACGTTCTAAAGGAAGCTTGGGCTTCACTTTAATAATATAAATTTATAAAACTATGTACATTCAAACATAATAGTCTTATGCTCTTTTCACAGAACTCTTTAACTACTTTGACTTGATAACGGTGATTGGGGAAGGAAAAGTCGTGATCTATTCTGGGCTATACCAAGTAGAAATCGCCTAATCACCTCCCCCATACCTAGGGTTTACAACACCACTGCCACTGAACACGGCCGCGGCCGGTGCATGGTTCCACCCGCCTTCCATCCGGTGGATGCTGACACTCTCTGGCCAACCTCTGTCTTGTTTACAGGTGAAGGAAGAGATGGTGAAAAGAGCAACAGATGCCGCTCGTGCAAGGAGCCCTGCAACAAGAGCAATGGAGCGAGCCGGGGCTTACTGCAGGCTGGTAAAGGTGAAAGGACCAGCCTTTGGTCGTCACCGAATGCAACGGCTACCACTTCATGACCACTGGCTGATGAAGCCTTTTGGGTTCTCTAACTGACATGGACCTGGCTTGTAGGACGACGATAACAGTGGAATTTGCGAATGTGCGTTCTTCTAGTATTATACAATCGTTATGTGCTTTCTTCTAATATTATATTATGTATTCCTGTCGGTATAGCTCATCCTGGGTGGCCAGCCTTCTAAACCATACACAAGGAAGCGATTGCTGAGGTCTAATCCACGATTGTTTAGAATACATATAGTCTTACAAGATGGGAATACTTAGCAATTGACTGCTGAAAAGACGTTATAAGCTAAATCTTACATATTCTACAACACAAGCATTGTGATAATTAACATGGAGCTTCCCCCCAAAAAAGATGATTCCCTTACCAAAGGCAAGACAGACTCCCCGCAAACACAGTACACAAAGCTGCAGCCAGTTCTCAATTTCCCATGGGCTTTTATCCGCTAGTTGGAGTCAAGGCTTTCTGAACAGCTTCAGGATGTCTGCTGCTTTCTGAAGATCTTCGAGCTTTGTAGAAGGACCTACCATGGAAGACATACTTTGCTTAATAAACAAACGAGTCTTCTTTTGTAATCCACAAAGGCTCGAATGCAAGGTATAGCTCACCTTTGAGCCGCCATTCTCCACTTTGATTTCCAGCATGTTTAAGTATTCCTCCGGGAATGGTTCCCCTTTGCAAAATCTCCATTTCTCGATATAGTTCGGATGCAGATTCTTCGATCTCTGGAAAACAACGGAAAGGAAACAAGAACAAGTGAGCCTTGTGACATTTATTGGCCATGATCCATTCATCATCTGAGAAATGTACAAGACCATCAACAGTGAGTCTGATAAAGCACCCACTCACAAGGTTCTTTATGGAGAGATGAGAATATCGGGGGGATTGCTTATAGATGCCTCCCTAAAACACCAGACTTTTATACTCCAAGCATATAATATCTCCTTCACCAAAAAAAGAATGGACAACAGTATACAGAGTCCCTTAAACAACATTTCCTCTAGTTATCTGGTATGTCTGCTGTTAAGCAGAACACTCTTCAACCTGGTAGCAGACACCTTGTCCTGCTAGGGAGGACATGATAATATGCCTTATGATCCTTCACTACGGTGTGGATAATATTTGAGATCTGAATAACACAAGGAGTAGCAGTAACGGATGATCAAAAGAATTTTTTATTAGCTTTCGTTTGAATTGGCTCAGATGCTATGATCATGGCCTTTATGATAACCAAATGAACTTCCATGAACAAACAAAAATAGTTACAGATCAATTATACCATATGGCCAATCAATTAAGAATTTCTGTTGCGTTTCCATAACCTACTCTTGTAGCACAAATCAAGTGTTGCATATATAAGTGACTCATTTTATGAGCAGCTACCAAACATTTAACAGAAAAGTTATATTGATGGCCATGAGACAAACATGCATTGTACACTCCTGTAACACTGTTGACCACTAGAGCACAAACATCTGCCAGTTAGATGGCGTGATAGAAAGTTAGCGAACTATCAAAATGTTTCATCTCTGTGCCTCTAGGGGAATGTTTAACACAGGGCCACGGTAAGAGATAAACTTTTGGTCACTAGTTATTTCTATATAAAATTCTTGAATGATGTAATTATAAACCACATATCGGTTAGATAAAAGAGAGATTGAGTACAAGACTGGGATTAAAGAATAGCATATAGCCCCACATGACAATCACAGAAGGGCCTCAGTCCGACACAAAAAAATTTGCAGACCTAATACCAGAACCGATCCAAAGAAAAAATATTTGTATTGGCCTCTCTAGACATCAAGCCTTGTATCCCAAGATGATGGGCCCTCCAGCACCAAGGCCGCAAATCTCCGTTGCCTATGCCTAAAGGCGTGATATTCTCCAATCCACCTTCCTGCCTAGACATCTTTAGGCATACACCTAAATGCCTGAAGTCTGTCCCTTTGCATAAAGCCCACAAGGTATAATGCAACATAATCCACTAGGTCTTCCCATCTACAGCCAAATGTCAATCACGGCCCGACCCACCAACATCTCAGCTATAAAAGAGTGAAACCAGAGGATACTAGCACAATCAAACCACCACAGGATCTCTATGCCACTGATGCTACTGTATACCTAAAGAGGGCATTGAATACTTTTTCATAATCCCACTCCCTCCCTCAGCACCACCATTGCATGCACAGGTGACATTTAGGTGACAAGTCTTGTGTTTGCGCAAACATGCAAAAAGCTGCAAAATAAGTTTTTGATCAACATGCATGATTCCAGGGACACGCTGTTGGAAAGGATTCTTTTTTATAAGAATATTTTGTGAAGTTTCTTGGGCGGCTTCTGGAGCCCCAAGTCCTCATCATTTGGAGCATGCTTGAGACTTCTTCAAAGTGAGGAGGGGAAAGCAATTTATAGAGGAGTGACCGGTAGCCCCAGTAGAGGGGTCTAGTGGGTGCCAGCTATTTCTATCCATTCCTCTTTGATGAGCTGCCAATAGGGAGGTTCGGGTCCCCATACCCCTCCTTTCTCTTTTTCTTCTTCTTCCTTTCTTTCTTTCCTTCTTTTTCTTTTTCATTTCCCTCTTTTCTGCTGTGGCAAGATGCACACACCCTGGTAGGGGTGTGCAGCCGGTAGGGGTTGTAGGTCACCTCATTCTATTCTTTTTTTGCCCACTCCCCCTCCAAACTCTTTCTTTTCTGTTTCACCAAGCAAAGCCCTGGCAGGGTCTCTTGGAGACAGCAAGCGAGGTTGTTTCTTGACTGACAAGTGGTGTGCTCCTACACCGCTTTCACAGCTGCTCCCATTGCTCTTTGAGATCTCTCCTGACCCTGTTGTTGTTGCTCACTTGGTGGACTTATATTCTTGTGTCTGGAGTCCCTCATTCCGAAGGAACCTTAGGGATGAGGAGATTCAAGAGTTAGCTGCACTCCTGCATCTGCTGTGGGACTGGATGATTAGTGAAACCTTGGAAGACTCATGGACATGGACATGGTCTTCGCAGGGGAGTTTTTCAGCCAGATCTGTATACCAGGTGATTGCTGATGCTGGATTGAGGAGCCCTTATCTTCGCCACATTTGGGCCCCTAAATCCGCTTTGAAGGTGAAGACTCTTATATGGAGGATTGCCTTGGGAAGACTTCTTACACCCGACAGGCTGAGAGGTTTTAGTTGTGCCATGCCCTCTGCGTGTGTCATGTGGGGCAAGCATGATGAATCCTTGGATCATTTGTTTGTCAGAAGTCCCATGCAAGTGATGTTTGGAACTCCCTTGTGGCTAAACTTACTTAATGTGTACAGCTGGGGAACAAGGTAGATTTGCTTATTCTGAAGTGGGACAGGAAATGGCTTTCTAAGCAAGACCGCATTATTTGGTGGTTGGTTCTTCATGTCACTCTCTAGGCCATTTGGGGCGAAGGAACAAGAGGATCTTCAAGAAGGAATCATCTGACACTCATAGGGTGGCTACTTTTGCTTGTGACAGAGTGAGAGAGGGGATAACGGTCTGCTGTACGAGCTCTATTAGCTCTTATTCCATTTTTTGATAAGTTGGGAGAGGGCTAGAATTCATGTAATCCCTTCATGTTTTGTTCCCTTGGTGGAGTGTTTTTTGTTTGACGCCAACTTGGTGTTTGTATAGAGGGGACCTTTGGTGTCGTCCTCCTCTTGTAACACCCTTTGTTTATAATACATGTGGTACTATCCACTTTCAAAAAAAAAGAAACTGGCAGGGTCACTCCACCCAGAAAAGGGTTGCTAGTTGCTTAAAGGCTGCAGAACAGACAGACCTGATAACTTCTATAAGGACGATAATAGCAAACATCCTCTCAGTATGTGTGAGATCATAATTCCATAACTCGACTTCATTCAGGACTTTCTGATCCCACTCTAATAGCCGGTGCCCTGACACAAATGGAACTTATGTTGCATCATTCCTAGATGTGTTAAATGGAAACTTCTAACGAATGTTACACACTTTTCAGCACATAAGTGCAAATTATCTTAACACCCCCCCCCCAAAAAAAAAAAAATGCAAAGGCCCAGTTCAGTATATAATTTTGGAGTTGGATGACAGCTAAAAGAATATCTGCTATTAAAAAATGATCATTTTATAACGAGTCACAACAACTGCAGAGAACTTACAATATAAGCATGTAACACTATTTAATAATCAGGTACAGCCTTTCCAGCTTCATTAAAAACTGAGATACCTTGAAAAAGCTTGTGCGTGGAGTTATCCTCGAGAAGATGCAGCACTTTGGAAATGGATGCATGGTATCCACTCCGACGGATGGATTGCTTCTCCAATGCACAGACTTCTTTTTGCAGTGCAGCAGATTCATTTCCAACCTGTGCAATCATAATTGTATCTCAAAGCACCGGGTGAAAACAAATCAATGAAATGTTTGCATCTCAAATCACGGGGTGAAAAGGGAATATTTGAAATGTTGTAATTGATGCATGCAGAGTACCTTTGCTTACCATAGCTAGTTTATTCCTCAAGGAGACTAATTGAGAATCAAGTTCAGCGTCATGAAGCCCATCTTGCAGCAACAAACCATCACCAGAAAAATCCTTTTATATAAAAAATTGCTTGAATAACCATTAAACTTGGACCGCAATAAAGCAAGGGATCATCGGAAAGTAATTTTGTTCTGCTCAAATTAGTAACTTTCATTGAGCTTATAAGTGCCACATTACTCTCATCAAAACAGGAAATTTTCATCTGCTTGCAAAAGGAAAGTAAAATGCCATACCAAAACATGATTTTTTTTTTTATTTGAAACAGGATTCCTTAATCATAGCTTGTGGTGCCTTTGATTCAAGAATTCAAAACTAGAATATCATTCTCAAATTGATGACCATAAGAAGTCGCTAAAGTAACCAGGCAACTTACACAACCAAGACCATGAAGTTAATGTAAGTGAGGGGTTTCACATTTGCCTTCTTCATCTAGTAAAGAGCCTCATCAGTAGAATGAGCTAAACAAAGTGCGTTTGTTTTTAAAGAAAGTAAATGTGCTTCTCATTCATCTGAATATCTGACTTTTCAATGAATTCTAAAAGGCTAACCATTTATATTGTGATCCGCATCAGCATTCTCTGGAGGTAAAGTAAAATAAGTGGAAGAAGTAAGAACTTAGTTCTTTCAACTCCAAGGAAGCAGGGAATAGAGACAAATAAATTGAATTAAAATCCTAAGGAAAGGCTAGTATACAATCTGTATATAATACCAATTGAAGGTTATGCAATGATTTGCATGACAAAGATACAGGTGTTGTGTCACCATAAACACGTCAAACATGACAAAAAGCTTTAGAAGCAAGACATGAGGACATGGAAGGTGTGTATGTGTGACAACCTCTAGGACCTCCCAAAGTTACCACTCTTAGGAATAACTTGACCATCAATCATAACCAAGCGCCATTGATCTACCCTTAGTTAGGAGGATGCCACATATAGGATCAAGGCAAGATTGTTGAAATGGAGAAATGTGTTTGAAGTCCTTTGTGCTTGACAAGTCTCCTCATAAGCAACCTCTCGACAAGTTCCCTGCACTTTGAGCAAATATTTTGCAGACATTTTCCCCTTTAAAATGTTCTCATTCTGTGAACAATGTCAATGATCAACGATAATCATCCAATATTCAAGTGCTGAATAAACTACAAATGATCCCCTTGCTAGCTGCTCTTGACAATATTAATACCATTAACAAAATATCAGCTGAAACAAGAAGTTAGAGAGAAATCCTCAAACCAAGCCCATGTTTCTCATTCCACATTAATTACAAAATTGTTGGCCAAAGCATTTGAACAGCTAAGCTTCACCTTTTCCACACTAATTATATAATGTTTGGCCATAGCATGTCAACAGCTAAGCTTCACATGGAAACAGCAATTTTGCCTTTTGCATGCTTGCGTCCAATTAATAAGAGTTATCGACTACTAGACAAATAAGAAGAAATATTCCAAACTGTGCACGACATTAGGGGTGGATCAAACATTTGTTTGTTGAAGTAGAATACCTTGTTGTCACTGAGTTTTTGGCTACTCTCATGTATACCCCACTCCTCAGCAGTATCACAATCATCATCATTTTTGTCATAATCAAGTTATCCTATAAATCTGGGTTATCAAAGAATCAGTAATTAAAACCCTTAAAGATCTATCCATCATTTTGGGCCAGCAATCCATTTGTAATAATACATGTCCGGTGAATTCCAATCAAAGGATCTGCCGTTTTACAAAGAAACTGCAGAGCACTGACAATAGCTACTTGCCAGATAATGAATGATTAGTGCATATTATAATAAAAAAGGTAGGGAGAAAATGGAGGGAAAGAAGAATGGAAATAAAAAACAAATGACTACAGAGAGGAATTTAAAAAAAAAAAACTTAAGGTCCGTCAATCTAACCCTCCACAGCCAAAGGTTTCTATCAGGATCACCTCTTATAAAATTCAGACGGGCATGAAAGCTATCTGCTCTATCCTCTCCCCACCACATAAGTTTTCCTCTCCCCACCACATAGGCATGTGCTACCCCTGACCTGTGGCCAAACCAGCTTATGTGACTTTCGCCTAGTTTATCCACCATTGAAAATATGCCCACCCTCTCTCCTAAATCTTCAGTCATGATTTTGTCCTCAAGATCCAATTCATCTGCCTCAGCATTCCAAGCTTACAGTTTTGTAAGGTTTTAATGGTCTAACATGAAAAAATTTACACCCTATTGCTGTTCTTATTACTGTTCTATAGGACATTATTCTCAACTCTGAAGGCACAGAATCCTAAGTTCACCTTCACCTAATGATAAATAGGGCTTAAAGGAATCGCTAAAAAAGCAGAAACACGGCACATAGACAATGTGATCTTACAGAAATCCAAAAGGGAAGGCAAAGGTGTTATTAAGTTTTAGAATACCTACAGGTTTGTCTGATGAGAAACCCTCGGGGACAGAGAAACAATGTAGAAGGCAATATCTCTCCCACAAAGCCAATCTTTTGTTCAAATTTGCTTGAACCACACAACGAAGGGAAGAAATACCCTGTAAATGTAAGAGGCATTTTGAACAAAGATTAAAAGAGAAAAATAGTTTTTTTTTTTAATTTTACAAATATTCCTAATGCCTATGCAATGTCGCATTGTGAAGCACCATAAAACAAATGTATACATCCTAACAATATAATAAGCTGTGAATTGATAATAAAATTATCGCAGCCCTAGGTCTGATGTGCTGAACCATGTTGCCGGCAAACAGCTGTGACCTGTGTTAAAGTACGGAGGTCATAAAATGGTTGTGTAAACTAATAATTAGAATGAAAGGACCCCATAGAAGTCACATTGATCTGCTTAAGGGATTAGATACAAAAGAAAGTAAAGAAAACTATAAAATACGTCCAAAGACAGGTGGAACATAATTCATGAAATAAGCTGACTTTATTTCAAGAAATATGAATCTTAAGTCTATGTTGAAGCGAAGTTCCATCATACAATAGGCTGAATTGATTCAAAAAATATGAATCCTTAGCCAATATTGAATAGAGTACTCTAAAATAATCCTGAAGAGCACTTTCAAAAGGATAAATAAACTTGACAAAGAGTATACTCAATAACAGTATCAATAAATTGATAAAAACAGTGCCGAAAATGAGCACTCCAGTGTAAAATAAATGGTTATAGATAAGCTGTGTAGGTTTATTTGAAGACGCATAAATTATTTAGAGCAACAAATCACAACTTAGGATTACAAATTTGGTATCACATATGCCCCATTTGCCCCAGCAAAGATTCCAAGCAACCTCTTCCATTTTGAAGAAAAGGAACTTCTGGAAAGAGATAGTAAAAAGTCACATCAAGCCAAGATGAGGTTGGAAGAAGTAGAGAACAATGTATATGCTACATAACTATCCAACACCATCAAGACTCGAGAGGTTTTTCTTCTTTTGAAAGTGGAAGGAGCCATAAATATATTAAATAACAAAAGAGAGGAGATATATGAGTAATAATACACAAGTAATATGATCAGTATGCTGACAAAAGACCCTCTATACAAAGGTAATGTGGTGCGGGACAGAGATGGAGGGGGGGCTTGAAGAGGGAACAGAGGTTGGGATGAAGGCGATGGAAGAGGAGAAGGGTAGAAGAAGGAGAGGTCGGGAAGGAGGAGGGAGGGGAAGGAGACGAGGGCTTCACACCCTCTCACAAAGACCCATCACAGGTCGGCACGCACACACTGCACAGCCACCCTTCAGGAATATTCTATTCTTTCCTCTTTTTCTGACCATGCCCAAAAGAGGTACATACAAGTATATATAGAGGGCTCCATGGAGTGCCCTAGAGAACAAAAAGACAAGAATGTCCCTGCATCTCAAACAAAAAAACGTGCAGAAAATAGCTAAAAATAAAAAGGTCTAAACAAGCCCCAAATGGGCCAAATACATGTCCAGAAAAATGACAAAAAATGGCAAAATATAACTCAGTCCAAAAATATATCCTCACCAAGCCAAAGTGAGACGAAAGTCGTGGCCGATATCCTCTGACGACGGTACATGTGAGCCAGGTCGAATCAGGTACGGGCTCTGGTGTCCTCACCAATCCTCCCCGACTAGGAGGAACTCGACCCCGTTGAGTGAGTGTCACACCCGCTCAGGTACTGCTTCAAAAGGTCCGAGTCGATCTGCTGAAGCTCCTCACATGTGTGACCCATGTGTTCTCGATCGTCGGACGTCCTCTTCAACGAACTAGGTAGCATTGGTAAGCCCCATTTCTGGAAGTAACAACCTACTCGTCCAATATATAGTCAATGTGCTCTCGCCGTGCTGGAACGGAGGCTGTAGGTGGACGCGCATAGGTGGGGTCACTCTCAAAAGGAGGAGAAGACTCAAATGGGTCACTAGGGATCACTGTCGGATCTCTGTAGACTACCAAGTTTGAGACATTGAAAGTGACATTGATGTTGTAGTCCGAGGGAAGATCCACCACATACGCATTCGGTACAACCCATTTCAACACTCTGAATGGACCGACTCCCCAAGCTTGCAGCTTCTTCACCGCCCAGGATGGGAGCCATTCAGGTCTGACCCTAATCACGACATAATCGCCTTCCTAGAACTCAAGCGATCGCCGCCTCGCATCTGCCAACTCTTTGTAGCGTTCATTAGTGATCTTGATGTGGTGACAAACACTATCATGCAGACTCCTAATACGATGGACAAGGGGCTCAGCTGACTCTGAAGTATGAGGTTGAATGGATAGTGGGACTAGGTCTACGGGCCCTCTAAGTCTATAACCAGAAACAATCTCGAATAAACACATGCCAGTAGACCTATTGACAGAACTATTATATACAAACTCTGCGTGCCACAAGACCTGATCTCAGCTACGGACATGCTCTCCAACCAAACAAAGCAAAAGATCACCAAAACTCATATTGACTACCTCAGTCTGACCATCAGTCTGGGGGTGATAGACAGTAGAAAATTTGAGTTTGGTTCCCATCAGATGCCAAAGGATCTTCCAAAAATAGCTAACAAATCGAACATCCATGTCTAAGACAATGGTCTTAGGTAGCCCCTGCAATCGAACCACACCCTCGAAGAAGTAATGGGCCACTCTACACGCATCAAAAGTCTTCGACCAGGGAACAAATATGCCATTTTGGAAAACTGATCGACAACAACTAAAATAGAGTCGTGCTTTCAAACCGTGTGCGACAGGTCTAAAAGAAAATCTATACTAACATCCTGCTACAGACAATCAAACACAGGGAGTGGGGAGCACATACCCGTATTATGTTTCCTCTGCTTTGTCGTAGCGCACGTATGACACTGAGCCACGATACGAGCAACATCGCGCTTCAGCCTCGGCCAAAAGAACTAGTGTTCAACAAGATCAATGGTCTTGTTCCAGCCAAAGTGACCAGCTAGACCACCTGCATGAACCTAGATCAAAAAATCACGGACCAAAGTCTGCGGGATGCATAATCTCGACCCACGAAAAAGGTAACCCTCCTGAATGATGAAATCATAGTACTCGCTAGAGGGTCCGGACTGCAAGGCAGCATAAATCGGGCCGAAATCAGGAGAACCGGGGTACTCGTCCTGGAGTCTTCCGAATCCCGTGACTTCAACGCTGACAACTGATAGAAGGGAAGATCGATGGCTCATCGCATCAGCCACGCAATTCTCCACACCCGCCTTATGACGAAGAACAAATATGTAAGCATGAAGAAACTCAACCCATCGACTATGCCTCGGATTAAGCTTCTTCTGGACGTGGAGAAACATGAGGGCCTCATAATCGGAGTATAGCACAACTCATGTGGCAATAGATAATGTCTCTAATATCTCAAGGCATGGACTACCGCATAAAACTCCTTATAATAAGTGGAATATTTCAACTTGACATCATTCAATTTCTCGCTGAAGAATGCGATAGGATGGCCCTCCTAACTCAAGACTCCACCTATGCAGACACCAAAAGCATCGCATGACGGCATGAGACCTCAAATACTTTCAAAAAATCAGGCAATCGAAGAACAAGTGTCTGGGTCATGAGCTCCTTAATATTCCGAAAGGTCGAAGATGCGGCCTTCAACCAAAAAAAAGACTCCCTTCCGAATGCAATCAGTAATCGGAACCGTAACTAAACTGAACTCCCAGATAAAACGACAGTAGAAAGTTGCCAAGCTATGAAAAATGCGCACATCATGAATGCTCTGCAGCTCGGGCCACTCTACTATCACTCTGACCTTCTCTGAATCAGTAGAGATACCCTCAGATGACGCAATGAACCCCAAAAAGATCACATGATCTGTCAGGAAGGAACACTTCTTAAGGTTTCCAAAGAAGCTCTCGCGGAGAAGGAGAGGAACACCTGACGCATGTGCTCTATATGATCCTCCCAAGTCAGTTGTAGATGAGAATGTCGTCGAAATACACGACCAGAAATGTGTCAATGAAGGGTCGAAGTACTTGAGTCATAAGCCACGTGAAAGTGTTGGGGGCGTTGGATAACCCGAAAGGCATGACCAACCACTCATACAATCCGTCATTCGTCTTGAACGCCGTTTTCCACTCATCTCCAGATTGAATTCGGACCTGGTGATAGCCACTCTTCAAGTCAATCTTTGAGAACACAGTGACTCCCGCCATCATGTCAAGCATGTCGTCCAAGCGAGAAATGAGAAAACGGTATTTGACTGTGATATGGTTAATGGCACGATATCCACGTACATTCTTCAGGTGCCATCTTTTTTTAGAGCTAACAGTGTAGGGACCGTGCAGGGACTCAAACTCTCCCAAATTGAGCCTCTCCTCAGGAGCTACTCAACCTACCTATGAAGCTCCACGTGCTCAACGAGATTCATACGATAATGCGGCAGATTGGGTAAGGTGGATTCCGGAATCAAATCGATCGCATGTTGAAAGTCACGCATGGGTGGTAAACTATCGGAATGTCCTCAAGAAAAACATCATGGAACTCCTAAAGTAGGGAGGTGATCTCGGCGGGGTACTCGTCCAGGGTAGCACTCAGATAGATCAACCTCAAACTCCCTAGCACTAATCAATTGTAAGGTCATCATAGGTGGTGCACCAAGGATAGAAGGCTCGCGAGCAAACGAGACGCTTGGCTGAGTCGAGTGGGAAAAAGTGAGAGTGCTCAGTAGCGCCGCACCTAGAGTAGGAGTAGTACTGGAATGGATAGCACCAAAAGAGGTAGCAGCACTGGAAGTATATGGAGTAGAAGGAGAAACATGAGTACTAGAAGAGGTGGTCTCCCACAATGATGTTGACTTCGGTCAAGAAGGCTGCAAAGTGATGTGCAAGTCGTCGAAGGGAAACACACAAGTGTTGGACCAGCCATAGAGGACTGCATCTATATCATAGATTCACGGCCGACCAAGAATAAGGCTCCCGACCTCCATGGCAGAATGTCACACCAAATATGGTCCGTGTATGGGTGGAAATGCACCGGAATGAAGCATCTCGTCCGAATCGGAATGGACGTAGAGTCCACCCAAGACACACGGTAGGGCAAAGATGATCAACAGAAATCAGCCCAAGGCGCTCAACAGCCTTCGTAGAGATGGCGTTGACGCAACTCCTGCCATCAATGATCACCTTGCACACCTTATCACCGATACGATAATAGGTGTGAAAGATGAAAGTGCGGCGCCAATCATCACTCCCTCAAAGCTAAGTCAAAGTACAATGGACCACACCTAGTCTACCTCCATCAGGCATATCCTCAATATCCTCCACTCTAAAATACTCAGTCCGAATGCAGCCGACCATATCACCCTCCTCCGACTAAAACTCGGCAACTAAATCAGCTCCATACTCATAGCTCACTTCCTACATCACGAGAGGCAGAGGCTCCTCAAGATCAGCGCCCTCAATAGTTAGAGACCTCTTGGGGCACTGAGAGGCATAGTGACCCAACTCCTGACACGGATAGCATCGCCCACAGGACCCATCATCATGTGACGAGCCGCTAACAGTCGAGGCCTTACCCTTATCCTCTCGCCTATCAGGTGGGGCACCAATCAGGGGATGTGCAAGAGGTAGAGGTAAAGTAGGTGCCAAGTCTCTCTGCGGCAGAAATCGGGGCATGGGCGGAGGTAGAGGATCTTGGCAGCTAAGCTCCATCAAACGAGGTACCAAATCCCTCTATTGGGCTCCCGACGCGACACACGGATCAAAAGGACGCTGATAAGGCGGCCTAGCGTGTGGCGGCGAAACCATCTCCAACTCGAATTGCTCCATCTCGCGCACGACCTGATAGGCACGTTCAATGGTCGTCATGTACTGGCGGAATAGCTCCTGCTAATAAACACAATGCAAGCCTCTTCGAAAGTGGGAAAGAGGTAGCGCACCCTCCTCTCGAGCACCACACATCATCAGGTACTCATCAAACTCAGCAATGTACTCCGAAATAGATCGAGTCCCTTACGTGAGGTTCTGCCACCTATCAATGAGTCGATGCCGATAAGTCGGGAGAAGGTATTTCTCGCAAAACAACACCTTCATGTCTTCCCACGACTCAATGGGCTCCTAACACCTCTGCTCGCGTAGAGCCTCAATGTTAGACCAATAGGTCTGAGCCTGGCCTATCAACTTCATCAGAGCGAAGCGAGCTCGGTGCTCATTGGACATACCCATCCAATCAAAGTAGCGGTTCATGTTGGCCTCTCAATTTAGATATACCTTCGAGTCCAGAGACCCGTCAAAACTAGGAACCTCAGCATGAGCGGCCTGACGATAATCTTGGTCACCCAGGTCACGATGGAAATAGGGCCTCCGCTCACGATAGCCATTCCCATCTCCAGGGTATATGTGGCGCCTCCAATCATCCCCAAACTCGTCCCGATCATCCCGACCTCTCGGGTAACAAGGACACCTCTGATCATACCCAAAACCCGCTCTAACAAATCGACCAAACCGATCTTCATAACCAAATCAGTCGCCTCGATCATAATGGCCAAAGCGGTCACCTCGATCATGTCAATCGAATCGATCATCTCGATCGCACTGGTCAAAGCGGTCATACTGCTCGAATCGGTCACATTGATGCTACTGACGCCTCCTCTCATGACCCCAGTCCTGATCATGCCTCCTACACCAACGTGCATCAGATCAGTCGACGTAACCCATCTAATCAGTAAAATAATCATCAAGCCCATGATCCTCACCTCACGAATCAAAAGCAGGATTGACTCTAGGAGGTGGGCGCACATGAGGTGGTGGGTTCGCCGGATGTGGTAGAGGGTGTACGAGATCTGGCCGAGGATGGGTTTGGGTCCTGGCGGTCTGCCGCCCACACTGGACCCTGGCCCAGACGTTGTCCCGCAGGAGCGGGTTTGTATCCAGTCATCCTCTGGACCGTACGATCGGAATCAGCAAGTCTATCTTGTACGGTCCTAAGTGACTCTCCAAAGCGTCCAAGACGCTCGTCAAGGCGATGGTCAAACTGATCCATCCGACGCATTAGCGGGCCAAACATCTCTGTCATCTTAGGACCATGAGAGAATCAATGTATGATCCTGACATCGGTACGGAGCTACGAAACTCAACACCGCTACGTATGGTCATGTGTAGTGAAGTGACAAAAGCAAAACCTAGCACACAACTCAGATGCAACTACCTACTAGAGATCAAATGGCACAACAAAGAAAGTGCAACTGAATGACACTAACAATGGTGATGCAGAACAATGTGCATATATGCTAAGACTCACTAAATTGGCACTAAAACAACATGATGAAAAGCAAGGACAGCAAAATGCAATCACACATCCTCTCTAAATAATGCTCAGATGACAACAAAACAACTAAACATGTGCTATAGATGATGGCCAAACAACAAAAATATAGAATATGATGAACAACTACCAAGAAAGGTCCGAATGTCCGCACATATCGAGATCGGCCATGAACACAACTAAGGGTAGTACATAGGCACAAATAGTCACCATCGTCCAGAAAGGACAATCATGCAATAACAAGAAGTAACTAACTCGGGAGTCCTCCTCACAGCGAGGAAACGTGCCAGAACGTAGGTAGTGAGGACTACTATGGGTCTAGGGTAGCAACAACAACATGAACATCACAGCTCAGAGACGTTGAATAGGTAGCTCTCAATCTCACAAACCAGCAGTGAAGTGCTAAATGATATAATCAAGCTAGACGTCCTAAACTCACACAAGTACGGGAGCGAATTCGACTGTATATAGAATGAGCAAGATATGAAAGAAGGGCTAACCAGACACTAACCTGCCCACTGTAAGAGTGGCGTAAGAAACGGAGCACAAACCGACGACTTTGGTATACGTGCAAAAGTGATACACAAAACGATGCACAATCGAGACAGACGTATGCTGAAACTAAATGGGCCTCACTGAGACGAGACCAACGCCGCTAACAGCTCTCAAATCAGAGTCTGGGAAGGCCTCGAACGGCGAGCACAAACGCCCTTGTAAAGCGTATAAGTGCAACATGCAAAACGAGGCCCAACTGGCAGACAGGATGTGCAACGAGGTCGGCCTCGCTGAGACGATCCCAACGGTGCAACTGGTTCGCGATCGGAGCACAGATGCGGTCCCAGTGTTGCCGGTGCAATAATGACTCCTAGTGCACCGCACGTGCACTGTAGCGGACCATGGGGTACACTAGTTTGGACCTGGTGCAAACTAAGGGAGACCTGGTTCGAGCCAAAAGTGACCTCAGGTGGTTCGGACCACCCTAATGGCCTGGGTTGAACCACCTTGGGCCGGCCAACCTTGAAACGAAAGAAGGGGGTGGCTGAACCAGTTTGGCTAAACCGTTAACTCAAGTTACCAGGCTTGCCTGTTGGGTCCATATCCGGGAGCTTCAAAGTATCGGCTTCGTGTTACTGGATCTGGATCCGATTATCTTAAGTGGAATGGGGCCCAACGCCTCAGGGCACCGGATGCCTTAACTTGCAGGATGAGGAACGGGGCAGCGGCTGGTGCGGCGACAGCGGCAGCAATTCCCAACCAGGGCCGGCAATGACAACGGCAGCTCCGACGGGCGGTGGCGGTGCATACGACGTCACCGGCCCTAGCGACAAGTGGCGACAGAGATGGCGACGGCAGCAGCAACGCGTGGGAGCCCTGGCATTGTTGGTAGGGGCCGACGACAGTGGCAGTGACGCCGATGGAGGCCGGCAATGGTGACGGCACCGACGGGTGGTAACGCCCTCCCCTCCCCCTTCTTCTTCTTCTTCTTCTTCTTCTTCTTCTTCTACTTCTTTGTTCTCCCGGTGAAGAAGACAGAGAGAGAGGGAAAACGAGCGGGGTTAACAATGGCTCTTGGGGATACGGCGGTAGCAGCCGAAGATGACGTCAATGGCACCGGCAGGGGTTGCCGGAGGCAGTGGCAGCAACAGACGCATAAGGCGGTGACTGCCACAGCAATAGAAGTTGCAGAGGACGGTGGCGGCACGGTGGCGCAGCGGAAACTAAGCTCGGGCTCTGATATCAAGTTGGTGCGGGACAGAGATAGAGGGGGGCAGGAATAGGGAACAGAGGTTGGGATGAAGACGATGGAAAGGGGGAAGGGTAGAAGAAGGACATGTCGGGAAGCAGGATGGAGGGGAAGGGGACGAGGGCTTCACACCCTCCCACAGAAACCCATCACAGGTCGGCGCACACACATTGCACAGCCACCCTTTAGGAACATTCTATTCTCTCCTCCTTTTATGTCCACTCCTAAAAGAGGTATATACAAAAAGGCAAGAACAAAAAGGCAAGAATACCCCTACATCTCAAAATGAGGAAAAAATGTGCACGAAAATAATAAAAAAATAAAAAGATCTAAACGGGCCCTTAATGGGCCAAATACATGTCTAAAAAATAATAAAAAATGGCAAAATATACCTCAGTCCAAAAATGTGTCATCGCCAAGCCAAAGTGAGACGGGAGTCATGGTCAATGTCCTCCGATGATGGTACACGTGAGCCAGAATCGGGTACGGGCTCTAGTGTCCTCACTATAATGTAAAAAAAAAATACAAGTGATACAAGAAGTATGTCCACGACAACACAGCCAGTTGGAAACCTGATTGCGAGAGGAACGTTTATTTATCTAAGGAATAAAAAGTTCGCAAACGTGTAGCTGCCAAGAGGAGATATGATACTGTTTGAAAGGAAATTTTGGAGTTGTTAATCTGAGATTGGATAAAGCCCTTGGACCATATGGGATACATATCGAAGTTTAGAAAAGTGTAGGTAATATAGGTATTAAGTGGCTAACTAGACTTTTCAATAAGATTTTAAAAGAAAGGAGAATGATGGATGATTGGAGAAAAAATATTGTGGTTCCCTTATTTAAAAATAAGAGATATTCAAAATTGTAATAATTATCATGGAATTAAACTTATGAGCCACACTATAAAACTTTGGGAGAGAATAGTAGAGAAATGTTTCAGAAGTGTTACTAGTGTTTCAAAAAATCAATTTGAGTTCATGCCCAGTAGATCTACTACAGAAGCTACTTTCTTGTTGAGAGTCTGAGACAATTGATGGAAAAATATAAAGAGATAAAGAAAGATCTATACATGATTTTCATTGATTTAAAGAAAACTTATGATTGTGTACCTAGGGAGCTAATTTGGTGGACTTTAGAGAAGAAGAGAGTATCGAAATGTTATATCCATGTGATTAAAGATATGTATGAGATGGCTTATACTAGCGTAGGGTCTATTACCGAAGAGACGTCTGAATTTTTTGTTACTATTAGACTACATCAAGGGTCAGCTTTAAGTCCTTATCTCTTTACTTTAGTTATAGATGAAATTACTTAACACTTACATGATGACATCCCTTAATGTATGTTATTTCAAGGTGAAATTATTCTGATCGATGATGTATTAAGAATTTGAATGATAAATTAGAACAATAGAGGTCTGTTTTAGAATCCAAAGACTTTAAGATTAGTCGAGCTAAGACAGAATATATGAAATGTAATTTCAGTACTAGAAATGTTGATCAAATAGATTTAGTCACTATTGAAAGTCAAGTTATCCCTAAAGTAGCAACTTTCGATATTTAAGATCTATTATTCAAGATAATAGAAAATTCCAAGAACATATCACTCGTAGAGTCAAGACAGGTTGGTTGAAATGGAGAAGTGCATCTGGAGTCCTTTGTGATCAACGGGTTCTCTTAAAACTCAAAGGTAAGCTTTATGGGACAACTATGAGACCTGCTATGTTATACGATTCCGAGTGTTGGGCTGCGAGAAATGATCATGTGCAAAAATTATGTGTTGCTAAGATGAAGATGTTAAGGTGAATGTGTGATAAGACTAGAAAATATAAAATTAGAAATGAATATATACATATAGATTTATGTGTAACTCCTATTGATGTTAAGCTTAGGGATAATAGGTTACGGCGGTTTGATCATATACATCGTCATCCAAGTTTAGCACCAATTAAGGGGTGTAATAGAATTTAAGTGGAGGAAGGTAGAAGACATCGAAGAAGCCCTAAGATGAGATAGTTAAATATTGTTAAAGTTGACATGACATTGCCACATGTTACCTCAAGTTTGGCATTTGATAGATTAAGATAGCGGGACAGGATTCATATAGCCGACCCCAAATAGATGGGATAAACCTTTGATGATGATGATGTTGATCTAAGAGTTGAGAAGTTGCTTGTTTCATAACCAATTATCTTAGCTTGCCTTTTAGATTTTTAATCATTCTTACTTTTGCATTTAGACGGTTAGACCTTCTTGATATTGTGTCAATAAAACTCATAATATAATCTTTGAAAATCTTTTATTTGTTGATACATTGTGATATATACTAGTTTTGTCCAGTTCACATGCTTTTATACTTGAAGGCTCGATTCTGCACAAGATAAATGACTTCAATGTTCGTCCTGAAGAATGCAGATATTTCAAAAAGCACAGGTTCCCTTAGGGCATAAAATCCGTTGCATGCACAGGTTTTCCAGAAAAATTAACCAGTGATTTTTTCCTTGGCGATTCAAAAGCTTCAGAGAACCAAAAGAACACACCCACTGATTATCTTCAGATCCGGATTTTGGCATCCATACTGTGATCAACTTTTCTGGAATATCTGTTCATGTGATGGATTCTAAATTGTAACAAACAGATCCTTGGCACTGATTTAAGAAGAACTACATCTCAAATGCCCACGCATGGAGTCTAGCTTCCGGATCTAACCCTAACATGCAGGAGAGGGAACTTAACTGACCACCAAATGCCCTAATCAAGCGAAAAAGACGAAGGCCCCAGCGCGAGATACAAACTTGCAAACCAGATGCAGATAATTAGAAGAAATTGCGTAGAATTTGGTAAAACGGAGATAATTACCCGGCGTAGCTCCTCGGACCGATCCGTGCCGGCATCACCACCCACCAACGCAGAAGCTTGCCTGAGAGGAGATGGACAGCGTGATTGATTGAAGTTAAGAAGAGAACGGGAGCATGGGCAAAGGGTGTTTGCAGATGTTACCGGTGGCAGAAGTCGAAGGCGTCGTCGACGAGGTCGTCGACCGTGTTGAGGACTTCATTGATGAAGAGCTGCGGGTTCAGATCGTATGCATCGAAGACGGACTCGCTCCGGCTCCCTTCCATGGCGGCAGCAGCGATCCCCCACCTTCCTTCTCCACTCGGAGGCCCAGTGCAGCAGGCACACGCCCGTTACTTGCTCGACGAAATGCTTCTGTAGAGTCTCGAGTGCGGAGCGCGGGATTAGAGGTTCATCTCCAGCTAGGGTGTTTACTATTCGGTTCAAACCGAAAAACCAAACGGAACCGACCAATTCAGTTCGCTTAGGTTTGGTTTGAATTTTTGAAATTTTCAATTTAATTTGAAATCAAATCTAATTAAAAAATTTTGTTTGGTTTGATTTTTCTTGCTCATAGTAAATTTATGTAAATTATAAGATATAAAATTTTAAATTATTTTTAAATAATATTTTTTAAATTGTAATCTTGAACAAAAAAGGTTTTAAGCTCTTAATAAAATAAGATATTTAATTATAATAGTCTATTTCGTGACTTAAATCTTCAAATGTTTTTTAAATAATATTTTTAATAATTATTTAATAAAAATGTTAAAGTAAATTATTTAATCATAGTGACCATTATAAGACTCAAAACCGCAAACTAAATCGAACCAAACCGAATTACTATTTCTATTTGGTTCGGTTCGATTTCAAACTATTACGATTTGATTTGATTCAATTTAATTTTTTTACTTCAATTTAATTTAATTTTTAAAATTTTACTTTCAAATCAAACCAAACCGTAAACACTCTGCCTCCCACCTAGGGTTGGCAATGAGCCGAGCCGCTCGCGAGCCGTTCGGGCTCGGCTCGATTTCAGCTCGGTTCGGCTCGACTCGAAATGTCAAACGAGCCGAGCTCAAGCTTAAGTAGAAGCTCGAATAGCTTAACGAGCCGAGCTCAAGCTTAGGGTAGTTCGGCTCGTGAGCTCGTGAGCCGGCTCGAAATATTTAACATGTTTTTTTTAATTTTTTCAAACTAGGTCAAAATGGCATTCCATCCGTGTCCCGCGTTTAAATTTTCATATATGTAGTTAGTATGATCACAAAAGGTCTATATTCATGTTTAATTGAGTTCAAAATCTGCCCATTAAGGTTCTTGTTCATTTTTTATTATGCATTTAATTGTCTTCCTTGGGATTTTAATTGAATTGATTAGTTTTTATTTTATATGTCTTGATAGAGTATTATTACACAAGTTTGAATAAGAATATTAAAAAATCCTCATTCTGCATCAAATGACTAAAATTAAATCGCATATGTCCAAATTTTATTGGTTCGAGCTCGAACCGAGCCGAACTCGAACCTGACGAAAACGAGTCGAGCCGAGCTCGAGCCCAGATTTAGAGCTCGAACCGAGCTCGAGCTCGAGCTCGAGCCAAACTCCATTGACCCGAGCCGAGCCCGAGCCATGCAAAGCTCGGCTCGGCTCGGCTCGTTGCCAGCCCTACTCCCACCCCCACCCCCGGTTTTACCGAGACCCGCCGCCCGCCGGGTTTACTGCCCTGCGATCGTTCAGTTGTCGGGATCCCGCGGTGTGGATCACATCTGATGGCACCAAGTCTCGTCTGTTTATATCATGTATCCCGAGAAAGACTCGATGCACAGTCGTTTGACAGTGCTTTTATAAGAAACTAAATATTTATTTAGATGAGTCTCAACCAAGGTCAATTTTTGAGTTTTATTTTTTTTTTAAATTATCCAATCAAATATCAAATTGTACAATTGTGTGCATCATAATAGGGGCCACTTGAAAAAATAAATACAAATGCCGCCACACAAGTGCAGCAAATCTTTCTGAGCAAGATACTCTAGACGTACTTTCAACCGATGGTTTTTTTATTTTTAGATTTATAATTTTTCAGTATCTCATATTATTCCTGTAATTTACATATTTACTTTAAAGCCCACACAATCTTTCTTTGAAAAGTTTTTTCGATCAGCAATCATCAAATAAAAAAAGGATACTCACATAATATTCATTTTATGTATCATATTTATATTAGAATATGTCAGCAATATTCTTAGAATATATAGGGGTTTTTACAAATAACCTCTTAAAAGATTTTATATTTATAGATAACCCCTTTCATGATTTGTATTGGAATATAACCCTCCTTAACTATGGTAGTACTTGCGTATAACCCCCTTAAATATGTAGTTTGTCTTAAAATTTTACCTGAGTTCTAATATTTTTATTATATACAAATAAAAAAATTCAATGTTAAATATATAAGACAAGTTTATGGATACATGCTTATGTGATTTTACTTGTGAGGTGTTTGTATTTTAATTGAAGGTGTTAGTAGCATTTTCATTTAATAGTTTCACATATTCTTTGTATGGAAATAATATTTTAATTTAGGTAAAATTCAAAGTAAACTTACATAATTAAGAGGGATGTATGCAAATATCACTATAGTTGAGGGGTTATACGTAAATATGAATTATGCAGAAAGTTATCTACAAATATGCAATCTTTTTTAGAGTTATTTGCAATAACTCCTTAATATGTTTCTATTTTATGATTGCTAACCAGAGAGACCTTGTGCGGAGGGTTCAAACATTGAGAATGAAGTAATTTATTTTTTTTTATAAACTAATACAGAATATAAAAAGATTATAAGAATCTGAAAGTAAAAAAACTTGAAACTTTTACTTAAATTATGTATATATATAAGCATGCCATAATTAGTCCATGTCTAAGGTGGATCCATGAATACAAACATGTTAGAATTGATGTAGACCTAAAGTAGATCCATTATCTTATTTTGGTTTTATCCACGGACCACACTATTGGTTTAAAAAGACCGTTCTAGTGGTCTTTAACCAATCTATAAGCTAATAACTGTTTGAATAACCGGATTCTCAATATATCATATGTGATGAGGCAGAATCCGATTCGGCCCATTAGAGCGAGTCCAAACTCCTTTTTAGCCCAACAGCAGCAGTATCAGGCCCTCCGGGAGCCTCCGGCCCATCAGCGGCCCAGCAGCCTTCGGCCCATAAGCGGCACCGTCGCTCTCGGCCCAACAGGCTTCAGCCCGTCAGCGGCCCACTAGCCTACGGTCCGGGAGCAGCGCGGCAGCTCAGGGCCCAACAGGCTTCGGCCCATCAGCGGCCCAACCCCCTTCGGCCCAGTAGCCGAATCCGGCCCACTCCGATGGCGGATCAGACACTATGCCGGTTTATCAGTAAGCCCTCATTTAGTCCTATATCGGCTGCCACCTGTAGACACGCTAATTTTGACATCATTTTGAGTAAATTTCATATCATATAATAATGCCTCATAATGGTCTGATAATTAATCATTAATTAATTTTTATTAATATTTTTGAGTGTCGGGTCGAACAGACATGTTTAAGTTAATCAATTAAATTGATTTTAACTCAAATTTCAGTTAAAATATGAAGAAGGCTAAAAGGCGTCGACCAATGTGGACGCCATTTAGAGTTTATTCCTATTTTAACGTTTAAATTTGAATTTTAATTAATTAATTTATTGACTAAACGGCGTCTGTGAGAGTCGACGCGTTTTAGGTTTCCTAAGCTGTTTTAACTTCTCTTCCGGATGTTTATCCTTATCTTAATTAGGTTAAAAGACGTCTACACACGTGGACGCTTTTTAGCTAATAAAGATAAAGATAAGTTTTCCCGGATATTTATCCTTATCTTAATTAATCTGAAAGGCGTCAGCCATGGTGGACGCGTTTTAGATAATTACAGATAAAGATGAATTAATCAGTAATTATCTGTCGATTAAGGTAGATAAATCCTAGATTTTTCTATGTTAATCGCAAACGCAGAAAATGCCTATAAATACCTTGCATCTCAAGGAGAAAAAAAAAGAAAAAAAAGGAGAAGATTGAGCCACAGCGTTATAGCGATTTGGAGATCGAAGCAACCACGCCGGAGCGCTGCCATTTCCAGAAGACGGCGTCCCTTTTCAAGATCTTCATCATTCAAAGCTTCTCCAACTGGGCATAAGTTTTTCATATTTGAATTTCATCTTCATTTATTAATCTCATTCTCATACTCACTTCATGCAACACACACCACATCATCAATCTTCTAAAACCCATCTGTTCTAAAGGGGTTTCAAAGCCATTTAAAACAAGTGAGTTGCTGTTTAAGCATGTTTCTAATCATGGTTAATTCTGATATTATTTCTATTTAGATTCTCATCATTGTTTCTTCTTTATTTTTTGTCTCTCTGTCTCTGCTGCATTCAACAACAACACCAAGAAATCAAAAAGAGGGAAATCAAGCACGAAGCCAGGAAAACTTATGGACGATCCTCAACATTCAATAGCAAGAACGAAAGAACAAAGAGGCTCTCTTTCTTCAGCCGGCTGAAGGAGGGGAACCAAGGATTCATTCTTCCGCGTTTAAACAGGTAGGCGATCAAACTTCTTTTGAAGCTTTTTAGTTAAAAGTTTCTGGCGATCACAGCACCTTAGTTGCATTTTTTTTAATAGGTTAATTTACCCTAAACAACATAGTTTTTCACATTAATCACACGAGCAATTTTTCAGCACCTACAGCTCTTTTGGCGATCACGATGGGACGTGGTCTCGCCGTCTTTTAATTTCTTTTGTTCTTGCTATTATCATACCGGGCACCCACGGTGCACCACTTGTGTCTTTCGACACGTCCTCACCGATTGGTGAGTGTTTAGTTTAAGTAATTTCCCTCGTGCACCACGTGCACACCCCAGTGGCAAGATCTTGCCTCCCCTTGATTAGTTCAAAAGCTGTTTTTTGTGATAAAATGCTGTGTGATTGCGTGATTTCTTAGTTGTTTAGTTAGTAAATCATCCTGTTTAAAATCTGAAACTAAAAATCTTTGCATGAGTCGATTCTTTACTGCATTTTACCATGTTTAAGGAGGATTCGACCCAGAAAATCCTCCTGGAAATCTGTTTCTGCGAACTAAAAAGCGTCCAGGAACAGCGACGCGTTTCAAAACCGCGTCAGCACACTTGGACGCCTTTTAGCCTCCAGATTTTCTCTGTCGTTTACATCTGTTTCTGCGAAATAATTAAGTTCTGTGTTGAATAGCGTCGACCATCATCGACGCTATTCAGACAGTTTTTAGTTATTTTCCAGGCTTTCTCTGCTGTTTGCATCTGTTCTCTGCGAAAGAATTAAGTTCTGTTTTGAATAGCGTCGACTATCATCGACGCGATTCAGACAATTTCTTAATTATTTTTCAGTTTCCAGATTTCTGTGTTGAGTGCTAGCTACCCATTACTTTATTAAGCATTAGAGGCCATCCAGGTCGCAGGGCATATGCATTGAGGCTAAAACCCTCCTTTTCTTAGGAACACATTACTCGACGTCAGCAACTCTCTCTGATTGGGTTGGTCCCTTGATCAGACTAGAGAAGTTGGCGTTGAGACCTCCATAAGTCCCCAAAATCAAGGTATTCCTCCTTGATCATCGGGCTGGTTGTACCAATTGAAGTCCCGGCTAGATTCCGAGAGCGTTGTGAGAGAAAACCCTAGAGAATAACGGTGGAAACTGAACTGAAACTAGGATCCTTCCCTGAGCGAAATTATGGTTTAATCCAATTCAAATAACTTAACAAGGAATCCTGAAATCACGTTAAGCATCCACTTGTTTGATTAATCTCTGCACAACTTGTTTGATTAAGTTTTTGAAAAAAAAAAGAGAATCTAATATCATGTTGCTGCGAACAGGCAGAGATTTGAGTATGGCCCAAGACGCCATTATCAACTACGAGGGAGATGCTAATGCCCCTCGCAATTCAGATTTCAACTACGAGAACGGGAGAGATGCTGATGCCTCTCGTAATTCTGTCCCCATTCCAGTTCGACATGACGGGAATGTCCGAACTCCTCTTTTTAACCCACACGATCAATATCATGATCTTCCTCCGCATGAATATGCGATTCCTAATCCTGACTTTGAGGGGGACATGAATCAGCATGATCCCTCACCCTCCGATCCTATGGATCTTGTCAACGCCTTGGGAGTTCTTGCCTCCCAACTGGACCTTCAACAGTTCGAGGCGATCCAGTCTATCTTGAAGGGGAAGGCACCCATGCAACCTGCTGAGCCGAACCCTGTGGCTCCCCCCGTTGTTCCTCAACAACCTCTTCCTCCTCCTCCTTATATCCATCAGGCCATGGAAGGCCTTCATCTTACTTCTCGGCCAACTGGGCCACAACCTTCGTCATCCAGGCAACCGGCTAGACCGCAAACGCCCATCTATCAAAATGCCCTCGGGCGTGGCGGAAGCTCTGCCAGACCTCATCCTTATTACCCTCCTTGTCCGACGTACTCTAGGCAGCAGGCCTATCAAGTACTTCCTCCTCCTCCTCCTCCCCAGACAGATCTGACCACGCAGACGTTGCTGGCCAAGATGGAGCGCATGGATGAGCAGTTCAACAATCTCCAGAAAATGATGGGGGTTAAAGCTGTGCCAGAAATCAGTCTACCGAGCCTGCCAGTGTTCCATCTGCCACCCTCTGAAATGCCAGTGTATCGAAAGTATAATGGTACTGGTAACCCCTTCACGCACCTGAAGGAGTTCATGTACGAATCCTCTTTCTGGCAGAACGACAAGAGGTCGTTAGCTTTCTTGTTCAGGAGATCTCTAGAGGGACCAGCCCTCGAGTGGTTCTTCTCTTTGGAACCCTCCGAAGTAGAGGACTACGGTATCGTTTCACGCAAATTTATCCAACGATACCAGGACAGAGTCGCACCCTCCTTGTCTATCACGGATCTTATTGCAGAAAAGATGAAACCGGACGAGGAGTTTGTCAGTTTTGCTGACAGGTGGCGGGGCCTGGCTGAAAAAGTGAAAGATCACTTGTCCGAATCCGAACAAGTGAAAATGTTGATTTCCAACGCCACGCCCCAGTTCAAGCTAGTCCTCTACTTGAACAATTTGACGAACATGGCAGAGCTCTATGAAAGAGCACGGTATTGCCAGAATGCCTTCAAGGACGCTACGTTCTCTAGCGTCTTTGATCCTCACAGACCTAACAGGCCTCCACCTCGGAAGCCTGCAGTGCCGAATTCTCCTAGCTCAGGTCCAACTACTGAGGGCACGCTCTCTTACGAGCAGGTCAGTACCATGAACAATAACTCGCCCCAGTTTGTGAGGAAACAGCAGTACCAGCGGCCCCAGCAGCCGAGTCAGCAACAGCTACAGCAACAGCCGCAACGGCAACAGCAGTATCAGCAGCCACATCAGCAGCAACAACAACAGCCACAGTACCAGCCGCGTGCACCGCCGGCGTACCACAATGTCCCTCCTCCTGGTGACTACAACCAGCAAAGGAGACCTCCAGGCCCGAAAAGGGCAGAGTACCCGGCCCTCCCAGAATCCTTGGCAGATATTTTCAGCGCTTTAATGGCAGCCAATGCCTTAGTTTTGCCGAGGGAGAAGGCCGTCTGGCCTCAAAATGCCGATACGTCCAGGTATTGCTACTTCCACAGGCAACCTGGGCATACCATTGACACATGCTTTCAGTTCATAGATTATATCTATGATCTCAACGAGCAGGTCGGCATTGACTGGGAGGAAATGAAGAAGTACATAACAGCCCTGAAGGCGAGGAGACCGCAGCAGCAGCAGCAGCAAGCAAGACCACCGGCACAAGCAGTAGCACCACCCAACATGGGCATAGTGCAGAATCCACTCCCGGAGCATCAGAACCAAAATCAGGTTGCTCCCATTTTGACGAACAGCCAGTTTGAGGCTGGTCGTGGGCAGCAGTGGAGAGTAGAGGACTCTTCCTCTCTTTGTTCAACGGGTCACGTTAAAAGTACCGCAGAGCGACCACCACGCCGCACCATCCACATACCAAGGCCACAACCCGTTACCATCACCCCTATACCCACACCCACATATCACTCACCCACGCTCAATAACCCATTACCACTACCCGCATTCCTTAGACCCATTACGCCCCGCACCACTACACCTCCATCATATAACCCCCCGCAAACCAATAACGCACCCCTTCTACCATCTAGGCCATTATTACGCGTACCGTTTCCTACTTCACCCGCTACCACCACCGCCTACCCAGATATGCCTTTACTATATAGACCGCTATTACGCGTACCATTCCCCACTTCGCCAACCACTTATCCATCCACCATCCAACCCTCTAGGCCTCTATTCCGCACCGCGCCATCACCACCTAGCCCTACGCCATCACCTGCGTACCAACCCTCTACACCATCCGCACCGTCCAACTCTGCGGTACTTAAAGTGTCACCCGGATCCTCCACGGTTGAGGAACACGCGCTCCGGAGTGGAAGGATTTTCAACAAGGTCTTTCCTCAGTCCACAGTCAGAGACGGCCCATCACAGCCGACTGAGGAAGCCCACAATGAAGAGAGTGCACCAGGCACTCAATATGACCTGTTGAAACACCTGGATCGGACACCCGCACGGATCACTATACTCGAACTGATCAAAAGATCCAAGAGTCACCAAGAAGCTTTGATGGAATATCTGCAGAAGGTGATGGTCAATGAAGACGTGCCGGTAGAGAAGATTGCAGCACTACTAGTTCCTCAGGGGGATCGGCCCTCTATAACATTTCATACATCGGAACTAGCACCGCCAGCAGCCAGAAGCATGGCTCTGAGTATCACGGTCAACATCTATAAGAAGGCCGTGGATGCATGCCTGGTCGACACAGGGGCTTCGATCAATGTTCTACCTCCGAAGACCCTGGAACTGTGCGGTGTGCCCAAAGAGAAATGGCTGCCCAGCCCCATCTCAGTAACAGCATATGACAATTCTACCCGTTCCCCTCTGGGAATGGTTTATTTAAAGGTGGAGCTGGGCCCTGTAAGTCATGCGGAGGTTGAATTTCACATCTTGGAAATCGACCCTTCCATAAATGCCATTTTAGGTCGTCCTTATATTAAAACTCTCGAGGAGATTCCCTCTACGAATCATCAAATGCCTCAAATTTCCTTACAAAGGACGAATAATTAAAGTAACGAGCATGCCGATCCTTGCTGCTGCTCATTCCTTGAACATTAAATCTGCTGTCTTACCTGGCCGACAACCTTTTCTGTCGGTATTACAGGTCTACCGTCCAGTGGCTGATCCTCTGAAAGCCGCTACTATTTCTCCATATCCATTAGATGCTATCAAAAGGGGGAAGTGCATGAGTACCCCAGGATGGAGGATCATGATGAAGAACGGCTACGAGTCTGGGAAAGGTCTGGGCACACAATTGCAAGGCAGGACCACTCCTGTCAGAAATCATCGAGCAGCACCTGGAAGTGGTCTGGGCTATAGGCCAATAAAACTGAAGCAATATATGGTTCAGAAAGCATAAATCGAAGAAGGCCCAAAGATCTGGGAGGCAATGTCTACGCCACTCAAAGAAGGCCGAGATCCCCTAACATGGACCCTGTATACTCACTTCGTGAAAGGGCCCATACTCAGCTATGACAACACGGTGGTCATTACTTCATGTTTTGACTTCCATGATATTTATGGGAGGGACTTGGCCAGACATTGTTCTGAACTGCTTACGTACCAATCCTTGGAGGCTCTGCGGCCTATGAAAAGGAGGAAATTTGATGATCCTGAATGTGAATGGTACAGGTGGTTCGATCTCAGGGACCTCTATATTGCACTGAACAGACTATTTCTGGATCATGCAGAACCTAAGTGGCCGCCGCAGATTGATGAACTGATTGAAAGCCCTGGTGCCATATTTGACAAGCGGATACTGCTGTCCGAAGAAACCGACGAAGGGGAGCCAGATGACCCCTATGAAGCTGGTTACACAACAGATCTGCTCTGGAGGGGGACATATCCTTCACATGTCTTCATGCTCCACACTCTTTTTCGTACACTACTCTTGACCCCGACTTGGTCGCGGGTCATAATTGAAGATATTCCACGGGCTCCGCCCGTCATGATTGCTCTGTCCCCTCGGGACATTATCCCACAACCTCCTCTCGATCTAGAGAGGTTGTATGATCTAATCTGGGACATATTACTATATGATCCCCCCAATCCTCTGGCCTTGGTGCCACTTCCTCCGTCTGATTCTCCTCCCATTTATATTCATTCTTGCTTTATGTTTAATTCTTTCATTGTCCAAAAAAAAACGCCAATTTGGCAACAAATTCTTCCCAAATCCTCATTGAGGAAACATCTTACTTGTCCGATTGCACCCCATCGCGCGGGTCCTTCGGTCAAGAGTCTCTTCTAGATTTACTCTGTCTCTCCCCTCGGGAGGATTCTCTTGTATTGCCACTTGTATCCCAGGATTTTCATCCTGCCTCGTCTTCCTTAGGTTATGATAGTGAAGTTAGGCAGTCTAGTCAAGTTAGGAAGTCTAGGAAGCCTAAGGGTAGGCAAATTCCAGATAGATACCTCCAGGACTTAGCTGATAAGTGCTCTTCTTGCTCTTTGATCCCTCAGCTTTTAGAAAATCCAATTCAGATGCCAGAAGATTGTATGAACGATGAGTTAGTTAATGATGGGTACGGGGTATATGAATTAGTACATGAAAAGGACCCCATTGTTGAAGAGGAAGATGACGAGGACGCGGCTGAGGCATATGCCAGTGGAGTGAAGAGATTTGATGAACCCTCAGCTGCCGTAGAAGAACCCACCAAAGAAATTAATTTAGGGACTGAAGACGAACCTAAGGTTGTCCTCGTCAGTAAAAATCTTTCTTCAGAGGATGAGAACGCGATTGTACAAGTACTAAAGGATTATAAGGACACTTTCGCCTGGAGTTATGAGGATATGCCGGGGTTAGACTCGTCTTTAGTGGAACACAGGTTGACATTAAAGGAAGGAGCTAGCCCGGTCAAGCAGAAATTAAGGCGATTCCACCCACAAATGGCTCTAAAGATGAAGGAAGAGGTCGATAAGTTGCATAAAGCCAAATTTATTAGAGTTGTCCTCTATCCACAATGGGTGGCTAACATAGTCCCGGTTATGAAGAAGGACGGGAAGGTCAGGATTTGCATTGACTTCCGTGATTTGAACCGGGCGTGTCCTAAAGATGATTTTCCATTGCCTCATATTGATGTACTCATCGATAATACCGCTGGCTATGAGACGTTATCATTTATGGACGGATTTTCATGATATAATCAGATTAAGCTGGCAGAAGAGGATCAAGAGAAAACGTCATTCACTACACCTTGGGGAACATATTGTTATGTTGTCATGCCATTTGGATTAAAGAATGCTGGAGCCACTTATCAAAGGGCCATGATGGCAATATTCCATGACATGATGCACATAGACTTGGAAGTGTATGTGGATGACTTATTGGTTAAATCGAAAACAAAGGCTGAGCATGCCAAAGTTTTGGCAAGGGTGTTAGAAAGATCGAGAGAATATCAGTTAAAGATGAACCCCAAGAAATGTGTATTCGGGGTATCTTCAGGGAAATTACTTGGATTTATCGTCAGTAAACGGAGAATTGAGATCGATCCTAACAAGGCGAAGGCTATTAGAGAAATGCCACCTCCTAAAAACTTGAAAGAATTGAGAGGATTAATCGGAAGGTTGCAATTTATTCGCCGTTTTGTCTCCCAGCACTCACAAAGGTGTAAGCCGTTTTACGAGCTTACCAAGCCGGGAGTCAAATTCGATTGGGACGATAAGTGTCAGGAGGCATTCGATGGATTAAAGGACTACTTGGCAAGTCCTCCTGTTTTGAGACCACCATCTCCAGGAAAACCATTGATACTTTATATTTCAGTCCTGGATGATGCAGTGGGGACTGTCTTAGCACAAGAAGATGAAGAAGGAAAAGAGAGGGCAGCCTACTATCTCTCTAAACTTCTCAACCCCGCTGAACAGAGATATACGGCGATGGAGAAAACATGTGCAGCATTGGTCTGGGTCGTGCAGAAATTAAAGCATTATTTTCTGGCCCATGAAGTCCATCTCATCGCTAGGATGAATCCGATCAAATTTCTTCTGGAGAAATCTGTTCTTACTGATAGGTTAGCGCGATAGCAAAGCTTTCTATCTCAATTTGATATCATCTACATACAACAGAAAGAGATCAAGGGCTATGCCATAGCAGAACATCTTGCTCATCATCCCCTTCCTCGATTTGATCCAGTCCGATCAGAGTTTCCGGATGAGGAACTGATGTCCGTAAATCAAATCAGAGATGATATGTGGACTCTGCATTTTGACGGAGCTCTGAATTCTCATGGAAAAGGGATCGGTATTGTTCTGTTATCACCCGAAGGTATCACCATTCCACAAGCCTTTCAGCTTGATTTTCCAGTCACAAACAATATAGCTGAATATGAGGCACTTCTTGCTGGTCTCGAGGCTGCTCATTTTCATGGTGCCACCAAACTCAGAATTGTAGGTGATAGCCAACTAATTCTTCGCCAAGTGCTGACCAAGTATCGAACTCTTGATCCCAAGCTCAAGCCTTATCAAGAGCTGACTTCTGCTTACTCAAAGCTTTTCACGAAATTGATCTTTGTCCATGTCCCTAGGAATCAGAACATCTTAGCTGATGCTCTAGCTTCACTTGCATCTTCTCTTGATTTTTCCAATCAGCAAGCAATCCGAATCAATCATAGTTCATAGGCGTCTTTCACCCGCCGTGAAAGATCCTTCATTTCTTATAACTAAGGAGAAATTGCTGAAGAAAGTCAGAGACGGAGATATCATTGAAAGAAGAGAAATCATGTTAATAGAGCTGTTAGAAGAGATGGATGATGAACAGAAGCCATGATATTATGAAATTGCAAAATATTGTGAAGATCAATCATATCCTGAGGAAGCTACAACTGAGGAGAAAAGAGCTATCAGGAGAGTTGCTCAAAGATACACCCTAGTTGGGGGAGCATTGTATAAAAGAGGTTTTGATGGAGTTCTTCTGAGATGTCTAGATGAAGATGAGCTTTGGAAGGTTATGGAAGGAGCTCATAGTGGAGTTTGTGGTGGTCATGTCAATGGACAGATGCTAGCAAAGAAGATCCTTATACAAGGATTTTATTGGCCAACCATGGAAGAAGACTGTGTAGGATTTGTTCGTAGGTGTGCTAAGTGTCAACTTCATGCCGACAAAATTCATTCTCCTGCATCTTCACTCCATCCTGTTTCTTCCCCATGGCCTTTCTCCATGTGGGCTTTCGACATCATTGGACCTCTTGGTAATCCAGATTCCGGCATCAAGCAAAAATCTTTCATTCTCACGGCAACGGAATACTTCACCAAGTGGGCAGAAGCTGAAGCGTACGTGGAGATCAAAGCATCAACCGTCTGCAAGTTCATCATGAAGAACATCATCACTCGATTTGGAATTCCAAGCACCATCGTCACCGACAACGGACCGCAGTTCGTGTCACAAGAACTGAAAGACCTCTGTAACAAGTATAAAATTGCATTGCATCATTCGTCTCCTTATTATCCGCAAGGCAATGGCCAAGCAGAGGCAACAAATAAGACTTTGATAAAAATCATCAAAAAGACATGCAAATCTAATAAATTCTCAGATTGGCCAGAAAAATTGGTTGAGGCTCTATGGGCCTACCGAACTTCAATCCGCACGCCTACTGGGCAAACTCCTTATTCCTTAACATTTGGAATGGAGGCAGTAGTTCCATATGAGATCCTCATACCGTCCTTAAGAGTACAATTGAATAAGAAATTTTCTATTGATGAACATCGTTCAGCACTCCTTGCTCAATTGGAACTTTTAGACGAGAAAAGATGGTCAGCTGCTAATCATGCAAAAGTTTATCAAAACAGACTAGCACGTTTTTATCAAAAGAAAGTCATTGAACGTAAGTTCAAAGTCGGTGAAATGGTTGTCAAAAGAATTTTTATAAAACCTGGTGGTCCGCGTTCTAAGCTCCAACCCAACTGGGAAGGACCTTATGTTGTATCGCACGCTTTTTCTGGTAATGCTTATCGTCTTGTTAATGCAGAAGGAGAAGAGTTAAAACATCCCTGGAATGGTTTACATCTTAAGAAATACTACCCTTAGCTTAAAGAGTCGATCAGTATGGTATAAAGACCAGTGGAATCAGAAAGTTTATAAACTCGAATTTCCTTATCAGTCTGGATAACTTAATTTTAAGCCCATCACTGCACACACTGACACGTTTGATTCGTGAGTAACAAGAGATGACAAGTCCTAAAGAATATCGAAAGCTTGACCAAAAGTGTAAAGTACAAATCATTCATTTTTGAAGCAAAATTCTGTTTTAAATTCGGCCCATGATGTCGGAACGAGGCTTAGAATAGACTACCAAGAATACCCGCCATCTTAGTAGGAGGCCGTCATAAAAAAAAAGGGGGAGATCCGTCCCGAAGAAGGAAAAAAGAAAAGAAAAAGCAAAAGGCAAAAGCCAAATGTCAAATAAAAAAGGCCATTACATTACAAACGTTACATCAAGGCCATGAAATGACATAAAAGGGAACGCAAGGTCGATAAATACCCCGGAAAGAAATGACCGAACCACAACGGATATTAGGGTAGGAAAGGGACATCTTTTTAAGTCTCCGGAACCTTCTCATGGGCTTTCTATACTTATTCATCTTTTCTTTCTAAAGAAATGTACTCCAAACTTAAGGAATGGCTTACATTGACTAAGGGTCAAATCATTAAATGGGATCACGAATGGAAACACAAATGTAAACACGATGGTTTTAAGTTAAGTTGTTAAAGAACAATTTGGAAATTAAGTTAATAAATGAATATGATCTTTTGATCTAAGTACCATGCTGATCTTTTAGTCAAAAAATATTCAAAAAAAATACATAAGTCAAAAATTCAAAAAAAATACATATATCAAAAATTCAAAAAAAAATACATAAGTAAAAAATTCAAAAAAAAAATATATGTCAAAAATCAAAAAAATCCAAAAAAAATACATATATAAAAAAAAATTCAAAAAAAATACATATGTCAAAATTCAAAAAAAGGCATATATTTCAAAACCCCAAATAAAAATGAATATTTCAAAACAACAAAAATATTTCAATTAGCATCTGCTTGTTGCATTTAGTATGTTTCATTCCTTTTATTTTCAGCGAGCATCTGTCTGCTTGTATGTTGCACTTTGCTTAAGTTCGATTATTCTCATTACCTTTGTTAATAAAGGCTATGCCCCTTGACCATGTATTGAAGAAAAGATTGATTGAACATTTATCTGGTCAGGCAAGGGGCTAAGCCTAAACAGATACTTAACATGTTTGTTCAAGTCATATACAGGACAGAAGGCATGAAAAGAGTTGGAATTCGAGTAGAGAGCAGCCAGAAACCTGTTTCTGTGAGTGAAAGGCGTCGAGGAGCACTGACGCATTACAACTTTAAATGGCGTCTTTGCGACACGACGCGTTTAAGCTCTTTATATGATTTATCCGAAATTGAATATTTGTTTGGAATTATTAACAACTTTGATTGCAGAAAATTCAGAGAAATTCAAGTAAAGCTGGAAATGTCAAGAAGATCTCACTGTGGGAGTCAAGAAGTCTCGACCGTGGCTAAAAAGACGGTTATTTCTATCCTTGTACTCTATTTCATGTAATTATTTTGCATTCGCATTACTATATGATAAATATTTATTAGATTATATCAAGGACCTTGTGGTTTTGATGAAACTGGAATTCGAGTTCCCCTACAACAAAAACAGTGATAATTCCAGAGGATTCTTAATTGCACGGATAGGCCGTTGGATTGTTAATTAGTGAGGACGATGGTTGCACTTTTGTGAAACGGTGCGTGGATAAACGAGCTTCGGCTTAGCACTGGATTACAAGAATTGGTATCTTGACTCATTAATGACAATTTAACAATATTATCCTTGATTAATTTATATTTTATTTAACTTTATATTTTTCTTTTAGCCCATCATGCATCATATAGGACTTTGAAATCATTGTGATAAGGATTAATTACTGATTAAGTTTCAGACCATTAATCAAATAATCTCAAACATGATATGAAATATTCCATTCTGAATTGAGTATCTTTATTATCTTTGAGGTTCGCTTGAAGATATCCTTGGAATTCTATCCTTGATTGGATTCTTTATCCAATATTTCTTGTTTTCTTTTAAAGATCCATCATGGCTGCAGCACGTCCACATTGGCTGGCAAACGCTCCCCATGATGAAACCTACAGTGTCTATGACCTGAGGTACTTCCCACTCCGAGGAGGTTGATCGACCTTATTTTATTTCCTTGTCTACCTCATCCAGACAGGATTAATTCCATTGATTTCATTAAGCTATCTTCATTGGTGATTTTGAGAAAAATTCCAATCATATGATGTTAAGAGCGTGTCTCATCACACCTTGGCATCACCTTTTCAGTACATTCCATTTCATTTCACTCCCTTGCAAAGACGATGCCAATGTGAGGCAGCTGTAGACACGCTAATTTTGACATCATTTTGAGTAAATTTCATATCATATAATAATGCCTCATAGTGGTCTGATAATTAATCCTTAATTAATTTTTATTAATATTTTTGAGTGTCGGGTCGAACAGACATGTTTAAGTTAATCAATTAAATTGATTTTAACTCAAATTTCAGTTAAAATATGAAGAAGGCTAAAAGGCGTCGACCCATGTGGACGCCATTTAGAGTTTATTCCTATTTTAACGTTTAAATTTGAATTTTAATTAATTAATTTATTGACTAAACGGCGTCTGTGAGAGTCGACGCGTTTTAGGTTTCCTAAGCTGTTTTAACTTCTCTTCCGGATGTTTATCCTTATCTTAATTAGGTTAAAAGACGTCTACACACGTGGACGCTTTTTAGCTAATAAAGATAAAGATAAGTTTTCCCGGATATTTATCCTTATCTTAATTAATCTGAAAGGCGTCAGCCATGGTGGACGCGTTTTAGATAATTACAGATAAAGATGAATTAATCAGTAATTATCTGTCGATTAAGGTAAATAAATCCTAGATTTTTCTATGTTAATCGCAAACGCAGAAAATGCCTATAAATACCTTGCATCTCAAGGAGAAAAAAAAAAAAAAAAAAAAGAGAAGATTGAGCCTCAGCGTTATAGCGATTTGGAGATCGAAGCAACCACGCCGGAGCGCTGCCATTTCCAGAAGACGGCGTCCCTTTTCAAGATCTTCATCATTCAAAGCTTCTCCAACTGGGCATAAGTTTTTCATATTTGAATTTCATCTTCATTTATTAATCTCATTCTCATACTCACTTCATGCAACACACACCACATCATCAATCTTCTAAAACCCATCTGTTCTAAAGGGGTTTCAAAGCCATTTAAAACAAGTGAGTTGTTGTTTAAGCATGTTTCTAATCATGGTTAATTCTGATATTATTTCTATTTAGATTCTCATCATTGTTTCTTCTTTATTTTTTGTCTCTCTGTCTCTGCTGCATTCAACAACAACACCAAGAAATCAAAAAGAGGGAAATCAAGCACGAAGCCAGGAGAACTTCTGGACGATCCTCAACATTCAATAGCAAGAACGAAAGAACAAAGAGGCTCTCTTTCTTCAGCCGGCTGAAGGAGGGGAACCAAGGATTCATTCTTCCGCGTTTAAACAGGTAGGCGATCAAACTTCTTTTGAAGCTTTTTAGTTAAAAGTTTCTGGCGATCACAACACCTTAGTTGCATTTTTTTTAATAGGTTAATTTACCCTAAACAACATAGTTTTTCACATTAATCACACGAGCAATTTTTCAGCACCTACACCACCGTTAACCATCCGCTATCCTCTGCTATAAATACCCCGCTATTTATTGCCAAAAAGGGACAATGGATGCTTCCCCAAGCCTCCGAGACCCTTAAGGACTACAGTCCGAAAAGCATTAAAGCTATTCTCTTTGCCTTCTGAATCGAATCTTCTTCAGGAGCTAACTTGACCGTCGGAGGGGGTTCCCCATGACTGAAGTCCGGGACTCCTGCTGACTGGTTTTCTTCTTCTTTCCCTCCTGCAGGAGCTCGGTTCGAATCTTCGCCGACCTTCCCGAGTCGGTATCGGCCGCCGACCTCGGACTCCTCTGCCTGGTCTCGACGCCGTACGCCGGCTGTCCCAAGACAGGAGACTCGGTCTCACGTTGCCCCTCCGTTAGCCGAAGGGGCTTTGGGCTCACTATCCAAGAGCAAGCCGAGTCCGAGTCACTTTCGGCCTCGGACCTTCGGCTTCGGCTTCATCGCCCGTCGACAGATCAGTCGGGAGAAGATTCATTCGTGCCGCCCCTTCGTCCGCCGAAGGAGCCTCGGCCCCCTACTTCCCGGAGCGAGCCTCCGGACCTTCGACTCCGCCGCCTCTACGTCCTCCGTCTTCCAGATCCCCGTCGGGCCCCCTCAACACCGATCCGACCCAGCTTTGGATCCATAAACTTCGGATTCCGGCTTCGGAATCCGGTCGTGATAGCTTCGACTACATCAATATGTATTCGGTTATAAAAATTACCTTATCCGTTAGGTTTGAAATGTTTTTTATTATTAACTAACCTACAAACTAATTATCGGCTATCATTTGCATCCTTACTTTTAGTATATTAACGTCTTGTACGATCTGCCATTATGCCATAGAATGGCTATCAACTTACTTGGAAGGGCACACAGGCAGACATGGATGCATAAATTGAACTGTAGTGTCCTCTTCGAGAGGTTCTTTTTTTTGTGTCAGATAGTTTAGTGGTCAGATATTTATACGTATCTATAAGTTTGAATCAGGATAAGAATCTGATTTTTTTCCCTTGTGTAGGCCAATGGTCTATACAAGGTCAAAGGTTTCACCCAATGAGGCAAGTATTGTGGCTTAAACTAATCTCCCAAAAAATAATCTCATGTACATGAGAACAAACAATACACCCAATGAGGCAAGTATTGTGGCTTAAACTAATCTCCAAAGAAATAATCTCATGTACATGGAAACAAATAATCTCACAGTACATAAAGTTCGAAGAGCACGAGAGACTTTTTATGCTCTCTAGAGATTCAAATATGAGACTGCCCAAAAAGAGGCAACAAGGTGAAACCAACTGTACCCTTTTCAGCAGAACTGCTGAGCAACTGTAAAGGAGGATAGAAGACTCGTGAACTTACCAAGCGGACTATCGGAAGAACTTAAAAATCAAATGGTTAACACCTCGAGGTCTATATTTCGTGGAGATGACACTTTTGACTCTCGTGTTATACGTTATACTTGGCAACAACAATAAAACCTCATTACCACTTTATTATTTTCTCTGTCTTTGTATTCTTTTATTTACTTATTAGAGTTTTTATTATTGTGCTTAGTGTTCTATTCGGCTTTCTATTGGAAGTCATTTGTTGATTTCTCTTGATTGTTATCTTTGTACTCCCCACTGCATTGATGAGTTTTGGTCATTAGATCAACTAGTATGATGTACTAATTGATCTGGCTACAGCTTGCTTGCTTATAGATAAGGGCATTGCAATCCATGTAGAAATGACTCAGCGCTATCGTCTGATCAAACAAATTGGCAGTAGTGTCCAGCCCCGCTTGGCAGGGCTGCTCCCTCCCACACCCCCCCCCCCCCCCCCCCCTTTTTTTTTGAGTATTTGATCATAAATCGGACCGTACAGTCGACAAGATTGTTGGCCTTGAGCTCAATGTTTTTTTCAATATTTTTGCACTTGCTTTGATATGACGTGCGGGAAAAAAAATAATCCCAACTAAAAATTATACAGTGAGCTCAAGCTTAAATTCAAGTTTACAGACTGTACCATACAATTTTTTATTGGATACTCCAAAAAAAATAAAAAATCTGACAATGACACAAAAGAAAATGAAAAAACTACCCCTCCCACATGTGAATGCATGAGCGGGAAGCAAGGCAGCCATCTGATCTCTCTAATCGGACGCCTACTTTGGGGCAGCACATTACAACAAGTATTTCACTTTAGGGATTGGATAGCATGTGGCCGGACTAGAATAAAATTTGCAGTGCATCTTTATTATGCAGTAGATCTTTATTCTTTGCTTAATTTCATATACACTCTTCGCATATGCAAAATATCAAATATGCTACTCTTATTTACTCAATATTGTATATATCCTCCATATACCAATATAGAATCATAATTGTCACTAAAGTTAATGTATGTTTACATATGTTAGAATATGCCAAAATATTCCTTATGATGGTTAGAATGTAACCATAAGATGGCAGAAGGAAAAAAATGTCTAGAATATCCCCTCCCATATGAGAGAGAGAGTGATAGGAGATATAGAGAGAGAGAGAGAGGACAATGGGCTATAGCCTGCCATGGCCATGTTTGGAGACACTCGTGGTGGCTTCTTCCCAATTCCATCACCAACCACGAGGATGAGGGGATGAAGGGGTCTCAAAAGTTCCAACTTGACGAGGGTGGCGGTCCAACAATAGAACCCCTGATTCCCTTTATCAACCCCCCACCCCTCGTAGAGGGATCACTTCCATTGTGTTCCTCTCTTGCACTAGATCCGACAAGTGGCACCTCCTCGCCATCCTCCTCACCCTCCTCCCTTTATGCTTACCCATTATCCACATCTGGGGCATCTCCGCCTTCCTCTTCTCCTAGTTCACCGTCTTCAAGTTCCTCCTTTTCCTCATCAGATGCAGCCTGGCCTCGTCCCTCCACTCCTCACCCCCCTGCTTATGTTGTCGTCGCTGCTCTCCCCACCAAGATCATATAGAAATCGCCACCATAAGCAAAGGGGCACCCTATTCCTCGCTCACCCTTATGGGCGACCTTATGTGCTTTGCTACCAAGGACCTCCTCTTGGCCCTCATTGTCATCTCAGTCTGCACTTGTGTCGTCTGCATCAACAATAGAGGACCTTCTTGATGCTATCGTCATTTGCACCCGCTTCATCAACAATGTTGAGTTCTACATTTGGGATCAGCGCGTTGTCATCCCAGTGGCCGACCTCGCTGTCACTGTTGGGTTCGTGGTCAAGGTAAGCGACATGTTTGCCACTAATCTAATAGAGAGAGAGAGAGAGAGAGAGAGAGAGAGAGAGAGAGAGAGATGGGGCATTATGTCGATCACATCCTACGCAAAGAGGGAGGGTTGCCTCCATCACTGTTACGTGTAGAGAGAGGGGGGAGAGAAAAACTCTGACCAAATAGAATAATAGTAGTGCCATCTTTAATAGGATGTTATCATAACGAGAGCATATATGATATTGAGTAAATGATAGTGACATATTTGATATTTTACATATAAAGATGATTTATTTGAAATTAATATTTATTTATTTTAACCCTATTATTGATTTGAAGTCTAATTAATGGCTTCAATTTTAATTAATGAAATTCCATAGAATCTCATGCAGCTATCTCTATGGGGTTACCACTACACGTGCCACCAATTGTCATTCACTTTCTTTTGCCTTTTCTTATCGTCATTGCATAGTTTCCTTTACGTGTGTGGCCTAAATGCCTCATATTTCTCAAGATGAGTGATAGATTGATAGGCTTTGTACGACGCTCATGAGATCAATGATTGAAACAATTTGTTCTCCTACTGAGGAGCCATTATCGTGTATTGTTTTATAAATTACATATTAATCAATATTTGGTTTCTTCAGTAGACATCGTTCTATTCATAAGAGCAAGACCATAGTATATGTAGAAGCATAAAAACGATGGCTAAATAATCTCATATCAGCTGTTGAGAAGGTGATCATGTACTTATAAAAAAAATCCCCTACCTTTATCCTAATAATTACCCTTTTCTCAAAAAGACAAAATTTAGGCCCATAGACCAAAGCCGACTATATCTTAGTGGCGAGAGGTCAAGTTCATAATCCTATTTTGGTTGTTGAGAAGACAACTACATGCTTATCAAGAATGCCGTCCAGCTTCCTTCCAATAAGCATTATTTTTTCAAAATGACAAAAGTGTAAGACCCTTGAGCCAAAATGAACGAGCAATACGTTGTTATCGAGTCTTAAATTCCTTTCCGCAAAAGTGTAAGGGAATATCTTCTTCGGTGGGTTATCTACTTACCCTTGAAACAAAACCCATTTTTGTAATAAATAATTGCTACAAAAAATTTACTATAACTTTTATTTATATATACACGTAGGTTGTTTGAATGGGTACTATTTATTTATTTTTAATGAATATGTATCAACGTAACATAAATATTTGGTAAAGATTCAAGTGTTCGCTTTCAAAACAAAACAAGAATACATTTAGAATTTGACAAAAAACAGAATCTATAGAGAGTAAAAAAGAAGAAGCGAGAGACAGGGTGAAAGGGATGAGAGGAGAGAGAGGATTCAAACAGAGAAAATAAAACAGCTTCCAATCATATGAGGCGGTGAAAAAGATGAGAATCTCCTTAGTTTCTTAAAAATAGGTAAAAAGATATAGTAGAGTAAATGACTTTGAAAAGTTATTTTTTTCTTTTTCTTATCTCAAACAAAACAAATGACAATAAGAATTATTTGAAAAATCTCCATCTCTCCAATTATTGGTTTAAAATTGACTTTTAGATAAAATCTATTGTTCACTCAGTAATTACAAATGCTGCCAAAGATTTAGGTGTTCGGTTTAAAAAAAATTAAAGTACACTTAGATGCTTGTAATGCCTGCGTTTTTTTTTTTGGCAGGGGTCCAAGGGTAGGGTCTGCACAACTATTTACAAGCGATCGGGGTTCAATCAGAATCAGAGATTTTCCTCTATAGTTGAAGATAATTTTGGCCGGGTTGAGGGGTCCGCCTAATTAGGCGATAATTTCAAATTCGCCTGATTTCTGAAAAAGTAATTTTACATACCAAAGTATGAATATATCCCAACAGCACTGTGACCATATATATGACTGGAGTTTTTTAAGTCCAACCATGATTGAACCTGCAACCTTCTTTTTGCAAGGGAGGTGGGTGAACCAACTGCACCATGCAGCTGGTTCTAATGCCCGCGTTTTCACATCCGTCATCCTTGCCCCCGAGAAATAAATGTTTAACCACGCTAGGTCATCGTATCGTCTTAATAAGTTATGGTTTATTTAGAAGAAGACAGGTGCATCTTTATGGTGATCAAGTATTGATTTACTAATGTAAATTTTCAAATCAAGTGCTTAAATTCATGCTAAGATGTTATCCTGTATGAATTCATGTTGTCCATCACGAGCAAATGGATGGATGGTAAACTTAAATGCATACGTCTAGAAACAAGTGAATTGAAGTGTTGACCTGAAAATAAATTTATATTTTTATTAGAGGATGAATGTAGCTAATTTCGGTCAAATGTATTTTTTGAACAATACAGAGTCGTCGACGTCATCTTGTCTTATGGGACATATTAACTGGACTCCTATATAAACATACAAGTTCCTATAAGTTGATTCGTTAAGTGAAGATTTTAAAACCTTGATGTCAAAGGCTCTGAAAGAGATGGTATTACTTCCATTGACGTCAGCATTGTCATTTTTTCCTGGGGTTTTAGATGTTTTATAGATAATGTGATTTTGCATCCAAATCTTTGAACCTAGGGATTTATGATTTTTTATTTATTTATGGAAAAAGGAAGTTTTTTTCTTTCCGGACCAAAAACCGTCCTAAGAAAATACAGATTCTCTCTAGTTAGTGGTTATTAAAAAAAATCAAATCTCATTTGAGTTAATAATATTAAAGCTCAACCATTCCATAGAGAGGGAGAGAGTAATGTACAGAGAGTGGGAGAGAAGCTTGGCTCTTTTTTTGGGAGAAAAAATTTCCAAGGTCTTAAAGTAGGAAACTTTTTGAGGTATTTTTTTCGACCTCGAAGTAAAAAGTTTTTCATAACTATTTATTTTATGACACCCATAATCTAAAAAATAATTTTTTTCTTCTAAAAAAATAGGCTTTTCCCTCCTATTTTCTTAACCCCTAACTCTTCCTAATTGTGGCATCGCCTATTTAAAATATACCTAAGAATGTACTAATCTACGAGGTATAGTTTGCAGGGACACAAAATGTAAGACAATTTGTTAAGACGGAAGGATACTCTACGTATTCGGGTAATTTTAGGTACGGATAATGATATACCTATGTTTGATTTCAGTCATCCAATTAGGTATATATATTTTATTTTTTACCTGTCACGAATACAATCTCAATCACATACTTGTTACCCCATTGCATGTCACTTTAACTACATTGCTCACTCGACCATTGCCTGCACTTGTTTAGAGTGCTCAACTTTACGCAAGATTTATTTGACAAATGAAGAATCACATTTAATTATTTTCTAAAGTAAATTTATCTTCATCCCCACCATTAGAATCAGCATAACAAGAATCTTATATTCGCACGTAGTGTCATCTGGCAAATTAGTCTTTATACATGCTTTCAGTAATTCTAAAGAATTCAAATATATAAATGATACATGAGAGTATGGATAATGACAAAAATTTAAAAGGAATTGTTTGTTTTAATGTAAATGAAACAAATGAAAATTTATTGTTTTAGAATCAATGAATATTTCTTTGGTTGTTTGTAAAATAAAAGAAGAAGGATGCTTCAATTTTTTTGTTTTGATTTACAGTAGGTCTTTATTGTAAACTAAAATAAAAGAGTTAGACTGTCAAGTGGACAGACAAAGTCTAGACATGATTTTACTTTACGTTAATTTACATCCTTTCAAATAAAACTAGAAATACTGTAAAACGAAATAATTACTGTTTTACATTAAAACAAATAATCCCCAAAAAATAGTAATTTAGCATTTAACATTGCTATCCGCCCCGATAAGTATCTGTTTCTTTTTGAAAACGATTATAAGTAAAGGTGCACGCCATATATAGCTTTACACAAAGCTGCACGCCACTATCGTAATTATCTATTAATTATTTATTTCTAAAAATTTAAAATCCCCGCTAACATTTACTTCCGCCATTAAGCGAGGAAATCATCACCAAAACACCGCTTGAGATCCCGACAAGATTACTAAAAATCTGGCCATATAGGGAAACATAAGGCCATTGTCGGAATTTCATCCCGTCATCAGGGGGTTATCTTATATTTTACTACCGCTAATTACCGACTCACCCCCCACTGCAAAACCCTAGCCTCCTCCCTCAGCACCGGCAGCGGTGGCCGCTCGTGACAGAACCTTCGAGACCATCCGGAAACATCTCCGGCGAGAACCCTAGCGCTGCAGCGCTCTCCACCACCGTTCTCATCTACTTCGTCTGGAGGGATCCATCCCCCCGCGTCGAGCAATGGAGCAAGAACCTATTGAGTTGCTGAGAGCCGCCGCGGAGGAGGTGTCCACCTCCTCAACGAAGCAGCGGATTCGGATCTTCCGGGAGATGCTGCCCGCAGCCATTCGGAACTCAGGTGCCCCCTTGTCTCTATAGTTTCTTTTTTCTTCAACTCATACCCGTTTTGGCATCTATGGGTTGGCAAAGTTTTTTCCCCCCTCTGGAAGCGGATTCAGAGGATCGCATGTTTGGGGTTAGTGTCCTTTCGTTTGGTTTAGTTTTGATGAGGTGGCAACGGTGCATGGCTGCGGAAAAGATACTGTCATTTCTTTAATCAGTAAATAGGAGCATACTCTAGATCGGAATCCTATATGGAAGGATTTCTACCAACTTAAAGCGGATGCCTCTTTCCCACTTCTTCACCCACGCGGGTCTTTCATGTTGCTTCTCCTGCTAATTCTGTTGCTTGTGTTAAATTGCCATCAGGATTTTGTTTTTATTTTTTTTTGTTGGGGGGAGGGGGGATGCGAGGTTCTGTGTGTGTACCTACCCGTTGATCAATGACATTGTAGGTGCTGTGGCTTTTGATGGTTCTGCGTGGAACCCGGTTGTGTATTTCCTGATTTTTGCAGTTTCGCCCTTTTTTTATTTTACCGTTTCTCTTCATTTCTGTAGGATATGGCTCTTGTGGGATCTGGTTTATTGATTTCACGAATTTAGTGTTAGTTGCTTCGAAAAAACTATTTTTTAACCAGTGAACGCGAGTACGAGCAGTCTTTCACTTTGACCAGAGCATAAATATAACACGCATGTTGGTCAACAGTGCTGTTCTTAGTTGATTCCTCTATTCGTGTATCCGCCTCATTCTTCATTTCTCCAACAAACTCTTAAGCAAGGAAATGTGGGACTATTAATGCTCTGTGTCAAACACCCTGTTGCTAGGTGTATAATCAACCGGCACTACATTGAACATTCTCCTATGATTTGCAGTTGCTTGTTCTCCCAGCTTATGTTCTACTTTGCTACTATTTCCTTAAGATGTAACCTTCTCTCAATTTATTCATCTTAATCTACTTGACTTTGTTTTCTCAATTATTGTTTCTGATTTCAATAGCGGTGAATATGCTGCAATTTCTGGTACTCTTGAGGTATTCTATCAGGCTAAAATGGGATCAAAGGGAACTCATACGAGAAAAGTGTGCAGCAGAGATGAGGATGTTGTGATGGATGTGCATTAAGATGAGAAAGGATTAGATGTTAAATGAATGCGTATGGGTGATTTAGGTGTATCCCCAATCGATATTGAGCTTGGGGAAAATAGGCTTATGGTTCCATCTCATGCATCATTGCCCAAGTTGGGGCTGGTTGGAAGGTGGGATCAAATTCAAGTGGAGAATGGCAAAATAACTTAGGGCTAGGGGTGTTCATGGTTTGGTTTGGTTTTACAAAAATTGTAGAGAACTCAAACCAAGCCAAACAAACTTCCAAACTAAACCAAACTAAACACTTTTGAAACCAAACCAAACCAAATCAAACCAAACCAAACGCTTTTGAACCAAACCAGACCAAACCAAACACTTTTGAAACCAAACGAAACCAAACCAAACACTTTTGAAACCAAACCAAACTAAACCGAAATAATTCGGTTTGGTTTGGGTTAGCCATCATAATGACTCTTATCTCTCAAATAAGTCTTTAACAATTTAATAATTGATATAATAAGTGAATAATTCTTATAAACAAAATTTAAATATAATATTTAGTTATTCTAATTAACTTGTAATAGATGGTTTAGGCATATCATGATGAAATAAATTATATTATTTTGAAATAAGGAGTCATATTACTCTTTACACTTTATTTTTTTTAAAAAAAACTTATATTACACTTTACATATGAATGGAGGAAGATGTTCTTAATTTAAATAGAAAGGATCATAGCACTCCATTATACTTAATAATTTTCAATCATTTTAATTTGATATATATAATAACCACTAAATATATGCCGTTATAAGTAATTCGGTTTGTTCGGTTTGGTTTGATTTGTAAAGAAAGAAACCAAACCAAACCAAAATTTCTAGTTCGGTTTGGTTTCAACCCAAACTACAATTTTTTAGACTTCAAACCGAACCAGACCAGACCGAACGAGTCAGTTTGGTTTGGTTTTTCAGTTTGAACCAAGCAGTGAACACCGCTACTTAGGGCAAACCTAAAACTAGATGGTTTGACATAGTAAGAAAGGACGTGGTCTATTTAGGTTTATTTACAAACATCCCATTCAATAGATTAAAGTGGTGGGATAGGATTCATGTAGGCGACTCCGAAGAAATGTGTCACGGCTTTAACGATGGCGATGATGTCAACCATGGGATCCACTGATCTTTCCAGTAATCTGCTAAATTATCCTCGTTAACTTTTTATACCTGGAGAGCCCTATGTTTTCAACTTTGTTAATCATTTCCAACTCATTCTAACACTCCTTTGGTTATGTCTCTAGAATGTAATGATTGAAGTGATGCGATGTACACAGATTGAAATGCCTGCAACATCGGTTAAAATGTATTTTATCTTGCATAGCTTGATCACCAGGTTAAACCAGTGAGGAACTCTTATTTGTTGGCTTTAATTGGTAAAATGTGTGTTCGCCTTCAACGGTATATAATAATCAAACTTTCAGCATTTATCTGCTAACTCATCATTAAGTCACGGGTGTTATGCTTTGACACAAGCTGTAAAAAATATCCAATACCATATGTTTTGTCCAGGTTTATTCTCTAGAATATCATTTGTGACTAGGAAGTAAATGCATAATATATACAGAAATGGTTTCAAATTTATGATCTGTTAACTTCATTCATGGAAGATAGCCCATGGTAGATCTTCCACTTATGATCGGTTGATAGCCCATGGTAGATCATCCATTTATGATCGGTTAACTTCATTTGTGGAGGACATTAATGTGATGTGTTGCTTATGTTGGGAGGGGGAGGAATCCATGGACCACTTGTTATCATCTTGGTCTTTATTCAGGAGGTCTGGCGTGCGATTTTTGAGAAGCTCCATTGTAAAGTGGCTGCCTGATAGAATGGAGAGATTTTTTTTTTTTTTTAATGGGTGCGACCATTGCTGAACAATTAAGATGATCATATTGTGTGGTGGCTGATCTACGTGCCACCTTGTAGGGAATTTGGGGTGAAAGGAATTCTGGATCTTCAGAAGGGAGACCAAGGTCATGGCTAGGATTGTTTCTTTCATTGGTGAGAGTGTGCGGGGATGGGTCACATTGTCATGCAATGTAAATGTTAGCCATTCCCCCTCTTTGTTGTCTTCGGGGTTTAATGAGTGACACACCATGTTAGTGTAGGATTTTTGAGAGCTTGCTTATACTATACTATTAAATTCCCTCTTCTCATTAATATGATTTTTGTACTGTCCACATTATCTCTCTATATATATTATGCCTAAAACTAGGGGTGCAAATGAGCCAAATTGAGCCAAGTAACACTATTCAAACTCAGCTCATTCACTTTAATCTTGACTCCCAACTCAACCAAATCTTTAAACCGTCTGTTCAAACTTGGCTTGTTTAAGGGAGTGTTTGGTGTAGCTTTTAGTTGTAAGCCACTTTTTGCTTCCTTTTACAACATAAAAAATAATGGATGGAAGTGATTAGAACTAATTTTAGATAGTTATAAAAGTCAAACCTTGCCTAACAACCCCACTTTGTCTCCAATGTAATAAGCTCCAGTTTAGAACTATTGGGTTGGAAATAAAAAAACAATTAAAATACTATGGAAGTGGTTTCCAACAGCTATCTTTTTCTCTCAAAACAACTAGGAAAAAATCTAAAAGTTTCCAATTGGAAGCTGCACCAGACATGGCCCAAATGCTTGATGAATTCGATCAAGCTCATTTTATAGACAAGCTGCCCATCCAGAGACCCTAGATTAATTTCAGTTCAAAATTATCGGAGTAAAATGGCCCATTGTAATGCTAGGTGGTCCAATAAAAAAAAAGTAACATTTATGGGCTTTGTATTATCGCTTCAAGATTGCCAGTGGACAGATGCATGTTATAGAGCCTTTCCCCCCTCCTCGTCCTAGGCTATCCTATGTGGGACTATCGTGGGAAAAAGGGGGAAACTGAGTAAGACTGGCGCAGGCACATCGCTGATTGACACCCTTCAGAAAATGAGGCTATGCCATTGTTGGGGAGAAATTTTTCAAAAAGTGGAAAAGACAAAAACTAACCTTTATCTTATGAAAGAAGAGAAGGATGTGAAAAATCTCAGAAAAAATCCTTTAAAAAAGTAAAAACACAATAAAAATGAGATAGGCTAACAAAAAATTGCCTCCAGCCCCCCAGCCTACCACACATTAATGCTACCACTTCCCGTATGGCTGCCGCCCCTAGTGAGCAGCAGCTCCTTACGGGCCGCTGCTCCTTGTCAGCGGCAGCACCCAAGGGGCTACCGCCCACTACAAGCGGCGGCACCCAAGGGGCTGCCACTGCCTCCCCGTGATGTTGTCTGCTCCCTCGGTTAAAACCTGCAGAAAAAAAGGTTTTTTTGTGAATACAAAATAGGCCAAGTGGGCCCCACATATGCCCACATGGACCAATAGGAAGATGCCATGCGGATCCTCCTCGCCTCATCATCCTCGCCTGTCATTGCCACATAAGCACCGAGTGGACGAATCAGAGGAGGTTAAAGTTTCAACCAGTGGGAGCTTACCATGCAGCTTGGGCCCTACATCAAAGGACCAATGAGGGAATGTCACTTGGCAGCTTCCTATTGGTTGTAGAAATCTATAAATACCCCCTATGCCCCTTTGTAAATGGGTTGGGGAATATACAAAAGACACCTACAAGTTTCTTCTCTCTAAGGTATTGAAGGAGGAAGAGCGCTCCATATACGTTGCAAGTTGTGACGTATCCATTGGATACGTCGCAAGCATCCAACTATGCGTTATATCATCTACATGATTTCTTCTACATTAAACCCTTGTTGGCCCATTGTCACGCCAACGCAATGATGGTGAGCCATCGAGCATTCCCTTCTTTGCCCGCTCTCTCATTGTGGGGACGGTGAGCTGTGAATTGAAGCCCCTTGGCCCAACATTGCATATGAGCGGCGATCGGCAAGCTGTGGATGATACTGATTAGTATATATTCGCTACCGCATATAGGCATTGGCCAATGTGTCTCTTCTTGTCTGCATGCCAAGATCATAGGTTGTCGCCTCCAATTGATCGATTTCCCTACATCCAGGAGAGCAGTTGCGGGTTGGGTAACGCCTTGAAATCCGTGCCAAGCATCAATGCCTAATACTAATCAATCTCACATAAGCACTTCAATCTCACTAGTGGCACACATATTCTCTAAATGCTCGGCAATTGGCCCACCCTCACAGATGGTGGTGGCATGCTGGCCTATGCCTGGGACACCATCCTAATTGGCGATCACCCCTAGTGATGCCTCGAAAGTTGTGCCATCCATTTACACATTCTTTTTAGGAATGAAATCAATCAAAGCAAGCCTCACCATGCTTGTCTAACGGGACATATAATGATGTAGTGCTGCTTTGCACCACTGTTGATCTGCGGTTCTCATTTGGGACAGTCGTCGCCAGGGATGAATAGTATATAGGGAAGCTTGCCATGTATGTTTATGTTAAATCAAGCAATAATTGGGTTTTCAACCATGGCGAAGTCATTGGGCACCAAGACTCGACCTCCGGTTGACAGTTGCACCCCTTAATAATGCCTCGGCATGCGTGCCGTTGAAGTGAAAAGTAATCTGATATGCTCGCAATGCACAAGCCTAATTTTAACAAGAAAGACATGTTGATGAGACATGATCCTAATTGGGGATTGATAAGGGTTGAGCAGCACATGAATAGTGTGGCTTGATAGGGGCGCCTCATCCCTTTTCATCAAATAAATGGCTTAGATCGCAATCGGATGGTTTGGGAATGACTTGATTTGCTTTTTGAATTCATTCGTAGTGCATTACTTTTGTGTCTTGATTAATGTGCCACACTCTTTTATCAAATAATTGGATCATTTTGCGATCAAATCTTTCCAAATTGACCCGACCCAAGGTGGGGCCCGCCGTGGTGCATGAATAGTGCCCGTGAAAATAACGATGATTAGTGACACATGAATAGTGTTGATGAACTTTAATTATCAATAGTGTCATGTGAATGCGCAGTACCCCTATATTGTAGGGGATTGGTGGGGCCCACAAAGTGTGCTACGTCGTATTTTCCAATATGACACATCCTTGCGATGTGCCATCAATTTCTCATACATAAAAAAGTCCAATGCCGATCAATTTGATACAATATGATATGGGCAAGAGTGAGGAGTGAGCGAGAAAATGTGCTGCATAGCAGCATTAAGGCGTGGAATATGAACCTTTCAATGTGCAAGTGAACATATGATGATCAAATGTTCCGTGTTTCAAGATACTGACTTTGAGTCGAAATCCCAAAACAAATTTTAGGGCACAATTGCCCGCCATTCAAACCAAATGCAATATCCAATAAATGGCGGGAAATCATGATTCACACAAAAGCAAAACCAACACAAAATAAAAGAATCCAAATCAACTCCAAATAAATAAGTCATGTCAAAAATGACTTTCAACAGCCACACTGCTCCCCTCCACACGATCATCAATGCAGCATGAAGTCCTGAGTTGGGAGTGGGGCTCCTCCCCTCTGACGCTGATAGGCTCAGCATAAAATGGAGTTCTTGCTGCAAGAGTACAACTGGAAATCCATGACAGCTGCTTTCCCGCTGGCCTTCTCCAAAGAACCTCCCCCCCTGCTGAACCAAGTTGTTGTAATCATTCAGTGGAGTTGCTCACGGTTGGGCTGACCTGGCTGCAGCAGCTCTCACCGCCCACCTCCGAAGTTCTTGCATTCAAGCGTTGAACACAAGACCTAATGGAACTTTGTGCTCTCTCCTGCCTAAGGATGCCGGGGGTAATTTTGTATAATGATTAAGAATACATAAAGGGCATCATATCGGAAATATTTTGTAGGATTTATGTAAATGTTATGTTACATTTAAGCCTGTGAAATAAGTTTAATTTTTGTCAGTTTTTAAACTTGTAAAGTTATATTTATAACTTTAAAAAATTTACTAATTTTAGACAAGTTCATTCATGAACATAATTGGGCAAGCAGACATATGCTCGATCTTGGCTTGTTTAGGACCTGAGCTTAAGAATTTGTTCAAACTATACTCATTTACTTAATAAATGAGCTGAATTTGAGCATTAAACGAGCCAAATTTGAGTTACTTGTTGAGCATATTAGTTTGTTTGCACCTCTCCTAAAACCTATGAAGGGACATTAGCAGAAAAATGATTTAATAAGTAATATACTACTGTAATTTAACCTCTTCTTCCAGACAGACAAAACATGGAAAGTAACATGTGATGTGTACAGGGTTGGTTTCTGTCCTTCCCAATGCAATAATGAATCACCCAAATTCAACGTAGATGTGGCCTGTATACGGCTGGCAATGAGAGGGAGCATTAATATTTTGTTGGCATAGAAAGAAGGCCAGGATCTTGTTTTTCAGGTGTGTGAATTGGATGGCACTGCAATTTGCATGTGTCTTTGAAATGCATGGTAACCGATTGTGCCAAACGTAATACATTTAGCCATATGCACGAATCCCAACATCCACCTCTGTGCGCAGAACAAGAAGAAGAATCTCATACGCTCATAAGCCCACAATCTCATGCGAATAAACAAAGTAGATACTCTCTGACAAAGGGACATGTGAGTGGATGTTCGATACTCTGTAGGTTGATATCTTGCAATTCATATGATCCAGAAATTGCTCTGTATGGGAACTATGTCATGATGGTTTTGCATTTTGACTTGCCTAAAAACGATGTGCAACCTTCTGATCATAGAGTTTGAAGATTATGTAAAGAGAATTGCATTCCAGACCCTTTTGTTTTGTTGTAGTGCCAATTACCTTTTCATCTCAGACCAGTTCCCACCATTGAATTTAGTCTAAATGTTGTCATGTGAGAAACATTTGAAAAGATTGCCAAAGTGTGATAATAATGAGGCTTATGAACAATACAAGATAGCAAAAAAGGCTGTTAGTCGGGTAAGAGTTCAGACCTTTGGAAAGATGTATGAGAAACTTGGAACTAAGGAAGGGGAAGAAGATATTTATAGATTGGCAAGGATAAGAGAGAAAAGAGTCTGGATCTTAACCAAGTTAGGTGCATCAAGGATAGTGAAGGAAAGGTTTTGGTGAAAAAAGAGGACATCAGAGAAAGGTGGAGAAGCTATTTTGATAATCTTTTTAACGATAATCATAGTGAAAATATAGTAGACATAGAATGTACAACATAGCGTAATGTGAACTATACTAGGAGGATTAGATTTTTGGAAGTCAATGAAGCATTGAAGAGGATGAAAGTGGGTAAAGTTTGTGGCCCTTATGGAATTCCTATTGAAGTGTGGAAATGTTTAGAAGATGTGAGAATATAGTGAAAATGATAATCTTTTTAATGTGAGAATATAATGTGAACTATACTAGGATGAAGGTGGAGAAGTTATTTTGATAATCTTTTTAATGATAATCATAGTGAAAATATAGTAGACATAGAATGTTCAACATGGCATAATGTGAACTATACTAGGAGGATTAGATTTTTGGAAGTCAATGAAGCATTGAAGAGGATGAAAGTGGGTAAAGTTTGTGGCCCTTATGGAATTCCTATTGAAGTGTGGAAATGTTTAGAAGATGTGAGAGTGGAATGGTTGACCCGACTGTTTAATAAGATCTTAATCTTTAAGAAATGCCAGACGAATGGAGGAAGAACATTTTTGTGCATATTTTTAAAAAGAAAGGAGACATTCAGAGTTGTTTGAATTATAGAGGAATTAAGCTCATAAGTTATACTATGAAGATGTGGGAGAGAGTTGTAGAACATCGTTTACGTTGTGACACAACTATATCGGCCAACCAATTCAGCTTTATGCTGGGTTGATCAACTATGAAAACTATCTTTCTCATTAGGCGCTTGATGGAGAAATATAGAGATATGAAGAAAGATCTACATATGGTGTTCATCGATTTGGAAAATGCCTATGATAGAGTTCCAAGAGATGTCTTGTGGTGGGTGTTAGAGTGCAAGATGGTATCTTCTAGGTACATACAAATATTAAAAGACATGTATGAAGGAGCAACTACTAGTGTCCGTGCGGTTGGTGGGGAAACAAGAGATTTCTCTATTTCCGTTGGAGTTCATTAAGGATCAGCGATAAGTTCTTATCTTTTCACATTAGTTATAGATGATTTAACAAATAATATACAAAAGTATATTATGTGGTATATGATGTTTGCGGATGATATTGTGTTGATAGATGCGTCGCAAGATGGAGTTAATAGAAAACTAGAGCTTTTGTGGAGCACCTTAGAGTCTAAAGATTTCAGGTTAAGTAGAATTAAGACAAAATACATGCATTGTAAGTTTAGTGAAGGTCAGATGGTCGAAAAGGATGGAGTTAACTTAGATGGGATGACAATATCCCAAAGTACCCATTTCAAATATTTTGGTTCGATCCTCCAAGAAGATGGAGGATGTGATGAGGATTCTAGCCATAGGATTAAAGCATGATGGGTGAAGTGGAGACTTGCCACGGGAGTCTTGTGTGACCGCAAGATCCTAACGAAGTTGAAAGGAAAATTCTGCCGTACGGCGATAGGACCTACAATGTTGTATGGGAGGGAGTGTTGGGCGATGAAGGGCAACATGTCTCCAAGATGAATGTTGCCGAGATGAGAATGTTAAGGTGGATGTGCGGACATAGTGATAAAATTCGTAATAAGTATATTAGAGAAGATGTGGAAATAGTACCGTTTGAGGACAAATTGAGAGAAGGGAGATTGAGATGATTTGAACATGTTAGACGTAGACCTATGGAGGCTCTAGTTAGAACAATGGAGCATATTAGAATAGAGGAGGGGAAGAAAAGGAAGGGGTAGACCTATATTAACTTGGAAGAGGGTAATACAATATGATTTGGAGGCTTTAAACCTTTCAGAAGAGGTACCCAAAATCTTTTAGAGTGGAGACATAGAATCCATATAGTTGACCCCAATTATTTGGGATTAAGGCTTGGCTGAGTTAAAGTTGAGTTGTTGTCATGTGAGAAACAATTAAGATGTTACTATACATCTCATGAGAAAGGGCAGGAAATAAGTGCTGCATAAGTACGGGAGACTGAGCTTACAGGGAAAAAAAGGGGTAAAGGATCCCAGCCAACAAAAGAAACAAAATACAGAAAGTACCTGGTTCCTCCGTGAAAACTTATCCCAACTTGTTCTGACAATTTCAATAATTGGAGGACCTATATATGCAGAAGTCCTGTTTATACCATTTATTTTCACACAAAATTCTTAGTTTCAATGATTCTACTTGTGGTCCCATCTTATGCTGTTTAATAATAAATTCATGTTATCATTCACCTTGCTTTGGGTGGGGAGAGGGATAAGTGTATATATGCCCCAGAATCTATTGTATTCTACAGTTTTTTGGGTATTTATGCAACTATCTGAAAAAGAGCTTGTGGGAGGGACCTTTGACCCTAGTCGTGAGAGAAGCTTTTTATATAACTGGTCAGTAATAAAAAGCCCTTCCATTGTGGTTATGAACGTTTTTTCAATGCATCTGAAGGTCCCGATCCTTTGCTAGTCCCCTCGAACCTCCCTGAATTTCTTTCCATTTAGATACTTTGTGCATGATTTTACTTTATTTCCATCTGAAGGTCTAATGATTTTGCTTTATTCAATGGTATCTCTGTGTCTGCCATCACAAGACACATCTTCAAGTGAGTGATAAAATTCCCATGCAAGTCCAGCTATAAGTAGGAGATGCCTCCTATGCTTTTTGACAAAGCTCCACGACCTGTACATGGACAATCTGATCATCTTTCTTACTCCAGAAAATGTCTTCAGTATGTCAACATTATTTTTATCATTGTGTTTTTTTCCTTTTCTACACGTTATTTCTTAAATCAGTGCTCTGGATTTGCTAAATTAATCATTTATTTACCACATAGAATGACTTACCCTATTGGGCTTCTTGTTGTTGATAAGTATGGATATAGATCCCTTGTATGTAGCAGATCAGATACTTGTGTCTGAGATCATTTATTCGTTTCTTGCCTCTGTAGAACTGTCAACCGATTTTGTATCATCATTGGTTGATGTCATTTTCAAGACCGTACCCGTTTATGATGATCGGTCATCAAGGAATGCTGTAAATGATCTGATTATCAAGGTTATTGGTGAAGCACCATTTATGAAAAGTTTTGCAGCTGTCCTTGTTTCGTCTATGGAGAAACAAGTAAAGGTTCAGACTCAAGTAGGAGGCTATAAACTTCTAGAGTGGTCCTGCCTACTTTTAAGATGCAGCCAGTTTTCCTCTGTGTCAAAAAATGCTTTCTCAAGACTTGCGGCTGCTCAGGCATCCTTGCTTAAGGTTATTCTACAAGGTTCTTTCCGCTTACGCAGGGCTTGCAAAAGGCTATTTTTTCATCTATTCTCTAAGGTCTTTCCCAATTCTATCTATTTTTCTGTTTATCTATTTCTGTTACTTGTTTAGGGACCGCTAAATATTTCTTTTCACATGATTCTTCTGTAAATCTCAGTCTCCAGATATTTATAAGATCTACGTCGAGGAGTTGACGGACTCCAGAGTTTCATACAGAGAAGGTGCAGAATTGACATGGATCATACTGGACTTCTCAACCATAGATTCTTCTTTGTTTGAGAAACACAAGGTCATTATTGGATACTACATTCTTTCAGAAACTCTCGTTTAACTCTGTTTGCCTGAGCCTTCTTAGTATGCTCTATGGTCATTGTTCACCCTGGATCTTTTGTTTATGCTTCATTGTCATTGTTCACTTTTGTGTGCCTCTATATTTTGCAGGCAATATTTCTTGACCTGTACCTGAAAGCAGTTCTGAATACAAAGGAAAAACCATCACAAGTTCTCACTGATGCATTTCATCCACTTTTACGGCATTTGGTGCAAGAAGACTTTAAAGATATCATTGTTCCAGCATCTATGAAAATGTTAAAGCGAAATCCTGAATTGGTGTTGGAGGCAATCGGAGACTTACTCAACACTACTAACCTCGATCTAAGCAAATATGCCATCGACCTTCTTTCAGTTGTTTTACCACAGGTCCGCCATGCTGATGAAAGGAGGAGGTTTGCAGCATTGACTGTTGTTGGCTGTTTGACCCAGCGATCAAGCGACCCGGATGCTTTATTTTCCATGTTTAATGCCATTAAGGCTGTTATTGGCGGTTCGTCTATCTTTTTTGTATTTCTTGTGCTGCATGCTAATTTTTATACCCGCATTCAGTTTCATATTCCTTCTTATCCCTTTTGCTGAAACTCACTCTTAGTTAAATAATAATTTCAAAATACTTTGTTTGAAATAGGTTCAGAAGGAAAATTGGCATTGCCATACCAGAGAGTTGGAATGGTCAATGCATTACAAGAACTGTCAAAAGCCTCAAGTGCGAAACAACTCAATAGTTTGGCTTCTTCCATATCTACCTTCCTCTTATCCTGTTACAAGGATGAAGGTAAACACATTTGTGTTTCAGTTCTGTTTCTGTGTATATGACGTTCATGGTATGTTAAGACCCACGCCGTTGTGATCATACTCAGGGAATGAGGAGGTGAAGTTGGCAATCTTGTCTGCGTTGTCTTCTTGGTCTGCAAGGTCTGCTGAAACTGTTCAACCAGATGTCATCTTTTTCTTTGCGACAGGCTTGAAAGACAAGGAAACGTTGAGAAAGGGGCATTTGAGGTGTCTACGACTTACATGCAAGAACGCTAACACATTGACTAGGGTGAGGGACTGAGTTAGTGATTCTTTTTTGAATCTTTTGGAATTTGGGTCCATGCTGCTGCTTTGTTAAGCATACTATCTCATGCTTTGTTATTTTTTAGTTGTCAAATCTTCTGGAGCCTCTTGTTCAATTAGTAAAAACTGGTTTAACAAAAGCTGCGCAAAGGTTAGAGGGGATTTATGCACTTTTTTCACTGTTAAAGATTTTCTCAGTGGATGCCAGAGCAGGTTAAAATTTCAATTCATGCCTTTATTCATGTTCAGTCTTACTTTTGATCTCTAGTTCATGTGATTTAAGCATCTAAGTCAGCTGAGACTTCAATTTGGAATTGCAGAGGAGGTTATGATGAAGGAAAAGATCTGGTCTTTGATATCTCAGAATGAATCTCCGTTGGTGTCTCTTTCTATGGTATGCATTCGGCAATAACATTTCTTGTTTTGTAAGGGTAGGAATCATATGAATTTCATTGTTCAGCCTACAATAATGACCGGCTTAACATGAAACAGTTCTGTTTGGATTGATTCATCGCTCAGAGATTGCTCACAATTCATAAAATGAAAAACTTTGCACGAGACATTTACTTGCAGGTCATGTGATTCTTCGGAGAAGAGTTGAACAATTTTATTGGTAATCTGTGGGTTTACATCATTTTTTGAAGTAAATAAATTACTGTAGGGAGTTTAGATTGTACAGGACTTTATGGGGATTGAGAAAAAAAATCTTTCATTGTAGAAAAATTTCATTATAGAAAAATCTGTTATCATGTTGCAGGAATTGGGTTAGGGATGTCAAGGTTGCCTATGGGGTTGACAATGGCTGTATCCATATCCTTAAATAGTATCGGGAAAAATGACCCAATGATCATGACCCAATGAGAGGTCTGGTTACATACCTCTCCGACCCCAATGCAACTCTGCAGTGTCAGGTGCAACATGACTCCCCCAACTTTATTCCCCGGATTGACCTGCCCCAACTTGCTGTTTTAGATATATGGTTACCTTCGTTTTGAAATGTCAGTGATGTTTCTCTCTGCTTATAGTTTTGTAGTGGTAATGGAAGTTTATGCAAGTCCATGCTGTTTGCTTGTTGAGTTCCTTTGAAGTGGAGTTAATTAGTGCAAGTCCATGTTCATTATTATTTTGGCATTTGTTGGCGATGATAACCATATACACATAAGATTTCTACTTTAGTTTAATCTAGTAATTATGGCATCATCTTCTTACAAAATTAATGAATGCAATTGATGCTGTATGATTAATTGTTAAACAAGTCAAACACATAGTGAAAAAGAAAATTATCATTTTTCTGGTAGTTGCTGAATGGTGATTGGTTTGAGCATACTTGGTACCTGGAACAGAAAAGTGACTTGGGATACTGCCCAATGGACTTCAGATCAACAACTAATGCATGTAGATTTTCCCCTCCCCTTTGGATTAGAGGCGGCGTTTAGGTATTTCTGTTGGCATCTTCACGAGCACTGAGCTTTCATACTCTAATACTTGGAAACTGTGGGTAATGCAAGAAAGTGATGTGTCAATTCTCATGGGCTTCCGCCTATTCTACAGGCACCCAAACTGGGGAATGAAGACTGTATGGTATGCATGGACCTTTTTGAGGTTTTGCTTGTTGATCATGTTCACAGGTTTGTTATATTAATGTTCTTTTGGAGTTACTAAGGTTGTTTGGAACTGAAATGCTTTATCGAAAGCCAGGTCTGTGAACGGTCATATTTCACCTACTCACTTAACCAATATTTTATGCAGATTGGATGCTTCATGTTTGAAATTCATGTTACAGGTGATTCTTTTCGTGCATGTATGTTTAGAACCCCTCATTCTGTCCTAGAGCTAATTATTGGTATCTTTCTTGTACAGATAATATTATTCCTAATCTGTCACTCAAGTTGGCAAGTTCGCAAGGTGGCTTATGATGCAACATCAAAAATCATTTCTGCTTCTTCACTTCTGACAGAAAATTTATTAGCTGAATTTTTGGATTTACTTTCAGTGGTTGGGGATGGAACTTTTGGGATGAAATCGAGGTATGTATCAGATGCAGGAAGAATGCTGAGAAACCCTTTGTTGAACTACATATACAGGGACACTGCATTGTAACAAAAGTCAGCTGCTGTGATAGGTCCATGTTGGAGGCTTTATCACTGCACTTTAGTGTTTGAGTTCAAGTGTTCAGGTTTTCTTGAAAAAAAAAAGTTTTGCTGACTAAACTTTTTGGTTGGTTGGCACTCTATGACACTGTTTCTCATTTTTCTGGTCAGTGATTTTACTGATCCACCTTTTCATTTTGATGGAAAGTGGATAGTATCTGCATGTAGATAAAATCTAAAGAGTTGACTACAAAAACACATGTGGCCCTAATTAATTAGCCCAGCCCATAAAGGTCTTGATGACCTCAAGAGGCCAAGCCCTGTATCACATATCCAATAAGCCCCTTGAAACACTCCAACAACCCCCCCCCTCAAAAAAAAAGACAACCTTCCCAAACCCAAACAAGGGTATGCCCAACAAACTTACAAGTCTTAACTCCTTACGTGAGCATACCCTGTTCCGCTGACAGAGTAGATTCCCTTTTGCAAAAGATATCTCTCTTTTGCTGACATTGGCACTCTGCTCTTGGGATATCCGATGTTTCAGAGTGTCTGCATAAGCCTTCTTCCACAAAATAACAGAGTTGTCTTCCATTCACAGTAAGTGTGCTGTCCTTACTGGAACAGGCAGACACATGTTAAGTATGAATTATAGTGTCTATGGAGTTCATGAATAATTGTGTGAAATGCTTGGTTCAAATCTGTTTAGGAGAGACATCATGGATGGCAATACCTGTATCGGTTCCGGTATCGGAGGGTCCCGTACTGATACGTATCGGTATCGGCCGATACCGGTTTAAAATGGCTAAAAAAACTTGAAAAAATCAGAAAAAATTCAGAAAAAGTCATAAAAAATCAAGAAAAAAAATAAAAAAAATAAAAAGATATGTGTTGAGTGTGACAAAGGTGGATTAAGGTAAAGATGTACGCATAACACATACTAAATGACTATTTTGATATGTATTGAATATGAAAAATATTCTACTAATGTACTAAACATTTACAAATAATAAATGTTAATGAAATCAAATGTTCCTTACCTATGAAAAACTGAAATGAGTATACTTATATAGATAATAACCCGTAGAACCTTCTGATTCATCCTCCGGTTGCTGTTGCTGGTATTCATAATAAGGTTGCAGAATATGTTCTTTATATTCACCATAACTAAACAATGACACAGTCAAGTCGTGCATCCCTCTTTGGATCCCTCTTAGAGTATACGCTTCTTGACTTGCTGAAATTTCAGAAGTAGGATGCAAAGAAGTACTTTAAGGATAAGAAGAAGATCTTGACCCATAACTGCTACTGGGTGGATAGAATTGGAAGTCTTCATACTCCGCTCGATCTCCCCAGGTATACATGCCTGCTTCTTGTTGGCCACCTCTATAATCTGACTGCTGTCCATACTGATCTTGTGAATCATAATATCCTTGACTTTGACTCTGTCCTCTACTAGTGTCAACGTGCAAGGAGAAACTAGGTGCATACACTTTGCCACCTGTAGTAGCACCTGCAATTGCACCAGCATCATTACTAGGAGACTGTGTGCTATCATCATCATCTTCATCGATAATTAACTTCCTCTTGACCTTGCTTGATTTTTTTTTTGTTTGTGATGTCTCTTGTTGGCTATCCCTTCCTGTTAGATCCTTTTTCAGCCGATGGAGTACTCCTTTTCCTCGTGGTGTATATCTCACATAGATTTGCTTCATCTCAGCAATCGCGGGGATGTCTTTGGCAGTCAGATTAGCCCTCTCAAGTGTGGATGTGTTTCTTCTTAAGAATGGTGGCGGCCTAACCATTATAGGAGTGACTAGCTTGTTATCTGATTCTGAATATCTAGCAGGCTCAAACTCAGTATCAGGTACAAACAAAGGCACATGCTCTCTCTGACTCTGTTACTTATTTGAAGGAGGTGGATCTTCTTTTTGCCTTTTTGATATTCTTAATTCTGGATCTCTAGCAACAACTCCATTTAATATGCCCTCTGTCCATTCTGTATCGTCAGGATTAAAAACTGGCTCAACGACAGTTGCTCGCATCTCAACCCAAGTTTGTAAGGGATTCTCATCATCAAATAATTCATCAACATCAATTTGGCTAACAACATCTTTTGCCTGTCCTGCAGCTCGTTTCTCTCTCAATTGTTGTCTCAACCGGTTGTTTTTGATCCTCAATCTCATGTTGTAATAGCAGTACGCAAGTTTCTCCAATCGTTCAACCTTTAACCGGTTACGAATTTTTGAATGTACAAGGTTGAATGTGTTCGAATTTTTTTCACATTGGCTTGCCGATGTTGTTGACTCAAAACTCTCACTGCAATGGAAGTCAAAAGATTAAACACGTCTTTGTTGTACACTATTCCATCACTAAGTTGTTTCATCAGTAAAAAATAAAATAAAATTGAATCAATATATCTTTTTATTTCTTATCATTGCACGTATGACTATAATGTAATGATTAAGTATGCCTAGGCTCACTTTCTCTACGGCAATTTGCATATGGTCCTTACAAGTAATTAATTATATGTTAAAGTTACTTCTTGATATAGTTGATAAATACCTGTCTCTTTGCCTCAATTCTATTTTCTACTATCTTTGACAAACGTACGATCACATTGAGTGTGCCTTGTATCACCTCTCCATCAATGTGCACTTGACGACTGTACATTATTTGAGGATTTAAAAAAATAACATGCATTTAGGTGGATGAATTAGTAAATAACAATTTAATGAATAATGTGTAATTTAACGATACGAGATTTCATTTATCAGCTGCATGCAAGTCGTGGTGTAATGTACTTTCCCATATGATATCAATAATCTCCTATCACTTGATATAAGTGTTAGGAAATGCTTTCTTGATGTGCATCTTAGCAATATTAATTGCCTCGTACAAATATTCCATATAATTCTTATGTCCCCATCTACCAATTTTAAGGCCTTTACGAGGTGTTCCACCAATAAGAGATAAGTGTATACACTGCTTCAATTTTTTTTTGTTATTTATGATTTTTCTTATTTTCAAATGTTCACATTTAATTTCAGAAGAGCTATTCTGCACATACTCTAATAACTCCTTATTATACATAAAACTCTTGATCTCATTCCTGAATTTGTACAAAGATTCTAAGGAAGTGAAATTAGATACAAATCTTGTAGGTCTACACAGATGAGATTTTGGTCCCCACTTGCTTGTTCTCTGAACATGTTTAAGATCTTAAGATGACCATAAATATATTAGGTAATTTTTTGTATTCTCTTTACTGTCTTATTTACATTCGAGTCCTTGTTAATATCTTCAAGCATTAAGTTTTGATTATGCGTTGCATATAAGACTTAATAAAAGTATTTGTACTTGTCCATTAACTTCTTCCCTGCAATTTGATAATTTCGTTCATTATCAGTGACTACTTGGACAATATTTTCCTCTCTAATTTTCTATACCACTTGATCCATCAAACCAAACAAATATTTGACATTCTTTGAATAGTTTGATGCATAAACAAATTTCATAAAAACTGTCATTTCAGTACAATAAACTAGAAAATTAATTATGAATTTTATCGTAGTACCACTCCAGCCATTGCACATAATTGTGCATCATCTCTCATTCCACACAATTTTAAAGTTTTCAACCCACTGTTGAAGCTCCTCATATTCTCTATCAAGCTCACCTTTATATATATCTCGAAGTGTAGGGACTTTTAACTTAGGGGCATGATCTCCTACGACGTCAATCATAGACTGAAAAAAAATTGAGCAGCATGTAAGGGAACACCTGCATGTAAAATCATTTGCAGATGCTCTTAAAAGCATATTCTGTCGCTTCAGCTGACTTTTTTACTTGTCTTAATGCTTGCTTGATTTTTGACTGACTAGAATTCAACCTTCTAAAAAGATAACTGTCCATAAGACCCACTTGATGTGATGTATCATATCCTGTTGTATCACGGACAGTGGAACCTGACCTCTATGTTGAGTTGTGCCTGTTCTTGTTGGTCCATAACTTCTCCTTTGGGTTTCGTCTTCTGCTAGGTGCCACAAACTCTCTCTTCTAACTGCAATCATCTCAAGATCTGAATCATCATCATTAAAATCAACAATTTGTTCAACCCTCTGTCTCTCACGTAGAAAAATACCACTGACCCCAATATACAACTCTTTGTCTTTTCTATTTTGTCTACCTGAAATCTGATCTTAGAGTTCAACCTCCTCCTCATTCTTTTGTTCCTTCTTAGCTTTCCGTTTATGCAACAATGCATGCATCTCGCTGGACATTGGTCGGAGACAGACGATATATCTCGTGATCTGTCCCAAAATCCTTGCTAAATGTTCTTTTCCTCTAGTCACTCCACCACTATCTCTTTTCCACAATATTTACATTTCACTCTCTTCCTTGTTGCATCAATCAATGTAATATGGGCCCACCTTGGATTCTGTTCTTGCTGTCTTTCACCGTACTGTTGATATTTATCCATGATCCTACAATAAGAAAAGAAAGAAGAGAAACATATATAAGCACAATTGGCATCATGCTCTTGCTCCAAAGTATGCAATGAAGTTTATTTAGGTTTCAATTGATGTTTAATTAAGGTAATTAGATAAAAGTTTTATTTTTTTAACTGTTAATTAGGGTCAAAATTGGGATTTTTCTATAAATAATGTTCAATCAACGCAATTGATAACATGCTCTTGTTCTTAAGTATGCAGTGAACCTTAATTAGACTTCAATTGATATTTAATTAAGGTATTAGACAAAACTCTCAATTTTTAACCACTAATTAGGAGTTAAAATTTGAGTTTTTCCCTAATTAACCGTCAATCAACTCAATTGACAGCATGATCCTACTTTAAAGTATATAATGAAGTTTAATTAGGTATCAATTGATGTTTAATTAAGATAATTAGATAAAAGTCTCAATTTTTAACCGTTAATTAGGGTCAAAATTGAGATTTTTCTCTAATTAAGGTTCAATCAACGCAATTGACAGTATGCTCCTGCTTTAAAATATGCAATGAAGTTTAATTAGACTTCAATTGATATTTAATTAAGATAATTAGATAAAAATTCTAATGATTAACTACTAATTAGAGTCAAAATTTGAGTTTTTTCCTAATTAACCTTCAATCAACGTTATTGATAATATGCTCTTACTTTAAAATATGTAATGAAATTTAATTAGACTTTAATTGATGTTTAATTAACATAATTAGACAAAAGTCCTAATTTTTAATTGCTAATTACGGTCAAAATTGAGATTTTTCTCTAATTAACGTTCAGTCAACGTAATTGACAACATGCTCCTACTCTAAAGTATGCAATGAAGTTTTATTAGGCTTCAATTAATGTTTAATTGAAGTAATTGGATGCCCCAATTTTTAACCGCTAATTAGAGTCGAAAATTGGGGGTTGTCTATTTTGCTAAGAAAACAAACGTAAATAATCTAATAATACTTAACAACTCAAAAATAATATATACATACATATATATATATATATATATATTTCTATATATATCTTTTTCTTTTTTTCTTCCACCCAAAATCTCCTCGGCGGCGGCGGCTTCTCCTCCTTCCCCTCCCTTCCGCAAACTCCTCCCTCTCACAAATATGTTTCTGTGAGAGGGGAAAGTGAAAGACCCATTTTAAAGGGGCGGCCTTTCATGTGTCCCGGCCAGTACAGGTTTTTTTTTTTTTTTAATAAATTTGGGTATCGGCCATTTTACGCAGTATCGGTACCGATCCTGGCCGATAGCGACACATATATTGCCAACCATGAGAGACATGGTCGCATAGGAGAGGCAGCTTCAGTAAAATGTCCATTGGACTTACTATCTTTGTTGTGTAAAATTTGATTTTTCTGTTAATTGTTCTTGCTCATTTAACTTTTGTTTTTGGAAGGTGACAGGACATTACAATTCATTGAAAATGAAGTAGAAAAATAAAAAAAAATGCTCAGATAATCATCCCCTGAAAAGCACCAACCACAGTAACATCTCCTCCAAAAGCTGAAGAGGAGCTCGATCTAAAGAAAAAGGTCGAAGACAATAATTGACTGCTCTACTTAGGTAGTAAGAATGGCATAAAATGAGAGGAAAACTTAAATGATACAATTCCTATATGTATAGATGTATGGAAATCAATTGCTTCTATAGCTGGCTTCCACTGCTCTTTCCATTCGGTCGAAGAAATGTTGAATTATTTTTGTTTCTTGAGTATAGGGAGAGTATTTTTCCTTTGACATTGTCTTTCCAGCCGGGTGAGCTCCCCCTTTCTATGTCAAGTGATGCTTAAGTTTTCCTTTGGGACGGTCTCCGGGCACAGGCTGGTTTTTGTCAGTTAGGGGGTGTTTACATTCTCTAAAATTTTCCTGGGAAATATTTTCCGAACTAACTTTCACGAGTTTTGCAAATGCAAGTAATAGTTAGTTGGGGAAATAATGCAAGTAATAGTTAGTCGGGGAAATAATCCCTACATTCTCAGAGTATTCCCTTTTTCCACGGAGTTTACTTCCTCACCTCCCTCGGGGAAATGTTTCTGTGATTTTACTTCCCATTATTTTATTTTTCGAAGAAATATTTTCCGTGATTCTCTATTTCCGGGTGTTGAGAACACAAACACCCCCTTAATCATGAGTCTGATGTTCACAATAGGATTCTTTGACATCGGAAATAGGGGTGGAGGTTTAGGAAGCGAGGCAGTTGACGAGGGCCATATAGAAGGTGAGATAGATGGAGGAGCAGGAGGTGAGGACACAAATAGATGGGGAACCCATACACAAAGAAGTGTTTTGAGTTGGTGGAGAGGAGGACGAAGGTGGAGCTTAATGATCTAGCTGGCACGGTGGGTACCTCCTTGGGGCAAGAAGGGTTTGAGAGAGTAATCTCCTAGTGTCCGGGTGAAGATAGCTAGTTGGAATATACTTTGATTATTAAACGAGTTTGTGAGAGGTAAAAGAGGAGGGCTGTTAGGGGGCTGGTGAGAAGATACAGACCTTGTGGAAGGATAGAAAGAGGGCTGTTAAAGAGGTAGTGAGAAGATAATGTTAGAGAAAGAAAGAAGGACCTGGTTGGGTGGTAGGTTGGAACCAGAGTGCATTTATTAAAATGATATAAATCTATAACTTTTTGATAGTCTCTGAATGCATTCGTGCACCAAGGCACCAACATTGGAAGGGTTTGGTGTTTAAGAAAAACTTCGAGAAGGCCTACAACAGGGTCAGATGGTATTCTTTGTTTCAGGTAATGGAGTTTATGGGTTTTTTATGACAGATGGATTGAATGTCTTAGTTCCTGCGTCTCCTTTGCTACCTTCTCAGTCATCATAAATGGGACCCTACGAAGCTCTCCCACAGTGAAAGAGGCCGTAGGCAAGGAGACATCATGTCCCTCTCACTTTTTGGATTAGACACACTCAATTGCGTTGTCTTGAGGGGTGAAGGCAGAAGCAGAAGCTTAACACAGTATCTCAAGGTTCGGCGGACCGAAGATTTTTGTCATTGATAATGGGTAGCCATTCAACTCCATAGAAATGTGGGGGCCTGTGCAGAAGATTCGGGATGGATCTCCATCATTGAGCCCCTTATTGTCTTCAGTCTATCAAGCAGGCAGAGTTGACCAAGACTTTCATTTCCATCCTAAAGAAGACAGTCGAAATTCATAAAGGATCAGGTTGTCTGGAACATCTGGTTGAAGCTTTATGGTAAAACCAAACCTCGATCTGAACCCCCAAAGGGAAGCTTCTCCCTTTCTTTTCCACTATTTGCACTTCTCCATTAGTTCCTCCATGTGCACTGGCCTCGAGCGATGACATTATACTTGGAATATACTTTGATTATTGAACTGAAAACTACTACTCTTTCATCCCAAGATGGTTACAGCCCTCCTCAACTCCTCCACAAGAATGTTAATACCGATAGCCACACTCTTCTGGAAGTTTACCTTGAGGCCTGTTAGTCTTATATAGAAGTTCCAGCATCAATCTAGCTATCGTTAGTTGTTCCTCCTCTGCCGGCAATAAGAGAAGGGTATCATCCATATATTGAAGTTGAGAAACTATCCTACCAGCCGGTCCGTCATGAAAGCTCAATAATAGGCCTGCGTTCTAGCTTTCTCCCAAAAGCGGCTAATCACTTGGCAACTAGAACAAACGAAGGGGGGAGAGAGGGTTTCCCTGCCTTGACCCTCTATCACTGAGAAAACACTGAGTAGGCACTCCATTGATCAAGACAGAAAAGATGCAGGACAAGCTCTAATCCAAGATGCCTATTTCTTTCCAAAACCCATCTTGAGAAGTGTATTAAACATGCATCTGCAATTCACTTTGTCATATGCCTGCGCGAAGTCCAACTTGATCACAAGTCCCCTTGCCTTAATTGACTTCCTACTGTGTAGGCACTCATGAGCAACAAGGATACTTCCTAAATATCCCTTCCTCTAATAAAATCAGTCTGATTAGCACTAATCACTCTATCTATGACCTTCTCCAATCTAGAAGACAACATCGTAGATATGATCTTATACCGTTGAGGCGAGTAATGGGTCTAAACTCAGACAAAGAGTTGGCTTCTTCCCTCTTCAGAATGAGAACAGTGAATGATTTATTAATTCCTCTGAGATGCGCCCTACCCTTATGAAATTCCAACACCGCTTGCAACAATAAAGAGTGAATCACTTCCCAACAATGTTGACAGAATAGCAGATGAAATCCATCGGGTCATGGGGCCTTATCCCCAGCGAAAGTAAAAAATTGTATCCTTCATCTCCTCAACAGAGAAGGGGGCTGAAATGAGATCTCTCTCTTCCTCTGACAAGGAAGGGAGAAGGCTGTGTGCAATATAAGGTCTGACCACATCTTCCTTCGTAAGATTGCCAATGAGGTTCTTCCTCCTTCTGTCTAAAGCAATATTATAAAAGTAAGCAGTGTCACTATCTCCTTCCTTAATCCATTTGTTCTTAGATCTTTGTTTCCAATAGGTCTCCTCTTTCAACAAGATATCGTGAAACTAGGATATGAGGTTCTCCCAGACAAGGCGATCTTCTCTATCCCACTCTGTAAGAGCATGAGCCAAGGAACCCAAACTGCATACTAGAGTAGCCATAATGGATCCTTGCCGCAGGCATGAGTCATTTAAGTATGGGAGGTATTTAAGTCATTTTTTAACTTAAGTATATTATTTTATGTCTTAATGTTTCATTATTGAGTTTTGATTATGAGTCTAAGATTAGTTATGTATGGGGTGAGGCCAATGATATTTTAGAATATTTAATTATGTATTTTAATTAGTCATTAAACTAATTAATAATTTAATTACGTATGTAAAAATATAATAACATAATGTTACTTAAGTAATAGATTCATGAACACACATGCACACATATATGCTCAAAGAATAATATTGGCATTTCATTCATCATTTCGGCATAATCCCGTCTTATGAAACGACGATTTTACAATATAAATTCGGCAGAGCTTTCCCTTAGGAATAAACCTTAGGAAGAGAGTCCTTCGAGAAAATATCTCCTCCAAACGCAGCAAACCCGGGCAAGAGCACCGGATTTGGTCTTCAAATGGGCAGAGTTTCCCCTAGGAAATTTTGGGTCAAATGGGCATGGAGTTCTTCTTATCTCTTGGGGGGTATTTATAGGCCATGGGGGCCTTAACCGGTGGGGGTACCCACTGTTGGATCTTGAGGTGGGGGGTGCCACCGGAATTATTTGAGGTGGGAGGTACCCATCGGAATTTTTTGAGGTGGGGGGTACCCACCGGTTTGGTTCTCTCTCTTCTCCTTTTCTCTTTTTTCTATTTAATAAGGGTGAGAGGAGAGAGAGGTTAGAGAGGTGAGGGGGGGCCCGGTGGGCACCCCCACCGGTTGGACCCCCACCGGTTTGGGAACCGGTGGGGGGGGGTTTCCCCCTCTCCCTTTCTTTATAAAAAAGAGGGTCCAACAACCTTCTGCATCTGATATCTTCTTGATTTGCCATATTACTATTATGAGACATAGTTGGTTGAATGAAGGATCTTGTCAATCGTGGTCCCCATGCTCTTCTTCCTTGATCTATTTGTTAAATTTTCTTGATGGCTGGCTTCTTATTTGTATTACCCACAAATGATGCACCTGGCTTCCCTCTTTCAGATGATGTTGCAAATGTCTTCTTTTGCTTGCTAGACCACCTCTCATATTCTTCTTCTACAACACAAGCATCTTGAACAGTTTCTGCCAATGATTTAACCCTTGAAGGAGTAATCCTCATTCTGATTGGGTCCCTCAAACCCAAATTAAACAACTTGATTGTTCTTTTCTTATCTTCTATAATATGTGGAGCAAATTTTCCAAATTTTGTAAATTTTCGTGCATATTCTTGTACTGTCATGCTTCACAGCATTAACTCCATAAACTCTTGTTCTCTTCTTTGTTGGATATGGAATGGAAAATATTGTTTATTGAAAGCTTCAATAAAACAGTTCCAAGTTATCAAGCTGAGTGCCATATCCTTGAATGCAACTCTCTTTGCGGTCTGCCACCATTTATTTGCACTATCCTGAAGCATAAAAGTTGCTAGCTTTACTCTCTCAAAACGAGGGTAGCCTAACACTGTGAAGATTTTCTCCCTCTCATCTAGCCAATACTCTGCTTCCTCTAGACCACCACGACCTTTAAAAGCAGGCGGTTTTAGCTTCAAGAAACGTTCAATCCATGAGGAGCACTTTGCAAACTCGTCTTCCTCTTCTACCAATCTTCTTCGATGATAAGCTCTTCTGAACTGTACCTCAGCGTCTAATTCCCTCATTTCTTGTGTCTGGTTCATGTGTCCTCTACTAGCTGATTGGGGATGTTCTTCTTCTTCTTCTTCCATCTCTTCCACTTCCTCTTCAAGCTCTCGTTGCATATCTTGCACATTCTTCTCCACTGGCTCAGGCTCCAATACTTGCCTGACACATTGAGGCCTAGCCCTTCTTGCAGCGCTCCTTGCCATCTACATTCCATAAGAAAAATAGGAAGTTAGAATCAAATCTAACTTCAAGGTTAGGGACATGCAGTTATGTATCATTCGATTTTTAAATCCTGGTAGGATATGTCATCCAACACTCTACCTGTACAGATTGGCCAAACCTTGCTCTGATATCAATTGTGAAGGCCCCCCTACTAGAACCTTCACTTACGGTAATGTTGGTTTGAGAATATGTAAAGATAAAAATGAAAGAAGCAACTATACATACTATAATAATTCAAATACCCAGAATTTTCTTACAAAAAGATGTATTCCCTAACATCAAAGTAATGTACATAGCTGATGATATACCACATGTCTCAAAAAGAGAGACCAACATGCATCAACAAAAATAAAAGTACATCTATGAACTGAAGTCTCTCGCACGCCAACTTTATATCAACAACCCAGATTCTTCAAGTTTAGCGCCTTATGACCCTGTTACCCATAAAAAAGATGCGGCAGTGAGTTATATGACTCATATATGATCTTTTTTAGTCTTTATCATTCTCTACGAAATTCAAATTATAAATTAAACTAGTAAAAATATGAACATGCTTGACTCATGTACTGAACTAATGATGATTAACATATGCAAATGAACAATTTCAATGTATAAAATTGAAGAAAAACGTAAATTCTGAAGTAAGATAGACATACATTAAAACACATAAGAAACTTAATCCAGAAATCTAAACTAGAAGCAACAGAGTCACTAACAATACTAGTCACTCACCTTCGTATGCTTTGGTAGAATGAAACTCAATCAGGCACTTGCCTGTCAACCCTACAGGGTGCTAGCGCCACAATAGGTGAGGCAAGTAGGTAGGACTAATCGGTTTTGACGGCTCACGAAACCGTGAAGTCCAGAAGCCGACCACGTATGCACATAAACGAGTATGTCTCGCTGACCCAGTCAGGTAAGCCGAGATTGGACTCGTATCTTCTGATTATAAAGGCTGTCCGAGGTCCTGATGTATCTCTCGATTTTATAATTAGACTAACTTTTCGACCCTCACCTGACTAAGGTCCTAGTTTTAGTAAATGGGGAACAAAGACTAGCGTAAGGCATCGCTCTGCCTTAAAAATTACAAATAATCGTCTTACAGTCATACGGTTTTACGGTTGTACAATCTTGGTGATAGTATAAACACACGGTAATACAGTTATACGCTGTATGAGGTAGTAAACGGTTATAAACAATATACTGTTCATGTATGCACAATCATGTATCCCTTAAGCGTAACCTTCATGAAAGTCATTCACATATTATATATCCGTCTATAAATCTGTACATGTCATGACATGAACATTTTGTATTGATGAACGTGACATGCAACACAAGCGTAACCTTCATGAAAGTCATTCACATATTATATATCCGTCTATAAATCTGTACATGTCATGACATGAACATTTTGTATTGATGAACGTGACATGCAACACAAGTGAAAACCCTAAAAATGGTATTATGAATAACATGTTGAACATTAACAAAATTTGGTTCTAAACTCAAAAATTAATATGTGAACAGTCCCTTTATGAAACTGAAAACGACCACCTAATTATTTATTAATCACCTCTCAGTATAGATGGTAACTATAAAAATAGTTTTCTAATGATACTAAGGTAGCTTTCTAATTATGTGCTGCCTGCTATTAGTTGTAGGGTATGAATGTAATCCGAGTTTAAGAAATCAGTCCCTGTCACTCCCAAAATTCACCACATATTTATACTTGTATACAGAATACATGGCCCAACTTAGGCCTGAATTGAATGGCATAGTATGGCCTTCAAATCTGCCCACATGTAACTGTGTTTTGCTACAGATGCATAATGAAAAGTCTCTAATTAAATATAAAGTAACCTACAATTTGTTATGTTGTCCATGATAGTTTACCGCTTAAAAAAACAACCACAACAGCTACTTATTTTTATTCAAAGGAACCCTCATGTTTTCATGACAGGTTACCAACCTGTGACTTAGACTAGTGCATGAAGTCTATGGATTTAACTTTACCGCCCTCTTTCTTTTACTGCGAAGGCTCAGTCTATATATATGACTGTTTTGCTGTACTTACACTAACACAAGAATCATTATATTTTCATAACTAACCATTGACCAGTAAATAAATCTAGTACAACAGTCCATAGACTATAGACTTTACCCTCCTCATGTCCAAATAAAATTCCTGCTGCAGCTCCTCCTATTTGGGAATCAAAATCCCACTAATAATAAATGAAACATATGCAGTGAAGCATCACCCTTTATACTAAAAAAAAGAAACAAAAATGGACAGCATCCTTGCTGTTTGGGGATTAAAAATCCCATACAAACATGGTGAAAAAAAATAACTAAAAACGTGGTACAGAATAAGACACACAGAGAAGGGAAAAAAGTAGGTCACCTACCTTCTTATGGCAGTTCAAACTGGCCCCAAAGCCACCACCTTGCAGTCTAAAACTTTTCTGCAGCAGCAGCAACTCAACTACAAGAGCAGCAGACCGCAGCTCCCTCTCTCTCTCTCTCTGGTAGGCCAGACCTGGCGCTGCTTCTTCTTCTTTCTTTTCCTCCGTGTTCTGCTCCACCAGAACGTACATCCCCTTTTGGGTTTTATTTAAGCTTTCCTCCTCTTAAGAGCTTATCCTTTCTTTTCCTCCGTGTTCTGCTCCACCAGAACGTACATTCCCTTTTGGGTTTTATTTAAGCTTTCTTCCTCTTAATAGGTGGGAAACTTCTAAACTTAAAAGGATAAGCACCGCTCCCCACTCTAGGCTTGGGCCAGCCACTTCAATGGCCCACTAATGACATTAAATACCCCTATTAAATGGACAATTTAATCCTATAAACAGCCCACGAACTCGGGTCCACTTAGGTACATGATCTATTTAATAACCCTTTTATAAGATAAAAGTTACAAATGAACCCCCACAATTATTTTAATTAACTTTATATTTTTTATTTTACATATAGGTCTTTATAAAATTACAAATAAGTCCTCAAAATTTCTGTTTTATTATTTCTATACTCCTATAACTTTTATAATTGTGTATAGACTTTATTTATATTTACGTATATACTCTTATATTTTTTAAATGAATTTAAAATGACTTTCTTTAAGAGTTCTTAACAAAATTTTGTGTGTGGCTTTTTTCACACTTTTTCTTGGGCATTCATGGAATATTATAGAGGATTCTAGGATCTTACAACAGGTCCCTGATAAGAAGTCCCATCCGACCTCTCCTCTTGAGACAAAGTAGCATTGAAAGTCCCCGGCCACCCACCAGAGCCTTCCGTGCATGTCCAAAGTAGTAGCTCATCCCACAATGCCTTCCTTCTCCTCATTCCCCTGTGGACCATATACACTAGAGAAGTCCCACTCAAAACCTTCCTCCACACACATGAATGTGACTGAAGTAGCAAACCTCCCCTCTTGCTTGCCTACCTCCTTAATGGCAAATTCGTTCCACATGACAATAATCCCTCCCGTTTTGCCAATTGCCAGTGAAGTCACCTGATCACCGCACACCTTCATTATATATCTGCACCTCCTCCCCATCTTCTCCAACTTAGTTTCTTGGATACACAGAATATTAAACTTACATCTCCTAACCAACTCCTTTAGCATCATCTTCTTTTCCCTACCTTCTACTTGTTTGATAATCCATGAAACAATCTTCATGGATAAATGAAGTCAAACATCTCCTCCCTCCTCTCGCCCACCCTTAGCTCCCTCTACCTTCCCCTCCTTTCTCATTGACTTGCCACCCTTAGCTTCCCTTGCTATCCCCAGCTGCTAGTGGTTTTTAATCCTACATAGCATTGCCTTGATGTCCTTCTCAGCCCCTTCAAATGAAGCTTCTATCATATCAGCCATCTCTCTAGCTTGCTCCTTCATGCATGGATTGCAGAATCGGTAGATTCTGATTCGAATCGGAATCGGCAGGTTACGATCCAATTTGGAGGGGATTTCACTGTTCACCCCCCCCCTCGATTTTTTTTTTTTTAATAAAAGAAAATAGTATGAATCGGGCCAAATCGTATCCCCCCCTTAAGGGGGGTGATCCAGCCAGCAGCAGCAATTGGTGGCCTTCCCCCCTAGCCCCTCCCCCTCCCTTGGCCATCACCCGCCGCCGCCGGCAACTTGACCCCCAAAACAAACTACAGCTTGGAAAATCTCAAGTAGAATAGGCTAGGGACAAACGAAGTGATTAAACCTTGTTGCCTTTTTTCTAGAAAGATCCAAAATAGACTCCATCCAAAAAAAGGTTGCCACTGGCTTCAGACATTGGAAGGAAAATATACACAGATGATCATTAGTATATAAGACAAAAAGAGAATAATCAGCAACCACAATAGATACAGAACCATCAAAGCAGAAACAAGAAGTTGATGTATATTGCCATGCTATGAATGGCTACCATCTGCCGTTCTATGCACTCCCCCCATTAGATCTCTCCCAGCCACTTCCCTCGCCAGAACTATGTACTCCACCATAAGGCTTTTCTTGACTTCAAGCATATCTCTGTTGAAATGAACCATTGCGATTGCCCCAGCAACCAGGCTCGTCAACTTTATCGGAATCAATCTTTGGAGTTCAAGCTTGATCCTCATTAGACATTGCTCTTTTGGTTGACACAGATGTGGAATCCCATGCTTTTGCAGAGTGCTGTCAAACCCCTTCGATTTGTTCCAATTGTCCGGCCCTTGGGACACTTGTCCACTTACTTTTTCAGAGGAAACAACATCACTCTTCTGGACATTAGACCCTTAGTTGTCTTTAATGTATATATTTTTATGGATGTACATGAATTACATTCATTTTTATTGTACATTCATTGAATCATATGTATACAATTTTTTTTTTGATTTTTTCCTTATTTTTCTGATTTTTTAATCTGGCCGAGTCGGACCGGCTAGACTTCATTTGGATCAGCCGACTCGGCCGATCCGATCTGGGTCGGATCGGGATCGTCGGGGGTCCCGATTCAAGGACCCGATCCGACCCGGAATTCAATGCCTCCATGAGCCTCTCCACCTTTATAGTCATCTCCTTAACCTCCACCATGTCCAGCTCCCCTCCACTGTGTCCTAATTGAAGTTAGCTATTCCTGAGTCTAAATGAGACTACCCCATTTCCTGGCCTGCCATGAGCATAGCGAATGGGATAAGGGCTGGCCTTTAGAGGAAGGGAGGGGTTTCTAGAACAACTACTGCTTCAATGTTTCCCATGACCCCTACTTCGCCTTGGTCAGAAAGTGGATGACCAAGCTCCACCACTTGGCACTGTCTCAAGAACTTCCCCCTCCTCCTCCATGTCTTCAATAGTTGTAGCACCATCATTGACTCCCTCCATTCCCATTGTAATCCCAGTAGCCCTTACCTTACCAAACACTACCATCTCCCCACTGACGCCGCCCCTATCCTCCCGGGTAACTGCCACGACGTGTCCGCCAACTAGAAGAGCCATCTGTTGCCGCATGTTGATACTTATACCATGGGGCTGAAGATAGAGTGGGGGGCGGATGAGGAGCCGAAACCATATTCTGGTGTCGTGGGGCTTGTGCTAGGAGGAGTTGAGGGGCCCGAGGTACCCTCCACAGGGAAGTCCGTCAGAGTGCTCTTTCCTAGAATCACACCATTGTGGGGGTGAACTCCTTGACCTTCCTTAACCAGGCTAGGTATGGAAGCAAGGAAGAACGGCAGTCGCACACCTGAAGATGACGATGCCGGCTGCGAGGACGAGTGACCGCTGGCTCGCACCGGAACCCCGCTCTCTGCTACCAGAGGGTGGGACCCTGTTATCTGGTTGAGGGGATGACCAGTATTGGACCCCATGGGGTTCAATAGGATGGGCTGGCGGATTGGAGGGTGTCTAACGGGTAAGTCGTTGGGTCCCAAACAGCCCAATACGGCTTGAGCAGCTGCTAGATTGGATCCTGAACTGAAGCAGGGAGCGAGCTGGAAAGAAAGTGGGTCGGCTCGAATTCAAATTTGAACCCGGTGGGCTGATCCGTCTTCCCCTACCTCCAGCCCTTTCTGCAGAAACCCTAGCCCCAGGCGCTGCCTCCGCTGTCTTCTCTCCCCGAGAGAATCTCCACCCTGAGGATGAAGAGTTGGCCTTCAACCACCACCTTTAACACCTGAGGCTCCTCCGTGAGATCTTGGGGATCCCAAAGAGAAAGGGTAACACACAGAGCCTGCCCCAACATCAATCCAGCCCAGGCTACCTCCTATGTCTAGGAATGATCCTCGCAGACAAGGAGAAAGCGATCCTGGGTAACCCAAGAGGCTTGCCAAGACTCCGCGATCTCCCACCTTTCCGAAAAAAGCTGAAACACCCTTTTGGTTATAGGCATCCCCACCACAATGCTTCCCCTCACACACTTCCTAACCCAACTCTTCACCTCCTCTAATTTGCGAGGAGCTATTAAGGACCACCCTCTTGCAGCTCTGCCTGGTGGAAGTCAGTAGAAGGTGAAGGGGACCTCCATACTTCCTACTCCTTGAACCTCAAGCTACATCGACATATGACACCGTGCAACCCGATGGGCAAAACCTCCACCGGTGATCCTCTCTCCACAGCTCCAGCGAATCATGGGAGGAGGAGAGACTTCAAGATAAGGCTTGCGACTCCAGCAAATCTTATGTACTCCTTCGGTAACAATGTGTGGCAGCCTGTTTGAAATAGGGTGGGTATCTCTATCGCTGTTATGGTAGATATGAAGACTCTTAGGCACTCTGTGATAGCTGGACTGCTCATCCTGGTGTAAGCAATCTGGGATTGCTAATACCAGGATAAGTGGCCATTTGCTTTGATGATCAGCTTGGCACTGTACTTGGAATAAGGAAAAAAATAGGCAAAATGAGTAAAAAATAAAAGCATGTACAGAAAGAGGTATATGTAATTCCTATTCTAGTTATCACAAGCAATTCAAGCTTATTGGTGGAATTGCTTATTCTTGTTTATTCCAAAATAAGCCGTTCTCATTGAAATGAGGAAGTTCTTGCAACGAAAGTGAACGAGCTTAGATAACCGAATAAGGCATCCTATTCTAGGCTTATGTTATTATCAAAGAGGGCCTTATGGAAGTGTAGACTTGGAAGGTTAAAGAGGATCAAAAGACATGGTGGCTGATTTTGCATGCGACATTATCGGCCGTATTTTTTTTTTTGGGGGGGGGAGGTGACTGAATGTTCAGGAGACAAAGCTGACCAGCAGATAGTCATCTCATCTTCATTTGTGATAAAATGAGGCAATCGTGTGGGCCCCACGGGGACGTCAATTTTCCTGTATTTTGGTTTGGTTGAGGACTCACTGGCTTTACCATCTCTACAGTGCCATTATGCTTTCTGTGCAAGGTTTTTTCTAGGAGATACTAATTTGATAATTGTATATCCCTTCCCTTGTTTGTAATTAATAGATTTGTACCACCAACCACATTCAGACTCCCCTCCCTCCTGAAAAGGAAAAAGGTTAAGATTATGTCTGTGCCTGACCCATTTATTAGATGAGTCAGAAATTCCTGGCTCAGCCTGCCTATTCTGTACCGTTGCTTTTCGGAGAATTTCAAGATTGGTATGCAACCCTTTGTGGCGCTAGTTTCATTTTCCCTTTTGTGATGCCCAAAAATGTTCTTCTGTATATGGGAGCTATACTTGTATGCACAACATATATGATTGTTTCCTTTTATGGATAATCAGATGCAGTATCAAACACTGTTTTGAAGAGTTTACTTCTTCTTTAAGTCATAAACTTAAGCATTTTGCTTTTTGGGTTTTGTAGCGATACAGAAATTTCCATGGATATGCAAAGTTCATTTCTTCCTCCCATCGACTTTCTGGTGAAAAGTCTGCTACTGATTGCGCCATCAGCTGTCTCCTGTGGCCCCCAGATTTGTGCTACGATTATTTTATGCTTGCATCATCCCTGTGTTAGTTTTGGTGGTCGAAGAGGTGCTGTCTGGAAGGTAAGGCTGTTTCTAATCATGTGAAGTTGGTGGTGTTCTATTATTTTGTTAGGTTAAGAGCAGTCTGGTAGGTAATGCTGTTCATAATCATGCAAAGTTGGCCTTGTCCTATCACATCATTATCTCTTTTTAAGGTCAGAATATAAAAAGAGCGTTTATGAACTTTTAAGTCTAGAGCTGTCTATGGTAATGCTATAATCATGCGAAGTGTTCTTCAGTTATTCATTGAATTACTTTTTAAGGTCGTAGTATAAAAGAATGTTTTTGAACTTTTTAGTCTTATCATTTAGCCGTTGTACAGTGTTACTTTCAAAAAAAAAGGGCTGTTGTATAGTGTTAAATTGCCTTTTTCGTTCAGTGTACTTTCGTCATGCTTCCTTAGTTTCACCTGGATATCTGTCTGTTGAATATCTCAAATTTAGGCTTTTTTTTTTAATGTTTGTGGTTTCTGCACATGTATGAACTCAATTAAACCTGAAAAATGAGGCAAGACACAAGGTAGAGAGCCAATATGTCAGTCTGATTGTTTCAGGCTGGCCCATGAACTAATAGGTTTGTCCAATATTAACTTGATTTGGTCTGATCTGGAAGAATCCTGGGTGGCAGGAACGACTGTGGATATTTTAGTTAATTTATAATTTTGAAGGAACACGTATAATTCTTTTTAAAAGATTAAAAATGCTCGAGATAAGATTGTCTCATTGGGGTGTTCAGAAGAAACTTGCTTCCGAAGCTGTCAAGGAGGATGTTCTACACCCAATCGCGAATGTTGATCTTTTGGAAGAATTTGGTACTATCTCTACTGCTGACGAGAGCTGAGGGCTAAACTTGAAGGGAAAGATGATGATATACTACGGAAGGAAGAAATTTATTGGTGCCAGAGATTGAGAGACAAGTGGCTCAGAGAAGGGATCGTAGTACGGCATTTTTACAGATTGGCTTCATCTCATCGTAAGAGAAGTTCTATCGAGTCCTCCATGATGGGGAGGGCAACTTTTGAGGGAGGAGGATATTGGGAGACATACTTTGGAGTTCCATTCTCGTCTATTCTTTGAGGAGGACATATGTAGGCCATTACTTCCTGTTTTTTTTTCCTTTCTCTCGATTCAGTTCAGAGGGAGATCTTAGCGCTTTCACTTTGGAGGAAGTTCAGCATGGTGTCTCTAGTCTATCGGGAGAAAGGTGCCCAGACCTGATGGCTTCCCCATTTTTCGTTTCTAGCTCTTCTGGGACACTCTGCAGGAGGATCTTCGTGCTCTTTTTCTTGAGTTTCAGTTGGGCAAGGCCCATCTTTCTGGGTTGAATAAGACTTTCTTGGCTCTTATCCCTAAGAAGGAAGGGCAGATTGTTTCCATCCTTTTCGTCCTATCACCTTGCTAAATGGAGTGTACAAAGTTCTTACCAAAGCTCTTTCTATCCATTTGGAAAGAGTCATTCACACTCTTGTCAGTCCGTGTCAAAGTGGTTTTATAAAAGGGAGACATCCATGAGAGCTTCTTGGTGGCCCATGAATGCATTCATGCCATGAAAGTACAAAGGAGATTTGGATGGGCTATTAAAATTGACTTTGAAAAAGCATAAGATAAGGTTAATTGGAATTGCCTCTTTAGTGTTATGTCTTTGATGGGTTTTGGGGACAAGTGGGTGGCTTGGATTAGAGAATGCATCTCCTCAGCCTGATTTGCTGTTCTTGTCAATGGACAAGCCATCCACTTCTCCCACATCAGCAGAGGCCTTAGGCAAGGGGATCCATTTCCTCTCTTCTCTTGTCTTAGTTTCCCAAGTCCCAAGTAGAATGTGGGATAGAGCTAAAGCAGGTCTCTTATCTAGTTCTCCTGTGCATAGGCAAGGCCTGTAGATTACCCATCTTCAACATACTGATGATATGATCCTCTCTGTCACTGGGAATGTGGAAGAACTCTTTAGTGTCAAGATTCTTCTTGGCATCCTGGAAGCAGTGTCTTATTTGAAGGTCAATCTTCATAAATCTTGGATAATGTTTACTCCTCTAGTGAAGCTAAGATTCCTAGTATTGTAGGCTGCAAGATTGGATCTTTTCCTTTCACCTGTCTTGTCCTTTCGCTCACTGGGGGTGCAATCTTTGCCAGGGTCCGGGAAACTGTCACCCAAAGGATCCAGCATAGATTGGCAGGCTGGAAAGGAAAATAGTGATCATATGGAGGCAGTGCTCTGTAAGGTGGTGCTCTAGTCTATTCCCATTTATTTCCTCTCTTTATTTGGGTCCCTAAAAGGGTTGTGAGAAGGATGGACTGTATTCAGTGCAGGTTTCTGTGGCATGGCACTTTGTGAGAAGGATGGGCCTTGTTCAGTGCAGGTTTCTATGGTATGGCACTTTGCAAGAAGGATATGGACCTTGTTCAGTGCAGGTTTCTATGGCATGGCCCATGTGATAGATCAAAAGGGTGGCATGATATCAGCTGGGGTAGAATTTGCAGGGGCAAGATTGAAGGCAGCTTAAGAATTTGGAATCGTACGGACTTCTATCTGGCTCTCATGTCCAAATGGTTGTGGAAGCTTGGTCCCGACACCGATAGTCTGTGGCTAGACAATTGTTATTTAAAGTGGAGTAGCACTGAGTTTACTAATAAGGAAATGATGTAAGGAAAAAGAGGGAACCAAGAGACAAACAATTCCTTACAGAGAAAACCTATACGAATGGCCTCTCACCCCATAATACACAATTCCAAGATGAAGAATTGCCAAACTGAAAAGACAACAAAAAGGCCCTAGCACCAGAAACAAGAGGCAAGGAACCCCTCCGGATGGGATGCAAGAGATAAGAGGTGAGGAAACACTTTAACCAAGGGCCTACCTAGACATCATCTGTGAAGCCATAAAATGGCATGCGAACCACTACACGCAGAAATAAAACTCTGCAACAAGATGGTGACTCACTGTGTGTCTCCCAAAAGTATAAAAAAGGAAGAAGAGTCAACAAGAGCTTTACAAAAATCTGTCATCCTTTCCCTAGCCCTAGAGCAAACAAAAGCCACCACTTCCTCTGGGCTAGAAGCCTCCTTTCTGAGACCCTCTTGTTCCTTTTTGACCATATAGCCCACAATGTGGCATGAAGGATCAACCACCACATGATATGATCTCCTTTACATGCTATAGGAGAAGACCAAGGCTGAATCAATGCATCCATCCTATTCTCCAAATGCTTGGCCTGCTGAATCTTCACGAAGAGAAGCTGCCATATGTCAATAGCAAAGCTGCAACCCATGAATAGATGATCCACGGACTCAAACACATCTCCATATAGGCTACAAGTGGAAGGCACATCAGAACCAAATTGAAGAAGCCTGTCGTAGTAGGGAGCCTACTAATGGAAATCCTCCAAACCAGAATCTTGACTTTCAGGGGGGACTTGGGAGCCCAAATCTGACTAAAATAAGGTGACTGGCTGCCTCCATCTACAATAACAGAATATGCAGACTTAACTGATAATATGCCACGTGCATTCGAGTCCCATCTCCAAGAATTCTGTCGAGAGACATCAAGCTAGTGTCCCTGAATGACCAGCAGCAAGGAAGCCAACTTTGGAATCTCCTCATCATGCAGGTTCCTTTTGAAGTGAGGGATCCACTCACATGTACCCTTCTTCTTCCTTACTTTTGCAAATTCTAGCCCAATTGATGTCATGCCAACCTTTGACCTTATCAGCACACCCATGCCACAAAAACCTGCACTGAATAGCATCCATCTTCTTCGCAAGTACCTTTGATATCTGGAAGATCGAGAGGAAGTATATAGGAATAGGAGCCAAGACTGCTTTACAGAGCATCAGTCTCCCCCCAAAGTAGAGTAACCTGCATTTCCATCCAGCCAGTCTTTGATCCATCCTAGTGATTATGGGCTCCCAATCTCTGGCGCAAAAATCAGCAACCTTGCAGCCAAGAATCCAATAATAGAGGTTTTAGGTAGATTAACTTTCACCCCTGTTACAATCTCCAGGAGGGCCAACAATTCCACCACAACAAAAACTTGCTCCTCCCCACTAGTTACAAAGAAGATTGTATCATCAGCATACTGCAAGTGAGTAACCTTGGCGCCCTGTCTGTGATAAGAAAAACAAAAATGAGGCCCCCTCTCTCCGCCCTTTCCCACATCCTGCTGAGGACTTGGGAAAATAACACAAAGCAGAGGAGATCATAGAGGATCCCCCTGTCTTACTCCACAGCCGCTATGGAAAAATGAGAAGGCTTGCCATTTACGAGGACAACGAACCTTGCAGTAGATATGCACTATCTAATGAAACCCACCCACTCTTCCCCAAAACCGATGTCCCTCAGAACATCTAGAAGCATAGTTGGCAGTATCGGCCGATACCGATACGTATCGGTATCGGTGGGTACCAATACCATACTGAGTGGGCCGATACCGGCCGATATTGGCCTAGTACTGGGACAAAATGGACCCAATACCGGATACTGGCTGATACGGCCGATATCGATATGTACCGGTATCGGTATCGGTATCTTTCGATACCGGCACCGATACCGGTACTGCCATCCTTGTCTAGAAGACATCCCCAATTAAGTTATTAACCCTGTCATAGGTCTTCTCAAAATCAACCTTAATCACTAAACCCTGTTTGTGATCTGTCTTCATAAAGTGAATGCATTCATGCTATAAGGAAATTATCTTGGATCTGTCTGCCTTTGATAAAGCCACTTTGAAATCAACCCATAAGCTTGTTCATCACTTTCGTCAACCTGGATGCTAGCATTATTTTTCAGACCACATTCAATAGGCTAATAGGTTGAAAATCCTGCCAGTAATCTGCCCCTTCCTTCTTGGGAATAAGTACGAAATGGTCTTGTCCAAACCATGAAGGTGAGCCTCTCCTCTCTGAAATTCCAACACTGCAGCTGCCACGTCCTCCTTTGTGAGGTCCCAAAAACTCTGAAAAGAATGAGGGGGTCCCAAAAACTCTGAAAAGAATGAGGGGGAAGCCATCTGGCTCCAGTGCCTTTTTGCCCGAGAGGTTGAAAACAACCTCTCTAATCTCTTCCATGGAGAAAGGGTTGAGTCAACCTTTCCCTCTTTGTATGGTTCAAAGATTGAAACATGCCTGCAATAAGGAAGGTCGACACACGTCCTCGTTCAAGTAAAGCTGGGAATAGAAGCTAACAACCAATGTCATGATGTCCTCTTCCTTGGAAATTACGGTCTCCCAATCCCTCAACATCTTGATGTTCTTCCTCCTCTTGTGATTGGAAGCCACACTGTGAAAAATACTTTGTGTTGTTGTCCCACTCCTTAATCTATTTATCCCTCAACCTTTGACACCAATAGATCTCTTCTTTGAGGAGCAAGTTAGCGTAATCTGCTTTAAGCTTGCTTCTCATGGACCTCTCTGTTTCAGAAATCAAGCCTGCATCTTCCAAAAGATCAATAGCCTCTATTGGATGGAGAAAACTATCTTTGGCCTCTCTCCCTGGAAGCTTCATCTGAGCACCCCACTGGATCAGCTTGTGCTTTAAATTCTTCAATTTTCTGACTAATCTTGCCATAGCATAGGATGAATCTGGGACTGTAGCCCACACCTCATTAATCAGCTGATGGAATCCATCTTCCTTGATCCAGAAACTCTCAAAGCTGAAAGGATGGCTTCTCCCACTGTGGCCCCCAAGCTTCAAGAGAATAGGCTTTTGATCTGACAATGTTCAAGTCAAACAAATAGCTTCCACTTTAGGAAAATGCCCCACACAATGTGTAGATACCAAAAATCTATCCAACCGAGAGAAAGAAGGAATATCTCTAAGGTTGGACCAAGTGAACTAAGAGTTGGCTGTCTGGATATCACGAAGGCCCTCATCTTTGACGAGGCGGTCATCAATAGATCTCTCTTGTGCTGATAGGCACTGCATTGAAGTCCCCCCATTAGTATTTCAGAGAGGCCTCTCTTTGGGACTTCACTCCTAGCTCGACTTCCAACATTTCTCATGTTTGGAAAGGGATTCTTCGTAACAAAGACGTCACCTTGGCAGGGTTGAAGATTCTCAGTTGGGAATGGGCAGAAAATCCTTTTCTATCTTGATAGATGCTGTGAGCTGGTCTCCTTAGTGAGTAGTTCCTTTTCTTGTTTCCTTGGCTTCCTCCCCTTTAGCTGTGACAGCAGACGTTTTTTTCCCCTCACATCAGGGCTTGCCAATGTGGACTCTGACATTTAGAAGGGCTCTTCTCGACTAGGAGATTGATATGTTCAGCAGCCTGCTTTCTTCCTTGCAGGATCTATCTATACAGTATGCCTCCCCAGATGGATGGACTTGGGCTTGGAACAAAGATGGGGCATTCACAACTATGCCCCTTTTTGGTCCGGTTTGGAAGTGCTCCTCTCCCTTGGAAGGTGAAATTTCTTGTTTGGAGAGTGGCCCATGCCTGTCTTCCTGTCAAAAATCGGCTTAGCCTCTTTCCTACAGGATATCCCCTACTTTTGTGCTGTGTGTAATGCAGGGGAGGAGACACTTGATCATTTTTTTGTTGGCTGTCCCTTCTCTCTCACAGTTTGGACCGCCCTCCTAGCTAAGGTTAACCAGCGGTGTTATCTAGTGGAGACAGCTACTGAGTTGGTTAGCAAATGGCAGAGGCCCATGGCAACTATCTAGCGCGAAGAAGGTCCGGCGGATGATCCTTGATGCCACAATTTGGTGCATATGGACTGAAAGGAACCATCACATTTTTTGAGGCAAGTAAAGACAAGAGTCGTAACTGGTATCCTTCATCTGAGAGTGGGTTGTGGAGTGCTCCTGGGCTTTTATCTTCCATCTGTGGTCCTAGCTCTTCCTTTTTGGGTCTTCTCGACCCTCCTTAGCCCCCTCTTTTTTGTTTTTCTTTGGGGGCTACCTTTTGTAATTTCTTTCTGGGTCTAAGGGAGCTTTTATATGTGCAGTGTTTTTGTATGTGAGGTGTTTTATTTGGTGTCTTTTACAGGGCTTACCAACCCCCTCTCCCCACAAACCAATTTGTGGTACAAACTACTTTCAAAAAAGAAAAAAAGAAACATCTTTTTTAGTGGGTGGGGAGGGAGGGAGGGATGAAATTCTTAGGGAATGTTGCTTGTAAATTAAAAATGGACACATTGAGCATGGGAGAATGGAAAGAAATGCTTATTGATTAAGACTTCATTGTAGGCTTACGTTGTATGTGAGTATGGGCTACATTCTTGTTGCATTGTCCCCACAAGTCATCGGATGGTGTGTCTTATTTACTATTTGTTGATGTATAAACTATGTTGAACTTGGAATTATATTTCTATAGTAGAACTTTTGTGAATTTTTTATTTTTTTATTCAGTATTTTCCTTTACTCTCTCTCTCTCTGTGTCCCCCCTCCCTCCCTCCAATGCCTATATGTTGTTAATGCAGAGAACATTCCTTGAATAATGTTTCCTTTTTTTTAACTTCCATTTCAGAGGCTTCAGAGAAATTTGCAGAAACATGGGTTTGACATTACTGATATTGTGTCCGAGAATATTACAATTATCTGCAAGGTACAAGAAATGTAGCACAACTGAACATGTCATTTACGTCGATATCTCTACTTAAGTACTTGGTGTCCGTCAGAGCTTCTTTTATGTAATTTGCTCTTTAGCCTTGTGGACTGCAATTGATTTGAGTGGTTGATATTTCTAGAAAACATAGTTCATGAAGCTGAAGTTTTTTGTCAGTTAAGGGAGCATACAATTCTGTCTATGAGTCTTTCTGCTCGCATAAGATTGAGCAATTACTCAAGAAACATGGATAGCCATTCAAATGAATAGGTCTTGATAAGACATTATATTGGCAAGAAAATTGAATAGCCGTTTTAATGCTTAAATGAAGTTATCATCAGTCACTTAAGTTGGATTATGGGAGTCTTGATCCTTCATAGGTCAAGTTTGTTAGGCTTATGTGCGACTCTTCAAATGACCATGATCTACTATCTAGGTAATTCAGTTCATCGATTTGACCATAAAAATGTAGTAAAACTTTGGTTGGTTGGGTGGATGCTTCATTTCTTCAGCTAACGGAAAGTATGTATGTCATCATATTATTATCAACCAGATTTTGTTGGATGCCCATCACATCTGTGAAGGGCTTATATTGCTTCAAATGATATCTTTGAATGTAAAACCTGATGGTATCCTCTTATTCATTTTTAGTCTCACTGTCCATTTTCTCTCTTGCAACTGTTTCTCTGTTCCCCAACGCAATTCTCTTCACTCTTTTCCCTTATTTTACCTGTGGAGTTGTGCAGTTCTCAGCTGACGAAGTTTCACATCCCTCTGTGACTGTATACAGATATATGCACTGAAGGTTCTTCTTCTTCCGTTTATTTATGAGATACGGAAGTTTTAGAATTTTCAAAGAAATCTTTATGGTGGTAATCCACTATAAGTTGTATCAAATTGCTAGTATAACATTTCCTCTGCAAACTTTATCCACTGCGAAATGGTTAGATGTTTTTCCCCTATGCTTCTTTTCCCTTGTTCTGAAGTCCTCTTTTTTCCTTGAACTTACCCACTTCTGTTCTTTCTTATCCCCTTCCAAGCAGTTGATCAGTTGATATTTTCATCTCTTTCTACAAAGTTAATGATTTGTGATCAGCGGTGTCCATGTGATTCATTGTACCATGGGTCTGTTCTTATGAAGGTTGGAAGTGATTTACTGTATATCAATTTTATAGAGATTAGACAGATGACAGCTGCAGTTTGTTGATGTCTTGGGTCTCCCCTGGGAGGGTATACGCGAAAGCATGTAGCTGCAAATGGACAACAACTTGGGTGTTGATAGATGGGTGTATCAAAGAGATTATGGGTGTGTGTTGAGAGACGTGGTTAGTCCCACAACACAAATAAAACATGATTTTAGTTCATCCCTATGAATATATTATGGTTTCAGACCTTGGATGGCAGTATCAACAGATACAATATGTATCGTTGGGTACCGACACCGATACAAGAGGGGGGGGGTGAGCTGATACCATTCTTTACAGTTAAAAAAATAAAAACATATTTGTTATTGGGCGGTACCAAGCCAAAAATGGGCCAGAACCGGGCCTATATGCCTGATACCGATACCGATACCGATACATATCGGTATTGGTATCCACTGGTACCAGTACAGATACTGGTCCCGCCATCCTTGCTTCTGACACAGCTGTGGGCTAATGAGCTTAAGTTTTTATTGCTGCGTTTTCTTGGGTGGGTTTTACCTCTAGGAAGGCAACCTGATTTTTTTTAGAAGGTGACAAAAGTCACTATTCCATTAGAAAGAAGATAGAAATGGATGATACAAAGAGTATACTGGATGCTGCCTAAGAAGGGGCAAGCATCTACACAAGGCCCCAAGGAAACAAAGCATCACAGGCCTTAGGAACCAAAACAAAAGTACAATTGATCTCTTTTATCAAGTAAATAAAACAGAACTAAAACAAAACTGACAGATGATACCAAAAGAACATGTTTCTCCAAAGACGGACCCTCTCCAAAAGAATGTGGCTATCCTCCTTTATAAGGTCTGCTGCTCTTTCCCAGTCCTCAGCCCATCTGACAGCTTCTTTCATTAATGCACATATATTACTATACTGGTCAGAATATTTTCTTCTATTCCTCTCGCTTCAAATAGCCCACAGTAGAGCAAGACAAATCAAGAACCACAGTTGTTTATGTGATGGCAAAGGGCACACATTTATGATTTATCCACCATCTGATCAGATCCAAAACTGATGAATGCTCCTCCCAAGTAACACCAAACAATCTATAAAGGACCAGCCATGAAACACTGACTACGCCACAGTTATAAAAAAGATGGTTCTGATCCTCCTCGAACAATGCACAGAAGGCACGCATTGTATTCCCAGGGAAATGAAGTTTCTTGATCCTCTGTCCAGTAGGTAGTCTGACCCATGCAATCTTCCAAAAGAACAATTTAATCTTGCTTGGGAGATGGTTAGACCATACCATGTCATTCCACCATACCCTGCAGCCACCATCACTCAGAAAATTCACCAAAGAATAAACAGAGTACTTTCTGTTTGTATCCCATCTCCAAACTCTCCTATCCTGCCCTTCACCCCGATTCACAGTCCTACTGAGCAAAGAGTACAGAACTAAGAGTTCTACTTCCACCTCGGTAGGATCCCTTCTCAGAGAAATGTTCAACTGGCCGGGTTCATTGAGTACCATAACATCTGCCACTGAAGCTTCCTTGTTAACAATGATAGAGAACAGATTGCTAAGCTGAGAAGCCACTGGAATATTAATACACCATTTATCTCTCCAAAAATGGATGTAACTGCCATTACCCACTTGGAGATTAAATGATATAGATAAAAAGTCTGCTGTCTTCACAATATTCTTCCATATGGGTGACATGTTATCGGTGGTAGAGGGATAAAGACTCCAATTGTTGGCATGAAAGAAATATTTATCCTTAACAATCAGAGCCCACAGAAATTCTGAGTCTTCACCTAGTCTCCACAACCACTTAGCCAGCATATCTTTGTTAAAGGTAGCAATCCCAGTCAGGCCCACACCACCCTGCTCCCTTGTCTTGCATACATTACCCCAATTAATGAGATGCAATCCTTTCTTCTCTCTTTTCCCTCCTGACCAGTGGAAAGAGCTTCTGGCTGCTTCAATGCACCTTTCTACAGACCTTGGGATCTTAAATATAGAGACACAGTAAATGGCTAGCGAAGAGAGAACTGATTTGGATAGGATCCACCTCCCTCCAGCTGAGAGAAACTTGCCTTTCCATCCTTACATTCTGTTCTCAAACTTTTTAATGAGGCCATCCCATTGTCTAACTCTAATTGCTCCATCAGTTAAAGGTAGCCCAAGATATTTAATAGGAAAGTCATCACATCTGCATTCCAAGTACCTTGCAGCCTTCACCAACCTATCTTGTGTCACATTCAACCCCACCACCTCTGGCTTGTCAAAATTAATTCTCAGCCCAGTAATTATTTCAATAAACATCAGCAGCTTTTTGATATTATGGATTGCATCCTCTCTTCTGGAAGTGAACAGTAGTGTATCATCAGCAAACTGTAGATGCGACAGTTGAATATTACTTCTCCTAACTCTATATCCATCAATCAGACCCTGCTGTGCTACCTTATCTCAAAGAGAACTCAATATCTGACCAATAAGCAGGAATGTAAGTGGTGATATTGGATCCCCCCTGTCTCAATCCTCTAGAACTATCAAAATAACCACATGGCTCACCATTGACTAGGACTGAAAATTTTCGAGAGGAAATACTGCTCATTATCCAAGTAATCCAATGTTTCTTTGAACCCCATGAGCTCAAGTGTTCTTTGAGCAGATCCCCAACTAACTCTGTCATAAGCCTTCTCAAAATCTAGCTTTAAAATAAATCCTTGTTTGTTCCTACGCTTGCAATCATGGATTGCCTTGCCATATAGTTGTCCAGAGTGAAACAACCCTGCATGAATGTCGGCTGATTTTTGCCCACCAGATTGTGAATTACCTTCTTGAGTCTAGATGCCAAAACCTTGGTAATGATTTTGTAGCAACCATTCAGCAAACTAATAGGACGAAATTCAGCAATCCTTTCAGCTCCATCTGTTTTAGGGATCAAAACAATATGGGTGGAATTAAAAAGTTTTATGCAGCTTGATCTTTCCTGAAACTCTTGGACAAGCTGTAATAAACCCTTCTTGATGACGTCCCAAAAGAACTGATAGAATCTCAATGAAAAGCCCTCAGGGCCTGGTGCTTTATTGGGATTCATATTGAAGACTGCCACCTTGACTTCTTCCTCCAGAATGGGACCACACAACACTTCTGCTTCAGACTTTTCTAACTTTGGCAACAAACCATCTTCTAAGTGAGGCCTGAAATAATTATCTTCCAAGAACAGTTGCTTGTAATAAGAGAACTTTTCTTGATCTCATCTTGATCCTCAATGACCACATCGTTATCTTTGATATGCTCGATTGTCAACAATCTTTTATTAGCACTAGACACAGCATAAAAGGAGGTGTTATTACCACCCTCCTTCAACCAATGTTCCTTGGCTCTTTGCCTCCATCTGATTTCATCCTGCAAGATCCCCTCATTATAAATTTTCTTACCCCTTCAAAGATTGCTCTTCTTGAAGTGTTAAAACTGCACTTTCACTTTTAACCTCCAAGTCTTCAATATTCTTCCTCAACATCTGTCTCTCCTCAGTTTCTCTCCTAAAAGACTGTTTGGTCCACTGTTTTTAGCGATTCCTTATCCATTTAAGGCTTTAAGCTTTCCCTGGAAATTATATGGTGCACAATCAGCTGGTGGAGCTTCATACCACCATTGACTGACCATTTCCTTAAATCCTTCTATCCTATGCCACACTAACTCATATCTGAACATTCTGAACTTCCTCTCTTTAACACCCAAACTGAGCTGCAAAGGAATATCGTCCGACACCATTCTATTAAGCCCCTTAACACGAGTATTCGGGTATCTTTTAAACCAGTCTGTAGACATCAAAATCATGTCAATCCTTGATTGATTCCTTACATGCTGCAAATTTGACAAGTAAATCTTCTAGTGGGAATCTCCATATCAATTAATTCAGCATCCCTAATCCACTGGTTTAGCCTCTCCATTTCCTTTCGCCACCTCTGTCTGACGGACCTCTCCCAAGGATACCTTACACAATTGAAATTCCCCACAATACACCAGGCACCTGAAAATAAACAATACAATCTGTATAATTCTTGGAAGAAGGCTTCCCTTTGCTGATCAGAATGTGGTGCATACACCGATGTATAATTCTTGGAAGAAGGCAACCTGATATTTTTTTTGGAAGGTGACAAAGTCACATTTCATTAATGAAGAAAGAAATTACAAAGAAGGCCACTGGCCATACAACATGGTAGAGCGCCAACCCCACAGCAAACAAAAAGAGAGGCAGACCCTAAGACTTCTATTTTATTAAGAAGATAAAATAGAACCTAACAAAGAAGCCTCAAAGAAAAACAAGGTAATCAAAGTATAAAGTCTTTCCAATTACAAGCCCTTGAGATAAGATCTCCTTCTGATGCATCCCATATGACAGAGGCTCTTCCCCAATCCTTCACCCAATTGATAGTTCTTCGGAGAATATTAGAAGGATTGCAGAACTCCTGGTTGAATCTTCTATTGTTCCTTTCCAACCAAACAGCCCACATCATAGCTGGAAGAAACAGAGACCAGACCTTACTATGTGTCTCATTAGGACAAATATCTGACCAAGTTTGCAAGAGATGTAGGGAGTCTATAGGTTCCACCCACTGAATCTTCAAAGCCTTGCAGATAGTTCTCCGTTGATAATTGATAATCCCACAGCGGCAACCTGATTTTACTAGCTGCTTAAAAGGACACACTGTCTAGCGTGGAAGGTTTATTTGGTTTTCTTTTTACATGAAACCTGCCGTAGTAATCTAGTGCTGATCATCAGGTGGCTGATTCTGCATGCCACTATCTAGGCGCAACAGAAGGATCTTTAGAAGAGGGTGGTACCCCAGATTCAATGACTTCTTTTGTTTGTGACCGGGCGGAGGGAATGGGCAACACTCTTTTGTAGTGTGGATCATTGAAACTCCTTTTTTTGTCTTTTGGTAGGGTTGCAAAGGAGATTCACACTTTCTCGGTGTTTTTTTTATAGGGGGAGTTTTTGGATTTTATTTCAAAAACTTTCCTTTTGTTTTTTATGGTTAAATTTCTTACTTTTGTTTATGGTTAAATTTTGCTTTTTATGGTTAAATTTCTTCCTTTTGTTTATTCAATTGTTATTACCTTGACCCATTTAAGTTCTTGTTCAGCATCAATCACTCAAAATTGCATTATGTTATTTCTCAGGAATTACTTGGACCAATGGGATTAATGAGCACCAATACCTTAAAACAGCATGCAGCTATATCCTCATTTGCCACCTTGATGTCTATCACCCCTAATGACACCTTTCGGGAGTTTGAAAAGGTTTCTTGTGTATATCTCTTTCCCACTCTTTTGTGCAAATAGATACACATGCTGTGTATCTCACTATGCCATTAACATGTTTATTTGGTTTTTTTACCTTAAGCAGCATATGGAAAAGCTTCCAGACTGGTCTTTGCATGATAAACTCTCAGAAAATGACATCAAGGTAAGAACCTTATGTGATGCCCTTTTGATTTACTTCAATGTTCTTTTATGTTTCCTATGTATTCATTCATTAAACTGTTTAGTTATTTTGCACTCTTTGGGCTGTAGAATGATGAAATGGAGACTTCTTGCTTTATATTTGCCATAGAGCCCTAACTATATTTGGCCAAGCTCCTTGGTTATTTTTTCACTTGGCTGGTTGGGAGTTAGGACCCCTTGCGTGGAGCATGTTCAGCTCATGCTTTCCCTCCCACCTGTTCTTTTCCAGACTGGGGACAACAGGAATTGATGGCGGCCAGCCTTCAAAAAGAGGACGGGCCCTGTTTAGATTTCAGTGTGCCAAGTAAGGTGGCCATAGAACTGGCAGGTCTGCTGTAGGCTGTAGCACCCTTTAATCTGGTTATAGCTTAGCTAGCTTTTGGGTCCGTTCGAAGTCTCTACCATGGAATTGACTAATTTTTGTTGCCTGTAAAAGTTAAATAATAGAATGTAATGCTAAAACGTAACATGAAATTAAACAAACTTACAGTGGAAAGCACAACCCCGGAGCTGAATCAACTCTGATAATCTGATGTCTTCATAATTCAAAACTGGTTAGACTATCAACCGCAGTACCCTTGCAAGGAGTCCCAACAAGTTTCATTTGTTCTACTTGGAAACCATTCTAGCGATGGCCAGAATGACTTGTGTAAAAAGATGAGTGATAGTGAGTAAAACTCATATAGGCATCCTATGCACCTTTACATCTACCAAGCCTAGAAGGTTACTCGCTAGTTAGAAATAACAGATAAAGCAAGAATATTATGTGCTGAATTAAAATATTCTCGGAACTAGAGGTATACAGAATGGAACATTAACCTTTTTGAAAGTGGATAGTATCAAAATGTCATTAATAAAAAAAAGGGAATGTACAAGTATAAGAATCCCCAGCAGGCAGGTTACAAAGAGTTTTGCGCAAACACCCACACTATCACAAATAAAAGAGGCCGCTCTCGCCTAAAGATCCTTGAATTTCTTTCATTCCATAGAGTTCATAGGGTAGCATGGAGCACCAAACCAGCAATGCGGTCACCACGAGCAGGCCATGAGTGATGCAAAGAGGCCAGCAAAACCGGTCACCTACTCCTGCACCCTTGGGGGTTAGTTAATGTTGCTTAAAACCACAGCCCACATGTCCAAACTTTAATATAGCTGTTCGTAGTTTTATAGCTTCTCTGTTCTTTAAGATTCATTAGAATAATTGATGCTCTGTTCGTAGGAAAGAAAACACTTTTATCATAATTTTTTGATTACAACTGCTTTATCCTAATAGTAATTTTTTTTTGAAGTCCTATCCAAGCCACCAAAGTTTAAACCTTGGTGGCTCTCCCCCAGTTAGATATCACCACCACACTACAACACTGGGAACCCTTTTACCATAATTGAGAAGTGACGAGATGGTGGACCGACGGCTTGGGTAACCAGCCCCAGTCGACGTCTCAACCCTATCCCTGCATTCACCAAGTGCTGGACACAGCTCTCCATTGTTGCGGCCGCCATGAGTCCATGGGGGAGTGGGAACCTGAGGGCCTTCTTGAAGTAATGGTATATGAAGTTGCTGTAGTCTTTTCCCGATGGATGAGGTGTTAAGCTTCATGGCAATCTTTGGAAAGGTGTTGATGGATGGAAGGAGGCACCCTTTTGTGAGGGGGGTTCGTCATGTAGAGCTCCTGATTCTTGCTCAACGCCACTAGCTGCCTGTTCAGACAAGACCCAACAGAATGTCTCTAGATGAGCTCTTTATTTTTTTTTTGGAGAGGGGCTAGTACCATGATTGTATGAAAGACGGGAAAAAAATTAAAGAACAAAGCGTACTAATTGAAGAGAAAACTCACAAAAGAACTCTAGGCAGCTGATTTTCGCAAGCACTCCTTTGATAGTATCTGATAGCAAGGAAGCCAGAGTATGTGTAGGCCATGCTCTTTTTAACACCATCGTTGAAATCTTTTCCCATAGGTTGCTACAAAACTTAGCTTCCCCCTCCCCACCTACAATTTTTGGTAGAACTCCTACCTCCAAATGAGGCCTCCACCATTCTCCTTCTGTAAAGAGCTCTTTGAAGAGGAGACGAACAGTTTCTGCAAGTCTTCCTCCGAGTCAAAGGTCTGGTTGTTCACCTTAACGTGCTCAATCTTCATTGCTCTCCTCTTTGCAGTGGCTACTGCATGAAAAAATTTAGTGTTCTTGTCCCCTTCTTTCAACCACAACTCCTTTGATCTTTGCCTCCACTTGATTTCATCTCTAAGAAGCCACTCATTGTATTCCTTCTTATAATTAAGAAGCTCTTGATACTCCTCAGCCGACAGTTCAAAAAATTCTGATTTTGCCTCCAGAGCATCCATTTTTTTAGAAAAGCTGTCTAGCAAGTGAAGCATCCCTATAAGTCTTCGAGCTCCAGTTCTTAATCCCTCTCTGATCTTCTTCAGTTTCTTAGAAAAGATATCCACAGGATGATCTGCTAGCAGCTCCTCTTTCCATAAGTTATCAACAAGATTCTTAAATTCTTCATGAGAATGCCAACTCAGTTCATATCTGAAGAACCTATGTTTCTTTTTATCTTCCTCAAGTGATAGTAACGATGGAATGTGATCAGAAACAGTTCTGTTAAGACCTCTAACTTGAGAAAGAGGGAACATCTCAAACCAACTAGTGGGTACAAACACCATATCAATTTTGGATTGTGTGGGGTGATGTTGCATGTTGGACCAGGTGAATAGTCTATTGGGAATATCAATCTCCAACAACCCACAATCATCAATCCAATTGCCAAACATCTCCATTTCTTTGGACTAGTTTTGGTAGCCAGACCTTTCGCACGGAGCTCTAACCAAGGTTTGCCGTATCGTAGATTTGGATTGGATCGGGTCCGGCCAGATACGAGTTGGATCCGATCCGGATCATGGATTGCGGAATCGGCCGATTCCGATCCGAATCGGCCGATTCGGATTGGAATCAGCGGGTTCCGATCCGATTCGGGGGGGATTTCACTGTTCCCCCCCACCGATTTGAAAAAAAAAAAAGAACGGCCGAAATCGGCCCGAACCGGACCAGATCGGGGCCGGACCGGCCAGATCGGCCGGTCCGGACCCGATCTGGTCCGGTTCGGGCCGGTCCCGATCCCCCCCCTTAAGGTTTAAGGGTTTAGGGGTTTAGGGTTTAGGGTTTTAGGGTTTAGGGTTTAGGGTTTAAAGTTTAAGGTTTAGGTTTTAGGGTTTTAGGGTTAAGGGTTAAGGGTTAAGGGTTAAGGGTTTAGGGTTTAGGGTTTTAGGGTTTTAGGGTTTAGGGTTTAGGGTTTTAGGGTTTTAGGGTTTAGGGTTTAGGGTTTAGGGTTTAGGGTTTAGGGTTTTAGGGTTAGGGTTTTAAGGTTTAGGGTTTAGGGTTTAGGGTTTTAGGGTTTTAGGGTTTTAGGGTTTAGGGTTTTAGGGTTTTAGGGTTTAGGGTTTAGGGTTTTAAGGTTTAGGGTTTTTTATGGATGTACATGAATTGCATTCATTCTTATTGTACATCAATTGAATAATATGTATGTAATTTTTTCTGATTTTTTTTTTATTTTTTTCTGATTTTTTCTGATTTTTTTTTTAATTTTTTATTATTTTTTAATCTGGCCGAGTCGGACTGGCCAGACTTCATCTGGATCGGCCGACTCGGCCGATCCGATCCGAGTCAGATCGGGATCGGCGGGTCCCGATTCGAGGACCCGATCCGATCCGGAATTCCTTGATCCGGATAGGCTCGACTCGGTCAGCTCGACTCGCACAAGTCGGCCTGGTTCAAGTTTTTTTTTTTTTTGAAAAGAAATCTTCAATTTATCGACATAAATATGCAGTTTTGTAAATTCTACTTGATATTTTTATTACGGTAAATGATTATGAGTCACATTTAACAAGAAAACATCAATTTCATGTATTTAATTATGTAAAAAATATACCATAGCATACTAATTAAGAAGAATTTAATACTAGAAGCATCAAATTGCAAAAGAAAGTGGTATACCAAATCTCATAGAAGGATCAAATATTAGGCCGGATCGCAGCGACTCGGCACGTATCGATCCGGCTCGCACCGGATCGCAGTGGCTCGAGCCCGAACCGCTGCGATCCGGTGCGAGCAGGGCCGATACGCGCCAAGTTGCTTCGATCTGGAGACGGTCCAAACCGGATCGCCCGATCCGACCATACCAGCGAATCGAGTCAGGCTCGAATTGTTGTGATCCGGTGCCAGCAGGGTCGATATGTGCTGAGTCGCTGCAATCTGGAGACGGTCCAAACCAGATCACCCGATCCGACTGTGCCAGTGGATCGGGTCGGCCTAGATCCGAGTCGACTCGTACGAGACGGAACGATCCGGTACGATACGGCGAACTTTGGCTCTAACACAGTTAAAATCCCCAATAATACACCAACTCTCCTTAAACATTTCTGCGAGGCTGAAGAGTTCTTCTATGAAGTTTTTTTTGTGCTGGTGGGAGTGCGGCCCATATACAGAAGTAACGACCCAAGTGCCATTCCTCCCAATAGCAGAAAAAGAGACTGGAATACTGTATAAACCCCTGTCACAGATGGTACCTTTGAAGTGGTGACCGTTCCACATTACAAGCTGTCCTCCACTGTTCCCTACTGCTGGGATAATATCCCATTCAGATAGAGCAGAACCTCCAATTGCCTTGATCACCTGGTTGTCCACACCCTCCATTTTAGTTTCGTGCAATCAGAAACAACCAACTTTAAACTGTCTACCATAGTCTCTAGTTGCCCTTTGCTTCTTGCTCCCACTGAGACCCCGAATGTTCCAAGTACAGATGTTCATTAAAACTGCAGTCTCCTTCCTGTTTCTTAAGTCTCAGAGAGTCGAAGACCTCATTTCTGATAACAAAATTGAGCTCTCTCTTCCCAATCTTCACTCCTCCCCCTTTGCCTCTCTTCTTTGCTGAATTCTGAAGCACATCTGACCTTCTCATTCTTCTACTAAAGCTCTTAACTACATCCTCTCTTCCTTGAAAAGACACCCCAATCTTCCTTCCAAAATCCAGGATTTCCTCAGTCCAGTCTTCACTACACTCAGAATATAAGTTCTGATGGGCTACAGGATCAAAAGGAACAATTGCCAGGGATGTGTTCACCATATGATCCAGTAATTGCAAACCATCTTCCACATGTGGAGCCACCTGGCTTTCAGGATCAACGGCGCCAGGCATATCCAAGGGAGCATACTGACAAGACTCAACATTGTTTCTGGTTTCTTCCACCACCTGTAAGGCACCTTGTGGAGATTCACCAGCCATGGACGTCCTAGGCATGGACACCGGTTCCGGTCCATCGAGGGCAGAAGGATCTGCCATAGTTGAATCTGGAGCCGCAAATTCATGTAGGGGCTCCCCATTCTGAGGAACAAGAGCCCCCAAGGCCCGGCTAGTCTCCTCTATCTCACCCATGGCCAGGCCCTGTAGAGATAGGTCGTTGGGATGACGAAATTGAGCAGCAGATGAACCTACCAGAGGTAACTCTGGACCGCAGTCTGAGGAAGCTCCTCATTTTGAGGAAGAAGAGCTCCCAAGGCCTGGAAAGACCCCTCAGAGTCACCCTTGACCGGTCGCTGCAGTGACAGGCTGTCGAGGGGAAGAAGATGAACAGTAGACGAATCCGACGACACCGGTTCGAAGGCCCCGAAGTGAAACGGCTGGTTCGGTTCTTTAATATGGCTCCGAATCAAACTTAAGTTGTGATCTGGATCACAAAGGGCCCGAGAAAGCTCCAAAGGGCGAGACCGATACTGCCTAGGGGATCGCCACCATTTATCTTCCTGACCCGATACGCCCTGCCTCGACTCCTTCAAAGAAGCCATTTTGGGACTCTACTGAATCCAGCCCATCGTTTTCTCTTCGAGAAGAGCAACATTAGTGTTGCAGGCCATCCTGGAAACCGGTGAACGAGGCCGCAGCAGAGGCTTGTTAGCAAGTCGAGGAAGATGCACTAGAAGCACCGGGAGCTGAAACGCTTCCTTCCCTGCACTGAGCCACACAAACTCACTCTCGCCCTTCCCCGGCTGAGTCACCCTTGAAGGTTGACTAGAGTCAGTAGTAGTAGCAGTCTCTACTGGAGAAGATTCTGCAGACACTGAACAAAGTCGCCAGTTCTTGTATTTGCGATACTCCGAAACAACCTCGGCCCACGACCACTCCCAGGAGGTTGGCCCTGATGAAGCAGAGGCAGCTTCTTTGGTGATGTAGACCCAATAATCCTTGCTAGCCAGATGGATAGTAACTCCATTCAGGATAGCTGCCAAGGCTTCCACTTCAACCAGGAGACGGACATATTTCAGCATAGACCTGTCGAGGGATCTAGAGTCCACCTTTCTTAGCATTCCAAATGATGGAGAATAAATAGCCTGGAAAGTTTCACCATTCCAGACATGGAGAGGGATTTCTGCAAGCCTCAACCAAAGCTTCACACCTGCAGGAGCCGGCGACGATGCAGTGTTGATATCCCAAGGAGCACATTGAAAAGACCAGCTTCCCTGCTTCAGGTGGTCCAGCTTAAGCCCCTCAGCCTTCCAGTCAGGATAAGGACTCTTCACGAAGAATTCTTCACTACCTAACTCCCTAATCCACCACTCCTTAACCGCGCTCCACTTTCTATGAAGAAGGTCAGTCAGAGCTTGGAAAGAAGCCAGGTGGTCCTTCACCCCCAACAGCACCTTATCTACTTGAAAAGCCACACAATCCTCCAGCCAGGACCAGGTCTCTGAGGCAGAGGGAGACCAAAGAACATGGATCCTTCCATCTGAACACTTGGGAGAAACAGGATCATTAGCAAGGATACTGCCCTGTATGCTAGGAGCAGGGGCGGTTGGCTTGGGAAGAGCTTTGGCCACACCGAAGACATCGGATTCTGTCTCTACACTCTCTAGCTCAGTAGCCTTTCCTCAAGCATCTCATGCAGGTATCTCTCCCGACAGTAAGAGTGGAGGTCTTACCCCCAGAGAAAGGAAGAACACTCCCTTGATGCTGACTCTGCTTCTTTTGCCGACCCTGAACCAGAATCCAAGCATCATCCTCCCCTTTTCTCTCCTCAGAATCTCCTCCTACTCTCCATATTCTCTCCCCCACCCGACCAGACAACATCTCTCTCCTTCCCTAACCCACCCCCTCTCCTACTGCTTCCCTGCAAGTACCCATCCTCTCCCTCTCTCCTACCAGTTTCCTTCAAGCAACGTACCCCACAGGCACTCATGCTTACTCTAAAGTGGTATAAACAAGTCACTCCTACTGTTGAATTGACAATATGCTAGATGTTACCCATTTAGTTTTGCAGAGCATCTTCTGTGTCTTTTCTTTGTTAGTTATCTTTATTTTTGGGGAATAAAAATGATGTGGTGTCCCTGTACAATTTATTTTCTGAATCTGCAAAATGATGTGGAGTAGCATTTAGTTTTTATTATATTTCATTTTGTTATATTACATGTTTTTGGCTAGCATGAATCTCATTTGTTTATTCACATCATCCCAGATTTTCTATACAACAGAAGGAGAGTTGTCTAGTGAGCAGGGTATTTATGTTGCAGAATCTGTTGCTAACAAAAATATTAAACTTGCTAAGGGTCGCTTCAAGGCGTATGATGATCAGGATAATGTTGTAAGTGTTTTCTGAGTCCTTTAAAACTGCATTACATTTTAGTGTTAGAACTAATTTTGCTGCTTTGCCAGGACCAATCATCTAATATTCCAATAGTTAAGGAACCAAACAAAAGGGAAGGTGTAGGTTCAGGAAAGAAAGACACCGGAAAGACCACAAAAAGAAATGGCATGTATATTTTATGCTGTGCATGTTTTAGTATACATTGTTTTCAGTACATGATGGAAATTAATTTTTGTTATTTATCTGGTCTATGCAGACAAAGTTAAAACTGCAAAGGAGGAGGCACGGGAATTGCTGCTTAAGGAAGAGTCATCTACTCGTGAAAATGTTAAGAACATCCAGAGGAATCTCTCTGTGGTTCTCAAAGCTCTCGGTGAAATGGCTATTGCCAATCCAGTGTTTGCGCATGGTCAGCTACCTTTGTTGGTGAGCATTTGATGTCCTGGATTTTGCTCCAAAACCATTATCACCAAGTGCTGATAGTTCATGATTATCCTATTTGTGCTCTTGTTTGTCATGTTTTCTTAAACTGGGATTGATTTCATTTTGATCATGTATCATTATGACTTGACAAATTTTCTTGTTTGATAATATGAAACATGGCATTTTGTTGATCCCTCTGTGCTCCCAGAAGAACATTGTTCCAGTTTCTTCCTGTATTTGATAAGATGCTCATCTGCAAGCATTCAATTTTCTTTCCATCCTCTCTAATAATGTTGTGGGTTGCCCGTTTTTCCTATCTCTGTGATGATTGCTGTCTTTTGTCCGCTCCACTGTCCTTTCTGAAAGCAATGTGGCAGCATTGTGATATTGAGAATGCATATGTGAAGGTAGGGTGGTTGACAAACTTTTTAGGGAAATTTTGGAAGCACAGAATGCCAGATGAATGGAGCCAAAGACTTGTGGCCTTTCTTTTAAAAATGAAGTATATACACAGAGTAATGATCGTTATGTATGGGTCATTAGCCAGGAAAGGCTGGAATATAATGCTTGTGAACTATACTTTAATGGGGATACAATTATAATCGTTTCAAAGATTTTCCTATCATTTTTGTTTATTTTTGCTAAGTGATTTGTCTTTTTGGTAGGTGAAATTAATTGAACCTCTGCATCGGTCACCCATTCTAAGTGATGCTGCATTTGAGACCATGCTAAAAGTTGCAAGGTGCTTGGCCCCTCCTCTCTGTGATTGGGCCCCTGAGATTGCTGCTGCCGTGCGCATAATTTCAACTCAGGATATGCATGTTGTATGGGAATCCATTCCCCCATCAGGTCTGGGAGAAAGTAATCAGAGGCCTTCTCTCTTTGAGCAAATAATTACAGGCTTATTGACTTCTTGTAAAAGTGGACCTCTCCCAGCTGATTCGTTTACGGTTATATTTCCGGTAATATGTCAGATTGTTAATATTGTCAATACTTGTAAACGAGTATGTTTGGTTTGTTCTGTATTGTCTTTTGCTGCTTATTTAATTTCCTTGTTTTTTGTGTTTCTTCTTTATTATCAGATCCTGGAGAGGATTCTTTCATCCTCTAAAAAGACTAGCCTTCATGACGATGTGCTTCGGATACTCTCTCTACACCTGGATCCTATATTGCCTCTTCCTAGGCTACAGATGTTATCAGTTACGTCTTGGTTCTTAAGGCTCTTTTTTAGTTCAGTTTCTTTTTCTTGGGAAAGTGAATAACATGGTCTACCTTAACTTTTTAGGTACTTTACCATGTTTTGGGTGTTGTCCCAGCTTCCCAAGCAATGGTTGGACCAATGCTAAATGAGCTATGTTTAGGGTTGAAATCGGATGATGTGGCACAGGTGAATTTGTTCTCTTTCTTTACTTTCATGTTACCTAGACTTTAGTTCATCTATGTGAAGTTCACTGGTCTTTTTGAAATGTCCAATGCAGGCTCTTTGTGGCATTTATGCGAAGGACGTTCATGTTAGACTTGCCTGCCTAAATGCTATAAAATGCATTCCGTGTGTGTCTAGCCATTCCATCCCTCAGAATACAGAGATTACAACAAGCATTTGGATTGCTTTGCATGATCCTGAAAAGGTATCACATTTGGGGCTTCTTACATCATGATAAATACTTAATCTGATTGCTAGCTGAAACACACGGTTAACCTTCTATAGAAGAATGTTATTGATTTTTGGTGCTTGACCGGTTCTTGCTCTTTTCCAATGGTCGTAACTCTCCCTCTCTCTCATGGTATGTTATCAAAGGCATCCGAGGCGATCGCCTAGGCGACGAGGCGAGGTGAGGCGATGGTAAGCCGCCTCGCTTAGGCCTTCGTCGCCTAGGCGATCAATGAAATCGACCCATTTGCGGAGGCGGATGCCTCAGCACGCCTTTCTTTGCCTAGCTCGCCTCGCCAGCAACTTGGATCGGCCCGGTCCATTTGACCCGCCCTATATAATCCTCCAACGCACTAAACCCCCACCCCACCCCTGTTCGAACCCTAACCTCGAGCCATCCGCCCCCTCCACTGCCCCATTCCCCTCGACCCCTAGCCCCTCCCCCCCCTCTTCCACGTTGCCTCCGTGGCGAGGATGACGGCGCTCCAGTTTGGCGAAGGCAATGGTGACCGTGATGACGACGGGGCTCTAGTCCGATGATGGCGACGGCTATGGCGAATCCTTCGGCGAGCCCCCTTAATGCGTCTGACAATAGCGATGGGGCCCTTCGGTGATGGTGAATCCTTCGACGAGGGCTCCATCAGGTAAGCTCCAACCCCCTCTCTCTCTTCCCCAGACATCACACTCCCCCCCCCTCTCCCCCCCCCCCCCCCCCCCCCCCCCCCCTGTCTCTTGAGCGCACCCTCTCTCTCCCCCTATCTCTCTCCTCTCTATCTGTCTCTCACTCTCTCTATCTCTCTCACTCCCTCTCCCTTTGTCTATCAGAGGGCGCAAGCCCTCAGCTTTCTTTATCTCTTTCACTCTCTCTATCTGTCTCACTCTCCGTCTGCCGCTCACTCTCTCTGTCTCTCTCCCTTTGTCTATCAGAGGGATAAATCCCTCGCCTTTCTCCATCTCTCTCACTCTCACTGTCTATCAAACGGGCCGAACCGCTCACCTCTTTGTTACTCTCTCCCCAATGTTCTCCCTCTCTCTACCTCTCTCTCGATCTCCTTATTTCTTTCCATGAATTTTTTGATTACATCTTTGATTGATTAAATTTTATTTCAATTGGCTTAATTTAAAATTATCTGGTTATATTTGAGTGAATGAATATGTCATTTTGTATGATTTTATTTATGTTTTTGACATGTTATATAAATACTTGAATTATTTATGTATTTTTTAAAAAATGTCGCCTCAAACATCTTTTATTCTTCTGGAGTTTTTGATTTTTACTGTAGCACACAAAAAATCTCTATATGTTCTATCATAGATTTTGGAAGCCTCCCCCTCCTTTGCGTCCTTTTGTTTCGTTTTGTTTTTTTCTGGGATATGGACTACGTCTTTCTTTTCCCACCTACCTCGTAATCTGTTGGCCTTTTGGGATTTGGACAAAATGAGAAGAATATATGGGGGTGTATAAATTCTGACTTTAGTTGTGCTACTAATCAAGGTGGGACATTGTGCGTAAACTAGAAAAACGGGGTCTAGGTGTTAAAATTAAAGGCTAGGACCTTGGCTTCCCTCGGTAAATGGCTGGAGGGTATTATTTCCAAAGAAGAGTCCTTACGAGGGACAATAAAGATGTCAAGGCATTACCCCACAGATAAGCAGTATTTGCTACAAACTGAAAACCAGAATTACATATTCCCAGTCTGAAAGGGCACTCTTAAAGCAGCAGACTGGATAGAAAAAGCTTGAATTTCAAGGTGGGAAATGGCAAAATGACCTTATTTTTGAGTGATAAGTGGGTTGAGTTCTTTTATTTGAAGGCCCCTTCTATTTATCAATTGACTAGTGATATGGATGATGATTGGTGATTGCTATACTATGAAGGACAATAACTTGCCATGGTGCAGCACCACAAGGAGGCTATCCAAAGAGTGAGAAATCAAGATTAGAGTGGCTAGGTGATGTGGCTCACCAATAATGGGAAACTTACTGTTAGCTCTTTGTACAACTCATAGATGGAAGGCAACAACACTACCAAAATTTTTGGGAATTTTGGCATGTAAAGTCACCGATGAAAGTCACAACTTTCAGTTGGTTATTATTGTTGATCAGGTTCTGATGAACCCAGAGGGAGGTGAATGGGTTCAACTGATGATAACTAATATAATAATTGTTGAATTAAAATTTTAAGTGCATTAGAAGGTGGGAGAGTAAGAAAAGAATCACACGATGCACGCAAGGGTTTTATACTAGTTCGGTCTTCCCATATCTACATACAGTCCCCAAGCAACCTTTTGAGATTTCTACTAAGACAAGGTACAAATCCCTTACCGGTTATACATCAAACACCCTGCACACCAGCAAGTCTTCCCTTCCAACCCGAAGGAGAACAACACCCTGCAAACCAACAGATCTTTCCTTCCAACCTGAAGGGGAAGAACATCGTGCAAACTAGCAGGTCTTCCCTTCCAGTGTAGCTGCGAAGAGGAACAATCAAATAATAATTGATATAGTTGAGAGTGCCCTTTTTAATGAGCTGTTGTTTACAGAAGAACAACTACAAAATCAAGACAGTAAATGCAATGATAAATAACAATAAATTCAAACTGTCTTGATCTGAAGAAGAATCTATAGGAGCCTCTTGAATGAGCTGAGGATGTGGATGAATCAGGCTTTTGAATTCTTTAGTACCTATGGCTCTTTTTCTTAGCACATAGGAGGAAACTTTGAATTCACACACTGTAGGCTTGAAGCTTCAGAGTAGTGAGTGTGTGTTATCTCAATTTTTGAATGAATCTCTTGAAGGTTTTTTTGGTGTTTTTTTCTAGAGTCTATTCTCTCTTGCTCTGTGTCTCTCTCTGTCTTCGTAGAGTAACTAATCTTCAATATATATATAGAGAATTCAAAAATCTTTCCGTTGAGACTGAGAAATTTTCGTTGAGTCTAACAGTAATTGATTGAGTCTAACGTTAACGTTAACTAAGCTGTGTCTAAGTGTTGACCAGCTTAGACTGATATAGACCATTCAAACTAAGCAGAAAATTGTCTTGGTCTAGGTTGAGAGAGATCTCCAGATAGACTGCATGTTGGTGTCTTCTGGAAGCTGATGCTTATAACCTTTTTCTGTTTCTGTGAATAGTTTGTATAGCTTTACCTATCCTACAAGTATGTTAGAAGCAAGAAAAATCCTATCTGGTAGACTGACCAGAGGATAGGTGAGAGCAAAAAGTTTAAAAAGTTGTCAGAAAAATTACAGGCGTATCTGTTGTATGGGCTAGAAAGTATGCAATGTTCAAATCTCATTAAATTGATTTCTTTGATTTGAACAAGGATAGAAATAAAACATCATTAAATTAATTCAGACAGTTTTAAAAGTATGAATTTATAGAAATAAATAATCTATTGACTGATTAAGAAAATCAGCTCATAATCGAATTCAAAGAATATATTTGATTATGATCGATTATACAGCTAAATGAAATTTATTTACAAATGATCTGTTAATCGATCCTTAAAGTAATGAGTTGATTGATTAAACAATTATTTATTAATCGCAGAGAAGACAAAGTTATCAGAGTACGAACTGATATTAATCGATTGACGGTGAGGGGATATCATCAATCAATTGAACAAACAACCGATAGACTGACTGAAGCTTGGTTTGTTAATCGATTGACAAGTAATCAACTCGAGTGATAGTCTAATGATCGATTGATGACCTAGTGGATATCTCAAGGAATAATAGGTAATCGAGCAGTAATTGATTTATGAAACAACTGATAATCGATTGTAGAGTGTATGGTTAATCGATTATGCACATAGAGGTGATCGAATGTAAGTGCAAGCTATAATCGATTAATGATAGCTATAGACTTAATTCGAAACAGATTGTAATCGAATGACAAATTGTAGTGTTAATTAAAAATAGAATTTGAATTAGTAATCGATTAGTGTTAAAACATCAATTGTAGTGAGAACTTGAGTCAAGAACCGTTTAGTTGAGTGAATACAACATGCATAGATATGAGAGCTAATCGATTATCAAATATCGATGTACACATTCACGCTGTTAACCGTTTAGCGGTTAGTGATTAATCGATTAGTGATAGAGATTATTCTCTTTAGAGTTTTCTAATCGATAATGAGCTTAAGAGATATGGAGATACTAGCACTGTTAATTGGAACCCTTAATCAGAAGGATTAAAGGGTCTATTATGAAAAGACTAAGTCCAAAGTGAACAGTGATGAGTTCATTAGGTAATCGATTGAGCTTGTAGCTAACTTTGGAAATCAATAGCTGATTCTCAGAGATTTACAGAGTTTGTGTGACCATCAAACATGATGAATGAATAATTGCTGATTTTCAGAGATTTACAGAAGTTGTGTGACCACCAAAATATGAGGAATGAAATAATCACAAGGAATAACTCAGCAATTATTTGAGAAACGGAGCCAGATCATGACATCTTATGTTCTATGTGCATTGCTAGGAATAATGAGGATATTGATCATTTATTCATTAGATGCACCTTTAGCAAGGATATTCACAGTATTGTTTGGGCAGGCTACTTCACCTGCAATACAGATTTGACAACATATAGGAAATGTGGCTTTATTCAAGTATCTTAAATATTGAGCTTGGAATTGGACAAGAAGCAACATCCTCATGGTCACTCTGCATGCCATATAATCGATCGGAGGAAATGCAATGGCTGCATTTTCAATGGAAGTAGAATGTACATCGAAAACTCGTCTCATGCCTACGCCTTTTCTTTACAATAGGGTAGGTTTAATCTCCACATTTCTGGTTTTTTTTTTGAAACATGGATATTACCACCTGTGTATAAAATTAAAATGTGTCGGTGTACAAAAGAGGAGGCCAAAGCCCAAAAAGAAGAACCTCCTATACAAAAGGGCACCGAAGTGGTGTGTACGTCAAGAATTCCCTAGAATAACAAAGAAGGATGAATTATTCACATCCTGTTTACAAAAAGCCAAAGCTCATTCCCTCACTGCCTAACTCACAAAGGATCACATTTTCTGTAAAGCGGATACTTCCTTACAGAATATCCTTCTATTGCACTTGCTTCATAGTCCATAAACCCAAAATGTAGCATGCAGGATCAGCCACCAGATTTTGATGTCGGTCCTAGGAAATGGTTTAGTGGACCAAGAAAGTAGGTGGAGGCAACCGTATCAGCCCTCTCTAAACCTCCTGAATGAGGATGCAACTTGTGCTAGAAATGTCTCCAAAAATCTCAAAGTTGCAGTGCATGGTCTAAGGTTTCCTCCTGCACTCCACATAGACAACAGATGGTAGGAAGTCCGTCAATGAAGCGGGCAAGCCTATCACATGTGGGTAACCTACCGTGAGAGATCCTCCAAAAGAGAACTTTGACCTTCAAAGGGCTCCTAGGTGACAAAACCTGCCTGAAGAAAGGGTGACGTTGTCCCCCATCGGCAATCATCATATAGGAAGATTTCACTGAGAAAGTCCCTGACTACTACTAATCCCAGTGCCAAGAATCTCTAGCTGAAGCAACAACATGGTGATCCTGTAGGAGAGACAGAAGACTACTAAGGTCCTATATCTCAGCATCCCTCATCTCCCTTTTGAAACAAGGACACCACCCAGCCACTCCTCTTCCTTGATCGGGGGGCTATCAGCAATCTGAGCAACAACAGCTTGGGGAAGCAATGGCGAACAAGGATGGGAATAAGGTAGCAAGAACTTGTCATGCCAAAAGAGGGTAAGCTCTCTTTTCCTATGGAAACTATTGTGTCCGCTCTAATGACATCTGCCACTTCAAGGATCCCCTTTCACACACTGGATACCCTTTGAGGAGAATGTGGGATGAGATCTCACAGCCTCCTACGAAGGTAATACTTATGTCTAATTACTTCCCACCAAAGACCTGACTCTGTGGTGCCCAATTTCCACAACCATTTGGAAATTAGAGCAAGGTTGAAGGTGACAAGTTCTTAATACTCAGCCCTCCATTCTCCTTGCTTCCGCAGATTCTGCCCCAAGAGATATCAAAACCTCCCTTCTTCATATTCTCCCTACTACCCTTCCAAAAGAAACGACGCCGGATAGCTTCAAGCTTCTTGGCCGTAGATTAAGTGATCCTGAAAATAGATAGGAAATAAATCGGAATGCTATCCAAAATTGACTTACACAACACCAACTTCCCCTTATAGGATGCCAATCTCTGCAGTGAATGCTTCCGGCGAGAATGGTAGACCCAAGTAGGTAATGGGAAAAGACCTAATCTGACACCCTAAAATAGTGGCTGCCATCACCATCCTGGCCTCTGCCATATTAACCCCAATGAGTTGATTTTTGTGAAAGTTGACCCTGAGACCTATGACCTCGTCCAGAAGCTCAAGAATCAATTTAGCCACAAATAAGTGCTCAATGTCATAAGTTAGGAAGAGAATAGTGTCATCAACATACTGTAACATTTCTATCGATAGGTGGTATAGGATTTATGTAATTTCTCTTTACTTTCATTGGTAAAATTAGTGGTGCAATTCAACCCCCCTCTCCTACAAAAATAAAAAAGAAAAAAGAAAAAAAGAGGTGTAAGTTGAAGCCTCAGTGGGATGTCTGCTTCGTTGGGCTGTCTCTTTCAAGTGAAGTAAGATGTTTGATGCTACCAAATCAGCGTCAAACGAGGATAAACATTTTAGGGATTGAGATCGATTATTTATGCCCTGCTTGGTTTAAGTATTGAATTTGATATAAGTTTTTGGATTTTGATATAATGTTAATTTTTGATGCTAATATCTATAGAGTTGAAATTATTAGTGTTGTACTTGTATAAGAGGAACACGGAGAGTGGCAGCTGAAAGAGAAGGAGAGATGGTGAGGGCACCAGAGCTAATTAGACGGTTCGATCCGACCCGCGTTTATCGCCGACAGAGAGACGCTTTGACTTCCGTTTGGCTAGGATTTGTTTTTAGCCTGTTTTAGGCCCATTAGGTGCTTTTATATTTTTGAGATTTTTAGGTACGATTTTCGCACTAAGTATTAGGGATAGTTGTTTGAGTCATATTTAGGGTTAGTAGATAGAGATGGATTGCTTGGTTTGATTTTGAGTAGGATTCTCCTTGGAGCTCTATATATGCATATGTACTCTTTATTTTTTTATCTATATAAGCATATGCACTCTTTATTTTTGGATTAATGCATGATAAAGTTTGAGAAAACCTGAGTTCTTCGTGTGGTCGGGTCTCTGCAACGAAGTGTCCTCTCCCCCCCTCCAACCTCTCTTTCCTTGGTGCGACGCCAGCAGGTTCTTCCACCCCCCTCCCCCTCTTCCTTGGTGCTCAACCCGATTTTAGGCATGCCCGAGATCATGAGTATGAGCGCAGCCCCTATCGTGATTATGAGGATCTAGACTATCAGGCCATTAAGAATGTGAAGGTGAATGCGTCCATTTTTTATGGATCCCTAGATTCTCAGATCTATTTGGATTGGGAGGCTGGCATGGGCCATTACTTTGATTGGTACGAGGTGCTGGTTGTTCCTACTGCAATATTGGAGGCTCAGAAGTGGTGGCTTGGCTATTGTGTATGGGCCTGTTTGGGTGGGTGTGTTGGTGCAGCCGGGTTGAACATTATATTGGACAAGGGGGAGGGAACACATCCAACTAGGAGCTGCATCAGCCTTCCAAATTTGATGTCTTGGTGATCAGTTTGACTGCTGATGTGGCAGAGGTGCTGGTGGAGAAACTGGTTAGAGCTTACATGCGCGTTTCAGGTCGGTAGAAGGCAAATGGAGCAACAGGTGAGGGTTCAAATATACAGAAGGCAATGTGTTTTATTTGTTTGGAAGGTGGCAAACCCACATTTTACCAAAAAATAGAAGTACAACAAATACTGATTTGTCTGGTGGCAATCATACCAAGAATTCCGGCAATATGATAGATTTGGTCATGCATATATTCCCAAATAGAAGGTAAGGAATGCCTTTTCTCATGTGGTCATTCCTCTTCAACTTTTGATTTTCTGCATTTCTGCTTCCTTTTCTGTTCATCAGCAATCATTTTCCTGCCAGAGTAATGGGTTCCCTCACTCTCAAATAAGTCTTCAACAATTTAGCAACTGCCTCATAGACAGATCCAGGAGAGTTTTTTGATTGCTCATGAATGTATCACTCCATGAAAATACAATGGAGGGCTGGATGGGTGATCAAATTATGGACTGTGGCTACAGGTTGTCACTCAGAAATTCAGGGGGGCTTGCAGAAAATAGGATTTGACCCCCCCCCCCCCCCCCCTCTTCGTTCAAGGAAGGGCGGCATCCTTGGCACCATGGACATCAGCAAATCCATTTTGGATTGACAGATGGTGTGGAAGTAGGCCATTGTTTGACCCCCCTGCCTATGCAGCTCAGCTTCCCAGCCTCGTGCAATTTTAGTGGATGTTTATTCCTCACAGGGTGGAATCTCTTTTTTTAATACCCATGGTATGCAGAATCGGCCAAATTGATGTGTAGTGACCCGATTTCAAGGGGGAAACCCGATCCCCTAAAGAAAATTAAAAAAAATAATAAGGGCCAGAATCGTCTAGGAATCAGCCAGAATTGGGCTGAATTGGCCTGGATCGGCCATGAATCAGGCCGATCCTGCCCGGATCATCCGATCCAGGTCCGATCCAGCCGATGTGAGTTCAAAACCTTGAACTTTTATCATTTTATCCATTTAATAATGTGGTATGTATTGGATTTTTCATATCGAAGGGATTAATTGGTGTTATTGTATTGTATGTTGTGGTGTTATTAAAAATTTGATTACTTATTATAGTTATATGTTTAATCCTGAACCCCAATTGACCATTACCAAATACCAACCCACATCAATATATTAGATTTGATTGTTAGTATGCCATTTTCATTTTTTTAAAGTTTGTTTCCTTTTTTTTTTTTTTTTCCTTTTCTGATTTTCCTGATTTTTTCTCATTTTTTAAGATTTTTTTAATTTTAAAATTCAGGTCGATATCGCCTTTTCCGAATGGATCGGCTGATTCTGCCAATTTGATCCCGATCTGGATTGGATTGATACCAGGCGATTCCCGGTCCCGATCCGATTCTACATACCTTGTGAATACCTGCTTTTAGGATACCTTTGGGATGAGAAGATATCTCAGCTTGGGAGCAGTCGGATCTCTTGTGGCCTAACCTGATGAATGGTTGGAAATGGTCATGGGCCAATAATGGTGGCCTCTCTGTCAAGTCTGCCTACTACTTCATAGCAAATGGAACTCTCTCCACCTCGATCTGGAAAAAGTCATACTCCTTACAAGGTGAAGTTTTTCATATGGAGGGTTGTGCATGTGAGGCTTCCTACCTGATTGGTCCTTTTCCTTCAGGCTGTCAGCTCTTCCCATGGATTGCGGAATCGGCCGATTCCGATCCGATTTGGGGGGGATTTCACTGTTCCCCCCCACCGATTTGAAAAAAAAAAAAAAAACCGGCCGAAATCGGCCCGAACCGGACCAGATCGGGGCCGGACCGGCCAGATCGGCCGGTCCGGACCCGATCTGGTCCGGTTCGGGCCGATTTCGGTCCCCCCCTTAAGGTTTAAGGGTTTAGGGGTTTAGGGTTTTAGGGTTTAGGGTTTAGGGTTTAGGGTTTAGGGTTTAGGTTTAAGGGTTAAGGGTTAAGGGTTAAGGGTTAAGGGTTAAGGGTTAAGGGTTTAGGGTTTAGGGTTTAGGGTTTAGGGTTAAGGGTTTTAGGGTTTAGGGGTTAGGGGTTAGGGGTTTAAGGGTTAAGGGTTAAGGGTTAAGGGTTAAGGGTTAAGGGTTAAGGGTTAAGGGTTAAGGGTTAAGGTTTTAGGTTTTAGGGTTAAGGGTTAAGGGTTAAGGGTTAAGGGTTAAGGGTTAAGGTTTTAGGGTTTTAGGGTTTTAGGGTTTAGGGTTTTAGGGTTAAGGGTTAAGGGTTAAGGGTTAAGGGTTTTAGGGTTTGGGGTTTGGGGTTTGGGGTTTGGGGTTTAGGGGTTTAGGGTTTAGGGTTTAGGGTTTTAGGGTTTTAGGGTTTAGGGTTTAGGGTTTAGGGTTTAGGGTTTAGGGTTTAAGGTTTAGGGTTTTAGGGTTTTAGGGTTTAGGGTTTTTTATGGATGTACATGAATTGCATTCATTCTTATTGTACATCAATTGAATAATATGTATGTAATTTTTTCTGATTTTTTTTTAATTTTTTCCTGATTTTTCCTGATTTTTCCTGATTTTTTTTAATTTTTTTTAATTTTTTAATTTGGCCGAGTCGGACTGGCCAGACTTCATCTGGATCGTCCGACTCGGCCGATCCGATCCGAGTCGGATCGGGATCGGCGGGTCCCGATTCGGGGACCCGATCCGATCCGGAATTCCTTGGCTCTTCCTGCTCTCTGTGTCGATCTCATGGTGAAGATTTGGGTTGGATCACCTTTTGACTGGCTGCCCCTTTTTGGAATCAGCTTTAACTCACCTCTTTACTACCATGGGCTTTTGGTGGGTTCCACTCTTGGGCACTGAGGAGTCGCTCTTTGGTCGGCACAGGCGATGGTTTAAGTCTGCTGCTAACATGGTTTGGCAGATGATTCTTCATTCTACACCATGGACATTACAGTCTTAGAGGAACATTCACATCTTCAACAGCACGAGAAGGCAATAAATCCAACTGCTCTGCTTTATCTCTGGGATGGTTGGAGAGTGGGAGCTTGCCTCGCGCATCCATCTTCCTAGTCACTCTATTATCAGGCGTGTTCTCGACCCTCACTAGCCTTCTTTTTGTTCTTTGGTGGGTGGTGGCCTTTTGGTGGAGTCTCCTTTCTGGGTGCTGTTTTGTTTTGTGGGATCGCTCTTTTGTTATATGTTGTACATTCGTTTTTTCCCCTTGGTGGGGGGGGGGGGGTTATAGGAGCCCTTTGTGTGGATGGTTCCCTTCCACTTTAAAAAATAATTTAACGACTTGTATAATGAGTGGATAATTTATGTAGGCAAAGATTAAATATACTATTTAATGATTTGAACTGAAACCAATTTTTTTTCAGATTTCAAACTGAACCAAACCGAATCTAATGAGACTGTTCTGCTTGATTTTCTGGTTTGAACCAAATAGTGAGCACCCCTACGTCTATGTGCAGGGGTTAATAATAGTAGACAAATAACATGGAACATATGAAATGAAATAAGCAGGAGTTGAAGTACATAACCCAATTAAATTTAGCTTCTGCAGTCAAAATCATAAATTTAGCCCCTGCATTTATATATTAATATGCTTCATGTTTGTGATTGTTTGTCATCATCATCATCATTTTTGTAAACCTTTTTCCATCAATCTGGATTTGCTAGATCATGTGAAATGTTCAAGTATTTGGCCAAGTTCTGTGGTCAGCTGACTACTTGACATCTGGTGGAGTTAAGTAAGAACTCTAGACAGGAGAAAGTCCACAATAGCCCTAATAGCCTTCCGGTCCCCCTCCCTTTTTTTAGTTCTTCTTCTTCATGCGTCAAGAGCAAATACTTGTTTGTGTGGGTTGGAGACTTGGAGGGAGGGGTGGGGAAGGAATCCCATTGGATTACAGTGCCTCTGGCATTGCAGCAGGTGTTACTCTACAATTGTATAAGGGACACAGCAAGTAATTTACCGAGTGGAAAAACTTTGTCACAGGTTGAGTTGCAAAAATGCAAAAAGATAACCTCTTGTTGGAGGGATGCATGGTTCTGGGCCGCAGACACTGCCATGCATGCATCTTTCAGTTTATGCAAATGTACTTCCGTTTGGCTGCCATTAATCATTTACAGAATCAAACATAATTTGATAAGAAAACTTTGGCTTCTTTTGCATTCTATAAATCAAGTGATGGTGATGGTTCCCTGCTTTATGTGGGCATTTGTATTTGTAAAACCATTGGTCTTTATAGTCTTCAAACATTTGTGTGGATTTTTTTCCACATTTATTCATGCATGACTTTGGCTTAGGTTGTTCAGATTTTTTTGACAATTGTTGCTGATGTTTATGAATTTTGTTTTTGCTTTTGTTTTTTCATTTTTTGGCAACAGGAATCCCTTGACTACATCATGTGCTTTGTTTAGTCTTGTAGTTATACTTGGAAAACCTGTGCCCATTGCTTATTTTGTTTGTCATGTCAAGAGTCTTTTACTGTGTGAAAAACTTGGTTTTTTTCTTCAGGCAATTGCTGAAGCAGCAGAAGACATATGGGATCGATATGGCTTTGAGTTTGGGACTGATTACTCTGGTCTTTTTTATGCACTTTCTCATGTCAATTACAATGTACGCGTGGCTGCTGCGGAGGCACTAGCTGCAGCTTTGGATGAGAGCCCTGATACTATACAAGTTGATAGCTTTCCTGTTGATACATTTTGTCCTTTTTGTCCTATTTTGTTGTACATGCTTTTTCAACTTGTTGCCGATGTCTCCAGGAAACTCTTTCAGCATTGTTTTCCATGTACATTCAAGATATTGGTACTGGGGCTGAGATAGCAGACTCTTGCTGGTTAGGAAGACAAGGGATTGCTCTGGCATTGCATTCTGCTGCTGATGTATTAAGAACTAAAGATCTCCCTGTTGTAATGACATTTCTGATTTCACGTGCACTGGTAAGATTTGAATTTTCCTTATAAACAGGCAATAGTTTAACGTTTTAGGGTAAGTAACTGTCAAAATGTCGATGGAATATAACCTGTGACCTTAACCTGTTCTGGATCAGGGCAGTTTTGATGTCCATGAAGATAAAATCTCAATAAATTAGTGTGTTGATAACCTGGGGAAAGTATTAGACAACTGATTAGCATACTTTTTGAATGCTCTTCAGTTTTCAGTTTAGCATGGATTCTAAAGAGAGGTAGTTACGTTTTGCTTTTTGGATGCATGAAACAACACTTAGTTGGCTTCCTCCAATGTTTCATTTACCTTAAGCTTTTGTTTTTCATTTTTATTGGGAAAGTGGTTATTGTTCGTTGCTAGATGTCATCTGACCATTTGTAATTTACTGCTCAATTTGCAGGCAGATCCTAACATGGATGTTCGTGGACGAATGATCAATGCTGGTATTATGATTATTGATAAGCATGGGAAAGAAAATGTTTCCTTGTTGTTTCCCATTTTCGAGAACTACCTGAATAAGAAGGTATAACTTTCCCATGATGTTTTAAAGTTATTTTTGCTTTCAATTAATATTTTCCTTCATTTTTTCTTCCTAGTAGTTCTATGTGCTTACCCTTTTACATCTTGATGAATATGTAGTATGATTTTTTTCTGTGTGTGTTTGCATGCATAATCATTATGCTTTTTGTGCGTGTTCACACATGCTAGATTGCCCACATGCTTGCTACTAATTCAAAAAATTTCTTCCCTTTCTTATTGCAATGCATATACATCTGTGTATCTTTATGTAGGTGTGCATGTTGCATCTGTGTAGATGTGCATGCGTAGACGTGCGAGCCTGCATGCATGCACGCATGTGTGGCTGTACGTGTCTATCTCTCCCTCTCAGTTGCACTTTGCACTTGGTTCATGGAATGCATCTCATGAGATCTCGTGGGATCCTTGGTTTCAGCAGGCTTCTGAAACTGACTGTAAACAATCTTGGGAAATCTCACGAGATCTTGGACATTCTCGGGCATTTCCATTGTTTCCTTGGGTAAATTTTATATTTATATGTATACATATGTATATTTGAATCATATATATATATATATATCATATATAACATATAATATGATATATATGATATGCAGGTATATGTGTTATTGTACATAAATGTCCTTATATTTTGTCCTGATCTCCCGAGATTTTACTGAGATCTCTTTTCTCCGACACCTCCCAACCGAGATGAGGCCAAGATCCTAGATGGCAAACCTTGACTTGGTTTACTCTAAAGTTGGTTTCTCTGGTGGTGATAGGCAACAAATGAGGAAAAATATGACTTGGTACGAGAGGGGGTGGTTATATTCACCGGAGGCCTGGCAAAGCACCTGGCGATGGTATGCTTGGATTTTGTCTCCTGGTGTAAGGTTTTTTTATCTGAAGAAATATTCTGTTCGTTTTACTGTACTGTGTTTTTGTGACAGGATGATCCTAAAGTAAATAATGTTGTTGAGAAGTTATTGGATGTCTTAAATACTCCATCAGAGGCAGTGCAACGGGCTGTTTCAGATTGTCTCTCGCCGTTGATGGTCTCACAACAGGTATGCTAGTGTCTTTATTTCTTTTCTTTTAAATGTATTGAAAGCTTACAAGGTATCCTGTGGCCTTGTTGTCATCTACTTTGTAAAAATTGACCTTTTTATTTATTTAATTTATTTATTTTCCCTTTATATGTCTGTTACAATCAATTGTGGAATGTCAGACTTGGGGAGAACGTATGTGCAGAATTGGGTTGTTGATGAAAGGAAGAATAATCTAAAAGAACAAATGGAAGTCGGTTATGTTGTGATGAGGGTTTCTTCCACACATTCTGTAGGGGTTCATCCGGTTACTAGAATATTGATATGGGTTATAAAATTTGGAATTTCATAGGTGACATGTGTTTAATATGTACTGCTGACTTGTCTTGTTATTGATTTGCCATTCATGCTAGTCATAAATTGTATTGGAATGAACTGCACTAAACTGCACTCTTTTTGAATATGAAGGTCTAGAGTAGGGTGTAAGAAGCTTGTTTTGTGCAAATTTCTACCTAACAAGATAAAGATGTTTCTGTGGAAAATATAATGGAGAAGACTCCAAGGCATGTTCTCTGGTCTGCGTGAGGAAAGTCAGAAACATCTCTTTTGCCTGACGAAAGATGCTTTGCAGAGTTTTAGATATCCCTTGGATTGGACATGATTCTGTTTTGGGCAGTTTGGTGTGAAAGAGTGTGATAGTGCCCCTGAGATTCTTAAGAGCAATCAGCTCGGCGGATGTTTGAGGCAGCGTAGCAGGCCTTTTCCTTGCTACTTGTCCTGCGGTTTTGTTGAAGGCTCGCCAGTGAAGATATCTTATACTTGATTTTTATCTGGTTCAGTTTTCTTCCCTCACCATTTTATTGCCTTGATATAGTGGAGAGTTGAGGATTGGGGTTTTTGTATTCATTTTTGGAAGGTGACCAAATGTCACAATTTATATTATGTAAATAATGGTACAGACAGACCGAAGTCTTGATACAGTATGAATGAGGTGGAAGAAAAACAGGAAACCCCAGGGACCTGCCCATTACAGGAGAAAGATTTTATCCAGAAGATAAAATAAAAAAACTAAAAAGGAAGTAAAGAAACAGCTTTTTCCAGTCACCAGCTAAAGACAGCAGAACAGACTCATCCCTGTTGGAAAGAATTCCGGCGGCAAGGGGCTTAGATTCTTCTTTTTCCCCTTGGGAGGGTTTTTGCTTTCCTCCTTGCACAACAAATACCCCCATATTTCACATATGTGTCCTTTAAGGGTTTATTTTGGGTCTTGATAAGTTTAAATTTACTCAACTTTTAATTCTTGCATGGTCAGAACCTGTACTTTTCCAAGTGTGTAAATACCCTATGTTTTAGACGCCGGTCTTCCCTTTTGGTCAATATTCCATCTCAGGAATAAGATGATTCTGATGCATGCTAAGTTAGATTCTTTTTTCTTGTTTGGACTTGTATATTAAGGTTGTTCTTGGGTGCTACTGGATCTTGTTGACTTGGTGAAAACCAACATGGCACCTCAGTAATGTGGATTCAAAAGAAATGAAGGATAAAATTTCGGAATCACATGAATCATGCATCAACTCCTGATCTGGTTTGGAAAATTAGGCCTGATCCAACAAGTTTTATTCGTATTTATTTGGACTCAGTAGAGGTGACATGACTTGAACTTCGTCTGTGAAGGCCATGCTGGAGCGATCACTGTGACAACCCCAACTCCGGTCATAAAGGCCATGCTGGAGCAATTACTCCTATCATATGGTGATAGTTTGGATGGCCTTCAAGAGTCAATTTGCAAAACAAAAGTATTGAGAGTAAGTTTGCACTTGATACATCAATAAAGAAATGGACAAGTCTTTTTGAATTTCTCAAATAAAAGAGATAATAATACCTTGATGCCATGTTGGTGGAATTTTCCGAAGTCTTTTTGTCCTGAATTCGTTTTAGACTCCAACGATCCTGCCACACACAAAACAAAAACCAAATAAGAAGGTGGTCATAGTGAGTCATCAAACTCATATAGGATTCCTCCCTATCCACCGTCACTTATTATGAGACGACGAGGGAACAATAATTAATATGCATGCAATTAAAGGAAATTTTATAACCTGCAGATCAATCTCACCTCGGCTGGCCTATGGATCTTACTCATAGTGTCCCTACTAGACTCAGTTTCTAAAATATTAACATAATTCACTTTCATTGTGGTAATTATCAGCTTAGATTTGGACTTAAAACATGTAATAATTCCAAATTACTTTAATAGCTTCCAAAATTTTCAAAAACACAAACATGACTCTTCCTTATATACCATTACTATGTCAGTTCATCTTTGACTCTATATTCCTTTAATGTTAACATCTCAAATCCCTAGCAATTATGTCCATTATAACATCTTTTCCTTTATATACATACCCTATACCCTCTAACTCAGGGAGTGTATTCTTATAATTCTAAGTAAAATTCTCATTCTCATACAAGGGTACGTAATGATAACTTGAACTCCCAACAATAAATGGACGTGCACTTTATACTCTCTTACACTTATAAAGAAAATCTTATACTACACTGGTTCATTATCCCCTTATTTGGGATGTATTATCTATGTACTTAAACTGAGTACTTCCATTCCTTATATTGCTCCAGTTTTACTTATTGGCTTCGCAGGCCAGCCAAACCTTGCTCTGATACCATCTGTGATGGCCCCAACATGGTCTTCATGGCTGGAAGGTGGGGTTGTGGTAGGATGGGTAAAGAAAAAAAAAGTGGTTAGAGGTTTTCTCGCTTTCCTGAATATTGATATTGATGTTGGAGCCTTATTTGGGGCAGTTCAACAATGTAGGATGGAGAGAAAGCAGCATGTAGGGGATCGTCAGTGGATGGTGATTCTTTTATAGTTTGGAATTTGTATAAAAGATTCCTAACTCAGGGTGAATAAAAGACTGTTTAAGTTATAAGGATTCACCATAAGTATGTTGAGATAACTAAGACTAGAAATAATTTAAGTTTTGCGTCACCTCTGCATTTTCATAGATCCTTCTTGGCAACCTGATTGCTAGTGTTTTATTTTGTTTAGATAGATAACAACAGTAATCACGATGTGCTGTGTTCTGTTCTTTTTAATTCATGTGATAGTTGGATATCATCCTATATCTTTTTTGTCCTAGGTCAAGTAGATTTTGCCTTTTTCTGTCCTAGGTGATTTTGCCTTTTAAAGTTGTGTTAGTTTTTGTAGTTTGTAGCTCTTGATTACATTCTGGTTGCTTCTAGGCTTGTAAATGGGTCCCTGATAGAAATGGAAATTGCAATGTCCACTTCCATTTGCCATACAAACTGATGAAGATGCAATGGAAGAGGAAATGATTGTTTCAATTTCTGTTCTGTCCCTGCTTCTGCATTGGAAATGGAAACAGAAGTTTCCACTTTTGTCTTCACTGCAATGAGTTATTTGAAATTTCTGTTTTCCATTTACTTATGAGGAAGGGAGGGGATCTTCAGATTGAGATGAGAAGAATGTTTCTGACTCCTATTTTTGGACTTCCTATAACTTATTGGATGCATATTATCAGAGTTCTGAATCATTTTGAGAGTCAGAAATAGGTTGGATAAGTGGAAATTGGGTACCAATTTACAGCCCTAGTCGAAACTAAACGTTCAGTGTCATAGAAACAGAGATCAATGTTCGCTGTTCCCGACCCATAAAAACAGAGGTCAGGGCCTTCTCTTCCCCTCTCAGCGTGCTGACTGTTTCATTTGGGTTCCAGTAAACTAAAAGTATTTCATATGGCATTCAGTTTTTCGGGATTCATTTATGCACCTCTTTCTTATTTTTTGATTTTGGGGACCAGAGGTTTTTTCTTTCTGAACTTATTACAAAAATTAAGGTTTTGAGGTTGGTTTATGATTTTAATTGATATTGAATAAAACTGTTTTGAATCAGGAAAATGGCCAAGGTCTCATTTCTTGTTTATTGGATCGGCTAATGAAAAGCGACAAGTATGGGGAGCGTCGTGGTGCAGCATTTGGACTTGCTGGGGTTGTCAAAGGCTTTGGGATTTCTTGCCTAAAAAAGTATGGCATTGTGACTGTACTTCGAGAAGGTTTGGAGGACAGGTAATTTGACGATGAGATCGTCTTTATCATTTTTTTTGTAAACATGGTAAATTTTTTCTGTTTTGTTAGCTGCTTTAGCTTCTGATGACAGAGTTACTACACATTTCTATTGTGATTTTTTCCTGTATCCGGTGATATACAAGCACTTGGTAATTGTTTATGCTCTTTTTTAAGATGTTTGGAAGCTATTGTATGCATTTTCAAATAATTAAGTACTTCTTAGCAGGAGTTCTGCCAAAACACGTGAAGGAGCTCTGCTAGCTTTTGAGTGTCTTTGTGAGAAGCTCGGAAGATTGTTTGAACCGTATGTTTTCAAAATCTTATTGCATGATATCTCTTGAATGTTTGCTACATGTTTTTACTTTTTTCCTCCCTTCATTGCAGGTACGTTATTCAATTTCTGCCTTTGCTTTTGGTTTCTTTCTCCGACCAAGTTGCTGCCGTGCGTGAAGCCGCAGAATGTGCTGCTCGTGCAATGATGTCACAGCTCAGTGTGCATGGAGTGAAGCTTATCCTTCCATCACTTCTCAAGGTTCTTTTGCCGATAGGCTATTCAGATTATCAATGATCTTTGCGTGCATGCTATATTTTTATTTCTCCTTTTCTTTTAAAAATTCTTTTGCACTGGCATTGTCGTGTTTAATTATGTGCCGCAGTTTCTTAGAGGTTTCATTGCTATTTTCTTCTACTGCTTTGGTTTGAACTAATTTTGAAAAGAGAGCACTCCTATTAAATTTATTTGAGCATTTAGTTACACGCAATTTCATTGTACTATGCTGCTTAGTTTCCTCTTAGGCTGTATTTTCACTTTTAAAAGAAATTTGGTATTACATTTCTAGATGTAGTCAGTAAGTTAGTTGATCATATTGGACTGTTCAGTAGTAATTCCATTATCTTATTTTTTGTATGCTTATATGCCTTACTGATCTAGGAAATCAGGTTGGGTTTAACCTGTTCTATTTGGGTTTTTAGAGTCAGTTGACAAAGTCAAGGTGAGGTTTAAACTGCACAACTGCAGTTCAAAATTTGAGACCCAGAAAGAGATAAAATATGATATTTCTGTGAAGCTGCTAAATTATTGTCATTATATTGTCGTCCGCAATTTTCATTTTGCATAATGCCTGCATTATGCTTACAGTCTGTACGCTCAACTTTCATGGTGCTGGAAATGTACTGCCTAGTGTTGTCAACTTTTATGCCTGGAGTTGTGAAAATACTATTGAGAGTTTTAATAAAGGTGAGTATGAAAGACTTGTGAATGTTGAAATGGTTTGCTTTCCATAGGAATGACTGAAAAGCATATGTTTGAACGAATTGCGACGATCAGTGACTCTGACTCTGTCCGTAGCCATACCAGCATCTGAACTGGATTAGGGCTTTCACTTTACTGAAGAGTAGTTGGTTTGGGAGACTTGCAGTGGGTAGGAATCATTGCACAATAAAACATAAACAGATATGTTCACCACCTAAACAAATATATTCACCCTGCAGAAACTTGTATGAAGAATACCACCATTTCAATTAAGAAAAAGGAATCTAGTCAAACCACACTAGTATAGCCAAAGTAGATTAGTTCATAACCCAAAATAAGGTACCTCAGTTCTATAGTGCCATATGGGGGATTTCTAATTGCCATTGTTTTGATTCACTTCTGAATCTTTCACTGCTGTTATTTCACCCCTGCCACTCAGAACAACAAGACGAGTAGCAATGTTCGTTAAACCACCACTACTCTGCCACCTTACCTTGTTGTGGCACAATCTGGTGAACAGTAAGAAAGCAGAGAATAGAAGCTGGATTAAATTGCCCACGAGCAGGCTCAAGGGGCCTCTCGTACCTTGCCTTGACAAGGGTTGCTCGACCTAAAATATGAGGCGGATTATAAAGATCAGGCTGGGCACAAAGCCTTGGACCAGCAGTTTTACGGGGTAACTATTGCATGTCACTTTGTTACAAATCGGTAACCATGATTTTCTTTAAGACATGGTGGATCGAGGGATACACATGAATGTAATTGTATACTGGTTTCTATCATCAGCTTCATTTTTGTTCAGAATCTTCTTATGTAGCCGCACCAATATGAAATAACCCTTCATAGGGGAGGAGAGTATCAGGTTTTGGTGTAGGAGTGCTCTTTTCGAGCCTATGGACCAGGCTAAGTTGTGCTTGTGCTTGGGCTGGAAATTTGCTGACTGGGCTGGGCAACTTTTTTCCTGGCTATTTTTTTTTGGGCTCAGGCCCTCCATAAACCAGCCAGGCCTCTAGGCTGGCCTATGCACACCTCTTGGAAAAGGTGAGGTATCTGGTGCACAGAATGATCCTTACCAGTGCATACGAAGACCTGTCCTGCTAGAAGAAAAAAAAGTATTCTTTCTTCTTTCTCAGGGAAAGGCAGATATGGCACAAATTGTTTTCACTTAATGCAGTATATTCAGAAAAAAAGATGCGATATCTTGGCCAAGAGTGAAAATAAAAGAAAAATATGAGAATAACACATAGCAGGACAAGACAAAAAGGTTTCATAGCTTGTATTGTATTTTCACCAACTAAATTTTGGGGTGCTGAGATGGATGAATGGAAAGACCTGGGAGTGATGCCAAGTGATCAGATGTTAAGTTGAGGTAGAATAGTCTCAAGTTGGGGCTTGCGCACCGTCGTTGTAGTTCAGTGGTGGTTAGGTGTCATGTTGAAGATGCTGAACAGCCTTGGGAATCAAATTGGCGTTGGCATCATGTAGTAACATAGGACATTGTTTATTCTATGTTTAACTATGGACATGTTTACTTAATGGATTGAAGTCACTGGACATTGTTAATGCAGCCTACCTAAATATGTGGGATAAGGCTATGATGATGACGATTGTACTCCTTTTCATTTTTTCTAACTGGTTTTTTTTTTCTTTCCTGTTGACCTTTTTACTAAGTTCACGAATGTTGTCCAGTAGTTGTACCCCTATAATATGTTGAACATAATACAAAACCATTTTGAATGTGGCATAGATTTAATTCTAGTTGCACAGGGTCTTGAAGATAAAGCATGGCGAACCAAGCAAAGTAGCGTGCAGCTTCTTGGCGCTATGGCTTACTGTGCACCTCAACAATTATCTCAATGTCTTCCTAAAATTGTGCCTAAGCTTACGGAGGTTTTTAATTTATCTCTACCTCTGATTTATCCCTGTTTTGGTGAATTACATGCTTATGAAAGGGTATCACTTTGACTCTGAAAATTTTCATAACTGAAGGTGTTGACGGATACACATCCCAAAGTTCAGTCAGCTGGGCAAATGGCCCTTCAACAGGTTAAAATTCTGCTTGCATTGTTACTGTTGTGTAGGGTGTTCACATAATGATAGCGTTCAATATTCTTATCAGGTTGGAAGCGTGATAAAAAATCCTGAAATATCTGCCCTTGTCCCCACACTGTTGATGGGTCTTACTGACCCTAATGAATACACAAAGCACTCTCTTGACATTCTTCTGCAGGTAAGTATGCATATTTCTTATTAATATCTCATCTCTTTCCTCTCCCTTGTTGGTGTATTCTTCTGAAAGTACTTTTCTACAGACTACTTTTATCAATTCTGTTGATGCGCCATCTTTGGCACTATTGGTGCCTATTGTGCATAGAGGCTTACGGGAGAGGAGTGTAGATACTAAGAAGAAAGCAGCCCAGATAACTGGAAATATGTGTTCATTGGTAACTGAACCCAAAGATATGATTCCATACATAAGTTTACTGCTGCCTGAAGTAAAAAAGGTAATGCAATCATCTCCCTCCTTTATGGCTTTGACATTAAATCTCATTTTCTTTGACTTCTGGCTAGTCGTTTGGTTGTTCTACTAGGTTTTGGTAGATCCTATCCCGGAAGTCCGGTCGGTTGCTGCAAGGGCCATTGGATCTCTTATAAGGGGTATGGGAGAAGAAAACTTTCCGAATCTTGTGTCCTGGTTGCTAGAGACACTTAAGTCTGATGGTAGTAATGTTGAACGATCTGGCGCTGCCCAGGGTTTGAGTGAGGTGAGATGTATACTATATTTTTCTCTTTTGCTCTGTGCTATTCACTGCAGACCTTGCTTTTCTGCCTCTGTCTATGGTCTTTTCTTCTATTTTTTTTTATTGGCAATCTTTTACTTTCTTTGTTAGGCATATACCAGTCTTGTGACTCTTGTCACATTAATTAATTGTGGATGCATATTTTCAATAATGCTCTAAAAATTTCTTTTCTTTAAATTATGTTGAATTCTATTTACAAGTGATGCAATAGAGTATTCTCTTTGGAACTCTCTCAAGGGCTAGTGACTTGCTGGTGAAATGTAATTGCAGGTACATTAGTACTTTTTCTAAGAAAAATTATAAAAAGCATTGGTTTTGCTTTCCTGGTCTCCTTCCATGGCAGTCCATTGATACTAAGCCGCACCAGGTCTTCTCTGGCATTGGTGAATCTAGTGATATGGTGAATGGATCCCATCCTTCTTTGACTTTTCTGTTCCTTTATGACATTGTGGATGAGTATGAGGTCTCCTTCTTCATCACCTTCACTTTTGCATCCCCTTATATTATCTTGGTGTTTGTTGGTGCCACTTTGCAGTGTCTTACCTTCGACCTTTCACCACCTTTTCAGGTAACTTTACCTTTCAAACAATGAGCAAATTGATCATAGAAACTATTGCTATTAGGATATGTTTTGTACAGTTGCGGGGTAACATGACTCGTGAGAAACACATTCGTGAAGCAAATTCAATTCCTTTCACAAACATGCAGTAAATGTCTGAAAACAATGGGTGGAAATGCATTGGAGAGTGGATGCCAGATGCTGGCCTGTACAACAGAAGAATGTGAAAAAGGAGGACGACGAAGAAGGGGGATGGTTATGGCAACAGCATGTATGGACCTAGGTTCCTGATCAAGCTGAATCAGGTGTTTCACCCGATCTGGATCGGGTGATTCAGCCGATTCCGATCCCATCCGCGGCATTCCAGGCCGATTTTCTTTTTCTTTTTCTTTTTCTTTTTCTTTTTATTTTTTGATATTTTACCCCCTAGCAAGGTTAGGAAACTCGGGATCGGGTCGCGGATGGGTTGGACCAAAACCGATCGGATCGGCTGATCCCCATCCGGTCCAGGCCGATCCTGGTTAGAGCCAGGGTTGGCTGGATCAGTCAGCAGAAAAAATTTTAAAAAATAGGATTTTTTTTTAAAAATATAAAAAACAAGTCCAATACATTCCAGGCCGATTTTCTTTTTTTATTTTTTTATTTTTTGATATTTTACCCCCTAGCAAGGTTAGGAAACTCGGGATCGGGTCCCGGATGGGTCGGACCAAAACTGATCGGATCGGCTGATCCCCATCCGGTCCAGGCCGATCCTGGTTGGAGCCAGGGTTGGTTGGATCAGTCAGCAGAAAAAAATTTAAAAAATAGGATTTTTTTTAAATATAAAAAACAAGTCCAATACATTCCAGGCCGATTTTCTTTTTCTTTTTCTTTTTCTTTTGATATTTTACCCCCTAGCAAGGTTAGGAAACTTGGGATCGGGTCCCGGATGGGTCGGACCAAAACCGATCGGATCGGCTGATCCCCATCCGGTCCAGACCGATCCTGGTTGGAGCCAGGGTTGGCTGGATCAGTCAGCAGAAAAAAAATTAAAAAATAGGGTTGATTGTACAACATAAGAATGTGAAAAAGGAGGATGATGAAGAAGGGGGATGGTTATGGCAACAACATGTATGGACCTAGGTTCCTGATCAAGCTGAATCAGGTGTTTCACCGATCTGGATCGGGTGATTCAGCCGATTCCGATCCCATCTGCGGCATTCCAGGCCGATTTTCTTTTTATTTTTATTTTTATTTTTCTTTTGATATTTTACCCCCTAGCAAGGTTAGGAAACTCGGGATCGGGTCCCGGATGGGTCGGACCAAAACCGATCGGATCGGCTGATCCCCATCCGGTCCAGGCAGATCTTGGTTAGAGCCAGGGTTGGCTGGATCAGTCAGCAGAAAAAAATTTAAAAAATAGGATTTTTTTTTAAATATAAAAAACAAGTCCGATACATAGTTGTGTTGAATTACATTGATATGAAATACATAAGATGCTATTGGACAATTTTTTTTGAATAAACTTATATAAACTTACATTTATTCTAGATGTACATTATATCGACTAAACATATGGTTTACATAGTCGGACCATGACATAAAGTTCTGGTAATATTGCTCATATTGCATCACATACCGGTTATAGTCATTTGTATTGGTATAGATGACTGTAACGGGTGTATATCCGTAATAAGTCTTCATTTGCAAAGGACCGTCGACTTGCCTCCCTTGCACATCGCAATTCATCTTTAAATGTAAAAGGAAAAAAATTAATCTATTATAATTTTTTGTCTGAGAGCTTTAATTGAATAACGTTAAAATAAGTTAAATAACAAACTTACTCGGATCCCAATCATTCACATTTATAGGTTGACTGACCTTCACGTTGGTTCAGACAACTCTTCTTTAATTTTCAGTCTTCTTGCAATACTTGCTTTAGTTGATCCCTTCCCCTTCACGTAGTTTCAAAATTGAAGTAAACCTCTATAGGAACTCGATCACATGATGTGACTTCACCTTTTATTATAGCAAGATGTTGTTTGAATTGTCAGACCCCGCTAGAGACATTCCGGTTGCAATACTTGTATTGTACCTTTCTCTGGCCTATGTCCACCGGCGTGAAGGAGCCCAAACAAGATTAGTGTTAGGAGGGTTCCCAGAGGATCGCTAAGCAACACCTTGAGATGCTATGCTTTAGGCAGGTGAGCAGTTGGCAACACGTCGACTACCAAAGGGAAAGAGATGTTGAGAATAATAATATAAAAAGAAAAAAAGTTGATCAACAAAAGTACAAGAGTTTAGGAGAAGAGGAGAGAGAAAGAGAGAGCGGGTAGTAGCTAGTAGGAAGTCTTGTGGAGATCGCCGAGCTTCTAGTCATGGGATAGACCGAGAGAGAATTCGACGATCGTGAGAGTATGAGAGACAACGAGAGTGTGCAAGAGTTAGAGAGTGAGAGAGGCACTTGTGGAGCCTTAGGAGGGCCTTTTGGGGGGGGGTGTGTGTTAAACAGACCTCTAAGGCCCAAACTAGCCGTTGTTGGGCATTTCCAAACGGTCAAATAGCCAACAATGGCTAATTTGAAACCCAACGACTAGTCAAACTAGCACTCTCGATCTTGGCTGATCTAGTCCCGGACCGGCTGATCCGGCACCTAGGTTCGGTTGGGTTACCCGAGATCGGCACGGTCGGCCAAAATTCAATCCGGATCGGCTGATCCGTGCCGAGTCTTCAAACCCTGCCCCTAGAATCAGACCGGCTAATCCCAATTTGGGCTGGTCTAATGGAAGAAAGGCCGATTCAGGACCGGCTAAATTTAAAAACAAAAACAAAACAATAGCCACCAGGAGAATAGGGGCTTAAAAAACCCCTTTCAGGTGGATCTGCCATTCTGCCTAGATCCAGAGGACGTGGCTGTGGTGATTGCTGTAGTAAACTTGGGTGGCACAGTAGATGCTTGCCTTAGTGGTGTCTGCGGATATACGATATGTTCAAATGTGGATGGTGGAAAGGATGGTGGTGGCAGAGTGCTCAGGTGTGGATGAAAGTGGCTGTGCACCCAAGGGTGGAAACAACATGTACAGAGGGCTGGATCTTCTTGATAAGTCTGTTATTCTACATTTCCCAAAATGGACATTCATTCATTTCTTTCTTCCCCATTGACCACTATACCTGAAATGCCATGACAAATCAAGACCCGGAAAGGAGAAGGGCTGGTGCTAGGCATTTGGGAAAGTCGGGTTGATTGGGTGTTTTAAGTATTGATCATGCTCGTATAGAGTTGTTTCCTTTGGTGTCTCCAAGCCGGCCATGCATAAGAAAATAGATAGGAAAGGAGCCAATAGCAGTATGTTCTTGCCTGTCGATAGATGTCTGGTTGGTTCCCAACTAAAACATTTAGAACTAAATTGTTTGTTAATGTTAATGTTAATGACTAGGTTGTTCCCCTCCCTTGTCTATTAAATTTAGGGCTAAGGTGGGTTTCAAAAGGTAAAAGATGGCTACTTGAAAAAGATGCCTCATAAAATAATATAACTATCCAGTTTGAAGGGAATATAGACAATATCATATAATGTCCTAAAAGTTGCAAAAGCATGAGATTATAAGAAGTTTGAAAAAACTCATAAAATTGAAAAAAATAAAATTTTCATGAAGCCTTTTAGCTAACATTCAATGAATATTAAAAGATTTGTAAATCATGTAAGATTCTTAAACTTCTAAGCATCAAAAAACATATTGATAAACAATTAAATCAAAAAAACAAATTGATAAACAATTAATCTTACAATATTTAGAATATTCTGTGTATATGTGCCTGTCTATATGGACCACAAGAGGTGTAAACTCTTTAAATGGTGTTCAAATTTAAAACCCCACGAGATGGGAACAACCCTAAGGATAATTGGTGGCTATAGTTAAATTCATGATTGGATGATGAAAATTAAGCCTTGAGTAATGGAAGCCCTAGGAGGGTAATTGAATATTTAGGATTTTTTTAACATGGGGATGAGGTGTTTAAGCCTGGTACTGTTCAATCATGGACAGCATAATCGCTATATATATTTAACTTAGATGCATCCCCCTCCTCCCAAATCCCCTCTTTCATTGTAAAACTTTCTTTTATTTATTGGCCATTGGAACATCAATCTAATGTTGATTTAATGCTGGGTTCATATGTGGAATATATGTTCATGAATAAACTATGTTGTTGGTACAAACACTAAATACATTGTGTAAATACAATTTTTATTTCTTTATATTTAATGTTTAGTTGGCTTTTGGGACTTTTGAGACTGGTTTGGACATTTTCCAGTGAACAGGTTTGGGTTTAAAACTGTCGCCTAAATCCTGTCCAAACATGAAATGTGCTCAATTCTAGTACCTAGATATCTATCGGGTTTTGGGTTGCCATTGATAGCCCTACCCAGTTTAGACCAGCTATCCCCTAAGAATGCAAAGCTCTGAAAAAAAAAGAGTTCATTTTTTATATTTTATCAACTCTCTACCCATGGGAAAAGGTATTCTTCGATATTGGACAACAGGGTGGCTAGACCCCACTTTCACTTCACTCCTCCCCATTCCTCAAAAGCGATCATGAACCCTTGGGTGGGGTATACAACTAGACATCCAAGGGTTGATAACAATGGTAAAGATTAAATGTATGTAGTTGTAAATGTTATATACAAATTTAAAATTTATTAACAGAAATGCCGATGTGGAAACATCTATCTTTGTCTTAGGATCCTGTATGTTAACCGAATATCTCTTTCATCCACTTAAAATTGGAAACAGGTTCGTAATAGTTTCATGTCTGAACCTGGTTTTTTGAATCACAAACATGGGTTTTGGGAATTCATTTACTACTTTACTAGCCAATAAGCTCATTGTCCATCTCTTAAACTTGATCCCTTGCCTCTGAAAGATGGACTTCTATGATTTAAACTGTCTCAGAACATTAGCATATTAATGTTTTCGTCTTAACCCTAGAATGTGTGTCTCTAAACAATTTTTGCTCATTAGTTTCTTCTGTGTGCTTCAGGATTTCAACACCATCTAAACTTGTGTTGGTACCAAATCTTGCATTTTGAGCTTTTGTACTCATTTTAACTATTCTTTTTCTTCACCTTTTTGCTGGTCTCTTGGTTTATGTGGGTAAGATTATGCGTTTTCTATTTGATCAGCACATTTTCTTACTTGATTTCCTTACAATATTCAGGTTCTATCTGCCCTTGGTAAGGATTATTTTGAACGTCTTCTTCCTGACATCATTCGAAATTGTTCTCATCAAAAGGCTTCAGTCCGTGATGGATATCTTACACTGTTCAAGGTTACATAAATGATTGATTTCTTGCTTTCAAGTCTGAGTTCAGAATTTCGCCGCCATTATTTGACCAACTTTTTGTGTACAGTATCTTCCAAGGTCACTGGGAGTCATGTTCCAGGATTACTTGCAGCAGGTTTTGCCTGCTATACTAGATGGTAAGTTAATTGTATCTAGTTCATATATTTGTAACATCCACTGACAATCATTCTTTGATTCTATTCCAGGTCTTGCTGATGAGAATGAATCTGTTCGTGATGCTGCACTTAGTGCCGGTCATGTTTTTGTAGAGCACTATGCAAGAACGTAAATACATTAAACTATGCTTGATGCAAAATTTATCCTCTAGACTCCGTTCTTTTTCACTGAGAAGTGTATGCCATATGCTGTTTGAATTTCAATTAGGTCACTGCCGCTGCTTCTTCCAGCCGTAGAGGATGGGATTTTTAACGACAATTGGCGTATTCGGCAAAGCTCTGTTGAGCTATTGGGTGATCTTCTTTTCAAGGTTTATGAATGCCTCATGAACTATATATTTTTGTATATGATGCTTCTTTTGGTTTTAATAGGCATGTCTTTGTAGGTTGCTGGGACTTCTGGGAAAGCAATTCTTGAAGGTGGCAGTGATGATGAAGGTTCAAGTACTGAGGCTCATGGACGAGCTATTATTGAAGTATTGGGCAGGGAAAAACGGAATGAAGTTCTTGCTGCAGTTTATATGATTCGAAGTGATGTTAGTTTATCTGTTCGTCAGGTAGATATGTATTTTGTTGTTAACTTTTATATTCGTGGTTGCTTTATTCTGCTTTGTCTGATTATGACATCTTTTCTATTGTATTTTCTTGTCTATGCCACTTCATCAGGCTGCATTACATGTATGGAAGACGATCGTGGCAAACACACCAAAGACTCTGAAGGAAATAATGCCTGTGCTAATGAGCACACTTATTTCTTCTTTAGCATCCTCGTCTTCAGAGCGCCGCCAGGTTTTCTGGAATCTTAATCTTACAACTGCTTAAGCATTTTGCGTGTGCATGATGTGTGGATTGTGTGATGGTGGGTTTTCTATTCAAATCATTTGTCTGATATTCTAATTACATCCCCCTCCCTGTTTTTTGTGCTTTTTAGGTGGCAGGAAGATCACTGGGGGAACTTGTTAGAAAGCTTGGTGAGAGAGTGTTGCCTTCAATTATCCCTATTTTGTCACAAGGTCTCAAGGACTCTGATACAAGTCGAAGACAAGTGAGTTGATTCATTTTAAAGCGCATTAGCGTCTCATCTATATTCATTCAAATGTCCACAATGAAGCTTTGACGTTATCTTGACCCAAGTCATTTCTGTGTAAATGTTTCTTTCCCTTGTTTCCTTTGAAGACCTGAATCACTAAGGCTTCTTATATATCATTAATCTTTATTATACATGCTTTGACATTTTCCATGACCTTTATAATTAGTCATGGTTTTTTTCTGTGTATATTTGCGTAGAAGAATTTTGGCATGTCGGGTTAGTTCATCTATTTTCCGTTATCTAGACTTTGGAATTGGAGGCCAAATTTCTGGGGTTGAGTTATTTCCCCCGTTTTCCAGCTGTCTGACAGGTTGTTTCAAGCCTTCTGTTTGCCATCCCAAACCATGACATACACCAGTCCGTAGGCAAGGGGGACTATGTTAAAATATGTCAAGGTTCTTTACTTCTATTTGAGGCTAGTGGCCTGTACAGAGAATACATAGAAAGCAATGAGCCTATGGTTAATGGGAAAAAGTAAGGTTTGGAATATTAGATGCTGAAAGACTAGAGTCAAACTTCATGTCACAAAAGTTATATGACAAATTACAACTGCATATAAGAGCAAGGGTATGATTTTTTTTCCATTAGGTCTGTTTGTATTTGAATCTTTTAGTTTTAGCTGAAGAATTGTGCAGGGCAGTAAGTATCAATTACATGCGAAACCATGTTCATATAGATTAACAATTTCACATGTATGTACACAAAGATAATTGTCTATTGCACATGAAAAGTTTCTTCTGGCTATCTTTCCTTTTCAATAGTCTGCAAGCCATTTGAACTTCATTAATTTACCAAGTAAATTCTCTTTATTTTATGTTTGCCTTTTGTGAATATCATGTGCGTGAAATGATTATTTGCATAACCAGCTTTTCTAACTATGGGTCTTGCATATTGTCATTGTCCATCATGGATTTTTTTCACATCGGACATTTATCTGAACAGCATATGTTCATTTGTTTTTCGTTGCTTTTCACTAATTACAGGGGGTGTGCATTGGGCTTAGTGAGGTCATGGCAAGTGCTGGTAAACACCAGCTGTTGGGTTTTATGGATGAACTGATACCTACAATTCGTACAGCTCTATGTGATAGGTTTGCTTCTTCGTGTTGGATCTCTTGCCAACTTGTTCGTTTTTCCCCCTTCATCTTGGAAGGTGACAGATTTTTCTTTTTTTTGGGGGGTCTCTGTCTGCTAACAGCATGCCTGAGGTCCGTGAATCTGCAGGTTTAGCTTTCAGTACTCTGTATAAGGTATCTGCTCGGACATCCCTGAATGTGTTTTGCAGAGTGCTGGCATCTTTTATTCAGGATCTTTTATTTTTATCAAGTTACTTCTAATATGTCCCTGAATGTATTTTGCAGAATGCGGGCATGCAAGCAATTGACGAAATAATTCCTACTCTTCTACATGCTTTAGAAGATGATGAAACTTATGATAGCGCTCTTGATGGCCTCAAGCAGATCCTAAGGTCTCTAGTCTCTACTTTGTTCTTAAGTCAACAGTAATCAATAGTCTATCAATCACCTTTATTATAGGTCTTTGATCAACTAGGATCTTGTGTACATCTTTGTTGTTCTGCAAGATACTTTTCTCAAGCAAATGTTGCTAGTTAATTGTTGATCATAAATAGGTTGAATTTGGATTTGTCTTTATGCTTACTTTCAAAGTTGCATATTAGTAGTCAACTATTGTTAAAGTTTGTCTCTCATAACTTCATTTTTTAGTGTGAGGACTGGTGCTGTCTTGCCTCATATTTTGCCAACACTTGTCCACCCCCCACTTGCGTAAGTAGTATCTTCCATTGCTTTTTGCTATAATTGGATTTCAGTTATCTGTGCGCTCTTGGTTAGTATTTCTTTTGCACAGTGCTTTCCATGTCCATGCTCTTGGAGCCATAGCAGAGGTTGCAGGACCTGCCCTTAATTTTCACCTTGGAACAATACTTCCACCCTTAGTTCTTGCTATGGGTGATGATGATAAGGTAAGATATTTTTGTACTAATATGGTTCTATTATGTTTTTGTTCATAGTTGTTATCTGGCAAGTGTGATGTTTCATGGATTCTTCTACCACCTATTGGCACGTGTATTTTTTTGAGAGTGGACAAGCCACAAGTATGTAATAAAAGTAAATGAAGATATACAAAAGAAAGGTTCCCCTAATCAAAAGGCAGCCTCCAACAAACCATACACAAAAGAGAGGCCCTGCAACCAAAAGATCACCAAGATGGTGAACCTCTCTACTCTCCCTTAACAAATCAAAAAAAGAAGGGGACAAAACGGAGGGATTACAAAATAGTCTTCCCTACTCTCTAACCCGATCAGAAATGAAAACAGCCACTCTGCCAGCCACCAAAGCTTCTCTTCTAAAGACCCTCTTGTTCCTCTCTCCCCAAATGGTCCACAGGGTGGCATGTAGAATCAACCACCACATAGGCTGATTATCAGCGGGCATAACATAGGATGACCAAGACAAAAGGAGGTCTTGTGTAGATTCAATTAGCCGACATCGTTGGTTCACCTTGTTCATGATGGCTGTCCACACATCCTTACTAAAGCTGCAGCAAACAAATAGATTGTCCAATGTCTCATTGTCATTGCCACACAGAGGACATAGCGGCGATACCTCACATCCAAACCGAATAATTCTGTATGCTGTGGGTAATCTGCCATGAGAGATTCTCCAAATAAGTATCTTGACCTTCAGAGGGGATTAGGACTCCAAACCTGTTTGGAAAAAGGATATCTAAGTCCCCCATCAGAGGTAACTCTGTAAGCGGATCTAACAGTGAAGCATCCTTCATTCTCCCACATCCACCTCCAAGTATCCCGCTTTGATGGGTTTCTAGAAAAATCTGCCGAATGATCCCACAAGGAAGCAAGCTTCAAGAGCTCATCATCAGTGAGATTAAGCCTGAAATGTGGTGTCCACACCCCCAGACCAGCCTGCCCCTCCTCAAAAACCTGCGTCACTTGAGCTAGAGGATCAGCGGAGATAGCAAACAGGTAAGGAAACAAAGTCTACAACGGCTGTGGCCCACACCATCTATCCGTCCAAAAAAGACAGTCTCCCATCACCTAAAGAAACCTGTGTAGCTGCCAAAATAATGTCAACAGCATGTAGAATACCTTTTCCACACGGGGGATACATTATGTGTGACTTCAACGTGCACATTCCAAACTCTACTATTGGCATAGTATTTGTCTTTGATAACCTAACCACAATCTTGTGCAAGAAGAACCAAGCTTCCATAACCATTTGGTCAATGAGGCCATGTTGAAGACTAATATCCTTTAGCCCTAATCCTCCATTTTGCTTGCTTCTGCACACCCTTCCCCAAGCTATGTCATGACCCCCATTTGTAGATATACTAGATCTTCCTTTCCAAAAGAATCTGTATATGATAGCTTCCAGTTGTTTGACTATAGAGATGGGCACTCTAAAGATGGAGAGAAATTAAATACGAAGGCTGTGCAACACTGCTGTACACAAAATCAGCTGGCCTCCATAAGACAAAAGCCTCTCTTTCCACCCAGACAGCCTGGACTGAAACTTATTAATAAGAGGTTGCCAATCTCTGCATCTGATGGCTCTCGGGGAGAGCGGAAGCCCCAAGTAAGAAACATGAAACTCTCCTCGCTTACAACCAAAAAAAAGAGCAGCTCTATCCAACTCACTATCATCCATGTTAATGCCAATCAGCACTGATTTCTGAAAATTCACGCTCAGCCGCGTAACCTCATCAATGAGTTCAAGGATGAGCCTGGCCTTTAGAAGCTGCCCCTCCCCCCCCTTAATGAAAAGAATTGTGTCATCTGCATACTGTAAATGGGAAATCCTTTTGTCCCCTGGTTCTGCCTAGAAACCTACAAAAAAAACCGCCCTCCTCTCCTTTCGTCCATATCCTACTAAAAACATTAGCAATCAGGACAAAGAGCAAAGGAGATAGTGGGTCTCCTTGACTAAGCCCACGACCACTGTGAAAGAAAGGAGCAGGAGCTCCATTGATAAGAATAGCAAAAGCGGCTGAAAAAAACACAGTGCCTGATCCACCTAATCCAACCATCACCAAAACCCATCTTGCCCATCACATCAAATAAGCAGTTCCAATTGACCCTATCATAGGCCTTTTCAAAATCTAGTTTCAACACCAAGTCTTTTCTTTTATGAAATTTCATATTCTGCAAGCACTCATGAGCCACTAAGAATCTTCCTTGAATTTGTCTGCCCTTGATAAAAGCACTTTGATTGGTACTAATGAGGCTGCAACTGTCCCCAATCTAGAAGCCAACCATCTTAGCAATAATCTTATACACACCATTAAGGAGACTAATTGGCCTGTAATCACCTAGACTTTCAGCCTCTGCTTTTTTAGGAATAAGAACAATGTAGGTCTTATTAGCACCTCTCAAGTGAGTTCTACCTACTTGGAATTTCACCACAACCTGAAACAGTAAAGGATGAACAATCTCCCAGCATTTTTGGTAGAAGAGCAAGGGAAAACCATATGGTCTTGGGGCTTTATTCCCTGCCAATTGAAACGCTGCCTCCTTAAACTCTTGCAAAGTGAAAGGGGTAGATAGCCTCTCTCTCTCCTCCACAGAAAGCTGAGGTAGAACACAAGAATCCACAGTTGGCCACACACAATCCTCTTTAGAGAAGTGGTGAGGGGATGTGTCTGCTGACAGCCTCTCTCTGGTGTATAGTCTGTCCATCCACGTTTAAAGAGCTGATACAGTTGATTCTTCTTCTGCGTGATGCCACCGTATGAAAAAAATGCGGTATTCATATCTCCTTCCTTAATCCACCTGTCGCTGGGCCTCTGCTTCCAATACATCTCATCCTTCAGCTAAATTTTCTGAAATTCATCCTTCAATGCATCCCAATTCTTCTTATCTTCCACATCTAGCTACCCACCTCCTTTAGAGCCTCAAAATCTTGAAGCTGGCAAAGGATGGATTCCTTTTCAGTATTGCTCAGTCTGAGTCTGCCAAGCTTATATATAAGAGTCTATGTTATCAAAGGCGATCGCCTCACTCGCCTAGGCAAATGAAAAAGGTTGAGGCGCGCCAAGAGCGCCTCGCCTCGCCTCATGTTCGCCTCACTCACCTAGGCACTTGCCTATAAATTTTATGTCAAATGTTTGTTTCTGTTTTAATTATGTGGTACTACTTTTCTTACTCTTAATTATCCCAAAGTGAATGCCTCTTTTAACAATGTCCACTACCATTTTTCTCTTACATGCTTCCACATTTTCCCCATTTTTTTCTTACATGCAGCTACATTGTTTTCTTATTTTTGATGATTCCTAAGACCATGCACTACATATATGAGTGCTTTATACAAATTGATGATTACATGTTAGTCATGATCAGTATTTCTCAAGGTCTTATATATGATTATCTTGGATATTTTATTTAGTTTCCTCATATTGTCATTTTCTTCCTTCACGGTGTTGTATGGGAGAAACACATCGCCTCAAACGCCTAGGCGATCGCCTAGGCATTTGAGGCTAAGGCGAACCCTTGGTCGCCTCTCGCCTCTGGCTACATAGATAAGAGTGGCCATAGCATTACTCTGTGTATCCTGAAGACCAAACTTGTCTAACGATATCCTGAAAACTCTCCTCATACAGCCAAAGTTTCTCCATCAGGAACAAAGGCTTCCACTGAAAATGAAAAACACAATCTAGGAGAATAGGCTTGTGATCAGAAACCACCCTCTGTAAACACAAACCCTTAAGATCTGGGAAGTGGTCTTCCCAGTCAGTGGAAATCAGAAACATGTGTAATATGGAGCAAATAGGCTGTGATTGCAAATTGGACCAAGTAAAGAAGCCATCATCAGTGTGACATCAATTAAGGTAGCATGCTAGACAAAATCCTGAAAGGCTTCCATGGCCGCTAGAGAGGAACATCCATCTGACCTTTTTGCCAAAGAGAGAGAGTAGCATTAAAATTTTCTGCCACACACCAAGGCCTTCTAGCCTGCTCATGACACAAGAGAAGCTCTTCCCACAACAATTTCTTCTCTTCTTTGCCTTGGGGTCCATAAACCCCAGTGAAGTCCCAAATAAAACCATCAGTCTTGCATCTGAAGGTCACAGAAATAGCTTGTCTCGCCACATGCCTGCCACACTCCTCAAGCATATCATCGTTCCACAGCACCAAAACCCCCCTGACCTCCCAACTGTTGGAGAAACAACACCACACCTTAATCTACTCCCTCCCAACTCCCTCCAAACTTCCTCTCCCTCATCTTCAAACTTGGTTTCTTGAAGGCAGAGCACATCAATCTTATGGCTTCTGACCAAGTCTCTCACCCTCTTCTCCCTACTACCCACTTCTCTATTGTTCCACGATAATATCTTCATTGGATATCAAACAAGGAAACCACCCCCTAGCCTTCAAACACCCTCAGCCACCTCCTTCCCCTCCCTTTTACATCCCTTTACACTCCTGGCCATCCCCAGTTGCCACCTATTGTGGATTCTTTAAACACATAATATCTGTCCTTCTCTACTCCCTCAAACAATACTCCAATTTTATCAGTGACCTCCTTAGCATGCTCTCCCATTGACTTCTCAACCGAAGCTAACATCTCCCAGACCTCGTCCTTGTCCATGACCCCACTGCCTATAAATACCCTCTGCTCCCCCTTCTACCCACATAGGAGTTTCTGGTACCGTCTCCTCCACACCCCCTTCTCCTTGTCCTGCTACCTCTTCCCCTGCCAACCCTGTTCCAGAGACCTCAGACAGACCATGCTTGGAAACCCCCTCCTCGTTGCTCAGCAAAGTTTCCTCCTGGGGGCAACCAGACAGCAGTATACCACATCCGTCTGTAGTTGGCTGCTCTCCCCTTGACTAAGGATGCTCCTCCGCCCAAGGTTCAGAAACCCGGGATCGGGGCTCGGATCGGCCGGTCCAAAACCGATCGGATTGGCCGATTCCGATCCGAGTCAGTCCGATCCCGGCCGATCCTGGCTGAGTCAGGCTCGGCTGGTTCGGATAGCAGAAAAAAATAGAAAAAAATATGAAAAAATGTGGAAAAAATATAAAACACAAGTCTAATGCATAATTGTGTTGAAATACATTGATTTGAAGTACATAAGATGTTGTTGGACAAAAAAACCTTGAATAAACTTACATATATGATTATGAACTTACATTTATTCCAAACGTACATTATACTGAATGAACATATGGCTAACATACTCAGCCCATGACATATAGCTCTGGTAGTATTGTTCATACTGCATCACATACCGGCTATAGTCATCCGTATTGGTATAAATGACTGAAAATTGTGGATATTCTAGACAACCCCCTGAATAGTCGGATGTATCAGAATGTTGAGGAGGGTAAACTACATATCCAGTAGGCTGACTATATGATGATGCATCTGATAGTTGCTCCTGATATTCCTGAGGAGCTTTACCTTTGTCCTTCCTCCTTGATCTGCTGAATGTTTGAATGGAAGATTCTTCACGTCCTCCTCTGCTACCATGATGTTCATCTTGGGTAGCATGTGTGAATTCTTCTTCTCCAGTGAATTGAATTGGTGGAGCTGGAGCTGGGGCACTGGTAGCATCTCCGCCATCCTCAGAACTGTCGGAGCTCGTCTTTGATGTCGAGTCATTTGAGGTTTGATATTGGACCTCATCACTTGGTTCTGGCGTTTCATCATCTTCCTCGATAGTCTCCAGATCAGCAATTTGAATTCCATGACCACTCTTCCTTCTGCTTGGTACTTGTTTTTTGCTCTTCTTCTGACGTTTTGGAGAAGGAGGTTGAAAATCAGTAAGTAATGGAACATTATCTAACTCACCTTCCGCCCATTCCCGATCATTTGGGTTGAATTCAGGCTCATTTGAGGTGCTTGAATCAACCCATGCATTTAGTGGATGTTGCTCCTCGAACAGCTCATCCAAGTCTATGGGTTCTTCTGCATGTGTCGTCTCTGTGGCTTGTCCGGAAATTCTCTCTTTCTCCTGCCTTTGAAGGTTCCTTATGAGCTCCAGATTCTTTAGCTTCAACCTCATGTTATAATGACAGAATACGAGCTTCTCTAGACGGCTCGACTTCAATCTATTCCTTTGCTTGGTGTGAATCAAGCCAAAGGTGCTCCAGTTTCTCTCACAGCCTGATGAAGAGGTTGTTTGACTTAAGACCCGAATTGCAACATAGGCTAGATCTTCATACCCATATGTTTTTCCATGATCTAGCCACCAGTCAGCTGTAAATAGAAAATTGGCCATGTCAACAATGTGCAAGTTATAATTAAAATTTAAGTAGAACATCTAGTTAATAATTTTCAAACCTGGACTCAAAATTTTGGCAGCTCTTTGAGCAGTACTTGTCCCAAAGTGGTATAACATCATTCTGTAATCATGCATTTGCTTGCATGCCAATATTGCTCTGTCCTCATCTGCAAGCATACGCTTAATAACAGACTTAGCCCCCATCAACACTTCCGAACAACTATCATAGCTATCCTTCTTCCCATCAGTTCTGAACATGTACTGAGGGTTGAAAAAATAACCTAAATAAATAAGTCGAAGTTAGTTATTACTTAAGAGAAATGTGTATACAAATAATACATATAGAAAGTTAGTAGCTTACCAGCTGCATGAAGATCGTGATGTAAAGTGTGTTCCCAACGTCTGTCTATTATGTCCCACCACTTCACAAAGGTTGTTGGGTTGTTCAGTTGAATGAGCTCCTTAGCTCTGTCCATAGCTTCATATAAAAAACCCATATCCGATCTTCTTTCTCCATCACAAGATCGCAAGACACGGACAAGCGGTTCTACAACATTTAACACCGCTTGCACCCCCCTCCAGAAGGGTCTAGACTGAATTAAATCAGCCACTTTCTTACCTTTCTCTCTGACCTTAGTTGGTACATGCCGCAATATGTGATTCTCCCAATCTTCCAATGCCACCATCCTAATCAAGTTGTTCTTTTGTTGACTTAAACTATCTAGAGAGATATATTGAGATGCAAACCTGGTGGCTCCCGGACGAAGCAACTCTCTTCCATGAGTATGTGTGCGCATGATATCCAGAATGTTGTTGTGGTTGTAGATGAATGTGGTGATAAATCGACCACTCTTGACCACTCCATCTACCATCGGATCAGAGCAAATGTCTTCCAACATCAAGTCAATACAATGAGCAGAACATGGAACCCAGTATAAATGTTCTCTCTTTTGCATCAACATTTGTCCAGCTAACTTGAACGCCGCTGCATTGTCCGTAACCACTTGGACAATCCTTTTTTCGCCCACTTCTTCCACCATTTGATCCATTAATTCACACAGGTACTGGGCATTCTTTATCTTTCCAGATGCATCAATGGACTTCCAAAATACGGTTCCAGCTTTACAGTAAATTAAGAAGTTGATCATACTTCTTCTTGTTATCCCTGTAAAATTCCAAACGTGATAAGAAATCAGAAATAGACCTATTCTGATTAAGAAAAAATGAAGATAAGATAAGAAACTGAATATAAGATTTATGTACCTGTCCATCCATCGCACATTAAAGTGCATCCATACTCATCCCAGATCCTTTCAAATGATTTAATGTATGTTCGGATGTCATCAACTTCCATATCCAAGTACTTGTTGTATATCTCATATGGAGAAGGTCCTTCAACCCCTTTGCCAACTTCTTGTATGGTCTCGATCATGGACTCATAATATGGCCCCTTGGCCGCATTAGCAGGGATACTGTTATAGAAAAACCACCTAGATGTAGCTCTCCCTATCTTCTCCTTACAAAGTTTTAAGTTCTTGAATGCAGCACTAATAGAAGGTTGTTTATCCCTCTTCTTGGTGAGCAAGAGATCTATTGGACCTACTCTAGGATCTGCAGCTCTAGTGAACTCTTGAGGCAGCTCCTCGCATACATTAGTGCTCATGCCGGCGCTAGTGCTCCCTTGTGCAGAAGGTGTGGAGCCACTTCCTTGTCCTCCGTATCTTCCAGTGTGCCGAAATAAGTCCTCATCTGCAAAGGACCGCCGGCTTGCTTCCATTGCACGTCGCAATTCAGCTTTAAATGTAAAAGAAAAAAAAATAATCTACTATAACTATTTGTCTGAAAACGTTAAGTGAAGAACATGAAAATAAGTTAAATAAGAAACTTACTTGTATCCCAATCATCAACATTTATAGGTTGATTACTTCCACCAAGCCGGACTCCAGCATCAGATCTTCGCGCTGATTCAGTCAATTCCTCTCGAATTTCCTGTCTTCTTCTGGCAGTACTTGCTTTGCTTGATTCCTTCTCCTTCATGTAAGTTCGAAATTGGATCCTAACCTCTGAAGGAACTCGAGCACATGCTGCAACTTCACCTTTTATTCCAGCAAGATGTTGTTTGAATCGGTAGACCCCGCCAGAGACAACCCGGTTGCAATATTTGCATTGTACCTTTCTTTGGCTCATGTCCACCGGTGTGCAATGACCCCAAGCAGGATCAGCACTAGGAGGATTCCCAGATGACCGCTCAGCAGCACCTTGAGATGCCATTCCTTCACAGCACAAGAAGATGAGAGATCGCGGAGCTTGTAGTAGACTAGAAGTGACCTCGTGGGAGAGATGGAGAGAGAATTCTATGAGGGAGAGAGAGCAAGAATGTTAGGAGGCTCAAAGGGCATTTGTGGAGCCTTAGGAGGGCCTTGGGGGGGTTTAAATAGACCCCCAAGGCCCAAACTAGCCGTTGCTGGCCGTTTGGGAACGGCCAGCAACGGCTAGTTTGACCCCCAACGGCTAGTCAAACTAGCCGTTGGGGGCCGGGTCGATCCGAGCCGACTCGGCCCGATCCGGTCCAGGATCGCCCGATCCGGCTCGGACCGGCCGATCCGAGTCCAGGACTCGGCAAGGAACCCCGGAATCGGCACGGTCGGCCAAAAACCTGTCCGACTCGGCCGATCCGTGCCGATCCGAGCCGAGTTTTTAAACCCTGCCTCCGCCATCCCCGCATTCTCCTCAGAAGGGGCTGGACAACTTGTGGATAACTTAGGAAGAGTGAATGGTACGGTACTGGCGCCATGGTTCCCTTCTGAGGGACCTGTGTCAGGCACACCGTCATGAGAGAGTACATCGGTAGTGAAACTGCTGCAGACACAGATCCTCTGCTACTGCACCTGAGAGGAGTTCCCAGGTGTAACCCCTTGCTGCCTTAGAAGGAGCTGTTTCTCTGGAAGCCCAGACTCTTCGGCCTGTGCCAAGAGATTCATGCTGGCGATGGAGGTCCTCTTGCCGTCTACCGTAAGCACCGAAGCCTGCGGAAGCTCCGCCGGCTGCAGATTCTCCTCCGGTCGCCGGAGATGGGAGAGGAGACCCAGCGGAGGGGAGGCGGGGGATGCACCTTGTTCTTCAATGGCAATTGGGCGAGGACGAAGCCCTCTAGCGGGTACCAGCTTGGACCCCTCGCGAAAATGCAAGGTGGGTAAGTTCCGGTCCCCCGAATCCCTACCCGAAACCGTACGTCCTGGGTTTGCATGAGAGAGGTTCGCGGGCCGGACTCCCGATTCGAAATTTGAATCGGGAGGCTGAGGCTTGCCACATACCCCAGCCTTGTCATCTTCAACCTCCGGATGACTGCTCTTGAACCCTAGACATGGCAGCGGATGCATCAGCTGGGACTTGATCGGCTGCCTGAGGTGGACAGCAATAGGAAAAGTCTTTCTTTCCAAGGAAATCACCAAAGCCTTAGGAAGAGGCTTGTCCTCCACTGCTCTCAACACACCCTCCACCACCATCAAACCACCAGAGAGAAGTATCTTCAGATAATCCCCCTTCTAACACCCTCGGCGGCAGGGACTTCTACAAGTTTTACAGGGATACGAAAGGAAGGAAAATCTGGATAGGTCCCTCTGTGGCTCTCCAACTGTAAGCCTGGAGCACGAAATTGACGCCAATCACAAAGCCTCCTGAAACCGCCCTCCTCGCTTCCTCCTCTACCGGGGCCAAAGCCAAAAAACATTCACCTAGATCCCTAACTTCCCAGCCTTCATCACAGCTACCCCCAGATTTCAGAAGCTGCTCAATCTGCTCCACAGAGGGCTGTTGAGAAATTGCAACCCCCCCCCCCCCCCCCCAACCACCACGACCCACCTCAGTTCGACACATCGTCGCGGGCTGGTGCCGATAAGCTTGACTGGCAGACACGGCGAGGATGTAACATCTGGTTGGGAGCCCTCAAACCCTACTTTGGTACCCCTAACCACATCCGCATAGGAAGGGCATTCCTTCTTACAGAACCTCCAAACATGTCCAGATTTTCCACAACAGTAAGATCGAACCAAATCCCTGCACTCTGACGCTCGATGGCCTGGCTTGAGGCAACGAGCACATTGAGAGGAGACCGGAGCACTCTCCTCCTTCCTCCGTGGCGGCCAACGCCGACGGTCCCCCAAGGGTATCATGTTGACGCCGGAGACGAAAGCCGGAGGCTCATGGCCTCCCCAGACACTCCTCATGGCTGTCCCCACATCAACCATCAACAAAAAACTAAGTATTGGCATGTGTAAAATGTGGTCAGTCACAATAAATAATATTTTCTGACATTGTAACAAGTTAACTTGGAGGAAAATAACTCCATTATGTCTTTAAACATATTCAAGATTTTTTCTTTCTATTTTCACCACTTCTGTGAACATAGTAGCTGAATATAAATTTCATGTAGTTGATTTAACCCTTTTGTCAAGAAAAAAAATTCTGATGTTTAGTTTGGTTGTGTGAGGGATAAGCAGCAGCTGGTACTGGCCCCCACAAACTCAGTTTATGCTTTATAGTCTCATTTCCATGTTTTGCAATTATGAATGTCATAGTAGATCATTGGAAAGCTCAGATCTTATCCATCTGGCAGTGGGATCAACACAAAGCCCGAGTGAGTAACTGGATGACACACAGGCTTGCTAGTTTTTAGGTTGGATCTTCAATTCTTGACAAGTGGCAACCAAATAGGAAGACATGGAAAGTGCCTCATTCTCAACTGTTAAGCATGTTGGATGGATGGGCTAAGCTATGCCCTTACCCAACTGAGAGGGAGTTGTGGTCTCTAATTCTTCCTGCATTTCTGTGGGGAGTGTAGAATGAAAGGAATTATAGATGATTCAGAGATGAATTTGACAGCTTTTATAATATTATGTGCAGGGTTATTAGATGGGTCAGGGAGTGGGGTATTGCTGCTAGGATTGTAGGGGATCCGAAATCCTCTTCTACCTTGTCTGCTTTGAGGAAGGCTTTGAGGATGATATGCTGATAGTGTTTCCTTGAGTCCTGTATTTTTTATTCCTGTATTTTTATCTTATCCACTTGATAAGATATTTGAGGGTTTATTGTCTTTCTGTGTTTGGGATTTCCTGTGTGTACTCTGAGCAATTTTGCTCCTTGTTGTAATTTCTGCATTTTATTATCAATGAATCAGTGATCTGTAATTGATCACCTTAAAAAAAAACTGTTAAGCATGTTTAAGGGCTTCAAACAAGAAAAGGACAAAGATAGTTTACCATTCTACTAAGAAGGTTTATCATCTCCCAAGTTGCAACAGACTTTTTCCATTGTATAGGGTGACAGGGTCCTTAGATGGATGCTTCCTAGTTGCATGAGCTTTTAAATTTGCACCTTAGAAAGGTTGTTTGTCTTTCTGCCAATAGGTCTCATGTGACTTTTGATAGATTCGCTTCTTGTCAAATTCAGTTGACTAGACTTGAGACCACTTTGTAGGGATTCGATGTCAGACTGCGATAGGAAACTCTGCCATATTGTTACATCCTTTGTTCGATCTAGCTCCTGTTGATGGGATCAGGCTCGATATCAACTCGGGCATCAGTTGTCTGGCTGCCAAGTTCTAAGCAAGAGCAACCAAGGCAGCCAAGTTGAACTAGCTTACTGCTAGCTTCGTCATCATTCCTATGGGAGCATATAGTGCCCCACAAGGCTTCACTAGTTTCTCCCTTTGAAATAGAGACAACTGCACTGTTAAATAGGATATTTCATAAAAAAAAAACCCATTATAGTTATATCTTATTTTCTTTGACATTGGAAACCCAGTCCCCTGCCTTGCTTAAGTGCAAGATCTGTTTTTGTCTTAAACCATGCTACATGGGTGCCTTACTGCACGGTCTACGGCTATATCGAGAGTGTATGTGCTAAAAATCCTGGGTTCCACACCATCAGGACCTCATCCATTTTACAAATAGACCAAACACAGGCCCAAGTTTAGCCAAACTAGTCAGGCTGTGGACACATGAATTGGACTTCTCCCACTGGCCTCAGCCAGTGTATCAGTCAAATGACTGAAGATCATTGATTAATTGCCATAGATGGTGTCCCTCAAAAAAAGGTGAGTCACATGGAATGGATTCATGTGAGTTAGTGGATAGAAATAAATCTAACAGCATCCGTATAAGATATGTGGTCAATAAGGGAGGTCCTAGCTGTGCCAACAGACAAGGGAATTTTGGGTTAGGGCTGTATTTATAACATTTTTTGTACTCAGGACTTATGTGAAAATATCCAGCTTGAGGACTTTCCTGCAGTTCATATAACTCCTTAGGTCGGAAAGGGTTAGTCTAGAAGTTCCACAGATTTGAGTGAGTTCTTGGTTTCTCTTGCCAATTTCGGGTCTAAAAGTTTTTAGTCTAGAAAGTCCCATAAATTTTGGTGAGTTCTTGGTCATTCTCATACCAATTTCCCATCTAAAAGGTTCAGTCTAAAAGTTCCACAGATTTTAGTGAGTTCTTACCAATTTCCAGACAGCTTAGTTGCATTTTATTAATTTCAGGGACTTGTCAGCAATGTTCCTTAAAATTTGATTTGTGATGTTAAGCTGCACTTTAGGTAAGTTTTAAATCTGAAATTGTACGACTCTTTCCTCTTTGGGTTGCAATTTTTCAATTTTGGAACATGATTGGAAATGCTTGCAATTTATTGAAGTTCAAGGTAAAGCTCATTCCTTTAGGAAAAAGAAACTTGCATTCCATTTAGAGTTTATGAGGCCCAAATTGTAAATTTTGCTAACTTGAGAGAGTTATAGTTTGTAAGTCCTTTCTTGTGGTTCAGTAGCCAACTTTTGAAGTTTCAGGGGTTCCTTTGCAAATTTTCTTTTCTGGATTTGTCATAGGACGGAAACCTATCATACAAAAATTATAGCATATGTTTACACTGCCCATCGTATATCTGTAAATACAGTAATATTTATTCTTAGTCAAGACTTTAGTGCATCTTAGCGGATACGCTGTTCCGTCTAATGATGTATTTGTTTGGTGTATACTAGGATGTGCAACACTTAGCTAAGAAGGCTGCAGAGACTGTGGTCTTGGTCATTGATGAGGAGGGTGTTGGGTCCTTGATCTCAGAACTCCTCAAAGGTGTTGCTGACAACCAGGTTATGCACCATTCTACTATTCCAAACCGGCATGATTTTCTTACTTTCTTTTTACATGATGTCTAATACATGCCATCTTTTTGTCAGGCATTGATGAGAAGGGGATCTTCCTATCTTATTGGGCACTTCTTCAAGAACAGTAAATTATATTTGGTTGATGAGGCTCCAAACATGATCTCTACACTAATTACATTATTAAGCGACAGTGATCCAGCTACTATTTCGGTATTCTTGAAGAAGCATGCTTGATTTTTTTGGGTCATTTGTTTTAATTGTTTTCTGAACTTTACATCTATTGATCAGGTTTCCTGGGAAGCCTTAGGAAGAGTTGTTGGCTCAGTACCTAAAGAAGTTCTTCCTTCATATATTAAATTGGTCCGTGATGCTGTCTCTACAGCAAGAGACAAGGAGCGAAGGAAAAGAAAGGTACTCAAGTGTGATACTAGTTTTAACAACAGAGCTTATGCCTTATATTTGAGCGTGCTTATTGGCATGAGAGGTTATCATACTTTCTATTGGAGAAAATTTTCATTAATGCACTTTTAGTTGGAACCCATGTATCTAATCCATGGAATCTGCAGGGAGGATCTGTCCTCATACCTGGATTTTGTCTTCCAAAGGCCCTTCAACCACTGCTTCCTATCTTTCTTCAGGTGTGGAGATTTTCAGCCACCTATTTACAAGTTTAGATTTTGACCTTTGAAATCTTATTATCCTGCACTATCTTTTGTATTTGATTGTAAACAAAACACCTCAAATAGTAACTTTGCTTACACAATATTTTGTCATTCTGACATTTTTCTCAGCAAGATTTTGCAACTGAAGCATGTTTTTTTTTTTTCGGATTCATTTCCTTTTATATTTTGCAATTGGTAATGATGATGTATTCTAATGATCTTGCAACTTCCCCTGCAACATTATTTGCTTTGAAGACGATGTTGTCTTTTACAGATAACAAGTGAATGTATCTTTTACATCAGAGGAAGTATGGACTACATGACGATGATGTAAAATGGAATATGTGGTAGCATACCGCAGACCACTTGGTAGTGTCCATGATGGATATTATCGAGAATGATGTAGTTGTTACTTCTAGAAATACAAAGTCAGCACCAAGATCAAAGCTCCATTTTCTATGGCAATACAAAAACCTAGTTAACATTTATTGGTAAGTAGTTAGAAATACAAAGCTGGAAGGATAAGCAAGTGACGACAATGTAAAGAAGGGTAAAATAGAAAGTGAGCAAAAAGGACAAGATATCCAGAAGAAAAGAGTGATGCTGATGAATATGCATATTCATAGCATACTGACAAGAGTTCACATGTGCGGGACACTCATGAGATTAGTCTTGAACTGTTGGATCAACTGCTTTAATTTTGTCTCTGGCATACTGGCATTCATTCTTCTAAAAATGTGTTTATATGGAGAGTTGTTCTGTGTGTGGTTTTCAACACTATCATTTAAAATCTTCATGAACCCTTTTTTAACTAGTTTGTTTATTGTGATTGAACTATGTCAAGCATTTTCTCCCTACTTTGGCCTCTTTTCTTGCCATTCATAGTATATCTTCATTGTCTTGCGTTTCAAAGTTTCACTGAAACTTCATCAACATGCCTGGACTTCTACTGTAATAATCTTGTATATTTGTACTTTAGGTTTAATTAGAACTCTGGTTATAAAGCATATAATTGACTGATCTTTTCATGACCTGCTATCATGTAAGGTCTTGCTGAGATCTGTTCCCTTTTAACCTCCTGAGATGCTGCCAAAAAGTAAGGGAGCAAGTCTTCTCTTTTCTCTTCATCTATTTGATCCTATTTTTGACAGGCATCAATATCCCGACCTTCCAAACAGTACATGGAAAGGGATGATAAAATGAAATATGCATACTGTGGCAGGCGTGCAAGAGTGTGCACGAGAAACAGTAAGAATGAGAGTGCATATGTAGTTTCCCAAGCCAAGATAGGTGTACTTTCTACATAGCTGGCATTTTCCTCAGGCTGTATCAGCATTTGGCACTGCCTTTCTTTACGTTAATCTCTCGCTTGTTAAAGTGTGCTCATCTAGTGTTGAAATTGTAGCAGCTGCTTGAAGGTCGACCTTGAGATCCAATGTTGATTTGGCATGCTCAATTTCCTACAGTGCTGCCATCAGAAAACCCTTTGTGATTCCTTCTTATTGTGGCTGCTATGATTTTCACATCATCTACATTGCAAGCACGCCTTTTTTGGGGTTTGAGAGAAATATTGTGTCATAATTTCAGGTATCGATTGCCCTTATGTACCTTCTTTTATGTGGTTATGGCTTATTGTAAACTAGCACTCCGTTAGCTCGACCATGCTTGAGTTGGGTCTCAACTACAGCGTAAATGATCCAAATTCTCAATAGAAGATCTTTTCCTTCTCCTCTTGAGTTCTGTTCCAACTGCAACTGCAAATAACCTAAATTCCCAATAGAACATCTTTGGATTATATATTTTTGGATGGAAGTGGGCTACTGCAATGTTAACTGCCAGGGAAACCGAGCATCAGTTAGCCTTCCTTGTTAGCTCTAACAAGAGTGTTTCCTCCAGAGAGTTTGTCTCTAGTGTAATTCTTGCTCTTGAAAGTCCCTCATGTTCTCATCTTTCCTGTTTCCATCTCCTTCCCATTGCCACTTCCTGTGCGCTTCATGCTTCTAAGTTCTTGCTGGTTTGGCCCATTGCAGTGAATGGATAGTTTACAATTCTGTACAAATTCTTATTTGGGATTTAAGCTATTTATGCGGCACGAAGATCATTTGTCAGTAATTACCTTATACGGCATGAAGATCATTTGGCCCATATGCTTTTCATCATACCTTGTTAAGACATGTGGCATGTGGAAAATTAAATTTTAACTTCTCAATTGTCTTTTTCTTCTCTTCCTTTTAGGTGTTTGGGGCTTGAACCAATTAGAGGATAGTAGATGGGTGGGGGGGGGGGGGCGTGGGGGACGCCCATTTTCCACCACATCCCCATGTTAACAAATAAAAAGTATCATAAAATTTTAAATATCAAAAAATAAAAAAAAGGAAGTTACACTAATTACCCCTAGGGTTGTTCCCATCCCTTGGGGTTTTAAATTTGAACACCAATTAAGGAGTTTAAACTCTGTGCGGTATATAATATATCTATATATATACATATATATATATATATAGAGAGAGAGAGAGAGAGAGACCAAAAAGAATGTGGAAGCAATTCTTGTTATTCACCACAAAGAAAAGGGATGAAGATAAATGTCCAAATTATAATGAACAGGAATATTTCTTTGTTTCTGTATTGTTCAGCTAATCCTTCTTCTGAACATCTGTACTATTATGCTTGTTCTGATCCCCTTTGACTCTTCTTTGGTTCGGAGTGTGGGAGACGGTCTGGATTGAAGGAGATGGTGGGGAATCAACCTCATAATTGATTCCTGCATGTTGTACCATTTGCATATTGGTTATCTTCGTTTTGTGGTTTGTTTATTTCAAGTAGAATGGAACCAATGACATGTAACACGTACCTCATGCGTGTAGGGTCTAATTAGTGGTTCAGCTGAAACAAGAGAACAAGCAGCACAAGGCCTGGGAGAGTTGATTGATGTGACTAGTGAACAAACATTGAAGGAGTTTGTTGTTCCTATAACTGGGTATGTCTTTTGGTCCCATCACTTTAAATGTACTAGGTTTTGTTTCAGAAGGATATTTAACAGGGTTGCTTGACTTCCCTTTATGTCTTCAAGCAATTGATCGTAAATGCAGACTTTTGGTTCACTAAGAACCTATTCATGGCTGCTTATCTTGTGGGCTCACTTTTCACAATGTCCCAGTCTTAAGATTAGCTAGTCCAAGATAAGTTTTGTTTATAATATGCCTCCCATATCACTTTTGCTAACTGTTTCTAATATTTTCCCTCTTTTAACGTGTTCCTTGCATGGCGTGGTAGGTCGGGAGATGATGTCCAAGAAAGGTTTCTTTCATTTCAGATTGTGGTGATTTGAAAATAGTTTTAAGTGGCAAGATTAATTCTAATACCTAAGGCCTTAATGTCTCTTGTTGAACGATGATAGATGAAAAGTGTTTTAGTATAGTTAAGATTGATAGTGCTGTAAGGGAGTGCGAGTGGTCAGGTAGGAGGGTGGGAGGGAGAGAATAGTATATGGAGAGGTCTACATATTATTTTGCTGAAGGTTACTTAACTATTTTCTGCTATGATCAGTCATCATACATGTTTAGCATCTTGATATGTGAATCCATATATTTGTCCTATGTCTGAACAATAGCACATGTGTATTCATGGTTCTTGATAAAGCCAATTCAGCATTCCTTTTCTGTTTAAGAAATGTGCACCTTCTCTTGGATTTTTGTTCTCCCTTAATGCACTGTCAGATGCTTGATATTTCCTTTTCCATTATGTTTTATCTACCAGGGAATAAAATGAATTCCTAGTTTACATGCTTGTGAACTGGATATTTTGTCATTTTGACTGGAAAAAGTCACAAAGAACTCATCAATAACTTGGTTTGATTGGTACTCTGGAAATCCCTGTAAGGTGCTGTTTCTGATGTAAAAATGATGCCAATTGCTTACTGTGGTTCTTTGTTTTCTTTCTCCATTTCGTTAACATTGCTGCCATTTCCTTTAGGGATGACCTAATTAGTATTCTAATATATGTTCATACATAAATGGTCAAAATTTATTGTGGAGTCTGTTTTCCAGTTGTCCACTTTCTTTTTCATGCTTGTTTAGGTTTATATAAATAATTTTTTCCTTCTTTGAGTGGTGCTTGAAGTAAATGAATTTTCTGCGGTGATTTAAAAATCGGCCGCCTAGGCAGTTCACACCCCACTCCCGCCTAGGCAGAAACTGACTTGTCTTTGTTTATGAGATTTTAGTTGGACATCTTCACCTCTTGTTGAAAGACCTTTATGCTCCTGCCATTAACTCATACTTGGCCTTGTAAATTGTCCTTTGCATAAATACATCTCATTCATGTGGCATCTATGTAGTCAGAGGCGACCAAGGCGACCGGTGGGTCACCTTAGCCTGGCCTAGGCGTTTGAGGCGACATTTTATTTAAAAAATAAAAAAAATCAGATAGTTAAATATACTATTAAACATGTCAAAAACACACATAAAAATCATACAAAATGACTTATTTCTCTACTCAAATATAACCAAGAAAATTTAAAATCTACCAAATTGAAACAAAATTTAATAAAATCTAGATGCGTTTAAAAAATTTATGCAAATTTTGATGCTAAATAAACACACAAATTTTGATGTTGAAAAGCATACACAAATTCATGCTAAATAAGAGATGCAGAGAGAGAGAGATTGAAAGAGAGGGAAACTCTATGTTTGTGTAAGGGTGTGTGTGAGCCTCTGTAACTTTAGACCGAAAGAGAGGGGGGCTTTGGGTCCTCTGTAATTTCAGAGAGAGAGAGAGAGTGGAGTCGAGAGAAAGAGCAAAATGGAGAGAGAAAGAGAGAGAGAGAGAGAGAGAGAGGGCTTCGGGCCCTCTTCATCTAGAAGTTACACAGGCTTCGAGCCGTCTGTAACTTCAAACAGAGAGTGAGAGTGAAAGTGAAGAGAGAGAGAGAGAGAGAGAGAGAGAGAGAGAGAGAGAGAGAGAGAGAGAGATATCAAAGCTTACCTCGCGTAGAGGATTGTGCTGAAAGGTCGTCGAAGATGTTGAGCGTTGAAGTCATTGTCGCAGTTGGGCATCAAAAGTCATCGAAGCTGCAAGGCTTTGTAGTCATCGTTTCCTTAGGGCATTACATGGCTGGCAAAGGTCGTCGAAGTTGCCAGGGTTCGTAGTCATACTTGTTGTCGGGCTTCGTAGGGCTCGTCGAGGTCGTTGGGTCCATCAAAGATGTCTTTGAGCATGGGAGCGAGGAGGAAGGGCTAGGGTTGTGCCGGAGCTGGAGCCGGAGAAGATGCCTTCTGCTTGCTGGCCTTGTCCCCTTCGTTGGAGAGGGAAGTGGAAGGGGCGGAAGCATGGGACCATCGTAGATTAGGGCAAGCAGGGCACGACAGGGCCGGGGGTTTATAAACACCCACTTATTGGGTCGAAACGATGGACCGGTATTGCATCTGGGTTTTAAATGGGTCGATTCGGCCGGACCAACATAGACATAAGGCGGGCGAGGCATGCCTAGGCGATCGCCTAATCGCTTGAGGCGATTACAACGATCGCCTAATCGCTTGAGGCGATTACAACAATCGCCTAGGTTACAGAGGCCGAAGCGAGGCGGTTTATCGTTGCCTTGCCTCGCCTCATCGCCTAGGCGACTGCCTCAGTCGCCTTTGATAACATAGTGTGGCATGCCCACAAAGGCCACAATGAAAGGTTTGTTTTGTCATTGCCTAGGACACAACTCTGTCTATGCTACTATAGTAACTAGGCGGGGACTGCAGCTACATGGAGACTTCCCTCCTCCATAAAAACTGTAATCACCGATAGTCATGGGGTTCAAAGATGATTCTCTCATATTTGTAGACGTTGGCATAGCAGTTGTTTTTGATATTATATTATTCGTCAAGGCATAAAAGTTATTGACTTGCAGTAAGCTAAGATTTATATGATGCTTATACATGTAAATATGAGATGTCTGTAGTCAATAGCATTATCCATTAGTAAAGAGTAGGTATAATAACTTTAAATAAAGGTCTGAAAAAAATATCTGCCTCAGAATTGAGGCGCCTGCCTCTTCGTCTAGGCAGTCCACCTAGGCAGTACGGGGGCTGGCCAACTCGCTCTGCCTAGGCAATTTTTGAAAACATTGATTTTCTGTTTCTATTTGCATGTCAATTTTGTGTAACTTTTTTGAATCATAATTGGATGTTGAATTCTATATTTATTTACATACATAAATGAGTGATCCTATTTGCATGTCAGTTGTGTACTTGTGTGAGTTATTTCCAAATGCATTTCAGTGCTTCATTTTGTGGTGATTTTTATGTTTAATTGTGGTCATTTGTGTGGAAATTATGCAAAAGAATTTTTGTGGCATCGGAGATCTTAGTTCCATAGTTGTCAAGGCGCCAAGGCGACCCAAGGCGTTCTTGGGGAGCCTAAGCGCTTAGACGCTAAGGCGGCCGCTTAAGCGGCAACTTAGGTACCTTATTAAAATATATATGAAATATATTAATATTAATTGTGAGTTGATCAACATAAATAAAAAATAGCAATAAAATCAATTTGAATATGAAAATTGAAATCAATTAATTTGCTATAAGATAATTGACTTGGAACATATATGGAACAAATCAATCACAATAAATATTAAAATTGAAACAAATTAATCTAGCATGAAATAATTCACTTAAATTGAATATATAAGAACAAGTCAATCATGATAAAATTGAAAGAAATCAATCTATAGTCTTATGAATTAATTTGAGCATATAAGAATTAAGAACAAATCAATCATAGATAATCAAATTTTTAAGATGAGATGTACTAACTTGAGATTTTGACTTCTTCAAATTTTTAAGAGCGCCAAAGCCCTATGTGATAGTGTGTGTGTGTGTGTGTGTGTGAGAGAGAGAGAGAGAGAGAGAGAGAGAGAGAGAGAGAGAGCATGTGTGTTATGACCGTGTGTGTGCAGAGAGGGCTTTGGCCTTAACACAGAGAGAGAGAGACAGAGAGAGAGATTGGAGAGGGCTTCGGCCCTGGCATGGAGAGAGTGAGAGACAAAGAAGAGAGTAAGAGAGATAGAGAGAAAATTAAAGAGGGCTTTGACCCTGTGACAGAGAGAGAGAGAGAGAGAGAGTTAAGAGAGGGAGACAGTGTGTGAGTGAGAGTGAGGGAGAGAGAAATATTAGAGAGGGCTTCGGCCCTAGCAGATAGAGAGAGAGTGAGAGACCGAGAGAGAAATATTAGAGACATAGAGAGAAAGATCAAAGAGAGTAAGAGAGAGAGATCACATGGAGACAGAGTGAGAGAGAGATCGTAGAGGGAAAACACAGAGGGAGAGAGAGTCGAGAGATGGAAGGGGGAAGAGGGCACTAAGTCATTCACTGGATGACATCGGCGATGGCGATGGCAAGGGAAGAAGGTGGCAGTGGTGGACCTGGTGGTGGCAACTGGATTCACTGGCGAGGGACTCCCAAGCCTTGCATAGAGGGAATGAGGGAAATTAGAGAGAGAGAGAGAGAGAGAGAGAGAGAGAGAGGAGGCATTGACTGGCCTCACTAGACGGCAACGACGACGGCAAAGGCGGCAATCGGCACGCGTCGGTGAGGGCGTGCTTTCCCCAGAGCCCCTTAAACCCTAGCGCTGCGAACGGGCTGGGCAGAAATGGGGGTCGGGGGGGTGTTAGCGTGAAGAGTTCGCAGATCCATCGTGGATCTAATCGGGCCAGGCACCTAATAAGGCGGACAAAGCGTTAAGCGGTGTGCTTTCGCCGCTTAAGCAGCACCCGTGCCCGCTTTCTTCGGCCCAATAAAGGCGTGGGCTGCGCCTTGCTACAGGAGAGCGCCTAGGTGCTGCTTAGGCACATGCCTAAGCGATGCCTTGACAAGTATGCTTTGTTGTAAATTTACTTTCATACATTATTCCATGTCTTAGTTTTTTTTGTTTGATACTGTATGCGCATTTGTCAAGTGACTGTTCATGTCATGTCTTGTGTTTGTCTGACAGTTTTGTGCACAATAACTTGTTTTATATTTATTGTTTCTCATTTTTGTGGGAGGTGCTAGGATCTATGAGGAAGATACAAAAGAAAGGTGCCCCTAAGCAAAGGCACTCATCACTAGAAACCCTTACAAAATTGGGCCTATAGAACACCAAGAGGCCCAAACACAGCTAAAAAGACCCACTTAGCCCTTCCTCAACATAACAAAAAAGGAGTATGGGGTACCAGGGGTACACAACAAATGGGCCCACTCTCAAACTCTGTCACAAATAAAAGAAACCACCCGATTAGCCACCAGAGCTGCTTTTTTGAAGATCCTCTGCTTCCTCTCTCTCCAAATGGTCCAAATAGTGGTGTGTAGGATGAGCCACCAAATGTGTCGACCCTCAGCATGCATCTAATACTGACCCTGAGAGAAGAACAACTCCTCAACTGTATCCACATCATAAAACCTCTGCCTCACCCTAGTCAGGAGACCAAGCCAAACATCCTTGGCAATGCCACATTTCACATAGAGATGATCCAAATCTTCAGCCTCTGTCCCACATAAGGGACATACTGGAGGTACATTACATCCAAACCGGATGAGCCTGTCAGCCACAGGAAGCCTACCAATGCCAGTCTTCCAAATGAGAATCTTGACCTTCAGAGGGGACTAAGGAGCTCAGACCTGCCTGTGAAGGGGAAAAGATACTTCCCCATTAGCAATAATTGAATACATTGATGTGATTGAGAACCTCTCCTTGCTATCCCAAGACCTGACCCAAGAATCTTGTTTTGAAGGGTCAATCCGCCTATCAGCCAACAAATCCCACAAGCCCGCTAGCTTCTGATACTTATCACCTCTAAGACTCTGCCTAAAGCACGGTGTCCAGGTAACCACCTCTGATTGAGACCCCTCACAGCAGGGGGCTACCGGAGTGTATGGGTGAGAAGCAAGAGCAAAGAGGCGTGGAAACAGATGCCTAAGAGGTTGAGTGCCATACCATCTATCCACCCAAAAAAGGCATTTGGTGCCATCACCCAAAGACACATGGACCCCTGCACTGACAACATCAGCAGCCTGCAAAATACCTTTCCATATGGAGGAGACATTATAGTCCACCAGGATCTGTATCGCCCAAATTCTGGAGTTGGAGTAGTATTTCACCTTGATAACTTCTAGCCAGATACCTGTGGAGACTACCTAGCTTCCAGAGCCATTTGGAGAGTAGAACTAGGTTGAAGAGGCGAATGTCTGCATTTGATGGAGCCTGGCGACAAAGGTGGCCCAAGATACTGGATGGGGAAGGATCCTATCTGACAGCTGAAAATGAGATCTACTTTCGTCAAGATCCTTTCTTGCAGATTGATGCCAATTGCCCCTGATTTTTGGAAGTTGCACTCTTAAACCTATAACTGCATCTATCAACTCCAACATAAATCTGGCCCTGAGGAACTGCTCTGAGTCTCCTTCCAAGAAAAGGATGATGTCATCCGCATACTGTAAGTGAGATACCCTCATAGCACCTGAAGCAGCCTGGAAGCCTTTCACATATCCAGCTTCTTCCCCTTTCATTTACATCTTGCTAAGAACATTAGCTACCAGGAGGAATAGCAAAGGCGAGATGGGATCTCCTTGTCTTAGACCACGTCCATTGAAGAAGTAGTGAGTAGGTGACCCATTAATTAAAATGGCAAAGGAAGTAGACGAAACACACTGCCTCATTCACTTGGTCCACTTCTCACCAAAATCCATCTTATCCATGATATTAAATAAACAGTTCAAGTTCACCCTATCATAAGCCTTTTCAAAATCCAATTTGAAAGCCAGGCCTTTCCTCCTATTGGTCTTCATACTATGCAGGCACTCATGGGCCACTAAGAAACCTTCATGTATTTATCTACCTCTGAGAAAAGCATGCTGGTAGAAATTGACTAGTCTATCCATAACTTAAACCAGCCTGGAAGCCAACATTTTAGCAAGAATCTTATACACCCCATTGAGAAGGTTGATGGGCCTATAGTCTCCCAGGAAATCAGCTCCAGCCTTCTTAGGGATGAGAACAATATGAGTCCTATTAGCTTCCCTGACTCCTGAGATGGGCTTTGTTTTCCTGAAATTCCACAAGTGCCTGCAACAAAAGATGATGAACAATCTCCCAACAAGCTTGGTAAAACAAAATAGGGAAACGATTAGCTCTTGGGGCCTTGTCCCCTGGCAAAGCAAAAATAGCGCTTCCTTCAACTCCTCTACAGAGAACGGGGCAAAAAGGTTCTCCCTTTCAGCGGGGGACAATTGAGAGAGAATACTAGCATCCACAGGCGCACACAATCCTCTTCTGAGAAGAGACGAGCATAAAAGGACTGGATATGTGCTCTCACTCCATGTTGCTGAGTAATAGTCTGCCCCTTCACCTTAAGGGAGCTGATGTGATTGATTCTTCTCCTGCCTGAATCTACCTTGTGAAAAAAGGATGTGTTCATGTTCCCTTCCTTTACCCACTTCTCCTTGGATCGTTGCTTCTGGTACACTTCCTCCTTCAGGAGAATATTCTGATACTCCACCCTCAATTCCTCCCATTTGCCCTTATCTTCAGCATCAAGCAGAGCCGCTTCCTCCATTGCCTCAAAACCCTGAAGCTGGTGAAGAATGGCTTCCTTCTCAGAAGAGGATGGAAGCTTCTTGTCTGCACTTTGTCAAATGAGATCATGCTCGACTCTACCAAGCATGTAGATGAGGGTGGCCATCGCCGTCTCACTCCTACCCCCTGAGTGCCAAACATGTCTGACCACCTCAAAGAAGCCCTCCTCTTTCAGTCAGAATTTCTTCAATCTAAATACAGGCCTCCGCCGGAAATGAAAATTACACTGCAGCAAAATAGGCTTGTGATCAGATACAGACCTTTGGAGGCAGGAAGCCCTCAAATTAGGGAAATGATCTTCCCAATCCGTCGTCACCAAAAATTTGTCCACCCTGGAACAAATGGGATGTGCCCTCATGTTAGACCAAGTATAGAAGCTAGAATTAGTATGAATGTCGATGAGAGCAGCTTGATGAACAATGCATAGCTGACATAGAATAAGATCCATCTGACTTCTCTGCTACCGACAAAATAGCAGTGAAATCCATGGCAGCGCACCATGGTCTACCTAAAATCTCGTGCCAACGAACAAGCTCTTCCCACAAAACCTTCTTCTCCTTTCTGCTCTGGAGCATGTAAACACCTATGAAGTCCCAAGTAAAGCCATCCTCGTTTCTGAAAGAAATTGATACTGCAGCCTGCCAATCTGCTTCCCAATCTCCTCAAGCACATTGTCATTCCACAGGACCATAATCCCCCCCAGATCTCCCTTTAGTTGGGGATATAACTGTAGAGGTCAACCTACGACCACCAATGACCCTTCAGCCCTCCACATCCTGAGCCTCAGTCTTTGTTTCTTGAATGCATATATCATCCATATTATGCCTTCTAATCAAATCCCTCACAGCCACCTGCATCTCCCTGCTACCCAACCCTCTGGCATTCCATGTAAGTATCTTCATTAGGAAACAAGATATAGGCACACCTCCCCCCCCCCCCCCCCCCCCCTTCCTTCACACTTCTAGCCAGGCCCATCTGCCACCTATTGCGGATTCGGTGGAATACATAATGGGTGTCCTTGTGTACACCCACAAAGGAAACCCCTATCATATCCGCCACTTCTTTGGCTTTCTCCTCCATTAACTTCTCCACAGCTCCTATGAGCTTCTGAATCTCCTCCCTATCCATCACTGCACGCTCCTCATGACCATCAACTACCTCCCCTTTCATCCCTTGGCCGGTGTTTCGGGGACCATCTCCTCTCCCTCCTCTCCAACAGCAGCATCATCCAGCCCAACTACACCACCTATCGGACATGTGGGTGGCACCTCATGAGGCACCCGTTCCATAGACACAAGTTGAGCAGGTTCCCTGCAATTCAACACCTCATCTCCCAATCTGGCAAGATCCCCAAGTGGCTGGCTAGAATTCCCAGCTTCATGCTCCTGTGCTTCACGGATAGGGGGCTCCACCCCGTAGGGGCAGCCGTTCGCAAAACAAGCCACATTCAAGGCTGGAACCAGTGAAGACCTCCGATAGATTCTACTTGGAGGGGATTGGATGGAAAATCTATGGCCTAGTTCCACCGAAGGCTTTGCATGACCCATCACCAGCTCCGGCTCAGAGGCTCTATAGTGTGGGGCAGGACTGCTCCCAGGCCTCGGCGAGTAGACAGCCCCCATAACGCAGCCTACCACCACTGCATAGGCCAGGACAAATCTTCGGCACCCCTTCCTTGCTAGGAGGGGACTGGATGGGGCGAGCAGGCTTGGATCCCTCCGGAGCTAGCAGAAGGTGAGCCGTTGGACTGGGTTCTGGGGAACCATTACATTGGCCATGGAAGGTGCCAGTGGCACAGGGCTCCCCGCCGTGGCCAGTGAAGCCTCCAGCAACTCCAGGAGGCCGCCCGAGTGTCGGGAAGGGCGGCTTGAGCTCTCCGCTGCCAGAGAAGTGGGAGCTCCCTGGCCTCCCATGGCAGTCGGGTGAGGATGAAGGTTGGCATCGGGTCCTGACTTAGGTTCGTTCGAAGGCCGCATGTTGGGTAAGTTGTGGGCCTCCTTATTGAGAGTCGGATATGGGCCCCCATCACGTGGCGGATTCGCCTGTCCGGAACCCGAGTGTGCGTGGCAGTTTGAAATTTGAAACCCTGCTTCCCGACTGCCACGACCCCCGTGTCATCATCTTCAACCTCCAAACGGCTGCTATGAAACCCTAGCCGAGGCGGCGGCTCCGAGCAGATCCGAACCTGGACATCAATGGGGACGAGCCTCCCATCCAAGGGCACCAGCAGCCCTCTAGGGATGCGAAGACCCTTCAGAACCCTAAGGACGCCTTCCACGACCAGCAGCCTATCCCTCTGAAGGAGCTCTCCACCCACTGACCGAACCCCAGTAGAAGCCATTTCACACCCTCCAAGTCACAGAAGATAAGAGGGACACCAGACAATCTTAGGACCACCTCCGAAGGCAGATCAGGGTGCGCCCCTCTCTTCAAACCCCAAGCGGCAGGCAGGACCACAAACAAGTTGCCGACGACCGCCCGAGCGGCAATTACTCGCCTCGCCTCCTCTTCAGACAGAGCCAAGGCTATAAAGCTCTCTCCTAGGTCTTGAACCTCCCAAGGAGGGGCTTCTGCATCTCCACCGCTGAGAGCAAGAGAGATGCTCTCCACAGAAGGTTGAGGGGCAGCTGGACCCCATGACACACACCAGAGCTCCACGAATCTCTGAAGGCGACTCATCCTGGGACCTAACATCTCCAACGGCATCTGCAGAACCACCCGAACAGACGTCTGGTCCTTCACCTCCTCCCTCTTCCTGCCTGCGACCACCTCAGCAAATGACCTGGGCCTCTGCTCGCACACATACCAAACATGTCCTGCCGTCCTACAATGAAGGCAGACCACCGGTAGCTTGCACTCCCCGGCCCTATGTCCCAGCGGGAGACAACGCGCACATGGTGAAAGGTGAGGAGACTGTCTCCCCTCCCTCGGAGTTCGCCTTCCCTGACGGCCCACTGGGGGACGATGGAGCACCGACACCCCTCTCGCGCTCGCTCGCATCTCCGCTTTATGAGGAAGATACTATATTTTAGGAGAAAATAATTGACTGTTTTATATTTATTGTTTCTCAGTTTTGTAGGAGGTGCTAGGATCTATGAGGAAGATACTATATTTTAGGAGAAAATAACTGAGGATGCACGCAAACATAAACATCTCACCGCAATCCTAGTAAAGTACTAAATTCAGCAAGCTTTTCATCTTACTGTAGAACATTGGAGTAGGATTCAAAACAAAACATAACTGCTCTCAGTCTTTGTCATAGTCTTGACGATTTTATCTGGTGATAATGTTACTTATTTTTTTCCTCTGCTGGCAAAATTGATCTAGAAGATTGATGTAGAAGGTGAACATATGGACACTCCTTTGATAGTAAAGCAGTGCTTCTTGACATCTATATTTGGATGTCATAGCGTTGTCCTTTTCCACATAATATGTCAAAGCATTATCAAAATGTGAGGAGATCCATATATCATAGTCTTGGTTGGACAAGTGGATAGGGAATGATTGGAGATTGGTATCGTGCAATGGTTAGTTCAGTTGAGGAGGGGACTCATAGTCCGAGGAGATGCAGTTATTAATCCTTGCTTCAGCTATTGTCAGAAGTGAAGATCAACATGAATGAAAAAGATCAGATTATTTGGGCAGCAAACACATGAATATTCTCTGTTAAGTCATTTTATAAAAATATGGATGGAGATCAGCCCTCTTTTAGGCATTTCGAAGACATTTGGAAGGTGAAGTTGCCATGTAAGGTTCAGAGTTTTATGTGGCTGGTTTCCAAAAGGAGAATTGTTACCAAAATTTACAGCAAAGTGGTGAAAGAATAATGATACAATGTGTGTTCTGTGTGGAGTTGATACAGAAGATACAGATCATCTGTTCATTGCATTCCAGATCAGGAGAGAAGTATGGAGCATAAAATATCTGTTTCTTTTTACAGTACGCAGGGGATGTGGGAATATTTTAGACGGTTGAAGTTTCAGTTATCCAAAGGTGTTCAAAGGAAGATTATGCAAGTCTTGTCATATGCCATTTGCTGCAGTATTTGAAAGGAAAGGACTGCTAATATATTCAGGGGTAGTAAAGTTTTTGTGGAGAATATTGTGATGCTGGTTATTTCCTATGTGTATAATTTGACTCGTCATATTATGGGGGTGTCTTCTGAGGATTGGACGAAAGTAGTCTCATAAGTGCATTTAGAGGTTCCTTTTACTATGTTACAATTTTTTATTTTTACTAATTTAGTGGTACAATCTGGATTTTGTTCGAAAAGGAAATAGTCTTATGTCTGCACAGCCTTTGGGTTGTAGAAAGAAGAAAGAGGTCTCGCGATGAAACTTGATTCCGATGGAAGTCACTTGGAATTATATTATCATATTGCTCTCTTAATGGGATTTAAAAGATCAGTGAATTACATGAATCCAAGGTTTTATTAATGATAAATATGTCAATTCTTGAGAAGTTACCCCTTGGTATTTCAGCAGCTCAAATGGTACCAGATGGATATCCTATATGCGACTCGTAACAATTGCAGATTCGTGGATGAGTTATCTGGGGGAAAGTTACATACTCACGAACTCCAGAAGGGTTGAAGGTCAATTGAAAAATTAGTGGTCAAGATATGTGTTCAACTGAGGTGGAGTGGATCAATGGTGCAGGCACTGTTTCCTGCTAGGCTGTAGTGCAGACAGTGATCCAATGAAAACATCTAACAGGTGTGATTGGGTGGTCCAAATTTGTTTTCTTCTTTGCAACACTTTTCTCATCATCAAATGTTACCCCTCTGCAAATTTTTAGTCACTGTAAAGTGCCACAACATCCTAAAAAATCAGAATCTGCTGCCAGTGGACATAAATAAAGGAGCACTGCATCAGCTCCCTACATATGTTACACACCCGTATATGGTGCAGGATGGGGTGATGTCAGCATGGAAATGATAAATGAATAGCAGATATTATAAACCATCCCAAGTTCAGATGAAATAATTAAGAGAAAATCAAACTGGTGTTGCCGTCCCGTGGTGGACATAAATAAAGGGGCACTGCATCAGCTCCCTATATATGTTACACACCCGTATATGGTGCAGGACGGGGTGATGTCAGCATGGAAATGATAAATGAATAGCAGATATTATAAACCATTCCAAGTTCAGATGAAATAATTAAGAGAATATCAAACTGGTTTGCTGTTCCGTGGTGAAAATCTATCCAGAAATCCAAATAAATCGGATTGATGGTAGTTGAGAAGCTCCCAAAAGATAGGGTGAGTTCTGCCGTTAATTTCTCAATCTAGATTAACGAATAAAGATTAGGTTTCCTTGCATTCTCTCTGCCAACACCGATTGAATTTAAACTGGAAGAGGGAATTAATGTTCACTCTCAGCACGCATGCATTTTGATTGGGATATATCCCGAGCACATTTTGTAGTACATGACCTATCCAATACTGAATACCAATACCGCAACAAGCACGGATTCCGTATTTGTGTGCGGACATGCATATACCGATGCTACACTGCTCTCCAAAGTCTCAAATGTTGATGAGATGCTACTGGGATTTGGGCACAAGTCCCAAGATCCCTGCATGGCGCCCAAACAACAGGCTATGTGGCTGGTTCGGGTTCTGCACTATGGGATGCAAATAAAGACAAAGAAGAGGTGTGAAGAAGGGGGTAAAGGGGAAGGAGGTAGATGAAAAAGACAAAACAGAAATAGGACAAGAAGTAGAGAAGGGAATAGCGAAGGAAGAGGAGGGGGTTTCACAACACGGGGAGTAAGGGAGGAGCAAGGGGAGGAATGGTGGGAGGAGGGGGAGGGTGCGGGTGACGTATGTGCTTGGGCTGGGTTTCCTGCACCGAAGAAGATGGCAATGACGGCAACAAGAGAATATGTAAGTGGAGGCATACCGATGGAGGCCGTGGGCATAGTGGTCCCTTTTTCCCCCCCTCCATCTCTCTCTCTCTCTCTCAAAGCAATCACACAAGATTTTTTTTTTCTTTCTCAAAACCATCATCAATTGAGAAACAAAGTACATGGGGGCCTTTATTTATAGGGATGCTAATAAACGATAAGGATCAAACTATCCTCAAGCTCTCTGGAAGTCCTAAACTAACAAAAGACCAAAATGTCCTCCCATAATCTAAAATAAATGGAAAATACACAATAAAATGAAAAAAGAAAGAGCAGGTAAATTGTTCAACAAGGATGGACTCAGCTCGTCTCACTCTGTTCGTGATGCATGTGTGTCAACCATGCCTCGGGCTCGGAACTTTCTATATGTAACACAACTTCCTGTTAACCTTTTCTTTTCAACTGTTAGATTTTGATCAAAGGTTAAAAAATTCAAAATAAAAACTAACAGGTGAGTCCCACACAGAATGCCCCTCCAAGCGATACAACCAACGCTGACTCTCTGATCAGCAGCCTTCGCTGATCATATCACAGGTATTTGTTATTTTTTAATCTTTTCTTAAAAAAGACTTCCCATTGTGTCACCCTTTTGACCTCCCTCCCCCACCCCACCCCCTTCTTCTTCCCCGGGGCATGAATTTAAGCGCCACAACACAAATCGTTGTCGACCATCAGATTGGATGTATATCTTTGTGAACCAATGGTTAAGAAAGGAGTAACAAGAAACTTTCAGAGGAAGTTCTCTGTCAACAAGATGCATAAGACCATAAGATGCTGTGTAACTTCATCTACAGCTCTGGTAAAAAGGTAAGAAACAGAAGAGTATACCACAGGTTCCACCGTCTTGGGCAGGCATGAAGCCGTGAATTCCCTCCAGCACTGACCAAAGGGCTGCACTGGGTATTCCTGCCTGCTGTGGAATCGCGCAGCACTAGCTGGGCCATCTGATTCTTCTTATCACCCATCACCTCTCCCATGAATTTTAGGTGCCATGTGTTCACATGCCTTGCCCTGCCACTGTCAATACCATGTGCCAATGCTGTCGGATGGCACTGACTTTGCCAGGACACGGGGTACACATTCGTGCACCCACTGGATCTCCATCCGACGGGCGTGACATGTTGGCACCCTCTGCCCCCTTTTTCGAATGGATGGCTCTGCTGTTGTGCGGCCAAGTTGCACGGGAGGCCCTGACCACACAATAGCATTCCTCACAGCTGTCAATGCAGAAAGCCCAAAAAAAAAGTTAAAGAAGTGAAGGCGCACTGGAACGGAACTGCCCATCCATGGCCGTAAGCATTTGTGCAGTCTGATCATCTGATCGGATGTCTGAAAATTTTTCCTTTTTCTTTATCTTGGGCGTCACAAGCACCACAGCACCCAAAGAAAATTGGAATCTGCTTCCAGTGGACATAAGGGAGTGCACTATATCAGTATATTTATACACAAACACTGTTTAATCCGTATGCATGGCATATGTCCTCTGTGTAGCTGATCTCTCTGTTTGCCTTGATCTTACTTCCACTCATGCTCACCAATGAATGAGAATGCCTATGTTCAAGCACGTTTGAATGTACTTGCTTTGTGCTTCATCCTCCACGTGAATGCACCAAAATTTTCCCGAGGCAATGTGTGTTCTTCTTGGCTATAGAGCACAAAGGTCATCATATGACCCTGTTGCTTGTGTGGTTGTGGGCCTTTTGTCTTAGGATCTCTTCTTGCATAGTTAGGGTCATTGCCCAGTTCATGATAATACAAGCAAGCTTTATTACTTTCGGTACCTACTTAAACCCACATAATAACATGAGACATACAGGAAGTTTGAATTCTGCTACCTGTTCTCGTTGCTGAAAAATTTATACCTAAATAACTGCATTGGCCGTCAACTGTATGTCTTGGTACCAGTCAGTCATTCACATGGTAGCTACCAAGCATCTTATGGACCCTATGCTTGAACATTTTTTTTTCAGATTCTTATATGAACTAATTTCTTATATGCATTCTGATTTTTCTGAACTGAAAACAAATAACACATCATTGCCTGATCTTGTTGCTTGCAGTCCTCTCATTCGGATCATAGGTGATAGATTCCCTTGGCAGGTGAAAGGTGCCATTCTATCAACATTATCCATCATCATAAGCAAGGGTGGAATGGCTCTTAAACCTTTTCTTCCACAGCTTCAAACTACATTTATCAAATGTTTACAAGATAGTGCAAGGTTGGTACACATACATGTTGCTTTCTCTAATTGATTGTGTACAGTTCTACTTTTGCCAGTTACACTTAGCTGTTACTATGCAGGACGGTTCGATCAAGTTCAGCACTTGCTCTAGGAAAGCTTAGCGGTCTTAGCACCAGGGTTGACCCTTTAGTTAGTGACCTTTTATCTACTTTACAGGTATATTCCTTTGAATATCACCATTGTTGTATAAAAGGTGTATATTTCTTTGTATATCATCATTGTTGTATAAACCCTTATCCCATCAGTATGTCTATAGAAATGTTATAAAGATAATTTCCAGAATGATTTTAAATTTATTCTAAGAGGAAATAGTGTTCAGGCATCTGATGTTGGGATCCAAGAGGCTGTGTTGGCAGCTCTTAAGGGTGTTGTGAAGCATGCTGGAAAGAGTGTCAGCAGCAATGTTAGATCTCGTGCATGTGTTCTCATCAAAAATTTTGTACAATTGGATGATGAGGAACTGCGAAGCTCGGCTGCCAAAGCGTTGGGAGCTTTCTGCAAGGTATTTATGTTTATGAAGTGTTGACTTGATTATCTTCAGTGCTATATAGACTTCTCTTCAGGATATTCTATCATTACTATTAGAGGCTGTTAGCACATTCAGACCTTTTGTTTCTAGTCAAGCACTCAACCAGTTTTTGATAATACAGATCTGGTGATGTGGGTCCCTGTCAGTTACACCTGCACCTGCTTTCCTTATTTTATTTCTGATTTCATTTGTCTCCGTTATCTTTTTTCTCATCTTTCTTATTGACTTCTGAGTTGTCTAATCCTCCTCTGTAGTACATGGAAGATGATGAAGTCTCGAATATGGTGGAGACACTCTCAAGTTTGAGTGCATCTGCCAACTGGGCTGTCAGGCATGGCTCATTGCTTACGCTCGCATCCATGTCCTTGCACAACCCATCCATGTTATGCATGCCGTCAACTCTTCCATCGGTCATAAACCGTCTTAAGGGTGCCTTGAAGGATGACAAGGTATGATAAGGCAACCAACATCAGAGTTCATTTCTCTTGTTCATTTGACTATTCTTTCATTAACAATTCAATGAATATGGTAAACTGCTGGAGGCAAGTGCATTTGGTTGGATAAACCCTGAATTTAAGTTTTTATGTCTTGTGGTGATTTTGAAACAGTTCCCAATTCGTGAAACTGCTACCAAGGCACTGGGAAGACTTCTACTGCACTTCTTGCAAAGCGAAAGGCCCATAATTAGCCCATCAGAACTACTTCAACTTCTGGCATCAGCTATGCAGGATGAATCAAGTGAAGTCAGGAGGAAATCTTTATCATGCTTGAAACGAGTTGCGAAGGTACATGCTTCCCGTCTTTATCTGCCTACATACTTCCAGGTGCAGACTCTAGGGCTGTAAACTCGATTCTGATTATCTGATTTCCAACATGATTCCAACACACCAGAGTTTGATTGGAAGCACATTAACTGCTGGAATAAGAAATTTCTGGTAATGCAGCAAAAATGGAAACAAAATGTGTTACTCCCTTTCCAAATATTTTTTTATATTTTTTTTAATTTTTGTTATTTTAAAATTTAATTTTTTTAACAACCTATTTGTACCATTTAAGCGGTCTGAGCCCATGGCTCAGGGACTTGTGTGTGTTTTCAGGGCCTCTCCCCCAATGTTTAGGGGAGGGAGAAGCTCTATATAAAGAGCAGCAACCACACCCTCAGCTCCCCAACCCCCCAAAAAAAGGAAAAAGAAAAAAGTCTATCCTAAGCTGGCCAATGGTCCAGCATTAAGTGCCCAATAAGATAGGCCTTTCTGCCTTGTGCCTAGGGCCTGATAACATAGGCCTTTCTGAAAGGCCCAAAGTCTTTGGCCTGTTAAATTTTTTCTGTTTTAATTAATAGCCCAAAGCTCAAGGGCGTAGTTAAACACACGTAATGTACACATACACAAATTTCTGAATAAATCTCTCCTTCACCGCATCGAGTTGAGCATGTTTATTTCGCACCTGCTGCTTTATTCACATGTAATACAAAAACGTTCATTATTCCCTGTTTATTATGCCATATTATTGAAGACTATAATTACTTGAAGCTCATAAGTAAATTATATCATTAAGAACCTATATTTTCATTGAGATAAGCTTTAATATCTATTTATTATATGATTATCTTTTGGTTTAGCTTTTTTAGAATCTTGCTAGAGAAAGCCCACATATATTTTTCTATGTATTTTTGCTATCTTTTGGTTGTTTGTCCATATTTTTTATTGTCTAATTCAAGATTTAGGATGAATTGTATGTGGACATATTTTTGTTGTATCATACCCAAACTAACTTACTATGCTTGGGGCCCATTATCTGTTTTCTGTTTCCATTTCCTAATAAAAGGGGAAAATGGAAATGGAAACAGAAACACGTTTCCATTTTCGTTTAGGTAATTTCCAGTTATTTTGTCAGAACAGAAACTCCAGTTTTTGTTCCAACTCCGATCTGTTTACACCCCTCATAGATATTCAGTGGTAATCAGAGCTGAATGGTTATTTGTCATTGATAATGGCAGGTGAATCCTTCAGCTGTCACCACCGACCTTCCAATTTTAGGTCCAGCACTTGCAGAGTGCTTAAAAGATGGAAGTATGCCTGTTAGGCTTGCGGCGGAACGATGTGCTTTGCATGCCTTCCAACTAACCAAAGGTAATACATATTGGTTGTGCACTTTATGCTGCTGCTGGACATCCTATCTTTTTGTGCTGCTTTTTTCATGCGGCTGAGATGTACTTATCTTTCTTTGTGATCATATGACTATTTTGCCTAGAAGAAAACTGAAAATATGTTGCATTTTATTCCACATTTTTAGTCAGATCGTAGTCAAACTAAATTTTGGCATGGTGCAATGGGGGTAATTTTAATCATATTGGCTTCTTAAATAATCGTCCTGCCTTCCCACCGCAATACTAGAATGATAGGGTTTATTCATATTCTGTTCATCATTCTGTGACAGCTGCAGAAAATATTCATGCTGCCCAAAAATATATCACGGGCTTGGACGCCAGGAGATTATCCAAGCTTCCCGAGAACAGGTATTTCACTGCCCAGGGCACTTTCAAATTCCCACGTGCTTTGATCGGAAGACTAAGTTTGGTCAACAATATTCACATCTTTGTCCCCGTGTGTGCAGTGACGACAGTGAAGATAGTGAAGATGAAACACCCAGTAGTTGATCTACAGTGATGGAACCTAATTTATTACAATCTTACTCCAGTTTGGTCTCTCGCCCGACTTTAAGGGTTTTTACCCGCACCGATTGGAGTGTGGTTAAGAAACTTAGGACCTGTGCATTCTTTACTGGGAGGGCTACCAAGGATGAGGGAGGCATCCTCTGAAGGCAGCGCGGCTCAGTTTCTCTTGGCCCAAACCTTGGCTAAAACACTATGCAGCATTCTTTTTTGGCAATAACCTCTCGATAGCAACGGAAAGTGGAAGCAAAGCCATATATATAGTCATTTGTATTTATTTTGTTGTGATGGTCCGCGGATGAATCGAGTGTACTTTCTGCCCGTGGATCAATCATGACCGGTCATGTAAATTTTTTTGCGAGGCTTTGTATGTATTTGTTGAAGGGCTTATCCTTTCAAAGATCATGTAATGCATCAATGTTTTGAATTGTTGTATCAAGTGGATTAGCTTTTTTCTTGAAGTCGTCCTCTGTTTTCTTTTCTGGCAACTAGTGCATCACTAAAGAAATGTGAATCGAAGGGTGCATTTAGGGCCCATTTGATTAAAGGTAAAAGAGATTCGAGTGGAAAATGTTTTCTAAGGAAAATAATTTACAAAGAAAATAAAAACCGAATCTATCATTTGGGTTTTCATTTGTTTGTTTTCACGTGAATTTTTTTTCTTAAACATGGTTTCATATATTTGTTTGCTTAAATAAAAAACATAGATATAAATTATTGTTTTATGGATTTTTGCAAATAATTTCCTAAAGGATTTCATATTTATAGCCAACTCCTGCACGATTTATATTTATGTATACCTCTCTTAACTATGGTATTATTTGTATATAACCTCTTTAATATGTTAGTTTATTTTGAATTTTATTTAAGGTTTCATTTGATTCTATGTAAAATATGTTTAAATAGAAAATATTTTTTAAAGAAACTAACTTACAAGGATAATGAAAATGCAATCATTTGTTTGGTACTTTTAAAATTTTTTTTTTTGAAAATTGTTTCAAAAAGTCAACGGAAAGTGTGACGCGTGGGCCTTTTAGTCCAGATTTTGGTATCCATCTTTTTCGAGGCAACCTTCAATGAGATTTGATGCCCGCTGTCTTCTCTCTTCAGGGAGGTTGTCAAGAAACCCTCCATATTTAAAGGATAATTTTTAGTGACGTAATAAGTAGGTAATCATATTTATGTCTTCTTGAAAATCTTTTTCTTTAGAATGTGTTTTCCCCTTACAAAGGTTTTACTGTCAACCAAATGGATCCGGTGCTAACAATCCCCCAATGAGAGTTTTTTACAAGAAAATTTTTTTATGAAATCAGTTTCAAGAAAATATTTTATAAAAAATATCTTGTTCGTCAGCGACCCAGCTAGATCGGCGTTTTCCATGAGAAAAAAAAAGGCTCATCTGCTAGATCGGCATCTCCAATACTTTTATTTTAGTTCTTCGTTTTTTAAATTGTGTTCTTTTTTGCTGTTATGTGGGACCAGCGCACGGGATGACAAAGACTCTCCAAAACCCTCGTAAACCCCGAAAGCAGGGGGCCGTTTAACTTCGCGATCGGTAAGGACAGTATGTCCTGCTCATGTTGGGGCCCGTAGATTCCAATGCTTGTTCGAACGTCAGGTGGCAGATTCCTTTGGTGGCTACTGCAAGGCCTTTCTTTTTTTGAACATTAAAATGTTACCATTCAATTAACCAAGAAACGGAGGAGAACAAGGATACAAAGAACACATCAGAAGAAGAAAAAGAACTACAAAGGACTACCACCAGGGCATGAACTTACGTCACTTTGATTAGAGAATAGGAGAAGAATAAGGACGAATAAGGAGAGAATAAGTTTAATTTTGCTTTGACAAACGGAATGATTTATACCAGTATAGAATAACGTATTCGAGGAATAAAGAGAATAAGTCATCCCACTTTAGACCCAAGACTTACTTATTCTTCTTATTCCGTCGTCGGGCCCCACAAAATTATCAAACCGAAATATCCCTTATTCTAGTATATACTATTCTGCTAGTGGGACCCACGTAATAACTTATTCTGCAAACAAAGTGAGGTCGAGAACTTGGAAGGCTGGATCTGTTAACCTAAGCAACAAAGAAAGGAGCAGTGCCCCTATTGTCTGGCCAATTTGGACTCGAGCATCAATGCCAATTTGATTTAATCGTGAGAAGTTTGATCCCTATGTTAAATAGAAAAAAGAATGAGCAGCAGCTTGTTTGAACTAAATTGGTCTGAAATCGTTCAATCATAAGTTCATCTAGTTTTGCCTTAAGTTAGGGGAATTTATGGTTTAATTTAGTTTTGAGAAAATTTTTAAAACTCAAATCAAACCAAGTAGGATTCTAAACCAAATGGAACCATATGATTATGTTTTCAAACTAAAATCAAAATAATTTGGTTTAATTCAGTATTCGCAATGGGTCCTAGATTTTCAGAACAATTTAATGATCTGTAACATGAGCAAATGATAGACAGATGGCAAAAAACTGTTCCAAATTTGTGTAAGATTATGGGCTAAAATAGTCACTTGCCTTCTTTTCATTTGAAACACAATTCACATTTTTTTTTTACAATTCAAAATGCTTCATCTTAGCGAAATCACACTTGTTGGGAAGTGTGATGTGAAGATTGCAACTTTTCTACAAGATGCTTTACGATGTATTTGGTGAATTTTTCAGTTGAAAATTATTTTTTCTTTTCACTTATAATGTGACAAATGTGGAGTAAAAGTAATAATAATTAATTTTGGATAGTTATGCAACTCACATTTTCCTGAGCAACTGAACGTTCTAATTCGGGTTTTTTTAGTTAGAAGCGAGAAGATGGTTGAAATATCCTAATACCAAGGACTTTAAAAGTAAAGAGTTTGTTTTTTTAGTTTAAAAATTGGTGATTTAAAATTGATATTTAGAGTATTCTACGACAAATTGAGCAAAAATTTTCCAAAATTAACCAGAATTGCTGCCTAAAATATGAGATGATTTTTCATTACCCCTTTCGCCACCTTCAGTCTTTCTTTTCTACAACACGCTTTGCTTTTTAACGTCACAAAAAGCCTCATGCCAATGAAATTCAATTCTAGAGGAATAATTTGTTTGCCAAGAAGTGTGATGGACATGTGTAAATATTGCAGCTTTTCCTCAAAATTTGACAAAATTTTTAGTTGAAAATTATGTTTGGTTTTCACTTTCAACATGTAAAGTTATTGAATAGGAGCAATTAATGTCATGCTTATCTCAATCTATAAAGCTCTAATTGGGGTTTTAGTCAGAAGTTAAAAAACAATTGAAATGCACAAAATGAAGAGTATTAAACTGATGATTTCAAACTGAAGATTTTATTTTCATCGATTGTAGAACTAGTCATTTCGAAATTAATATTTCACAGTGTTCTATGTCATATCAAATGATCTAAATAGAAAAATAGCAAAACTTATTATAAAATAAATTTTTTCACGGGGGTTGGAGATAAAAGAAGACTTATTAAAGTATGATACCAAGAATTATTCGAGAAGATTCCAAGATCCTCCGGGGAGGGAGAGAGAGAGACAGATGGGCCCATTTCTTGGAGGAGGAAAGCAAATGACCTGACATTCCCCACTAAGATTGTAAAAGGTTACTTAACGGCAAAGATATAACTTTATCTTTATTTTTATCCTTGAAAAGAAAAAAATATATCGTTGAATCTATCCGTCTCTTTATGTATTACAGCTTTATTGTTATCCTTAAAAATGATTAAAAATAAATACATAATGGTTAAATCATAATATAACATCACAAGTTTTAATAGATTTAATTATTAATACATATATATATTTTCATCTCGGAAAGATTATGATACGAATAGAATCATAAATTCATTATTACGTGCATGAATTGAACATACAATTGTCAAAATAGAGGACGTACAATTATTTGTCCTCTCCAAATGTATCACATGGATGAGCATACAACAAATTAACAGAACTCCATATAAATAGAACTTACAATGATAATGCAAGAGTCTTATAGTTAGCTCGCAAAATTTCTTCAAACTCTTAATTTTATTATACACGGAACTCCACGCTATAGATAAAACTTACAGTAACAATACGAGCCCTAATTAGCTGTCCTCATCATCAGTCACGTCTATCTAAGTTTGGTAAAAAAAAATTATGAAATATTTGTCGTGTTATAATATGTAATATTTTTAAATATGTAAAAATAAATAATAAATTATAATACAAGATTTGTCTTATCCTTGATCTATACTAAATCATATCTTTTCTTATGCGAGTTCGTCTTGACCCGACTCAATTCAGACGGCACGATCCGGTCTAACATGGGGAGCCATGCCATAATATGAAATAGTGTGATTCTTACAAGTGCAGATATGGAGTGAAGTTAGGAGAGCGGGGGGAGGGGGGGGGAGAGAATCTTTCATAAAAACTCATCTTCAAGAATGAGAAAAGCACCGTGTGAAGATTTTCCTTTTAAAAACTTCCTCTCTTGAGTTTATACAAACTTTCATTTAGATGATCTCTATTGTATATGAACAAACAGTTATTTTTTTGTTTAAGAATAAAAATAAAAAAATATGAACGAACAACTATTTCTTATTTTTGTTCCTAAACAAAAATAAAAAATATTGTCCTTATTCTTAGCCGTTAATCAGTGTCATGGTGCATCCAATGGGCTTCAAATAAAGACAAGTGACGTTTCGGATTATCCTCCCATACTCATAAGGTCGACATATGGAAGGTATCGCCCTCCGCAACGGATATCCAGCGCAGCGCCAGAGGGGTGAAAAGTTTCGGCCGGCACGGCAGCGTCGAAATATTAAAAGCGCAAGCGGCAGCAGCGGCGGCCACGGCAATACAGCCAACAGGCGGGGTTGGATTGGGGCTGCCGCCACCAGGGCTACTTCGCAAGCTCTTGTGGCTATGGAGGGGCCACGCTTCAAGGAGCCCCCACGGCCATGACCGTCTTCTCCGCGCACATCCACCCCAGACGCCCTTCGCGCAGGTACTCTCTCTCTCTCTCTCTCTCTCTCTCTCTCTCTCATGGCCGATTGCGGAAAGCTGTATGATTGGGCTTTTGTTTAGGTTGGTTGGAGTTGAGCCATCTCATCTGGTCACGATCCACTCCCCTCTCTGCGTACGACGGGCACCGGGAAAGACAATTGTTGGATAACGACGCGTTTGGGGCTTTGGGGAGGGAGAAAGGGGAGAACTTTTCCTGTTTCTTGGGTACTCATTTCCCCCGCAACCACCACATTTGCGTTCCAGTCTCGGTGGGTAGCCAAGGTGAGGGAGGCTCTCGCTTCCCATCTGTTGTTGGTTTTGATATAATTCTCTTCTACCTGGTAATATTTCATGAAACTCTCCAAGCTTTGTTTGGTGCATGAATCACACGATGTTAAAGTGTTGGTTTAATTGCTAATGTGTGTTAATCTTTTCTTTACTCTTTCTTTCTTTATCCCCCCTATTCCTTGCAACCAAAGAAGGTTTGTGTGTGAAATTGTTGTTCTTCCGTGTTTGTTTCATTGTTTCTAGTCATGCCGATTAAAAAGGGAAGCAAAAACGATTAGGATTTAAAGTGGAATAAAGAGGTGAAAATACTGGAGATATGTGAAATTCTCTTCGTATCGAGAAGTAGGTCTGCTTAGGAAAGATCTGGCAGCAGTCCATGCAAATATACATGGCCAATCCTGTATTTATTTCTAAGAGGACATATTTAGCATCTCCCCCTAAAAGTGTGGTCTGTGTTGAGGCCACTAAATCTTGTGTGCCATTGCCCATCGTCTATCCAAGTATCGCACATTCACGCATTCTAAATTACTTAACCATTCCTTGGAATTCTCATATGAAATCACCATTAGCTGAGGTAAGAAAGTTATTGCAGTTTAGATATTCAAAGTAACAGCTAAATTGGTAAGAAATGAAAGTTTTGCTTTGTGTTTTAGGGGTCCATGCTTTTTTTCCCCATATGTTTATCTGACCTCATCATTCAAATCAGAGGCATGGTGTTTAGGTGGATATTCAGTTGATATTAGGAGTTAGGGTTGCAAAATGTGACTTATTAACTTAGACAGTAGAATGAAACCACCGTATGACTGTCTCTCTGTGTGTGTGTGTGGGGGGGGGGGGGGGGGGTGAAGGGCTTCCCCTTGCCCCCCTGCCAATTGCACGAGCCACTGCCTTGCTTCTCAAAAAAGAAAAAAGCATGAAAATCCCTCACTCTCCCACTTCCTTCCAAATCCAGGAGATGTTCCCCAACCGTCATCCCTCCCTTGCTCTTAGCCATATGTATCCTTACCCTCACTCTTATCCCTTAAAACATTGGAATCAAAAGCTTAAAGACTTAATTAATAGGCTATATTCAAACATATAGCATGCTTAAGGTAAGCCTCTGATCATGCTGATGTGCATAACAAAGTTTAAGCATAGTAACATTTATGCGGCTGATTAGTGGGGTTGTGTTTTGGGAGGGGAGAAAGAGGGCATGATTAGCTAGCATCTTTTTTAAAGGTCTATCCCACTGTTGTTGATCATTGAGAAGATTGTATCCTAGTATATTTTTTAAAGTGGGTGCATACTACATTGAGTATAACTAACTAACTTGGTTCATAAATAAGTGTGGTCAATGAAGAGCATATAGGCAATATCTTTGTCTGATGTGGTGATGTGAAAGCTTTAGAAATTTTGTTTCTGTATGTGTGCTTCCCTATGGCTTTAAAAATGGACCGACTATCAGATTGTTGGTTACCATTTTCACTCCTTGTGTAAGTAGTATTTCAGGAATAATTTCTCAAGTGTGATACATCCAAAAGAAATTGTCTAATCTGTCAGCAAGGATTATCTACACATCATGCAATCTAGGAGTTTTACAACACTACCTTTTGCCTCTTTAATTTCAGTTGTCACTATTTGATTCTCAAGTGTGGGATATAGCCTCATAGTTTCTTGAAAATTTGTGATGATAGGTAAATGGCTGCGGCAAAGCCTTTGAGTAGGCTAATATCTTATGTGATTCTAGACCTGGATGGCACACTTTTAAACACAGGTGATTGTAATCATACATTTTTCTTTACTATCTCTTTATCCTTTGCCCCATTAAGTTTAAAGAAAAATAAAAGAGTGAGCAGTCTACTGCCATGAGGTTCCCACCACCGTGGGGTCTGGGGAGGGTTAATTGTACACAGCCTTATCTTCACTTTTTTGCGAAGAGGCTGTTTTGAGTTTTGAACTCATGACCTCTAGTTCATGATGGAGTAACCTTACTGTTGCACCAAGGCTCCCACTCATCCTTAACCCCCCTTAAGTGATGAGGTAAAGTATATACTTTGTGTCTTCTTTGCTGTTCTTTAAAAAAATGCGCTGGCTTATTCTGTGCTTTTAGTCATAACTGCTGTCTATCTTCCTACTAGATGGCATTGTGGAAGAAGTAATGCAACTATTTCTGGTCAAATATGGAAAACACTGGGATCGCCGCGGTGTTCAAAGAATAGTGGGTAAAACACCTTTGGAAGCTGCAAATGCAATTGTTGAGGACTACAATCTCCCTTGCTCAACAGAAGAATTTGTGGCTGCTGTTACTCCTTTGTTTACTGAACAGTAATATTTAACTGCCTATTAATATTTCAAGTTGGAGCCTTGTCTTATTTTGCTAATTCTATTTCTGTAATAAACCTATGAAACATTCAGCTATTTTCTCGATTCTTTTGCTTGTGTTGACGTGTCCATGTCCTGATGGGAAATCTAAATTCAGCTTATTGTTGCAGGTGTTGCAATATTAAAGCTCTTCCAGGTGCTAATCGGTTGATAAAACATTTGGCTAGTAGTCGAGTGCCATTGGCTTTAGCTTCAAACTCTCCCAGATCAAACGTAGAATCTAAAATATCTTACCACCATGGTATATTCCCCTTCACAGCCCTAAAAATGTTTTATTTCCCCCTAAAATAGCATTGATACTCATGCTACAACTGATTTGTACTTTTCATTATGTTGCTTACTTTTCTCTGCGTGCAGGTTGGAAAGAATCCTTTACTGTCATTGTTGGTGGTGATGAAGTTAAAAGTGGAAAACCATCTCCTGAGATGTGCGATGCAGTTGCATATGACATTAAGTGACATCTTATATACATAATTTTTTTCTTAGTACTTCTAGTAAGCTGACCATAACTCTTTTGTGTTTTAAGTTTTCTCGAAGCTGCAAAGAGAATGAATGCCAATCCTTCTAACTGCCTAGTAATCGAGGATTCATTGTAAGTAGTAGAGTCAATAATGTCTCATCTTAGGCTCAGGCAGAACTTTCTTTTTGTTTATCTTTTCGCCTTTTCATATGAGACGATACAAAAGGCCAATCACAGAAAAAAAAAAAAAATAATTCACCTTAAATGATCATGTTTTCTGATCTTGCATGCTTTCAGTAGGTTGAAATTGAATGTTATCAAGCCACTATCAAACAGATGACACCCTTCCCTCTGATGGGGTTTATATAGTATCACAAGCGTATAGATGTCCCCTTAAAACAAGTATAAGGTTATATAGGAAAAGGCTTACTACTGACCCCACATCCAGGCATGATATGAGAGCAATATGATTGAGTGTAACTAAGTGAGTTCAATCTCGACAAAAGGATCATCATTGTCCAAAATTAACCCCCCATCCTTAACATAATATTGGTCCCAATGGGTAATACAGTTCATTATCCCTTGCCTCTGTTGAACTCACACTACAATTCCTCCTGGGCATGTCTGTAGAAGGGCATTTTGGTGCCTTAGGAGGGGCCTTTGTGTGTTTGTATAGACCTGCAAGGCCCAATTGGCATTTTCTAGCCTCTGTACTGACTCACATTGCAATTCCTCCTGGGCATGTCAGCAGAAGGGCACCTTGGTGCCCTAGGAGGGGCGTTTATGTGTCTCTATAAATACCCAGGACCCCTAATGGCTAGTTTACTGCCCAAGGGATTGACGAACTAGCCATTGGGTAGCAGATCATAGTTGTCAATCCTGTCCCGTCCCATCTGGAATTGGCCGGGACGTCCCATCCTAGTGAGAAAATGGGACGGGACTGTTTATTGTCTGTCCCAGTTAGTGTCCCAGTCTTTCCCCGCTTGTCCCGGCCTATCCTGGCGCATCGCGACTTGTCTCGGTATGTCCCAGCCTGTCCCACCCAGAATTATATTTTAGGCTGATTTTCCAAATCCCTTAAGCTACTTGTAAGCCTCTTTTAGGAGTTTCACTTGATAAATAGACTCCTTTATATACCCATAAAACTATCCTAAACACTTTTATTGCATTAATTTTGTGTTATTTCAATGTGATATGTTTACTTTGATATTGTTTATAGTATACATGTGTTCTATATTTATTGGAATATGTATGAGCAAAATTCTGGGACGGGACACTGGAACCGAGATACAGGGACATCCCATCCCAATAGAAAAGTGGGACAGGGACAGGGACAGGATTGACAACTTTGCAGCAGATTGGCCCAATCTGGGCTCCAGTGGTGGATCAGCCATTCCGGCCCCTAGATTCACATAGGCAGGATGGTCATCCAAGATCCAGACTAAATCGGACTATCCGTGCTGATTTTTGATTTCTTGACTTCCATTTGTGAAATTTTGGAAGTCTTCATCCTAGCATTGTTGGACATGACTGCCTATAGAATTTTCAGAAGATCTGATGTGTGATTGGGATAGAAATAGATGAACAGAGCCAGCAGATGCAACATATGCTAGTGCAAGCTCCCTCCCTATTGTCCTTGTGGAAGGAACGTAATCAAGGGGCATTTTCTCATGGATTGGAGCATGTGCTCTTCAACAATTTAATGGATCAAGATATTGGGCTTGTCTATAATGTGTAGAGTTTCTTGATCTCTGTGCCTCTGTATTCCGGGAGCATTATAAGTGTACTGCTGAGAGAGTTATTTTGTGTGTTTAGCCTGCTGTTGGGGATTGTATTTGGTACTGCCATCCTCATACCATTGAAGCTTGTTGCTTCTTACATTTAATTTCCTTTTGATTTTCCAGTGTATGTTGTACCTGCCAATTTTCAGGGAAAGGATGGAAAGAATCTTGATTGGTGTTTCCTCTTGAATAATTTATTTGCCATACCGTTCAAGTCTGAGAAGATTAAGGGCGTCAGTTGAACCCAACACAATCATGTGATCATCATATATATGATCAGTTGTTCACAAATAGAACACAAGTTGTTTGCCATAGGCAATATGGCTAGAGTGCTTCTCATGTGATGTCAATCTAGAATAAAAAGGCAAGTCTTGGTGATATGTCATTGTCCATGGAGTCTGGATATGACGATTTGACTTTAGACTGCTGTAGTTTTTGCTTTTTTATCCAAGTAGTACTGATTTCCTTTCTCAATTTCGAGGATGGGAGGCTTAACCAGGATCAAAATTTATATTTAAGGAAGCTGCATCATTTTGAGGATTTGATTGGCCAGATTACTTTCATTACATTTGGATGTGCCTTTAAAAGAGTTCCCGAAATCTTGAAAGGGCATGAAGGTCTTTTGCTTTACTGTTTGAAGAACTATGGGAGATGGGATCCAGTATACTCTCCACTTGTTTGTTATGCCTTCTATCTATCTCAAATCTCGTGTCCGGCCACTTCTATTTGGGGGATGCACCTGTTGTCTCCTTTCTGCTGTTTGTTTTCTTTCTGAGATAAATTTGTGAGCTTTGATCTACCAGTTTCTCAATAAAATTTGCATCTAATGGTGATTTCCTGTTTAGTTTTTTTAAGCTTGCTGACCTAGTGCTTTCAACATATGTCAGACCAGGTGTTATGGCTGGGAAGGCTGCAGGAATGGAGGTGGTTGCTGTGCCTTCCATTCCTAAACAAACCATGCTGTATAGTTCAGCTGATGAGGTGATCAATTCTTTGTTAGATCTTCAACCCGAGAAGTGGGGGTTGCCTCCATTTGAAGATTGTACAGTCTTGAAATCCTCTGTTTCCCACTTATTTAAACTCTGCTATCTTGATGCTTGGTAATTTTGCTGATTTTAAGAGCCATTGATGTTGAATTATAGGGATAGATGGTACATTACCGATTGATACTTGGTATATAGGAGGCCCTGTTATCAAGGGATTTGGTCGTGGGTCAAAGATGCTTGGTATACCCACAGGTTTGTCAAAAATTCAAAACTTCCCCTCATTGTTTATTAGAATATTCTCCCTCCCCTTGAAAAGCTTAGGAATTGAAGGGTAGTGCAGAAAAAATGTACAAATTGTGACACATGGTTTGAAAATCAGCCAAAGATGATCTATAAAACTGAGAAGTCTGCATGATTCAAAGGTTCCCTGGATTGCCATAGAAGATAAAACTATAAGCAACATCAGATCGTACATGATTCTGAGCTCTTCCCCTATTTTACCACATGTAGGTGCAACTTAAATAGGAAAACAACCACTGACCCATTTTATTTTGACATTATTTTGTTTCAATTTTGCTGTTAAAATCATCTTCTCCACTCTCTGTTTACCTGAATCTGAAATATCTTTCCTTTTTCAACAGCCAATTTATCTGCAGAGAAGTTTTCAGATATACTTTCCGAACAGGCCTCGGGGGTTTATTTCGGATGGGCTAGATTATCAACAAGGGGTATCTACAAAATGGTCATGAGTATTGGCTGGAACCCATATTTCAACAACACTGAAAAGACAATAGTGAGTATAACTGTATAGAAACTTTTAATGGTTTGATTGCTTGTTTTCTGAGCCATATTGCTATGTTTGAACACTGAAGGAACCATGGCTACTTCACGAGTTTGATGAGGATTTTTATGACGAGGAGTTACGTCTTGCAATTGTCGGTTATATACGACCAGAGGTAAGCACAGACCGTATTAACTGAATTCCACCCAGTGATGGCTTTCTTCCATATGGTTTTACCAGTATTGCTTTCTACCTGATGTCTAGGCCAATTTTCCATCATTGGAGAGCTTGATAGCAAGAATTCATGAAGACAGGAAGATTGCAGAGAAAGCCCTCGATCTTCCCCTCTATGCTGGGTTTAAGGACGTCCCGTTTCTGAAGAACTTGCAGATAACCAACTGTCATATATGAATCAAATCATGTCAGGTTCGTCATTACTGTACAACATGAGTAATCTCACACAGGATGTTAGCTAAATCCATCACCTCCCATCTATTATTCCTGCACATGATTACTGACCGTGCAGCTCAAGATTCCATCAAAGCCACAGATGTCTTCAAATTCTTACTGAGGATACCTCTTGGCAGGCTGGAAGTTAGATAGGAACAAATGGCTAGGACACCACCAAGTGAGTGTCCACACTGTGAACAAATATGTGTGATTTGTTCACCTATCGCAGAAGCAGCAATTTTAGTATTATCATCTCCTGAATCACTCCACTGGCGGTGTTGAAGAACATTATGGTCATGGATGACATAGTTTTGAATTGAAAATACTTACAATCTTTCTTTCACGGTTCTCAATACTGTTGAAAGGATATTAGATCGTGGAAGTTATTTATTCCTTTTCCTATCAGTTTATAATGAATCAACACTTAATAAATCGGGAAAAAGATGAGACTGCTCTTAATGAGAGGACCCCTTGCATAACTGTCCAAACTAGTCAACTTTTACTTCCGTTAAGGTGTCGTTTGGTATGTCGTAAAATTATCGTAAACAGCGGTAAAACGACATAGTCCTTGTGTTTGGAGTACTGTAAATCATTCTATGATATTTTTTCTTATGTTTGGTGTGTCATAAATAGCCGTGTTTCAAAAGCGATTGACCCATAAAATCCTCCTTTTAGCTGATTTTGATTTGCAGTCCAAAATCGCTGTAAACCAAAACTGGTGATTTTAAAATTGATGATTTTTAAATCAAGGATTTTATTTTTGCTGGTTTTAAAATGATTTTAAAATCAAAATTTTGCGGTATTTTATGACTCACCAAACCACACCCAAGGCTGTATTTGGGGGAGCGTTTAATTGCCAGTATCTTTGAGCTCCATCAAACAAACATTTTGAGTGTGCAAGTTGTTATGTAATTTTTTTAATTATTTTTAACTTCAAAGAGTTCTAAATCAGAGCTTCTTAGATTGGGATAAAAATAAAATTGATATATAATACTTTTCTAAGTATTGAAAAGTAGTTACACGGATTCTCACTCAACATATTCCTATCAAAAGTAAAAGTTGAAACTAACTTCCAACTAAAGTTTGCCAAATGGATCCTGAAAAGAGGGGGAAAAAAAAATGGAGTCTAACTTCCTGCACCTACCGGCTGGCGGTGTTTTTATTTAAAAAAGAAAAGAATGAAATTTTTTTGGGTCTGCCCCATGGTGCCCTATATGGCTGTACAATTTGATCTTGGATCGGACGATCCAGAAAAAGATTAAATGCCCTTTATGATTGTACAATCTGATCTCAGATCGGATGACCCAAAGAAAGATGAAAAATCCAAACTGAGCCCAAATGAACAACATGGGTCGTCCAATTCGAGATCGGATTGTATGACCATGTAGAGGGGTTGGATCCGACCCAAAAAAATTAAAATAAATAAATAAATAAAAACAGCAAGGTTTACTCAAAAAGATGATGCGGTGAGAAGCCGCAGGGAAGTGAAGAATCGCTGGTGTAATTGGGCTGGAGGCGCGGGTCGATTCCCGCGGTACTGGATGATTTTAACATCCAAGATTATATGTTCGCTGATCTTAAAACTGGTGATTCCAAAGTTTGATTTTTTGTACTATTTTGTGTCAGATCAAATGACCTCATGATAACCTTGAGTCATGACTCCTTAAATCTTTGAGATGGAGAGAGATGTGATCCAGGTTAACAAACAGCATGTCAATTAACGTAGATGACAAAGGTGAACTAATAACGTTCATAAAGGAAGAAGAAAAATTCTACTTGTACTCCTTTAATGTACTGAGTACTTAAAAATGCTCCCTGCATTTTAACCATCTACCTGAATTTATTATAGTTGATTCCATCCTGTAATAACGTAGGAACACTCAAATGATGGTAATGATACAAGGAGTATTTTAGGAGAGTCTCTTAAAGGAGAAAAAATTGCATCGCTCAAGAAAGAATTCTTGTTTTCCCCTCCTAATAGACAAGGGTGGTATATCATATCTTGAAGATTTTTTTTAAAAAAAGAAGGGAAAAGGAAAGTAAAAGGCTGAACTAGTGTAACAGATTTCCCTTTCCCATCCTTTACAAATATTTTCTTCCTCATTACCCAACCAAATAGGTATAGGGTACCTAAAGGAACCAAGCATAGGATTAATGCATATTGTAGTTACCAATTCTCCATTAGATATATAACTTGGAGATGTTATGAATTAGGTTCTTGATACTACAGAAGAGGTTAAAAGGGATCAAGAGAAAAGCAAACCCCAAAACGATAATGAGAACCCAAGATAGTGGAGATCAGACCTTGTTTTCTTTCTTGCTCCTAATCTTCTCTTATCGTTAATGCTTTTGCAAACAGTTACATCCAGGGTTTGCCGACTCAAAGAATCGGACTGATTCAGATTTCCCATGATCTGATACGAGTCAGATCCACTCGCACAGACTCGATTGAGTCACATAAAGAAGATCTCCTAAATTGCACAGACTCAATCAGACCGCACCGGTTTGGGTTCGCCCCAATATAATACGAGTCGCCCGAGTCAAAAACGAGTCGATCTGATATGACAAACCATCGTTTCATCATCTGTTTACAACTTTACAGGCATGTGTTCATGTCTCCTTTCTCACAGGTAAGGTGATCAGGTGGCGGAACACAGGCATGGGTCGGTCAACGAGTCAAACTTTAGGCTGTTAGCTGTGGATGACACAAAATCTACACGTCAATCACATCATCTCCCTTTCGGTGTAGATTCCGCATGGAGACTAGCTTTTTGACCTGGGTAGGCCTAAAAGTAGAGTTGACCTGTACGACCGCTGAGTCAACCCCGTCAAAAAAATGGTCGCACTAATGCCACGGTTTTGACCATCATGTCTGTAGTATTGGCCTCTCTCTTTCTTTTCCGTGTAAAAGGTTCAGGATGGGGTAAAAGGCTCTAATATTTAGGGTAAATTCCTGTCTCTGCAAGGCTTCGTGTTTTAAATTATCAAAGTTTGATCCACAAACCAAGTGAATGGTAAAAGTTTCCAGCTCTTTAATCTTCTGCACGTTTGACAGAGACGGTGATCGAATTGCGCGTTTGGCACAATTCAACTAGAATCCAAGGAATTTTATATTCAGGATATTTATGGTTTGGTTAATAATGTTGCGGTGGTGGTAGCACAAGTCTGGTGTAGGTCTGATTTGTTTCAGAAATAAGTCTTGACTAAGACGTGTTATTCTGCTTATTTGGTTTGGTAGTACTTAAGCATTATTCTTGACGAGAACGTATTATTTCTGAAACAAATAGAATAAATCATTCTATCAGAAAGACATAAACTATTTATTCCATCTAAAATAAGTTCTTGTTGTTCTAAAAATAAGAGATTTGCAAATGAAAAATCTAAAATACCACATCTACGAAACAAATCGGACAGTAGAACTTTTTATGCCCCCTTTGGGAGGAGATAAAAATTTGGCCGGATAAGAAGATTTTTGTGATTTCTCGGGGAGGTTTGTAGCACCTTCTTCATCGATCTTGACATGTTTGAACTGGAAAAGTGGTCTAACTTATACTCGAGATATCGATTGTTAATTCATGCTTTGAACTTGATGTGCTCTTAACTCCTACAAAGTTTGAGATGGAACAAAAATATCTGAGAGATGACAATTGCCCACGCTAGGGAATTGCAGCTACAACGTTTCTAAACACTAGGAAGTGGGTCCAGTACTCTAGCTGAGTGAGTTACTCTTTACCTTCTGCTTGTCCATAAGGGACTTTAGTCATGAATTTAATCATTTAACTTTAGGTTTAAAGATCAGTTTGGTATTTCTAATTTGAAGAGGATATAACATGCATGCCATATGTTTGTGCATGTCATGTGGTGCGCACAGATACACATGTAAGAGGTGGTCATCTAGTTTCGTATAACATGGACTCCTGACAAAGACTTGTTAGAGCATGTCGCTATTTTACTTTATGCTGTTTGGTTAGAGTATTAGTTTTGATATATTATTAATTTTTTATGTTTATATTTTTGAGGTCTATAATATTAATATTGAAATTGATATGGGTGAAATATGAAGGAGGATGTCGGAATTAAAAAGAGAGAGATAAGAGGTAGAAAAGAAAGAGAAGAAGATGTCTTTTAAACTCCTAAAAAGATCAAATTCTAACAATATATTTTACTTATCTATGAATATCCAAGTTGATAGAATTTAACTGAATGTCCAATATCAGTAGCTTTATCAGAATTAATATTGACAGAGTTATCTAAGACTGCAACCAAACACCCTGTTAAGGAATTGCACATGATGGAGTTGTTCAAGAAAAGGTTGATGCTCCATGCACTCCCTACAGTCCCGTTGAAGGGAATACAAACTTTGTTTGACATTTCACTTTCACATTGAAGCATGGACTCAAAAAATTGCAGAGGTAGGCAAGGTTGACGCCAAGCAGGTATAGAGCTTTTAAATGTTTCGATGAGGAAATTTGAAATAATGTTCTTAAAATATAAAATTAGACATTTCCAAGTTCAAACCATATGTTCTTATGGTGCGAGTTCAAACTTGGTGACTTCTCAACTATGAAACACTCAAGAATGAATTAGCTTATTTTCTGAGACGGAGTAAGGTGTGGGCACCCTCTGGTGGACTTGATCCAAACAGCCTAAGCAAAAGGAACTAACAAGCAAAACCATGTAAGTCCAACAAACCTCTACCTGCCAGGGGCATATTTGCCAGAAGGCCAAGAACTTCTATTTGAAAGTCACCTTTCTTTTCCACCTTTAATACAGAAAATGTTATGTAGCAGTTCATCTATAACGGATAAGGTCTAATGTCATTTGCAAAAAAAAAATTGCAAAAAAAAAACCCTATATTTACAGGGGATTTTCTTCGTATGTGAGATTCTTTAGAATGTTATTTGCAAAAAAAAACCCTATATATATGTTATATCATCATGTGTACCATAATATATTATTGGGGTTTATACCCCCATTTCTAGTATCCTTACAATAGATAAATATTTCCTTGAAAGTTGAAACACAGCTGGGAAGTAAAATATCAGATTTTGGGTGTATACAGAACATGAAAATTTCTCTCTATGTATAGTTGTTTTGATTATGTGAGGGAGTTAAGTGAGGTAACTTGGTCTTTCTTTATCTAATCCGGCTAAGGAATATAATGGGAGTATATGGGATAATATAAGAAATACATATGGGGTTGATGAGAACGTGCCTCAGGGTGCATCTAAGCTAAATGCACCATACCTTTTTGGAGCTTATTGTAAGGCCCCTGAACCCTGTATCCAATCATATTCGACTTTGAGTGGAATTATCGGAATTGAGAGCATGGGAGCACACAAAGCAATAAACTATAATGCCATCCATAGCACAATTTCAAATAATAAGCCAAACCAAGTTCACTAATAATATGATAACAAATAATTGTCTCTAAAAAAGATAAATCATTTCTCAACTTGCTTAGAATCTCCCAAATTACATCATAGATTCAATTACTTCTTACTATATCAATCTACTAAAGCAAAAGACTCAAACTACCACGACTAAATCAACCACCAAACTCCAAATATTCCCTAATTCTCGTGGTCAAAACCAAAATCCAATTCTCTGGCCATCTCTCCAGAAAATTCGTTAACAACTTATTGAGTATAAAACTCAGTAAGCATTATATCCACCATAGGCTAAATATATAATAATTATAATTCATATAATAGCTAGTTCATAACATGGAGAATTGACAATTTTACATATAACTTATATAAGAAAATGAGATAAAATATGGTCTCATATATGTTATATTGAATCATATATATTTTATGATAATCGTAGACACCATGCTATCACATATATCTCACTGCATATAACAATTTTCTTAAACAACTTGAGAACAAAAGTACTAGCCATAAATATATCACACAAATCCTCCAACACATAGGGAGGCCCATATCATATATCATATGGCATATAATTATAGCTAGTAGTATGTAATTAAGTTAAATGGTCTAAAGTTCAAATATGAGCTATCTAAACAAGTTTAGAATAGATTTATAATGATTTATAACATGTTCAAATCGTACTTATTATGTGCCAAACTTATCACATTTTATATGTTAGATGGACAAGAATCCTGACTACAATATAAAGGGCCATACATACACATGCCATGTACTTAGGCGATAGTATCAAGTCTTGACTACTACTTAATCGAAATCACATATATCCCACCACTATGTCATACTGAAGTTGGTTACATGGATTTTACATGTTGCACTCGAGTTCATATAATGCCCTATTCAACAATGACGCATATATCAAAATCATGCCATATAATTCCCTTCAATGACACGTCTTATAGTAAGTGAAATTTATCATATTTTTTAAAATTCAATTATTCATACCACTAATGGTACATACACGCTAAAAATAGTACCATTTGAATGAAATCAAGGTATCTTAAGAACAACACAGTTCATTACTAGGAAATTTCATATAAAACATGTTCACACATGCTAGACAAGTATTTTGAATGCTACTGAAAATTTTCAGATTTTTCAGAATAAGTCTCATATTTTTCTGACATGAAAGTCTCATTTTCAAGGCCAAAATGCATTATTTAATATACTTAATAACAAAAAGATTCATAAAATGACCAAACTTGGTGGACATGATAAAAATACTATAATAAGCATGTCTGCAAAGTTTTGTCAAGATCTGAATCCCTTCGACCTAAAATTTAACACAAATAGCTTGACCGACTTAAGTTACTTAAATTACATATAGCAGGTCTAAATTAAATATCAAAATAAGTATCAAGTAATTTTTAAAAATTATTAAATTTTGCAGACAAGTTCAAAACATGTGGATAGAGGTTTGTTCAAAATGTTAGGTCAATCGGACACCAAACGAGGGAGAATGGACCTCCAAAAGCCAGATCAAGAAATCTGAAAGAGTGCAGACTGGAGGGCATCAATAGACCAAGTGCTGGCTGTCTGGTGCTCCAGGTTGGTCCTTTACATGGCCAGGTGCTGGCTGCCTAGTGCTCCAGATTGATCCTCTAGAAGGCCAGGTAGGTGAACATCTGATGTCACCAAACAGCCAGATCACAATGGCCATGTGATGGCCAGACAGCCATCGCCATGGCCGTCTAGTGTTGACAGCCACTGTAATGGCCGTTAGGCCACTAGACGCACATAAACTTGAGTCTTTAGAAGGTTTGGGGATTTCTTCAAAACAAAAGAGTTCTAAAATGAACTAAAAATAATATTACACATGTTTAGGTTTTGAGAACGTCAAAACATTTAGATTTTTCTATAATACAAATTAAACCATGCGTACCATAATCATCGCCTACGTCAAACGCGATGAACCAAAATGTCAACCCCTCCTAAAATCCTCGAATTATGGTAATAAAACGCAATCTTCTAGTCTTTCTCCATGTCCGCAAGCCATAAAACATTAGCCTCCAAACTTAGAACTTATCTTCCTTCTCCAGGAACCAAACAACAACCCCAGAACACACTTTTTTTCAACTTGTGCGGTGGCCTCTATAAATACTAAACACTCTGAATCCTAGTCTTAATTGGCCTCCACACCCTCCTTTCGGTCGTAGTTACCAAGACCAACCATCCCTTCCAAAAGAGAAAATCCTAGATGGAAATAGACTCTATTCGCGCAATCCCACTTTACATAAACTGAAAATCTAATCTTTTGGCCTAAAAAATGACTGATCATTACAAATTTTTAGATCATTGAAAGCTCTTTCCTAGGATACAAACCACACATTTTTCTGATTTCTATACCGAAAGTTATTGCAGGTTTATTAACCCACTATCTTGTGTACCCAAACCGATAAATTTAACTAGATTTATTGGCATAATTACATCTATGCATTTAGACTAATGGGCTTAACTATCCTAAACGGGCTCTATTAAACTAATTACAATTAATTATTATTTTGAAAATATTGGGTATTACACTTATACTCTATAGTTGATGGTCAACATGAAAACTCCGAGGAATTGGAGCAACTCTAGAGGACAATTGGACTAATTTTATATTTTTAATTTAGATTTTTTTTAAATATCTCTTATATGCATCCAATTATGATCCAATGATGAAATCTAAGCCCCAAGGGATGGGAACAATTTTAATAGACTAATTGAACACTTTAAATTTTTGATAATTTTATTTCTTTAAACATGGGGTTGAAAAAAATTCAAGGTGGGTATATCTACGTGAGATGTGCTCCGAAGTGCGTTTAATCCTTTCCACACATACATACAAATACGCGCGCACACACACATATAGAGATAATTGATATAATTTTTTATTTTTTATTTTTTTAAAATTTTTATACCATTTGATCATAAAAATCAAAGGTAAAATTGATTGGATGGCTATGGTTAATTTCATGATCGGGCAATCAAATATTAATTCCCAAAGAACGGAAACAATCTCAAGAAGTAATTGAATATTTAAGATTTTATGGTAATTTTTATTCTTTTAATATAGAGATGGGGTGAAAAATGACTATGCCGTCTAAATAGTCAACTCGAACTTGAGCACGTCAACCCAACTAGTTGGGTCGGGTTGAACCTAATGAAATATGGTTTTGGGTTGGGTGAGGGTGGGAGGTCTTTCAACTCGATGTTAGATGGGTTGTGTTAGGTTGAGGACTAACCAACCCGACCTAATTTGAGTCCGACATTAATATATATAAATTAATGATAACTTAAATTGCTTTTGAACAAGAACTTGCATTACAATGAAACCACAAAGATGTTTTCAAGTAACAGTCAATGTAGATATGCATGTATCTTCTATTTTTAATTATTTTGTTAAGATAGATAGAATGATAAATAAGTTTATTTATTTCTTTATAAAAAAAGTTAAGAATATACACTATAACCCAATGCAATCCGACCCAAACCAATGAAGTCGTGTTATATGGTTGGGTTGGATTGGAATATCGTTAGATGGGTTTGACTAGGATTTAGGACATTGGATTGAGGTTGGGTTGGATTGAGATCTCTTTGTTAGGATCCGAGCGGGACGCGAAGAACGCAGCGGAAACGACGAACAAAAATTTATCTCGCCCGATACTCGCTGATCCGATTCGGAACGAAAAAACGCAAACCGAAAAATCCGGGTTTGAATCTAATTACCATGCACGGATTCGAATCCGCTTCCATTTCGGTTCCGTCGAGGTGCTGCCGCGAGCCGCACAAGCGTCCGGCCTCCAGCGGTATCCACGCGATCCTCCGTGGTGGTTCGTCCTCGATTCCTCATCCGTATCAGCTCGCTCGCTGAAGATCCGTCGTCGCAACGATTACTGAAATCCCGCTGACGGGAATTTCCGACTTTCGGGAATCACACGCGGTGGAGACGGAAACTGTTCTGGCGCCTCGAACAGGACGCCCAGAGGAGGAGAGAGAAAGGAGGGATGACGGCCAGCAAGAGGAAATCCTGGAGCTTGGCCCAGGATTTCTCAACAGCGCGTATATATATTAAGTCGGCGCGACTTTTCACAAAAGTCGCCGAGTTAATATAAATCCCACTTATGTACCACCGACTGAGAATCTTATTGCGTGTGACCCTCTAGGCCCATTTACCAGTCCAGTTTTCAGCCCGTTAAGTCCAATAACTAGTTATTGACTTATTGTAATTAATTAATATCTAGATATTAACTAATTACTTAACCGAATTATCATCACATGTAAATTCGGTCGGACTTCCGATCAAGTTGGGTGCCAAGCAACACCGCATGATCCCGGAAGGCAATGGGGTTCAGCAACCCACTCATGGAATCTGTCTGTCCACATTTACCACGTGGCTATAATCTTTCGTTCGCACAATGCTCTCGAGTTAACCTAGGGTATGGTCAACTGTCAAACCCTAGATTGTCAACTCACTTGAATCAGACTCCGCTTTACAATATCCGAAAATCTATTTTTCTGATATTGTTTCTGCTCTGGCCAGAGACTCCTGCGGATCTATTCTAGAGCATTATCTCTCCAGTTACCTGAGAGCGAACGATCCTTTATTGAACACACAATCACCTTCGAAGGTCTTCCGCTGGACCTGATCCTTGACTATTAGAGATCCCGTGGATAGGGACTCGTAGGTCAAGGTCAAAGTCCAGAAGTCCACCAACAAGGTGTCTTTGGTGTCTCAAGTCTAAGGATCAACCACGCCACTGTGATGATGAATCAAGCCGATTGACAGTCAGGTAAATTACCATTCGGCGATTCATGTCGGATCAGTTCAGTGAACTCATTCTCCAATGAGCACCTACAGGTTTACCATTGTGTCTCCACACGAGTAACCAACGAGATCAGTCACCCTCATCATATGAGCTGGAATAACCTGTACTAGTCTAACCGGATGTTTGATGTCCTTCTCAAACATCCTACGACTAGGAACAATTGAGAATATGTGTTTATAAGTCATCAGTCTCATTATTATGATCTCATCATAATCTGATGACTATTGCACATATTCATGGACTTCATTATGCGCAAATATAAATATGACAATTTGCATAATGAATTTAATGCCATTTATTAGTGAACCAGATTGAAATAGGTGTCTTATGATTGGCTTAAACGACACATATATCCATCAATATTTTAAACTTATGTCTATAATTTTCAGTTGTAAAGGAGTTTACTTTAAGATATGATCTTAAAGGGGATTAATTAAGATAAGATCTTGATTTAGTTATTAACAAGTGTTGTTAATGATTATTAAGATATGATCTTAATATAGGAGAGTTTTTAAGATTTGATCTTTAATCCTGATGACTATTAATTTAGTGATAAAGGGGATATTAAATTTAGATATGATCTAAATATTTAATTGACAAGTGTTAATTAATTAATTCTTTAAACTTTGAATTAAAGAGTATTATTTAAGATGAGATCCTAAATAATATTAGCAAGTGTTATTAATTAACTCTTAATTAAGTGTTAAAGGATTAGTTAAAATGTGATCTTATAATTAATTAACAATTGTTGTTAATTATCTAACTGATTAGATAATAATAACTTCTTAGCAATTGTTGTTAGAGAATTTAAAATTAATAATTTAGAGACACTTAATAATAGTTGTTAAGTGATTAATTAACTAATTATAATAGTTATAATTAAGTTAATTAATTCTTGAGTAATAAACCTTAATAAATGTTATTAAGGACTGATTAAGTCTTAATAATAGTTATTAAGATGATTAATTAATTTACTCATGAATCTCTCAATTATAGTCATTGTTGATTTAATCTACTTGGAATTTGATCTTTTATAAAAGTTATTAAAAGATTAAATTAAGTCTAAAATGTTAGACCATGTTAATTAGAAATGTTCTAATTATTATTTCTTAATAATTGTTATTGAGAAATATGATTTAATTAAGGAGTTTTAACAAGGAGTTGTTAAGGGGTTAATAACTTGAGTTGGAAATTCTTTTATAAATGTTATTTAGGAATTTTTAATTATTTCTAAATGTTAGATTATTTCACATTAATAATTGTTATTAATGTGAATTAAAATTAATCTAAGTGTTAGATTAATTAATTTAGAAATGTTTTAAATTATGCATGGAATATTTTAAAATTTTAATTTTAGTTTTGTGTGCACATTTTGATGTGTTTGATGCTTTAAATTAGATTTATTGCATGTTAGAAAATAAGATTTTCGAAAATTCAAATTATCCAATTTTGATTGGTACCCAGGTTTTAAGAAAGCCAAAATTATTATAATTTCAAAATTTTAGCCTTCATGTGATGTGCTTTATCATGTGTGGATGGTTAAAATTTGTGGTGGTCATGTACATGCACTTAGTTAAATTTCATATCATGTGATGGTGTGTGATTTTGTGGATTGTTATGGAATGTGATGTTCATTAATTAAGTGTTAATTAATGAGGCCTACGTGTCTCCCTCTCTTTCTCATTCTATTGTAATTCTATCTCCCTCCATCATTGTACTCGGCCATAAGGCTTTCTTTTACAATTTATTTGTATTTGAAATTGTTTCAAAATTAATATTATTTGTAACTGATCGCGTCGGTCGAGGAAAGGCGAGGACGATCTACAAATGCAACCAGAAAGGCGACAGGAGATGAGATCACCAGTGGCTATGTGTTTGCATGTTTAGATTATATAAATGTTATATAGTTTTGATGATTAATTGTTTGGCTCCAGTTAATCACAGTGTTGTCCATGACCACATAATGAACATGTATGGATGATGCATGCTTCTTAGTTTTTTATTATGAATCGATTACTAATATCTAGGTATAGTTAAATATATACGATATATTTATAAATTATCACCTAGGATGAGACCAACTTAACATAAACAAAACCTTCAATATAAAGTCTAAGCCGGAGCGCGAGTCATTGAGAATGTATCGCGTGGCTCTCCATCAATATAGTTCTTAGAACTTGATTAAGTGATGATAGTTTCTACGTGTTTACCCGAGATCTGCCACAATTTGATGAAAGGACTATTAACTATGGCATTATGATGCCTTGAGATTGGAATAGAGGAACGGTGTAGCTATCCTCGCGTTTACCCGGGAGCTGCATTCTTACTCTACTCTATCACGTATTGATGGTAAAGCTTAGACCAAGGATAATGGTCTACTGTGTTTACCCGGGACCATTAAAGACCTGGGAGCCGAAATAAGATTGGATATTGCAAGGAGTTGCAATTCCCATGAGATGGTTGCTATAAGATAATGGTGTGATACTATGTGTTTACCCGAAGTTATACTATGATTCTTGGAGATTCTGATCCTCACTAGGAGACCGTCGGAGTCTTCCGTTCTGTATACCTGAAGGTTATACAGTCCGTCGAAAAATAGTGAGAAATAATTCAAGATAAAAGACCATAATTGAATTATCAGAACTATCTGCTTAAATCACGTTATTTCCTTCGATTCACTAAAATGTCGTCTATTCGAGAAATTGGCATATTGGATGCCAATAATTCTCATACTCAGACTGACTAGAAAACTCTGAAGAATGTCTTCAGGGCCAAGTGAAAGTCACTATCCTAATCAGATATCATTAATCTTCTTACTTGGATAGACCAAGGTGAAGAGGTACTCATGATATGTCTTTTTAAGAGGCTTAATCATTGTCATGAAATCTCTTATTTGGATAGACCAAGATGAAGAGATATTTATGATGTGCCTTTGAGAAAGGCAAGTGGTAAGATTTTAAACGATCGAATCCACACCTAAAAAAGGATAAAGGAAAGTCAGTTGAGATAGAGAAGTAGCAGTTCTCCCACTGAAACCAATATAAGGATACTGGTAAAGGCAAAACGAATGTGGAATTTCAAAGAAATTTCATATATTCTTATTATCGACTTTTGCATGTCTATTGGAGAATTAGCGTATCCAATATGAGATATTGGAAATGATTCTCAGAACTGCGATAGTATGCATACTTAGACAAGTAAAAGGAAATCGAGAGAATCCAAGTGTTGAGTTAGACTCAACTATTGTTCATGATATTTCATAGGTTACTGTTAGACAATAAATCTTTGTATATCTATAGGAGTCAAATATGAAACTAAATAATTGTTATTTAGTTGCATAAGAAATCAAGAATAATATTGATTAAAAAGAATAATAGTTGTTCGAATCAGTCAATGCACTATCGATTCTTGAAGTGACATTTCATGTGATGAATGTTCACAAGTCTCTTATAGAAATGAACTGTGTGAATCCTGATTATCTATAATATTGTACACAAGGTTGTACAATAAGAAATTATTGTTGCTGATACATACTGATGTAAACAGCTCAATGTTCTCTTAAAGCCAAAGATAATCACTTCTATTGACTTACCTTATTAGTTTACTCTTGGAATGATTCGGCTGTATGTACTTAATGCAGTATAAGTCGAATGCATCTGAGAGATTAAGGTATAAGATCAATGTGAAGTATTAGAATTTTTGATTTGATCAAAGAAACTGATACTTTAGTATATGATTCACATAAATCACAAAGAGGATAATTATATCCTTGCTCGATTAATCCTCATTGTGCATCATAGCAATATGATAGAATGAGGAATTGCACCTTATTAAGATATGGTGCAATACATAATAAGATTTGCCTAATTCTTGTCATTTTGAACGTAAGTGTGAACATTAGATGTCCATACTTTAAAGATGGTTCCAAATAAGTCAGTGTGTATCCATATAAGATATGGAAACCAAATAATTCATATGAGATATGAATTATGAACAAACCTGATTTAAAAGTCAGGTATTACCGTGATGTGAATTTGTGAATGTCTAAAGAGTTTGGACATTACAATTATTAGCCAGGCGATAATGAAATAATTATCGTCCTGAAAGTTATCTTCCGTGAAGAGGAATATGTTCTCAAAGAAGACAATGGGAGCTGATCTAGATTCACAAGTTAACATAAGATTATTAAATAATCTTTAGTTGTTTGGAACGAGTCATAACACATCAGAGAGCTTCATAGATTTTTGAGATTCTCTCAGTGACTAAAATGATATGTTTGACATATTTGATTCAGTAAGGTGATAGGAGCTCAAAATAGATTATGATCTAAAATCTATGACAATGATGCTCTCTGTCATTACAACTTTGAGATTGATAAGTTTATTAAAATTCTACTTATCTATACTGTCAATCATAAGATGATGACAGTTGGATATTAAAAGCGTTTACTCAATGTGATTGAGGTAAAGATGTATATGATACACCTTTAAAGCCTTTAAAATGTCCAGGAAGCAAGTTGTGATTTCAAAAGATTATTTTGAATCAAACTAAAACTTTCCGAAGTTGTAATAAGAGTTTTTGACTTAATTGTCAGATATTACGTGATCATTAAGAATAATCACGGACTGTGTGTGTTCAAAGAGGACAGTGGGAGTACGGTCGCTTTAGTAATGCTTTATGATAGTAACATCAAAGTCATTGAGAATGACTTCAGGATATTACTATTAGTGAAAGCATTGTTAACCATGGTTTCCTCCATAATGGATTTAGTCATAATATCCCGCGTATTGGAAATACGAATCTATTAAGATAGATCGGTGGGGATAGTATATTGACCTGTATATCAAGATGTTTGGCATAAGTTTCATAACAAGTCTCAATTGTTGAGATATGAAATTTATTCTTTTAAAAAAAAGATTCCTTAAAGAATACAGGAGTGAAATGCATCATTAAGCACTTGAAAAGTACTAAGGATGCATTCACGTATATAGAGATGATGATTTGAAACTATGAGGTCACACTAACTCAAATTTCAAGTCAAATAATGGATTCAACCTTCTAGTAGAAAAGAATGGATTGGAATAGTTCCAATCCATAACTCGATATTAAGGTGACGACATAAATAAGTGATACTGTTATTAGAACAGTATGGATGAAAAGATTCATCCCTGAATTAGATGTAGTTCTAAAAGGTCTCTGATACCATCCTATTGTTGTAGGACAACAGTGGGAGCAATGAATTGTGTGATCGAGCCATGGTCTCTTCAGAAGTTGTAGAACATTCTGACGCTCTTTCACAGGTTCAGAGACAAATGATTAAAAGGAAATAACGTAATGGAAAATATTACATCTGTAGATAATTTAGCAGATCCCTGACCAAGTCTTAGTCACAGACTTTATGTGAGCATCACCTAGATTTGATGGAGATCAAATGCGAAAGTGATTGGCTTGAGTCTAAGTGGGAGACTGATGGATATATGTGTCCTCTAAGCCAATCATAAGGCATATATTTCAATCTGGTTCACTAATAAATGGCATTAAATTTATTATGCAGATTGACATATTTATATTTTCGCATAATGAAGTCAATGAATATGTGCAATAGTCATCAGATTATGATGAGATCATAATAATGAGACTGATGACTTATAAACATATATTCTCAATTGTTCCTAATCGTAGGATGTTTGAGAAGGACATCAAACATCCGGTTAGACTAGTACATGTTATTCCAGCTCATATGATGAGGGTGACTGATCTCGTTAGTTACTCGTGTGGAGACACAATGGTAAACCTGTAGGTGCTCATTGGAGAATGAGTTCACTGAACTGATCCGACATGAATCGCCGAATGGTAATTTACCTAACTGTCAATCGGCTTGATTCATCGTCACAGTGGCGTGGTTGATCTTTGGACTTGAGACGCCAAAGACACCTTGTTGGTGGACTTCTGGACTTTGACCTTGACCTACGAGTTCCTATCCACGGGATCTCTAATAGTCAAGGATCAGGTCCAGCGGAAGACCTTCGAAGGTGATTGTGTGTTCAATAAAGGATCGTTCGCTCTCAGGTAACTGGAGAGACAATGGTCTAGAATAGATCCGCAGGAGTCTCTGGCCAGAGCAGAAATAATATCAGAAAAATAGGTTTTCGGATATTATAAAGCGGAGTCTGATTCAAGTGAGTTGACAATCTAGGGTTTGACAGTTGACCATACCCTATGTTAACTCGAGAGCATTGTGCGAACGAAAGATTATAGCCATGTGGTAACTGTGGACAGACAGATTCCATGAGTGGGTTGCTGAACCCCATTGCCTTCCGGGATCATGCGGTGTTGCTTGGCACCCAACTTGATCGGAAGTCCGACCGAATTTACATGTGATGATAATTCGGTTAAGTAATTAGTTAATATCTAGATATTAATTAATTACAATAAGTCAATAACTAGTTATTGGACTTAACGGGCTGAAAACTGGACTGGTAAATAGGCCTAGAGGGTGACACGCAATAAGATTCTCAGTCGGTGGTACATAAGTAGGATTTATATTAACTCGTGGACTTTTGTGAAAAGTCGCGTCGACTTAATATATATACCTCCTATTGAGAAATCCTGGGCCAAGCTCCAGGATTTTCCCTTGCTGGCCGTCATCCCTCCTTTCTCTCTCCTCCTCTGGGCGTCCCGTTCGAGGCGCCAGAGCAGTTTTTGTCTCCGCCGCGTGTGATTCCCGAAAGTAGGGAATTCCCGTAAGCGGGATTTCAGTAATCGTTACGACGACGGATCTTCAGCGAGTGAGCTGATACGGATGAGGAATCGAGGACGAACCACCACGGAGGATCGCGTGGATACCGCTGGAGGCCGGAAGCTTGTGCGGCTCACGGCATCGCCTCGACGGAACCGAAACAGAAGCGGATTCGAATCCGCGCACAGTAATTAGATTCTAACCCGGATTTTTCAGTTTGCGTTTTTTCGTTCCGAATCGGAACAGCGGGCATCGGACGGGATAAATTTTTGTTCGTCGTTTCCGCTGCGTTCTTCGCATCCCGCCCGGATCCCAACACTCTTGACATATATTAGGTTGGGATTTGATCCCAGCTGATCCAAGTTGCAGCCCTAGATACGTATACCAAAATTAAAATCATTCGACACCTGATGGAGTCATTTCTCTCTCTAGATCCCCAACTCTTGAGCCATCATTCACCATTGGGCCCCTCAAATGAGTGAATCACACATAGAGTCACTAAGTTATATGCTTTTGCACGTGGAAAAAAAAATTGATCCGCCAGAGAGTTATGTATATGGTATGCTCCTTAGTTATCTGATTAAGATGCCAACTGCCCCATGCAAAGCCCTTTAATTCCAAAGTTAAAAGCCAGCGTTTCTTTCAAATGGGGTCCTAGGATCATAAAGAGCATGCTTCTCTAGAAGCAGCAGTCTGTCTCGTCTGTTCTCATCCTTTAGATTAATGAGGGTTAGATTCAAAAAGGCAAGCTCCCCACCTCTGAAGTCCCTTTCCTCTTAAAGCATTTCCATATGTCTAATGGAGTTCTTCCCACTATGGTCTGTGGCCACTGCAATAAACTATTATAAGGACAGCTCGGACCGACGAGCCCATATATGTTTACAAGTTTCTAGAACCTCGAACTCAATTCGGACTCGGTTCCCACAGGACTCGTCATAAGCTTATGATCCAGAGCACCTAAACCAGTTTTCATGATAACCTTTGTTCGACAGCTGCTAAAATATAGCGAATCATGACAGCTGCTAAGTTTTGTTCACCAACATTTACAGTAGTTAATTAGAAAAACCTTTTTGTTCCTACGCATCTTTAAATAATTACCAGACAAAAATAAAAATTCTTATCACATCCCAATCTTAGCTACATTGACGAAAAATACAGATGAATAAGTAGCTAGGCCACTATTAAAAAGGTTCTTGATGACATATTCTTTCAGCTCCACTTTATTTGCAGAATAAGTTATTACGTGAAGTCTACTGAGGAAATAGTGTATACTAAAATACGGAGTGTTTCGGTTTGATAGTTTTGTGGGACCCGCTGACGGAATAAGAAGAGTAAGTAATTCTTGGGTCTAAGGTGAAATGGTTTATTCTCTTTATTCTTCAGATACGTTATTCTGCAGGTATAAATCATTTCGTTTGTCAAAGCAAAATTAAATTTATTATCTCCTTATTCGTCCTTGTTCTTCTCCTATTCTTCAATCAAAGTGGCGCTCAAAGTTGCAATGCTATGAGTATGGTTAATTAGTTTATTAATGTTGCACTCCAACGGCTATCTGATTCTGAACTGCAAACAATATTAAAAGACTGTAAACAAATTTTAAAGAAGTACATCGACACATGATTTGACAACTCAAATTGCTCAAAACAACATGTGCAGTTTGTTTGCATAATAGATTATCCCAAATTATTTATCCAAAGAATTACGTATACTAGAATAAGGGACATTTAATTTTGATAGTTCTGTAAATTTACTGACAGAATAAGAGGGATAAGCAGTCTTGAGGTTAAAGTCGAATTGTTTATTCTCTTTATCTTAGTATAAACAATTCTAATGCGATATATATATAAGTTATTCTACCGTCAAACTAGAGTTAATCTTATTCTAAGAACAAGAAGTCTTATTCTTCTCTAATTCTGCAAACAAATACTTTGGGATAACCGAGTTGCTCTCAACTCAGCCCGACCCCGACCCCGACCCAAAACGTTTCCCATTCCAGATGAGATCTTTACTAAGCATCCACCCACAGTTAAAAGCCTGATGATTCATCACGTGAGCCACGCGCCGGCCCAGCAGCTCTCAGCATCATACTCGATTAATATTCTAACCGGTATTTTAAAATGCTAACGGGTATTTTAATGACCCGATACGGCCGATGCCTGAAATGGCATGCCATCGTGCCCCCCACAAAACCCATTAAACAAACACAGCTGGGACTTTGATTACACCGGAAACGCGGGTTTAAAAGGCTGGTTAGACCAACATGTGGTGGAAGGGCATTGGCCTTCGTGTCCTCTTTCCAGTGGGAGCAGCGACCACCCACTACAACTATCCGTGTCAGTTATGCACATCCCATTAGAGTAAATTAAGTAATAACCTTCTACTTTGCGGGGTACGTGTCCCTAAAGTGCTCACGAACGCACGTAAGCACGGAGCATACGTGGGAGCCGTTGGTAGCTAGGGTTCCGTACGGAGCTTTACGATCAAAACAGGAAGCCTTTGCCCTTTGGCCTTGTCATGGGATGGAGGGCCGGGGACTTTATTTGATTCTTGAGGACCTGCTGCCCGAAGCGTGGCATTGGAAAGCAGAGGTGCTTCCCAAGGTGCCCCTGCCACATCATTCGGTGATTGCATGCAGACACATACGTACGTGTTCTTGTGTATGTAGTATGTGTAGCTGTACGTACTTAAAATCATACTAAATGTCGAGTACAAAACATATTCTGAGGCCACATAGAAACATGTACGGTGTCACTTACGAGAGTGGTCTGAACTCTGAGGCTCTCTCTTTTTTATGTTTTCAGTGAAATAAATGAGGGGATGGTTTTTTATAGGACCATTCAGAACGCCTGCCAGTGACCTTACATAGCGATGGACATAATAAGCACATAGAGGAGGAAGACGTAGGATGAGTTAAGGGCGATACTGTTCTTACAGCTCTAATCTCAACTTCCTTTTTGTTTTGTTTTTGAGGGTCTACCTTTAACCTCACTTTGATAGCAGGATTCAGTGGATAAGATTTTCTTATTTTCAAAATAAGTTTAATTCTAATTTGATAGGAAATGTTCATTATTTCAATTAAGAATGATTTATTCTCAGATCCAAGTTGAATGAGTCATTCCATCTTACACCTAAGAACATGATTTTTTTTATTTCGTAGTTCATCTTACTATCAAAGTGAAATACTCTATTTTAGAATAAACAATCTAGACTAATTCATCCCCTCGTAACTCATTTACATGTTAAAGTGAAGCTTAACCTATTCTCTTGTCGCCACAGTCAATTGAATATATTGTGATCATCATAACAGAAAGCTCACTGCAATAAATTAAGAGAGTACATTAAAAGAAAAACTCAAGGAATACAAAAGGCATTTCTTAAGTTAAAAGAGGGGTATCTAGAAAGAGTACTGTTCAGGGGCATGATTAATAATGGTTTAATGGAAAGCATGATGATAATTTGAGGACTCCTGTGAAAGGACATTAGTGGCAGTGGGATGCCCTGAAAGGGACGTGGAATTGTTGATCATTTCATGGACAGTATAAATTGACAGCCATATTCGCACACCATGTCTTGCATCCAGGGAGCTAGACAGATGAGCAGCTAACATTTCAGCTGAGGGTGGTCTGTTCGTCTCTCGGGCTAGAGTACTGCAGGTAAGAAGAGATAATGGGAGGTCAGTACGGTTGGGGCGCTGTGGAACAAGGGTGGAAGAAGGGGCCATGGACTGAACAGGAAGACAAGCTTCTCATGGAGTATGTTCGCATCCATGGGGAAGGAAGATGGAACTCTGTGTGCAAGCTTACGGGTAATCTACCTGCTGCCTTAGTAGCCTTACTGCTCTTGCTCAGTGTCTAATCTCCGAGTTTCAATTCCTCACGAGTCAAGAACAGAGGCCCTGAACCTTCTATGGTTCTTCAGCCACTTTCTTTTGATAGATAGCATAGCTATTCGATCGTTTGACACTGCCTGAACAAGATCTCCAGGATCTCATTAATTCTTTTAAGTACTTCTCTTCTTTCAGATTACTACATGAGTCTGTCTCAGTAACCCGGTTATGAACTATTTAGTCGGACTCCGGCACTCATGTTGCTGCAGATTTATGTCCTTTTCATCAGTGAACAGTACGTTCTTGACAATACCTGTTTAATCTTAATTAGTTGTCTTTTTCCTTCGTTTGCAGAACTGAAAAGGAGTGGGAAGAGCTGTAGGTTAAGGTGGGTTAACTACCTGAGACCAGATCTCAAGCGGGGAAAGATAACTCCCTATGAGGAGAGCATCATCATAGAGCTCCATGCCAGGTGGGGGAACAGGTGAGGCCAATAAAAGAAAGAAACCTTTCTATAGAGATTAGCAAATTAGGCCATAGTTAAGATCAGTTTCTCTAGGTTATATCTTTTTTATCCAAATCCCTGAGAGGAGAATAATCAAACTGTGTGTAGATGGTCGACGATAGCTCGAAGCCTCCCCGGGCGGACGGACAACGAGATCAAGAACTACTGGAGAACCCACTTCAAGAAGGCCAAACCTTCCAAGAACGTCGAGAGCGCGAGGGCAGCCCGCCTTGCGAGACAGCAACAGCAGCAGCTACAGGAGCAGCAGCAAGACCAGCACGGCGGGAAGCCGCAGGAGCAAACAGATGAACGCCAAGCAGATGTGAGAAAGATCATCCCCCAGCTCGTCGTCGAAGACAGCGTGTACCCAGTGGCTTCGCTGGCGCAGGACGCGCAGGAGCTCTCCTTCATGTTCTCCATGCCCTACTTGTTCCAGAGCGACGCCTCCCTCACCGACGAGGCCTCGAGTGACGACGGGACGTGGGACTGCTTGTGGAACCTGGATGACGTGCACGCCGCCGCGACGCTGCTGCCGGATGCTCGCGGAAGTGACGCCGCACGCCTGCAAGATCAGGCGACAGCCTTCTACATGAGCGGATTCAAATGAGAACCCTCCATGTGTAAGACCAAGAAGTGGGTGGATTCAGTATCCAATCTCATACTAGCTAGTAGTTTAGCGAACAAAGATGCAAAAGGCCCCCACAGTGCCAGCAATTCAACCTTTTCCGGGAGCTGTGTTCTTATCCTCCATCTATCAAAGTCGTGCATAGAATCTGTTCTATAAAGTACTGTTATAAGATGCGGGAAAAGTCTTTGGTACTCACTTAAGTTACGTCCTTAACGTACTTCTAAATCGAACTGACTTTATTACAGTGAACAATCTTTGTTATGATGATCAATTGAAGGTACGTAGTGATAGAGGGAGTATCCTAAGGGAGGATAAGGGTGTAGTAATAGCATCACCCATAAGATAATGTCTCCTCAAACATGCAAAGGGTCACTCCTCTTTCCGACTAAACGTGATATGATTAGCTCATAATCTAGGGTTGCTTTATGCACAACAGGAGAAAGAATTGGAACAAAAAGAAAAAAGGAGATGCCCGGAAAAAGAAAAAAAACGTGTAACGCGTCTATCGTTGTGGTGAAGCGACTTGACGAGACTTCATTTGGTAGAAAGCCATTTACTGATATGCTTGACGTCCGCACTGTGCACACTTGGTTTAGGTGCCTGGCCAAGAACAGTGGCTCTTGAGGAGGCCGATGGTGGTATCCTTCTATTTGAAGCTTTTCTGTCTGTGAAAATGGACTTACGAAAGTAGCAAACAAAGTGGGAAAGCCCCGTAGTTTCTCTTCGTTTTGGATGGCCAGATTGAGCAGTGGTGGAACACATCAACAAAACTTGGATTAGTCATCTATCATTCTTGCCTGTCACTGTGGATTACATCATTGCGTAATGAGTTCTTTCTGCCTGAGATTTTCTTGCATGTAGAGTCCACAACTGCTTCCCCAGAGTTCTTTTTCCCTTTAATAGAGGTGCAGATCGTGAGCTAGGATGTCCTGGAGAGATCCTGCCCGTGACTGGAGGTTCCTGTCTGCTCCTGAGCTTGGATCGGTCCTGTTCAATGCCGAGTCGACCAGCTGATCACTCGGCCACGTCCTGGACACTTCTGTGTGTTACTGTGTGATGTGTATAGTTGACTCGTTTCACAGTACTCCACGAACTAGATAAGACCACCATATATAAATGGCGCCATGCAATGCTTAGGCAGTTTTTAGAAACTTAAGACAAAATTTCTACAGAATCGTGTCGCGAGAAATTTTTCTAGATTTTTAGAAAATGAAAAATGTGCTTGATCATTAATATATAGAATAAGAGGAAAGAGAGGAGAGTTTTAAATTCCATAGCTAGTTTTGTTTTAATTTCTGAAAAGATAGAAGTCGAATGATGAACCATATTCTTACTCCATTTGATACGATTGACACATTCAATTCCTCAAAGAATGGCCCAACTTGCAAAAATTGGATCTTTTAGACTGTTAAACTATGTGACCTAAACTCTAAAAGAAATGCGAGGCAAACTGTGAACATCTAGAAATCTAGTTGGCAGATTCACTCCAGATCGAACTGCTTACAAGAGTTACATTAGCAATAGTGGTTCCGGAACTTAATTTCATTGACTTGATAGGAGATCAAATGCATGTACACAAATATCCACATGAAGTAACATCCTGAGGAGAACATATATAATATAACTCAAGACTTGTCTATATTACGACAGCCACAACCAAGGTGAGTTCTTATGCATGCTAAGCCCGAAGCGTCCTCGTTGAAGAAAGTAATGCCACAAAAGTTGAATGTTAGTAATAAAAGCATTAGCTAGGATAATGTCGTTTTTACACCCTTCAGAAATTCCTCACCTTACAGGTATGGCAGTATATGCATTGTGTTTTCATCCAAGTTTGTCGGATAAGTACCTTAAACTTACTATTTATTTCTTTTATCGGTATTTAACAGGTCAGTATTTACAAGGTTAAGAGTAGGTTAAGGGAGTGTTTGTGTTGGCTAAAATTTCTCCAAAAAATATTTTCTCAACTAATTTTCACATGTTTTGCAAATACGAGTAAAAAATTAGTTGGTAAAATGTTTTCCAATTCTTGGAATATTCCTTTTTTTTCGGAATCTGTTTCCCCACCCATCCCTACGGGTAAATATTTCCATGGAAAATGTTTACCACTCTTTCTCTCTCCACATTAGATTCTCACCATTTTTTTTTTGTGAGATTCACAACCATATGTTTTTGTTTTATAGGAAAATACTTTCCATACTTTTTTACTCTCCAAAAAATACTCCCTGTGATTTTTTATTTTCCGGAAAAATATTGTGAATGCAAATGCCACCTAAGAGTAGTCAAATACATCCAATGTAAAAATCCGCCGGAGATGCCATCTATGGACGATTGTTAAAAAGTATGAAATATTTTCTCTTAAATTTTGCTGAAAAATATTTTCCCAACTAACTTTCATAAGTTTTACAAACACGAATAAAAGTTAGTTGAGGAAATAAGCTGAAAATTCTAAGAATATCCTTTTTTTTATGGGATTTACTTCCTCACCTCCCCATGGGAAAATGTTTCCCGTGATTTTATTTTCCGAGAAAATGTTTCCCGTGATTCTTTACTTCTCAAAAATTAAATAATTGAGCATGCAAGCACCCCCTTAAATTGTGTTATGTATGCAAAATCTTCTTTGTTAAACGAATATTATTCAAACGGTCATCTATCTTTTATTCATGAGAGTACGTGTTATCTTTGGGTCAGGTTATAAGGCATAACGTAGAAGAAATATCTTTCTAACGAGAGCATTTCCCTTCCCAAATGTGACTGCTCATATCCAAAGATAGCCATGTCTAATAAGTAGTCGTGCCTCGCATACCCTAGGTTGATGTGGCCTCGTGCGTGGGAGGGCCGGATGGACGTGAATGCATGTACAAGCAAGGTCAAGTGTTGCCACCTCCGTCTCCTCCCCCAGAAATTAACCACCCCCCTTATCAAAAGAGATCTCCCCCCTTATATATCCAAAACCCCGGTTCTCCTTCTCCCCAACACGCAACACCCTTGACGTCTCTGGTTCCCCGGCGACACCAGGCAAGGAACGCCACCACCATGGCCTCCACCACTTCCATCCTCCTCCTCCTCGCCTTCTTCATGTGCTCTTCCTCCGCCTCCGCCTTCAACATCACCGACATCCTCCACAAGACCCCCGACTTCAGCACCTTCAACAGCCTCCTCTCCCAGACCCAGGTCGCCACCGACGTCAACGCCCGCCAGACCATCACCGTCCTCGCCGTCGACAACTCCGCCATCTCCGCCATCGCCGGCCAGCCCGCTGACGTGATCCGGAAGGTGCTCAGCGTGCACGTCATCCTCGACTACTACGACGTGGCCAAGCTCCAGAACCTGGGCAACGGCACGGCGCTGCTGGTCACGCTGTTCCAGGCCTCGGGGCTGGCCACCGGCCAGACGGGCTTCCTCAATGCCACCGTGCTGCCCTCGCGCGCGGTGGCGCTGGGATCCGCGGTGCCCGGCGCAGGCCTCGTCGCCAACCTGGTGAAGAACGTGGCGGCGGAACCCTACAACATCTCTGTGCTGCAGGTCAGCGGCTTCATTGTCCCCCCCGGCATCGAGAAGTCAGGCCAGCCTGCGCCGCCGCCTGCACCCACCCCTGCGTTCGCACCACTGCCTGCTCCGGCTCCGAAGACTGCTGCTCCGTCAGCTGCACCCTCCCCTGCGGGGACGCCGAACCCCGCACCAACCCCGAAGAAAGCGCCGTCCCCGGCTGCTGCGCCGGCCTCTTCGGCCACGCCGGGCCCCGCTCCAACCCCGCAGGCGGCCCCGGCGCCATCGGCGCCCGAGCCCTCCAGCGCCGAAGTACCAGCCCCCGCCACATCCACTGCACCTCCCACCGCGTCGTCGGGCACGAGGGGGGTGATCGGCGCAGGCCTTGCCGCCGCCACCTCCATAATAGGGGCAGCTCTGTTGGCTGCTGCTTTCTTCTAAATTGATGGGCGTGTTGCAGTGTCTCAGTAGAAGAAAAGTTCAGGGTAGGCTGTGGATGTGTTCCTTTTTTCGTATTGGTTCCATGGGCTGTGATTTATGGATCAAGGCCCATAAAGCAAAACTTGTGTTGTGGATCGGGACTCTGTTTTCTGGAGAATGTGTGAAGGTATTATTACTTTTCTTTTTGTATTTGCTCCTGAGTTTTGGATTCTTCTAGAGCATGTTTGATTGGGCATTAGAGTTAATCTATGTTGTTATTTTTTGGGATGAGTTATTTTTAAGATTTAATGCCAATCTTTTTGGGTAGATCTCAGTGGGTCAATTTGATGAGATAAATTAGGAAAGTAGATTCCTCCTGCTAAATTGAAAATAAATTTCAGATTAAACTGGTACATGAACTGGTTAACTCAAATTAGTCTATTTCACAAATCAAAACAGAATAAAGTTGGCTTTGAACTAATAGGCTAATCTCGAAGATATCTCCCATAGAGTACGTGTTTATTGTTCCATGGAGCACTTACGTGTGTGGAAACAAGATATTCTAAGTCTCAAAAAGTGTAAATCCTCTTATGCTCTCACATATCCAAAATACAGCGATGTTATTTGATTGGGATAAAATAGTAAAAGTGAGAATGACGATATTAACTTATTTACTAATGAGTCGGGAGTTCAATTCGGTTCAAACCGAAAACCAAAGTTCCATTTAGATTTACAAAAAATTCAGTTTGTTGAAATCAAACCGAATTAAAAATGTTGGTTTGGTTGGATTTCTCTCCCTCACAAATCAAATCAAACCGAATAAACTGAACAAGTTTAAAAGGGCATCATATTAATGTGAAATTTTTAGCTTTACAAGTATAAATACCTAAATATGTGAGGGTAATATAATTTTTTAGATGTAATAATTGATCTTAAAGTGGTCATAAAGAACCTATTTATTGGAAGAATAGCCCATACACGTACTGGACCAGCCATTATAAATCCCAAAGGTAAACGAACCGAAACAAACTAAATTATTTCGGTTTTGTCTGATTCAATTTCAAGACTTTACGGTTTGATTTGAACTCATATTTCAGTTTGATTTGATTTCTAAGATTTTACTTCAAAATCAAACCAAATCAAAAGTGTAAACGCCCCTCACTGGTGCTCTTCGCTAGATCTTTTTTGAAGCCGCAAGAACTCTTCCCTTCCAAAAAGGTCTCGTTCTGCTATAAGGGCATTTCCCAAGGTATAATTTAAGATCTCGATCCATAGCTTAGTAATCCATGGATGCTTCAAACAAAGCTGAATCCACTTGTTAATTCTATTGGAGGATTAAAAGGATAAACATCCACATTGGATAATTATCCCTAGTTAGATAAGGACGTAGAGGAAGAGGGCCCTAATGTGTAGGGACTCTCTAGGAGTCTCTCTCTATATATATGAGTGCATATAGAGAAAAGACCAACATCTATGAACTCCTCCTCCTCCTCCCTCTCCTCTATTCTTCTCTTCCTTAGAAGAATCACCCGGAGCTTCTGGGATCTGGCGCGTGGACATCGCGGGCGATTCTAGTAGCCGCTCTGCACCGACGAGGGAACGCTTCCGCTTCATCGACGACGAGACGAACACGCAACGAAGGTAACGCGTTCTTCCATAATAATCCAACATTAGTATCAGAGTCAGGTTGAAGTTTGTCGGACAGTCCCGTCCCACTGACTACGAGGCACCCACACAAGAGGCTACGGGCACCTGACAGCCAACACTCCTGCGGGTCGCGCGCAGGGAAGCAACCAACACTCAAATTTTCATGCATCATCGTATGGCGTCGTCTGTGGGAACTGAACAAAAAGCCAGTAACTTGTCCGAGCACTCTTAGCCGGTTTGATCCGTCCAACAGCTCAAATGGGTCCGCACACACCTACTTTCACAGGGGACTGTGTAGAGATATAAAAATGGCAAACCGCTTTAGTCCTACATCGGATGTTGTAAAAATAGGCGTGTGCTTATAAGCAGAGCGTAACATCTCTTCTAAACGATGGCCATTTTCTAAGGAAAAGGACAAAACCCCACCTCCACTCTGGGGACAATACCTCAGGGAAGGCACGAAAATTTTCATCCATCATCGCATGGCGCCGGTCCGGATGTGAACCGAAAGACCAGTTGCCGAAGACGACTCGGACGAAGAGATCGGCAAAGATTCAAGCCGAAACTTCTGCGAGAGGAAGAACCAGTTAGTGAGGGTCTCGAGTTTTGGCCTAGGAGAACTCCCTCCGATGGTTAAGTTAGCCTCTGAAGAAGATTCAATTCAGAAATAAGGAAGGAAGAAGCGTGAGTGCTTAAGGTGTACCTTTTCCATAATAAATAACCTTCTTTTTATAGCGGAGGATGGAGGTTCTCTTCTTGTTGTAGCCGATATAGGACTATTTTGGGGTTTTAGAGAAAATTGCCGAAATACCCCTTTAATAGGCCGATGGTTGGGTAGCAGTTAGCCGGAATGGGCTGGACCCACTTCGGCCTAGTATTTGCTACGACTGGGCCGAATACGGTTGTTAACAGAGCCCACCGCTTGAGCCGAAATCGTACTATTTCAATAAGGCACATGGGCCGTTTCTGTTCGATTTACTTGATGGACCGAATGAAATTCGGATGTCTCTCTCACATTGGGCCGGCCCCTTTAGTTTTGGGCCGAATCAGATTCTCCCCCATCATACGCCATATATGTATTCCTATTCTGAGGACTTACGTGTGTTAATTTACACCATCAGCTTCTCTCACTCATCATATTTTGAAAACTTGTCCATGGGTTTGTCTCCAATCTTTGCTGATCTTAGATCTCCATACATACTGTAGATCTCTTACTAACCACTGCAATAATAACACTATTATTTAGCACCTTCACGGAGGGTGAATGTGACTTTGATTGATGGGGTCTTCCGGGACCTCATGTTTTAGGGCATGGAATGGTGCAAGTGTACTCGCCTTCAGTTCTTGCACACTGGGAGCTCATCTAACTTGGATTTGAACCAACGATGCATAACTTGGAGCTTACCTACACTGGTGGTCCATCCGGATGTGGTATTGATATGTGTATGAATAAGTCCAACGGAGTTAGGATAGATTCAAACTAACTATAGGAATGGATACATAGAAAGTATCTGTGATAGGAGAATAGGATAAGAGCAAAAAATCTTATTCTTAGAATAAAACTAATTCTAATTTGATAGGCAAAATAGATTATACCGCGACAGAATTGTTTATTCTTTAGATAAGGAGAATAAGCAATTCCACCTTACATCCAAGAATTATTTATTCTACCTATTCCGCCAATGAGTCTTACACTATTATCAAAGTGAAATGTCCCTTATTCTAATATAAACAATTCCGGTATAAATAATTCCGAATAACCTATTCTGCTATCAAAGTGGCGCGTCTCTGTGCGGATTGTAGTCTTATATAATCTTGTGCCAAGAAAATCAACCAACATTTAGGATAGGGTGGCATTATTTTTACACTCCTAAGATACTCCCTCCATCATTATCATCTTATGAATGTTTAAAGATCTTCGAATAGGTTCGCCATAATGAAGATAGATGACTGGTTGCAAGAAAAAGAGTACCAATAACAATGTCTTTAGTGACCAAGGGGTTTTCTCTTCTGATCTTCTCTTGAATAAAAGGAAAGGATCCCCATATCTTACTCCATTATTGAAAATTCTTTTTATTTCAGCCACTTTTATCAAAAGAAAAGAAGAAACAATAAGTTCCACGAAACCGAACATTCTCTCCCCATATTTATCCAGTTGTCATGATAAACCTACAAAAGCTCTAACTTATAAATTCATGGACATCAGAATCTATCCACGGATATCAAAACCTATCAAACAATGAGAGATGTTGTACACTCATCGCAAATAAAGAGAGGATGTTGTGTCGTCGGCTATAAATGAAAAATAATACTTACTGCTGCAACCACCATCCGATCGTGTGAAAGTATTATTCTTAAATGAAAATCATATACGTGATATATAGGACTTACTGTGACCATATGCCATCGTCCCATTGAACTTGCCCAATGTTGTGGTATATATGGGGACTATGTACCGTCATTTCAACGACAGTAACAGCTGCAATGTCTTGGAATGTTACAAATGTTGTGGTGCAGTGATCGCATATGATTTGATCGCGGTTACAGCTGCAATATCGTAGGATATGTATTACTCATAAATGAAAATAGGTTGCACGATGGTACTCACTGTGGGCCATCTGTGGATAAGCAGGCCTGCGCCTTTAATGTCCAGTGGACCGGCCCACCAAAACCAAACGTGCTAACATAATAGTGGTTCGCGGTCCCCATTTAGCCCACAATTACCCAGAGGCCCGACAGCAGTACATCCTCGTCCCGTCCTCCAGTCGTTGAGGCCACGAGGAATAGTGTTTGGTTTGACGTAAGAGTAATCCATTGCTGCAATGTTGCCGCATTGCAATCTAAGATGGACTGCAATGCAGCAGCAGGAGGAATGGATGGGACGGCTGCTGTGCAGCCCCACAGAGTGGATGGGTACTGATTTTTTATTTTTTTATTTTCTATTCAGATTTTTTATTTTAGTTTTAAAACGTTTGATCAAAAATCAGACGATACAGTAAGATTGTTCGAGTTGGTTCCGATCTGGTTGTATAATTTTTTTAAGTTTTTTTGAAAAACATCTCGATTTACGTACAAAAAATAAAGAAAGTTTTTAAAAGAATATATAGTCGGATCGGAGCCGATCCGAGCAATCCGGCTGTATCATCCGATTTTTGATCGGACGCTCTAAAAAAATTTAAAATTTTAAATAGAAAGCAAAAAAAATGAAAAACCGGTACTCACCCATCCTGTCGAGCAGTACAGCAGCCGTCCGATCCAGTCGGACAGATGGCTGCTGCTGCTGCTTTGCAATTCACATTGGATTGCAATTCAGCAGTATTGCAGCAAGTTTTACTCTTGACATATAAAGTATCAACAAATACTTTAAAATATTATACTTTATCTTACAGAATTGCACTATTTTAAGCATTTTACATTTAATTAAAGACAAACTTGCACCATTCATGTGGAACTTGGAGTTGTTTTCCAATCACTTTTCTGGCTGATTAACAGAAATTATCCGCATAGGCGCATCCGGATGGGATTAACATAGCTGGAGTTAGAAGGAGTTGGGAAGGTTCCAAGTTAGGTAAAAGAACATAGTTACAGAGAGAAAGTCCAAGTATGTGACTTGTAAGTTTATATGACCATGTGTTAAAAAAAGATATGAAGCAACTGCTAGAAGATTCAGAGATAAGAGTATATGATCGAGAGAGGACAATTGGATGATGTCTAGCTAGATTTCTCTTTAATAAAGGCAAAGGGGCCCAATAATCCAGTATAATAATTTCTCTTGGTTTTGACCACTTTTTTGTCAAGCAAAAGATTACGGTCCTGTTTGGAAGCAAGCATAAATGCGTTTTCTATTATAACCTCAAAACATGTTTATCATAAACTCACTTGACTTTACCATAAATTCAGAATTGTTCCATAAACGTGTTTTTCATAAATCTACTAAGAGTTGGTTTATGTCGGAGCCTCTCTCATATTTACTATAAACTCACCTAAGTTTATGCAAAACAACCAAAGGTGAATTTAAAAAAATACGTTTATGATAAATGAGTTTATGATAAACATGTTTGTCGTAAATTTATTCATGTTTTCTTAAGTTGCATCCAAACAAGGCCTACGACTGATGAAAGATAGAATAATTTTGCTAGGGTCGAATTAATATTCTAATGGCTGATCAAAGACAGAATAATTTCGCTGGGATCAAATATTCTATTATGTATTTATTCGTTATTCAAATAAGAATTCAAAAAAATAATCATACATGGAAAACACGGGATCATTCCCCGGATGGGCCAGCTAAACAATCGATCGGAGACTGAGAGGTTAATCCCAATCCGATCCAGCCTTCCTCTCCAAGGTCTACCTTTGTTTTTTATTTTTAATACAGAAAAAAGAAAATACTAAAATATACAAAAATATAGAAAATACATACAAAGGGTAAAATCACCAAATTAAAACGAAAAAAAAATGGTTTTAGGATAAACGAAGTTGTAGGCTCACTTTTATTACATGCTTACATATAATGCTCAACACGTAATAGCAAGCATTCATTTATTCATAATCCATAAAGTATGGATCCATGCCTATGTAATCTACATGGATCTAATTTCAAGGATCCTCAATCCATATCAATTTTTGATATCTTAAGATAAACCACCCCTAAAATACAAAACAAAATAGTTTGTAGATTTATGGAGATTTAAATCTGCCATTTGAAAGGGAATGCTACTGCAGATAAATGAAAGATGTTGTAAAGTCAGTATAAAACTGGAAGAGAACAATCATAAATGAGAGATTGTAGTATCAGCTATAAATGAAAACGGTTTGCACTAAAGGTGCATTTGATTCTAGTAAATAATTTTGAATGGAGATATTTTAAGAAAACAAATTTATAAGAAAAATGAAAATAAAATCATTCATTTGATACTTATGAAGATATTGTTAGCCATTTTAGAAAAAGACATTATGTCTCATCCAATGGATAGCAAAATCAAAAAAAAGGAGCCAATGAGTTAAATTTTTCAATGATTAGAAGTTTCCGGATAACCAAATAAGTAACTTAAGCTACTTTTTGGGGCAAAAGCTCTTCATGCAGCTTATTTTATATGCAAAAGAAGGGAACCTAACGATCAGTTATCTATTTCAATAGTTATACTGTGCATTGCAAGTCGACAGTTGTCTGATCTAAATAGATTGGACGGCTATAGCAACAAGTTTATTTTTGAGAAAAAAACTCAGGGTTGAGGATAACCTTAAGGGAGTCATCTTTACATTCGATCTTTGATCTAGATTTTTAAAAAAAATTAATTATCCGATCAAAAATCGAATAGTATTGATGGTTCCGTTAGGATTACCCCATCCCGTGGATTTTAAAAATAAAACACATATCTCCTTTCTACTGTAGCTTCTGATCTAAGTAGATCGGATGGCTGCTTGCCTACGGTGCAAAGTTACTAAGGTTATTCACGGTTCAGTTCAATTTGATTTTAAGCAAAACAAAAATTAATTCTAACCGAATCAACTTAGAAATGAAACCAAACTGAACCGAACCGAAATATTTCGGTTCACTTTTCAGTTTGGTTCGCTTCAAACCGAAATTTTCTATTATACTCCATATTAAATGTTTATATATATTTTTATAATTGAAATAAAATAAAATAGATGTGTTTACAAAAAAATATGTATATGACTCATATTACATATGAATATATACACCTGACACTAAACATTAATATATTTATGTATGTAGTATTAATATAAAATACATATTTATTAAATTCAATTTATTCAATTCGATTTGGTTTCACATACTTTTTAAAATTGAACCGAACCTAACCCAACTTCAAACCAAACCAAATCACTTGGTTCATTTTGGTTTTTCAATTTGAATCAAATTATGAACAACCCGACTAGAGTATAACTCTTGAAACAGATAGTTGATCCTTATGGTCCATTTGTTTCCACGTAAAATATGCTGCACAAAAGTTTTCTTCTCAGAAAAATGTAGCACAAAGACTTATTTCATATTCAGAAAACTCTAGTCAATGGAAAACTTAATTCATTAGCTCCCCTTCTTTCCCATTTTGGCATCCATAGGATGAGACCAAATGTCTTTTTTCAAAACAGCTGAAAATATTTTCATAAGTATCAAATGATTAATATTATTTTTAGTTTTCTCGTAAATTTATTTCCTCAGAAAATCTTTTCCATTCGAAAAAAATTTACTAGAACCAAATGCACCTATAGTGCAATTTGTTTTTTTATTTTT